>OY756988.1:7065000-8325791 GCA_963580505.1 Ennomos erosarius
TAAAAGCCCAAGCTACGGTTTAATTACGGTATTAACCAACTCTTGCTAAAAGTCCAAAACTAAGAATTGAATCTTGTGTCCTGCTATTAAAAATTAACTAGTTAACATTATTTTAATTAAGTAGGTTAAATATTAATGCGTTAATTGAAAGAATTAGTAAAATTGGTAAATAAATCATGGAGTAATAAACTTATAAAGTTTCTAGGGGGTCATCGCCTGTCCCTTTCTCGCAGAACAGAGCATACCCACAGCTACTATGTAACTTTGAGATATGATGTCATATGCTAAAGAGATTGTATGTGAATAACCATAAATACCACAGCTTAGTAATAAGGTACTATGAAGGTGGAAGAAGTGACATCACTGCGCATTTGACTGTCTCTTTCTATTCCTGTATTTTAAAATGTTCGTAATTTTGTCATTTTTAGAGATTTTTAATTTTAGTTTTCACAACTGTTAATTTTTTGAGGTATATTATTAATTTATGGAATAAAAAAATTGCATGACACTAGCCTATTGTCCGGGTGGGAGTTTGACAAGAGGGCCTTAGTCTTCAGCATTTTTTTTATAAAAAACAATTATACAATTGTTATTATCAGACTTTTACCATTAAAAGTTGGAAAATCTTAGGATTTATCGTATTTCGGGCTATTACAGTACCATACATTGAGTTTTTACTATAACATCATTATTTTATGTTTCAGTGACATTAGGGTTCTTTGATGATATTTTGATACCTCCAAATGCACTACAACATCCATCTAGATTTGATGAGGGTGACCAAGCTTGGGTATGGGAGTATCCCAAAGAAGATGGAGAAAAACATGACTTGTTCATGGATTCAGGTGATTAGGTATTTACTTACACATAAACCAACAAACAAATAAAAAGTAATAGACATACCTATACTTTTTTAGAAACAAGTTATTGGGAACTGCGAAAACACTGTTTGCCTTTCATCCATTAAAATTTGGCATCTCTCACCATTTGTATGCCTACTGAGGCAAAACATGTAGAACTTTTTATTTTTGTAAGATTTGCATGCACTGTGTATGTAACAAACCACATACTTATACAAATAAAGAATCTATCTTTATCCATTACCACCAAGTGACTGAACCGAAATATTAGCTGAAAAACCTCACACTATATTTATTATTATTTTAACTGATATTTCGGTATTATGTATTTATTTATAATTAATAAACAATAAAATACCTCTATTTTCTAACATTACTTTTATTGTTTTGTAGCTGAAACAATCAGATTTAGAGTGACCGGTGAAATATTTCAAGAAAGTCTGCCAACTGGTCCACCGGATATTGACAGCACAGTGAAGACCATGCCAGCAAAGAGCATTGCACCCTACAAGATAATTGGAGGCATCAATGAACCAGGATTAGGACTCTTGGCATGGTGGGAGTCACCTGAACAACCAGATGGGGATGACAATGATGATGATATTGATGAATAAAATAATTCAAAGATTTAAATATTATTATTTTAGTGATGCCTGAGTTTATCATTATGAATATTTTTAGATTTATTTAAGATGAGAGTAGTAAGCCTGATGTATTCCCAGTTGCCCTCACATGGGTCGCCACCCACTAGGGCATTGTTTGGCCGGTAGACAAAATTGTCTTTCCCCTGTTTTACTCCCTTTGACAAGTATGAAGAAAGTGACATAAAATGGGGAAAGACAATTTTATCTACCATCCTTGCTAACCCAGCTGGTGGCAATCGGGAATTGCATTCCCAACTGCAGTTCTAGAATAGGTATTATATACTCTTTGAACTGCAGCTTGGTGGCAACTGGGGAGCTATAGCCCCATCAACATATATGATATACCTCCATGTATAGCCCCCACTTCAATCACCACATTGCTGCATGGTTCATCAAAGAGTATATAATTTACTACCATGGTTCGGAAACCCCCTTCATTACTGTCCAAATGTCATCTGCGCAAACACAGAGCAAAAAAAAAAACGCTTCCTATATAGGCGAAGTGTCATTTGTTTCATAGCTCTGTGTGCGCAAACGTGGACACATCGTGAACACTTGTCTTGTGTCAGATACAAGCCACCGATGAATATTTGATTTCTATGTAACCATTAACCAGTGTAAAATCATCCACTCCCTGCGCATACGTAAACATTTTTTGTGTCTAGTTGCTTCCACTTAACATATACCTACCGTTGACGATCAGTGTTCGGTGTCGGTAACCGGCAACACGTTTGCGCAGCGCCTACATGTAATTTTTGCATATTATACATTTTGCTCCGAAGCGATAAAATTGTAACTGGGTTCCTCCCCTAAACTTAACAATAGGCCTAATTTTGAAGGCTTTACAGTATTTAAAATACTAAAAATATATCCGTCTCTTACATTGCCGTCTATTTGACAAGAACAGCAACAGTTTTAGTAGTTCTAGATCTGTCAACTAAAGCCTTTAAAATTGGCCCCAATGTACTTTTATAAAATGAAACTACTTCTGATTATGCAACAATGTATATTTTTTTTACATTTTTTAATGCTCAATTCGAAAATACAACAATATAAATAACAAGATATACATTTATACAGATATTTGTCATTACTTCCAATAAGTATTTCTAAGATTTTTTTTACAAAAATGCTATAAAGCCCAAACATATCAAAATTAATTATATTGCATAACTAACATGTAATTTGTGACAAACTGATATAACTTACCTAAGCTTAGAACTAATTTTCATTCATATGTCTTTAATGCATATGTCACCGTCTTTTTGTAAGAACTGTTTGTTTATAAACTGTCGATTTATTGCAAACGGGCAATAAATACGTCTCACAATAAAACGGTCGATATATCGGTTATTTATGATTAATGGGCATCACTTCGTTTTTCGTAATTGTCTACTTCTAGTGTGATCAAAACTAACCTAACACTCTTCTCGCTTCGCTCGTTGTCGTAACCTACTGGTTAGCCACTAGCGCCTCTAAAAAAACAATAAATTATAGCGAAAATTGGTGCATTGTTCACAATTAAACGCTATTAAAATCCGTTTTATAAACTCACCGCTAGGCACAGACTGTTCAAAAATAATCTAAATATCATTCGTATTATTGCAAGATATATTGTCAGTTTGAATTAATCGACAGTTTATAAATAACCGGTTGTATTTTCGTTTTATATAAACAAACGGTTTTTACAAGAATAAGACGGTGGCATATACATACGTGAGATCACAGATGCAAAAATTTGTAATAATACATATTCATCAAACATGATTAAATAATTATATCACAATGACAGAACATCGCTATCGCTACTCATGCAAAGCAACATGATAGCTTCAACAGTAGCATCAACCCCCCAAATCCATATTTATATTTCTGCTAAGAAGAATCAATTCAAGTATATTACAATTCATTGCGGTATGTTGGATTGCTATGCTACCAGCCTGCCTAACATGCGCACTGTGTCTCACTCTAACAGCGACGAAAAGTTTGCTGTGCGCATGCTTAGCCGCTCAGGTTGCAATCGGGAATAAAATTCCCAGTTGCCACCGAATGGACAGTTATTGCCCCCACTTCAAATTGCTGTACACCGCTGCTTGGATCGCGTGGTGATTTCTTAGGATCTCGTAAAAAAACTTCTGATCAAGAGAAATCCTTAGTGACTTTGTTTGGTCAACCCCAGCACCGGAAACATTTTTTATAGTTATAAATTTAAAAAACTCGCGCAGTTTCTATTTTAATTTCTACAAAATAGTTCTACCGTTGCACGGAGGGGTATTTGCCCCAAATAGCTGGTCAATATTATTTGATTGTTTTTTGTTCTACTAAGTTTCTTGAGTACCTAAGATAACATTATAATCCTTTACTTTTGTTTTCTAAAAAGAAAAAAAAAGAAAATATATAAAAAATTACGTAAATCACTCAATATTTTTTTTTACCAAATAAACACATTTAATATAATAGTAAAGTTTTTAGTCGCTGTTCTGAATTTTCGTGTTCTGAATCATTTTTTTTGCTTTCGTCATTATAAACCGGTTAGGTCTCTTTTGGTAAAAATTTTTTGCTAATTATTAAAGCTAACCGATAGGGCTACAATATCTGCCTACATGTTGTTGCTTGGAAGAGCTTGGAAGTGTAACTAATTAACGAATGTTTAAAAAAAAATTATATTTATAATCTCTTTTTCATCTGGTACTTCAAGCACAAAAATATTGAAGCTATTGCTGATATAAAAACTTATAAACGATGTCAAAATATGTACATACAATAACTTCAAAATGCATCATAAAAAATTTATTTATAATATACCAGCTCACTGATATACCAGAACCAAAAAGGACCTAATTTATTGCTTCGACAAAGTTAGAGTGAAGTGTTTGCGTCAGTCAACTTGCGAATGAGCTGGGCCGCGACCATTGTTCGTTAAAACAAAAACAAGTTTGCGGGTAGGTGCACGGGTTCCTTAGCTAGTACGCGGAATACTTAGATAGCATAAAAACCTTATTTGAGAAAAAATACTTTTGGCCAGCTTTTTGGGGCAAATACCCGTCGTTGTCTCACTCCCACCGCTATGAAAGACATTAGCGTAAGAAATGGATTGGAGTAAAATATTGAATGAAAACTAATAATACGTAGGCGTTAGTCAACAGACAGTTGGCTGTCGAATATCATTAATTTTGAGTCAGCTTTTCTAAATACATGGACGTAAGTAGTACATTTATTAAACATCCAATCTAACCATTACAGGTACAGTTACTAAAAACAATTAATAAAAACGTGTAATACTAGGAACTAAATGGCAAGTATTCATTTAGTGATGCACCATGAACATTAAAAGCAATGATTTCATTTATCTACAAGCTGACATACAATTCATCACTGTGAATATAAATAATGGAATATGATGGTAACATTAATAAAGTTTCTTAGAGAGCAACATAAAACTTATCTATAAACCTGAAGATAATGGGAGACAGAGTTAAACATGCCTAAGTGAGATACATATTCTTAAAATATGTGACCGACATCCATAAACCCGCATGTGAAATTATCAATGCACTTAAAAACTACAAATGTGGATCTAATATTTTACGAGATAAAATGTAAAGATAATATAATACCTCCTAAGTTTAGTTGAAAATATTGGTCACTCTTGCACACTGCAAGTCAAATTGTTTACTACAGACCGTTCACCGTAAGATGGCGCCTTGGGGAATGCAGCACTGCTTACGGTACCAACAATATATTGTAGCATTTACCCTACTTGGTGATTTGATTGCCGGCAGCATTATCTAACTTAGAGCATTTTATAATGGAGATATTAACTTTATAATCCTCAAGCATTATTTTCTGCCGATTTTTACGGAGGACGAGCGGACGAGCTGAACACGCATAGCACACAACCAAACCGAGCGTGTAAACTCACGCCACACACCGTATTAAAACACGCACACCTATATATAATTTAGCGTAGTTACGCAGTGTTTACACGCACACTATGAAATTGTATGTGACCAAATAGCGCCATATGACCTGCAGAGGGGTACGCATTGCCTTGCCACCTCCATTTATAAATGATCTAAGTTATCTAAACATGTATGTACACACCACAGATGTATGTTTTACTTGCATATTTTTAAATAATAATATACAGTTCAGGGGACATCTTACGGTGGACGATCTATACTTAGCAAATCTAAGTAGATGTGTATGCTTCCGACTAGAAGAAATAGTAGAACAATATACATAGAAGACGAGCTCAAAACTGGAAAGTGTAACAAAGGAATAAGTGAAATGGCAAAACACACCATCTAAAAGGCATTCTGGAATGTGAAAATATCACGGAAATTTAAAAGATAGTCATTGACAAAACATTTTTTTTACTGTTCCGCCTGCATTATTGGGCACTATGGTCGGAAGCGTGTCTAATGTGTGGCTTAATAAACAAAAACCTTGAACGTATAAAAAGCTGCTATTTCAAGCTATTTTAATTTAAAACAATATTCCTTTCCCTGGAGGCTTCACTTTCTAGTTATGTGCGCGCCATCTATACAAGGTTATTAAAAAAAGGAACAACCACCAATCTATTCATTACGGACAAACTTTGTTCTGCCTATTTCACAATATTAAAAAAATCTATCACTGTATATTTTACAGCACTTTTTAGCTTTTAGCAAAAAAACAGCGTTTGCGCCATTAACAAGAAATTTGTAAAAATGTTGCTATTTCTTCATGTAGGTCAAAACTACAAGGACCACAATAGTTTAAGAAATATCAAATTAAGAATAAGAATATGAATAAGAATAAATAATATTTATTGGCTATAATTACATATAATTACAGGCAACAGGAGTAGGCTCAGCACTGTGCTGCGTAGAAAGAAATCTACGCAGGGCTGATTTTCAGCATACCCCGGTTCTCGCACAAAGGTGTTAGTCGAGTCATGGTGAGAGTGCAGGTCAAAAATAAATAAATAAAAATAATAAATTAAGTTGAAGTTATGATGTTGCACATCAACATTCACAGTTTTTCAATAACCCTGTATTTGTTCTTACACATGTGTCAGGTAAGTACAACTCGATCACGCTAACTTCACATCGGCCGAAGCCGATGACGTCAGATTCAGAAAAAAATTAACAACAAGAATATAATACTGACTAACAAATAATTTAGCAAAATACGAAAGAAATAGAAAAGCGCAAGCGAAGAAGGAAGCCGAATTCCGACCGGTACACACAATCAATACGAGTTTATTCGAATATATGTATATGTACAGCTTTTTGGGGAAACCACCGTCCACATATTTTTGTGTTATTCCTTTCCATGCATGGCTGTCTGGAAGAGATCGCTTTGAGCGATAAGACCGCCAATTGTAACACTTCCGTTAAATTTGTACTTTTGTTTATAATTTTTGTGTTTTAATAAAGAGTTTATCTATCTCTCTATCTATGTAGGTAGGGTAGGTATGTACTAGATATATCACAGAGTAGGAAAAAATTAAGCTTTAAGTTTAAGCTCAACATTTTATACAGTTACTGTTGAAACAAGTTGTCTGGACTACAGTAAGTGCTCGGCGCCCACGTGTTCGGCACGAATTTTGTCTCTACCGGGGTGCGAGGGTCGTTTGTTTTTTCGACTTTGGGCCCGTTCCAAAAGCCAAAAACGATTACACTCATTCATTTCTGTTCCATTTGGAAAAATTTCGTCATTTTCGTCCAGAACATCAGTGTGACTATTTCACCCATCGCGGCGTCGCCTTGGGTGGGCAAAAAGTGGCAAAACTGTAGCATTTTTACTTCAACTCTTAGTTAATGGCTTTTGTCGAGAGGTGATCACAATTTTGCCACATTTCTACTTCAACTGGAACGTAAGAGAAAAGTGCCAAAAACGCTCACACTTTACTGCGAGTGGAACGACATTATTTGTGATCGAAAATAACAAAAAAGACATATTTAGGCCAAGTATAACGCACACGCAGTCTGTACTCCATACCGAGTACAGTAATGTACATTCAAATAAACTCATACTAAAAGGGGTACGGGTCCAGCTAAACACTAGAAGAAATAGAAAGACGTTTATGCCCGAATCCCGCCGAAATGCCATGTTAGCGTGAGCTAGTCGTGAGTTTACTTGAAAATGTATAGCAGCGTTGAGTTGGTGAAGTGATGTTGGTTGGATATGTGTGCGATGAGGCGTCCGTCGAGCAGATGTCGGCCGTACTGCGTGGCCTCCGCCTCGTCCTTGGCAAGTCCCGTGCTCACCAGCCAGCTAACTAGGCACGCGCCGCGGAACACTCCGTGGTACGTGCGCATGCGCCATCTGATAACAACAATAAAATTATTGATCTTTGTTTGGAGCGGCTAGAAGAATACGCTATTTGACTACCATAAATAATGGTCAAGAAAAAAAATATAATTTTCTTAAAGTAGGTTAAAAATAATGTATAAATTGAAAATTTAATATAATACATATGCCAAAGAAAGCAATCATAAAAATACCGTAGCTTTATAATGAGATACTAAAAGTAAAAGTAAAGCAACTAAAATAATATGCAAGGTTCTTGATAAACTGCTGCTGTTGTTATTGGATGGCTATTTACACCTTACATATACGTAAACAATATTTTTTTAATTATGTACTAAATTTGTTCAGTTTTTTTTTTTTGAGAAATACCTTAATGTAATAACCCATTGAGGTACGAGAGTAACCCTGTATATTGTGTCATGCGCCGGTTGCCGTCGACAACCAGCACATGCTGAGCCGACGCCCATTCAATACTTGTTTTGTGTTTGTTTCTTATTCTTAGTTCATATTATGTAACATTAATATAACATGTTCTTTACCATAGTTTAAGCAAGTATTGAATAAATGTTATTCTATTCTTCTATTCTTTGTTGGTGAAAACGCAAACAAACCTGGTATCTTTGGCGATAGCTTCCTTGCACCGTTCCAAGTGATGCGTGATGAACTGATCGCAAACGTGCTTCGTTTCGAAGCTCAGATCCTCGACAGCTGGCAATACGACCGTGTCAGCTCCGTGCCTGCATACATAATTAACTATAGGCATGAAGACTACTATTAAAAATGAACAAGTAAGTATTACTTTCATAAAGAAGATTAAAAATGAATGCAATAATTGAAAAAATTAGCAAAACCGGCAAAAAAACACGGAGTAATAAGCTTTTAAAGTTTCTACAGGAGGCATCTCCTGTCCCTTTCTCGTGAAACAGAGCGCCCCCACAGTTACTATGAAAAATCTACTCGTGACGTCACATGCTAAAGAGATTGTATGAAAAGCTACCACAGCTTAGTAATGGGGTAGTACGAACGACCTTCCTCTGACGTCACTGGCCGTTTGAGCTACCTCTTTCTATTTTGGTTTTTAAAATGCTTGTAACTTGGTCATTTTTTGAGATCTTTAATTTTTGTTTTCACAAATTTTTATCTTTTGGAGAATATAAATAACTTATCCAAAAAAAAATTTTTGTTATCATGCCTATTTCTAGGACGTTTCAACTAGCTGTATAATTATACACAAATTACCCATATACTCATGTTCTGAATTCCGGATCAAAAAGGTACCCAAAGGGGATAACATACAATCACAAAAAAATTATATAAAATTAAAAAAAAAGAAAGCAGTTCACAATTTAATGACAGACATTGGTTTTACTTATTTTTAAACAATATGATGATCCTTGAGTATATTTCTACACTTACCACTTCCGTTTGATATATCTGACGGTGGGTATCAGTATCTCGTCAGGGTCAAGCCCGAAGAGTATCAGCATCACGAGCGCCTGGCCGTAGTTGGCGGCGATATCAAAGAACTCGATCTCTATGAACACGCCGCCTTCGTCTTTGCCCATCATACGCCAGCTTGTGTATGTTATTCCCTATAAACATGAAATGAGATCTCTTATTTTTTTACGTTATTTTCCAAAAAATATTATTCTATAGCGTGATTACCTTAGGTCCATATAATATAATACATCCAGTACCTTAGGTGTGGTTACTCGCTAGGTGGTAGGACTTTTCTGAAAAGTTCGTCTAGGTAGGTACCACCACTTCACCAGCTATTCTGCCGCCAAGCAGTAGTGTGCAACAACCACTACTGTGTTCCGGTTTGAAGGGCATTGTAGCTAGTGAAATTACTAGGCAAATGAGACTTTATGACCTCATAGTCTAGTAATCAGTACCCCTAGTACGAGTTTTCCAACACGTGAATACGCGCGAATCCATTTAAAATTTGTACTGCCATTCATTCATCAACGTGTCCGCTAGGGGCGCTGCAGAGAAATGTATGGGAGAAAAGGGAGAAAACGTAAACGAATCAAATTTTAGTAAACTATGGAAACCTAAGGGTACTGATTACTAGACTGTGTGATGTCTCAGGATGACGTGCGCAGTGCAGTGTCATGCGAAACTTTTATTTTAAAGTTCCGAGTGACACTGCAACTGTAATGGGCAGCCGTGTCGCTTAACAACAGCTAGGCGATTATGTAACTTGATTGCAATCAATAGAAACACAAAATGTATGGATTTGACAGTTTCAATACGCAGTTTATGTGCATAGTTACTATGAAAATTTTCATATTCGGAATGAAATTTCTCCTGTTGCATTGCTGTCAAAGTTACGTAATCACCCCACAGATGGTCTAACATGCGCACCTCGAGAAAACTTGTCGCCGCCGTTAGAGTGAGACACACTCAGGCGCTACCATAGCCTTTGTCACGGTCTCTCACGAGAAAAAGTGTCGAGATAATTTTGTCGCGGTGCGCATGCTAGCCCGGCAGATGAACGACTAGTCGTTCATTCTTATAAGAAAAACTCAAAAAAATCCATCGTATTATGTAGGTACTCACAATGAACATAGTTAAACTGTAGACAATGATGAGTACAGTGTGTTTGAGCAGTTGTCCGCCTCTGCCTCTCGTTTGTTCCGGCGGCAACAAGCCGAGTTGGCTCGCGGCTCGCTCTAGCTCCGTTAGATAACTGCAGGCGCCAGGCTCGGTGCAACGATGCTTTTGGGAAGCCGGACACGCGCACTCCCTAAATTTTAGGGAGATTTAACATGGGAACTGATGGGAACTACGTTTCTTTTAGGGCTGAAAAGAAACGTCGTTCTTATCTCTTTAGAAATACAATACAACAACTCTTTATTGCACACCAAATTAGGACATACAATAACAAAAAATATTACGATTTAGTACAATGGGCGGTCTTATCGCTACACAGCGATCTCTATCAGACAACCAGAAATAACGTGCGTCTTATTCGCATGACTTTCTAGGGAGAAGATTCAAATAAAATTTTGTACCAATATAGTTTGACCGATCAAAGTGAATAAGTAACAAAAACTTATAAACATATCAATTCGACAACTTGGTGGGGCAAAGTGAAATAACCCACAATAAGTTTCCTTTTTGAGTCATGTCGACGATTTCATTGTGGAATGGATTTACCTACACATTTACGGGTGAGTTTTTTGATCCGTTAACCAAAGATTAAAAACTTCAGATTCTGACCAAAGGTAAAAATTTGTGTATTTATTTTTAACCATTAGTTATTTTAACTATGGATCAAAAACCCGCCGTTCATGTAAGAGCATATCTAAAAAGATATTATAGTTACTAAAATTGGTTCTATTTATGGATAATATATTCATAGACTATTTATTCAACAACCTCAGCATGCTAAACTTTTCAAAGAAGTGTTGGTTTCGCAATCAACACTTCTTTGACTGTCTGAATGGCTGACCTTGTAGATTATTAAAAAAAGTATTCTATAGCGTTAACTTATTACTCACTTTCCGTCGTCAATGTCTTCGATATCGTGTAAGCCGTTCTCGCAGTTGGGATCGCCTGAACAACATCCGTTTGCGTTACGGCTCGGCGAAGGAGTTGCCGTAATAGTTCTGTAGCAAACTGAATACAATACATTCCATTAGCCATCATATTATACACATATTGCTAAGTGGTAAGATTTTTTCTGCAAAGTTCGTCTAGGTAGGCCATCGCTTTCCAGTTATTCTACCGCCAAGCAGTAGTGTGCAAGCACTACTGCGTTCCGGATAAGTGAAATTATTAGGCAAATGAAACTTATAAACTGATCTCACAGCCTAGAAATCTTTTTAAGACTGTGTGATGTCTCAAGTTGCTCTAGAACAAAGGAAATAATTAAAATTAAGATAAAAACTATATCACGGACAACCAAATGTCAAACGCAAGCCGAGTATTAAAAAAACCACCGAAACCAACCATGCCACATCAAGTTTTAATTTGTGTGCAGTGTAACATTTTGCTTCAAAAAAATAAAAACAAACAATACCTGGATCCTCTGATATAAGAATGCGTTGAAACAAAAAAGCATGCATAAGATTACGAAAAACGTTTACAAGACAACTACATATATAGTACATACATAACAGCCCGACCACTCATGGCCGTTTGTAGAACGAAAAGCGATACGTCTGTTACCGTCTTATTGTAAGAACCATTTGTTTTTAAAAAACGCGGTTATTTATAAACTGTCGATTTATTGCAAACGGCCAATGTGTCTCACAATAAAACCTTCGATATTTCGGTTATTTATAATTAATCGGCATTAATTCGTTTTTTCGTAATTGTGTATTTCTAGTGGGGTCAAAACTAACCTAACATAACTAACCTCGCTTCGCTCATCGTCGTAACCTACTGGTTAACTACTAATGACTCTAAAAAACAATAAATTACAGCTATTATTGGTGCATTTTTCACAATTAAACGCTACTAAAGCCCGTTTTTTATAAACTCACCGCTGGGCACCGACTGTTTATAAATAATCGAAAAATAATCCGGGTTATTGTAGACAAAGTGCCAGTTTGCAATACATCGACAGTTTATAAATAACCGGTTTTATTTCCGTTTATTTTATAAACAAACGGTTTTTACAATAAGACGGTGACACATGACCTAACAGGGCTAGCATGAGCTACAAAAATCGACATATCTCTTTTCTCGAGAAAGCGTTCGACCAATTAAAACGCAACAAAAGGTTCATGACGTGATCTGGGTGACCAAACCATTGTTCAAACTATTTACCTAGTCTCTGGTCAAACGCTTTCCTCAGAGAAAAGATGATTCGGTTTTCATAGTTATGCATTTATGGTTATAGTAAGGGCCAAACTCGAACTCTGGTAAGGCACCACATAACATATTCTACTAAAATGAAAATGCAACGTTAGTGATTTGTTTTTTGAATTTTTAAGCCGCAACTGAATGGATTTGAATATTTAATAAATAGGATGCTTTATATGGTTAAATGTCAAATCGCGGATAATAAGTGGGTATTTTTGAATATTTTGCTTCTGAATTAGTCACGTGGCATCTCGCTGAGGCTCAAGATATTTAGATCGTACTATACATTTCTTTTAAAAGTATATACTAGACTACTACTTCTAGCGCCCTGCGGTTTTACCCGGAGCTTTTACATACGCCATAATATCTTTCTCCTGTAAGCCAGCTACCTCTGTCATAATTTATCTAGATCGTTGCAACTGTTTTGTCTTGAAAACGTAACAAACAGACAGACTGTGTTTTTCGAATCCTATACTATACTAACTACGTATAATAAATACGAAACCATGTACAATGTTTGCTTGCTATTTGTTACCATTCAACACTGACACAGGTGAATGGATTTTTAAAAATTTTTTAGAACCTGCAAAACCAGAGAATTATTTTCATACCGGCGGGGTTATTACGTAACTTTTGCAACAGGCGTAAATTTCGGAATCATTGCTGTAAAAAAATGACTTTGGCAGATAAGTGACGTTTGACAGCAATCGATGAACTAAAAAGTTCATTATTTTGGTTCCATCTATTGCTGTAGGCCAAAGTGCAGTCAGCGACAGGCGAGGTACAGGCGACCATTTTGCAACCGATTGCTAACACTGGTATTCATAGTCAAGGCGGGGGCTCCTCTAGAGGATGAATCAGGCGCTGTGCGGAAAATTCTAGCTTTATGCATTTCATAAACAAAAGCAGCCCCAATCTGGCATGATCAGAGACTGGACGCTGATCGTCCAAATTTCGTCAACCAAACGGTCTCCTTGCTTTCAAATCGTGTTATTTTATTATTTTATGAAGTGTCATGATATTTAAAATACGAATAAGGTATATCGGTACCGTTTCTTCACCATTTACCAGTTAAAATAATATATTTAACACAAAATATACAAAAATAATATTTCCTTTAACTTTTTTGAGAGTGAGTGACGGGTGACATTTTGGCGCGACTTTTGATAGTTCAAAAGTCGCGTCAATATGACACTCGACAAAATTTTCATAGACAGCTTGATTGAAATCGTAGAGTATTTAATTAAAATGCCGCGCGGCGTTGCTAGATAGAAGTTTAGACTACTAACCGTTATTAGAGACAGATTGAGTTTGCGACATCGGGTCTGCGTTGTCGACAAGGCTGGTCGTCTCGTCCGGCGGGCTCGAGCTAGAAGCGACGTCTGCTGCGAGCGACGCGAACTGTGCGCTGCGGCGCCGGAACCGGATGTACACGATCAAACAACCCGCTGACACTGCAATATCATATTCACACTTCATAACCACTTACTTTAGTACTGTTCAATAATAATTGTCAACGAGAAGTACAGCTAAACGCCATCCATTTACGGTCGACATTCCTTTAATGTGTTAGACGTTTTTTCAATTGAGGGTAGTTGCAAAACATTTCTACACAACATAAGGACCGAGCAGATACCGACGGGCTACATTTGACTCCACGCCAGCTGCCAAATCGCAGTTCGGATACAATTAAATGTGTCGTAGATATAGGTGCGTGGAAACTGCCAACCGACTGCGCAGTCCACTTCAGTAAGCGTGCAGTTCTAACTGCACACTGACTGCTGATTCATCATCATCATCATCAATAGCCTGAAGACGTCCACTGCTGAACATAGGCCTCCCCCAGAGAGCGCCGCTTTGAGCGGCTGCGCGCCTGTTGCATCCATTGGCTCCCCGCGGTTTTCATCTTCAGATGCACGCATAAAATTGATTCAACTGCATTACACAGTACACACAAACAGGTCAGCAGTCAGTTAAGTCAGTTTCGATGTACCTATGGAAACTGAACGAAAACTGCATACGAACTGTGTAGCATGTTCACTTCCACCGCCATTCCAAATAATCATCATCATCAACCATCCTTCTTTATACGTCTGTATTTATTACCTCCTTTACAGCTACGTACCCATATAAAGAAAAAAAAGAAGAAAGACTTGCGGTTGACAGGAGGGAGACGAAAAAAATCAGAGCTTGGACGAGGAGAGATCTGCAGAAAAAGTGTCCTGTTGGCAGTCTGAAGACCTCGATCTTCACTCGGAGGCATATTCTGCTCCATCATAAAGTGGATCAAGCACCACCTTCGCACCTACCTCATATTGAGAGACTGAAGCTGTGCTACCTGAATCTGGCCGCTCCCTCTGACGTAGAGGTCGTAGAGCCCATCATACCAGCTCAAGACCTAGACGAGAAACCGGCCTTTCCGCTTGTCTGCACTCTACCGGTTACGTAACCTATCCCTTGTCTACCTACTTCCTCCATCCCTGGTGTTCAACTCGTATACCATACCTGTGCCGTGCTAGCCATTAGAGACTTTAAACTATTCTTCCGTATCTCTTTATATTTATTATATCTTACTGTTTACTCTAACGTGCTCTTTCTTTCAGTCCTACTCTACTCTCCTATATACCTACTTCATGTCGCCGTCTCCCTCCAGGGTCTGATTAGGTAGGATTAGGATCTAGTCAGGCATCCTAAGACCCTGGGCGGAGCCGTAACGTGACAACTGTAACTTTTCAACCGGCGCGTAGTTCGAATGCAACCCGTCGGTCTCGGCCAATGGGTGTCGTTTATTTACGTACCTGTAAGACAAAAGACGAGTAGACACAGTCGTATAGCGTCAATCGACTTTGTGTCCAAGTCATCTTCCGATTTCGTAGCCAGCAATACGATCACCATCACAATAGGTGCTCCCCAAGCGACGAACGCAAGCACTGGCCAAAGGGTCGCCACGAAACATGGGCCGCGGCTCTGTACACAATATTGAAAACTACACACTGGCGCTGTAATTTAACACCACAGAAAGTACCTGAGAATTATGATCATGAATACGATTTGAAATTTACGCTCTCCGTCTCCTTCATCTACATTCAGAATGAAGAAGACGGAGAGTATAGATTTCGTATCGAAACGTTTTCGATGGGTTGAGCATTGGGGTGCAGATTCCCATGTCTACAGATTTTCGTTTTAACCGAATCTCGTGTTTACTGATTTCTAATTCACCAGGTCATAGAATTTTTATTTATTTAAAGGGGAATTTGCAAAAACAAACAAAAAAACATTGGCAAAAAATCTACAAACGAGTATAATATAGTCCTTGCATTGGTTATTTTAGTGTTCCGATTTTTTTTATATTTACCTCCAACATGAGTACCCCGACAGAAAGCATGGAAGTCCACAGCATGCACGCGAATGTACTGAAAGTGCTGAGCGCTTCTTGCATCGTAGCGTGCCATGACGTCGTGTGGACTATTAACGGACCGCCCCATATCACGCTGACGGCTAACAGCAACTGCATGATAAAAATAAATGGTAAGAAAACTAACTCAAGATGACGATGATATGTACCGTAAAATAGTTTTAGAAACATTTTCGATTCTAGAATTTTCTGGAATTATTAAATGAGTTCCTATTTTTCGCCATATTGGTGAAATGTTTTTTCTGGTTGGCAACACTGGCTTGCGCGTGATTGGACGTGAGTGAGCGTCATTACGTTACGGTTGCAAACAAATTGAAGGCCCTATTACAGAAGCTCAGTCAGTGAGGTAGTGTCTACTAGCCGCCTCCCTTTTTAACGCATAACTTATCTCTTCCGACACGTTAGAGGTTTAGCTTGAGAGGTTGGTTATGGCAATGGGTAGGCCACATCGCTCGTAGAACTGACAACCGAAGAAAGGTTCTCGAGTGGCAATCACGGGATGCCGATGGATGCAGGAAGCGAGCAGCGCTCCAAAATGGCGCTCTGTGGCTTATGTTCAGCAGTGGATATTTTCAAGCTGCTAATGAAAATGATGATGATTCAAAAGCGGTTTATAACTAACCTGTGAAGCAATCAAACACAAGGTAAGCTTATGCGGCATACGCTTATACTTCTTCGTAATCACGAAGACAGCTAACACCCAAAGCGTAGCAATTAGCGATACTATCGATATATCGTAGCCCAATCGCTTCAGTTGCATTGCAAAGTCCTTGTTTATCGATATCACTTGCGCAGACATGAACATCATTGGTGCGGACAGAAATGTGCAAATAACCATTGATGACGCCATCTGAAACCAAGAGAAACATCATTCTAATATTCTAAAAGTTTGTATTAACAAAAATGAATTGTGGAAGGTTTCTAATTCTAACTCCTAAAGTCCTACACTGACGTCCTGCTTGGGGTGTATAATGGCATTTCCCCCTGCCAGCATCAACCCGAGCCATCCCAGCTCCTTAAAATAACGGAGTGTGGCTCTAGGCAGCTGGCACCGCTGCTCCAGTGGCACTGATTGTTGAAGTTATGATGATGAGGCATTCGAAATTTCTTGGGTAGAATGTTGTGTCTTCCCGTGTTAACATTCATAAGTTTGCCTGGCTTTTCTGTGGCTGTGCAGTATCTTAACATGTCTTCCACAGTCTGATTCTCTCTCAGGCATCCTCTACAAGGGGGCTGTCTGTGGCCACGGACTTACACAGATGGCAGTTCAAATTGCAGTGGCCATTGATCAGGCTTACTAAAGGGCGGAGATCCAGCCGTTGCCACTTTAGCAAATTATTTGTGAATTGGTGCAATTTGTCTATTTATATCATAAAATGGAATAAATGCTATAAGACCGTACCAAATCAATCTCCAACTGGTACAAATTAGAGAAAACGAACACAGCAGGCGCGGTGGGAATGGTTCCGTATAGGAACGCGTATGTAGATAGGGATGCCGTCTCCGTCTCGTTGCCTCCAGCGTGAAGGGCGCTCACACATTCTCGCATTACCACCGGCAAAACTATTCTGCAACCAGGGATTTTATGTCAGTTCAGAGTTCCGTCTCATAGAAATATTTTATTGGGGAGCCACACTGCATCTGGGTGGTGCATCCAAGGCGGTTATATTTTGATTCATACAAAAGTTTACAAATGAAAAATCCGTAGCCCAAATCACAGCGTCCCCACCCTCCTGCCAATGTTTTCCCGTTACAAAAGCAATTGTTGTATGTCACCTGATCCCCCTACACCCCATGTACACAGGATGTTACTGCATGTTTTTTAGGTAATTTATTACTTTACAATATTACTTATTTTTTGAAAACACGTGCTGAACTTGCATTTCCGTTTGACTGTGAAGTCTGTTGGTCTTTACAGCGTCACCGGACATGCTCTTCATTAGTGGGAGTCTACTTAGCTCAAGGGCACTCTTGGGGTGTTAGCTGCGTAGGCTATCGCCGTGTGAAGTGGATTCAGCAGACTACGCGCGTCCACTGGAAGAGTAGACCTTATGGAAAGTCGCGACAGTTTTAGCAAAACTACGGTGATTCTGATTGTGTTACGCATGAATGCATGGACCCTATTGCGGTTCTAAAAACGGTACCAAAAAGCCTAGCCTGGAGCAACGATCTTAAGGATTGAACCACATCTGTCAGCACAGCACAGAACCGGATATTTCATACTCTACCCTTAAAATCTACCAAGGTCATCATTTCCTAGAGCGAAAATGGTAACTTGAGTGCTATCGCGCGTGCATGGCAGGTTCAGTGATGTGGTTCAAACCGTTGCCGATACTTCGGCGGCAATACGGATCGCCCAAGACGTGTCTATGGCGGAGACGACAGAGAGCAGTTCCAGTGTCATTGTGATTGACGTGCCTCAGTATTACCATTTATGGAATAAACATTTTAATTACCTATATCTCTTCACGACAACTCAGCCTTGGATAAAGGTAAACCTGATTGTATCTCCGGTTGTGTGTGATATCAATTTATTTGAATTACAAATTAGCTTCAAGTTAAAAATATATTAAAATAAGTTCAAATACCAGAGGGCCAAACTATTCACTGAACTAACCTACTACTTGTAATTATAACATGGCTCATAAAAAAAATTATTATGTTTTAAGCTGTTTCAAGTTTTTGGATCACCCATAAGATAAGTACTTTTGAGTAGGTACTTTTGGGGTTTAGTGTATTTTGTAAAGTTTTAGCTGACTTTGCCCCTTCGCTTGGTATATATTTTGTATTAATTTCCCCAAACTTTTTCGATGATCAATGTTCAAGCTATCCAATAATTAAAATTTAACGAGATCATCCCCAGTCCCCAACAGGCAGACGTCACTAAAATTTACTGAGTTTGAATATGAGTAATAGTGGTCTAATTTTTCACCGTACAGCCCCAATCATTATGTAAGTACTAGGGTACTAGTAACTTGAAAAAGGTTTTCGTTAGTTTATTAATTAGTGGCCTCCACGATAAAACGCTCAACATTAGAGCACAAGCTTCACAACAAACACAATCTAATTACACTATCTCCATTTCACCATCGCATGGCAAGACGTACAGCTACACGCCGTCCATTTATGGTTGAGATTCCTTCGATTCGTACAAAGCGGTTCGACTCGACATTTATAATCCAAAGAGCGAACACTAAAACACACCAAATGGAATGGAACACTATCAGCGTCTTTGTTTCCCGATAACTACAATGGAGCTCTTCAAGTCGCGAGTGAATAGGTTTCTTCTAGCTAGGCAAGCATGTACCGCGTCGTCACTTTCCATCAGGTAAGATTGCGGTCCAAAAAACCAGATACAAAACTTATGTGTACATTGAATTCTTGTCTTGCATTGCAGTACTTACTTTGCCGTGAATATAAAAATTTGCCGTGGGTGGAAACTGTCTCTGCTGTCTGCAGGGCTAACATGAACTACTTATAAAAACTACACTTCTTCTCTCCAGAAAGCCATTGACCAATAAAAATAATGGTTGAAAAATATATAAATGGTTTATGACGTAATCCACGTGGTTTTTTATTGGTCAAACACTTTCTTCTGGCGATTTTTGATTTTACCTCAAGGTAGCCCTGCTGGTGTATCTATTAGGTTAGGTATACACAGTTAAAACCGTTATATTTCTTGTAAATATGTGTATGAGAAACTATTTGATATACCCTGGTTCCATCTATACATATAATAAAACTGTAGAGATAAAAAAATCTGTAAATGCAACATATCGAAAAAAAATGAGACAGGTTGGCTTGAAATTTTTCGCTAATCACGTCAAGCTACTTTTTAGACATTTTGTCTGTTTGTTTGTTTGTTTGTTACGGCACAAGTCCGAAAATACTGAACGGATTTTCATGGGGTTTTCACTAATAAGCTTAGAAAAACCCGGCGCAAAACATAGGATATATTAAATTTTGTATATCGTTAATTTTTTTTGGTGAAAATGATTAAGATTTCATTATGAAACGGAACGGGATTTTAACAAGATGGCCGCTTCAAGGCCTCAAGGTAAGTTTTTTAGGTATTTAGCCAGTGTCAAAAGGTAAGTTATATTTTAGCTACTAACCATAGATGAAAGAAAAAAAAAATTTACTCTGCTACACTGCTACTGACAGTAATTTTATCTCGGGTTTATCCGGATGCACAGATTAAAGAAAAAAACTCTGTTACTATTATGGCACTGCTTCATATACGCGCTGTTGAGTTGGCGCGCAAAAACATCTCTGTTGACTATCCTCGATGTTTTTGTAGCGCCCCAACCTGGACACACAGTCAATTTGTTTGCCTGCTGCGCGACCGACGTGGGCTAAATAAAATGGAGGAAGCAGTAGCGTTATATTGCATGTCGGCGAATAAATAGGTTTTACAAACTGTGAGAGTATTATTTGTGATTACAAAAATAAATTGTAATAGTTTTAATTTATAATTCCTTATCAATATGAAGTAAAACTATTTTTTTTATTTGTCTGTTTATCTGTCCCTTTGAATACGGACCACGGTTATTATGGTGGCAACAGAAATATATCATCTGGGAAAAATTCAACAGTCTAACTATCACGATTCATGAGTACATCCTGGTGGACAGACCGACAGACAGACGGACAGCGGAGGTTTAGTAATAAGGATTTACTCTTTGAGTACGGAACTCCTATATTTTTGTATTTCATTCTGAACAATCCCCACTGCACTAAGCAATAAGGAAGTAATTTAATGCATGTTTTACAACAGTAAATAACAATTGGTGCGCCTGCATTACCGGCAGTGTATCACACATTTCGGGCTACGGCGAAATACAACGCGCGATCACTTCGTCTGCGCTCGATGCAATGCAGATTAGAGAAAAACAATGTGTTCATTATGTAAGTACCTATACCCAAAAAAAACATATGTATTTACATATAGATAAGTTTTTTCGTTAATCTGTGGTCTAAACTAAAAAAAGAGGATAGGTATGAGAACCTTCTTGAATATGAGCGCGACACAGAGAACAAAGAATTAAGAAAACTAAAAACTTCTTAGACTTTTTTATAAGTTTTAAGGCTTCACGCGATATCATATTTAGCCAATATTGAAACATAACTACATTATTATTCATGTTTTCGATTTATTGGGATCTGGAGAGGGCAAAATTCTTTATTGGCGATCCGGTATTACGTATTAGTTTTAAAAAATCTACTACGCGTTACCATTCGAAATAAGTATTTAAAATTGTATTTATAGTACCTATAGCTTAACCTTTAGTAGTAACATATTCAGTAATCTGTGCCTATTGACCCTTGCTTTTGCTACGCATTGTAAACCCTTTTTTATTTTGGCATTAGACAAAATTTGTATTTAGCCATTGATAGGAAGTATTTTATGAAAACTGTTTAAAAGGGTAGGTACTTAGATTTTTTATAATTATTCATAAGGCTTCACACGATTATCATACTTAGTCATTTTTATTCAAGTTTTCGATTTATAGGGTTTTGGCGGGAGTAATGTTCTTTATTGGCCATCTGGTAAAATGTATTATTTACATGAACTTACTACACGTTACCATTCTAATTAGGTAGATAAAATTATTTTTGCGCTACTGCTACATTCTTGATCAACCCCAAGGAAATTTTAAGGTACCTGGGGGTCTAGCAAAGAAACCAACCACTAACGCTAACGCCAAACGCTAACTCCAAAATGTACTAGGATGACATTTCGGAAATCGCGTACTTTTCCACAGCTAATGTCATTTCAATACAGTTATGGAGTTAGCGTTTGGCGTTAGCGTTAGTGGTTGGTATCTTTGCTAGACCCCCTGTAGTACTTATAGCTACTTAAGTTATATACCCTTATCATTGCTACGCATTTTAATCCTTTTTTATTTTGGCATTAAAGTAAGCCGGAGGTGCTATTATTTGTATTTAGCCAATGATACGAAATATTTGATGAAAAATGTTTAAAAAGGGTAGGCACTTAGATATAATAATTAATATGTAGGTATTCATTATGGCAATTAAATTGTATCCTCGAATTAACAACATCTTTCTTTTGGTTGTAATATGAAGAGGTACTTATAAAATTGTAGTTTTTTGTTTGAAACTTCTTTCACTGTTATAAATCTATATTAGACTAAAAACACTTAATTTTAGGTAATGGCTTAAATAGCTTCCACTCACGGCTATGCTTGCGTTATACCTATACCTATGCTAATACAGGTTACTGTGCTCAGCTTCGAAAAGATTTAGTGGATTCTGTTGTTTGGTATGAAATGCATGATCTATTATTAGACTATAACGTAAAAATAACATAACAAGCGTGCGAAGCCGCGGGCAAAAGCTAGTTATTAGTACAAGTTTAGTTTGTTTGGGGGTAGGAGTGCTGTGTAAAATATCCAACAATAGGTACTATTAATATTATGCAACCGTAGTAGCGAAAATTAAATAAATTAAGTTTACTATTAAGATTTAACTTACAACTTAGCCATGATCAAGACGCCAGGTAATAGTAAAGCGGGGCCCCTCAGCCTATGAATCTGCCCAACCATACGAAGCCCCAACAAAAAGAGAGCTGACGCCGAGAAAGATTGTCCAAACACCTGTATACAAAATATAGTTAACTTCTGTCGTTTCTGACAAAAGCAGCAGAAAAGAACAAGAATTTTATTTGTAAAGAGTTTAGTAGCCAAATAAGTTGAGCCCTGGTGATCCCCAAATGTGCCAATCTCTCAGTGTCACCACCGATTTCATCCTCCCAACTAGTGGGCCAAAGCTAGTCGAGAGAAGTTAACGGGAATAACTCCAAAAAACAGCAGCAATAGTATAGCAAAAATAAGTATAAGTATAGCAAATATGCATCAGTATAATTTATGTAAACATAGGTCATGCGGCAAATCACCAGTGCTCAACTTGGCCCAGCTTTATAATGAGTTAGACATTATGGACAAACATCGCGTGACACGAACAACATACCTCCAGCAGCCCCTCAATATAGACCGAAATCTGATGCTTAAAAGCGGCGTTTCCTATGATCCCCAAAATGGTCATCATAAGCACCGGATTAAACAGGACTCCTTTAAGGATTTGCTTCAGTAACTTCCCACTGCACAAGTTGAACTGTGCCCTTGCAGACACCTCCTGCGATTGTTCCCTTTGCTTGTTTATTTCCATTAGAACAAATGCCACAGGGTTTAGAATTGAAAGTGATATTGGGGCCATGAGATAGAGGTATACTGCATACTCTGGATGCGTCTTTTCATACAACGCATTTACTGAAAAAAAGTACGATTAGTATTCCTAGATACTGCACCACTCATAAATGCGTGACAAATTATTCTGTCAATGTATTATGTATATTAACTACAACGCTTTACATAACAAAAACATTAATTTAGTAAATTAGCATATTATATGATTAATTTACAGACGAGACGACGACGTTTAACGGTAGTCTTTATTATATGTAATACATAAGATATAATAGAACTGGACTAAATTTATACATTTTTTTTTTCAGTTTTTTTATGTAAAGCACTTTATTTTAAAATTTTAGTGGTTCTGTCTGCCTCTTTAAACACGCATCACGCTGTAACTGCTGGACAGATTTCGATGAAACTTGGTATGGTTATGTGGTTTGCGCAAAACAAAAAGAAGTCAATTGTATGCAAGATTTTTATATTTGTAGGGACCTTGGGACCATTATTGTTTATAAAATATTAAAACAAAAGCAATTAATATTCCAAGATTTGGAAAACAGCAGTCATTTAATTCTTGCAATGATTTATTAATTTATCACAAGGCTAGGTACTAACAGGCTTTATGTTGTATGTCTGTCAGTCAATCAGTCACTTATGACAAATATTACTATGTGACTTTCACATAACCAACCCTAGTTGAAAACATTTGGATAAAAAAAATTCCCCAGATTACAGACACTACCGAGATCAGAATAGGACACTATCTATCTATGTTTATGTTAGAAAGTTAAGTGTCAGATTTTATATAAGAACAACAAACATAAGAAATTTTTGTAAATTGTAGGCACAACTCAAGAGCGCAACTAGTATGTCGCGCTCCTAAGCTTCACCCGCAATAAAATGCCAAGGTTACATATTTTTACTACTAGAAAAGTTTTATTTTTTTACTTCCTTGAAAAACATAGGCCATATATGCATAACATACATACTTAATTATATTATGTACGTTTGTACAAGCTACTGCCAGTACCAAAACCATTCAAGAACATTTAAATAAATGTACCTTACCTACCTAAACTCACATTTTCTTCGTACTATTTTACCTAATATTACAGATATTCCCATTTAAGCCCAAAAGGGGTAGATTTTTCAACAATTTTTTACCCCTTTCTCTTACTGTCTCTGTGGTGCGGTGGTTGAGCAGGTCGGCTTATAACTCGGAGGCGGCGGGTTCAGTTCCCGCGACAATACAAGTATTTGTGCACAGGAAAAAATTGATCAGTCACTATGTAAAGTAGAACTTATACTCTATTATGTTTATGCAGCATGTCATCATTCCACTGGGTCATATTATTGTAATATCTAAACTACAACTTATGGCACTGAGACATGATCTCTTACTGTTGGCCTGATGAGTAAGCACAAAGTCACCCAGCAAACTATGGAAAGAGCTTTGCTCGGTATTTCCTTGCGAGACAAGATCCAAAATGATGAGATCCGCAATAAACTAAAGTAACTTATTATATAGCTTTCAGAATTAGCAAGTTGAAGTGGCAGTGGGCGGGCCACATCGCTCGTAGACAGTCGTAGGGGTACAAAAGTTCTCGAGTGGCGACCATGACCAGGAACCTCCAACTAGGTGGGCCAACGACTGATCAGAACCGTGGGGATCCGATGGATGGAAGTGGCGAGCAGCCGCTCAAAGTGGCGCTCTTTAGGGGAGACCTATGTTCAGCAGTGGATGTTTTCAGGCTGATGATGATGATGACGACTTAAACTGCAGTAATAAGTGTATTATCTAGTTACCTACTGTAAGTATTTTACTCAGAAGTCAATATAGGGTCAGGAATTGGCTTATATGAAAAGGAATTGTTTATTAACTTTAACTATTTATATAAACAGCAGCTACAGCAATATGTTGAATATTGTCATGTATGAGTAATTATGTATATTAAAACCCCCTTTTGCATGTCACATGAATCATAAAACAAATTAACTTACTAAATAAACATAACATATATTTACTCTCTTTTCATTACCAGTAGGGTTACACACAGAATGAATCATAGTACTTACAAGGTACTTATGCTTACATTAAATAAAATAATACTTACTTATTGGATATCCCAAAGCGAAGTCATTGCTCTGAGTACAGAATATGGCAAATATGCCAGCTCTTCCCAGGTGCACCGGTTTTGAGACCAGAACGGTTACAATAATAACACCAAAGAATATCAGCCCTTTTGCTAACAGTATAGCCAGAAGGAACATCCAGTTGACAGTAGAGAAGTTAAGTCTGGCTAGTGAGAGGAAGATGAGAGATGGCAAAGCAAATGTGCCAACAAATGTGGCAATGCCCTTTGATTCTGTGGATGTCACAACATTGAGGCGACCTGCCACATACCTAAAATAAAATAACAAAGTAGAATAATATCACTTGTTATAGACCTGTGGCCTTACCGCGTAAGCCCGGTGGCAATCGTAATCATGTGCTCTCTTGCTCGCACTCAAGGGCTTGTACATTGGCGCAAGCAGGATGGCAGGCGATGTTCATTACCAGAATGCTTACGCTGTAGGGCTGCTGAGTGGCACCAAATATTTTGTGAATATTAGACCAGGACAGGATCTAGTATTACAACAAAATATACCCTTATTCATTCAGGGACAGTGCAGTATTGCTTTTTAATGTAACCCCAGAGATTACTTTCTACACTACAAAAATACATACTTGTATCCAACAAGGTTAATCCCTTTATAATAAGATATGGAGAGAATAATAGTTGTTTGTTGTATTTGCTATTTCTAAAGGATTGTTAAATAATTCATAAAAACTCTTAACTTTTGATACTTTATCATAGAAATAATAAGGCAATGTTAGCTAGTGGCAATACTTTGATAGGTAAGAAATAAGTAGAACTTCTGGCTGACAACTATTATACCCCAGAGACCATTAACCGGTTGGGTGATGAATAGAGAAACCTGGCCAAACACAATGAAATGAAAGACATTCTTCAAATTCCATGCAATGGCTAAGTGGAGTTAAGCTCAGACTTGTTCCTCAGAACTAAAGGTTCGACTCCTATTTTTGACATTAAACTATAGTTGCACCACAAGTGTAAAAAGGGCACCCACATAAACACAAAATATTAAGAAGTCTGGAGGACTGGGGGTCTAGCAAAGATACCAACCACTAACGCTAACGCGAAACGCTAACTCCAAAATGTATTGAAATGACATTCGCTGCGGAAAAGTTAGCGATTTCCGAAATATCATTTCAATACAGTTTTGGAGTTAGCGTGAGGCGTTAGCGTTAGTGGTTGGTATCTTTGCTAGACCCCCTGGTTTGTTACTACTACTGATACTACCCCTTAAAGAAACCTAACTGATACTTAATTACTTACCCACATAAAATTATAGTAAAGCACTGAAATAATGCCGGATAAAGATTATCTGCTGTTGCATCACCAAGGCTCAAGTCTACGTCCACCAAAGGGTTGGTGATTGCCGGACTCTCCATTATTTTAAATAAATCCAGATATCAACATCAACACCGTGCACTGCACACAGGGGAGTTTAATTGTATTATCATTTCTTCATACAAATAGTGGTTTCGTGTATTTTAATTCAACCTTGTTTTGTCACTGAAAACATAAACAATATATATACACAAACGTGAACTTAGAAAACTCGAACTCGACTCGTGGTCGTGGCTCGTGACTCGTGAGTGAACTCGAATTGTTAATTTAATTTAATTTTCTTCTTCTTCTTCAATTAGTGGCTTTTAAACAGTGCTGCCAATAAAAAATTCTCCATTCCCCGCGTCAGTTTCGCCAATTCCCCGAAATTCCCCGCCACTTTATAATTAATTTACCGAAACGACATTTTTGGAACAAAAACACTACGTTTTACTTTACGTTTTATTCATGATTTGTCTAATACTATACAGGGTGTTTTGCACATGGACCGACATGATTTTTTGGGGGGTGGGGGGGGGGGGGGGAGTCATGTGCTATTTTCCCCCGTCAGACCCAATATCCTAAGTCTCACGGTAGTCTAGATATGTTTTTTTTATTTTTTTTTAAATCTACCCGAAATCTTGCCTTTAAATCGTCCTAACTTTTTTGTTTGTGGTTATAATACCACAAAACAAAGTATGCTTGTATTCTACAATGTTTTCTTATTCTAAATAAATCATTACTTGTTACAATTGATATCCACAAAAAAAACTTCTGAGCTTTCAAAGTGGTAAATCAGTGTAAATGTTATGAAAAGTGACAACTTATCAATTAATTTAAAAAAAAACTAAAGTTAATTTTGAATTTAGCTTTTTTTAAAAAAGTTCTTTACTTATTACCCTTTCTAACGATATGCTACATGACATAAGAAACCGTTCTTAAAGTGGTCAAATTAAGATTCGTTTGCCTGAACATGCACTCTAACAATGTAACTGGTTTGAACAATGTAACCAGTCAACGCGGATTAACAAGCAGCAGGTAAAAAGTTAGTCCCTTTTTTACTAGTAGTACAGTTATTGTTGTCTTTGTCTATCGAGTTGAAAGTGAGTGAAGGTCACTTGCCGGGAATCAGTCGAGATTACTCTGCTATTCGAAGTGCCCGTACGTTTCCCGTTGTTCTATCGTAGTCAAATTAAAGTCTTGTTATTGTTTTTTTGTTAAATCTGTTGTTGAACTGTTACGTTTTTGTTGTGTTTATCTTTGCGTATTCGTTAAAATGGCGAACTTCAGTAACGAGGAGTATGCTGACATGATGTTGGCGTATGGTAAAGCTGATTGCAATTCGCATGAAGCGCGAAGAATTTATCAAGAACGATACCCTGATCGACGGTTACCTCACCACGAGACCTTCTCAACTACCTATCGACGTCTGAGGGAGACCGGAAACTTAAACTTTCGGGAGCCCCGAGTGAATGTGAGGCAACATAATGTTGAAGTTGAGAATCCTTCAAGCTTTTGATGACGATCCTACAACAAGCATACGAGTTGTTGCTGACGAACTTAACGTATCAGTTTGGAAAGTCTGGTCCGTTCTTCGGGCAGATGGAAGGCACGCATTTCATTACACTCCTGTTCAAGGTAACAACTTACAATACTTACTACTTATTTAAAATGTGACATTAAAACATTTTACTTGATTTCAAATCTTAATGTGTTCACTTTTACTCTCTTATTATTTTTTATTGTTGTAATTGTTTCGTTGAATTCCTTTCTTGCTATGTTTCTCGGACAACTGAAAAAGTTCGTTGCGTGAGCTCAATTAAAAGAAAGAAATATCGCGTTTATGCAGTTATTACCACAAACTCACGGATTTCATTCATTGTTCCAGGTTTCGAAGAGGGTGACAATGCAAGACGGTTAGAGTTCTGCCGATTTTTATTGCACACAGATGTTGAAGATGGCGACTTTTTGAAAAGAATTTTATGGACTGACGAGTCAAATTTTAGCCATGAAGACATAGCAAATCTGCACAATTTGCATCACTGGGAGAAAAGGGGCTAAAATCCGCACAAAAAAAGGCAGACTTCCTTTCAGCGAAAATTCAGCGTAAATGTTTGGGCTGGTGTTATTGGGCGAAATCTTGTCGGCCCATATTTTTTGCCAGAACGACTCAATGGAAACAATTATTTAGAGTTTCTTCAAAATGATTTACCAGAACTGGTACTACCAGTTTTAGAAGAAGATGTGCCAATTGTTTTTCAAAATGATGGCTGTCCAGCACATTACCAACGAACGGTACGAGAGCATTTAGATAATGCATTTCCAAACTCGTGGATTGGTAGAGCTGCCCCCATTCCATGGCCAGCACGGTCCCCAGATTTGACACCCCTGGATTTCTACGTATGGGGACGTGCAAAAGAGTTTGTGTATGCAACAGAGGTGCCCACAAAAGAAATTTTAGTGGAACGAATAAACACAGCATTCGTAAAAATGCAAGAGGAAATGCGGCTTTTAACTACAACCTCGGAAATAAGAAAAAGGTGTCGTGCATGCATAAGGTGTGGAGGTGGCCAATTCGAGCAAACTTTGTAATATTAATTTAATAAAAACAACTTAACATAAAAAACGTATTTTCATTATCTTGACCCTAGCAACAAAGTATCTCTTAGGTCGACCCCTGATGTATTATTTCTGTCATGTAGCATATCGTTAGAAAGGGTAATAAGTAAAGAACTTTTTTAAAAAAAGCTAAATTCAAAATTAACTTTAGTTTTTTTTTTAAATTAATTGATAAGTTGTCACTTTTCATACCATTTACACTGATTTACCACTTTGAAAGCTCAGAAGTTTTTTTTTGTGGATATCAATTGTAACAAGTAATGATTTATTTAGAATAAGAAAACATTGTAGAATACAAGCATTTTTTGTTTTGTGGTATTATAACCACAAACAAAAAAGTTAGGACGATTTAAAGGCAAGCTTTCGGGTAGATTTAAAAAAAATAAAATAAAACATATCTAGACTACCGTGAGACTTAGGATATTGGGTCTCACGGGGGAAAATAGCACATGACCCCCCCCCCCACCCCCCAAAAAATCATGTCGGTCCATGTGCAAAACACCCTGTATACAACTTACATCTAGACTAAATCCATAGTCTTACTATTCACAGATTTGCCCCCCTGCATTATAGTTTAAATTTCAATTAATTGCAATTGTTTTTTTTGTTTCTGTTGTTTGTTTGTTTGTTTGTTAGTTTACATACTCTTTGCCTTCCCTGGGCCAAATCCGGAATTTCTCATGCCAGATCCATCTGATTATTTTTCCCTACAACTACACGTCGCGACTTAGAGCCAAGTCCTAACTTAAGACAACTTTTCGGTGGCGCAGCGCGATGGTAGTATGGCACCGCCAGCGGTGTTTTGAAAGCAGCAATGACTGTGTAATATGATACCGAGAGAAGCGAGCGCAAAAAATTTCTGTATGTGCCACATTTTATAATCCAGAAAATAAGTATGGCCATTTGAGCAATTGATTCCACAGTGCCCATGTGCAATAAATCATCTTAAGTAATTTGTATTTAAATTTTGGGTAAATCAATAATAATTACCAATTCTCGAATAAAATAAATATATTTCAATAGTTAAGGAATTTAATTTATACTGGTATTTAGGCTGAACATTGGTGCGCTGCTGGCACCTAATCAGTGTTATAAACAATTTTGCAGAATTATTATGTCAGTACAAGCGCACTGGTTTCAGATTAAAATAATGTATGTATAGAAACAATAAAAATGCGAGCGAAGCGAGCGCGAAACTCTTTTTTATCTTCGGATGACCAACAAAAAAAAATATTTTTACCCACCAAAAACAAGGTCTGAATTCCCCGAAATTCCCCGATTTTTGTCATTCCCCGCGCTCTCCCCGCTGCAACTCTCAATTCCCCGCAAATCGGGGATTTTCCCCGCAATTGGCAGCACTACTTTTAAACGCTGTTTGACGTTTTTCTGCCAGTATCGGAGTGAGGCCAGTGTACGGTATATACAGCAAAACCCCGGTATAAAATCAATACTTATTTACAATTTAAAAAGAAACAATCCAGCTTACTCAGCGACTATTTTTCTCTATCTGTGTTCTCTATGGCTCAGTCAGCGACAGCGACAAGAGCAAGCGAGAAGCAAAGCAAAGCAAAGAGAATATAATTTAGGGATGTTAAAAAAAATCGATTATTTTATTAGATAAATAGATTTTAATAATCGATTTTTCTTTACCAAAACATCGATTGTTCAAAAATCGATTTTTTTATTTTGGCTTCGATTTTTTTCCGCTAGTATTAAAAATAATAAGGCAACACCAATTTTAGACGTAGAGAATTTTATATAAGTTTATTTAATTAGAACAAAAAAATAACAATTTTTTAAGGTATAAGCCAAATTATCCATGACCAATAGCTAAATCGTATTTGACAGGGACAGATTGTCCCTGTCAAATACGATTTACATATGCCAACAATCGTGCACATTCACGAACACTTAACGGATATTAATCCACCCTTATTACACATTAAAGCTCAAGATGCACTAGTTTAGAAAAAAAAATCAAAATTCACAACCGCCATTGTCGGATTTTCTTCAAAGACCGACATTGAGCTAACGCACAGATTTTTTTTCTCTATTCTGTGAGCTAACGAGACCAAGTAACAGTGACACTTACAGTCTGACTGACAGTTATATACTATCTGGAAAAAAAAATCGTTGGATTGATACTTGTTGCCAGGGCAAAAAAAGCGGAAGGACTGACCGACTGACGACTGACGGTTTGATCAAGGGTTGAACGTGTAGTGTTGGCTGATTATCTATGCTAGCGGTGAGCGATTATGAGATATACTAATGAAATCATTCGATTATGAAGATGTCTCGAGATATCTCGATTATAAAAGATCATTAGTTACTAATCTCTGTATTACTAATCTAGTAATAGCGGTCGCGCGGTCTACTAACGTTGGACGATTATGAGATATACTAACAGGTTAGTATTACTAATCTCTGTATTTACTAATTTAGGAATCGTGATCGCGCGGCCATATTGAGATATACTAACAGGTTAGTAATACTAATCTATGTATTACTAATAATTTAGCAATCGTGATCGGGAGTCGATGTCGAACCGAGCAAGTCATCATCATTATGTTATATTATGTCATGTCATGCTATGCCATGCCATGCCATGTCATGTCATATGTCATCATGTCATGGTATGTCATATACCATGGTATGCCATGTCATGATATGTCATGGTATGTCAAGTCATGGTATGTCAAGCCATGCCATGCCATCATGTCATGGTATGTCATGTCATATGTCAAGGTATGTCATATGTCATGGTATATCATGTCATGTAATGTGATGTCATGTCATGTCATGTCATGTTGTCTGTCATGTCATATGTCATGTTGTTTGTCATGTCATATCATGACATAACATATGACATGACAAACAATTGTGGAATGGGATATCGTTTCGAGAAAATTCTCAGTAGTTGGCGCTACTTGCGAAGAAGACGAGCCAAAAGTCATCTCTCGGCTTTTCCATCCTTTCATTCAGAATTAGTCTTTGAGAATTAGTAGTAAAAAATAGTAACATAATTCGATTATAAAAATAAAGTAGTTACTAATCTCATAATCGATGATCAAGATTAGTAATAAAGGATCATTCGATTTTACAAATCATTCATAATCGCCCACCGCTAGTCTATGCTCATATCCAATTCGTAATTTCCGTTTCCTTTTCACTGCTTGGCAGGCCCCAAAAAGCAGCCATTCTACCGATTTGTTCGTTCGCCGGGTTTGTGAAGGGTCTGTTAGCGAATGAAAAATCAACAAAATTTCTAAATTCTCTCTCATTGAGAGGTAAGTTATTTTATTTAATGTTGTATGCAGTAACGCTGTTCTGGATAAATTAACATCTTTGCGTAATTTGTTCTAGATACGAACTCTAGCGACGACACCTTGCAGACAAGAAAAACTTACCATCCTGAATATGCAGTACAACGGCTTTCACAATCAGCACCCTATGTAAGTCCTGTGTAATGTAATCATTTCATGCTTACTGTTATTGTTTTGGCACCCTGATTAGTTGCTCCAGCAGGTCTCTGAGGACCATTCACATATTTCCGTACCCATACTTTATTCCGCAGCGGCCATTTTGTGAAGTGCATTCTGCTCAGCTGAGCGCTGGTCGTAACCTACATAAAAAAAATCAATACCTATCACTACACTTGCGCTGTTTGCAAAATTAGTTTTAATGGTTTTGAGGCCAACGTTTCTAAACCGTACTTCTTAATGGTTTGATCATTCAGCTAATAAAAAATGGACAGGTAGGTTTATAGTCTGATAACATTGTAAATTAAGGTTAGTTGGAGCTTGCTGTAAATGAGGTTTGGCTAGTGCAGTTTCATGAATGTTGGTGTCTCCATTTTGTCAAAGTAAGTAAGAAGGGTAAGTATAGTATGTTTGAGGTAGGACTAATTATGATGATAAAGGTAGATATATAAATGCAATGTAGACTTGATGACAAGGAACAATTTTTACTTTCTCAATAGGTATCACTAGTGTAAGACTTCATCATTTTTTGTTAGCAGTTAATTAAGTACTCTGAGCTCATCATTTCCTCTGGCAGACATAAAAATTATTCATGGGTTTTTTACAATTAAGTCTGTTCTATTCCTTGTGTTACAAAATTTTAACCAGCAAGGCCACTTTGTGTCCATATGGTGAACATAATCATGTCTAATATTCTTAGTTTTAAGCATTGTATTTTACTAATAAGAAAGACTAAGACAAAGTTTGAATGTATGAACCTATATTAGGAATAATTAGATGGGACCCACAAAGTTTGATTTTGGGTGATGAAGATAATATTGATTTTATCCAATTAACATTTTTTTTTAATTGGCAGGGAATATTATTAAGAGATAAGAAGAAATTTAATGTTTCAGGCCCAGACCAGACCGGAATGAACAATTTGGTAAAATTCCCTTTTTTAATGGCATGCCAGACTTTGGAGGCCCTAAAAATGTTCCCAGGAACATGGGAGGAAATAAACCCTTCCGGCCAAGAAATGATTTTAATGGGATGAGAAATGATTACAAAAATGGGAACCAGGGTGATTTTGGAGGACCAAGAGAATACAGGCCTAGAAACAGTTATGAAAACCAACCCCAACAGAAGAAAGATTACAATGGAGAAAAAGCTGCAGGACCCAACATGCAGTTCTACAATTCCAAGGGTGACTTTGGTGGGCCAAAACAAAATTTTCAAAAGAATAACTTTGCTCCTAAACCCTTCAATAACCCAAACGGCCAGCAGAACTTCATGCCAAAGAAAATTTTTAATCCCAATGGCCCACAACAAACTATGGATTTCAAGGGACGTAAGCTACAGAGCATGAAAGCCAAACATCCTGGAGATAGTTTAGTTAAGCCCATGTGGGACCTTGGTAACCTAGAACCTATCCAAAAAGATTTCTACAAGCCACATGTTGATGTGGATAGTCGTACTGATGAGGATGTAGAAATGTTCCGTGCCACTAAGGAAATTTCAGTAACTGGAAATAATGTTCCAAGGCCCAACCACGTTTTTGATGAAGGCAATTTTCCTGACCACGTCATGAGCACCATTAAAGAACAAGGGTGGTTAGAACCAACAGGTATTCAGGCTCAAGGATGGCCAATTGCCTTGTCTGGGCGTGACATGGTTGGTATTGCTTCAACAGGATCTGGAAAGACACTTGCTTACATGCTCCCAGCTGCTGTTCACATTGTTCACCAACAACGCATTCAGCGTGGTGATGGCCCAATTGCTCTAATCCTGGCTCCTACAAGAGAGTTGGCACAACAAATTCAATCAGTTGCGCAGGCTTACAGTGCTCATGGGTCAATCAGAAACACATGCCTGTTCGGTGGATCACCTAAAGGGCCCCAGGCCAGGGACTTAGAAAGAGGCGTGGAGATTGTCATTGCCACACCCGGTAGGTTAATTGATTTTCTTGAGAGGGGCACCACCAATCTACGGCGATGCACTTACTTGGTGCTTGATGAAGCAGACCGGATGTTGGATATGGGTTTTGAACCTCAAATTCGCAAGATCATTGAACAAATCAGACCAGACCGTCAAGTGCTGATGTGGTCTGCTACATGGCCCAAGGAAATCCAGGCTTTGGCTGAAGATTTCCTTACCGATTACATCAAGGTCAACATTGGATCACTGAACCTATCTGCCAACAACAACATCAAGCAAATCATTGAAGTGTGCGAAGAACATGAGAAGGAAGCAAAATTGACAAACTTGTTGAAAGAGATTTCTTCTGAAAGGGATAACAAAGTGATTGTTTTCGTCGAAACTAAGAAAAAGGTAATGACAGTTTGGTGAAACCTAGTCCAACTCTTGTTGCTGTTCTACAAAGGCCATTTTGTTTCTAGGTGGACGACATTGCGCGTGCGGTTCGTCGCATGGGACATAAGGCGCTCGCGATACACGGCGACAAGTCTCAGCCAGAGCGTGACGCCGTACTCACCGAGTTCAGAAACGGTGCCACCACTATTCTAATCGCCACTGACGTTGCTGCCAGAGGTCTTGATGTTGAAGATGTCAAGTTTGTAGTCAACTTTGACTACCCTAACTCTTCCGAGGATTACATTCACAGGATTGGTAAGTAAAAACTGCAAGTTGATAATGTTAAATGTTGAATTATTCACATATTGTTGTTACATGATTTATAATTTTGTTACTCAGGCCGCACTGGGCGCTGCCAGCAGTCTGGAACAGCTTACACATACTTCACTAGCGGAGACGCGCGTCAAGCTCGCGGCCTCGTTGCCGTGCTTCGTGAAACTGGACAGAACCCTCCTGCTAAACTGAGTGACATGGCTCGCAACAACAATAACAGCACTGGTAATTTATTATGTTTGGTTCTTAACTCATGCAAAAGGGAACTAGAATAAAATACATAGTATGACTCTGTTCCTATGTTCATAATTCGCATCAAGTTATTCATTTAAATTAAAAAGTTCTGGACTGTTAGTTACACTGAGAAAACGGCTGAACCTGGATGTAATTTGTTTTAGGGGAACCATTGTGGGCTCTATCTGTACAATAAGCCTAATATCCACTGTCCACTGTACATATTAGTTGATAGCAACAAGACAATTTGTAATCTGTACATAACTTTTTTCCAGGTCGCAACCGCTGGCAGCAGCGCAAGGAGAATAACAATAGCAACAACGGCAGTAACAGCGGATCCAGTTCGCCGCGCCAATCTAGCAACCAATGGAACAATAAGATGGCCAATCTCAGCCTTGAAGACAATTCCCACAATTACCAGAACCGCAACCCCAACCAAGCTCCACGTTTCAACAACCAGAACCAAGGCAACCAGGGATACAGACCTAATAACTACCAGAAGACTGTCCCGTTCCCGAGCCCCAATGTTTTTGAGTCCATGGGCAACTACCAAGGAGGATACAACAATGGATATCAGGCACCTAGCTACAACAACCAGAATGGATATGGACAACGCCCATACAACAGTATGTATCTGATGAGAAAGTGTGACTAATCTATCCATCTTGGTCCTAATATTTCTAATTTGTTAGATTGATTACTTGTCTTAGCCTGTTTTTTTTTTAAATTGATTGGGAATATTTATTAAATTTTGTGAACTCTGTGTAAGGACAGGGAGTTACTTTTCATCTATCAAGTGTAGACAGGGCAACCACAGACAGCAACTAGTTGGAACAATATTGTGAACTAATTATAGTATTTGATATTATATAGTACAATGGCATTTAACCTCAGTTGTTTCAGATACCCGTAACATGGGTCAACAGCAGTACCGCAATAATAATTCTGCTGGCAACAAGCCTAACGGTTCGGGCTCTTCTTACGGATCACCGCCGCCGCACTTCGCGACGCCGGCGCATTACCAGATGCATCCCCAGGACATGCTTGGTAAGCCTACAACACACTGGTTGGGTGCCATTAATTTGCATGATAATAGATGAACATTTAAAAACAGTCACTGCAGTCACGGATAACAATCAAAGACACATTCTGAAGAACAGATAATTTAACCCTTTTCTGAAATTATTTATTTATTATTACTTATTATTACTGCATTCATGTACATCATTAAAATAGGTAATATACAATAACAAGTATTATATAATACACAAGATCTTAAATAACTAGGTTGGTAGGTTGACATGAGCCCTGGAAGGGCGTTTGCAAGTATGTGTGAGTCAAACCAAAAACAACATTATTATACATTAGTCAATTCTATGGTACATACATTATTCTATGGTAGTCTATAACATTTATTCTATTGTTTTTCTTTTAATCTGCGCATTGCTATTAATTTAATTTTCGTAGTCAACTTCAATTAATCCATTATATATATTTGTCTATATAATATGTGTATAATTATCCCTTAAAACAAAGGTCCGATTGATAAAATTTTTAGTCTGAACAAATCGAATGGGCATTTTTATTCTATTTGGGGGTGGTAGAGCCTGCACAGACATTGGCGTGTATTGTGCATTTTCCCCGGCAGGCATCTACCCAAGCCATCCCAGCTCCTCTGTGTATCGGACCACAGCTTTGGGTTGCTGGCACAACTGTTGATGTTACATTAGTTGGTAGCTTGGAGATCTGATGGGATCTTACCATCCTTTACCACTTGTTAGATTCTGTCCACCCAAAAGTTGGCTGGGAGAGATCGCTTTATCTATCTCTTATGAACACTAATAGGTTAGTAAGTATTATTGGTGGTAATGTTTTATATAATTCCTAAAGGCGGTAAGTACTACGGAGGCGGCGTGGGCGGAGGCGGGCCGTGCGCGTACCAGGCCGCGGTCGGCGCCGGAGTGCCCTACCCGCACCTCCCGCCCGGACCGCTGCTATACGCTGCGCCTGTGCAACAGTAAGCGCCCGCGACACATCCGCTCTCGACTAATATTATACATGCATATTCCAAATATAAATGTGGACTTAAGTAAGATGTTGCATCGTTCACTTACATTTTCTCAGAGTGTGAGCTTGTTTGTCTTTCATTTAATTTAATGTAGGACCTTCAAATTTCCTGTCTACATTGGAGCGGGATTATATCCTGATCTATTTCTGTCATCGTTATATTAATTTGTTAGATCTGATTGAAGGCTTACAAAATTATTTTACTATGTTGTGGTTAGCTCATCATTGTAATCCTGATGTGTATGGATAAGTAAATTACATTTGTCTTGAATTTTTAAACTATCTATGCACGGCTGAAACTATTTTGTGATTTCTCTTTCAGATCCATTTTAATAATTAATAACTTGTGTGTTAGTTTATAAAGACGTTTATTTATTTATTGACCAGGCAATAAGGTCTCAGCCCAGTTGATAATGTTAACTTCACAGTGATGTTGTATGTCAGACAATGTGGAGGTTGTGAATAAACGCACCCTCTCGCAGCCTACGTCAATAAGTAAATAAACTTAATTTTTTCAATTAAGGTTTGTGGAACTTGTTGAATAAGATCCTTGATTCCACAATTTAGATGTAATCATTATAATAATTGTTAGAGTAGTTTGGTGTTGGTACCCTTCTATGTAATCCTGGGTGCCTTTCGTTTCTTTAAAATGTCTGTATAATGTACGAAATGCACGAAACATATAGAAGATGAGTGACATTTTAGGGAAAGAATTTTAATATCACTGAATTTTATATAAATTGTTTTTATTGTTAACGGTTGATATCCAGTGGTATAGTGGGACATCTTAGTATTAGAAAACTATACTTATAGAACGCGCTAAATAAATGCTTTTGATATCTCATGATAACAATCTGTATTGCCAGATAAAAATGTGAATATTTTTCTTAGTGATGTCAATGACATTTCAAGTCACTGATTTCTATGTTATTTTTTTTTATATTAAAGATTAGATCTTATTAAACTTGAACATAAATGCCTAGAGGTATATTAGTCGGCGTCGAATGACACAGACAAGGTGGGCTACAAACTTACTCATTTTACCATTCTCAAGATAGGGGGGATGTATATAACACGCATTTAAAGTAGGGACATTAGTATTTTGAACATGATGAATAAATAATTAAACACGAGGGATTACTTTTGTAGCAATTTAAGTGATTTATTATTTTTATCTTTTGTATGACATGATTATTTCAAATAACAACTGGTAACTAACTGGAGTTTCTTTGTATGTCAACGGGTATGAAGGGGATAATAATAAGGAATCGATAGGTACAAATTATTCTGAACTACTATAAAATAATTTGTTGTTCAGATACCCGTTACAGTCCAAAGATTTGGAAAAATCTGTGATATATCATTACTATAGTCTGTCATTTTATTTGGTCAATTGTTAATACATAAGTGCACTACCTGTAACTGGGCAGTGTTTTACTAGACAAAAAATATATTTTTTGACTATTTGAACGAATTTCATGTGTATTTGTGACAAAAAAGCTTGCAACTCGTTCACAGATATATTATAATAGATGTAAGGTTTAATAATTTATTGTTATTCAATTTAGTTTTCAGTTAACTGTTTATAGGTGACGAAATTGAACCAGTTTAAAGGGACGTAAAAGTTATTATCTTATAACAATCCCGTTTTACGGAACAATATAATAGCAACGGGTCTATTAATTGAATATGAGGGGTGAACAACGTGTCTGTGAGTCTCGCGTGATTTACTACTCACCGGAATGCGAGATTTGCTTTGTAATTTGTGTACATTATAAAAGAAAGACTGCCATGAAAGGATGTGTATAAGTATGTGCTAACTTCATCTCAAAGATGATTATATCCTGATGCTAGCCTGTCCGAGAGCCGACGTGGGTTTGCTCATTCATTGTTCAGAAGTTCGGATATATCTGAAAGCGAATACTGAGGCCGGGCTAGTGGTTGTGTGCGTTAGATCGGCGAGTGTCGTGTCGAGTATGATCGCGAGTCGGTAGCTCCTGTATTATTATGTACAAAGTACTGCACCCACCTCTACTAAACAACTGTGATAATAACACTAAGTAGCGTAGCAGGCGATTTATATACTAGTTACGTCCAAGAGAAGGGATGACACCATATCTGACATATTTTATTGTGATAATAACAACAACAAGGCGTGGCTGCTGCCCATCCGCGCGTTGACAAAATGTTTTCTCTAAACAAGACTGATTATTTCTTATCTTATTAAATGAATATTTTATACATGTTCCACTTTGACTGAATGAATTAAGATGCCTGTTTATTGGTAGGGTTTATTCTCTCTGCTGAGTGTTTTCTCAAAAAGAAATTATCACTATGTTGGATATGTGTCAAAACGCCTTTCTAAATGGTCACCAAAATGATGATGTTCTTATATGTTTTTATTCATTGGTTTCCTTTGTTTATTGTGATGGAAAATGTTGTTGACAAAATTATATGGCAGCGGCAGTATAAACAAACTGTAGAGTATAATATTGTTGTTAATTTGCAAAATTTTATTTATTCAACCGATATCTCATAGGCAAACGTACTTTTCGTGCTAAAATAATAATATTTAAGAATTTATTTTCAAGAAATTGTGAAAAATATACATAGATTTTTAAGTATGTGGCAATGCAGATCTTCAAACTTATTGATTATATTGTTACGAACGACATAGTATAAAAACGTTTGTATTTATTCAATTTGTGAAGTACATATATATATGGAGACAGGCTCCAAATTAAAAACTGTCCCAAAGGGAAGTCTTCTGAATGTTTCAAAGAAGTGCATTTCTTCTATTTCATACAGTATTAAATTCAGATTAATAAATGAATGTATAATTAATTCGTATCTTTTATTTTCAAATAATAAATGCATCTAAAACTAATGTAGGTACAAACTACCCGCTCATCACCCCACAAACAGCCTGGAACGGGAGTCGCCAAGGTGTCTGAATGAATGGTCACTCAAAATGTGTCGTCGGTTACTATAAATATGTAGGTATAGGCAGATTGACCACCATTTACGGCATATAAGGTGACTTAATTCAGACGGACTTCATCCCATGCCATCCATCCACCACCTATGGTTCCTATCCTATTCCTGCTCAGAGGGTCAACAAACCCCCACAGAGCTGAGAATTCGTTCTATGCTAACGCCAAACCACAGAATTCCCCCTATTACATAGGATAAAAAGTCTTTGCGCCAAACGCTAACTCCAAACAAAACAAAGTGATTATATCCTCTTTGACTCCAAAATTGTATTGAAATTACATTAGTTGCGGAAAAGTAAACGATTTCTGAAATATAATTTCAATATATTTTGGAGTTGCGTTAGCGTTTGAGATCTGCTAGACCCCCACCAATCACCGTACCAGTGTTACAGGCAGGAAGGATTATGCTCAAGCGTGCCGTGATCCTCAAAGGTGGTATTATCTGGATCCCAGATTCTTAGGTATAACCACGGGGTCTCGTCAGGTACAAACGAAAAATAGCCCGAACGTGAAAAAAATATAGTGATCGTGTCGTCAGCGTTACTAGTTAGTGCCCGGTGTATTCATTTGTCCCAATACTTCGCCAACACACAATAAAAGTCGCTTGATAATCATGCGTTATACAGAAATAAAATAATTCGTAAAATAGCCCGAGTTATTCAGTTGTATGGGATGAGGCATCTGTACTGCAGGTATTATATTATCTGGGGTATAACTAAAACTTTGAATATGGAATGAAATAGAACGAGACGTGGGCTTAGAATATTTCATGAGTGTGTTGAAAAAAAGTACTATGTGGTACTGAATGAGGAGGTTTATTAAAAAAAAAGCTGTAATTTTATAAAGACTTGATAGATGGCGTTAAAATAGGGGTTTTACGTTCTGTTATTGTTAAGATAATTATTATTATGTATTGAGTTTATTATTCTATCCTTATTTTATGGAAGGCTTATAACTCTAATGGCTTTCTATCTACAACGTACTCTGTAATCCACTCAATTGAATTTGACTTATTCTTGTACGTGGTTTGAAACTACGACCATGATTGAATTACGTTGTTACTACGCCATCTAGTAACAGAAGCGGACCTAGTTTTTTTTTTAATAAAACGTCTCATTGCATGGAACTTATTACGTACATCTTATTGCTATAAAACCACAGAATTCCCCCTATTACAACAAAGTCTTTGTATAAAACATAATAGCTGAAAATGATTGCGTGCATGAACAACAACGCAAGCTTGCATTTTTTCTATCAGATTATGTTCATGGTTGTTCGGGCAATAGCCGCTAGAGGGCGCGAAACAAAAGTTATGAGAGTCATGCTCGATTTCTGGGTTGAATGGCTGATAGTGGTAATTTGACGTGTTTTTTTTTTGTTAAACTGATATTTAAACTTTCAGAAGTGTAATTTAAGGCTCATTTGGTGATTTTTAAGGGAAGAACCGATTGATTTGTGTTTTCAATTTGCAAGACTAATGGTTTAATCGTGTTTTTATTGGACCTTACCAATTATCGAGGCCAAGTTTTGCAATGGCTGAATTTGGTATGTTTCTTGTTTTTGTAGACCTTGTTTACTTCGTATTCTTGATAGAAATGATGACCAATAATTGACTTAGTTGTGTGCATAACATATTAGTTATCGTAGGTAAATACTAAAAACTTCGAAGTTCATACATAACATAACCCTACTTTTGCCACCGAACGAGCGCGAGTAGGCGAGCAGAGCATTTCTTTCACAAGAGACGGCCTTGGATCTAATCTTGTCAAGTCAATGTCATTTGTTTATCAATAATAATTTTGTCTGATGTGGAGGTAGGTAGAGAACAAACACTAAGTAGGGGATACAAGGTATATTATGAGAACACAGACATCTAATACTATAGGCCTAATTTTGAAGGCTTTACAATTTTAAAAACGCTAAAAATATATCCGTCTTTTACATTCCGTCTATTTGACAAGGACAGCAACAGATCTGTCAACTAAAGCCTTTAAAATTGGTCCCAATATACAGGTAGAAAGAGATAGATTTTGGGTAGATCTGTGTGGTAGATATATCGAACTTCCTACGGGCTCTACGATGTTTTCTTTGGGCTCTCGATATTATGTTTCTCTATGCTTTGCGCACCATTTAATCTGTCTCTGTCACTCGATTTGTATTTTATTGACTCAATCCATTGTAGAACTCTAGGTACTCTCAAAATCTACCTGACTATTCAGTCAAATTGCATCTTGTGGATGTGGACAAACCACAAGCGTTATAACGTATACCACAGTTTATACCATCATTATTACCTTACTTTATAGTTATTTTCTGAATCAAACTTAATGGCGTCTGTGAAGTGCGCTACAACCCCCCCGCACTCTGCGCACAGCGCTTCCCTCTTCCCGCGCATATGTATATAAATTTTGCTACTGCGCAGCGTTTCGCGCTGACTTCACAGCCGCCATTGAGTTTGGCTTCGACTTCTTCTTTCCTACCTACTAGTTACCTAATCTTTGCGTACAGAAGCTTGTAATTGTGCTCAAAGACTTCTAGTACGTAGCACCTACCTAGGTATAGTCCGCGCCAAACTCAATGGAGTCTGTGTTCTACCTACATTATACCTCTTGTGCTCGACCAGCCAGCGAATACACATGGTGTGTGCGATACTCTCGAAGTTGTCGATAGATATGTCTACCTAGGACAGACAGTCCAATTAGGTAGGTCCAACTTCGACAAAGAGGTCGCACGAAGAATCCAACTCGGCCGGGCAGCGTTCGGGTAGCTTCGACCTATCTTTTCGTCCAAAATACCGCAAAGCCTGAAAACAAAAGTTTTCAATCAATGTGTGTTACCACTGACTTATGGAACTGACATGTGGTGTCTTACTGTTGGCCTTATTAGTAAGCTCAAAGTCGCATTTACTCAACGTCTACGCGCTAGGTAGAACTGACGCGCTTTTTTCGCTGCAGGCATTAGCGGTTTCCGGCACAAATGGCTCATAACTTGATATAGGCATGGGGTCCCATCAAGTACAAACAAAAAATAGCCCGAACTTGAAAAAAATGTAGTAATCGTGTCTAGAGAGTAACTAGTTAGTGTCCAGTGTATTCATTTGGCCCAATACTTCGCCAACACGCAATAAATGTCGCTTGATAATCTTCCGTTAGGCAGAAATAAAATAATTCGTAAAAAAGCCCGCGTTATTCCGTTGTATGGGATGAGGCATCTGTACTGTAGGTATTATATTATCTGGGATATAGGTATCTCTAATCCGCCCTACAGTCTGGCAATACCAATGCGGGGTATAACTATTGGAGGAGAGAACCTTATAAACCTAAGGTTTGCAGACGAATTGGGGTTTTCTTTTCGGAAAGCATAACTAGCATAGAGGAATTGATGTTGGCCATGATAAAAGACTGAAAGTTTGTACATACCAGAAGTAGCGAACTACCAACTGGTCGACGTTGTAGTGTAGGCAGCTATGTTTATCTTGGCCAAAGTAACACAGGGAAGTTTAAATCAAACCGTTTGGATGCATCATGCCCGTACTCACGTATGGTACTGAGACCATGTCTGTCACTGAACGTTCAGCAGAAAAGTTGAAGGTCGCGCACTAGAGGGATGGAAAGATCTATCATCATCATCATCTTCATCAACAGTCTGAAGACGTCCACTGCTTAACGTAGGCCTTCCCTAAAGAGCGTCACCTTGAGCGGTTGCTCGCCTCCTGCATTCATCGGCGCCCTCGGTTTTTAACAGATTGTCGGTCCACCTAGTCCAGCGGGCGGTAGGTATGCTTGGAATTAAATTGCGTGACCGCAAGAAGAACAAATACGAATGCATGCGTGAATGAGGGTGAAAGACGTAGTTCATGTGATTGCGGGACGGAAGTGGAGTTGGGTTGGCCACGTAGCACGTATGAACCATGACCGTTACTTGAAGTTATTCAGCTATTAATTTAGCTATCCTTTAAATGGAAATAAATGTCTTAAACCTAAAATTATTTATCTATTATTATCTTACATGTATAGATTAGGTAGGGATAGGGACTAGTATGAATGAACATAACCAAATTTTCTTGTAAACAGGTACCGTCGCCACGGCTGATGGCGACCAATGGCAGCAGCAACTTGGTTAGACCATGTTAGTCTGTCATATGGATGCGTGATCGGGTCGAAATTGCAGAACAACCTGAGGTAAGCACCTAACAAGTAACACAAACTGTGGTACTGTGTAACGACAGGTTGAACTAGGGGTTTCACATTGTTATCTTGCTCCGAGTTTGCCGCGATAAGTACTATATTGGTCACACACATGACATGTCACGGGCATAATAGGTATATCCATTTTCTTGTAAGCCTTAGAGATTCTAATAAGGGTATATCATATACGGCGGCGTCTTGGAAACTATTAAATGAGCTTTGAGGTCAGGCTGTTATGGGTTACGTACGGCACTGTGTGTAGTAAGTAAGTACATTATACCTCAGCGGTTTTACAGTTACTATTATAACATCACGGTTTGGCTTATAATTATCATATTTAGCGTAGTTCCACATATTTAGAAGGCTACCGCTTCGATACGGTATCTCTGAGATTACTATGATGTATGTATTCTGTATCTGGGATTTTTTGCTCGTGATAGTGTAGCGCGGTGTGGTGTATGGCCGTAGAGATAGGATGAACAACGAAAACGAAATTCGAGCTCTGTGTGTAATTGTGTATGGGTATGATAATGTCACACGTAAGTTATTTCTAATTTGTTTCACCACCGTTTATAAGCACACGCTACTTATCGATTCGCTCAGAGTGGCACGAACGAAATAGGCGCGCATGTCGTCCCAGAAAGCTGTTTCCCAATCACCTACGCATTGTTAACATTGCTGCTTCTGCTGCCGTATAACCTTCGCTCGGGCGGGTACGTGTGTTTACAAACAAATGCAACGTGACTCCTATCCAACCACGATCCAACAATGTCACATGCGACACGCGCGCCCGAGGCATGCTGCGGCTGTATTTCGATGGGCTGGCCTAAAAAATCATGCATTTACAGTGAAAGCAGCAAAAACTTCTATAAACGAACTATTACCGTCACCTTTCCACACTAAACAACATTATGTAGGCAATGTAGGCAAATTTAACCTACTGTTCACTTGTTACAGCTATTAGTTTCATTTCTCTAATACTATTTTACTCGGAAAATGACACAATCGGGTTACATTGCCACTTTCCTGCATAGATGTCCCGATAATGCACAGCTTTCTAACTTACGCAAGTCATACTATGTTTGGCTTTGAAACAAATAGGTTTCGCAACAACGATAAAGCCTGTTTACAAACAACACGTAGGGCAACCAAACCACCAGCCTCCACCTTGCCGTCATCGTGTTTGGCTACGATGTTGTTTTGACGAAATTCATAACAACTTCGGCATCATGTAGCGCACTCTTCACTCTTGATGGAAGGTCCCCGGCGGCGGCGCGCGGGGCGGTGAAGCCGTGGAGTGGAACGGCTTATATTATACGTTCTATTTTTACAACGTTTTTATTGTCACTTTCTTATCTGCTGTCGTTTGTTTGTTTCTCTGTTCCGTACTTTACAATGGTAGAAATTAATTTGAAACATACTTAGTTAGAAGAAATCGGGACCTTTATACAGGATGTTTCGTAGAGGGTTACCCAAACTTGGTGAGCGTGTAGAAATTACATAAAATGGCTTGAATTGCCTAAACTATATTGTATGTATACTTGTATAGTATAGGTATCAGGATGTTTCATAGAGGGTTAGCCACAGGTGGTGGGCGTGTAGAAATTACCTAAAATGACTTGAATTGCCTAAACTATACTGTATGTATACTTGTATAGTATAGGTATTAGGATGTTTCATAGAGGGTTAGCCACAGGTGGTGGGCGTGTAGAAATTACCTAAAATGGCTTGAATTGCCTAAACTATACTGTATGTATACTTGTATAGTATAGGTATCAGGATGTTTCATAGAGGGTTAGCCACAGGTGGTGGGCGTGTAGAAATTGCCTAAAATGGAATTGCCTAAACTACACTGTATGCATAGGTATGTTATGTATGTACAATATTTACATGCATAATATTTTATGTAGTATGTACCTGCAATATTAGTGATGTTGCTTGGAAGCAAAACGCATTCAGCGCATTTTTTCATTGAACAAGTACGTAAATTCAAATAGTTTATTTGTTACGTAGAAACTCAGTATTCACGGATGGTGATATAAAGTTCGCTATTATTTAAAACCTACCTAAATTAGCTGCTATCAATATCGACACGCCCGCACCGCGGAAAGCAACCGCTTGGAAATTCCACAGGATACGTTTGCTGTTGTTATTGTGGTCCGCAAAATATAGGTACCAAAACCAAACAACCTAAAAACAAATGAAATGGTAGAAAGAGAGCTTGAGTGACATCGAGTGGCTGTATGGAATGCGAGCGAATTGCGCAACTTGTTTTGACGGTAGCGGCGACGTGAAACGCTCATTACTTCATGCACGTTACGTTACTTTCCACCTCTACAAGTCTACACAATAATACAATCATGTGAACGTATAATCAAAACAGGTTGTTGAAATCATGCTCTTGCTAGCCTCTCACGCCTCTCCCTGGCGCTCGCTGTTTGGTTCACAGATTTATAAGACGCACGGCCGTCAATCAATGCACCGATTTATTCAATAGAACTGACGATCTCTCTCCCAAATACGATGATGCTCCTTTATTATGGACGAAAATTTAATTCAGTTTGCAAACATGGTAGGCAGACATGTTATGATTTATGAATAACAGAAAGACTAATTTTATAGGTATTCGCTTTAACTCAAGTGAATCGATGGTAGTATATTACTATTTACTACACAGAATAACTTATAGTCAAATAAATTACAACAGCCACCTCTGAAAAAATTTAGGCTGAGTTGCACCATAATCACAGTTAAAGTGACTGTTACGGTAACTACAACTTAAACCTTAACCATGGAATTTAGCTAGCATGTGTTGCACCATTATACTTGACAGACAGACTTTTGTCTTCAGAATACTTGATTTCTTGATTATATTTTATGGGTATGACAGATAGTATATGAAATAAATAATAACACTAACTGGCGATCGAAGCGTGAGCGGTTACAGTTAGCAGTTAAAATTATGACGTCATTTAACAATTATCAGATGGCGCAACGCAACCGATAACCGATGGGGAAGAAAGGTTCTCGAGTGGCGACCACGAACCGGAAGGCGCAGCGTAGGTAGACCCTCCACTAGGTGAACCGACGACCTGGTGAAACCGACCGGCACTTTAACTGAAATGCCCATGATTGTTATTGTTTTTTTTTATGTGAGAATGAATGACGTGACGAGCCAGTCGTTCACCTGATAAGTTAGCGACACGGCTGTCCATAACAGTTGCAGTGTCACTCGAGAATTTAAAGTAATAGTGTTTCGCGTGACACTCCACTGCGCACGTCATCCTGAGACATCACACAGTCTAATAATCAGATTACTACACCGTATAATCAGGTCATAAAGTCTCATTTGCCCAGTAATTTCACTAGCTACAATCTACAATGCCCTTCAAACCGGAACACAGTAGTGCTTGCACACTACTGCTTGGTGGCGGCAGAATAACTGGCAGAGCGGTGGTACCTACCTAGACGAACTTTGCATAAAAGTCCTACCACCTAGTAGTATTGTTAAAGTATGCTGGTACAACCCACCCTAAAATGTTTTGTTATTTAGGTACTTACACCAGATATAATTTTTGTTCAGACAAAGGCTACAATGATTGAACATAATGAGCAATGAGGATAAAATAACAAAATATATTACAATATAATAGGCTCGCAAAAACATAGCTAATTTATTACAAAAATAAGTAAGTAAGCTGAACATATATCTTTCACACTTGTACTGGCAAGTGTTTCAAGGAGTTTATCAACATGTTTTTTTTTTTACATAGGATCGTCGGTACATAGAACTATACTAAAAAAATAACTTTAGGTATATAGTTGGTAATAAAAATATTATATAAATTCCAAAAATGCGTTTGCTATTGACTAATAATAAACTTAATAATTATCAAAAAGTACTTGAAATGTGCAGCTGATTCTGGACGGGGACATACCTACTATAATATAATAACAAATAGTGGAGTAGTTGGTTAAATTATTTGATGGTGGGTGTGGGTTATAGTTTCACCGGTATGTAATGCAAGTAACAAGCATAGCAGATAGATCCGGCTACGCGGCGTGATGTCGACAGCCTTGCCAGAGGCGGTATTTTTGCAAAACAAACACTATTGCAGCAACCAGACGAGACGCTCGACTCTCTCTTACTATGTTGCGAATCAACCGCTCACTGGCAAACCGGATAGGCGAGTGTGCACATAAATAACAACGGTTCAAAATAATATTTATTCAATTACATAAGTAGATTAGTAATAAAGTATTATAATTATTTTAATCATAAACACGGAAGGTTCTGTTCAAAATGTATGTTTGCATGTACTTGCTTATCGCTGAAACGGTGGAACAGATTTTGATGAAATGGATGTGTAAATTCTGCAGGTCATGGAACAAAAAATATAGTTGATCGCAGAAAATTCTGTGGTTCTTCAATTTAAACGCAGATGAACCCGTGGGGCGTAGCTAGTTAGAAATATCATTTCAAAGTAAGAGGATGTGGCATAAAGCCTAGCTACGCAGAATATGTTATAGTTATGAGGTCAACTTCGTTAAAGAATGGACAAAAATTGTCGCATTTCATTTTAGCCAATACCATTTTGAACGTGCTAAAAAGAGACAAGTATTTCGTTTCAACTTTCATTTTTGATAATTTGTCTCTGACGTCACTTGAGACCGCCCTGCGGCAAAAAATCCGCCATGTTGTATTTTGGTGGTATTTTGAGCTAGTACGTCAGCCGTCAACTGTCAAACGCAGTAAGCAATGGGGCGTAGTCGGCACCATATTTGGTGAAAAAGTGCCGCACGTCACGTGACCATGTTTCAAATCCTCTTACTTCCCTCATCAAAGGGCTAGACCTAGTGTGAATTGTGTGAAGGCATATTAAGTGGGTTAAGAAGAGTCATCAGCAACAATTTCATACCTTATCTAACCTTTTAAAAAAAAACTAAAACTATTAAAAAAAAACATTAATATCAAGTTTCCTTGAGGTAACTCATTAATGAATCTTTGAAGTCAAATATCAATATGATCTATATGTTAATAAAATTTTTTGCTAAACTTACAAAAACGGAACCCTGTAAGTACCTATGCGCTAACGAGTCGTATTCGTGACATTTTCCACTTTGAAGCGGTTGCTTCATGGACGCTGTAATCAATAGTGTCCTATTGTCCTATATTCTCTCTTATTTCGTAATAGAAAAAAAACACTGGTAATACATAAGTATCATAAATATTTTACAGGTATTTCGACAGATGATTCGTTCCACCTTACACCCCGTTTATGTTAGAAATAATGTGGTTATCGTAGTTGTGTCAAATGTTCTGAGGACGCTTCTAAATGTTCCTTTCCTATAATTGCACAGATCCTATCTGTGTATAGCTGGTGTAATTATTTATTAGCCCTTTTTTGAACTGCCTTATGCTGCTGTTCTCTACCGGTCTTTATTTACAGCGCTACTTCCACCAAGAAATGCGCCCAGTCATCATGAAAATTTTTCATTGAAAAACTCCTGCCGTAAGAAATGACTTTCAATTAGCTAAAGCCCTTTATTACATACGATGCAATCCGTCACTCAATTTGCCGGATCGAATCTGCTGGATGGAATCCACATCATGCAATTCTCTGGATGGACGTGCGCAACATGCCTCACTATATGAGATTTGACTGATTGAGTTGCAAATCGTGTGGCAGATTGTGTGGTACCTATGGTGTGTCTGTGTAGAGTACTCGAAGTTTGCTACCAGGGCAAGGGCGCAGCCAGGGGTTCGTTTACGATGCTTGTCCAGCAATTTACCTTTATTGGATAACACTCGTTCACGGTACCCAACTAACACTTCTGGGTTGCATCGGTAAAACTCCCCAAAATATAATCTATTCCGTTTACGGACATCAGCTAAGATATGTCTATCTTCGCTCAACTTATACATACTTACTTACTTATGATAAAATTTTACGATGTTTTCAGGTTGTATTTTTTTGTCTCATAATCACAATGTTTTCATAATCTTACTAGGTGGTAGGAATTTTCTGCAAAATTCGTCTAGGTAGGTACCACCGCTTGTCAGTTATTCTGCCGCCAAGGAGTAGTCTGCAAGCACTATTATGTTCTGGTTTCAAGGGTATTGTAGCTAGTGAAATTACAGAGCAAATGAGACTTCGTCATGTCTTTTATTTTCATAAAAAATATGCTAAGCTGTTAAGTCAATTTTAATGATGATCATGGACGTATCAACAGACTAGACTAATAATTAGGAATCTTTTATGCTAATATGTCGCAGAATATAACATAACAGTAACACTCAATCTTAGGGCTGTCGGCTTAGTATATCAAGTAGAATACCCATTTATTGACTAAGTTTAATATAGGTATTGTATATAATAATATAACATAGTAGCCCGTAGGTACCCTCATACCGTGGTACCTTGAGCCAGCTCACATTAGGTTGTGGTGTTGCCATGAAACTGGGGCGTAGCGGTTGTATCGATTATGGAAACTGCAATGTCATGTCCACGCCAGCCCAGCGTGTTTTCATGAATTTTTGGCTTAATAAATTTAGTGGTTTCTTTCATTGCATCCCTAGTCCCCATCTTTACTAATAAAGTACCTAAAAGCTATACAGAACATTGAGAAAAATCACATAAATTGATCTAACAGAAAAACGCTTACGTATTGCGCTTCTAATTTTTAACTTAGAGATAGTCATACGTGGTCCAGCGCTATGACGCTACCCTAAGGACGCTACCCTGTCTCTGATACATAAAAATTAAGCCGTAACATTTATGCTTGTAAGTTGTAACACTCGACTTCAATTATCCTGTTTTGTAATTTGTCTACAAAATATACAATGTTATTTAGGGTGTATATTCAGAATATGAAATATGTAATAATAGAGAACTTGAAATACTAATCTTACAGACTAATCTTTTGTTCTATAATAGCAAGGTCGCCAGTAAAATCAGCAGTACGGATTTGCCGACGGGCGGGGCGCCCCCCGTTTATATCATGTAGCATAGTAGGCATGATGACTACTATTAAAAATGAACAAGTAAGTATTACTTTCATAAAAAAACATTAAAAATGAATGCAGTAATTGAGAAAATAAGTAAAATCGGTAAATAAATCACGGAATAATAAGCTTTTAAAGTTTCTACAGGAGGCATCTCCTGTCCCTTTCTCGCGAAACTGAGCGCCCCCACAGTTACTATGAAAAATCCACTCGTGACGTCACATGCCGAAGAGATTGTATGAAAAGCTACCACAGCTTAGTAATGAGGTACTATGAAATTTTAATCATCATGCCTATTACGCCTCTACTTATATTCTGGGGGCGAACGTCATATTTTTCGTGCTCTGTAGCCCTCATCCCGTCTCCGCACGAATGAACGAAAAAAGAGCAGAAAATACAATAAAATCTTCGAGTTTTATTTTATATTGTAATTATTTTAAATAAATATTCAACCTATTATTTATTACCACATTTTGTTTACTTTTTACTCGCCGACGCAAACTGGGGTTTTTGTAAGGTGAATGTGTGTCGTAGCCCGTAGCACCTAAAAGGGTAGCTGCTCAAGTGCTGCGAAAGGTCAGTAACTAGACCGCTGTAGTTGCTAGTAAACTGAGTCACATGTTTAAATACAGTGAGTTATACAAAATATTGTAATAATTCACTTGAGTATTTTACCACAAAGTAGTGTTAACCTACACTGCGTGTCGAAATGGTGTCGCCACAGTTGGCTGCCGCGGGGCTTCACGCGCGGCGCGGGCGGGCGGCGCCGGCGTTGAGTGGCCGCGCGTCGCGTCGGCTGACGCCTCTGTCGCTTGCAACTGGGCTAAGGTCGCTGCGGTGCATTTTTACTGCACATATTTTACCTGGGTATGTATGTAATAAACTGCACTATACACTTGCCGACTTGCCAATGCCGTACACATTCCAACCAAATACATTCACATTTACACACGCTGAGCCTGTTTTGGACATCCTGTTCTGTGTAGATACTTGCTATGGAGAGCTGGTATGTTTGATATAGGTTAGGTATAGTATAGTTCATGTCTTGCCTGAGCCGGACATTAGATTTTGCATATTTCGCAGAATAAATAGACGCTTTGAACTGATCAATTATCCGGTTACCATAAAAAGTAGTTAGCTGGAATTGTCTCGTGGGTATATCAACAAAGATTTCCTCACTTGTGATTCGCATTATGCTGGCAACGCGGCTGACCAACCAATATCGAGGTCAAGATAATTTGGGTCAGATTCAGAATTGCATCGTGACACGCTTGGAATGTTCAGTGGAATGCAAGGAGACGTACGAAGGGCAAAGACAGGTGATTTGATAGATTAGAACACATGCGGATGCGGATACGTATGGCGCGGGCGCGGCGCGCGTAGTGAAACTGGGTCAATCGTGAAAACAAATCCATGTTTACTCGTCTCCATTCCATAATATTACCATTTTGGAATTTATTTGAATTAGGTAGTTATCTAGGTCAACCAGCATCAGCAACCACCGTGATAACTAGATATAGGATGGATTATAGGTAAAAAAAAATTCTTGGAAGCTTTAAGCGGGTCATGGAGTATCAGTTGCCAACCTGCCAACATTCTAGGGAAACATTATGCTTTGATGTTATTTTGTTACTCTCGTATTTCGAATTTCCAGGCAAAACTTTAACCTATTGTAATTTAATATGTTTTCTCGCTTGATACATTCCTTGCAGAAATTTTGCTTGGTCCTGAGTACAGCACGTGTTATTCAAGAAATTTAGAATTTTGGAGTTTGACGCAAGGGGAATAGCCAAAGTTCAAGTTTCTAATGTGTAATGATGAGTTTCCCGAGTATCGGTAGTGGGGCTTCCTCCAAAGGGCGTTTAATCTAGTCGAGTTCACCAGGACAGGGTACAGCACAGGCCGGGGCGGGCGTTGATTGGCACTGGGCGGTGGCGAACGGAGCGCCAGCTTGCATGAATCATGCCCGTGTCTCGTGCCCGGCCGGCAGACGCACCCGGAATGTAGGTCACCTCACGATGGTTTGTTTGGGTCCCCCGAATTAGAATGTGTTAATAATACGGCAACCTTTGCTTTACCTCGCCCCGTGAGCCGTTCTCCTTTACACTGCTCTATTTTTACCTGCCGTTTCAACCGCATAGCTTTTTTCTGATGCACTCTTTGTTTGACGTACTAATCGTACTACTATATAGGTGTACAACTTTCCTGCAAGAGTTTAGTTAGTCGTTTTCTATTATAGGAGTCGTATTTACTAGAATGATTTATATCAAGATGTCGCAGTGCGCTGTCACACGAAACTTTATAGTTCCGAGTCTGATGCTGGCACTGCTACTGTTTGGATAGTCGTGCGTCACTTCACATCATAAGTTTATTATAAAAAAAAAACTCCTGTTTAATCCCTGCCTGTAAAAATATGTACATTAAAATGGTTTACATGTTTTAGGAAAACATTAACCTATAAGTCCAAAACATCGTAGTTTACTATGTTCCTGTTGTTTGTTCCACAGTAGGAGTAAACATACCCAGTACCTACTAAGTTAAAAAGAAATTATTTTTGAAGTTATGCATAAGAGAAGTAGGAATCAGCGCAGTGCTGCATCCGGTGGCGCGGCGGCGGCGGGGCTATGGTCGTTTAAATAGGTCAGTCGCCCACGCCACAGCAGCGCGCGTTTGTTTGGGTCCCGGGTATTGATCAAGCTGTGGACCAGAAATGTGCGCACGCAGACCACCAGCCGTCGCTCAACTGGGTCACCGAACAGGTCGATGCAGCCTCTCTGCACCGTGCCGTTGACGTTGTTGCGTAAGGTTACGTAATTACAGTTTTGACGGTTATAGGTCGCTTAGAATATTTTTTTATGTAGGTCAGCTGTACTTTCGTCTTTCATAGACCTTACAATCAATTATCTTACTGGAAAGCTTCGATAGGATAACGTTATTTTTCTTGTTCTACTATACCTAAACGTATTGCATCTTCCATTTTTACTTCATTCTGCGTGTGGCCCAATTTTGCGTCGGTCTTATTTCTTTATATTATAATATAATGACGACTAGCTCGAATGATATCACCATGCCCTTGAATTTTGATGTTCTTGAGCGTACTGGTTTCCACAAGAATTATTTACCGTCTCTATTTTAGCGATGGCAATGTAACTAGGGCGGTTTTCTGTGATCTGGACTTGGGTTTTTTTAGTTAAAGCTAGGTAATCCGGCTTGCGTTACACGTCTATACTGAGTACTGACTGACTGTGTCGACTACACGGTACTGGAAGGAGACGGAGAGAGCCCCTAACTCTTCCAAGATCCAAGTTTTCAATTTTATAACTGTTACAAATGGGTCTTTACTTATTTTATAAAAGTTGTGTACTTACCTACGCCAACATTATCGAGGTATCCCGATGCAGTATTATCCATAGATAAGCAAATGTAATAATACTTTTTATCAAAAACCTAAAACGTGTTGCATGTGAGCCAATTTCATAAGTGTACTTGTCTACTGATACCACATCACATGATAATAAAAATCTACCGCGTGAGACTAGACCCCACGCATTGACGAAGCCGATACTTTAGAAAGTTCAGTAACTGTCAAAATTCTTTTTCAAAATCCAGATTCCATAATCAATCACACAATAACATCAGCTCGTATCTAATGAACGGACTGAACGTTTTTCGTATACAACGGAATGGAATGATTGAATTTTTTAAAATAAGGAAAAGTATAATCGTGGGGCCGATATTTAGTACAAAACCCTTAAAAAGAACAAAAAACCAAAATAAATACAAGATTCAAACGGATTTCTTCATTAGTTCGCGATCTCATTTAGTAAATAACATGTTTGTTCAACGGTTTGTACAGGTACCAACATTAAACGATAAAAATTCCTTCTTGATGGATCGCCTCTACACGTCTAAAAATAGACACTGCACGTTACACACGTTTATAAATATGGCCTGACGTATACTCTTGACTATAATTACCTACCTACTAATACAGCACAGAATAGATATGTTGTAAGTACTACGTACGTACTAATACAGTAATGTAAAAATGTTATATATGTATATACACATATTAATATTATTTTAGCATTATTTGTGTTCACATATATTTTTATCATTTTCAGTGAATTCCAAGTTTTTGCCTAAAACTTATTCCCTGTGGCAATGTCGAAGAATTTATTAAAATTAAGCTATTTTTAGTGCTTCATCATCATCATCATCATCAACAGCATCAACAGCTCGAGGCCCGAAGACGTCTACTGCTGAACATAGGCCTCCCCCACAGAGCGCCCGCGCCACCTTGAGTGGCTGCTGGCCTCCTGCGTCCATCGGCTCCCCGCGGTTTTCACCAGATCGTCGGTCCACCTAGTGCGGGGCCGGGCTACGCTGCGTCTTTCGGTTCATGGTCGCCACTCGAGATTTTTTTCCCCCATTTTTTTACTTATACAAGTCAAAATGAGATACTTGAAATGCTGTTTTTATTTATAATACTAGCTGCGCCCTCGGCTTCACACGCGTGGAAACTGTTTTGTTGCATGTGGAGAAAAATATATTATGCTTTGATATGGGGCCTTTTATAACTATAACCTATAGGTACATAGTTTATCTTGTAAAACGGGAAAAGTGGTGAAATAGTGATATATCGAGTTAAAAAAGGAAATATTATTTATACAACCGAATTGAAAATATCTTCTTTGAAGTCGGTTGAAAATTACCGGAATTGCCGCTCAGCATTTTTTAGAAGTAATAAAATTGTACTGATTAGCCATGTCACGTTTTATGGAGTCACTTTGCTACGTCATCATCACTCATCAGTCTGGCTGGATTGGATTTGTTGTTTACCATTTTTAAAGTTGATTCATTGTTTTGTATTGTGAAGCTAAATTGTTATTTCTAGGAATGCATTTATAATAGGGCTTTTCAAAGAGTTAAAAACCTTTAAGGATAATATAAAGTAAAGGCTAATGGCCCTGGTCGGTTTAGTTAATTTCTTAAATTGTCCATCTCCAAAATGGTCATCTTCCTAATTGGTCCAGTCCTACAGCGTCTTTTTTCTAAATTGTCATACATCTAATCCTAATTCGTCCACTTGCTAAATTGTACATTCCCCATTCGTCTATTTCCTATTTTAGTTCCTTCCTATTTCGTCCACTCCTGCAACATCCTTTTTCTAAATTGTAATCCTACACAACCTAAGTCTTCCATTGCTCATTTGTCTATTTCTTATTTTTCTAACTTATCTACTTTCTATGCGGTAAGTATTTTAAAAAAATGTATTATAATATAATTATGTGATATATGTCACTCTTACAACCATGGAGCTAATAAAAAAAGAAGGAGGGAATCCTGTCTGATCCGAAACTGATGCACCCTTAGGAAGCCGGAACGCTTCGTACGTACGAGCGGGGCACGCACACACTCACATCATAGGCAGCCGGTCGCCAATTCGCCATACTTTCATCTGGCACACATACGTATTATGTCCGCCATATTGGGCTTCAATTCCATGTCAATCAAAACTCAATCCTTCTTTTTTTTATTTCATCCATGCTTACAACACAACATCATATTTATTTTCCATAAGATAGTGGTAACATGGGTAATGTCAGTTTACTCCGTCTAATTATAGTTGTGGTTTATGATTCAGTTTTATTTTTATCATCTAGGCAAGCATGCACCACCGTAGGCCGCGTCATCACTTACCATCAGGTGAGACAGTGGTCAACTGCTATGCCTATAAATTGTAAAAAAAAGAAAGTTTTTAAAAGGGTTTCACAGCACTTTTCTAATTATTTGAGTAGGTAGGGAACGTAATAAACTTATCAATTAAACGTGTAATTTTTTTAGTAAATTCTTAATGCCTGGCAAAAAAAATGTTTGTAGTATTATATTACCTGGGGTTTGTAGTATTAATGAGTGCTAATTATTTTCATTACCAAAACAAGAACACTTCAATAAATCTTTCGTCGTCGTCACGTTATTCGTTTACATAAAAGTAGTTAAGTATAATACTCATGTTTTCCTATTACCCTAGCTAGAGCATCATAATAGACTCTCTACTTTCATTTGACTAAAACATTATGCCTTTTAAAATACTGCTGACTGATCATTATGTATCAGTTCATTAAATGTAGCGGGAGGTGAGACGAAACATCTTCACAATTTTACGACGTAAATGATCATAGTCGTCGTGATCAGCCCACTATGTTCCCACTGCTGGGACACCGGCTTCCTTCCATGGAGAGTGTGTAGTCTGTGTAGGCCATAATCCACCACGCGAGCCAAGTTTGCGTTGGTGATTCTTGAATATGCCGATTTTCTCACGATGTCTTCCTTCACCGTTAAACGAGCAAGTAGCAAATGTGTGAAATACTACCTTCCCAAGGATGCCCAGCTTCTGAAAGTGAGTCTGCGCTGAGTGAGTCCGAGAGGTTTATGAGAAATAGTTTCTGAAAATAGACTAGGTGGCGTTAGTTGTATTAAATGTCGCATGGAATATTCTTATATACTTCAGGAGTATTTTGCCTTCGGGAAGTTTATTTATTGGAGCATTGATGCTACGTCGACAGTGACATTAGTTGATTGCAGCGACCGACCTACCTCGCATGGAACTAGGCCACGGCTACACCGCGCGCACCGCGCAGGTACTCGATTGCTACTGGCAGTGTTGCTGTTGTTGTTTACTACGTTGTTTAGTCGACCTAATGAGCTGTCCTTATTATTTCTAAAATTAACATTGACTTAAAACATTTAAGCATTTACTACAATAGCTTTTAAAATGTTTTGTACCTACTAGGTACATTCAAAAAAAAATCTACTATTAATAATATATAAAATAACACTCAACGCCAGACGGAAGATCGGGTAAGGCGTTTAGGTATTGCTTCTCTGTGATTAAGGATGTTATTGCAAACTGATATGCTGTTATGCCGTGTACGTACAACGTCAAGCACGCTCGCACCGCGTGGTCAGCCGCCAAGCTCCCTAAGTTGCCTAATAGACCATCATCGGTCGCTTCTCACAATGCTCACACATGTGATTTTGTTTATCGAGAGCACAGAATATATGTCGACAATAGCAAATATTTGTCTGGCAAGTCATTAGTAGGAAGCTTGTTATATGCAAAGAGGCATAGAGGTCTTTGGTTATATCCAGGTGCAGACGCGGAATGCACCTGCACATTTCATGAATATTTACTACCTTCTATCAAGTCTATCTACCTAGCTATCATAATTTCGATGGGAATACTTGGTAAAAAATTCCAAGTATGCCAACCGGTAGAGATAATGAGTACTCGTAAACACACATTTATTAGTGTTGAATTTCGTATTGCTATTACATAATATTATAATTATGATATGAACCATGAACCTTAATTTGTAAGTAGGTCGGTAGCTAGCACAGATGCGCGCGCAGCCTCTTGCCGCCACTACGACGTCATTATTGATCGGGCACGTGGCGCCGTAAGTGACGTAGCCCTGATAGTACGCCCACACCCCGTGACCTGCCACCCTCACACAGTCGCGACTAGACACCCTCGACATTCCCTGCGTCCCACTAGCCCTCGCTTTCCCCGTCCGTCTAGTTCTCCCCCCTGTAGGGAGGTTGCTCTGTCCCCGCTTCGACCCACGCCTGCAGTAATTTCATTATACTGCACCTACTTTCTTCACAAACTATGATAAATACTACGTTAAAAATTAACTTCATTCATTTCCTTGCATGTGTGGATATATTATGTAATGAAGATGAAATTAAAAATATAAAGAAAAGTCGATAAGCTGGTGAGAGACGCAACGCGCGCTAGTGTCTGCGAGGCGGCATGCTTGAGCCACGTGGCATCCAAAACCACGTGGAAACTAATGCTATAAGTATGGTTTGTTTGCGGCTTTCTTTTATTTGTAAAGACAGCCTTAAAATAAATATTAGCACTTGCTTTAAAACGTTATTCTTCTAAACATTCGGTGCATCATGTAATTCACGAACCCAACGGCAGTGCTTACTAGCTCTATTAGAATTGGAATCCATTTACGTGCGTAATGTTTGCATTCCTTCGATTGTGTTACGTAGAACTGATAAAATGGCGATAGATCGAACGGCGATTTCCTGTTATTTTTAGTTTGCACAATCGATTGACGTCAGCACAACAGGTAAGGTATAGCCGTTGCATTATAATCGCCCTTAACTGATTTTATTGTGGTTAACGTGACCACCTATGCAAATATTATTTCAATTGAAACTATAGCCACGGAAAAAAAAATATAAGAATTTATTTATCTATTTTCGCCATTACTAAGATCAGCAATTTGCATCGGTAACACTACCACAGGCCGATTCTCCGTAAGAATTTAAATAGGTACCTACTGTTTGTAGCTGATGTCAAAGTCACTGGAATAATCAATTACATCATCGTTGTATACAAAGGCATATAAAAAATATTTTATCATTACAGACGAGTATCACATAAGTTCTAAATTAGATAATTGCACTACCTACCTTATATCTCTTACTGTAAGGCTTATTTATCTAACAAACGACGTCGTACGATTTTCACGTATCGTAACTTTATTTTGCCCGCCTGGAGGAAGCTGTGGTGCCTGTGGTTCATTTCAATCGCTTGCTGAATTAATTTTATTTGTCTCCTAGCCGAGTCAATGTACTGTTTGTTTACTGTCGTTCATATAACTACCGTTACTTTCTTTTACGCTGTCTTTTCCCGTTATTCGAGATGATCCACTTCCTTAATGGTAAATGCTTGAGTCATTCCGACCAGCTTATCATGCAATTATTCAATGTTTTGTTTGCAAACTCGCGGATAGAATATATGAGATGTGATTTTTTAAATCGCTTTGAATAAATCATTCTCACCGGTCATTAGGTTGCGGTTGTTTGTTTTCCTTTTCCTCTTATAAAGGACTTGTCTGAAGTATGGGTGGCGCCGCACGAAGTTTTCTCGTAGACATAAACGAAGCTGGGTGTATTGGTATGTATAGTAGTCAGGCATGTTTGTATTTGAAGAAGTAGTGGCCAGAATGTGTCACAAAATCTAGGGCTGTTGTTTTTTGATTTAATAGCATTTCATAACATTTTGATTAGACTATAGCTGCTAAAAAGAAGAAAGGTTCTCCAGTTATAACATGATCATTGATCATGATGGGTAACAAGCAACAAGTGAGACTCTATTAAATGCCCTGCTTAACTTCTGGTCTAAATTATTGTCACATCAAAACGGTTTAAAAGTTCGCAAATTTTGTGTATATATACTTATAATCTTTCTTTAACTTCTCGTACATAACCCTATACTACAAAATAAGAGGCACATGGTCCTGAAAAATAAATAACTGCATGAAGTATTTGAAATTGCAAACAGTGAAACTATTAAGGTCAGTAGGTTATGCAATCCGAATCAGCAGAGGCGGAGCATTGAGCGTTGGCACGAGTAGCGGAGGAGGAAACGCTGGAAAGGGCATAAGGTCATGCATTGGTGCAGTAGAGCTGCAGAGTAGGCGGGAGATGGAGACTTCAGGGGTGGGTGGCGTAGGATGGCGGGCAGGCGCGCTGACGACTGGAGGTGGGGAACCAACGCGGCCTCGTTGCGTAACTCCTGTACTTGCCAAGTTCCGCTAATGTCGAAGGTTGCTGCGCATAAGGTCGCCCGTCTGGGTCACGACTCGACTGAGGCAAATGTTTTTATTGCCTACAGCTAAGTTAATTTTACCACAGTGTTACACAGATAGTATTATTAGTTATTCTGTGACATAGGTTTAATGATAGTAATTAACAATACTTACCGTAGTAGTGCATTTAAATTAATTATATTACTATATATATAATCGCGTTAAACAGTTTTATCTTTCGCTCTAGCTATCTGATACTATTGTCTACTTAGCTCTTTTTGTTCCTATAATAATTATCTGCTATTTACTTAGGAATATATCTATTTATTTTTATTGATATAAGAATAATATGTAAAATATGTAATATGTATACTTATAAGTATTATGTCTATTAAGAATATGTATTATGTTTATGCAGTTTTTATGATGTTTATTGTATATTATTGTATAGTATGTACGTTTCTGAACAGCTTTTTGGGGAAACCACCGTCCATATATTTTTGCGTTATTCCTTTCCATGCATGGTTGTCTGGAAGAGATCGCTTTAAGCGATAAGACCGCCAATTGTAACACTTCCGTTAAATTTGTACTTTTATTTATAATTTGTGTGTTTCTATAAAGAGTTTATCTATCTATCTATCTATCTATATATTACTTATATTACTACGGTAACTCAGAAGTAGTAATGTAACCTGTAACATGTGCATAACGATTCACAACTATTAATGTTGTTATTACTACGGCGCCATAGCCAGTCGTCTACAATTAATGTGTTTCAAGCACCTCCATAGGTCACGGTTTTTGCGTCTAATTACTACCTAGATAATGATCAACTGGCTGTAATAACAGACCAAAATCATAAAGTCAATAACTATTTTGACTTTGAACTACATCCGCCCGTAGCCCGTATAATAAATAATATTTATTTATTGATATTTTTATTAACTCACAACATACATCCACTGTCAAATTATACAGAGATACGAAATTAATGAACCTATACCAAACATATTACTATAATACTTGCATATTAATTAAAAAAATCTTAGATAAAAAAATAAATACTCAAATAACTTTTACTACAAATAGAAATAAAAAAAAGATAAATCTCCGTAATTCCGATGACATTTTTATACCTAAACCCCGTACTAATTACGGCAAGAAAAACATATGTTTTGAAGGAGCACAACTTTTTAATAAGCTCCCAAACGATATTAAAACGATAAAAAATTTCAACATGTTTAAATCAAAACTAAAAACTTTTGTTATTTCAAAAATCTAAGTCCGACCCTTTACTTGGCAGTGAGTAAGCGCGTTTCTTACCGTCGTATCCGCAAAGATATTTATTTTTCTACCTACCCACCTCCGCAAGAGGTGCTAAAAATAGAATGAAATCTAGGTATAACAAATACACCCATTACTAAAACTCCTTTCTACTATCCTAATATTGTAATTTTCTTCTGTTTTTAAACCTATTAAGCAAGCTTCGATTGCTCATTGTTGATAATAGTATGTACGTAAATTAAGTGTAATTTCTCATGCAGTGAAATGTAAATTTCTTTTGAGAAAATAAAGTTTCTTTGACCTTAACTGAACTGCATGTGTATTGAATAAATGGCCATAAATTACTTAGTATGTGCAAAACCAACAATGTTAGTTACAAAGCGGGACAAACTGTTGCTATGATTATGCTATATAATAATAGATTTTAATAAATATTCCATCTAGTTTTTTAAAATAAAATAACAGACATTTCGTTTAATGAGATCTTTCATAGTTTTGGAGTAAAATTGCGGAAACGCTGATGTCTGATTGAGCATTTTTAATATGCAATATAAATAGGGTTTTCAGCCAGATAATGCACCAAAATTAATTAAACACATGTCACATTCACTAACTGAATTAGGCATAAAAGCCGAATAGTATTTTGCACTTAAATAAGGGGATTGTTATACATGATCACAAAATTCTGAAATTCTTGATTAAATTAAGACCGTGTGAAACTGTCGAATGTCCTTTACTCGCAAAAATAATGAATTATCGATAATTATTTCCATATTATCTCCTTTCCTCACGGACGCGTGTCGGTATACTCCATTAGGAATTCTCGGTCCTACGCCATCGTGAGTATTTTGATAGTACCTGAAAATATTTTAGGTCTGTGATTGAAACTGTCAAATCCACACAAATAGTATGTTGCAATAAAAATATACGATCGCCTAGCTAAAAAACACATCATTGGTTCACATTATACATATCTGTGATACAATAATATTATAACGACTACAGTAACGCACGTCACTTTGTCACTTAAATTAATGAGGTTATCTGTCTGTAAATAATTTGATAAATATTTTATGGGATTCTAAACAGGCGTGTTGCTCTTGAGTACTGCCGGCTTATTATCAACGTGCTTTTACGTCGTAATTACATACTAGTCGTGTTTTATGTCAAACTTAGTTTTGATTAGATTTTATTTGGAGTCTAGCGTGTAAGTTCTGTCGTGGTAAACCAAGTAAACAAAAAATTAACATGACTGCTTAGAATAAGTATACGTAGTTCTAAGCATAACTGTTATATTGTCATACCACAACAAAAAACAAAATCGTCATTTGATTGTCTAAAAATCTTAATGAACAAATCAGCTTTTCGACGACATAATTCATCGGCTTTCCTTCGTTAATCAGTTAGGCCTGTTATTAATTTAATTAATTCCCCTACTAAACCAGATAGCATCAGATCTGTTCGCTCTTGTCTTGACTCAACACGAAGTGACGCAAGCGCTGTTTTGCCAACTACACTTAGTCACTGTTTGGAGCGTTTCGTAAGAAAGGTGCCGTGTCCTCGTTTACAGTTTGTAAACAAACATTTAGACCGGTCTTAGTAATTTTCACGAGAAATAATAATGATTAATGACCCATGCATCTCTGCATACAACTAAACTTTCTATTGGCATTACACACACATTAAAAAAAATAGTCATCACCATCATTATTAACAGTCCGAAGACGACCACTGCTGAACATAGGCCTCCCCCATAGAGCACCACCTTGAGCGGCCAATGGCCTCCTCCATTGCATCCATTGCATCCAGTGCATCCATTGGCTCATTGCGGTTTTCACTAGACGTCTGTCCACCTAGTGGGGGGCCGGCCTACGCTGCGTCTTCCGGTTCGTGGTCGCCACTCGTGAACCTTTCTTCCCTATTGGTCGTCAGTTCTACGACCCACGTGTCTTGCCCATTGTCATTTCAACTTGCTAATTTTGAGAGTTATATGGAAAAAAATAGTAGTCATTGTTTAATTCGATTGTATTTGGGTTAGTTAGGTTACCAACTTACTATAGTCGAGTTGACCTGGCGAGGCACTTCAAATGCGTATTCCTAAAGGTTCATCGGTTCGTAGACCGTATCCTTTCAGGGTGTGTTTAGCTTATTTCACGAATGCTCGTTTATTTATTGATTGCAATAAAAATATGTATATCAGTCAAATACCCTATTGTGGATTAGATGTTCAATGTTCGTGTTTATTATTTAAGGTTCCTTGTTTGAACTTTAACTGAAAAAGGTGCATGTTTTATGGTTTACGATGGTATTTATTATCTTGTTATTAAATTTAGTGCAATAGCAAAGAAAAAGGCAAACCATAATAAAGTTATTCATGATTAGTTGTTATTTATTTATTAACAGAAATAATATTTCAAAAAATTTACAAATGCTATTACAATAAATGTTACGAGGGAGGTATATTACAATGTTAAACCTCGCCTTATTTTCTCAAGTAACGTATGATCGATGCACCTGTTAACTTAATTTAAGTACAACAACGAATATAAGAATAATTATCATTTTACTGTAAAAATGTAAACACAACCATTCATTACCAATTAAAATATGAACAACAGGGTGTTCCCTTAAATAAAAATAAGGCAATAATGACTGTTTCGGAAACTAACTACCTACTTAGGTATTATGTGTGAGCTGTCGTAATAATACCTATGCGATAACTTATCCCATTTATTATTTATGATAAATAAGAGTTTAAAAACTAAAACCCGACTAGTGTAGGTAATTTAATTATGTTGAATAACAACTCAAAAAACGGAACAATTAATTTATTATAGATTTGTACATGGAAGCTACTCTCTTTTTTATTAGCGTTTCCATTCATAATGTCCAGCTGTTTCACACAGTGACCGGATGTTTTGTCGATGCGACGTACATTGTAGTGCTTATCGGCGATAGTATAAGTTATCTTTAGTAAACAACGGCGGGCGCCACGCCACTCGCGCACTCGCTGGTGCAGCCCATGCTCAATAATGATAATGAATCTGAAATTCTGCACGGTCGTGAATGATTGGGCTATTGAGGCATTTAAATATAGTTAACTAATATAAGTTTCATGCCAAACTAATACAAAAAAAAAACACAAATGGTGTATTGTAAAATGGCTCTCACAACTCAGTCGTGTAGAGTTAGAGGCTCTGCAGCTGCACTACTTGTGAGTTGCGTGGCAATGGTTTTCTATTCTATAACACTTAGATGTTTAGTACTTATATATCTCTACTTTGCCTTAGCTTTAACTGTCTTGGAGCATTTATAAATGCTCGAAGTTGGCTGTAGAGCTGATAATTATGGAGAGTAGAGGTACAACTCACAAGTTGTGTAGAGTGTGTGTAGTTGTTGAGGCTCTACACATCTTTAACAGTAATTGTGCTACAATAGAGCTAAAATGGAGTGTAGAGTCATCAACTCGCAAATTGCGTAGAGGCTCTACTCGACTTGACAGTTGTGCTACACTACAGTAGAGATAAACTGGAGAGTAGAGTCATCAACTCACAAATCGCGTAGAGGCTCTACTCGACTTGACAGTTGTGCTAAACTACAGTAGAGCTAAAATGGGGAGTAGAGTCATTGACAGCTTCCGTGGTGTGGTGGTTGAGCAGGTCGACTCATAATACGGAGGTGGCGGGTTCGGTTCCCCCGACAGGACAAGTATTTGAGCACGAATGAAAAAGCGCAAATACTTGTTCTGTATCTGGGTGTTGTGGGACCATAGTCCTCGAAGTTCCTGGGTCCCTAGATGCAGAGGATCCTAGTTAGGGTCCAGGATCTATGTATGTGATCGTTGGGAATAAATAATTATTTATTATTATTATCTACTCACAAGTCGCGTAGAGGTTCTACACGACTTGATAGTTGTGCTACATTACAGTAGAGCTAAAGTGGAGAGTAGAGACAACTCGCAAGTCGTGTAGAGGCTCCACACGACTTGACAGTTGTGCTACAGTACAGCCAAAGTAGTGAATAGAGTCACAACTCACAAGTCTTGTAGCGCCTCTACAAGACCACATTTCAGCTCTATAATACAGCCAAAGTGGAGACGTATACCTACGTGATACTAGTACATATTATGATACTAAACAATCTAAATTTAATGTTATATATTTACTATCTAAACATTTAATATTTGCACACTGTTGCTGGCGCTGGCGAGTCTACTATTGCTATTGGTACCAGAGTTTTCCACCCACTCTTGAGGCAGCTCATTACCGAGCCACTTCTGCGTTTATCTCCTGAGCACCCTTAACAAGTTTTAGAAAAAATCGCTTAGGATTCCTCTCATTCACTCTACATACTCTATAACTCCTTATTGACTGGAGTATATGGGAATTTCAGATTTTTGACCCCCGTCCTTGTTATTGCCCATTATTTTTATTATTATATTATATTTATTTACCTGTATTAGATTTTTAAATTTGACGATACTGCTTTTCGCAGGATCACTAGTTTATTTATAAATAAATAAAAATACATAGAAGTTGGTTCGTGGGAATCCCGCTATTTATACACAAACATACCTTCCTACCACACACGATGAGTAAGTAAGTACAGTAAATATAACAATTTCCTCATAACAGTTTGTTTTGTAAAGATATTATGTTCATAATATACCTAGGTAATGGAATGTTCGTAAAACCCCAACCGCGCCAACTTGATAAGCTTTTAAAATTGACTACGTTAGGTATTCGCTACGTACATTTAAGTTAAACGCCTAACTTAAACTTAATTAGGTTAAAAAGTGTTAAAGTTAGTATGGAAATATAAAAAAAAATTACCGTATCATACTGAAATTTGTTGTATGTAAAGAACAAACAAAATAAATAGATACTAATACTACTAATAATAGGGTTGCGTTTCTTGAATTTCACCTCTGAAGGGTTAAAAAGAAATATAGTTTTTGAAGGTAGTCCAAGCGGGCGAAGCCGTGTCGTAGAAGTCATTTTTATAGGACTATAATAAGCTAACATTATTAGTCGCACAATAATAGTTTTTAATGTTTTGGTCTGGAACCTTATTAACGTAAACTGCAATCAAAACGTGAATACCGAAAATAAAAGTCACGTGAGGTGTAAATAATACTATATTATAGACGTCTAGACTCGACCGGTACCCGATAAGCATTGTCTAGACGGGCCATGCCCTCTTTATACCACCCAATGTGTATTATTTATGTATGCTTCAATTACAGACATACTAACTTTATAGACAAGTAATTTATGGGAGATTTACAAACTCTATGGAGAGTCAAAATAAACAACATACAAATGGGAAATAGCTAAATAATACATAATGAAAAGCTTGATCATGATCAGTTATAACATTTTCAGATATGTGATTGATTTTAGATAAGAAAATGGAAAAAGAAAACGAATATTGTCCAAAAAAAAATAACAAAACACAATAACACAGTTAGAATAAAAGAAAGTGATAATTGATAATGATAAAAAACCAATTCCACCAAAAAATCACCTTCATGTGCAAAATGCGTGTACCTTCTTTGCAAATCACCTTCATGTGTATTGGTGGTGTTTACAGAAAATGTTACCTACAACATATTAAGTCTGTATGTAATATTATTCATTGTTATTTTCAAGTTTCCTCTTCATACCCTGTTATTGCAGATTATTGTTCACCTATTGCGGCTATTTGTGTAAACAGCATACTGTCATCATTTAGTGATTTACCACTAGAAACCACGTGGTAAAAATGCTCTGTGAACTAAGTAAACTGTTTTTGTCATCTCATGAAGGTCGGTAAATTGGGTTCGGTGGGAAATTGCTGATAGCCATCACGTTATGAAACTATTGTTGTGTTTGTGCCAAGCGCGATCCTACTACATTCACAACACAATGTATGTAAGCCCCGCTGTAGAAGTCTTTGGGTAAACAACATGTGGATGAACATCATGATGCGATGACCTCTACTGGAATTATTCGTGAAAAACATTTACTTTAATTATGTACAATGTTAACATTGTGCGAAATGCAAATGTGCATGAACTCGAAAACAACTTGTTTTCGGCTGTAACCATATGTCATGACAAACCACCACTACCAGAAGTTAATTTATTTGAATTTTTCTTATCTATTGAGTTTCAAATTATGTAAGCCACCATTATGACTATTATTATATTATAAAGGATAAAAGAAACGGAAGTTATTGGACAGCCTGGTCATTCACTAATAGATATTTTAAATTAAACAAATAGATAGCCAAGAAAAGGTATGGTTCGGTGCAAGTCTGCGCCTCATGATTGTGTAGTGGATTGTTGTTGTGTATATTAAGTTAACTATGTATTTACAAACAAAAAGTATCAAGTATTCGTATCAGTTATCAGGTTCCCATAGTAAGTACAAGTTATGCTTAATTTGGGCCTAGATAGCGTTGCGTGAAATGTACTGAACATTTTTTAATGTCATTCCAATATGCCAGTTTACGATTTTTTTCTAAATGCTTTCCTTGTTTTAAATTTTAATGAGACATGGAGAACAACAATATATTGCAGTTTATTAAAATCTCAATTTCTTAAAGGTGTATAAATACCTCGACCTAAATCACTCAGTGTTGTAACCTAACTGGTGACGGCACATCGTCTCGCATGCGTGGGAACCGAACCTGCCTCTCAGAATTCTCACGTCCATGATTCTTTTATTTTAAATCTAGCCCAGCATCGGAGTCGTAACTGCTCTCGACAGATTTTCATGCATTTAGAGGCCTAACGCTTATACTGTACACAATAGGTAATACAATAAAAAGTTGCTTGATTCTGGAGCTCGCGTTTGCGCTAGCAAGCTGCGGATGCGGCCACATTACCTCGCTCCTGCGCGCTGCAGTGCGCTGCGTGGGAAAACCCTGCGGTTCTCACGCTTCCGTCCGTTGTCTTTGCTTTACTCCAGCCGCGAACCAGCCTTTGATGGTTCGTCTCCCTTATTATAAGATTACCGAATGGAACCAAGAACGTAAACATAGTGTTTGGCACATAATCCTCTGTGAGGCTGGGGTGTGAGTTTGAAAGCAAAGGTAAAAAAAATGCCAATTTTTATATTATTGTTGCGAAGAAAATTCAGTACATTCGTTATCCCATAAAAACAGTCTTAATAAATAACTTGCTTGCCCATAAATATTGACACAACGTGCCGTGGCCTAACTTAAAGATAAAAGAGGCCTAAATGCCAACAAAAATGGTTGATATGAAATCACACTGTAGTGGAATGATAATCCATATTTAAATTAATCACATGTTATTATATAACTCATTAAATCAAATGCGAAGACAATACGTTTTGCGTCCGCGATGGCGCCCAAGGTCGGGGTCGTTGAACCTATTTACGTCTTTAGAAAGAGGCGCCGCCGCCGCACCGCCCCGCTCGCCTCAGTCGTCCCTCCGCTCCGCCTTGCGACTAGAAATAAACTACATTATCATATCGCCAAAAATTTTTTACGATCAAAAACAACACCAGTAATTTATGATACCTATACTTTTCCTCTAAACAGGTGGAAGCGTAGCGTAGGTTTACCTTACCTATAGTTTAACTTCTTTTTCTAAAGTTTTTCCATTTACAATTGAACTAGAAAATCTTAAAGGTAATTTATATAAAGATAAAAAAAATCTTTCAGTATACTTAGATAGATAATTAGATACCTACTTACAGAAGTTTAAATTAGTTGTATAAAAACAACTTTGTCCTCGTTTCCACAACGTTTTTCGCGTATGATTGTTCTTGTTGAATATTCACATTGTAAAAGGTGCGAACTGTGAAGTGTGAACTGTGAACACACCGACCAGCTATACAATGCCGTTGCGGACGCTGTTGTAAATATTTGCTGTTGCTGACGTTTTCTCCAGTAAACACGAAGCGTCAGATATTTTCCCAAAACGTGCGATTTGAGCTTGACTCACTTGAAATCTCTTCACCTGGGCTGAGTGGGATCGACCGTTGATTCAGGTCAAAGAATTAGTCTAGTGCACTGGCACATTTAAACACCGTTTGGTCTTTTATAATTTTGAACTTCCTATTAGTAACGACCTACCTACGGTCTTAAAATTCAAAATCTTTAAATAAGAAGACAAGAAGCTTGTGAACGTCATGTCCCCATGAACGGAGGGTTCTGGCACTCAATTGCTAAATTAAAAATCGGAGGTATGATACCCTTACTTGATATTGTTAGGTACCTATTTGATTGATTAAAATATATCACAAGTATTTTTTCAAACAAAAGATCCAATCTTTTTTGGCATAATGTATCTAACGCTAAATTAAAAGAACAACATGTAACATACCATAAATAATAATACAATACATAGTAATATTAATATAACTCCATATTGACTCAAATATTTTTATCCAGCAGCAAAAAGCAATACAATTTAAAACTACAATATGCATAGACATAGACAGTAGTTTTTGTGCAATTTAGTCGAGTACAACGACTTCTAATTGTAACGTTCGCGTTGATGCTGGATCAGTAGTAAAACATATTTACTAAAACCACCAGACCTTGATCAGCAAACCGGTACGGTGATTGACCGTCGCGCATCGCCCATCGCGCGTAGTCGGGTTCGTGCTTCCTTATAAGTATTACCTATTTTAATAGTCGATAGCGGTAATTAACTTTGGGGTAAGGTATAAAAAAAGTTGGCCAGCGATGTACTTACTACAGCACTTCATGATCAGCTGCCTAAAGCTATAACAATGAATTGAAAATTACGTCAGCACGAGACGTATACAATAATATCCATTGAAGTATACATATAATGTTGTTAATACCTATCATCAATTACAATTATACTGGGCTAAATCTGTACATTAAATATTTTTTGAAAACTTTTACTGCTTTACAAGTTTACACTTCATAATCGATTTAAAAATAGAAAAAATTTTTGTGTCGGTCTATCTGTCTGTCTGTCTAACCCTTTGAACACGTACCACACTTGAACTACTGAACGGATTTTGCTGCGTATGGTAATAGCTAATTTTCCAAATAAATGTTTATGATACTTTTGTATAATGAAACGGCCATGCGCGAGTTGCAAGAAGCAAAAAGGATGTAATTTTTTTTTTAATTTTTGTTTAGATATTTTTTTTATTTACCGATTTATTTATACTCATCCTACCGAAGGGAAGATATAAGGAAGGCAGGCTGGGCCTGCCTTCCTTCTATTGCCGTCCCATCCATTCAACCTTTTCTCCTATATTTTGCCCTTTTAACCCATAAACAGGGTTATGACCGATGCCGGGCCGGGTCAGCTAGTATTAAATTCAACAAGCATACGGAATATTCTAATGCGCCGCCGAGACATCTCTATTTTTATAATTTACTATCTAGTTTTTGTGTCAAGTTACCGTTCGTAGTAAATAAATAAAATATTATAGAATCACTACCTAACTTATTCTAAGTAGATTATATTGTAATTTTGTCTTGGTCTCGTATATCAATGGACATGGACCTTTTCATATTGATATTGATATTGATATGTTAGACAAGTTGGACATTTTAGCAGAAACTTTAAAAGATTATACTCCATCATAATCACTAGGTGGTCCGACGATCTGGTGAACGCCACGGGGAGCCGATTGATGCAGGAGGTGAGCAGCCGCTCAAGGTGGCGCTCTGTGGGGGAGGAGGATGATGATGATGATGATGACTTAGAAGGTGTAAAGAACGCAACAATCCAGCGCCAGTGGTTGATCTAGAATCTAGACAATGCTCTACCTAAATATACTGGGTGTAATTGAATTCATTAGCAATTTAGCATCCTTTGAAACTAGGTACCTATTCCTGATACCGGTCACGTGTGGACCAAAATTTTTGAATTCTAACACATTGGTATGGTAATAATAATAACTCCAAAAAATTGAATAACTTACTTAATCCAATGCTACAATACAAAATTTAATTGGAATATTGGAATACTGTTTTTAATTAGTACATACAAGGTGTAAAAACGTTTAAATGTATTAAAATCATCCGTGCCAACCGCGCTAGGCGCGCGCCGCGGCAATCTTCATAATTTTCAATAAAAATATTTTCATTTTCACTCTTTACCCTTTAATAATCATCTATAAATGGTGTACTATCATGGGCTCAATTTATGCTAATGAATTAAATTACATCCAGTATAGAGGCGTTAAATTTAAAGCCATTCAAAGCGGAGTTATTGAATTGGTTACGACATAAGAATTTTTATACAATGAATGATTTCTTAAATTTTAAAAACTAATATTGTAATAATAGTATTATAATAGATAAGTACTATTGTATGCTTATTCAAGCTAAATGTGACGAAACGAACATTTTATATTAACACCGCATTGTACCACATTTACTGCAATAAAGATATTTGTATTTATTTGTAGAAGGTGATCTGCGCTGGGAGATCATGTTTCAGTTTCAATGATCTTTACGATCTGTAATTTTCCGCTATTTGTTTGTTTACTGTCGTAGGTACTTCAAGACAAGGTAATTTAAAATCAACAAACGCCTAATGCCAATGTAGTTTATATTTTTAGGGTACTGTCCGTCCGTCTGCCTGACTCGCACTTGGCTGGTTGTTTTATAGATAATGGTACGTGGATTTAGGATAGGGTTTATTATTTGTACTTCCTATATCTGTAAAACTATTTTAGGACGAGCTGAATAGAAATTTTCTAAGGTATTTTGAGGCGCCTGCCTGATGATGGCCATCAAAACTGGAGCCAGGATCAACAATAACAACAATCCAATCCAATCCAATGTGTCAGTAAAGTCCGTATTTGTGTTTGTGGCCGCCGTTGCAAGAGGCCGGGTATTTCCGGTGTTCAGTCCAGAGTCCAGTGCCAGCGGAATAATACATTCTGGCCTTGTTTATGTCGATGCACAATGTTTACTGTTTACTAATCATAAGCGAAACATGGCCAAAAGTAGTTTGTAAAGTGTAGTTTGAAAATGGTGTAATATATTTTTGAGATGTTCCAAGAAAACAGTGATGTCCTACTTCAAAGTTTATTGACCTTTTCTCGCTAAATTTAATTTTCAAAATGTTTAAGCAAGTACTCTTATAGGTAGTATTAGATACGTTGGTAGTTTGCTATATGCTCTTGATTTATTAATTTTTTAGTTATTCTTACAACAGTTTGGGTGATCATTGATCATTGATCATTCATTGACTTGTATAATTCATTAATTGTACTATTTCAAGTATTTATTATATCGTCAAGTTATGATCCTACGATCCTAAGTACCAAATATTTATATACTACTGACTGTTTGCAAACAATATTTTGTTATTCTTGCTTGGTTATACAATGCCCATCTTTATCTCACGTGAACGTAGCCGAACATGACCTTTCGATATAAAAGCATTCGCCTGTGAAATCTGGAAACCATCAAGTTATGTTTACAAACACGACCTACTGATAACGGGTTATCACAAATACACACTGATTTTCTATTATTAACCGGATGAATGAATGTGTTGGGAAAGTATTTCAATACCTTAATATGTTTAAACCGAAATGACGGTGTTGTTTATTGTGCGCGGAATTCCAAGAATGAAACACTACTATTAGTATAGAAATGCGCGCTAGCGGCGGGCGGTGTTCTATTCTTAGTGGATGATGAGCTATTTGATGGATGACGCGGCCTCGACGGACAACCGTCGCGCTGCGGTTGTGGCGTTGTGAAGTGTGTTGCCAGTTAATGACGATTTCGTGAGGTTTCCTAGATTACCCATTTTACTATTATAGTTTACCTACCACTCATGAGATGATCAGAGTATGATTTATTTATATATTTTTATTTACAACCACAGCTCTTAATTTAACATAACTTACCGTCAAATAAGGTTTAATTTTTTAAAGTAAGTAGGTTTAATGATTGTATTGTTCAAATGACAGTTTATCAATACATACACTTATAATAACTAAGTAATTGAATAAAGAATACATTTCACGTATGCAGACTTGCAGAGCTGTGATTTAACTAGTCATTTTTCTTCCTCTTCCTACAGAAAAACGGAGAGGAAAATACCTTTCTAAGTGAATCAATTAACATAGGTAAGTAATTCTGAAAACTGCTGCTATATTGATTCATTCCCCAATGTTTTGCAGCCAAGATTTTTGTATTCTGCTCGCCGTTTCCCTACCACTTTGCTCATTATTATCTCTTTCTACACGTGCCCAAACTGCCCAAGGTACCCAGCTTTCCTCCGCTCTACGTTTTGCTGCAATTCTATTTATTTCGGTCACAAAAGAATTCGGGATGTGGCACCGCCCGTCTTCCGTTCTGGCATGGCGTGGCGCCGGGCTTCATCGCCTATGCGCCCGCGCCTCTCCCCGCGTCCCTTGGAGTCACGAGGGCAAGCAGCGCAGCACACATATCATAATAGATTGTTCGACACACCTAGTACATACAACTGTGAAAAATAGGATGACGTCTTCACATCGCCTATCGGTGATGTAATAATAGTTCCACACGAGCATTGTTCTGTGGAATGACAGTTATATAACTTTTCACCTGACGTGCTATTTTCAAATCACGTTTATTTGCATAATATACACTGCACTGCAACGTTGCAGTTCAATAAATGGACGCGTACAACCGTAACGTTACTTACGTATGTACATGTACACGTGTAGTGCTGCAGAAAAATCAATTTCTACCGCTATAAAATATTCATACGTCAGATCTTGTTATATTTCGTTCAGATCTGACTTTGTTGTTTATCTTATTTTTATACATTAATGTAGGTATGTATAGGTAATATTCATATTTTTCGTAATCTACCTTACCTACATTACATATAAAACATCGGTGGTTTTCTGGTTTCAACATTTTGCAATATTATTTAATACAGTGTCAGAATAATGCATTTGACAGACTTCTGCACCAGGATCGAATAGATTATTACATTAGCCTTAACATTCGCTCGTGAGCATACTTTATGCATTATAAATATAATAGAACAAATGAATGGCAGGTAAATAATACCGTACTACATAGGGATCCAGTCACTGGGGCAACAAGACAAGCAGGCAGGACGGATTTGGTAGCGGCAGCGGTTGTTGTGCCTACGCACCTCGTGATTCATTTGGCTGCGCTGTGGTAAACAAACATCACTCTAATTTCATTTAGCCACAGAATAGGTATACTGCTACGAGTAGGCTACGTCACTACGTAGCTTAGTGAAATTCAAAGTCCAATTCTGTTGTACCCCAAACCAAGTAATAATCACTAACACAATAATGATCATTGAGAGTCTAAAGCATTTATTTTTAGTTTTAGTGATACACTTTTTAAAGAATTGTTGAAAACTTAGAGATGGTGTCAACGGATAAAAAATAAAGACAATAATTTGTTATTCTTTTATAAGGATTTTTAAGGATGTCATTGTAGTTCACGATTAACGCACTGAAAAATTCGATTTCGTAACTCCACATTCTTAAAACTTTTTTGCAATGACAAACAATGGAATACTATCATAGGAATTAGCACCCTAATATTCTAAACCTCATGCATTATTTGATTTGTTTGGTATTAACTGTTACGTACTGTAATAGCTATGACTGGGGTAAATCTACAAATTTCCCGGATAACACCGATATTTTACCAATTTAGTAGAGTAGGGAAATATAAGGAGAGCATGACCTACGCATCAGAGCGTTTGCTTATACGTCCTCCGCCCACCTGGGTCCACTAGACGTAGATGTGAGGTGATCCAGCATCGCTTCATTCGCAGAGGTTGGTGATATTGAACCATATCCATCCAAAAGTGTATGAATCAATTAAAGGATACGCATCTCGCTGCTATTTTGATGCGACGACGCTCCATCATCTTAACAGTCCAAGCATTGACACGACAGACTTACCTAACTGTCGCATCGTCGTCGTCGTCGTTCTAGTCTAGGTTCGTCTTGGGCGATGTTAACGCAGCCGTAATGTTAGCTGCGCTAGGATAGTCGGATCAGTCTTACTCTTCTGGCTTATTACTGTTTTCATTTCAGCACCGGAATAAGATATCAGACACAGATTGAAGTTACTTTCAGTAGGCTAACTAGAATGGTCTTGACTTTTCATAGTCTAGTGGACGTAGTTTTCTTGATGCTCTTTTCCCGGCCCAAATCGAGGCTTGCAAGCTACCTTGTAATCCAGGGCGGTTATTCTCTATGGAAACACAGATTCCACACGATACGAAACCACGTCGTTATCGTGTCTTGTTCAAATCGTGTCACAGCGTCAGATATACCTTCACTTTACATCAAAGTTATCTTTATTTTGAATAAAATATATTGACATAAGTGGTCATATCTTTTGATATGTTTATGTTTCGGAACGTGTCTTGGTAAAACATACGATTTTTGACAGGCTAAATCGCGCCAATTCCAAATTCATTTCGCGCGGTTTTGTTTTCGTTTCATAGAGAATACAGTTTTGCAGATTTCTTATGTAAGACAAGGAATTCGCGTGGTTTCGAAGTAAGGAATCGATACGGAATAATGGCCCAGGGGTGTCTTTAAGCTCTCACTTTTGATGGCTGGGTGTCTTATATGCCCGCCCTCCCGTTGCTGATAGAGACACCACCCTCATTAGTCCATGCAAAAAAACAGTAGATATGATCATAATATTATTCTCAGCGAAACGCTCAGGCTGAGCGTTTGTGAATACGTTATAATGGTACTTATTTAAATGTCTAGTGATTTAATAAACTGGTGTTGGAATACTGTCTAGTTATTTGTATTTTTATTTATGTTTATTATTAGATACTTACCATTGGTGTTAAGATAAATGGAGGAGATCAATCTTCTCTTTAGAAAACTTCGTCGTCTGGTTCAGTGCGGTGATTTGTCTTGCTTACAGCTGGGACGTGCTACAGAACTCTCACACTATATTGCTTGCATTTTTCAACGCTTTCAACACACCACCTCCGCCTGTAAAAGATGTATAAATAATATGAATTACTTACATGTATGTATATTGTAGGTACTTAATATTAACCTTTGCCTCGTTTATCAGAGACGTATTTTTTATTTGTATGTAGCGACTTCTAGTTTATGGTACTAGTCAACTATTCGCTCAGCTTTCTAGTCACTACTCTAGTCTGATCATCAACAGGCTGATGACGTCACTGCAAATGTAGTTCTAGCCTAGCACATGGGACTATAGTCCATTGAAATGTTACATTTTTTAGGCCTTACCTTGCGTTTTTTAGAGGACGCAATTTTATTTTTTTAATTTGTAGGGGGGACAGTAAAGCTAAAATCAAGTTTGTGGGTTTGGGGAAATAGAGTTCGTCCACAATATTATTAAAAAACACGCAGAAAGTCATCAAATACAGGCTTCACCATGTGAATGTTGAGGCAATTCAGCTCTTCGACCACACGGATCTATTGAGAAGACTAAAAAGAACAAAACCGTTTGAGTTAGTTTAATTAGTGTTAAGGTGTAGTTACGTGATAGTCTAATGTGGTGCAGTGTAAATGCTACTTAAAAAGAACACAAGAACAATGTATCTTCACCTTAATAGAGACAATAAGAAACGTGTTATTGGACACATTCTTAGACAATTATTATATTAGAAGTTTAGGTTAAATTAAAATTACTCATTAGCCAAATAGATGGCTAGATTGTAATATGATTAGAATGCTTAATTTTAATTGAATGAAATGTTCAAGCCATAGAAAAAAAAAATTTGTGGGGTCGCCACCCTTGTCCCACGGCCGCCATCTTGAAAATAGGGGTTGAAACGGTTTTTACGATATATGTCTTAAACTATTTATCTGATAAAAAAAACTGTTAACATTTTTTGCTGCAAATTAAATTCTCTATAACTTTGGTCCAGTAACTTTTTGTCGTAGAACTATGAATAAAAAAGTTATAAGTGAAAATGTTCAGAAATTCGAGAAAAAAAATTATAAATTTCGATATACTTTATTTATCATTTTAGGAAAAAATGATATCAGACCATTTTTGTAGATCGTTTTTTAGGGAACAACTTTTATGAGCAACATTTTTTCATTAAGTCAATAGCCAAGATTTTACAGCGCTCCGAAGTTAGTACTATGTATGCAAAATGATATAAAAAAGTTATATCGAAAAATATATTTTTTTTCTCGAATTTCTGAACATTTTCACTTATAACTTTTTTATTTATAGTTCTACGACAAAAAGATACTGGACCAAAGTTATAGAGAATTTAATTTGCAACAAAAAATGTTAACAATTTTTTTTTATCATATAAATAGTTTAAGACATATATCGTAAAAACCGTTTCAACCCCTATTTTCAAGATGGCGGCCGTGGGACAAGGGTGGCGACCCCACAAACTTGATTTTAGCTTTAAACTTACCCCCCCTACCCATCAAAAAAATAAAATTGCGTCCCCTAAGAAACGCAACCCCAAATGTAACTTCTCAATGGACTACTAAAAAACAACCGGCCAAGTGCAAGTTGGAGTCGCGCAAGAAGGGTTTCGTACCATTATCTTCGAAATGAGCAAAAAAATCATGTTTGTTGTATGGGTGCCCCTTAAATATTTATCTTATTATGTTTTTTAGTATTTGTTGTGATAGCGGCATCAGAAATACATCATCTGTGGAAATTAAAACTGTCTAAGTTTCACGGTTCATGAGATAAAGCCTGGTGAAGTGGTGACAGACGGACAGCAAAGCCTTAGTAATAGGGTTTGCTTTACCCTTCGGGCATGGAACCATAAAAACGGCCTTCAAAAAGTAGCCCATGTTTTACGGCAAAATAGCAGGGACTATTTTGCGGCTAATCTCAGTAGGTAATTCCTTTCGCTTGTGCACTGGTGGGTTCAAGGTGTAATGTTTATTGGTTTATTCAATGAAAGTCGAACAACGATGCATTTGTTCGGTTAAATAAATACAAAACTTGTACCTTCGGGTCGGGATCGGATTATAGAATGAACCAAGTAAAATTAACTATCCTACATTTTCAAAATTTTTAAATCCAGATTTACTTACCAAGATTTTTTGAAACAATGTTAGGTTGGGTCATCTTGGAATTTATTTTAAAATACCTATGGATGTCCCAACGGCTTAGTTGGTATAAAATATCGTTTTATGCATTACAAGATGATCCCGCGATTGCTTGACCTGCAGTAATAGTCATAATGATTTTCGTAGCCATTAGGATGAGCGTCTGCGAATTAGATGAGTTGGAAGGCGAAGTTTTAAACGCCGCTGGTTTTTAAAATGTTTAGGAACTGTATCTTTGTAATGAAGATTGGCCAGTTTTATTTTTCAAATATCATTCACAACCACACAACACTGCTGTTTGTATTGTAAATTATGTTTCCTCTTCGTTAAATTGTAGCATAGTACCTAGTTACTTACATACCTATTTCAAACAAAATCATCATTATAAATATAAATAAATAAATAAATATGTGTGGACATTTCACACAGCGCTATCTAGCCCCAAACTAAGCATAGCTTGTACTATGGGAACCAGATAACTGATACATATACTTTTTTGTTTGTAAATACATACATAGAATACAATATAACACCCAGACGCAGAACAAACATCTATGTTCATCACACAAATTTTTGTCCCGGGTAGGAATCGAACCCACGGCCCTCAGTTCAGAAGACAGGGATACTACCAACTGAGTTATCGGGCCCGTCATTGATAAAACGTTGTAGTAGGTAGCGGAAACCAGTTATGTTTATAGTGTTATTTTTAGCCTTTTGATATTTTAAAAGCACATAGTTCGCGTTTCAGACATACAAGTTGTCCGATCGATGCAGGTGCATAATGCGTTGTTTTACTATACGTTTATTTCTGCTTACGGATGCGTTGTTTGCGTTTATTTTTGCGTGCGCTTTGGTGTCGTGTCCACATTTAGACGCAACTTGAGCCGATACGCCCGCTGCCGCCCGCTGCCGGCCGCCGCCGCGCCGCGCCGTCGCCGTCGCCGTCGCAGCGCGCCGCGGCGATGCAACTCGCCAACAATAGGACGTAACTGTATTATTGTGTTCTTTTTCCACATTCCATTTCTATCGATAGTTGGATACACGGTGTTACTACGCGAGGAGATTCAGGGCCTCCTATGTAAAATCCATCTGCACATTCATACTAAAACCAATATAATGTTCTTGCTATTATAAAGAATCTATTAGGACTGTGAGCGTTATGATACGTAGGAGGTATTACCGAATATTATCTGGTTAAGATTGGGGGAAACATTAACGTAGGTACCATTAGGTAGGTATATTATTTTGTATTTCTTATCATAGTTGGGATTTCCGACAATCTGTCATTGTTATGATTATGAATTATATTTGTGTACCTAATTATAATTTATTATTAATCCAGAGTTGGGGAATTTTAAGTAATCTGTGGAGCTTTTAATGGAGCTCTTCAAGTCGCGAGTGAATAGGTATCTTCTAGACAAGCATGTACCACCGTAGACCGCATCGTCACTTTCCATCAGGTGAGATTGCGGTCAAATGCGGGCCTATGCAGTTATAACAAAAAAAAACGTATGTTAGGTCAAAAATCAATTTATCTGGTCAATAGTTCAGCACACTAGTGGTACACGAATGTCGTATTTTTCTCTTCTAAAATTGTAGAGATGTTTGTTCTCAGAGTACTTATAGGTTTGGCCATCAGAGGATTTGATTCAATTTCAAATCATGCGCTAAATTGGTAGTCTGATTAGTACTCTACGGTTGGGATTGTTTTCTGGTTCACATCATTTATCATAATCCCATAATAACGCTGTCTGTTGGCTGTCGCCTAGACCGGCTACTGAATGAAAAATATAAATAAACGCGCAGACGACGTGCCCTGCTGATCTGTTTTCCATCTCAACAACAAGCGATGGTGGTTGTAACATTTCATTAATATGATACGTCTACGTTTTAAGTGGGCTGTCTAAAAACATCTCAAAGTACACTGACATTTTATCCGGACGGTGATCTTCGTTTTCCTCCAATTTTGTCTGCACTGTTATTGCTTTGTTTGTTATTTTGTATATAAGTAGGTCGGTGGTATATTATCTACTACTAACTGTTCCATGTATTTATTTTTGATCCATGGATCTCAATGTACTTTCTACTTACGAATATTGTCCATAATGTTTATCTTCACTGTAGGTGTAGACCTATGTGTCTTCACTGTCATTATGACTTGATTTTATTATTCTTTTATGTTTATTCCCCTTTATAATTAATCAAAATACTCTCATCATTACGTATTAACAATATTATTTAACTTTCTTTTCATTACTAGGCAGTAGACAGTCAGTAGACACGCTTGTGCAAAAAACGTAAGTACCTATACCACGTGCCGATGCCGGGCTCTACAACCGGCACCGATGGCTCATATATAATACGAGGTTTTTAAAAATAAATTTAACAAAACAGTTTGAGGTCAAGACATAATTATATTTAAGTACAAAAAGATAAACTTATCTATCTATTATATAAAACAGGTACAACACAAGTATTGATGCTTAACTCTACGTTTAACTTTGATAATGGTTACCAAAACTGAGCTGAAATCGAGATGAGTAAGTAATACCAGAGCCTGCCATCATCAGAAAGATATCTGTCTTTAGAGTTTTGATGTTGCCGTATTTTTTTATAGGTACCATTAAACTGTTTCTAAAAATGTATATCGACTGTAGAGTAGGTAAGCAAGTAAGAGGTACTAATAATAACAATATGGTTATTCCATTCTATGTTGCCGTACTATTTTCAATAGCTATAATAGAAAAATTAATTAGTATTTCATTTCATTTGCGTGCCCACTAGTTGCTTTTTGACGATAACAGAACAACATTAACTAGAGTTCAACGTTTCGCCACGTGTAAGGTTCTAGCACGCGTCTCTTTTTATTACTTCAGCAGGATACCTATAATAAACCCCAAAGCGGTAGCATTATGCAACAAGATTACATTTATGGTTTTACAGTACTGTAAATAATCGATAATTGCAAGCGTATACGGACCACTATTGACGCTCTTATCAGTTTACACGTGCTTTGCTTTACTATGCTTACTACATTCTACTACTTGCGTTGAAAATCGTGGCAAACTGTTGCTAAGTCTTTTTACGAGGAAATCCAATCGGACACGGTTGATTAATAATTATAATAATAAACCTACAAATCAATATTATTCACACGGTTTAATTAGTTTTAAGAGTACCCTTGGCCCGGTCCGATCCAGTCAGCCTTTTCTCTTCGCTCTTTACAGGATAAGCTGCACTTCATCTACGTTGCCGGCAATGTTTTATCGTAGTAGTGATCACGTCACATAGATCTACTCTGTAAAAACTATGTAAGGATGAAGTATCCTATATGTTATTTTGTAAAATATAAATTTTCATTGGAATTCGTCTTGTTGTTGAGAGTAAAGCGTGCTCAAATAGACAGACACACAGACAAAACATAAAAAAATGTTCATCATCATCATCAGCCCGCAGACGTCCACTGCTGAACACAAGCCTCCCCCAGAGAGCGCCACTTTGAGCGGCTGCTCGCCTCCTGCATCCATCGGCTCCCCGAAAAAAATGTTATTTAAGCAAAATTAAAAAACGTTTAGGGTTAGTCCAGTTGTACTTTTATATTTTGTTTGTATCGGTAAAGTAACATCTATCATATCATAGACATATTATGATCATTACTGTTTCTGTTGTGTGGGTTGATATTGATATTTATAACTAATACATACCATTATAGTGGTTCAGCTACCCGTATGTCTAGCGTGGCGTGGGAGCTTCTGTGAATTGAACAATTTATACACATACGTACCCAGTTACTGACAACCTATATTCTCAAACCTCTCGCAAATGAAACGGTACAAAATTGTGTTTATGAATAAACGTATAGTGAAAGTGAAGAGGCAACGGGACTACACTTGCACGTTTGGGGAGAGATGTCGACATTTTATACGTTGATATTTAAATATAAATTGAATATAAGATACCGACGGCGGATGTTCTTTCGAGTAGGGTTCACCCAAGGTGAGCAGACGGCGAGGCGGCGAGACGCACGACGACCTCTGCGCTCGACTTACTGGTTTTTAAATTAAATCATGTCTTTGATAGTCTCTATGGAAATTCAATACTGTCTGGCTAACACAATGGACATTAAAAAAATATATAATAGTCTAAAATTAGCATACATGTGTTTATGCTTCTAAACCATAGCGTATTCTTGCCATACGATCAGTTCTCGATTCCCAAGTTAGGAGCTTCCAATATCCTAGCATCTAAAAGCTTTGCAAAATAATCTCCAAAAACGTAGGTATTATATTATCTGGGCCAGAAACAAATGAAGTTCTCCGTTTTACGATGAAAATAAAAGTCGTTATAGTGGTAAACTTTAGCAGTCACACATGACATGATACTATCTTCGCGCCTACGAAGTATCAGCAAAGTACGTGTCACGGTGTCATGGGGCGAGGAAACACTTATAATGGCTTCATACTTCGAATTTTTCTGCCCTTATGAGCTATTTATACACCACGGGAAAAGAATTGCAAGCGTTAATGATCTAGATCTAGACCTCATTAAAATTCAAAATAAGATCACCTATTGCTTGAATAAAGATAAAGTGTACCCTCGCGAGTGTCGGCAGATGGTTGGGTTGTCTCGTCTGAGAGCTAGATATGGGGAAAGGGCAAGCGAACTGAGGGTTGGCCGGGTAAGGGCGGGCGATGCTCGGCGTGCCTGGGACTGGGATGCTTCGGGTTAACGCACTCGGAGCAACGCACCCCAACCGAACAGCTCAGGCAACAGTTACTACTCAATATACGCTTACTACGCACAACGTAGTAAGGAAGGACTTTGAACCAGTCTGCTGCTACATGAATGCGTGTGTGGTTGCACTTACTGGTATACGTCACACAACGCATTGTATCGTGTTCTGGGCCTGTATGTGAAATCAATAGAAATCATTATGGCCAAATACAGAATGAAATCAAAAGGTAAAATAAACTTTCGCGCATTATGATATGACGCAAGGAAGAAATAACGAGAACTCATGCAGTTATTTACAAGTATTACTAATTGTAAGTAGTATATAATAGAAATTAAAAACATACCAAAGAATTAGTCATTTAAATGGGTTTTTAATTGAAATTAACTAAACCATTTCAGCCGCTCTAGTTCATAGGAAAATGTATTGTGGCAATAATATTATAGAAGGTAACGTAAGTAGAACTCAAGAGTTAGTTACTCGAGTTAATCGACGTAATTTTTACGTAAAGTAAGCCGGATTACGTGCTAATATGTATTGTGGCATTACAAGCAAATTAAGTATTAACAATTCAAAACATCATTATAACATTAAATAGTATTTTAGTGCCGGTCTTCCTATCTCTCAGGCACAGATTTCTAAATTATATTAACAATCTCAGGTCACACCTTTCGCCAATTTATTGCATTTTTGTTTAGTGTAACGGACTAAGGTCATACTTTATCATTGGAGTAAACATGTGGTTTACCCCGTGTCAATCATTACCACTTCGAACTAGTCTATAAATAATGTAAGCATAGATAATAATCATTTATTTTAAATATAAATCATAATTATTGCTACAAAGTTATTAGTTAATTAGGGTAATAATTATGTTATCTTATGCATTTTTACAGCATAGTTTTAACAACATTTTAATATGTATAACCAGGTTGACTTTAATAATTAGGGGCGGTTGGGTCAAAATTTCTACCGTCTTTTATCGAATCAAAATGAGTTTGATAATAATAAAAAAAAAACAGACGGATAGCGTAAGTTTCGAATCGAAACGTTGTCGCTGGGTTGGGAATAGGCGTGCTGGGCCTTTATTCCGTATCGATTCCTTACTTCGAAACCACGTGAATTCCTTGTCTTACATAAGAAATCTGCATAAGTCTATTTTCTCTATGAAACGAAAACAAAACCGCGCGAAATGAATTTGGAATTGGCGCGATTTGAACTGTCAAAAATCATATGTTTTACAGAGACGCTTTCCGAAACATCAACACGTCAAAAGATATGACCACATATGTCAATACATTTTATTAAAAATAAAGATAACTTTAATGTAAAGTGAAGGTAGTTCTAACGCTGTGACACGATTTGAACAAGACACGATAACGACGTGGTTTCATATCGTGTGGAATCTGTGTTTCCATAGAGAATAACCGCCCTGTAGGCCTAGCACGAATATTTACGCGGAGTAAGTGTAACGTTAACGTAAGGCAGTTAGTTGCATGGCATTTGATCAGCGCCCCATACAACTGCCCTACGTTAACGTTATACTTGTGCGTAAATATTCGTGCTAGGCCTACAGGTCTTTGTTTTGCTACTATACAACTAAAAAGGTACATTGCTAAAACATTCATTAATAAAATACAAATAAGTGAAAATAATAATACTTCCTATTTATTTCAGGTAAGGTATTCATCTGTTTTCTTTTACTTGACCTACTCGACGTGAGATGAAAAATTTTGCGGAAAAATGAGCAAGTAACTCTAAATTAAATGTCATCAATAGGTCCTTTGTTCGCTACTAAGATCACGTCTTTAATAATTTGCATCTTCGCATTTCATTTGGAATATCTGCATAATGTTATTAGAGTAAAAGTGTATAAATTCGTGAAAGATGCTGTTTTTATCTGGTGTTATGGCTGGCGCACTATTCGTGAATGGGCGTGGACAATAGATAGGCGCCGCGGGAATGCGCGCGCGCCGCGCCGACACCACACGCTGACTCACCCTCTCACACACACAGGCATCTTACATCACCATATTGCCACTTTGTTCACAGACCACCCACACCTGACAGGATGCCTCCACGGTTCCTTCGTATAAGGACCCTAATAGCATTTCCAAACTCGCCTGGCATATATACTTGATCTGGAAATATGTAACATCAGTGCTCGTCTGCTTACTTTGATTAACAAAACATCATCAAATTAGGGTTCGCTTTAATTAACATTCTTTATTTATAACACTGGCACCTTAATGACTTATTAGAAATATGTTGGAATGTAATTAATGTAATAAAGTAATATAATATTTTCTAATTTGATGTAAACTCTAAGTATGTACCTACACCTACGTCAGAAACGAAATAAATAATATGGAACATATTCACATTTCGCACTTCTGATAATGTAAGTACTTGACGATACCGACGTTTTGTATACTAGCAGATGAAAATGTACCTCAAGACAAAAAGTGAAATAAGTAATTTCAGAAACATTACGTTGATGTCGTTAAATATTGAATTCTTATATGCAGTCATCATCATTAACAGCCTGAAGACGTCCATTGCTGATCATAGGCCTCCCCCAGAGAACGCCACTTTGAACGGCTGCTCGCCTCCTGCATCCATCGGCTCCCCGCGGCTTATATGCAGTACTCATGATGTATATTTTATTAAACTTGAATAGTTTCATAATGTTATCGTTTCATACAGAATTTTCTCATTAATTTATAAATTCACTTACAACCACTAGTTTTGAAGCGATGAGAGCTCATTCATTAGTGACTTTGACTTGTGATTGTGGGGCTCGAAGTTCGATTCCTTGTAATGAGTTCGGGTTTTCGGTGAACGAAAACATCGTGATTAAATCAAAAGTCGCAAAAGGTGGTAGCATTACGATTAGTATAGAAACGATGTCTCCTCCTTCATCGTCGTTTCAATTTTCCACCTGCTTTCGTAGTTTTCGGATCAAACATTGGCCATTCACAATTTAGATTCAAATACAAGTCAAATACATTAGTCGATTGAGGTATGATTAGTCGCATTATCGTAGGCGTAAAGTACTCTCCTTGCTGGTTGCTTAAGACTTAATCTTAATATTATTCTATTCGTTCAAATAACAGTACTAAGCAGTTATAGCATTAATTATAGCATAGCATTTTTGGCTTATAACGATACTAAACTAAATTTCTGTTATATTTGAGGCAATAACTCAATAATCTCGTTTACCGAAGCCTGCAGTTTTTAATATCAATAGTTCCTGCATTTTCACAATTACTCAATCGTGTTCCCGTGAGTGTCCTCCCCTCACTGAGCTACCGGGTAAAAGGTGGGGGGAGGGCATCGAAACAGCTGGCTAGGTGAGTTCTAGAAAATGCAGTAGCCACCCTCATGTTAAGGATCTGCCATCATGTCTACTCCGGCTGCCTATACTTGGTGAACTAGTTTCCATCTCAAGCCATACCATGTCGCCTGCACCTACTTTTTTTGAGATAAAAAATAAAAAACCTACCCTACCTAAGTATAGTAAGTATGTTTCAGAAAAAGCCAATACACGTAGTAACTTAGTAATTAGTGGCATATTTTTCTCAACTCGTGTTAATGGTATGACTTATCATAGTTCATTCCACTATCTCTCATTCAAGCATTCCACGATTAAACAGCAGTTCCTGCTTCAAGATTGCTGTGACGCTATGTTGGAACTCTAGAGTAATCTGTGATACGGTTGAACGCCTGAGTGTAATAACCCTAGGCTCCTCCTTACCCGCTTATCCCCTTTACGATGAGTCATTGAGTCCACTACGACTCCAGCCGCATTCTTGAATACTCCAGTCCATATATAGAACAAAGAACTTAATAATAAACATTCTATTACTCTTATTTTTATGCCTCCTACATACACTTCCTGCTTCTAATTAGAGTTCATCATAAGCCGATTATAATAATCACGCACTTGCTTCCATAATAGTTATGTTGAGCAATACTGTTCTCAGAAATACGTAGTATGCTGTAGCTTTTTAAAACTGCAATTGCAAAACTGTCTTGTTTCATAGTGTTTATACAAAAATACTCCAATATTTTCATCAAGGGTAATTTCAACTTTTGGAAAATCGAAGCATATGATGAGGAAAGTGTTCTATTTTCTATTTAGTGACGACGCGCGACGCAGCACTCATGCTCATCACTGTCGAGTCTCGTCACACTCTGTTATATTATTGCGGATATGCAGTTTATGGCGATAATTCTACTCTGGTTGGTACCTACAAATTAAGTATAATGATGTATGATGTTATGACCTTTAAATCAAAATGATTAGGTACTAGACTTAACCTTTCATAAGCAAGGTCGGTATTGGTAACGGGCGAGACGAGTTACCTACGCATGGAATGTGGTCGGAGCCGTCTAGAGTTAGATTCTCGGTAGGCCACCGTGAGTCCGTGTGCGTCTTTGGATTGCGACTGTGGATTTTGCGAAGTCCGCGTCTCAGCGACGACGCGCCATTGCACCGGTAGAACTACTTCTACCTACATTGGCTAAATTGCAAGCACTGCAGGATTGCAGCCATTCATTCACCCACCTCTATCATTACACGTAATAGTAAATTTTTCTTTCAATTGACTACAATTATATTTTATACGTGTTCATAATTTAAGTACAGTAATTTTTTCAATTGACTTTTGTGATTCTCTGATATGTCGCAACCTCATTATTTTTTCCTTCATCGCGTTGTTAAAGCAAATCCTGCCCGTGCACGGGCTGCCTACTTCAGCCGCACTGGCACTTTGGCATAAATAAAGAAAATATTAAGATTGAGTAAGTAGATAGTCGTATACTCCATGACCTAAAGTATATCTACATTTTACATATTATACACACACTTAAGTACACATAATTATTATGTTGAAAAATACTTAATTTTAAATCCTAGAATCAGTTTCTGTATGTAAGATCACAGCACAGGGAATAAAATACGCTCCGATAGGGAACTTTATGATTAGAATAAAACCTAACGGTTACCTGCGCAGATGACATAAAATCTATCCAGTCTTGTTATTAGTGTAATGTAATCTTGTTATTAGTACTAATATTGTTATTATTTTTTACGGGCGCGAGCGTTATTGATTTTTCGGTCTTAAACTTCATGTACGATAAATATAAGTATCTTCACGCGGGTAAAAAAAACCGTGGGGCGCAGCTTGTTAAGGAATAAAAAATATAATATTCCTAAAAATAACCGTATATTATGCGTTAAATCTAGAAACGTCCTTCTCGCGCAGGAGACCGACTGTCACCGACAACTACCTACGCTACGTCGACTACGTTTGTCTAGGCTACGTAGTTTCTACGCTACGAAATTTGCAGGATATGGATGGATAGCTTATTTTACTGAAAACGACGAACGAATTACGAATTTTCCACGGTTTTGAGAGTCGTAGAACTATAGTTTATTTTTAAGTAGAGTTGTTTTAATACAGTATTAATTTAATTATCCCGAAAGCCTACATACTTTAATAATCCTGTCCATACCTACAAAAATTCGATTAATGGAACGGTTAGTTTTCTGGGAAACCTCTGATATTTTTCCCTACTACTAATATTAATACTAAATCTTCTTAAAGGTCTTGCCGCTCTCAAGGGTGTGCTTAGTATTTCATGATTAGGTATTTATTATTTATATTTATTAATTTAATTAAGACAATAAATAAAGTAATGCAAGCCTATAAAACTGAGTTTAGATAAATAGTTCCCTTTCTATTATTGGTTCAAAGCAATCCATCCAATACAATAGAAAGCTCCGATTCGATATTTTTCCCTCTACCTCATCACCGTAAGAGATCGTCTTTTCTTAATTGCAGATTGTGATTTTATTATGTTGATGTTAATTATTTTACATTGAAATATTTGGCTGTGAAATAAATGAAAATGTTGTGTAACGACCGCTGCCGGCGGGCGCGTATTTCGTCGGTCGTACCCAAAACCAACGGTCATGGACCTCTAAAATGACGCGTAGTTTACTGAGGTCTTTCAACAATTCAAGGTTGCACCGGCCCCATTAGCGTTTTCACGTAATTATTCACAGACAGGCACGATACTATTTGTTTACACTATTGTTTTCGTATTATACATTACATATATATACAATTATTTCTATGTAATTATTCTAATAACACAAGCAACAAATACACTGACATCCTCTATCTGACGATAATATGAATTAGTGATTTATTTTTAATCTTTTGCGGTATTACGCTCCTAATGTTTATTTTTTTCATACCGGTAATCAAACTGCATAGTTGAATAAGTAGTTGGTAGAAAGTGCGTAACTAAGTTTCGTAAAGCTTCAGTTTAATCATGGTAAAACAGGCACAACTTTGTATTCACAACGACACATTTTAAGACATTAATAAGAAGCAATCCTTAAAAACACGGTGGCTTAATTATATCAAGGAATTCTAAGAACCTTAACTTCAGGTACGGGTAGGGGTACATGTACACGGAGTTAATTAAAATTCCGGGCCATTTCCAATGAAGCAAAAAGCAATCTGGTCCATCGGTCGGCCAATAACAAAGGTTTGGAACAAATCAAAATCAGAAATGCGAATAATGGTCCAGGCAGGGTCGTCGCGAGATATTTATAAAGGTACTTGCCTGCAACCGTATTAGGTATATGATTGTATGTATCAAATGTTTTTGTCTCGCATTTCTGGGTTCAACGGCCAGACATTTAGATCATTGAATTTTACGCTTGAACGCTTTACTTTGTTCTTGATTACATTATTTTAATGCTAGAAGCTAGGTAAAATGTACCTGTCATCTGACTCTCTGTACTTTTTATTAGAAAATGGTTTGGCCACCTTCCTGATTAGTATTATCAATAATTTGATGGGGACTGCGCACGTAAGTACTTAATATTTGATTCATTGAATTATTGGCTCTGGAAATCGATTTATAGAGAACTTGTATGATTACAATTTCAAACGCAACGGTCAGTGACTATGCAAGGTTGAACGTATCGGCCGGCATCTCATCCTTCGTGGAATTTGCACCCACACATTCCAAGGACTGCATTTTATGCCGCCCGCCCGCGCGGCACTCGCCGCTGTCGGTCTTTTTTGAACTCTCTTTTTATTCCAAGACTCGAATTTCACAAGATATGCCAACTGAACTGAAATGCATTAAAGCGAATCTTGATAGGCGGACCTTAGATATTATTTTGCATGTATTATTGAATAAACAGGAACCTGGCACAACACAATCAACATCATTCAACTATTATTTTATGTAAGAGGTCTCTACCTACCTACGTATCAGGGTAGCCCTACGTTGTAGCTTTTGATAGATTGTAGTAGGTATTATTACAATTATTATCTGTGTTTATAGTCACTTCAGTATATCTGTGCGTGTTATGTGTCTTAAGTAGTTTTTTTTCATTTGAGTTCTTTATATAATTTCCCTCTTATCTTTACACCCTAGACCACATCGTCACTTACCATCAGGTGAGATAGTGGTCCAGCGCAAGCCTATTAAAAAAAAAATTGCAAATATAAAACAAGAGAAAACACTAGTACGAGTACCTTTATTTTATTTCGCTGTTATACATCCGCTGTATTTAAGGGGTTTATGTTTATATTAATAAAATGCTTCTATGTATTTTAAGGAAGTATGCTTTGTGACGTCGTGTTTTCCCTATTATATTAGGTACTTTATATTATACTTAAAACGGCATTGGCTTGGCACGCAAATGTCCACTCGAATTTTACTAACCTGAAAGTCTAAAACGTAGGTAATTTATTTATTTAAATTTCTTTTACAAGCACGCCACGTGGTCGGGATCCGGACGCACGGTGCCGCCATCTTGAAAGCTCGTCTGCCGTTTGGCGCGAACTTTACCCGTAGCCGCGTAGCACCCTACCCGGGTATGTTTCGCGCCAATACGTGATAACGTGGTTGAGGTATTATCTCTATTCATCCACAAAATGCAGCTACGCGTAGCTTATATTGGAAGTAGATTAAACTGACCTAGGTATGTTTGATTTCCATGTAATTAAGATGTATTGTATGTATGTAGTCTATGCAGGTGTATGTGTATGTATGTATTTGTGGAAGTACCTACCACAGAACGTAATATCAAACATCAAAATGGACTTAATTATTAAGAATCAAACATTTTCTGGTTTAGTCATTTAATGTAATGTAAGTATTTTCAAGTGTATTCAAGCTCGCTTAGAAGTGAAAACCTATGTTACAAGTAGGTACCTACTTACCTGATCACCAGGCAAACCACGTTGTAAAGTATTTACAAGTATACACTTATACTGTGGATTTATTGTGTGTGACATTATCAAAATAAATAAAGAGATCTTCCATACTCTAGTATCTCTACTCTATTCGAAATAAACAAACGTGGAACGTGACATTTAGTTCCTACGGATATTGGCGCCAAAACGTAGCGTGGTACTTCCACATTAATGGGTGCGTTCATTGCGCCCGCTTGGGTGTATTGGCCGCAGCTTACCACGCGCATCCTGCCACTACAACTCTTGTATCCTACTCGCACTCGTCTCCTGCTTCCGTACACAAAAGAGACGCCCACTTCACGTGCAACGATTTTTGTGCCATAGAAGGACGCCATGAGATCAATGCACTTTCCGAGGACAGCCAGCCCGTTTTTATTAATCGTTAGTGTACCTCCCAGAAATGTACTAATAAGGATCTTATGGTGGGAGCTCTAAGGGTTAGTTTGGCGAAAACGTGAGCATGACGCTAGAGGCCGGTGTCTAGACGCGCGGGAAGTTATTAAAGTATGTGAGTAGAAGGCATTCCGCTCACCTAGGGCTGTCTCCCGGTTGACCTGATTGTCGTTGAAAAAGGGAGCATCCATAAAAAAAATAGTCACCTAACTATTACGGGTGTAAACATGAACATATTTGAGGGGTAATAATTTATTATAATGTATTAATACTTACATTCCGACCTCTCATAACTACTGATAAGTAGATGAAACACAAAATAAATGACCCAAAAGAGTTAAGGTAAGAAGCTAAAGTTTTAAGGAAATCACATTATTTTACGACACACATAGCCCTAACAGAGTATAATATAGGAATCTAGCTCCCGACTCGCGAGCCTTTTCCAGACTTCCCAGTTTTGCTTATAAATATAAAAGCAATTCTATTTTTAGCTCGTTCCTACTATAGTAGAGATTAAAATAGAACCTCTATATATTTATAAGTTATATTAGACCAAGGAATGTGGTTGTGGATTAGTCATCATCCGTAACTTTTCTGTAATAAGAATATAGTAGAAACAAGAATCATGCCTAAAATAATCACATTTTAGTATTGATTATTTATATTTTCCTTAAGCTGTTCACCCTGTTGTGGTTTCATCCTAAAGCTCTTGAGCTTCAACAAACTTCTTCCTATACATCTGCAAGTCGCCATCGTAACCTCGTTAATCGATTAAATTATCTCGTGACATGCGTTTTGGTAGTGCATTCGATAGCATGCTATCTGGTTACAAATTCTTGTACTTTAACCTTTTAGTATCTTTAAATTATATATATAACTGATTTTATACGGCAACTCGGTCACACACATCTCTATAACACTACTCGCTGTTGTGATTGTGGCTCACTCACCTCATTCATCACCTTTACCGATATCAACTATTTAGGTTTTCTCAAACAATAAAAATTCTCTTAATTACAACTTTCTCATCTTATAAACTAGTGTCTACCTATCGCACTTATTGATTGTTTACGATGAACCATTCCTTGGTTCATCGTAAACAATCAATAAGTCTCCTTGTCGCATATTTATGCATTTTACCATTACATGAAAGGAACTGAGCAGTCACTGCATACCATTCGGATGACATATGAATCATTCAGTAAACAAAGAGTTCCTTTAGCGAAGCACATCGACCATCTGGGTGGTTGATTGTTGGTTATTCTAGAGACTTAAATTCTTCGAAGCGACTATTCTACTTAAATAAGTATAGGTACATAGTATTGGCGTATGCATGATTAAAATAGTCCTCTATGTTCCCAATATAATTTTTTTTTTAAAGTATTGTTGTAGTATCGAATAACACGTCCTGTGATTAAATATAGAATATCCGTGTTATAATTATATTAAAACCAAAGACATAACACGCCGCGCGCGCCGATTTCTTTCCTCAATTTCTAAGCCGGGTGACAACGTGTGTTCGGACTTCGGATGCCAATAATTGCGTCCGCGAAGCCGTCATAGCCAATAAGTTAAATATTAAAACAGCTCACACACCTTAACCGTGGGGCCACAATTTGAAGGTTATCAGGAAAACAGCCACAGTGTGCGGCCCTTGAATATATTTCGGCGGTCATCGCCCTGAAACACACCGCGCGTCGCAAAATAATTAGCTAACTGAAAGGCTGGTGTATTTTGTTAACGACATCCGTTTATAGTACTAACTATGTACTTTATTTAGTTAAATTCATAATATTAAACTTGGTTCAAACGACATGAATTACATTCCGCATTGGTTGTAAATAAAAATAAATAAATAACGCCCAACGATCACATAGATCCTGGACCCTAACTAGGATTCCCTGTATCTAGGGACCCAGGAACTAAGAGGACCATGGTCCCACAACACCCAGGCACAGAACAAGTATTTGCGCTTTTTTTTTCGGGCACAAATACTTGTCCTGTCGCGGGAATTGAACCCGCCACCCGGGTTATGAGCCGACCTGCTCAACCACCACACCACGGAGGCTGTCAATGAAGCGGCGGAGAAGGCGGGGTGTGAATTTTTCATCATTAAGGATTTTCCGAATGAATCAAAGACTTCTATTACTTGTTCTCAAAGCTAGTAGTACTGTAGTAGTAGTGTGTAGTATCATTCATAATCTGGATGATATTGGTTTAGGTGACAGTGAGAGAAGATATAAGTTGGAGACCGGATGTAGATCGCAGTTTAATAAAAACAGTTTTAATAATAACGCTATAGTTCTGTTTGTTTTCTCGGGCCCAACTTCTATCATGTTAAGTTAAATAAACCCACACAATAACAGATTGTTATCATTTGATAAATATCGCTGTACCTTATAAAGTGTTTATTTTTTATTCATCCCTATTGACTCATAGATAAATGGTCTGATCTTTTGGGCGAAGCTTGAGCGGAAACAAAAATATATAATTCAGTTTTTGCAAAATTTTCAATATTGATACGGTTGTGGACACGTAAAAAATAATGCAAAGAAAAACAGACTTGCATCCAACGGCTCCGTCGCAGTTCTGATCCATTGATGTCGTCGTCGTGGTTCACCGTGGGCACCTAGCTGCATCTTCTGGTACGTGGTTGCAATTTACGATTTTCTCGCCATTTAAGTTATTGTCAGCTGGTTTCCAGTCCGTAAGCCCTGCCATTATGTAAAAATGGTCGTCTATCAGTACAAGAATTACGAAAATGAAAAGTATACCACAGGTAAACCTAACAATGATTTTAAAACTGTGACTTTAATACTCTACAATCTACATTCACTTTATAAATTAGATCAATTTCTGGGTTTTCCTAATAGAAAAATCATGACGTGCGTTTTTCTAGTGATGCGTAACAGTTACGCTTCACTAGCTACTATAATCTGTGATAAGTAAGAAATCAATTGTGTTGTGACGTAGTGTTGGACTTAGTAGATAAAACTACGTCTAATTTACTACATACTATAATTTTGTTAAATGATTCATATACTTACATTTTCATATGTCGCAAACAGCGTCATAAAAGAACACAATCTACATTTCGTAGAATTTCTGCAATACTTATTTATAAATTCTAAAGATATACTTACCACCTGCTCGTGCCCATATACCTGTTATTGAAATAAAACTTCAAATATTATAATTTTAGTATTTGTAATGTATTGGTATTGACAAGTAGCGAGCGATTATAAAATCATGTTATTGAAATCGTGCCATTATAATATCTATTAAAAGCAGTGCGTTGAAGTCTTTTTGGATGAAAATAATGCTTTACACGCCTTGAAACAAATGCAAGTTGTTTTTAGGTAAATATTTACGTACAATTATGTGCTACGATTTATGAGCACAAGTGGTCGCGCGACCGTTAAGGATTCGCGTGGGGCTCGTGCAGGTGGTATGGTCGTTGGATGTGGCTTCCAGCGCAGGGTCAAGGGACCAGCCAAGGCCTCGCCCGCGACATTCAGTCAGTAACCTTCCACAGGCGCCTATGTTCCGACGATACAGACCACTAAGGGGCGTAGGACACCACGTGGCTCTCCATGTTGCGCTGGCACACTAATTACGTTGGATATACCCACAACGTAGTAATTATCATGCGTAATGAACGAGACTAATGAGTAAGTGATATGCGGAAGTCTTCGTACCAAGATACAATTTATTTACTCTACTCACATTCATAGAATGGAACAAAGTGCAAAATCATGTCCACATATTAGTGTGGTAGATATAGATAACCCATCTATTTTTAACATAATTCAGATAAATGCTACAAAAATGTTTTAAAGTTAAAATAATTGACTTTTTTAGTCACAACAAAAGTGTCAGTCGTGATAAAGTTAAAGTCAAACTTGCAATAAATAACTGTTTACAGATATTATGTTGTTGCTTACCTACACTACATATACACAAACGGATCAAAATTGTTTTAATTTTTGTGGATAGTGTGAGGAATACAAAACTGTATGCAGTACTTAAAAATATCGGAATCCAATGCAGCCACAACGTTAATTTATTTTCTCGTCATCATCAACAATATCAACAGCCTGAAGACCTGCTGCTAAACACAGGACTCTTCCACAGAGCGCCACTTTGAGTGGCTGCTTGATTCCTGCATCCATCGGCCATGTAAATTTGCTAAGCTGTAAACTCTAAGAGCTATATCGGTCACTTTAGTTCTGGTGCGGATCTTCTCTTTTTGGTTCTAATCTGGCAAGGAAACACCCGAGCATAGCTGCATAGCTCACTGGGCGACATTGAGAGGTAATGGGGCCAACAGTAAGAGACCACGTCTCAGTTCCGTAAGTCATCACTGGCAACACACACTGATTGAAAACCTTTGTTTTCAGGCTTTGCGGTATTTTGGATGAAAAGATAGGTCGAGGCTTCCTGAACGCTGGCCAGTAGCCGAGCCGAGTTGGATTCTTCGTGCGACCTCTTTGTCGAAGTTTGTTTCTTTTAGGATCTGTAGTTTCTCTTTGTTTATTTCTGACAATCTGTAAAAAATGTAACGGCTTCGGTAACGAACGGCGTTTACATTTTACTCACCATACGGGAAAATGAATTACTTGAGTGGCAGCACTGTTATCTATGTCAGACTGTTTTCTTGTAATCAATACCGAATCATTTGTTTGTTACTCGTAGGCACAGTTGTAGGTGTAGTATTTGTAGTAATATAAATAGTAATATACTACCACAAAATAGATAATAGTATTACGGTACCACACAGCACCGCGGCCATCGGCTGGGGATGCCACAATCACAAAACGTTATGCAACACCTGTTGTGATGGCATGTCACGTCAGGAGAGAGGCGAGTCCACTATAACACCTGCCTGCCTCGTCCTTCCTGCAAGAACAATCTTTATCTAAAAACTACGCGCTACGGTGTTGTTTCGTTGTTTGTTTGTTTGTAGTGTAGCTTTTAAATTACAAAAACAAACAATAAACTTTTAACAACTTTTAATAAAAATACATGAGTAATGTTAGTGACCATGGAAGTTTAAAATCTTATTTTAAATCACAAGTTTCATAATATACGAGTTCGTAAATTTCGTCTCCGTGTACTTTTACAAGGGGCTACTTTATCCCGGAGAACCGTTGCAAAAATTATAAACGGGTAAAACCGCGGAGTACTTCTCTGTATAATACAACTGTTTTGTACCATTACATTTTAATATTGCCAAATACTAACTTAGCAAATCATTAAATTTGATGTTATCAGACATCTATGTTGATGTTATCAGACGACAGTTTTTGTTTAATATCAAAGAGTATATAATACTATCGTATGTGATTATTTGACAGTTGACAAGCTTCAGTGAACAGTACATCATTGAGCTCTAGTATTGCGAAAATTTACTAACTACCTATGTCATGCTGTGTCAAATTATCGATTTGTCAAAAATACGCGGCAATCTGGCTTGGCGTTGGCGCTTAACGTTGGCGCCTGGGTGGGCGATTTCAAGTAGATCCGTAATGCCGGTGTCATAACTATTTCATACGTTTCGTATCATGTTTACTCGCACCTTATCGAATTGTTATTGCACACAAACATGATAAGGATCTGCGTGTGAATCGTAATACAAATATATCACGGTCACCTGCACATTGCTCGCTGAGCACTGACTGATAGCTACTACGAATGTTTAATTTTATTTTCGTTTATACTACCACAGGCACTACATATTATTATATGTAAACAAACTAAGTACATCGTGTTACTAATAAAATAATATGTACCTATTACACATTTGATTTCATCAAAGGTGCTGCTACATCATAATCGAAAGCCAATTACTGCCTACAGGGTGATTTACTTGTCATTTTTTGTCTGATTAGTGATTACTCTTTTTCTGGTACATTCGCATTTTGTGCATAGTCCTGTTTCTATCTATAATTATAATTACCTACATATTGCTATGAACTTCGTCCATATGCTATCAATGACTAAGTACTACCTACCTATATCTACTTTGTATTTTGTTTGTTATTTGTGATGTAGGCCAGTTATAATCTAGATTATTTCAAAAAGCATTACATTTTTATTTGAAAACAAGAGAGTTTTCAAACATCTTTGACTAAAATACCTACTTAGTTATATTAAAATAGTGTTGGACACGTAATAATTATAATGTAAGTAATACAGTAAAATAAAAACAGCCAGGAAGTTGCCAGGTGGCGGGTTCAATGTACGAGACAGCTTTTATTTTGTTTTGAAATGAACCTGGGGGTTGGTGCAGCTTTAATCGGAGACGGTAAAAAATTACCTCGAAACCACCTGGCTGTCTCACCTTTTCCAATCCAACCATATAAAGTAAACAACATAAATTGTGAACAGTTGCTTGCTGGATTTTTTTTAGATTATAGAGGGCTAAATGAATAACGATTCTTTTCTAGCATGAAAGTAAATAAATAGAGATAAAAATCAGTGCAATAAACACGTCGGGCATTGTCATGAAACAGTGGCTACTTAGTATAAATACCTATAGAAAAACCATAGGTAGTTACTCAAAGGTTTTGTTCTGTAGCGAGCGTTGGGAATTTAAACGGTCAAGTTATCATAACAATACTCTTCAATGGACCATCAGATGAAAGTTTACTGAATGACATTTTACCTGAATAGATAGACAATAGTATATTGAACACTTAGAGGTTTTTTAGTATGGTATTATGAGTCGAACAACTGACAGTTATATCATGTATATTTACTTATTTATTACATAAATATTTTCATTTTATTTCCGTTCTAATTATTATAATTAAATAATAAATAATTATTATTATTCTCCTAGTTTGTCTAGCCCGGAAATTTTGAAGGCATTGGTGGGCCGAAGTAAACACCAAAGACCTTGTTGAATATAATATACCCAGCGTTCGTCGATGGCATCGTATTCCAGTGAGGCCCAGAGACAATGTGATGTGACCGGGTCTTACATTAATTGGTTCTTATTATTATGTTGGCATATTAAAAACGATGTTGTAAATATGATTACTATTTAAAAAAATTATTAAGTAATATTATTTTATTTATTTACCTACTAGTTTTGCGTCTTTAATGTTGCGTTTGCTTTTTTCCAAAAGGTCGTTCGGTTTTGCTAGGTATAATGTAGTGATGACTTTCATAGTATTTTAGGTACAATATGCAACATGTGCGAGAGCATCAGCACGGGCGGATTCAACACGTGCCTCGCCAGCTGCGCCCGCCCGTGCGTGGTAGGCTGCCTCCCAACATACAAACAATACAACCTCCTTTTTTATATTCCTGTCGCTTTTTGTCTAACGTATATTTTGTATAATATAAATACACCGACGGACGACGCGACGCGACGCGCCGAGACCACAATAACTGCGTGCCACGCACGCGTCTGGAAATGCATATCCGGCCGCCGATCCACAATTATTCCACATACAGCATTCAGCATTTAGGCTATACCTAATATCTGGAGCCAGAGCTATTTGCATAGTATATCTTTTCCACTCCGGTTTTCCATGCACGGGTTTATCTGTGTAAAGTGGGATGATTTTTGCAATATCTCATAAAATTTTAATATCATGGGTTATCACCTTGTCACATTCTTTTTATTTAGTGGATTTACCTACCTACTTGTATTTTTCATAATATTCGTGATAGTATATAACTCAAATGTATAACATTTTGTAACTAAACCAACCCATGATAATCGATATTAGGTATGCTTCATTTAAATTTTCTTTTTTATCTTCTGTGGTTCAATGTTACATTACACATTATGTATACTTACACATTTTCTTTCATATGAAAATTGGAATTCCTAATTATATTGTATGTCTTGCATTTCTACAAGCTACAAGATAGGTAACTACTGATCATACGTAACTAGTACAGACGGATGTAGCGGCTCAGTTGCTGTTTTATCATATAGTTTATTGAGAATATATAAAAGCCTACCTACAGCTGTCAATCTACTTCCTTATTTTACGTTATTGATTTAGTTTCAATTTCCCGCGCTTGCCGCGTCTCCCTGTATCCCCCCATCTCTACGTGCAACCCCCTCACCGCAGCTCCGCCGCCGCCGCCGCCATGTTCGAACATCACCCCTACAAAATTGTACAATACAATGCCACGTGGGTACCGCATGTTCGTCAAGAAGAAATTGTGCGGATATTTTGGCACCTACAATTTTAATTATTTTTTTACTCAATGTATTATTATATTCCTACACTCACAAACTCGCCCTTTTCTTCAAAAATATAGGTAATGAAGTAAGAATTCATAGCAAGCCAAGCGTTTCCATCCCACTTACAACTTAGTACGCTCGGAAAAGCGAGGGCGAGGGCAGACGGGGTGGAATGGGTAGGGTAGGTAGAGGAGGTATAAAACTCCCCAGCGTGAACTGCGCCCCGCTCGCCCCCCGCACCGATCGACCGACCAAGCGAGCGATTCTGTCTAGCTAGCGAGCGGGGGACGTAGACGACCGACGAACGCGATGGTACGCGCCGCCCGCCGCCCGCCGCCGGCCGACGACGATGCTTTTCTTGCGTCAAGTCGTTGCGTTGCATTGGTTTGGTTGGCTGTCTGACATTTCAGTCAGTTCGCAACGCGCCGTTTTGTCGAACGGACGTACGCTCGTAACCTCTTAGCTAAATATCGTCGTTTGTTTATTTATTATTTATTGTACATTCCTCGCTTTTAAATAGCTAGTTTTATCGTAGTAAATAAAAGTGTGTATAATAATAAAAGGTTTATTAGACTTCATGAACTGTGACAGTGTTTTTGACCGTTTTGAACAATAATAAACGGCAAGATTCAAATTGTGAGTCGGGTCGAAATGAGTGGATTGACCACTAGAGTTAAAAGAGGATCGCGGGGTAGTGCTACTCTTCTCGAAGCAGCCAACAGGATTCTCCGACTTCTTGGAGTCAGCTCCGCAAAGCGCGGGAAACAGCCCTCGCCTAAATCTAAGGTAAGGTCAATGACTCGCTGACTCCTTTGTAACCTCTTGTTTGTTTGTGTCTGTCTGCTTTTATCTATTAAATTACAAATTCAACAGATGATATTTTTGTAGTCACTATGAGCTTTTATTTTTTCTTTATTTATTTAATAAACTTTTCTGAAAACTGGTCTTTCCGGCAATTTATATAAATTTCATTTTACATTTTATTAAAATTAATATAAATAAAAAATTGACCGGCATATAGTAATTTATTCTAAAATTGGCGTTACCGCTGACTACCAGTTTGAGGCATCCTACACGGGGTTGGCCGCGTAGTGGTATTTTATAAAGAGCATTGAAAACTTTCGCTTTACTACCCACTTGGCACAGAGCATAGTGATTGTGCACTTTCGCCGTGTTTGTTTTCCTGTTTATGTCATTGGATTGTTCTATCGAGCGCACGACTCACGAGTGTACTGCGCGCCGTGTGCTGTGTGATGCAAACAAACAACAGTCATGCATGGTGTCGGGTCTGCGAGCTGCGTGCGAGTGATCGTACCAATACCACTACTACCTTCACAGAACCAGCATTGAGCGCGTCGACGAACATGGACTCTGCCCTCACTTGTTTGTTCACGCGTCGCCGGCGTGCCCACCTTGTTTACCACTACGAACGATTCATGATGCGCATTCATCCGCTTGTAATGACGTATAAAAATAAGTATGTTTTCTTCGTTTGTAATCAGCACATTGCTTCATTGCGCTCGAGAACAAACACGATCATTAATGTTGGCAGGTACCTACCCACACAGGTACTTTCAAATATTTTGGATTTGAGATTTGACCATTTGGGATTGAGATTTACATTTTTATGCTTTTTTTACCAAGTAGGTAGTCCTTGTCTGTTCCCTACCTATAATGATCTATAAGAATAACAGGTACACTGGACTTTGATGAAAACTTTTTAGTAAGTCCAAGCCATGTCCCAGCAAATTTTGGGTCAATTTTTCTTTTTAGTACTTATTCGTGTTCATAAGTATCGAAACGACTCGTAACCTGGTTTCTATAAATAACTTCTTTATTAGCCCCATTCAACTCATTTTATTATAAAAGAAAATTAAGTCCGTACTTACATTATGTAAAAAAAATATAAAATAATATTACCTTATGTACTTTATATTATTTTATTTTTAAACCATGTCTTGAAACAAATTGATTACGAAACTACATAGCACATACAAAAAAATTGCATTGTACATCATTTATGCACCGAACATAATGGGTACTTCAAAGAAAATAGTAAACAGACTTAGAATTAGGTAGTAAGTCTATGTAAACAGAAAAGTACATCCTCTATGACGGATAAAAGCTTTGTCTTCTATAGTAAGAACAACATGAATGAAACCCACTAAATTATTGTTATCAAAACAACGTCGTATGCTCATAACTTGAGAATTTTTTTATAATCTAACAAAATTCAACTGTGATCAAAACATTTTAAAGTAAAACCTCGATAAGGCTAGCTAGTTTTAGAGAGAAGATAAATAGGTACATAGCTTGCAGTAAAGCGTGCCATATCCGCCTAGGTTTATTTGGTACAAGGCCTCTGTGCCGTGCCAACCACCACGATTGAATATCAATATAAATTAAGGCCGAACAGGGTACGTACTAGGTCCCGTCTCCGTTGGCTTTTGTCGTGCATGGCCCCTTTATCTTATTAATTGAATATGACATGTAACATTTACTTTCATTAGGGTTAGTTTGGGTCTGATTGAAATCTCGTATTAGTCTATCTACGTACGTTGAGATTATTGCCTCTGTTATTGAGAAAGAATGGAATGCTATGAATGCAGCAAATTGCAACCGACTCACGAGCCTGGGATTGAGGTCGACTACGGAGGAGTGTGTACGCGGCGCGGAGTGCGGAATGCGCCTCTGTGGGAATGCGCTGTGAGTACCGTTGCGTTAGTGTAACCGCCCCGAACCGCCGCGGCCGCGCCGCGTCGCCGTCGCAGTCGCCGCGGAATGCGAGACCCACTTGCGGCCTGCAAGTTTATTAGTGACTCATTCGAAACTTCAATGGGCTGCACTCGTTATTCCAATACTTCAATGTGCATCTATTCGCACTGTTAGATCATTCCGTTTGTTCACAGTAACATTTCAACCATTTACAACTTGAACGTGGTATTCTTTCGATCTTTACAAATCACATATTATATTACATTTTTGTAGATAAATAATAAACTGGGACAGAGTCATCAATTTAATAAGTAAAGTGGGCAGTACAATTTGATTTCGTCTGCAGCTTCAATGAAGTACTACAAAATCATGATAAAACAAATTATCTAATCTGGTTAAATTACCTAACCCAATGTCAGTTGCTCCGTCCGTACTCAGTCTCAATAATACGTAGTTTGTAGTCGTATTTGTGGTTGAAAATTTTATCTCTCGGTACATATGTGATAAGTTGATGTGTGACCTAGTAGTAATTATAGATAGCATTCTAACTCCTACCCGTACCTAGGTACTAGGAAAGTCTAGATCATCATTTGACGGTATGAAGTTATTTTTATTAGCAGGCTGAGGCAACATTATCTACGTTCTTCTAATACTGCTCACTAACGGGACGTGGACGTTACTTTCATTTGCTTTTCATTTAATGTTTTTGGCCAATTCACCGTTAGCTATAGCGAACCGACTGGCGAAATCACAGCGCTTGTCTGTAGCGTAGATAGAAAGAGAAAGATTCGCAAATTGTGCATCTCTATTTGTAGTCGTATACATTGAATGGCGGATCATTTTTTTGTAAGCCAAAGACGGCGCGGCAGAGACAAAAAAAAGGAACAAAAACACTGAGCGCGAACTTACAAACTGGATCATCGAACTATGTGAGGCCACCGAACCTGCAAAGGACTGATGGACTTGTCTTCTGTTGCCCAAGATTCAATAGATTCAATACGTTTAGCTACACCAAACGCAAAAAAATACACCTCTGTGCTAGACCAACTAACAAACTAGATTCAAATGAGTTTGGAACTTTATTTATAATAACTTAAAATATGTGACATGCCTGACATAACAGACAGCAGCATAACAAGATTACGAAACATATTATAAATTTTACAATTTATAGCGGTCGTATTTGTTTGTACATATTTATGTGTTGAGTCGGAAATTTCACCATCGCTTGTAGTTTGAATCTGATTGGAGAATGAGTGTAGCTAGTGGTCACCTAATTTCAATGTAGCTTGCGTGCAGACGGCGCGTTGCCCCGTGGCCCCCACCGCGCTTGACGCCACCACCATCGCCGCCGCCGTTGCCGCCGCCGGACGATAAACAAGTGCACGCTCTCGAAGCGCTACGACGCGTCGCAACTCTCACGACTCACGACAATCCACAGTCGGTCCGTCATTACTCACCCGCGTTTCCGTAAACAAGCCCCGTTGCAACGATACTCAGCGAACGTCTCTATTGTTTCAGATCGACAGCCGAGCGTCGAGTGAGGTGCGGGCCCCTATCGCCGCTGCCGAGGTTGCGGAGACGCCGGTGAAGATGCAAGCCCCGCCGGCGGCGACCACGCCGTCTCCGGCGCCTGCCTCCTCGCCCGTGCCCAGCCTCTCCTACAAGCAAACCAAGCGGACCGCTAAGGACTACATCTTTGGCAAACTTATCGGCGACGGCTGCTACAGCACTGTGTTCCTCGCCAAAGACATCCACAGTGGAAAGGAATTTGCAAGTAAGTATTCGGTCTACCGTGCATATAATTCATTAGGTTTGTTATTTCTGTACAATTAAAAAATAGTCTATTATTCAAAAGGTTTTCGATTCATTTATAATAACACTTTTGGCCGCTTTTGTATCGTAAAATTAAAATTGATCTACCAATTACAACTCTTCATTATTCTGGGTACTAAGTGTTTATTTCTCTTTACAGTTAAAGTATGTGAAAAACTCCATATCATTCGGAAAAAGAAGAGGGAATACGTAAAGCGTGAGAAAGATGCTCTGAACATGCTGTTTAATGTACCTCACGGTTTTGTAAAACTATATTGCACTTTCCAAGATGAAGAGAGACTGTATTTTGTATTGTCATACGCAAAAAATGGAGAACTGCTGAACAAAATTAACCAAGTTGGCTCTTTTGAGTTGAACGTAGCCAAACATTACTCTGCTGAACTCTTGCTAGCAATGGAAAAGATGCACTCCAAAGGCATAATCCACCGTGATTTGAAACCGGAAAATATTTTATTAGATGAAAATATGCACTTGCGGATAGCTGATTTCGGAACTGCTAAGATAATGGAACCTGAAGAGATAAGAACCGGACCGATTTCCACTGAAAACGAAGCTGAAAACGAGCGCTCCAGGAAGGTCAGCTTCGTCGGCACTCCGCAGTACGTGAGCCCAGAGTTGCTGCATGACTGCGTGGACACCCGTGCCTCCGACCTGTGGGCCTTCGGCTGCATCATATACCAGATGATCTCTGGACTCCCACCGTTCCGCGCCGCTACTGAGTTCTTAACCTTCCAAAAGATTCTTAAAATGGATTATGAGTTCCCTGAAGGATTCCCAGCGGACGCTAAGGATCTAGTTGAAAAGCTTTTGGTTCTTAATCACAAAATGAGAATTGGAGCCGAAGACAAAGGAGATACCTATGAGAGCATTCGTAATCATCCCTTCTTTGCCGGCATTGACTGGGATACTATCTGTGATCAAACTCCCCCGATGATCTGTCCATACCTTCCTGGAGGAACTTTTGATGAAGAGGAAATTAATATACCAGATCACCTCGAACCTGGCCTAGGAAAGAACCAACTCACCAGACTTTGGGAGTTTGAACTATCCACATCTAAAGGTAAATATTTAATTTAATTTTTTTGCCGTTATTGTAACAATAATGTACTTATTTACTTACATTTTTTCAAATAGACGAACCTCTTACATTACAATAACAAATTCGATGAAACCAGACTTCCTGTTCTAAAAATAGTAGTAGCGTTATACGATTCATAATAAATCGGTTAGTTTCTACGTACGAAGTTAATGTGGACAATTACCGAGACTCGCGCAAGTGCAGTGAAGCGACGAGTAAGAGGCAACCGTTGCGTCCGTGACCTAAATTTTTCGCAAAATACGAGTCTTGCTTCTTAGCTGAACCGTGACCGATAATGTTATTGTTGCGGATCTTTCGTTCCCATTCGAAATACACATACATCGAATCGTTGCATATGTTGCAAGACAGCGCTACGTCGTCGTATTCACTGGTATTCACATTGGGAGCGGACGTCCTCAGCCTAGCACGGCCTGCCGTGACGTCAGCCTCCGGGCACGCAGTGCGGCCGTCCTCAGCCGCCCGCGCCCGCGCCCGCGCCGTCGCATGAATGAGTCGCACACCCTCGCCGCCACTTTATTAATGTCGACCTCACGATCAGCTGACAATGCGCGCTCGCAGCCGTCCACATCATATGAACGAATGATGAGCTTATCTCTGTCACACGTATTTATAATAATGATACGATGCTTTCGATACGATACCCTACCACGTAAGTTCGTGTTATATTATCGTACTAAAGTATTAATAGTGATTTCTTTTTCTTTCTAGGTATTCTAAACATCAGTCTTGAAGAGAAGCGCCGTCGGCTCGAGGCACAAGCGCGCGATAGTACGTGGCATCGTTTTGTTGATGGGGAGCTCATTTTGAAGCAAGGCCTGGTGGACAAGAGAAAAGGCCTGTTTCCTCGCAGACGGATGCTGCTGCTCACCACGGGACCCCGGATGTTCTACGTCGACCCCGCCAATATGGTGCTCAAGGGAGAGATCCCCTGGTCACCCGAACTTCGTGTTGAAGCGAAGAACTTTAGAATCTTTTTAGTCCATACGGTGAGTTTCATTAGTAATAATTAGTGGTTCGGTGAGCTGTAGACCTCGCGAGTCTATGCATAGTTTATATCTGTAAAACTAATTTTACAGTTTCAACCCTCATAGATCCCCTCGCATCAAAAACTGACCAAAAAAAATCCACTTCACTATCGAATTTCTCGAATATTTCGTGAGAATCAGTTGAGAAATGCGACCTGTAGATAGCAGCTTGAAATCCAGTGGATACGAAATAATTTTTTCCAAGCTGAAACGGAGATGCTTCGCGCTCAGTCGGACAACAAACTCTTGATTCAACCCAGTAAATGGAGTATCAGTATCACCGTACAATGTAATTGTGATTTAGACGTTGTATGATGTTTGTTACAGCCAAACCGCACATACTACTTGGAGGACCCGGACTCGTACGCGCTGGAGTGGGCGCGCGTCATCGACGAGGTGCGCATCGGTACGTACGGGCGCGACACGACCTAGGCGCGCGCTGCACCGGCTCGCGGCCGCGCCGAGCCCCGCCCGCGCCTACATATCGCAACCGCAGGCCGACTGCACACTTCTAGGATACTGTTACCCTCGATTTGGAGCAAGCCGAACGTCGCCGCCCGTCGCCGGGTCGCCGGGTCGCCAGGTCGCCAGGTCGCCACCGGAACCGGCCGCGCCTCCCCTAACCGTGCGCCGGACGTTTTACGAGATGACGACATCTGCTACTGATCGAACACTGGATACGTTGACTGATTCCTATTAATAGTAAATATCCTCGACTATCTTAAATTATTACTCTAATTTAAGTTCCTTATTTAAAATGTGAATATCGGCGATGATGTGTAAATATATGTCGTAAATTATTGTAACTGCGCTTAGTGTAGTATAATGTATAACCGTGGGCCCGTGCGGTGTCGCGGGCCCGTCTCTGTGAGAACGGACTTGTTATTCACCACCCGCGTGTTCACGAAGCCCATTCCGGTTGGTAACTAGGCAATTTATAGCTAAATTTAATATTATTTATTTAATTTCAATTGTTTGCCAACGGAATGCGAATGTACAGTAATAAATAAAGGTAGTTAAATTACGGTCGGCAATCTCGCATCGCACGCGGCGTTTCCGCGTGCCTAGGAGCTAGGCGCCCCCGCGTGCGCGTGCGAAGCGAGCTCTAGAACTCAGTCTAGAGGAAGCCGCAGTAGAAGGATAGCTTCTAGAGGCGGAAGCCGGCGGACCGCTCTCCGACCGCAGCGTCGTCGAGAGCCTCACGCTTTTCGTGCATTATCATTTCGTGCACTATTATATTAACTTAGCAAAAGGTATACGGAGTAAGCCACCAAAGGTGACAACGTTTTACTGCTGCCTGATTGGTTAAACAATCGATCACCTACTATCCCAATTTTTCGATAAATCTTTTATGTTAATTTAAACGAATTACAATTTCTAATTTTGATAGTGACATAATAGTTAAATGTGTTGATGTTTTGTGCTGTCGCAAACGACCAGTTTTTACTAGCGTATTTTCTCGAACATCAATGTCATGGGTTCAATGCCGCACTAATTAAGTTGTACCTACCTAACCTATCTGTTTTGTTACCTATGTCACAATTTATGTATAATATTTAAACGCCTAATACTTGCCTGTAATTGAAATTAGGGCTAATTGTAAAAATGGATCTAATCCATAGTTTAAATTATGAAACCTTCGTTTAGTGAGTTGTAGATGATAGAATTTTCACTAAAATATATTGTGGACAGAAGACGTCTATTCCTTTATTCATTTGATAATATTAACCACATCAGGTGAGTGAAAATCCATGTGAAAACTAGAACACACCACGCTCGCCCAAGTAACCAACAAGCTTTATTATTATTATTATAATTATAATTAACATGGCAAGCTAAAAGATGAAAACGTATTCTAGTTTTAAAACTCAGATTTAATTGGTATTTTCCATGACATTGTAAAAATGATAACTGCATTTAAAATTAAAGAAACTGTTAACTGTTGTAATTGTATTTTACATATATTGTATTGCGTAAATTCCAGTAACGAAATAAGAAATTGAGAATAAATTGAAGTTGATTTTTAAAACATTTTTGTTTTATTGTATAACTATACTTCCTTATTTATAGAAAAATGTAGGTAGGGCAAAGTTTATTAACAGTATCAATCATATTACAATTATTGCTGTTGTGGAAACGGTGAAACATTATATATAACATTTTGGTAGTCTATTACGCTTCGGAGCAAAATGTACAATACGCAAAATTATTCATTTCTGATTTCGAAGCTTTACTAAAAGGCTATTGATTGTGGACTATACTATTGATATTATTCGCAGAACACTTAAATCCAACACTTAAAAAGATGATAATATATCGAACTCAAACGGGCAAAAGTATTGGTTGGAGTATTTATTGAGACGATTCAGCAAGTTCGTAGGATCTGCTATTTTCGTCATCCATAAAGAGTTAATGTTGTCCTTTGTGGAATTGCTCAATTACATTAAATATTACATTGTTTCACCCGTGTGAGAAGCAAAAAATAAACTACTTTCATACCTCCCCTAACTAAACCAAAGACCAATTAATAACAGGACACGGTACCCGTGGCGTTGTCTCTGGGGGATATAGCACAGACTAGGGGCCTGCGTTGGATTGAAAAGGCAGCAGACGCTCAAAGTGGCGCTCTATAATATAGGAGGCCTAAGTTCAACCGCGGACGTTTTCGCGCCATGTAAGTACAGCTGGATCATTTATGACCCAATGTTAAGGTAAGAACTGTGCTAAGTGCACTGAGATAAATAACTGATCAATTTTATTATTGAATCTTGTGGCTTATGCGGATATATCAATTATTATATGTATATTAATATATTATACACAGAATTCGGTCTATGTATTATGATTTATTGATGTTGTTGGTGGAGCTTTAAGTATATAAAGTATATTATATACATACATAGTATCATGGATGAAATAAAATAAAGAAGGATTGAGTTTTGATTGACATCGAACTGAAGCCCAACATGGCGGACATATTATATATGTGTGTCAGATGAAAGTAGGGCGACCGGCTGCATTTATGATGATTGTGTGAGTGTGTGCGTGTTTCGCTCGTACGTACGAAGCGTTCCGGCTTCCTAAGGGTGCTTCAGTTTCAGATAGACGGGATTCCCTCCTTCTTTTTTTAATAGCTCCATGCATAGTATATAAGATTTGGCATCAACATAAATGGCGAGTATATCACTAACCTTCGTTTTGCCGATGATATAGTCATAATGGCGGAGTCGCTCGATGATCTCAGCACCATGCTCAACGACCTCAGTAGAGTCTCCCGACTGGTTGGTCTTAAGATGAACATGGACAAGACGAAAATCATGTCAAATGTCCATGTTCCACCTATACCGGTAATTGTTGGGAACGACACTCTCGAAGTTGTCGACAAATACGTCTATCTAGGGCAGACTGTCCAATTGGGTAGGTCCAACTTCGACAAAGAGGTCGCCCGAAGAATCCAACTCGGCTGGGCAGCGTTCGGGAAGCTTCGACCTATCTTTTCGTCCAAAATACCGCAAAGCCTGAAAACAAAAGTTTTCAATCAATGTGTGTTGCCAGTGATGACTTATGGAACTGAAACGTGGTCTTTAACTGTTGGCCTCATTACTAAGCTCAGAGTCGCACAACGGGCTATGGAGAGAGCAATGCTCGGTGTTTCCCTGCGAGATAAGATCCGTAATGAGGAGATCCGCAGGAGAACTAAAGTGACCGATGTAGCTCTTAGGATTAGCAAGTTGAAATGGCAATGGGCAGGCCACATCGCTCGTAGAACTGACAACCGATGGGGAAGAAAGGTTCTCGAGTGGCGACCACGAACTGGACGACGCAGCGTAGGCCGGCCCCCCACTAGGTGGACCGACGACCTGGTGAAAGCCGCGGGGAGCCGATGGATGCAGGAGGCGAGCAGCCGCTCTGAGTGGCGCTCCCGGGGGGAGGCCTATGTTCAGAAGCGGACGTCTTCAGACTGTTAATGATGATGATGATGATAGTATATTAAAAAAAAAGACGTTTCTTTTTTGTTTTGATGAAATTATCAATCTGTAGTTAACAAGGAACTTATGTTTTGGCTCCACACAGTGTATTTAGCCAGTGTCAAGATTATAATTTCATCGTGTTATAAATTATTTCTTGATGGTCTATCGGGAAAAACGTGACATTGGCGAAATTGTGGTGGCACCTCCACAAAAGCCATGAAACAAGAGTTGAAGTTGAAATTATTTCACGCAAAGTAATGTCCTAGTCATAGTCCAGTCTAAGCCATGCTCCAGCAAAGTGGCGGCTACTGTACTAGAAGCTTCTATGGAGTTTTGGAAGCAACACGAAAAATCACGTTTCACCACATTATATCACTTGCCCTCACTCATGCTCGTAACTCGTAAGTCAGCACTTAATGCGTAAAACGCTACCAATTTTAAACATTAACAAAGCACAAGTTTTGGAAAATAATACAATGCAGCGACGTGAACTTTTCCGCGTTTCCGCCAAAATTCCTAACGACGTATTTCAAACATGGTCGTAGTTTCAAACCACAGAGTACAAGTAAAGGTCAAAATCAGTTCAGTAGATAACAGAGTACGTTGTCGATTTGTCGATAGAAAGCCATTAGAGCATGGAATGTTGATGCCATGTTGATGCATTAGAGTATAAGCCTTCCATAAAATAAGGATAGAATTCTAAACTCGACACATAATTATTATCTTAACAATGACAGAACGTAAAACCCCCGTCAACGCCATCTATCGGGTTATTATAAAATAACAGCATTTTTTTAATAAAACGCCTCATTATCTTATCACGGGGTTACGGGGTAAAACCCCATAAAACCACCAGTTTAACGCCATCTATCGGGTCATTATAAAATTACAGCGTTTTTTTTAATAAAACGCCGAATTCGTTCACGTCGTCAGTGTCACTGTCCGCCAATCTAGAATAATTATCAATGTCATTATATGTGTCATTTACATCATAATGTCATTCTCATTCTCAAGAATCAAATTGAGGTCTTTGAAGAAAATCCGACAATGGCGGTTGTGAATTTTGAATTTATTTTTTAAAACTAGTGTATCTTGAACTTTAATGTGTAATAAGGGTGGATTATTATCCGTTGAGTGTTCGTGAACGTGCACAAGTGTTGGCAAATGGTTTCAAGGTCATAAAACCATGCATTGTCGGTTTTGCTTCAAAGGCCTCTTTAGAGCCTTCAGTAAAATATCCTCCATTTTACTGTTGGCGTTTTGACTGACAAAATATGACTTTGACTTGACATAACCGTACAAATTTTACCCACTTGACATTGGCAGAATTAAAGCAAACAAGCGATAGAAAGCCATAAAGAAGAAGAAGAAGAAGCATCAAATTTGACGTCTGACAAAGTGTTTCCAACGGTACGGTAATTACCGTATTTTTACGGTATAGTCTTACCAAGTTATCTGTGAACTGAAGAGCGTTGCTACGTTCGCACCAGTGCTGCCATTTTACGAATTAATGGTCGAATATGACGGATCTCTACAGTACATTTTTTAAAATCGTTGGATGTGTTTTAGTAGATAGGTAAGTAAAATATAATCTGTCCGCCCTGTAAGACTATTTATTTAATGGAAATGATGAGGCTTCTTTCATCATAAATTTTCATAAAACTTGACTTAGGTGTACAGCCAGGGTGTCTAGCAAAGATACCAACCATAAATAACCACGTTTTATATTAACTAACGGTTCTTACAATAAGACTGTGACACCGTGACACCTATACCATTGTTAGGGTATTTATTTTGAAGTAACTATGAAGTTGTTCGGTACTATTCCTTGCTAGCCTGGGGTAAGTATAATAATTATCAGAGCGAAATTAACATCGTCAATATCATGTGTATAATGTTCCCCAGAAATATTTACATGGATTGTCTTATATTTTATATTATTAATTAGCTAATAGCTGTACCTGGTGGGGGTCTAGCAAAGATACCAACCACTAACGCTAACGCCAAACGCTAACTCCAAAATGTACTGAAATGACATTTTGGAAATAGCTAACTTTTCCGCAGCGATTGTACGCGTACTATTTTTTTTGTGAAATTGTAGCAAAATACGATCTTTTCACGACAAAGGTACGATTCCCTAAAAAATAAAATTGGCAACACTGCATTACGCTGGCCCAGTGTTGCCAACCGTACGATTTAAATCTTTTTGGCCCTGGTACGATGTACGATCGTGAATCCGAAATCGTACGCAAAACATACGACCTTTTTTTTTATAACATGAACAGACAAACAAGCAGACGGCCCACCTGATGGTAAGCAGTTACCGTCGCCTATAGACACCTGCAACACCAGGGGCGTAGCCGATACGTTGTCTACCTTTGAGGACTCTATCTACCCGTCGTTTGAAGTGCCCCATGTTGTAGCTCAGCGGAAACACATTAGAGGGAAGCTCATTCCACATCTTGCACGTGTGTGGCAGAAATGACCTCGAGAAACGGACTGTGCGAGATTTCCATGGGTCCACGAGGTGTGGATGAGCTTTTTGACGGTGACGAGCTGTGCGATTATAAAACCGCGACGCCGGGATTAAGTTGAACAGCTCTTCAGAGCATTCCCCATTGAAGATTTTGTAGAACACACAGAGGGGACCGATGTCTCGGCGCAAACTCCGTGGTCCCAAATCTTTGGTGAGCTCAGGATCGTCGGTGAGTCTAACGGCTCGCCGCTGCAAGGAGTCAAGAGGCTGAAGCTGGTACTTTGGCGCACCGTTCCAGAGGTGAGAGCAGTACTCCATGTGGGGCCTGTCTTGTGCTTTATACAGCATAAGTCGTTAGCGCGGCGTAAAGTACCGCTTGGCTCTGTTGAGTACACCCAGCTTCTTAGAAGCGAGACCAGCTTTACTCTCGAGGTGACTCCTAAACTGGACCTCGCTAGAGATGTCGACACCTAAGATCCCAAGTTTCACCGAGGTGGTAAGAGGAATGCCCTGGAACAGCGGTGCTACAGAAAATGGGGCTTTTTTGGCAGTAAATGCGCAGATTTGTGTCTTTGTGGGGTTAAACTCGACCAAGTTCTTGCCTTATTAATGACCCTCTTGGGAGATCTGGAGACAGCGTTTAGCTTTTTCTTCAGTAAGGATCAGGATCAGGCTTTATAGGCGGCCAATTTTAAACTGGCAGCGTCAGCGCAGGGTCTGCTGTACCACGGCTGACTCCGTCCACCAACATGTACTACGGAGCTAGGAATGAAGCATTCTATGCCTTACAGCACGACATCAGCTACAGAGTCAGCACAGGTACAAGGATCACCCGAAAAAAACATAGATGCCTCCAGGGGTAGGACAAGTAAAATTCGCGCAGACCATCCCAATCCGCAGACCGGAAGTGCCAGACTCTTCGCTTCCCATTAGGGTTTGAGCTGACAGACATCTGTAATGGCACAACCATTCTCACCAAACAGTGGCCGGAAGTGCCTAGAAATGGTTCAACAGATACCTGATAGTAGTTAGGATAGGTAGTCAGCACGAGGACCAATAAAGAGGGCGCATGGGTCTCAATATCAGGCACTCTAGTTGGATTAGCTACAACTTGAGTGAGACCATAGGTCAAGGCAAGTTCAAAAGCAGCATTCCCTGCGTGATCAGTAACTCGGGACCCCAACCATTCCTGGTTGTGAGCGTTAAAATCTCCGAGGATCACTAACTCTGCAGAAGGATACTGCTCAAGAACGACCTTTTCAAAGCTTGTAATCTTCGTAACCAAATTAATAAATTAAGTTCATTTTGTCCAAAAGTCAATAACGACAGAGCCGAAAGAGCTATAAACCAAACCGTCACACGACAAAACCTAATCGTCTTACTCATTTTATTTATTAACGTAGTTGCTATCCAAATAATTTTACACTACGCACACAGAATTCACCCTATTACACTACCCACTCAGGCGCGGTCCAGTGGGCGTAGGTAGGTCCCAAAGCGCTCCTCAAATAGCGCGTATGGTTTTGCATATTTACGGTTTATACGAATAAACTAAGCAGTGCTTTAAAATTTCAATACTAGTTTTGATAAGTAGCATTACTTGGCTATCTAAACAAATGCATTTATACATATGTTGCAGTATAAAAAACACACACAACAACACTACACATACCTAAAGGAAATTACTCCGTCACCGGCGCGCGCCGGCTCGGCGCAAGATACAATTTAGACTAAGCGTTTTTTTTCTCCTGAACTATAGAGACTTTTACTTTATTCGATAGTGATGTTCAACTAGTTTCAATTTTAGTCGATTTATAACGAGTGACACCTCTAAAAATTGATTGCCCTCCCTAGTAGCGCAATCAGCTGTAAACCACAATTGTGGTGGGGAGCGGTTCACGCGTTGCGCGGTGCCGGCCGCACATGTGGTTGAAGCGCCTGAGCGGTTAGGCATGTGTATTTTAATTTGATTTCAGTTCTTTCGCTTGTCGGTTTTTTAAATTAAAATACGTACCTACTCAATTTTATTGCGTTTCGGGTGGAATTCTCATTCATCATTATGAAATGTGGCCGGAGTCTGGTAACCAGAGTTCCAGAAAATTGCTCAATGTGTGTATCTAAAATGCTAAAATAGTCTTTGCCCGTTATAAAATAAATATAATAATTATGAAATGCCAAATGTAAAATATTGTGGACCCTAAAATATTGAATCAACGAAACTAAATAATTAAAAAAATACTACTAATGCACAATAGGCCTAATTTTGAAGGCTTTTTTTGACAGAATTTAAAATACTAAAAATATACCCGTCCCTTACATTTCCATCTATTTGACAAGAACAGCAGCAGTTTTAGGAGTTTTAGATCTGTAACTAATTACTAATTATTTAAAAAATTCTCATTTTTCATTGAAATTTCTACGCGTACTATTTTTTTTCGGGAAATTGTAGGAAAATACGATCTTTTCACGTCAAAGGTACGATTCCCTAAAAAATAAAGTTGGCAACACTGCTGGCCCATAAATTAATATACTCTTTGATAAATTAAATTATACTCTTTGCGCTGGCCGTGCATTACTGCATCCCTAAAATATATTAGATTTTTGTTATTTTATTATTAGATTATATTGGATTTGGCAAGAACAACAAATCTGAAACCATTCTGAAAAATTAAAATAAACTATGTCTTCTGCGACACAAACCATTATAAAATACGTAGGCAGAACAACGAATTTTCAGGGTAAAACGTTATGGGAGATTGTTGGAAGTCTCAAAAACTATGGAGTCGGGAGGATTATTGTGCGTTCAGTCTTTCAGCGCTACTCTGAGCCCTGTTTTATGAAAATAGTGAAAGTAGAAACATGCCCTGACGAGGTAATTTTATCCATAACCTAGCAACAGTAATTAATCTCAATAGATTCTTTTGTGAATTTTATCTGCTCAGTAATTTTAATAGTATCTAACGAAATTTGACTTGTAAAAGTGCTATGAATAGCCTATTTGCAATGAAACACTTTGATTTGAACAATATTCCAAAAATAAGTCCTTTTGCTTCACCAGCAGAATCTACGGAGTATTTGCTTCTCATGTCTAAAACACATTCTATTATTACATTATGTCCCTTTTACCAAATTTTATAGGGTACATAATGTGTTAATTGTTGTGTTTGGTGGTTGTGTAACTATATACCTAATAGAATAGAATAGTTTATCAGCCTTATAACTGTGTTTGTTACACTGGGCACATCAATTTTACAATCAAAAGGTATTACGCATCTATGCAAGAAAGAGAGAGAAAATAAAATACAATGTTATAATGAGTAATTAAAATTAATAAAATTCAATTCAATATAGCTACCTATACTTATTTTGATTCTCATACCTGAATGAAGATTCTGTGAGACGCATTTCCATAAATTTATTTAAGGAGTAGAATGGTGTTTTTTCAAAGAATATTTTGAGTCTATGTTTAAATTCGTTTGTATGTAACTGAGTAATAGCCAATGGTAATTAATTATACATGTGTATTTTATTGTATATTCCTTGCTTTTGCACCTTGGTTAATCTTATTTTTGGTTGATGCAATTTATCTTTGTTTCTTAAGTTACGTGTGTGTCGATCTTTATTTTACTTTAGATTTTCTTTTTAGTCATGTATTTCTAAGAGACTGTTGTGTTGTAAGTGTATAGCGAAATTAAAGTCATGATTTTATTCTTTTTAAAGTATTCTCTGACTGATGTTCGTTTTCGTAAACCGAACATTATTCTGATTGCTCTCTTTTGCGTTTTTAGTACTAATACTAATAATAATATATCTGTGTGGACGTTTCACACTGTTCCATATCTAGCCCCAAACAAAGCATAGCTTGTACAACGGGAAGCAACTAACAGAGAACTTGGATACTTTTTTGTTTGTAAATACATACAAAGAATACAAAATCACACCCAGACACAGAACAAACATCAATGTTCATCACATAAATTTTTGCTCCAGGTGGGAATCAAACCAACAACCTATTATTCCAAAAGGCAGAGCTACTGACTAGGCCATTGTAGATACACAATTCACTGACCATAACACTAAATAATAATTTATGTTTATTACATTTTACAGGAAAGACGAAGGGTTCGTGTATGGGTTGAAAAAACTTTCCGCGGCAATAAATTGCCAGGACTAGTTGAAATTTATCGCACCTCCTACAAACCAGACTATCAGCTCATACCCAAAAATGAAGAAGCTCAATTTATAGCATCTGTCGATGGTAACAAAGCTGCTGAAGTCATTCTGCCCAACTCCATTGAAATGCCACCACTTATGAAGAAGTTTATTGTTAAAGATTATGAAAAGAAAGGCTTGGAGGTGAGGGTCATATAATATTTTTTCTTGTTCCTAACCATAGCTGCTGATTAGCCGACAAGCATGCAAAACCGCCTATTAAATATTTTTTGTACTCAGCTTCCTGATTTATGTTAATGTTAAATGCAGGTAGGTAGGTAAATCTTTCTTGCAAATTATATGATCAGTATTTTCTGTAAGAATTTAAGATCATAGGCCAACATAAACATGTAGCTAATAGCTAATAAGAAAACTTGATAAATTTTCAGACTTTGAAAGATTTCACCATGCCCCTGAAATACAAGTACAGCCCCAACAGAACAAAAAGAATAGCTCAAGGTGATGAGAAACCTACTGTCCAATTCACTATGAGCCTGGGACAGCCAGCCAGTCCCTCGCTATATGAAGGTGTTCCACTTAGTTGAGAAGGTGTTCATCTCAATATATCTTAGATGTGTAGGATTTGTTTCAATTAAATAGATTGTTTAGTATTTCTTCATTTTATTTAGTAAAACATAATTAATGATACAACTCATCGGGATATGTAATAAGTTGAATATAAATTCCACCTTGAGTTGTCCTTGTCAGTTAGCTGCTTTCATAAATAAGTCCCAATTGAAACAAGTATTTTTTTACAGTTCACTGTTTTACATTCAATTCAATGGAAAAATAACAATAAGTAAATGTTAACATCGTGATTATTTTTTATCGAGAAAAAATCATAAATATGTGTTTTATCAACTAAAAATATTTCTAATAATGTTAAAAACACAGAATTCCCCCTTTTAGTTAAAAATAACAAATAATCACCATTTTGGTTCAGGGCACCTTCTCAAGTTATGTACGCGAAAAATACAGTAAGTATGAACATTTTATAAAGTATAATTGGACTGCTAGCACATACTTAGTGGGACAGATATTTATTTGGCACATTGAGTGAGTGGGACAGATATGCAATAACCCCTTTACAACATTTACAACTAGTACCTACCTATTATTAAGAACGAATTTGGTCACACAAACCTGGGTTTTTTTCTAACCGTGTAAAATAAACTAATAACACTAAAAGAGCAGAAGTTAAAATTGCTTCATTAATGCCGTTTCATATTGCGTTCTGAAGCAAATCTTTTCGCCAGAAATGGATTTGTATCCATTTCTGGGTGAGAATGTTCTACTTTCAATTTCTGAAACAAAAAATTGTCTAAAATTAGCATTGAGATATGTATGTATCCTATCTCAATGAAAATTAGCTTTGATTATTTTGACTACTTAAGTAGTTCACAGATGGAGCAAAAATATAAAACGCTTCGCCTCCCGACGCGTCAGTATTTTCAAAAGTCTTAGATGTAGTTTAACCACACTTCAATTCTAGGTAGCTAAAAAAAAGTATTTTTATGCCAATGAATGTAACGTAAACGTAACGAGCAAGTCGTTCGCCTGATGTCAATTGACGCAGCCGCCTATAACAGTTGTAAGTGTCACTTGGGACTCTAGTTTCTCGTGCCATCTTTAGCCCATGCGTTCCCACTGCTGGGAATCTGGGCTTGCCTCACAGGGAGAGCGTGGGCCATGATCCACCACGCTGGCCAAATGTGGGTTGGTGACTGGTGCAGGACACATGTCCTTGAATGTAGCACTTCCTGATGGTGTAGAATAGAATGCGAACCGCGAGACAATTTATCGTCGCTGTTAGAGTGAGACACACTTAGGCGCTACCATAGCCTTATCACGGTCTCTCACGAGATAGTGTCGAGAAAATAATGTCGTGGTGCGCATGCTAGCCGGGCTGGACATGCTGGGTTACTCACGATGATCTCCTTCACCGTTGCAAGAGCGCAAATCGGGCACATAAATTGGAAGATCAATGGGGCGAGGGCGAGCAGAACTCAACAACGCATTGGTTCGAGTCGCACGGTATACGGTCTGCCGTTGAGCCACAGCTCTATTGTTATTATTATTGTTATTATTTGTTTAAAACAATCGAAAAATGAAATGAATATTAAATTATTAATTGTATATACATAAATAGACCACTTTTACGTGGTTTTATCCATTTGACTGAAAACCGATACTCGAGAATAATGTTGAATGTGAGATGTATGATTATCGATTTACTTAATTTTATTTAGTTAGCAAATAATTTTATTTGAATTTGTATCACCTTTAAATAACTAAAATTCGTATGCCTTGTCGCGGTGCCGTTCAAGAACACCTTACTCCGAATGGTTGCCGGATAAGAGGTATAATTGAGTATAATATAGACAGAAAGTAACGCTTTAAAATAATAGACGGACGGACAGACAGACAGATATGATGGATTTATAAGGATTCCTTGAAGTACTACGGAACTAATGAACATGCGCACCCTCCAAAAGTCGCGCATTTCTTGCACATCTTCTTCACGTTGCACGAAGTACTGTCGTACGGTCTTCTGTATCAATGTGGCTGCGTAATCCTCAGGCCACAGCCAAGATTTTGGATAATACGGACGCGGACTGAAACGTAATTTAGATTATTTCTTTAGTTGAAACGTATCTAAAAGTACGATTAACTATAACTATTTTTTTATGTAATGAGTGGCAAACAAGCAGGCGGCCCACCTGATGGTAAGTGGTTACCGCCGCCTATGGACATCTGCAACACCAAGGGCATTGCCGGTGCGTCGCCTACCCTTAGAGAGGACTCTTTTAACACTTATCTTGAAGCTCTCCATACTGTAGTTATGTGGGATAACCTCAAGAGGAAGATCATTCCACATCTTGCAGGTTCGTGGAAGAAACGAGCGCAAGAATCGCGTCGTATGATATTTCCACGTGACGTTTCAATATGACGAAAGAAGAATTTGACAAAACGCGACTGGATGAAAGTAGAGTTTGACGAATGTCGTGGCAACCCTTATGGGATTGTATTTGTACCAGGTAATAATGGGTTCGACTCCTTAGGTCAAACTCGCTGTAAGTCAAGTTGTTATTACGTCAAGTCCTTTTTTCGACAAATTACAATTTTTGCCAAATTCTCTTTTCGTCAAGTCTTCCAATCGTCAAGTTACTCCTACGTCTATACGTTTATATACAGTCAAGAACACAAAGAAAACATTACATTAACACCCATGCAGTTACTGACTGACTGATTGAGCACATTATATCCTCTTTGATTGAGCACAGCTTTCAGAAGTGATGGGTCAATACCGGGTCGGGTATGACACAGATCACGTGATAGTTACTTAGGTACTATTAGATAACTAGTCAAACTACGCATATATTTTTGGAAAACTACTACATTATTATCATAATATTATTTCTGTTAAAACAAACTACTCTAGGATCGACTCACTGAACCCTTCTATATTGTTATAGGCACTACTTATAATGAATTAAGAATGTTCGCGGGAAAACGTCTATAACTGCAAAGTGCAAATACATACTGTTCCTTTAGATACTGTCGAACCCACGGCATATTAAAGACATGATCATTCTTTGCCAGCCGTCCAGGATATCGTGGGTTACTGTTCCATAAAACCTATTAAAAGAATAAAGTCGCATAATAATGTTATCACCATCAACAGCGTGAAGACGTCAACTTGCTGAACATAGGCCTCCCCCACAGAGTGACACTTTGAGCGGCTGCTTGCCTCCTGCATCCATCGGCTCCTCCTGGTTTTTACCAGATCGTTGGTCTACCTAGTGAGGGGCTGTTCTAAGCTGCGTCTTCCCGTTCGTGGTCGCCACTCGAGAACCATTCTTCCCAATCGAGTGTCAATACTGCGAACGAAAAATTCTAATAATATTTGATTTTATTTCAATGGTATTTTAGCAGTTAATGAACTTCTTACAGAAATCGTGTACTTAATATTATACGCAAAAACAGTTGGGATTTCTATAATTATTTTTAAATTATGACATTTGCTGTTGTTTGTGTACCTGTACAATATGATCTATTCCATTGAAGAAACACTTCTGTTTCCCAAGAGCGTCCCAAATCTTAGCCTTATTCAACGTTTCTTCTAAAGCTGGGATCAAATAAACAAAAACTTCGTTCTTTATGTAATCGCATTCCGTTCCTGAAATATGTAAGTACTATAACTACAAGTCTAATGTAAGTACACTGCCTTTGCAATGCGTAGGCCTTCAGCCACAGATGATTGAATCAGCGCTCACTACTGACCTAATTATTTACACAAAGTTTTTGAGACCGCAAGCAGTCTCCCCCACAGAGCACCACTTTGATCACAGAGTACATTGGTAAACTTTGATCCTAATTGTCTGACTGTTGTAGGTACACTGTGCCTGTCAGTTCGTGGCCGCCTGTCAAGAACTTTTTCTTCCTCATCTCAGCATAAGAGTTTTTGGAGGTGAGTAGGTGCGTTGCGCTGTCATGATAATCATCTTAAGATAAACTATAGAGCTTTAGCTTTCGTTGTATGATAGATCTGATTGAAGTGGAAGTAGCGCTATTTATTTGTCAACTTAAGTATACTTACCTATATTTTCTGTTTTGGGCATTATAGGCAGTAGGTAGGTAGTAGGTACCTATGTAATAATGTATTGTGTCAACCGGCTGGCTGGAATATGGTTGTGAAACGTGAATGAATACCTACATACCTATTATATTATAGCTATACCTACTTACTAGTGATTCCACTTATTATTATTATTAAACTTCGATTACGTCGCGATAGTAGTGAATTTTCAAGAACTCCCCCGAAGAAATGAGTCGACTCGTGACAAAAAGCCAAGTATCTACGTATAATTACAATGTTCTAACAAAACTTACTGAGAAACGGCGACTTTGGCACTGGGTCTTTTCTGCCCTCAACAAACGCTTCGATTTCTTGAAATTTTGCGTTACTCTCTTCTATGATCTGTCGCCAGTTGGCTTTAGGCGGCTTCCTTATGTAAAAGGGGAAGTTTATTTCAGAGCATGGTAGACTATCGGGTAAGACAAACGGATCAGCCGCTACTGGTTTCACGTCTTTACCTTTACCTTTACGGTCAGTAGTCTTAGCAGTCATTTTATATACTTATTTGTAAAGGTTTGATGCACTGACGTAACTTTACGCAATTATATTTTTCTGTTGAGCACAATTACCTAGTCAATTATTATAATACGCTCAATAAACAACTTAGGTATATGTAGCTAGGAGAATTAGTGTAATTTCTCTGCGTTTTGTACAAAGAGACTCATACACAAACATGAATAATCGAGACAAATACTAGTACCTACCTAACTATAGTTATCTGTGCAAATACTCCAGAACTCTTCACACGTCAGCAGAAGAAATTAATTTACTGTGTAGGTACCTTCCTACTACTAATTCATTATCACAAACTTACAAAGACAAGTTAGAAAAGCTACCAAAGTTCTTGCAAAGTTCACACAACTATCTCTATGCACAACAGACTTTGACAAATTGGGAACATAAAAAAAATATATATAATAATATATGTCAGCGATTTGTTTGACCATGGACCTTACATAGTAAGTAGGTAGTAGTTAACTGTGGATAACTTTTTACTACATCGTGCAAAAGATTATTTTACCTCAACACGACGTGTTTTTACAGTAGATAATTGTATCCCCTTTAGATACATACTTTAACGCGGTTTTGAATTACACATAACTATGATTTTGAGGTCATTGCCTAAAATGAAAGATGCCACTGTAGCAATTTGCCTATAACGCGAATTGACTAAGAAGCAGATTGCCTAAACATCAACGCCCAAACTTGGTCATTGCCTAGATTAGATAATATGATCGTCTACAAATAGAAATGCCTAAACAACGCCCGCGATGCCTATAATATTCGCTGGGTTTTGAATTGAAGTTGGGGTTGTGAATCATATTTATATAGGTATGTAGGTATTAATGTCTAAACTTTTAAACTTCCTTACTAATGAACACATTACAGTCTGGAGCAGTAGCAAAAAAAACATGACCTACAACGGAATAGCTACTTGGTGTTTTCTCTTTTTTAGGTACATCTGCCTACTTATGTCAATACAACACAAATATTAAAACGGTAGATACCTGTCCGTAAATACATAACAAACTAAACCAATTTGGACGAAAATTTTTTCAAGTTTTTAATACTTAGTAATTACCTCATACCGAGGATAATATTAAAGGTTATCTACTTTTATGTCCCAAAAAAATGTGCAGGAAATAAAACGTTTTACCAATGGGAAGCGATGGGTGCACGATATTAGAGGACACGTAGGTCATGACTGGATGGCCGAGGCACAAGACCGAAAAGGATGGCAGAAAATGGGAGAGGCCTATGTCCAGAAATGGATCAAAAAGGGCTTATGAAGAAGGAGAAAAAGAAGACCAATGGGAAAATTAGATCAAAGCTGCGAAGATTTCTAGTGAATGAACAAATATGAAAAAATCAAATATGCATGCGGGACCTGGTCATGACATCACACAATATTGCAATCTGCATCATAGGTGCAAATATTGTATGTTAATTTTTCTATGTACTTATGTTATTTTTATTGTGTATTGTGATGTAGTGTTGTGTGATGTCCTGAATAAATGTATTTTATTTCTTTCTTTCTTTCTTTCTTTCTTTCTGTGTGACGAAACTTTGATAAATAAGTGAAGGTCTAAGTAATTTTATAATAAATTTTATTTTGGTATGCTACAAAATCTGCATAAGCAATTACTGAAATACTCTGGATATTACCACCCAAAGATTAATAGAAATAAATTAAATCTCTAAAACCTAATAATAAATACGTGCGAGAAGATTCAGTCGTGACGTGACAATTAATGAGAGACTAATATCACAATGTGGAGATTAGTATGGAGAGTATTTTCCAGTGATCTGAGCGATCCAGTCTAGGTATTGTGCCACGTTGACGTACACGCCAGGGACGCCCACCTGTCCGCAGCCGATGCCCCAAGAGACCACACCGACCAGTTGCCACGTGCCACCGCGCTCGCACACAAGAGGACCGCCGCCGTCACCCTTGCAGGCATCCTTTCCTTCTTCGCCACCAGCGCAGATGAAGCCTGGGTTTAACTCATAGTTGTATCCCAATCTCGTCCCTCTCAACTGTTGTTGACATTGTCCATGGCCAATAATCGGTACGTCGACTTCTTTGAGAATGTTCTGGTACTTTCCACGGTCGCCGAAGGCGTCCTTGCCCCAACCGGTAGTCCAGCATCTCTGGCCGGCGTAGTCGGAGAACTTGTCGGGTAAGCAAGCTGGGCTGATGTGGGGATACTTCGTCCATTCGACAGGGTGGTCCATTTTTAAGATGGCGAGATCGTTGTCCAAGGTGCCGGCGTAGTACATGGGATGTACGTGTACGGAAACCACGTCTCTCTCGACGTAAGGGTAGAATTCAACATCACGGTTGACATCCCATTCACCAAGACGCACTCGAAGCTCGAATCCTTTATGTCTGAAATAATGAGACGTGAATTAGATAACGCTTTATAATACGCTTTGTGTACCAGATTATCAAGTTTTTATACATAGTTTCAATACTTACGATTTTATGCAGTGAGCGGCAGTCATGATATGTAGGCTGTCGATGAGAGTTCCTCCGCAAACATACACAGATTCTTTGGGGTCCTTCTTCAGAATAGCCGCTTGCCAAGGGTATTCACCAAATTCACTTTCGCCATCGACGTAGGCGGGGGTCTTGATTCTGCCATTGATACCCTGAGAGTGCCTGATGCCACACTGGCCTCGGTTGGATGCCTGGGGTACGAGAGGTCGACGACAACACACCTGGTTTTGTCTACATTGCTGTACTTGCGGACGTCCGAAATATCCTTGTCGCTGAAATCACGAAAACAAAATCACAATTAAGTTTTTACAAAATGATTTATAAACATTTTAAACATTAGATAGAAAGAGAGAGTCGGATTACCTCTTCTACCGTTTCATTAGCGTCATCTACACTGACTTCTCTCTTCCTTCTGTTGTCGGGAAATCGGATGGTTTTGCCTCCCCGGTTTGCCCCATGGTTTGAAGGAAGGGTGAGGGATCGGGAATGTGCATATCGATTTGCGTAACTACCCTGGTTGTTATCTACGCTAACGTTAGCTGATCTTTCAAATCCGTAGTTGTTTCTATTGCCTATGTGTGGGTTATAATTATTATAATCCTGGTTATCATCATAATGACCACCATCCTCATCATCATAATAGTCCTCATTTGCCGGTGGAGATTCTCGGAGATTATAGGGGCTCCCGTGAGAATAACCTGGCTCATAGTGTGTGAAATGTGGAGAGTAAACGTGTGATCCATAATGGGGCGGAGTTGTGTGGTGGTGGGAAGGCGGGTAATGATTTATTGGTGGGTGTGGTGGGTAGTGTGGCGGATGTGAATGTGATGGGTAGCTGTAAGGCCCATGGGGACCGTACGGATTATGATGGTGATAATGTTCATGCTTATTAAGGAGATAAAGTTTTTTCTCGTGGAAAAGATGCCCTATTTTATTGACCACATGTTCATTTGGTGTTACATGCAAATTAACAAAAGGTTTAACTACTTTCTCGCCGTAGTCATTTTTGGTCACCTGGACTGATAGTAATGGGTTTACAGAAACAAGACCTAAGTTGAGGCCACCACTGTTAAGTGCCGGGCCGTAAGGGTTGTATATTGGGTTGGAGTTGAAAGGATTGAGAGGATAACCGCCGTGGGAAGGCTGGGGCAACCCAAAAGAGACACCAAACGTGGGCTGCACTTTTTTGTCGCCGCCATTGCCGCCGAAGCCGGACAATCCAATGACGCGCTGCAGTCATATTCACTAATGTAATTAATTGTAATTTTATCTTTTAATGTGAGGTTAGATTTTGTCAGTGCCCATTGTTTAGTTTATCTTTTGTCAACTATTGCAATTTGGCTGCATTGGGATGCACATTTCCGTGGTCAAATTGCAACAGCGTTACCCCAGACTGTATTACGTATATGTATGGAATAATAGTAATGAAAGGTATGAATATGTATGGATGATGTTGGATAGGATAGGTTAGTTGGTATTTATCGATGCGAATACTGGTGGGTACAAGCAAATTGATGTAACTCTGATGTAACGAATGTTTAATAACTATAGTAGGTACTAAACAGCAACTCACCGGTTCAGCTTCTTTTGTTCCTTCGGTTTCCTGGTCCTCTTGAACTTCCCGTTTGCTGATCTTTTTAACTTCAGCTTCAGAATCGGTTACATTTTGATTATTTTCGGTAATAGATACGTCCGTCTTATTCAGGTTGTCCAGTTGTTCTTCAGTTAAAGCGGATATTTCGCTACCCTTGTTGCGTGGATCTATTGGCAAATATAAGTCATCTCTGCGGCCAATTACTTCCTGGCTCGGGCATTGATCGTAGTTGACACAAACGCAATCAAAATCTTGCGCCTTCCCCTCATGATAACCATTTTGATATGCGTTGCCTTGTCCCTGTCCGAATGTAGCTGGTCCTTGGTTATAAAGGTTATTAGCGGACCCTCCTACATGGAGTTCTTTTTTGTGGAACTGAGAACTTTGCGAGGCATAAGAACCCAATGAGTTTCCGTATTTCTGATCTTCGAATGCAGCGTTAGGATACTGATTGGGCAAAGATTGAGTCAAAATGCCACCCGAAATGGAACCGCCTTTGTTAAAACTATTCTGGCTAAATTGGGATCCATAGATTGTATCAGGTTCATACACTGGACCTGGAAAAGACCCGGTCATAGGCTTGAAACCACCCGAAGATTCACCGAAGCTGGCAAAGTCGGCACCAGATGCCGTTATCACTCCGGATGACTGCAGAGATTGTCCTTGAGATGCAAGATGGCCTACGGAACCTACGGGTATAGCAACGGGCTTAATGATTACTTTAGGATCTTTCTCAGCATCACTGTGCACATAATGGTGGTGTACGTGTTGCTGTACAACAGAATCTGTCTTGACACCTGAATTAGAGCTTGTTGGTACTTTATTATAACCAGGCTTGGAATTTTCAAAGCCATAACCTTCGTTGTTGTAGCTAGGAGGCTTGGTAACATAGTTTGCTTCGTATCCACCGTAATTATTGCTTTGAGAAAAGCTATTGCTTTGGAAATTACCGCTTGCTATACCACCAGCTACGCCGTATTTGTCGGAAAACCCTGGACGGGAGTTTCCTCCGTATCCAACTCTTTTAGGTGGGCCTTTTTGGGGAGGACGTGGTGGGTAAAGCATAGGCTTAGGAGGACCGTACGCTCTGGGAGGTCCGCGAAGTGCGATAGAAGCAACGGGCTTTCCAATGGGCTTGATGTCAACAGGCTGTGCATAAATCAATTCGTCTGGAGATACATAGGTGCGTTTTTCTTGATCGGCTTCATCCTCACACTGAAAAACCACGAAATAAAAATAATAAGAAAGAGTAATTAATACAGTTTTAAGATTATGAATTACATTTCTATGTAGTTATTTTAAAAGATATTTTGTATTCAGTTAAAAGAAGTCTACCTGAACAAGTCCCAATGTGCAAAGTCTTTCTTTGATAAGGTTTCTTGCTTCAGCATCATCCCCTGCGTCCAAGGCTTCCTTGATCGTGGGATCGCTGTACACATCGTCATCATCGAATCCGCCCAAACTTCTTCCTTGTTTTTTGTTAATTAGATCTTCTATGATCTTTTCGGTGTCCTTCGATTCGGCGTTCTTCTCTTGACTTGAGGCAGGCAAGACTTCTCCCTGGAGCAGTTCAGAGTTATCTGCAATTTGATCTGCCGCCTTGTTGCTTGACTCAGCCCCCCATGACCAATCGGCAGTTGTGCTGACTATTAGTAATGGTATCAGTAAAAAGGTTATTTTGGGCCACCGCATGATCTGAAAATAAAGACAAATATAGATTATAGAATATGCATGACATACACCAGTGATCCATTGTGTTTGTGTTACTATTTTGAATCTTGATTTGATCATTATTTAGTAAAGCATGTCATTGTTTCGAAACCGACACAGGCGAAGAATCACTTTTACTTTCGCGGACAGTCTGCGGTTACATAAGCCTCCGTAACGCGTCAGCGGACTGTTGTGGCTGCGCAGCTTGCGCTATGGTAGGCGTGTGTCGCGAAAGCACTCTCACGCTTATGGGTATCGGATTACGTATATCATGATATCACGTTTTATTCTTTTCAAAACAAAAACGATATAATCAAATGTTTGTATGTTTCAGACATGCAGAATCTATAAACACAAAAGTCATAGTAGGTATACTAAACGTGCGTAACGCATCTTATTCAGTGTTTCGAGGTCATCTTTTGTTTTTATTTTGAAAGAAATTGACGAATTGGTGTCATTGCCGTGGTGTCGACCCAAAATGGGGACACTCGGTCCATTGGTAGTCAGTAGGTACCCGCTGCAACTTTGCTGATGCGTCATAAACTTTGGTAATACTGTTACGCAATTTCCTTGTTGGCTCTATCTTGTTTACTTTATGCAACCCGTTACGGCATTTAGCGCATTAGCAACTCTATGAAAATTTCTCCCATTGTTTTTGCATTGACATTAAGATCCAGAACAATTGTGCAGAGATTGTGGGAAATAAATTAAAGTAGGTACACCGGATTCTCCATCGGTCGAGTGCGTGTAGTGTATGTACCTAATTTAACGCCAGCAGCGGTGTAGGAAGCTTTCACTCTTGTTACCCGTGATCATGTCAGATATTGCATATATTAATAATTATGTTATTACTATGTAAGTAAGTATGTGTATAGATATAAGAAAGAAAACTAATTCATCAATGGCGTGGTCAATTGTTTGGTAGTATGCAATGCATACTATGCATAGGAAAAGATTGACTGTTGAGTTTGAAGCAATAGTAGAGGTATCTCTATTAGTCCCTACACATGATTAGCATTACAGTAAATATTATTGTTTTATGTTTATGAATACCTATAAATAGTGGTTATATGTGAGGACAGTCACGACACAACATCCCCAGTCGGTAGTGAGTGAAAGTGTATCTATCTGAGAGGATCATGCCATTTCTTAGAGAAACCCAGACATTATCAAAGAAAAGTGATTTGAACCTAACGTGAAACGTGTTTTCCTTTTCTCGTCGTTATATCACTAGTAATCTGCTTTTGTAACTAAGTATTAAATTTTTTAATGTAATTATCACCATATTGAATTATTTTGTCACATTGATTCGGGTGCAACTGCAACTGATACCATATTTTGATTAAACATTTTGAATATCATAAATTATAACCACTGTCACTTTGGCCACTTTCACAGCTTATTCCCAATCCTGATTCCCGGAAAAGAAACGATGCACTGATGATGATGATGATGATGATGATGTTGATGATGATGATGAATTGAACAAAAACTTACTATTGTTTTGAAAATTCTTGTTTATCACTAAATCTAATGTTCTTAGTATTTAACTTTCCACCACTTCACTGGCGCACTGTTTGCGTTCGAATGACTGCCACATCTACCACAAGCACGCTTTATACTTCGACCAACGCAAAGATGCATACGCTCCGATTTTGTAAGACGATCGACGCAGACTCCTACCACTGCAAACGGTTTTTAACGATCTGCTATCGTTTTGACTACATTTTACTTACGATTTGCGATACAGTCAGTATCGTTAGATGGCTTGGTAGAGGGTATGACGTCTTCGTCGAACTCATTGATCAACCCTTGGTTGTCTCATTCATGCGTTCTGGGTAGAGGTTTGGCAACATGGGTATTTTATTGAGGTCAAATTTGCCGGATCTTCATTGTGGTCTATGAATTTAAACTTCAAGACGTCCTCCTGAGTCTTGATTGATATCTGTGTTCCATTCTTATGATTTAAATGCAAAATAGAACTATTTCTATAGTCCATGTAAGTAACTGAGTAGAAAAAAAATGGACTAAAACTACAGATATATAAAACGATTGTGAAGATCTTCACATAAGTAGTGATATCTTCACATAAGTAGTGATATCTTCACATAAGTTTATCTAATCGGTTCATAAGGTAGGACTAAATATTTGGAAACCTAATTGTTAGGTACTTTGTAACGGAAACTTGTCAATCTGATACCTAAACCCTGCCCAAAGTGCAGCCTTTTGCGTTAGAGCTTAGCGTCTTCTTTGTAACTCACTTACATAAGTCCAAGGAGCCATTAGCGCCCACCCTTTTGTTGGTAAAAGGCAGAGCTGCCAATTTAAGCTGGACCCACTTTCCCAGTAGCCTTTTTAAATCCTCGTAAAAACATCGTTCTGATTAATAATTAATAAGGAGGTAATCGTATGAAATTCGCGTTAGTAGCAAAAACTAGGGTTATGAAGCTAACCTAAATAAATAGTATATAGATCTACCTAAAATTTACCGGGTTCTACACGACTAGCTGCAGTCTACATTACTTAATATTAATAATTTATAGTTTTTCCGTACCAACTGACTAAAAATATTTGGATTATGTTGACTTAGCCAGATCTAGAAATCCTATCAAAATTAGCAAATCGTTTCGTCACATTTTTTCCATACAAAAGACTTCAACGCGCTACAATCAACATGTTTTGTTTCGTACTAAAATGTTGCAGTTTTGTAATATGCGATTGTTATGAATATAGTATTGAATGAAGGTCACTTCATTAAAGCAGAAGACAATTCGTCAAAGCCTGACCCGGTTTGCCTGACATCATCCGCATGCAAGATTAATGTCAAGTTGATGTAACCAATAGCTGTTAGCACCTACCAGACAAGCTTCTGTACGGATCGCGTGTATAGTATATTGCCAGAAAAGTTTTACAACATCTAATTGGGAAGCAGGATTGGGCGTTGTATTGCATCCAGTGGCTTGCACAAGTGGGGTTTCCAGCGGAGCCGGACCTGATACAAGCTGAGTCGCCGACGATGGCGCAACGGTTCGCTGAACCATTCTAATTGGACTCAAAGAAGTGCACCGAAGCGATATTGGAAAAAAGTGCCCATGGTTTTATTATGTTTGACGTTAGTGATATCGTTTTTGATTAGGTACTTCGTCATTTTCATCATCATCATCATCATCATCAGTTTGAAAACGTCTACTGCTGCATACAGGCCTCCCCTAGCAGTTGTTGTCATGCTAATGGTGGCCAGCGTGGTCTCAAAGCTAATATTAGTTTGAATAGGTGCTTTTGTTAGTTTCAGCCAATCGAGGTGTAAATAACTGACAGGGAAGTATCATTTACAATTTTGGTGTACGTTCCAGACTCAAATATTTAGTTGGAAGCCAGTTACTTGATCACGTACGCATTAGTGGTGGCCGGAGCCGGACCTGGTGCATATTGTTGCTTGCGCAAGAGTTCGCTGAACCACTACAAGCTAGTTTGAGGTGAAGAAGCGTAACAATACGATGTTTGAAAGCATGTTCTCTACTTTTGTATGATGAGGTAGAATAATCCAACTACACAATACAACTATAGGTACAATATATAGATGTAGATTAGATCCCAAATAATAATTTAAATTCAACAATTAAGTACTAGAAACATTATTTAACTCTCCTTATTTTTTAAGTTTCTTCTTCCCCTCTCTCTGTTGTATTACCCATCTTCTATTTATATCTTCTTTTTCTTTTTATTTCTATTCTCTCTTTGTTCAACTATTTTTGGACAATCATAACAGACACACGTGGGTTTAAAAATAGCAATGTTTACTTAAAGAAATAATTTTATGTGGACTGATATTTCTATACAAAAATAAACAAATTAGGTAGGTACTAGGAAGATTTTGTAATGATTTCGTTCCATAATATGATTGTGTAGGTACTAATGTTGTTTTACCATTTTCATCTGCAGTTTCGTACGAGACCTACTTTAACTTAAATAGTCATATTTGTACATGTAACAATATTATGCAAGGACCTCGTCACCACACATATTTAACCCTGACATGATATTTAGAAAAAAGAATAATTTTGTCATTCGAACTAATAATGAAGGTTGCAGATTAGTCATTGAAGTTATTTTATGACGACGATACGTTATAAAATAACTTCAGTGTTCAGTGTATTCAGTTTCTATAGTTATTTTATGTGTGTTTTATGATGGATAGCTGAAGTGAACACTATGAAAAAGCACAGCTACGGAAGGTAGGTACTAAATGCACACCTCTCATGAACTACGATACTACGTGTGACCACTTACACCAGTGCCTTTCGACGTTGCATCGGTCAACAGTGCATCGAACCCAATCTCGGCTAAAACAGATCACATTGATCATGAAATGACTGACCGCATTTAGATAGTAACACGCTTTTCTATTCTGAACCTTATTAACTGAACATAATAGTTCATAATACAACTAAATGGTTTGTAGAATACAGTATCATTGACGTGTCGGAACCACCGGTTTAGTTCATCTTTAAGAGTAGCGGGCAGTGTTTACATTTTTTTTGCCGTTTCTTTCTCCACGTGCCTCGGTGTACTTATTGCATAATTCCCACCGGATGATGGCCCGGCTGAAGTAATAGATCAATGACTGCTGCGTGTGTATGCAATGCTTTACAATTGATTGGTGTTGTTCAGATTTCGTTATGTTTGTAACTTGATGTACTTAGTAGATTTTTGTGTAATTTTTTTGAAGATAACGCCCAACGATTACATACAGACCTTAACTAGGATTGCCCGTATCTAGGGACTCAGAAACTACGAAGACTATCATGATCCCACAATACCCAGACACAACAAGTATTTTTGTACCTTTTTTCTGTGCACAAATAAGTACTGTCTTGTCGCGGGAATCGAACCCGCCGCCGCCGGCATGAGCCGGCCTGCTCAACCACCACACGAAAGAGGCTGTCAAATTGAGAAGGTACTTGCAAGCTTCCCTTTTATTCTAATAAAAACAAATTTAATTTTTCGTTTCTGTGTTGGTGACAGCTATAGCCAGATGACTACAATGCTATAATATTAAGCTCTTGTTTCATCACTAGGGGGTTATTCGCTATGACACGTGAGATTCCTTGCCAATAACGCGTGACGTGTGACATGCTCCAAACGTAAACGCGGGCTTTAACGCGCCACGACATGGAATTAACATGGAATCAAAAAATTGTATTCTGTATGCCACGCGTTAGATTGTTTGTGCCCAGCGTTTTCTGTTTTTTGACGTACGTGTAACGTGTGTTGTCGTGTTTGTCAAATTTGACAACGGCATACAGAATGGCATTTTAAAACCAAAACCATTCCACGAAGATATCGTAACGTGCCGCGTTACGTGCCTGAATGGTCATACGGAATAAGGGCCCAGGACGTCTGCGGGTTGCAAGACATCATAAAATATTTACGAACAGTAGGTTTAAACCAGTTTAAACTATGCCCTTTCCTTTACATTAGTATTTTAGTTTTGCCAGAACTCATGAAATATTAAACAAGTATTTATTAAATTGCTAAGAAGTAATGTTGCGCAGCAGCTAACCAAGGCAGGGGTTTTCCGAATTGCGACTGTTGCAGCGTGCGAGGTCAGGCACGCGAGCCTTGTTTACATAAACAGAAAAATGCTTGGAGTAGCTAAAGTTTGTAGAACTTTTTTAACTAATCTTTTGAGATATTGGAAAATACTGGCTTAATTAGTTATCAATACATGTGTTTATTTATATGAAACAAGCTCAAGCATAAAATTTTTAAAGCCCTTAAAGTTAGCAAGTTGAAATGGCAATGGGCAGGCCACATCGCTCGCAGAACTGACAACCGATGGGGAAGAAAGGTTCTCGAGTGGCGACCACGAACGGGAAGGCGCAGCGTAGGCAAACTCCCCACTAGATGGTGAAACCCGCGGGGAGCCGATGGATGCAGGAGGCGAGCAGCCGCTCAAAGTGGCGCTCTCTGGGGGAGGCCTATGTTCAGCAGTGGACATCTATGCGCTGATGATAATGATGATTAAATTTTTTGTGAATGTGCTAGGTAGGAAAGAGAGAGACGAGACTATTTTCTATTACGTTAATTAAATGAAGTTTAGTAACTAGAACAATCTAAATAGCTATAAACGCTTCTACGACAGCGTCAGGAACTTGGTTGTTTGTTTTTAATTTGATAATAAATACAACGATTCCATTAACTGTAGAAAAGAAAAAAAATATATACACGGTGGCACAGTGAATATTAGGCTACAACTGGCAGCCTATTTTTTTTTAATCTAACATCTGCCTTATAGATTTTCTGTGCTAATCGATTTGATGGCCTACTTCGAAGCATTGTGTTATGCCTTATGACTCGCCACGTAATACTGGGCTTCCCTACGCTCCTGCCAAGGACTCCCGAATTACCAGTGGCATTGCCATGTGGGTTTTTATCGTTATTAATAGGGAATATCATTATGTTTATGCAGTAATCAAATATATATATATAAATAGTTATTTCCTTATCTGCCCTTACGCTGTAAGTTTAGAGGCTGAATATTTGAGTTAGACATGCGATGATAGCTCAGTTGATATAGGTAAGTGACTTCTACAACAAGCTTGAGCTTTCGGTGAGTAAAAATCGTTTTGATGAAATCAAAGCATGGTGGTAGGTTACTTTTACATTCATACGTGTAGCTTAAACACATAAGTACAGAATATTGTACCAATACGTACTTTTTACATTTTATAATGGCAATGCCGATGGATGCAGGAGGTGAGCAGCTGCTAAAAGTGGCGCTCTCTGGGGGAGGCCTATGTTTAGCAGTGGGCAGCGACGGCCCGTAGACTACGGGCTGATGACATTTTATAAGATAGGTGAGTGGTTAGGTTACATTGAAAAAGTCCAGAAAAAGGCACAGTAAACAGCAATAGTAGTCACCTAAAAAGTGACACCGACGATCTGGTGAAAACCGCGAGGAGTCGATGGATGCAGGAGGCGAGTGGCCGCTCAAGGTGTCACTCTTTGGGGGAGGCCTATGTTCAGTAGTGGACGTCTTCGGGCTGTGAATGATGATGATGAAGAAAAAGTGACACCTAGCTTGGATCTTCAGTACTTGCAAGTGAGTTGAGCTACGTTTTCCATGAGTAGTCGCCTAAAAAGTGACACCTAGCGTAGATTTTCAGTATTTTTGTAAAAGCTACGTTTTTCATAAGTCGTCGCCCAGAGATTAGAGAATAAAAAGTAGTTTCGCAAAAAGTGACACCTAGCATGGATCTTCAGTACTAATAAGTGAGTTAGGTTCACGGACGTGTATACCCTAAGTACGAGATCAATGGTTAGGTTACGTTTTTGTTGAGTTTTGTAAACATCTAGGGCATATAAGCCGCAATTTATAACAGTGACATCTGACGTCGATCTCATGCACTAGAGCAAGTAGAATGTTTCGTAGACATTTCGCTACGTCGTAGATCTTTGCTACGATTACTTACGATCACAACGTAGCAGTGTTCTAGTAAGTTTTATTCGGTGTTAAGAAGCTTCCAGTGCATGTTAGTAGATGTCGCTAAACTAGCATTCAGTAGCCCATCTAAATATAGGAAAATGGGTCAGAAAAGGCTACGTTCTTGAGTTATTTCAGTAATTTGCACGTCTTTTATGCGTCTGGACCTGGTTAAGAATAGTACCACTTCATCGCTTTCCGTGGGTCTCTAAGTCAGCTAAGGAAATAGTCAGGTTTACGATCATCAAGACGCCTGCTAAGTGTGGTGATTATGGCAAAGTATGACTGCGTTTTATGCGTTGTCGCTGTTACAGTATGTTGTTTATTTATTTATAACTCACTCAATAGTCGTCCTCTCGAAAAAAATTCTGACCTTATCTGAAATTAATATAGGTACACACACATTATTAGTTCCTGACATACCTACTGGTTCATACGAACATGAAGTTACCTCATTACCATTTGCCATTCGATTTTTCAATATTGATACAATCACCACTGCTCATAAGCAGCGAAGGAAAACAACAAGCCCAAAGCGTAAAAAAAGTAAAAAATAATTACATGTCCATAAATTCGTTATTAGCACAGACATCTAAATTTACCTAACTCTGTGGTAGTTCCAGTCCTTTTTGTATCATCATCAGCATCATCAACAGCCTGAAGACTTCCACTGCTGAACATAGGCGTCCCCCAGAGAGCGCCACCTTGAGCGGCTGCTCACCTCCTGCATCTATCGGCTCCCCGCGGCTTTCACCAGATCGTCGGGTCCTTTTTGTAAGTATGCCCAACTGAAAATCGATCTTAGGACCTTAATGCTGATTCGAAACCTATATCATGAACCACGCAACGTTACATTTTGTACTAATTTATTCATCGTCCATTACTACATGTTGTATGTAATGTAATATTGTGTGATATTCTAAGTTTCGTTCTCTGTATTCTGTTTTAGAAAATGTATATTGTATCTCGTGTCTCACCGTTAAAGTCAACATACGCACCAACCTAACAACCTCCCTTTTTTTGAAGCGAGTTTTTAAGTTTTATTAGTCTAGTTATAAAAAAATAATATCACCTTAAATTGCGGATGTCGTTTGTACGTTGGTGGGGAGTAATAAATCTTAGTAATACGTCATGCAGTTTTTTTTGGTTTGAATGGAATGTACGCCCTCAGCTACCATGTCGCCAACTGTAAGTAAATGTCACGCTCATTAGACATTGTAGCAGATAGTTCTACATCACGGTACGGTTAAGGAAAGGGGTATATTTATTGATCATAGTTTTAAAGAATGTGCTTAGTGAGAAAGGCGCTCACTGGATCCATTATAATTTATGATACCATAAAAATGGATCCAATGAGAAAATAAATTCTCATTAGATCCATCATGGATCTGGCCCATGAATCTACTCATAATGAACCATATTTCTGTGCAAATGAGGTACTCTTTTGACATCGTCAATCGCGTTTGTGTCATCCTCCCAGTTAAAAGCGATTTCACTAGACCTACCGGGGTCGATGAGACTTAGTAATTCTCATCGGCATCGGTGTCACCGGGATGAATTCATTCATCGATTGAATTCATCACTTATGACGCAGTAGATGACGCATTTTCTGTGCCATGGTCCCCGGTGAGCGCCGTTGTTGAGCCTACCAGGGAGGATGGCACTTTTTTTCCCATCGACCCCGGTAGCCAGGCAGCTTAACAGAGTGGATGGGACCAGGCCATGTCAGTGAGCTTCAGGTGACAAGTAATCTAGAATAGCCTTAAGTTCACGCTCTGTAATGACCTGGATGATTTATCAGCTCGTCGTTATTTTTGTTCAGTCGATTTTATTTGAAAACCAAAAAACCGATTGTTAAAATTGTCCTCTAAAGAAAGAAAATACTTAGAACAGTTTTTGGGAAATGATACAGTTGGGTTTAACAAATTTATTTACTCATAGAGTTAGTAAATAAAAACCAAAAGAAATACTTACAACCTATTGGAGAACCACCTGCCTTTTAAAAGTAGGTTGATATAATGAACAATAGGCATGATGACTACTATAAAAAATGAACAAGTAAATAATACTTTCATAAAGAAGATTAAAAATGAATGCAATAATTGAAAAAATAAGTAAAATCGGTAAATAAATCACGGAGTAATAAGCTTTTAAAGTTTCTATAGGAGGCATCTCCTGTCCCTTTCTCGCGAAATAGAGCGCCTCCACATTTACTATGAAAAATCTACTCGTGATGTCACATGCCAAAGAAATGTATATAAAGCTACCACAGCTTAGTTATGAGGTACTATGACGACATTGCTCTGACGTCACTGGCCGTTTGAGCTATCTCTTTCTATTCCGGTTTTAAAAATGCTTGCAACTTTGTCGTTTTTTGAGATATTTTATTTTTGTTTTCACAAATGTTTATCTTTTGAGGAATATTTTTAATTTATCCAAAAAAAATTATAGTCATCATGCCTATTCATAGAATAAGTGCATCCCTAGACGTAAAAATCATAGCGTAGACCACTGGTCTAGTCGACCCTGATAGGCATATTGCAGCAGTGTCTAGGCTTCAACAATCTTTTTTTCTTTTATTTTATTGCAATATGTTCGGTAACGGTATGCATCACAACATATATATTTAGGCTTATAAAACTACGGTCCAATTTTAACCACACACAACCTAATAAAAATATTTAATTCGTGACAATCTGTATATGAAAAAGTGTATCTGGGATCGATCGTTTCATGTAGCATACATATGTGATATCATCATCATTAAAAGCCTGAAGACGTGCACTGCTGAACATAGGCCTCCCCCAGGGAGCGCCACTTTGAGCGGCTGCTCGCCTCCTGCATCCATCGGTTCCCCGCGGTTTTCACCAGATCGTCGTTGTGATATAATTAAGTATAATTTTCGTATTTTAGCACTACTTATTACTACTTGTAGCGGATCTAGATAACTCCGCTGAGTCAGTTCATTAATTCATGTCCGCCTACGATATCCAGGATCCGTTTTAGTTAAGAGTAGGTAAGTACAAATTAATTCAAAGGCTTTGGTAATTAACAACCTTCGGTACAGTTTGTATTACTTTAATGCAGTCTTTTTGTAAAGACGATTTCTTCATTATTTATTACATGGGTCCAATTTACAAATAAGTAATTAAAGTTTCTAGTTTGAAATTAGCTAGTTAGATACATTACGTACCTTTAAAATCAACACAAGAAAACTTATTTTGTGTATCGTACATTTTTACGGTCTCGGTGATTATCTCCGTTATCCGCGTCGGAAGCTCGGCCGGCAGTGCGCAAATGTTGCCCTAGAGCAAGGCTGGTTACTTTCATATGACACTTGACATTGCTTTTTCACTAATATTGCTATGGCATGCTAAATAATAATGAAACAATTATTTGATCGCGGTCACTATATAAGCGCCGAATGTAATGTTAATTGTATCAGTCAACCGATTCACGGTTTGAAGTGATCTTGTGTGTTTCGTCGAATCTCAACACAGACCACGTTCAATATGAATACGCTGGTGGTGTTGTTCGCTCTCGCCTCCGTGGCCTGTGGATCCGTGGTGCATGTGGCGCAGCCCCCGCACCACCCCGCCGTCGTGCTGGACCCCCACGGCCGCCCCCTGAATACCGCTGAGGTCATCAACGCCCGTGCCGTGCACCTGCAGGCCAAAGCTCTGGAAGGACACTACGCTCCCCTCGCGCACGCCGCTGCCGTCGCTCCCGTCGCTCACTCCGTGTACGCCGCTCCCGTCGCCCACTCCGTCTACGGCCCGGCCGCCGCTGTCTCCCACCAGTCCCGCGTTGACGTCAGCCACAGCCCCGCCATCGTGAGCCACGCTGTTGCCACGCCTGTCTTCGCCCACTCCGCGTACGCTTCTACCCTGCTGGCACACTCCGGACTCGCTCACGGACACCTCCTGAAGAAGCGCTCTCTGGGCCACATCGCGTACAGCGCTCCCATCATTACCGCTCCTTCTGCCGTGTCTCACCAGTCCCGCCTGGATGTGATCTCCAGCCCCGCTGTAGTGTCCCACGCCGTGGCCGCACCCGTGTACGCTCACTCCGCTCCCGTGTACGCGCACGCCGCTCCCGTCGTCGCTGCCATCGCTCCCGCCGCCGTCTCCCACCAGTCCCGTGTTGATGTCCGCACCAGCCCTGCTATCGTGAGCCACTCTGTCGCCGCCCCCGTGCTGGCTCATGCTAGTTACTCTTCTCTCGCGCACTCCGTGTATGCTTCTCCCCTGTTGGGCCACTCTGCTCTTTCCCACGGACACCTGTTGAAGAAGCGTTCTTTGGGTCACATCGCGTATAGCGCCCCTATCGTCGCTCCCTCTGCCGTGTCCCACCAGTCTCGTGTTGACGTCATCTCTGAGCCTGCTGTGTCTCACGCCGTGGTCGCTCACGCTGCCCCCGCCGTGTACGCGCACGCCGCTGCCGTGGTCACCGTGGCTCCCGCTGCAGTGTCCCACCAGTCCCGCGTAGATGTCCGCACCAGCCCTGCTGTCGTGTCTCACGCCGCCATCGCCCCCGTCGCACACAGTGTCTACGCCGCCGCTCCCGTGGCGCATTCCTCATTCTGGAGCTCTCCCTTCTCTCATTTGGCCCATGCTGCTCACTGGTAATGCGAAAAATAGATTCGACGAACAAACTAAATTAATGTAGTTTTCGTTTTAATAGATTTGAATTGAATTTAAATTATTAAAATGAATAGACAAATTAAATAATTTATATACCTACATTTTCCTTTTATTTTATTTATATTTATTTATCAACCAAAGTACGTAAGTACCTACTAATTGTAGTAGCTACTAATGATATACCTATGTGTATAGGCACCCCTAATCTAGTCTAGGTAAATTTATAATAGTGCGTCCAATTAAAATAGGTAATTATGCAATTTACCATATATACGCCATTAACATAATTCCTTCTCTCGCACAAAAAAAGTGTAGGCCAGAACCCCCCATACTCGCCAAGGGCGGGTAAGTAAATTTTTTGAACTTGCCGTTTCCTTATAGGATTTTTTCCTTCATGGTAAGAGGGAACATAAATTACGCAAATGACTTGTAAATCATTGGTGTAGAGCCGATTGGGGTTTGAACCTGGGCACGTCGGTTTGTAAAACGCATGAGTTACCGTTCAGCCACACTTCGCTCCTTTATTTAAGTTTCAGGCACTGTTATAGAAAACTGCGCTAAGATCAATCTTTGTACTCAAAAGTTAACATCAAGTACAAGTTTTGCGCCACGTACTGATAATCAGAAATAAAAGGACTACGTACTTACTTATTATTGTTTTCGTCCAAAATACCGCACAGCCTGATAACAAAGGTTTTCAATCAGTGTGTGTTGCCAGTGATGACATATGGAACTGAAACGTGGTCTCTTACCGTTGGCCTCGTTAGTAAGCTCAAAGTCGCGCAACGAGCTATGGAGAGAGCTATACTCGGTGTTTCCCTGCGAGATAAGATCCGGAACGAGGAAATACGCAGAAGGACTAAAGTGACCGATATATCCCTTATAAAGTGAACAAGTTGAAATGGTAATGGGCAGGCCACATCGCTGGCAGAACTGACAACCGATGACGAAGAAAGGTTCTCGAGTGGCGACCACGAACCGGAAGACGCAGGATAGGCAGACCCCCCACTAGGTGGACCGACGACCTGGTAAAAACCGCGGGGAGCCGATGTGGCGCTCTCTAGGGGAGGCCTATGTTCAGCAGTGGACGTCTACGGGCTGATGATGATGATGACGATGACTTACTTATTAAGTAAGCACTTCATCCTTTTATTTCCGATTCAACTCGTGAGTGCCGCAATACATGGGGAGGAGGCTTGGAGCTGTTACGTTCTCATCTGTGCTAATCACCAAAAAAGAGTATAGTGATGATTACGACTCCCAGCTCCCTTGATGGGAGAGGCTTTATCAAAATTATGCCCAGCAATCCTGGCGGTCATATCCTGTAATTTACTAGCTGACTCGCCCCGGTTTGGCATGGCATATGTAATATCATGCCTAATTCCCAAAGTACAAGCTATATGCTTAGTTTGGGGCTAGATGGCACTGTGTGAAATGTCCTCACATATTTATTTATTTTACTTATTTTAATTCCCCTAGCACTTCTCCACCACCCCACTCTATTTTCTCTATTTCTACATTTTTCTATATTTCTTCCGACTCTCTTACTAATTTCCTTTCCCTTTCACAAATATAATGTCTGTTGTTAATATGTTAGGTCTGTGGATATTTATTCATACCCTGTGTTTGCCGAAATGAATTTTTTTCCTGCTCTCTGGTTCGTTCATACGATAACCAGTTACCAGTGCGTAACGGTCCTTATCAAAAATTGCCTTTAACTCCTATTTGGGATAAACCGACTTGGATACAACATAGAGCCTTTTTAAAACAGCAAACATTACATGTGCATGTGGTCTTAAATTTTCATATCGGCAAACATACCTAGAGGACAAATTTTGTTTGTTATATACTTAAGTAGGTTCTCATAACACTAGGTATTATATTATCTGGGCATAACACTAATTTTTTTTTCTTTATTTAGGAGACAGTTTGTATATTATATAAAATATTTTATCTTGATCACAGTTTTATATTAAGTTTATGAACCGAAATGCTAGACACACTACAACATCATAGAGGCCGTTAAACTAAAATTAGTTTTAGGTACCTATTACTTAATTTTTATTCATCATAATTACAAAACAATACATTTTACTTAATTATCCTATTATGAAAATCCTTCTTAGATCTATTCTAAGTATAGGCCTAGTGTAATAAATACTACACTATTGGTTTGTAATGTAGTACAGAAAGTGTTACGAACTTTCAAGCTACTTATGCTTATGGCCTTATAAGTTGCACTTTTCCTAATGTAGTTCATATATAAATGAATCTATTTGCTGAACCAATAGAAGCGTGACCTATTATTTGATTAAAAATCAAACTTACCAATTCATTAACGAAACGATCGATGCTATCAGTATAAATAATATAATAAAATAACGCCCAACGATCACATAGGTACATCACAGATCCTGGACATTAACTACGATTCTCTATAATCTATAGTCTATAGACCACCTATAGACCCAGATGCAGAACAAGTATAAGTGTATGGGCTTTTTTTCTGTGTACAAATTACATACATATTTACGTAGAATAGGTATATTTGTTACTGTAACTTAGTACTTGTCCTGTTGCGGGAATCGTACCACAGAGGCGTTCAATAAATAAATAACTATAAAGATTTTACTTATAAAAGTAATATAAGTACACCTAAAAGTCATTTCATAGGGTTACTAAGTTACTAGTATGAAAATAAAATATGATGTTCTATATTATTTATATTTTATTTCATAAATATTTTTTTTGTTTTTTTGATATTTCTTATTTACAGTGTGTCGTAGGTGTTCGTCAGGTTCACTCTTTACCAGCCATGGGCAAGAGGAGCAGAGTGGAGAAGTCCAGAATGTCCTAGGGAACCCGCGGCGACGCTGTGAGCAAGGGGAGCGGCGGCGTATACACTGTGGGCAAGGGGAGCGGTGGCGTAGACGTTGTGAGCGACCACAGTGGGGCTGGTGCGGACATCAACACGGGACTGGTGGGAGACGGCGGCCGGAGCGATGGCAGCGACGACGGGAGCGGCGTGCGCATACACGCGAGCGGCGTGAGCGTACACAGGAGCGGCCACGGCGTGGGACACCACAGCGGGGCTGGAGATCACATCCAGGCGGGACTGGTGAGACACGGCAGAGGGAGCGGTAATGATGGGAGCGCTGTACGCGATGTGACCCAGAGAGCGCTTCTTCAGGAGATGTCCGTGAGCGAGTCCGGAGTGTGCCAGCAGGGGAGAAGCGTACGCGGAGCGGGCGAAGACAGGCGTGGCAACAGCGTGGCTCACGATGGCGGGGCTGTGGCTGACGTCAACGCGGGACTGGTGGGAGACAGCGGCGGCCGGGGCGTAGACGGAGTGGGCGACGGGAGCGGCGTACACGGAGTGAGCGACGGGAGTGACGACAGCAGCGTGCGCAAGGGGAGCGTAGTGTCCTTCCAGAGCCTTGGCCTGCAGGTGCACGGCACGGGCGTTGATGACCTCAGCGGTATCCAGGGGGCGGCCGTGGGGGTCCAGCACGACGGCGGGGTGGTGCGGGGGCTGCGCCACATGCACCACGGATCCACAGGTCACGGAGGCGAGAGCGAACAACACCACCAGCGTATTCATATTGAACGTGGTCTGTGTTTTTTCTGACGAACTGACGAATAAGATCACTTCAAACCGCACACGGTCGACTGATAAATTTGACTCGCCTTCTGCTATATTTATACTGACCGGACATAATTAAAGGTAAGGCGATTTCTGTGGGTAATATTTTGTACGTAGATAGAACAATGTCAGTTGTCAATAAAATGTTGGTTGTTGGTTGACCTCGGTGCGTGTGTGGCGGTCATAATGAAAGAATTTCGTGGTCGGATTATGTAGTGCGCAACGACGATGCCTTGTAGTGTTGATGGTATCAGTTATCAGTGATGTTTTTATTTAGAATATAGCAAGCATTGAAATAAATTATCTAAAAAATTAATTAAGTAAATAAATAGTTGCGAGGTTTCACAAAATGTAGAACATTTGCAAAACCCTCGCCTTATTGCGAAAACAGACGTACCTTTCCATTTAGATTGTTATAATAAGTTAAAATTCATACAGAAGTTTGTACTATTTAGATTGATCAATATGGTTTTACGCAATCCAAATACCTATAATATTTAGTATCGAACTCTGAGCTATTTTAGTAGAGCGTATCTCTGGTCTGTCTAGTTGTAAATATGTCAAAATAGATAATAAGATCCGGGTTGCTTTACTCTAAAGGTATCTCTATTCATGGTACCTTATACTGACAACGGTACGTATATCTTGTACCAACCTACGTAATTATTTTACTTGCATCCTTGTTCTCGGAGCTTTTCCACAGAACTAACAGTAGGTAATTACCACACCGCTTTTAGCACACTAGGTAGTTTAACAATAATTAAATAAACAATAAAAAACCTGCGACAAAAACTCTAAGATCAATCTCTTATCAAGTAACCTTTCACAAAAAGCACGCTGTTTCCGATTGATGGATAAACACATTTTTCTACAAGTGGTGTCTCTCTACTACTAGGTAACTAAAGTTTGCGGTCAACTCTGCAAATCTATAACACATGTACACACATTAAACTTAAAGCAACTCTTTTTTTTGTTCGTGGGCTAAAAAAACATATGGTGGACGCGTGAAATGGTGGAAAGTACATTTTCCATAAAATAACTTCGTCAAATTTTTGTAAACTGAATAAAAACCATTATAATGCCATAACTGCCAGTCTCTAAAACATTTTTATACAATTGTCGTAACCAAACATTCACCATACTTTAAAATATAGCCAATGTTTTTTGATAATGTAGTTCAAACTCCTTCGTTATTAGAAGTACTGCGTACGCGCCGGTAAATATCTGCGCTCAGTCATGCGAAGCGGTGCCTACCACGAGGAATTATTCAACTGCTAACATATTAAGTTCCGTGTTCTACTATCACATTAACATACGACCAATAAAGGTGCAACGAAAAATATAAAATTTTAATCGATAAACGGCTCTAGTAATTTTGCCGTTTATTAGCTGCACGCCCTCGCGTTATTACTAGCTTCACAGACACTACATAATACACATACGCCAATAGTATTTTTTTTTATGAGAATGAATGACAAGCTAGTCGTTCACCTGATGTGAAGCAACATAACATTTATTACACATACTTATGCCTATAGTATTATGGTGTGTAATAGCTGCTATAGTAAAAGTTATAGGTAGGTAATCTTTGTTATTTTTACCAGGGTTCGCCAAATGGATCAGCGTTTAGTTATGAAAATATGACAGAAAACTCAGTCAGAGTTACTTTCAAAAATATTATTTGTAATTTGTTGCAGTTCCCAGTTCCATCCGCAGTTGTTTTGATGGAACCAATGAACATTCATCTCCCTTAAAAGATGTTAAAAGAAAATATCATCATCATCACCACCATCATCATCATCATCATCATTATCATCATCGTCATCATCATTATCAATAGCCTGAAGACGTATACTGTTGAGCATAGGCTTCTCCCATTGAGTGCTACTTTGAGTGACTGTTGTTTGCCAGATCGTCGATCCACCTAGTGGGGGCCGGCCTACGCATTTATGCCATTTTTCAGTCATCTCATATCAATAAGATTTTCTACACACTATAATGTACTTACATAATTTACTATTCAGAGATATTTAGAAGAGTGGTTCGTAAGTACCTACCGAAATAGGCGACGATTAATGTTGGAAAGTCTCCTGTAAATTTACCGAATGCACTGTACTTACAACATTTTATACAAGCGCAAACGGACATGACAAGTATTAATTTAGTAGATCTATGTAGGATATACGATTATTTTAATTATTAATTTCTGCGTAATTATTTTAATGACTTGTTTGCAAAAGGTACGGCAGCTACAACATATTTAATTTTTAAGTCTATGATTTATATATGTCAAGGCAAAGTTTTATTTGTCTTTGTACTTAGTAATTTTTATTATTTAGGAGATTTAGTTCTAACAATAAACTGTAAAGGGAAGAAATGAAAAGAAAAATATTTATGTTAATTTTCTTACTCTCTTTTTATAGAAATACAAATACAAAAATAAATACTCATAACAAATATAGTCGCGATCGCGCTACGTGAACCCGTCACCTCCTGAAGAAGGGCATCGGCTTATGCTCGAAACCTGGTCGAAAAATCGACACAATATTCATGAGGTCCAGTCGGTTATATAGTATTTAAAATAGGATTTAAAATGAATCACACTCATGAAAATTTCAATACAAAGAAATAATAAAAGAATGTTTAGGAAGATTTTGGAATTGGCAAACACACAGACAGCATGATAAAGAAAAACCAAATATGGATGAATGTGTAAGTATTCGCAGAATAAACGGAAGTAAATAATATAGGGCGTCCCAGGAAAATTGTGTAATAAAGATACCAATGTTATTAAAATGATAAAACTATATAAATTATAAAAATGCCTAAATGGCACACATTTACTAAACGAAATTATAACCTAGGCTACTTCAAGGCTAGAGCAAATCAGTGTTCTTAATTTTTGGGCTCCGTTCTAGGCCACATTGAAGACCTCAGGTAGAACTGAAGTAAGAATATACAAATATTTATATATTAATATACATTATACACGACCAATAATCAGAGCCGTGAAAACATAGTCCTCCCTTTTCGTGTAGGCAAAGTGGTTAGCCCTGGTGGCAGAATTATCAAGCCACCCAGCTATTATGTTTACTTAGCAGCTGTTATAAAATACATTATAGTTCCTAAAAGTTTTATGCCGGTATTTGAAGTCTATCCTTCTAAATAAATGGATTAGACGCTCTGCCAACTAAGCTATGGTCGCATTCCTCAGTGGCTGTGAAAAATTCTAGACCATATTTTTATACCAAATAAGCAGTTATTGTGGTATTTTTAGTACTATTCATTAATAGGTCCTATACTACTGAATGGCGTGTCCCGCTTTAAGCTGCGGTAAGTATAACATTAGTTTTAAGTAAGTATATAAATTGTACCTTAATTTGTACTACCAGTATTAGTTACCCAAGGGAATAAAGTAAGTATCGGGTTATTATATGAATACCTACACCTGATATTAGTTGGCCGTTCTCAACGCTCTACACCGTATCCGATACAGCACGGCCATCTTATGAAATTCATTCTTCCATTCCATCCATTCTTGAATATTATATAGCGCGCTTTGAAATTCATTTCATGATGTTTATTTTATGAATCTTGGATTCAGGGTCTATGCTAAGCACTCTATATTATATTATAACTGCGCTGTCTCGTTGAAAATAGCTAGGTAACGAAGATAGATGGGGGCAGCCCTTTGACCGCTTTCGTTTTCGTCTGTGGAGTGTGGTCTACCCTAGCTGTCTACAGGTGGTTCCGGTTTTGATGGCAAGGTTGTTCACACACTAAGCTAATATATTTTTAGCTCCTGATTAAAGGTATTCATTTTTATACATAAAAGATGTTGTTAACCTTAAATGTTTGCGATATTAAGACGCTGACAGGACCCAATGCGAACACGTTTATTACAGCAGACCAACTTGAAATTTATTTTGTACCTTATAGGGTCGCTTTATGCATAGCAAAAATATGGCGATTACGTTGCGTTGCACTTCGACTTTTCCATTTTTCGGTACAAATAATTAGTTATAAAAGAAATGCTTATTGTTATAAAAAAAATAAGCTTATAGACGGATGCATTGAAACGTAACTTATCACTATGATTTATTTCAATGGGGTGTCTTATTATAATGTAACATTTTAGGACGTTAGAATGATTTTTTAGAGGTCACTATCGAGGTAACTTTTCGTAAACGTGTTTCGGTTTCGGCAGATGGAAAGAAGATATGACCAGTATTAACGTGCATTTTTTCAATCCTGTAAATGGTATACGTTTTGAGATAACCACGTTCAAAATAGTCGATTTGGGAGCATTCAGCGCCTTAAAATCAGTAATTATTGATGATGGATTTTTTTAACAAGTAAGTAATCGGGGTACTCTTATAATAATGTATTACTATCTAATGTTTGAAAGAGTAAAAACCACACGTGGTAGCTGGTAGGTCAGCAAGGACTCAGCTTGATATAATGTATCAACTAACTTACCATAATTGTAGGTTTCACGTGCTGGCTATGCCTGACTCTATCCAAACATTGTTTATTTTTCTATAAATTTGATTTCATGATTTAATTTTTAAGAAAAAAACCGTAGCATAGACAATAGTGAAAATAACATGATAATGATGAAGAAGCGACTTTCCTGGTAAACAATTTAAGCAACGCTTCTATGTCTTCGTTGCTATTTCGCTGATCTTGGTATGATAGAGTCTTTATTCCAAGTAATCTAATTCTACTCGGCTGCGGTTAAACGAGGTAGGTTCCACTGCGTATTTAGGTTTGAACCTTTCCCTTGGGTCAACGAACTCGGAGCTTTTTTTAGACACAAGAAAATGCGGGTTAAATGTAAGTATACTGTTTACAACCTAACATGAAATGAGTGGTAATCGTATTGCTCTAATGTTTCTCGTTGAAACTAGCTCTGTTTATGATTAAATAGATCCCAAGTTTCACTGCTGTGATTACATTCCATGAATCAAATACCCATACTTATCTTACTAAAACTGCGAAAGTAAGTGAAAAACTTTTTATAGACCTATGACTCTTATCGGGGAGGTTATTATGGAACTTCTGGCGAAAGTTCTTATCCAAAAATCGTTTAAATACAGTATAAAGTGTAATGCATAAACCAAGTATTGAAACTGTTGAATCTATATATACCTACTTCGAGTTTCTAACGGTTTAAACTAGTTTCAAAAATCCTAGGATAAATCCACATAATATAGAGAAACACATCATAGAGGTATATAAACACCTAGGCAAATCAATCAACGCTAAAACAGGTGAAGGAATTGAGTCTAGACAAGAATAACGCAAAGATACTTTTTCCCGGAAAATCGTGTCCAAGAGAAACTATATTAAAAGTATTATGTAAATTAGTTATCACCTAATTATGTGTTGAACGTAATTATAAATGTATTGTATACGGATTGATGAGTTTCTGTTCTGCCTACCAATAGGTACCTCTTTACCCTTGTACTCTTTATGAGTAATCATCATCATCATCATTAACAGCCTGAAGACGTCCACTGCTGAACATAGGCCTCCCCCAGGGAGCGCCACTTAGAGCGGCTGCTCGCCTCCTGCATCCATCGGCTCCCCGCGGCTTTCACCAGGTCGTCGGTCCACCTAGTGGGGGGCCGGCCTACGCTGCGTCTTCCAGTTCGTGGTCGCCACTTGAGAACCTTTCTTCCCCATCGGTTGTCAGTTCTACGAGCGATGTGGCCTGCCCATTGCCATTTCAACTTGCCAATCCTAAGAGCTACATCGGTCACTTTAGTTCTCCTGCGGATCTCCTCATTTCGGATCCTATCTCGCAGGGAAACACCGAGCATTGCTCTCTCCATAGCTCAGCTTATGAGTAATACCCGAACCAAATACCAAAGTCCCATTTTTCTAAAATAATGCTTCGGCGTATCAAACAAAGCTTACGAGAGCGTAACGAAGAGATCCAAAAATATTGAGGCCGTCCTAAATGAGTTAACGGAAACGTGAGTCCAGAGCGTGCTTCTTGCGGTTTTTTTTACGTTAAAATTGTTTTCTATAAGCTCTCTGCTCTATTTTTCGTAAAAAGCTCTATACAAATGATATTAATTACTTCTTGCGCAGCTGTGGGCGTTATTTGAAAGACGAGGCCTAGTTTTTTTTTATTCTACAGGAAACTTTTGCAACCTATATTTTCACTGATTTTGCGTTTTCGTCCACGGTTTTATTGGATCACTGAATGTCGTAATCAGAAATCATACAAAATATACACTTTTCTTAGTGCATTGCTGAGACCACAAAGTCTGCACCATTAAAAGCTGCTGAAAAAGATTTCGTTTTAGGCATAGTAGTAATAAGTAAACCTTTTTATGTAACATGCCCTTTAAAGCCCCTAAAAACCAGCGGGAAAGGCATTCTAGGCATGCCTTCGCTTTACAACAGCTTCCTTAAAAGGCGCCTACTTAAAAATACTCCAAACTAAACTAATCTCTTTGAGCAATAAGCTTTGTTAATGTTTTCTACGTGACATATTTAGTTATGTGTACAGAATAAGGAATTACTACTTAGTTGTTCCTGATGCAAGTCACAACACACATTTCATCAGCGTATTTTGCGCAAGCAGCCAACCGATCTAATAGATAATAGCTTATCGCTTTTGCACTTTGGTAGTGCTTTAAAGTAACTGTCCATTTCTCTACGTCTATAAAATATCTGTTTAGCCGTCGCTTTGTATTTTTTTATGCAGTTAATACAGCACCCCGTTAATGTAATGGGTATAATTCTAGTTCAATTTAAGATGTATTTTGATTGGTTGCGCAAACTTGGACTCTTGCAGTAAATATGTTCATATTCGTACTAAATGTACTGTACAAAATGATTCTACAACTTCCTTCACCTACCTATGTCTCTTTCGGAGTAGGCAAGAAAGAAAAGTAACTTGAGAACTTGGAACTCCACATCAAGTGGAGTATATTCAAGTGGAGTTCCTCTTTAGTTCGCATAGCTCTGGTTATCTACATTCAAATTTGTAGACGAAGCACGCTTCCGCTAGTTTTTTCTATATCCTTATTTGATTCCACATAAAAGCGCCTCAATATTATAAAATTTACAAACACTAACAAAAATTTTTTAATCTTTAAAATATCGTAGTGAAACCGCGAGATAAAACTAGTTACAAATACAATTAAAAATACGATCTACTTACATGGTTGCTGTTGTTAAGACTGATCTTGTCCAAAAGGTCTCTCTTGCCACATCTTTACGATTGTTGCAATTGTTGTGTGCAGACCGAGGTTTAATTGAGATACGAATCAATCGAGAGAACTGCATCGATATGATAGACATTCTCATTTTAATTAGTTTAAAGAACTGTGTAGTAACCACATATCTAAAAGCATAGCAAGAAAGAAAAGCAAGTAAAGACCCTCAATCCATAAGATATAATTGCAGAAAGGTTGTGCGTTAGTTTCTAGTTTTTATGGTATACCAATCTTCAAATATTATACAAATATTAAAACATAATCAAAGTTTACTCCATTGACCTTCAGACAGTCCTCGAACTTAAAATAACGTTAGTAACAAATGAAACTACAATTTCGTACGTCCCGGTTTTATTACACCCACTAACATCCAACTGTCATAGAGAAGAGCCTGCCACAATACCTGAGTGTCTGGATACCACAACGTAGTCTTTACATTCTAACATTAAATTAAACAGCTGTTTGCATAGTGGCTATGAATGTCGCTGGGGCGTCGTTACACCGTAGTGTAACGAGTTTTATTGTTGTTCCATTATTATTTCGTCGGAAAAAAAAAACGCCAACTTTTATGACAGGTCACCTTCGGCTACAAAGTCACTCTCGTGGGCCGCTTGCGGCCCAGCGAACAGAGAAGCCTCGAAAAAAAAAACGCCAACTTTTATGACAGGTCACCTTCGGCTACAAAGTCACACCCGCGGGCCGCTTGCGGCCCAGCGAACAGAGCACCTTCAAAAAAAAACCACGCCAATTTTTATGACACCTTTAGCTACTAATAATTGACCTTTGCGGGCAAACAAAGCAAGCTTGAAAATAAAAACTCCAACTTCTACGCACTGGTCACCTACCTTTGCTACATGTTTACTTTTACGGGATGCTAGAGATAATTTCATCTCCCGCAAGAAACATTCATTTTGCGGGATAGAAATATTTTATTTTTTATTACGTGCTAGAGAGTATAGTGTTATTAAATATCATACAAATTAGTTTAGTAATAGGAAGTTAAGTAATAGGTAATGTTATCCTACAGGAACCATACATTTATCCGGGATGGGGAAAAAATACTTTTAGTATTATGGGGCTGCCTCTGATTTTACTCGTAGTCGTAGTTAAGTGATTATGCTATCCCACGGATCTATTTAAGTGTCCGGAATAATAAATTTTAGTCCGTCAGTACATACTACAGACATTTTTAAATTAATTTAATAATTTGATGAAAATTTATTGACGACGTTAAGTTTGTAAAGCTTTCCTTCGGGAACGGGTTACTTTTCCGGGATGAAAAGTATCCTATATGTTAATCCAGTATATAAGCTATCTCTATTCCAAACTTCATCCAAATCCGTCCAGCCGTTACGACGTGAAGAGGGAACAAACACACACACACACACAAACTTTCGCCTTTATAATATTAGTGTGATGTAATAGTTTTAATCTAGGGCAAGGACAACTGCAGAGGCATTTGTTTTGGGTATATTTTTTCATATGGAGAGGCTAGTATTACTTTGCCCAGTGCGCGCACTTCTAGGTATATAAAATCGCGCGTATCGAAATCAATAATTTTAATTGAAACACCTGTATAGTGTGTTCACTAATTGTACAAGGTATGCCAACAATCAGTCTAAGCGTAGAGTAGTAGAAGAGGGATTTGTTTGATGACCTGAACATAATACACACAAGCGGATGTAAGTAATATTCTGCGTACAACAGTCACCACCGCTCAAAAGATAACATGTAACTAACTGATTTGATGTCTACAGTATGGATCAAACGACGTATCATCATCTCCATTTACTTAAATAATACTATTATAGTTTTTTTTCGGGAAACAGCTTTGCTTCGATCATACTCTTGTTTATAATCACAGATAGATAATAAAAGATTATAATCAAAAGATTGGTTGAATCCACTATGTTCAGAGTGAACAAAATGAAAGTTATTGTTAAGTAACTCATTTACTCTCGAAATCATTGTACGGTGATAATAGGTGAATGAATTAATAATTAAGTGATGTGGCAGAAGACGGTGCCACCCTTTATGCCTGGGGTGAGAACTGACCCTCAAGCAAGACTGTTAGTCGTGCCTGACGTGATGACATGTCAAAACTTGACGGTGCTAGCTAACCTGGCTAACAATGAAACGATACCACAATGTTACCTATGGTTTCATTAACATGTTATGTTCTACTTCACCAAAACTATCATGGTCATCCTCCAGGTACTCTATGCACGCACATAACAGCTGTCTCCTCGCACCAATTACTTTCAGTATAGAATTGAATTGATTATTATATTTATGTTACGATCAGGTGTAATAGGAGGCCATCAAGTGACTTTGCTTCCGAAGGAGCTATATCATGTTGTATTTATAAGTAGAACAACGGCACACGCTCTCGTGAGCTGACTGCTGACGTCATCAGCATCACACCTTACTCGTGCTTACTGGAGTGAAGGCTTATCTATTTTCATGAATAATTCTACATGCTGGATTAAGTACACTCAGATGCGTTAGTGGGTTTTAGGGACAAGTTTATTCATTAAGGATTATTCATTAAAAGGAATATCTATTCGATCACTATATGTGTTAAGTTGCTGAATAATGAATATCATTTAAGTGACTGATATAGGTTATACCTATAACAGTGTGTTGTGCTGTTTATTAGTATCGTTTTTTATGAGAATGAATGACGTGACGAGCTTGACGTTTACCTGATGTTGAGTGACACGGCTGCCCTTGCAGTGTCACTCGGAACTTTAAAATAATAAAGTTTTGCGTGACACTGCACTGCGCACGTCAGCTTGAGACGTCACACCGGCTATTAATCAGATTACTGGACTGTGTGTGACGGAGGGTGTGTGTGCGTATGTGAGTTTATTTTAGTAATAACATACACATACTTTCTCTTTCAGGTTCTCCTTATGTAAAATAAATAAAAGTTATCATTTCGTTCTTCAATATGCAAGTGCCAGTGCGTGTAAGCTTCTGTCAGGCCATTGATCTTGATACACTTAACCGTTCCTCTTCCTGATACTTGTTATAGGTGTCAGTTGGCAAGGTCATGAGTATGGAATATAAAAACCTCACATATCACCACAAGGAAGATAAATGACTCGTGTTAATTTAAAATTCCTTCAAAGAAGAGGATTTCGCCTCGGGTATTTAGACCTCGACTTAAAAAAAGAATGGCTTTGTTATTTGCCATCGGTAAAATTATTGGCTCGTAAATATACAGTAGGCTACAGTAATAACCTTTTTAAATAAAAATGCAATGTTATATGAAGTGCATTCCGCACAGGTTTATTTCTTGACATTTTTATAGTTACCTATAAGACAGTCGTTCGGAGCAGGTTTTACTAGATCAAGGCAATCCACGGTTAAACCTACAGTACTTACTGGCTACTTAAGTTAAACTAGTCCATTTCAATTGTCCACGAACAACCTTGTCGGTTTTTGAGCTTAGCTTGCTTTTGTAAGGTATAGAGCTAGGTGATTTCATCATTTTCTATATGATTGATTCTGACTTTATTTACACACGTCAGTGTTTGTATCACAGAGCAAAAAAAATTGCTTGTGCGAAGCGACCGTCATATGGTTCAAAGCTCTGTGGTTTGTACATTTTAGATTGTTATACATAAGTACATAATTATTTAAAAAATAATATTCAATACCTATTATATAACCTTAATTATAATAACGTGAAAGTAACGTTTCGCAACTCATCACAGTTTCTTTTGCTGTTACTAGTGTATATCGTATAAAGAAACAAAAACGTAGTATCGTAAAACCTAGTATCGTTGTATCTTCTGCCGCAAGTGGTAACGAACCTCCGGTTTCGTACGCGGCCGAAGGGCCGAAAGGATGAAATCTAGCTCAAATTGCGAAATCATGTACCTAACGTAAATGGAGTTATGCTTTTTAAGTGTGTTTAGTACCTAATAGGTAAGTTAATATCTGCATTCAAATTGAAAAGGCGGTAACTTATTGACATAAATCGAATAGGCAACATTTAATTAATATAATCAGGAAGTGAAGTTTTTTGCTCTCAAATTATAAGTTATGTAGTTGTGTAGGTTATATTATAACATTTATAACAAACAACATATAGTGCGACACGTTCGGTAGGAATATTTTTATAGCAGGAAGTAGGAATGTGTTGTCATAACTTTTTGTTACGGTATTTGGGTATTTGTGTATTAATTTCGTCTAGTATTCACCTTTAAAAACGCCAGGAATTAGTTTAAATTTTTCTTTATAATTAATGGAACATAATTCGGACTATTACAAACATTTTAAAGCAAATACTTAAATACAACTAAATGCTACTAATTACACTGCTAACAACATAAAACATTTGTAGGTAACTGGAGTATTTACGTACTATACTATATTTATACTAAACGCTCTGACCTGTATAGTACATTCACAGTCCAATCTTTAATTAGGCAAAATGAATTAAAGTTTCAAATTTCCAACCTCTGCCATTTTTATGGTGTAATAATTTTAAGTAAAATCTTATGATCCAACGACCTGCCTATATAGCTATTTGTTCATCTGAGTGCAGAACTTTCAACTTTAGTTTTCAAATGTTTTGAGATACCGAAAAAAATATTGTCTAGCAATTACTCCACCAGTCCACTCTTCGGGTATGGCTAGTACACGGACGGTGTTTAGGAAACTACTGAAAACCCTCAGAACGAAAGTTTCACGCACTTTTGTCCTCTTCTCTTATAGTTATACTCGAGTAGTGAACTCCTACTAAAAACTTAACCTAATTTTATGGAGTGTTTTGTGTCAAGTCTTATAGATAGTTTAGATATCGAATGTCATGCCCGGCAGGCGAGCGCGATAAAGAAGCCGAGAGTATAATGATCAATATACACGCGTATCATGCAACGTTTTTCATCACTGTTGCGAGGAAAATACAGACTGTACATACTCAGTATTGACCCAACCGTTTGAGAGCTGAGATCAATTATGTCAATCGTAAGTCAGTGAGTACATGGGTGTTTTTAAGTTTGTATAAGTAAAATTAACTTAGATATGAATGTATATCTACGTATAAGTTATTCGCGAAGACAGAAACGTGTCAATTTGTGCAACCGCTGCTTATATTGTTGTGATATGACAGCTCACAGAGCTATAACTTTTAAGTGACTACGAGATGGACAGATCGAGTGATAACCTGATTATAGCTTTAGAACTAACTGGGTTACCATTATGTTAATTGGTTAGATAGTTGTACAAGAATGCTATGTTAATTATACATAAAGTGCGGTTATTATTATTAGTGTACTGACCAGAGACCTTGCAATGTTTATTATAATGAAAATGAAGGTTTTATAAATGCGTACGCATGCTAAGCAGTGATTTATTTAAAATATTTACCTAAATAAAAAAAATCGGCATGTGTTACTATATCTTACTACTTATAATTAATTTTGTATTGCATTTTCATTAATTATAAGTATATCTACTGTAATTATTTTTTAATATAATATTTTTGACCGAGCGAATGAAGTGAGCAAAAGCCTTTGCTTAAACTCTTGATTTTTGCTGTCGTATGTCCGGATGTAATTACTCGTATACTTACAGGTCGCATTTTTAACACGAAACACAAAAACTGGTATACAGTTTCTACAGGTTACATAATTATTGTAAACTTTAATATATATCCCCAAGCAGAGTTGCAAAAAAGCTTGTGCTCGCGAGGTCTGCTGTTCGTAAAACTATCTCCTGTCCCTTTCTCGCGAAACAGAGCGCCCCCACAGTTACTATGAAAAATCCACTCGTGACGTCACATGCCAAAGATATATATGTAAAGCTACCACAGCTTAGTAATGAGGTACTATGACGACATTGCTCTGACTGGCCGTTGGAGCTATCTCTTTCTATTCCGGTTTTTAAAATGCTTGTAACTTTGTCGTTTTTTGAGATATTTTATTTTTGTTTTCATAAATGTTTATCTTTTGAGGAATATTTTTAATTTATGCAAAAAAAAATATTTTAGTCATCATGCCTATTGTTATAGTTTCCAGTTCTGCGACATCATACTAATTTCAGTTCTACGAGCGATGTGGCCTGCCCATTGCCATTTCAACTTGCCAATCCTAAGAGCTACATCGGTCACTTTAGTTCTCCTGCGGATCTCCTCATTTCGGACCAACCAACCGATTCCAACCGATGGGGAAGAAAGGTTCTCGAGTGGCGACCACGAACTGGAAGACGCAGCGTAGGCCGGCCCCCCACTAGGTGGACCGACGACCTGGTGAAAGCCGCGGGGAGCCGATGGATGCAGGAGGCGAGCAGCCGCTCTAAGTGGTGCTCCCTGGGGGAGGCCTATGTTCAGCAGTGGACGTCTTCAGGCTGTTAATGATGATGATGATGATACTAATTTCATAAAGATTTTAATTAATATATCGTACATAGAAAATAGCTCACCATTATCATCATCATCTGCCTTAGGACTTTCACTGCTGAACATAGGCCTCAACCAACGAGCGCCATTTTTAAAGGCTGCTTGCATTCATCGGCTCCCCGCGGACCACGCCAGATAATAGACCACGGATGCGTCAGGAGCTGACCATGTTTAGTGCTATATTACCATCATCATCAGCTGGAAGTTGTCGACTCCTGAACCTCATGTCTCGTGCATCAAACGGCTCCATGCGGTTTTGACTGGGTCGCCGATCCACTTAATTACGCTGCTTCTTCCTGTTCACGCAAGATCTGAAAACGGTTGAGTCGTACACACAGAGCATGAACAAAATACGCTTCATCTGGGTGCAAAACGTCATTTTTCAAGTGCTTCTGTGCTTGTACATAAGTGAGTTATTGGATTGGAATGATAAAAATTATGAATAGTAATGCCAAGTGGTTCCGGCTACGAATAGTTAACTCCCCATCTCTTCCCGCCGATGGCGTAAAAAGCAGCTAAGGAAATATTTTCGGAATGGGCTGCTGTATTCTCTGGGCTGCAGTATTCTCTTAGGGTTTTCATTGTTATCTCACCATGACGCCTGCCAAGCGTGGTGATTATGGCAAATCCCTTTTTAATGACTAATTATGGCAAATCCCTCTTTAATGACTAATTATGGCAAATCCCTCTTTAATGACTAATTATGGCAAATCCTTCTTTAATGACTAGCACTAAAAACGATGGCTCCCAGTCCCCGGCGGCTCTGCTATCCCGCGGCTACGGTAGCGGCCATGGTAACGGCAGGGCAAGGAGAAGGAGTGCTACTCTTACCTATTTCTTAATAAATCATTTTCTTTTCAACTCATTAAGTTAGGTAGGTACGTAGCATAAAATAAAACACGCTATTTTGCTCGTAATTCTATTAATTACTATTAAATACTAATTCTATTACTTATGGGAAATAGTTTTTTATGGAGCCTTAGATTGTGATAAAGAGATATCCATCAACGGGAGAGGTCAGTGACTCTTTTTTAATAAATTATCTTCCTTATTCCAGTGATGCTATTATTTGAGGTCGCTGGCTATTTTCATACTAAATATATGTAAATATCCAATCATTACTGAATAAGTAAATCTATATCAATGCTCTGAGGGACGTAGTTCAGCGGTAGCCCATGAGGTTTTCAAACCGATACTCACCCTGGTTCGAATCATCGGCATTGTGAGTAAACCGCCATGTTCAAGAATTATAACAACTATGGAGAAAATTCTGGTATCTACCATCCCGCACTGGCCAGTTTGTTGGTTATCACAGTGGCTAAATAAATAAATAGTAACAAATTAATATTTACGGGTATTGTTTGGGTATGGGTTGTGGGCACACAGCGCCATCTAATTTCAAACTAAGCAAAGCTTGTACTATGATAACTAATAGAATACTTATATATACTTTTTTGTAAATACGTAGGAATAGGAATATAACAACAAGATATAGAAGACTCACCCATGTTCATCATACAAATAATGTTTGCCCTGGGTGGGAATCAAACCCACAACCAATTCAGTTGACAGGGCCATCACCAACTGGGCATTTGTAAAAAAAGATTGGAGGGTCAATAATACTCCAGAGAATAATTATAATACCTTCGACTTCTTCTTGGTTAATGACTTTCTATCGCTTTTAAGCAACAATTCTGCCAATTAATATAATACCTACATCCTACATAATACTAATACTGTTGAGTAAGTCATAACTTTTTACTCAATAATTTTTTTCTGACTTTCACGCGAGTATCAACACTAACTCAAACAAACACGTGTACTGTGTACCTACACGTTTTCATACGTCACATTTATATGAAACCGGTTGTAAGGCTTGTGAGGTGCTTACACATGACGTTTTCAAGTTCATGTATCAGGCTTGGTAATACACTGTCAGGGATACGTGAATGAAGCCAGTTCAATTTGAAAACACGTTTTTTGTGACTCGTTATTGTTACTAGATAGATATTATTATCTCATCCTCAGCAAGAAGATAGGCTCGTATTTCAGTTGCTCAGTCGTCGATGCTCAAGTCGAGTTTTCGTTTGGCGGAGAGGACCTAAAGACTTCCACAGTTCTACATAGACCGTAAACGGGGATCTTGTGTGCTAGAACAAACGGTGGTTATTTTGTAACCTAGCTATTTACATGTAGCCGCTTCCCGCAGGTCTATCAAGTGAGTCTTTTTTTCTTATAGGTACATCGATATTAAGCAATCAATTATCAATATATAATTTACTTTTCATATCAGGAATTTTATTGGTAGGTATATATATCCTAGTGCTTTCACCGAAATGGGTCCATTGCCTCTACCTGAAACAAAAAGGCACCCATTATAGGCCCTTTCATAAAACTCGTGGATCTTTCTTACAATTAAAATGCGGCAGAAGTCTGTTTTATGAACCGGAAAAGTGTACCTATTATTGCTTAACTAAATTAAGTAGAGTTAAGGGATCAGTATAACGGCGGGCATTGACTCTTGCAAATGTCCAATACTTAGGTTAATTCACTATGGAAATACTTAGACTAGTCCATTGGTTTATCTTGTCGTGTTAACAAATAAGTCCGTTACACTTTTAACCTAGGCTTATTGCAAATTAAACCTGCATTTATGTTTAACAGGATAAGTAATCAAGGTCGTAAGTAGAACATAGAATCAATTTACGAATTGCAAATAGGCACCATGGTCCATGGCAGGAAGGCGATCTAAATAGATGTCAGCTTGTCTAAATATTTTGAACATCTACCTAGTTATTCAATAAGTGGTTACTGAAGTGAACGGTCCTTTATCATAGTGTTCAAGGTAAACAAGGGAACATGCATTGAATCTGGGATCTAACCCTTTATGTTAGAGTTGAATTTGGTTACCAAAATATTCAGCTGTTATGGCTGCAGCCTTTGGCGCCCGCGCAGCCCCGTGGTGCTTTTCTTTCTATTAACGAATGCCAACGCCCTATGGCATACTTAGACTACGTCACAAAGGTATCTGGAATAGGCTGGTATACGAAATTGACCGCTATAAAAGCAAAAACTCAGAGGGTATATGCATCAGTTGTTTTGCGATCAGAAAACAACACAGACCACAATGTTTAAGCTGGTGGTGTTGTCCTCTGTGCTTGCCCTGGCTGCCGCAGCCCCTAGTGGGCTCGTCGGTCCTCTAGGCTTTGGCTGGGGTGGTCTGGGACTAGGTGGTCACTTAGGCCTAGGCGGTCACCTGGGTTTGGCAGCTCCTCTGGCTGCTCCCCTGGCTGCGCCTTTGCCCGCGGCCCACTTGGCTCTAGCGCACGGTGGCGTAGCGGCTGCACCTGCGATCGCCGCCTACAACTACAGAGGCCCACTGTCACTGGCTCCAGGACAACCCGCCAATATTGTGGCTCACGACGGCAGGCCACTCGATACCATCAGCGTCAACTTAGATCGTGCCGCTCATCTGACAGCCAGAGCAGTAGATCACGCCGGTGCAGCCCATGGTCACCTGATTGGCAAACGCTCTGCTCCTTACCTGGGTGCCGCATGGTCTCATACCGCTCGCATCGACCTGCCAGCTGCAAGACTCATCGCTCCCGGTCCACTTGCTGTTGGTGCGCCTTTTGGTTTGCATGGAGGCATCGGCCATGTAGCACCTGCAGGCTTTGGTGCCTGGGGACATGCTGGCCATTTGGGTCATCTTTGGTAAAATGTACAAATATTTTAATTGTAAAGTAACATAGTTATGTCTACCTACTATAGTTTATAAAGAGAGTTACCTATATCAATATTTCTTATTATTTTTTGAATATTGTTACGCTTCCGAGTAAGTGTACCTATTTCTATTTAGTTTAAGAACTTCTTATGAATTTTGTTTGAGGATATTCAGGTTACATTTCTAACATAAGTATCTTAAAATGGCAGTTTTAAAGAATCACATCTATCATAGAGAAACCTAATACGGACTAATACAGACCTAGGATATTTTCGTTAATATCTTGATTCTTTATAAAGCCCGACCGGCACATATTTATCTGAACCGAAAACCTGTTTCTTTATTAACCTTAAGGGTGAGCTTTTTGATCCGTAGTTAAGGTAGGTAACCAATGGTGAGATTGGTGAGAAATGTTTACGAATTCTAACAAATGGTCAAAAGTTAGAGTTTTCAACCATTAGTCGCCTCAGCTGAGGATCAGAAAACCCACCCTTATTGTCATGCTACAAGCGTTTGTTATCAAACTTCACACAATCAACATAATCACTAAAATTAATCTACCTTTTTAGGTTCGATTCCTACCCGGGACAAACATTTGTGTGATGAACATAGATGTTTGTGCTGCGTCTGGGTGTTATATTGTATACTATGTATGTATTTACAAACAAAAAAGTATATAAGTATTGTATCAGTTATCTGGTTCCCATAGTACAAGCTATGCTTAATTTGGGGCTAGATGGCGCTGTGTGAAATGTCCACACATATTTATTTATTACATATTACATTACCTTCAGATATTGTTCAGAAAAAACTCAAAACAATAATTTTCAAGCCCACGAAAAGAAACTGGATTAAGTTGCTGTAAAGGTTAAACGTCGTTATCATATAACTATTTGCAAAAGTAGTCCTGTCAATGTCAACAAAGTGTTCCGGCGTCGCCCATCGAGTAATATGATGATGCAGGTATAAAAGCTCTTACCAAGTATTGAAGTGCATCAGTCGTCGCTGAGTAGAGATACCAACACAGACCACTACACAATGTTGAAGCTGGTGGTGTTGTCCTGCGTGCTGGCCGCGGCCTCCGCTAGCGTGGTGGGAATCGCGCCTCTTGGGTACACCGCAGGGTTCGGATACGGCGCGCCCCTTGCATACAGCGCATCCCTCGCATACAGCGCACCCCTGCTGGCAGGGAACAACTACAGAGGCCCGCTGTCTCTGGCGCCCGGCCAACCCGCCAACATCCTCGCTGCGGACGGCAGGCCACTTGACACCCTGGAAGTCAATCTGGACCGCTCTGCACACATCATCGCAAAGGCAGCAGACAGTGGTGTTCATCTACTGAAGAAGCGTTCCGTTGCGCCTTTGATTGCACCCCTTGCGTACAGCACATCTTTTGGTTACAACGCGCCTCTCGTATACAGTTCCCCCCTCCTGCCGTCTAACAACTACAGAGGCCCCCTGTCTCTGGCGCCTGGCCAACCCGCCAACATTCTCGGTGCTGACGGCAGGCCCCTCGACACCCTGGACGTCAACCTGGACCGTTCCGCGCATATTGTGGCAAAGGCACTCAACAACGGCGTCCACGTGTTGAAGAAACGCTCAGCTCCCCTGATCGCACCTATTGCTCCCGTGGCCAGCCGTGTTGCGCTCGCTCACTCGTCACTGATCACTCCTGCCTCTCCGATCCTGGGGCGCATTGCTCCCATCACCCCTTACGCTTCGTTCGCCACTTCCTTCACTTCCTACGCCACACCCTACGCTTCCTACGCCATTCCCTATGCTTCCTACGCTGCCCCTCATGCTACCTACTGGTAATCAACTGAAAAGTGACGGTTTTACTTAAAATCTGTAAAAATGTACATACAATAAAAGAGAGTTACTATAAATGTGCTTGCAAATTTTATTCAACGATTTTTTACCTAACCGCAATAAATGAAATCTCTTGACTGTAATAAAATAGGAAATTATAAAAATTAGAATTGCCAGATTCATAAAAGCGCTGGTGCCTGAATTCCTAAAGATTACCTAAAGATTACATGTAATATACACACCATTTAGCTGAAGATTTAAAATAGCAATACCAATTAAGTTAGTGTAGTAGGTATAAGTATACTAGTAAGTACTAAGTACTATAGGTGCGTACCTACCTAAAAAAGAACACAAGAAATATATGTTAGACCTGCTCTTTAAAGATGATTAGATCATTGAAATTACTTATAAGCGAAATGGACGGCTAGATTGTAAATAAATAGAGTGCTATAAATAAGACAAGAAATAATCCAATTAACTCGTGAATTCAGCTAAAACAACAAAATATACATTCACATACATAATCAGTGACTAAATAATAAACTTTGATAGTTTTGCTACTGTATTATAAAATCTGTGGTTTATGTTTTAGGGCTCCGTACCAATAAAAAAGGAATCTTTATACACCTTTATTATCTATCAAAACCACTTTTATAAAATCAAGGTATTACCAGTACATGAATTTCACAAATTGGATGAAAACCTCCATAAAAATTATAGGGTAATTACTCCACTGGATGGATTACCTATTGGATAAATGCTTTGGAGGTGTTTAAGAGGTACCGAAATTCGGGCTTCTCAAGATGCAGTTTCGTTTGATATATACTTGTCCTCTCCTTTACACTTTTTAAGTAGGTATCTACGTTATCAGCATTGCTATTGTCTTGAACTGAAAATGTCAAATAACTATTTGCAATAAAACCGACCGCTAGGTGGACTAGCGGTCGGTCCAGTTAGATATTGAGAATATTTCTGTTATAACAAAATAAATAATTACTTCTACTTTTTAGCTAAGCTTGGAAATAAATAAGTATCCCAAGCATACGTTGCATCATCGCATAGGGTAAAAAGGGGAACTTCTGCCTCTATACAGACAAAACCCACCATGAACCGGAAGGCGCAGCGTAGGCAGACCCCCCACTAGGTGGACCGACGACCTGGTAAAAACCGCGGGGAGCTGATGGATGCAGGAGGCGAGCAGCCGCTCAAAGTGGCGCTCTCTGGGGGAGGCCTATGTTCAGCAGTGGACATCTACGGGCTGATGATGATGATGATGATCATCATGACAGACAAAAAGTGTTGAATACTTAGGTCTAATAGACGTCTTCTAAGTCATACCCAATCTGCTCTCCATTCCAAGGTACTGCCGGAATATTCAAAAGCTGCCAGCCACTGAGTATTTATCACCACATATCTATCTGCGTGTACGTATATATGTAATGGTGCTATAATAGGGTGTGTAAGTGTATGTGAGTGTATCTAAGTAATAACGTTTTTAATAGTACTTACGGGATCTAAGTAATAAGTATGTATTCGTTGGCTGTTTTTTATTTATATTCAATTCAATTCAATTCAATTCAATTCAATTCAATTCAATTCAATTCAATTCAATTCAATTCAATTCAATTCAATTCAATTCAATTCAATTCAATTCAATTCAATTCAATTCACTTCACTTCACTTCAATTCAATTCAATTCAATTCAATTCAATTCAATTCAATTCAATTCAATTCAATTCAATTCAATTCAATTCAATTCAATTCAATTCAATTCAATTCAATTCAATTCAATTCAATTCAATTCAATTCAATTCAATTCAATTCAATTCAATTCAATCCAATTCAATTCAATTCAATTCAATTCAATTCAATTCAATTCAATTCAATTCAATTCAATTCAATTCAATTCAATTCAATTCAATTCAATTCAATTCAATTCAATTCAATTCAATTCAATTCAATTCAATTCAATTCAATTCAATTCAATTCAATTCAATTCAATTCAATTCAATTCAATTCAATTCAATTCAATTCAATTCAATTCAATTCAATTCAATTCAATTCAATTCAATTCAATTCAATTCAATTCAATTCAATTCAATTCAATTCAATTCAATTCAATTCAATTCAATTCAATTCAATTCAATTCAATTCAATTCAATTCAATTCAATTCAATTCAATTCAATTCAATTCAATTCAATTCAATTCAATTCAATTCAATTCAATTCAATTCAATTCAATTCAATTCAATTCAATTCAATTCAATTCAATTCAATTCAATTCAATTCAATTCAATTCAATTCAATTCAATTCAATTCAATTCAATTCAATTCAATTCAATTCAATTCAATTCAATTCAATTCAATTCAATTCAATTCAATTCAATTCAATTCAATTCAATTCAATTCAATTCAATTCAATTCAATTCAATTCAATTCAATTCAATTCAATTCAATTCAATTCAATTCAATTCAATTCAATTCATTTATTCTGCGTTAATACACAGGTCTTATGTATAAAATGTCTTAAAGCTAAGTAGGTACATTTACCCGATAAGGGTGTCGCAGGTTTAGGTTAGTATGGTTAATAGGTATTATAGGTAATATCTTAATAAGATGAGTTATATATCTGCTCAGGCGCTTCAACCACATGTGTGGCCAGCATCGCGCAACGTGGACCGCTCCCCACCACAATTGTGGTTTACAGCTGATTGCGCTACTAGGGATGGCAATAAATTTTTAGAGGTGTCACTCGTTATAAATCGACTAAAATTGAAACTAGTTGAACATCACTATCGAATAAAGTAAAAGTCTCTATAGTTCAGGAGAAAAAAAAAACGCCTCAGTCTAAATTGCATCTCACGCCGAGCCGGCGCGCGCCGGCGACGGAGTAATTTCCTTTAGCTACGGCGGAGCGTCAATTATTATGTGTAGTGTTATTGTGTCTGTTTTTTATACTACAACACACGTAAAAATGCATTTGTTTAGAAAGCCAAGTAATGCTACTTATCCAAACTAGTTTTGAAATTTTAAAACACTGCTTAGTTTATTCGTATAAACCGTAAATATGCAAAACCATACCACGCTATTTGAGAAGCGCTTTGGGACCTACCTACGCCCGCCGCACCGCGCCTGAGTGGATAAGAGTAAAGCACATATACTTATACGTGTTTCCGTCTTTGCGTGGATCGGACCCAATGGTGGTATTATAACATTGTATGTTTTCTATCTAATAATCTGTAACTTATGCGTAGGTAGTTTACGGCCCTGGCTTTTGATCATACTCTCATTATAGCATCAAGTTTTACAAAAAAGTATTTCCATCAATTATTATAACTTTCTCTTATCACTAGAACAAAGCCAACCAATCAATGTCAAGAAAAATCTCACAATAATAAAATGCAGACATTACAAGGAAATGACACCATAATTATTACAGATCCAGTACCTAAGTAATAAAGGTGGTTTATTATATCTAACCTAGAGTTATTTTTATAATAATTTAAATTATGTGACATGAATCGGCCGTTATATGAATCTAGTTAGCATACTGATAAGAATGACTAGTATCTATATTTTCTTTATGTATTAAAATGTAAGCTCTCAGGGCCAACAACGATGCGTATTGGTGACATACCTGTCAAGTTGCAAGTATAAAAGCTCTTAGCAAGTATTGAAGTGCATCAGTCGTCACTGAGTTGAGATACCAACACAGACCACTACACAATGATGAAGCTGGTGGTGTTGTCCTGCGTGCTGGCCGTGGCCTCCGCTAGCGTGGTGGGAATCGCGCCCCTTACGTACACCGCAGGGTTCGGATATGGCGTGCCCCTCGCATATAGCGCACCCCTGCTCGCGGGGAACAACTACAGAGGCCCGCTGTCTCTGGCACCCGGCCAACCCGCCAACATCCTCGCTGCGGACGGCAGGCCACTTGACACCCTGGACGTCAACCTGGACCGCTCTGCTCACCTTGTAGCTAAAGCACTCAACGGTGGAGTCCACTTGTTGAAGAAACGCTCAGCGGCCCTGATCGCTCCTGTTGCTCCCGTTGTGGCTAGCCGCGTCGCACTCGCTCACTCACCGCTGATCGCCCCCGCTGCTCCCCTTGCATACAGCAGTGTCGCTCATATAGCACCCTACGCTCATTACGCGGCTCCCTACGCGGCTCCCTATGCCACTTACTGGTAATCAACTATAATGACCTGCAAACACCCCTCGTACAAATTGTAAATAAATAAAGGAGAGTTACAAAAACTTGTATTGTTTTATAGGATACCTATCTACTACTTTTTTACACCTTAAAATATCAGTCCTTATTCCTCGCTCTACACTGTAGAGAAAGAATACTGTAAGCGACGTCGGATAATGGCTCAGGGATTCTACTAAAGCGAGGAAATTAAAGAAACTGAAGCTGAAGGTCTTCAGAGATGTGTATTTTTCCAAAACGATTGACAGAGTCTATTAAGTCATTAAGTCACATTGGTACATATTCGATTCTAATTTTTAAACTATTTTTTTATAAGAGATCGAAGGAGGCGCGTCGTCTACATTTCTCCCCCTCAGTGCTTCAGCACTCTTCATCAGGATCCATCGGTAGCAGAGCCACGCGCGTCACCGGCCGCCGAAACGTCCCTCGACTGGTTTTGACGTCGACCACTCGAACTCGCCCATAGCCGCCTGGATATGTCTTCTCCACGACTCCCATCGGCCATTTGTTTCTGGGTAGAGTGGTGTCTACAACAAGGACGAGATCTTCTTCACGCAATGGCCTCTAATATCGGTTCCATCTTGTAAAAGAACTAAGAATAAGCGAGAGCACATCTGTGTGCGCATGCTTCAATATGACGCGCCAATAAGCAACTGCAGCATAAGCAGTAAATGCGTCGCAAAAGTGTGAAGCTCATTCGCTTTGCGTTCGTTACTCGCTGATTCCAATTTAGTTTCTGCGCAACGTGAGTACCATGTCGGTATGTGCAGATCTTGAAGTCTCATGAGTTGTGACATCTAGTCCTCTTAAATGAATCGAATAATTAATCTGTTATCATCTCATCCCAATGAGTTGGTATCAGTTTTCCAAATAGCCTGTAAAGTGATCTTTCCTTTAATTGTAAATGGCGCTAAAAAACGTATAAATGTCAAAAAATTACAACATTCGTAGCAACTCTAGCTTAGTCGGCTTTGTTTTAGTCCCAGTAGATCCTTAGGTATTTGCTTAAACGACAAATCAAAGCCAAATGTGTCGCGTGCAAGGTACCATAGCAACCACAGAGTGCGTTCCGATAAGCTTTCTTTGAATATGTCAACCGTTTTATCGTTCAGAGCAATTTTAGATATTCTTCGAAGTACATTATTGTTGCTACTTAGAAAACTTCTGATTTCAAAACCTCTTTGTGTATAGGTGTAGGTTATGTTTTCAATTGATGTCTTCACGTCATGCTCTCGCTGACTATCGACATAGCCGTCCATGTAATGCCATGATAATGCTCTCTAGCCATCAGCGTTCTGTCGTGGTATTTTTGTAACACCGATCGCGTCAATGGAAAATGAGCTCTTAACCTCTTGATGCAGTAGATTGTCAGTATCTTCGCTAGTACTTACATGAAGTAGGTATAGAATGTTCGTTCTCAGTAGGTAGCATCGTCAGTTCAGTAGAGAGCAGGTGGCTGTCATTTTTAATCTGTACATTCACTGCGCCCACAAAACCATGCACGCACCAGCCTAGCGACGTCTTAGTTGCGTATGGTTCATTGACGAGACCGGAAATAAAGCTTCGTGGCGCCAGCAGATGATAATGATCGTGTCCGATAAGAATCTTCGGTTTGACGTTACCGGTGTAGGTCAGTAGCTGGTCATTATCTCGAAGGTGCTGGTATTTTTGTATATCTGAATGAGATATGGTTTGCGTAGCTAAATCCAGCTCTTTCATCTTCCGAGCGTGTAAGGTATACTGTCCTCCTTGGCAGTTAGATATGGTGCAGATGATGTTTTCTACCTCACATGTAATTTTGCTGGATATCCATGCGCTCTTCGCATTTAATGTAGCTATGTTGCCTCTCAGCCCAGCTTCTTCGGTGATATCTGCTGATATAAGGCTTAGGGCTGCACCATCGTCTAGCAGGGCATAAGTCTTGACATCTCCTTTCGGTCCATGTACAGTTATCGGCACAACCTTTAGTAGTAGTCGCGCGCTCGTCTTTACTACTGCATGAGCGACTATCTCAGTTGGAGGCTCATCATCATCATTGTCATCCATTTTCTCATTTCTAAACGAAAATAAAATTAAACATTCGTAGTAGCTATCAGTCAGTGCTCAGCGAGCAATGTGCAGGTGACCGTGATATATTTGTATTACGATTCACACGCAGATCCTTATCATGTTTGTGTGCAATAACAATTCGATAAGGTGCGAGTAAACATGATACGAAACGTATGAAATAGTTATGACACCGGCATTACGGATCTACTTGAAATCGCCCACCCAGGCGCCAACGTTAAGCTTAGTCATTTTTGAAGTTGACGGCGTTGCGTGTGAAATCTCATTCACAGAATGTAGGTTGTATGGCGGTCGATAGTCATCTGGCCTCTTTCGGACAACCTGTTCGGTATGAGTCACAATGTGGCTAACTCAAGCCACTGCAGTCTTCGAAGCTTCGATACGCAAAAACTCCGCGAGTATTTCGAGTTTCGACCTCTTTTCATTGGAGCAAGTGAAAAAGTAGTCAGTCCACTTACTTATAAGGGTGCTCGGACACTTCGAAATAACGACTGTTAGGAGTTCTGGGCTTCGTAAATAGTCTTCTTCTTTTATCGCTTTTACTGCGGCTACGTAATTCATGACTTTGATTGCAAATGGAACGATGTTGGTGTGATAAGCTGAAGGTAGTGGGGCAATCTTTTTCAACTGCTGGGCTAACTTTAAAATTATCGCTTCCGGACGTCCATATCTTAGTTGTAGCGCATCTATTATAGCAGCAGGCGTCGTGTTTCCCATTAGGAGTGACGTAACAGTTTCTTTAGCTTCGCCGCGCAGACATTTACGAAGTCGCCATAGATTTTCGATATTTGTGAAGTTGCAGGCTTCTGTCGACTCTAAGTACCTTACGTCTGGACGGTTCCCGAAGCTGTGGAAGGATGGCCGATTGTGCCTGTTGCGGAAGGAGGGTCGTCCTATCGACTCTCCTTCCGCATACAGGCCCATCGTCTTGCTGGATGACATGGGGAAGCTGCTAGAGCGTGTAGTAGCTACCCGTGTCATCCAGCACCTGGAGGGTACTGGGCCTGGGCTGTCGGAGGCCCAGTATGGGTTCAGAGCAGGGCGGTCTACTATAGACGCCCTGCTCTGGCTCAAAAGGTGGACGCAGGATGCGGTTGGTGGAGGGGAAAAGGCGTTGGCTGTGTCGCTTGACATAGCCAACGCCTTCAACAGCCTTCCGCATGGAACGATACAGGAGGCGCTCCGTTATCACGGAGTACCCCTGTATCTGCGGAGGCTGTTGGCCGATTACCTCCAGGACCGCGAGGTCCTGGTGGAAGGGCGCGACGGTTTGAGGCACCGTCACGTCTCCTGCGGGATTCCACAGGGGTCGGTCTTGGGACCGCTCCTGTGGAACATTGGCTACGACTGGGTGCTGCGTGGCACGCTTCCTGCAAATATGCAGGTTGCGTGCTACGCGGACGACACCCTGGTCGTAGTCAAGGGGAGCGACCTCAGGGAGACGGTGCGGCTGGCCACGGTGGGTATAACCCTCGTGGTCGACCGCATTCGCTCCCTGGGACTGGAGGTTGCCCTCTCCAAGATTGAGGCCCTGTTGTTCCACGGGCCTCGGGAGGGACCCCCTCCAGGGACGCAGGTACTCCTGGAGGTCCCGGTTGGGACCCAGATGAAATATCTGGGTCTCATCCTGGACGGGAGGTGGACTTTTGGGGCCCATTTTACCCAACTGGCCCCAAGAGTCCTGGGTGCGGCTGCCGCACTGGGGAGGCTGCTGCCCGAACGCCACGTGCCGTTGGCTATACTCCGGAGTTATCCGGAGTATGGCCATGTACGGGGCACTGGTCTGGGTGGACGCCCTCGGTCGCAATAACAAGGCCCTGCTGCGACGTCCGCAGCGGGTCATTGCGACGAGGGCGATCCGCGGATACCGGACGGTGTCCTGGACGGCGGCGTGCGTGCTGGCCGGTGATCCCCCCTGGGAGCTCGAAGCGGAAACCCTCGCCGAAGTTTACCACTTTGTGGCGGCGAGGAGGTCCCGTGGAGAGCCCCCAGCGTGGGAGGAGGTCAGGCGCCTGCGGTGGCAGGCGCGGGCCGCCCTGTTGCGGCGGTGGACGGAGGACCTGGCTCCACCGGTGCCTGGGCAGAGGACGGTGGAGGCCATCCGCCCGGTCCTCCGGGAGTGGGTGCGGCGGCCATTCGGGTCGCTGACCTTCCGATTGGTGCAGGTGCTTTCCGGACACGGATGTTTCGGAAAGTACCTGCACCAGATCGCGAGACGGGAGGTGACCCCGGCCTGCCACGAATGTGGGGCGCCGGAAGATACGGCGCCCCACACGCTGGAGGTGTGCGCTGCTTGGGAGTCTGAGCGGCGCACACTTTCAGCGGTCGTTGGCCGGGATCTCTCGTTGCCGAGCGTGGTGAACGCCATGCGTGAGTGCGTGGCAGGCAACGGTCTCCTTTTGCGAGGTGGTGATGTCGCAAAAGGAGGCTGCGGAGCGGGTCAGGGAGGACGATACCAACTCTGACCCCCTCCGGCGCAGACGGAGAGGGGGACGGAGGAGGCGCTTCGGGCGCCTTCTTCGTCCTCCGTAGTGGGGCCGGCGGCGGAGGGTCGGGGGACTCTCCGCTGTGCTCACACGGCCCCACACGTCTGGTGGGTAACTGAGGTGAAAGGTTACCCACCCACTGGCGCAGAGGCCCGGACTGGCCTACCGCTGGGGCGAGATAGTGAATGCCAGCGCGACCCTATCTCGCCCCGTCCCGGCGGCGGACGGATCACGGGGGGGTTTTAGTGGGTTCGAGTCCCACATACCATACACATGCACATAGTGCAAGGGCATTTCCCCCCCTCAAAAAAAAAAAAAAGACGTGTAACCCGATCGAAGCCGGGATGGGTCAGCTAGAAATAAAATTAAAATACAGTTTACATATTACCATTTTTATTCATCAGGTAGTAAATGTGCGGATTCATGCTAGTTTTTACCAATAAGTAGCGTAAGGGGCGGCATAGGATGCGTAGGGGGAGATAGCAGAGACGGGGCCGACGCGCCCTAGGATCGGAGTGGCTGGTGTTATCAGCTGCGACTGTGCGAGGGCAATGCTGCTCTCGATGGGATCAATAGGTGCGATAAGGGCCGCTGACCGTTTCTTCAGGACATGAACACCAAGCTTAGCTGCGATGCGTGAGGCGCGGTCCAAGTTGACGTCCAGGGTGTCGAGTGGTCTGCCATCCAAGCCAAGGATGCTGGCGGGCTGGCCGGGCGCCAGAGACAGCGGGCCTCTGTAGTTCTCCAGAGCGAGGGGTGCGCCGTAAGCGAAGGGCGCAACGTATCCAAAGCCTGTGGTGTACGCAAGGGGCGCAATTCCTACCACGCTAGCAGAGGCCGCAGCCATCATGCAGGACAACACCACCAGTTTCATCATTGTGTAATGGTCTGTGTTGGTATCTTAACTCAGCGACAACTGATGCACTCCCACACTAGCGACGAGTTTTTATACTAAATGAGATGTTACGATGGGCGGTGCCAGAACACTACATCGGTAGCAAAACTACTTTTATTTAAGAAAAATGATGTTTACTGGAAGTCTTTTCATTGTATTTTTTTGCAGGCAGCTTATTTTGTTTTGCGATTATATAGACAGTATAATGTCGACTTCAATCTTTATAGAGATCGTATTGTATTTATTTATGCAGTAACGACTGTATTTAAAGTTTATTTAAAAAAAAATTATTTTAGTCGTTATAAATTTTTTTTTTATTACTAGCTGACCCGCCCGGCTTCGCACGGGTTAATTAGTTTTAAGCGCTGCCTCCCTTCTATTGCCTTTATTTATACACCTTTATTGCATGGGCAACCCGCACTTGGCCGTTTTAGAAAAAAAAGGATCCTAAATGTTATTCTGATTAATATAATCATACCAAATTTCAGCAAAATCCGGTCAGTAGTTCCAGCGTGATGCGTGTTCACAGGGACAGACAGACAGACAGACAGACAAAAAATTCAAAAAAATTGTTTATGTTTTTATATCGATTCAAAAGTGCAATGCAGTTAAAATTTTCAAAAAATATTCAATGTACATATTTAGGCCAGTTACAGTTTTATTATATGTATTGATATTGATCATTATGCTAAATTAAATTACATCTATAATTTTTCTATAGATTCTACTTTTTACGAGTATGCAATTTTAGATCACTAACTTTACACTCTTCACACAGATTTGATCTTCATAATATTAATTATGCATTGACATTGCTACTTTCTTTCAATTGATTGAATAACAACACCATATGTAATTTTTCCGATTTCGATTCTCGTTCATATTAATTAAATAGGATAAAAGGATTAAAATTATAAAAAGTTTGCGCTGACTCAGTTCCAAATAATTAAATGACCGTGTATAATTATTATTAGTGACTCATTCTGCTTGAAGACGCTGTTGTGAGCCTGTTTTACTACTATGGACGATCAGGGTTCAGCACTAGTACAAAGCACTGAAAATTTGACGCACATAAAAATAACCATCGCTTATAATTTATTGTTAGTTTAATGTTTAGTTTCAGATGAAAAATTGTATTAGTGACTAATCCTACAAGCTCAAGTAGCTCTTGGCTTGCAGTATTTGGTTATTCTTTTATCATTATAAATCATTATGAAACATTATAAAACCAGCTAAACCGCCCTGCCTTCGCACGGTTTAATTCGTTTTTCGCCGTAACCCTATTACGTACACCTTGTACACCTTGGGTTACATATTTAGAGTTTAAGTAAGGATCTTTAATTTTTTGGAAATTTATTATAGCCTATAATCACTCGGGGATAAAGCTTCCCAACAGTGAAATAATTTTTCAAATCGGTTCAGTAGGTTCGGAGCCTATTCAATGCAAACAAACAAACAATCAAATCTTTGCTTTATAGTATTGTATGTATAGATGTATAGCTACTATCTGAATTGCAATTAATTGGTGGTACTGTGTGACCAAATACCACCACATCATATTAAAATTGTACTCGAGAAATTTCAGGATCGCTGTTACCAACAAGTAATTTAGAGCGTTATTAATATTAACACAATAAAATTATTATACAGTTCGCGCAAAATTGTAGGCGCTCGTGGAAAGGATTGTGTTAAAAACCTTTTGATGTTTTACGGGAAAATATGATTTAGTGTAAATGAGTTTCAGAATGGCAATGCCTTTGTTACAGTACGTGTTGTTACCACATGAATATGTAAGGAAATACTCTACCTTACCTGCCCTATTATACAGTAGAATTTAATTAAAGTATTACATAAATGAATTATTTGAGTAATAATTTTTTGGCAATAATTTAAAAACCAATAAATAATGAAAAAAATGGATAGTCGTTCCCAGTAGTTCTAAATTTTATGATAAAATAAAATATGACATAGTATTCTATATATAAGTGCAGAATAAATATAAGTGTAGAATAATTTAAATTTCTACAATTTAATTGTTTGCCCTTATTTATTTTAATGGTAGGTATGCCATTGTAACAAAGGTAGCTGAGGGGTGGTGACTTGTCGAGGATTCTGGTCGACCTCGATCTTTAAAAATGCCAACTTCCTGTTCAGTCTTGCACCGGTTTGTAAAATCGCTCTTATCTCTAATGAAGACTTTCTATAAATACATTTCTGTGCAATTGTCGAGCATCAGTCATTGCTCCGAACAACACAGACCACAATGTTCAAGCTGGTGGTGTTGTCTCTGTTCGCTGCGGCAGTCGCTGAGCCCAGCGTATTGCTCGCGTCTCCTTACACCACATATTACTCTTCTGTAGTGGAACCAGCAACGACGACCATCTCGAAATCGGCCAGCAGTGTCATTCATCCGTCGCCTGTCGTTTATTCAGCTCCTTTCCCGTACAGCCACTTCATTAAGAAGCGTTCGTCTGGACTTCTATCTTACAACTATGTGCCAAGAACCACCTATTTTGGAGGCTACTCGTATGCTGCAAGCCCACTGCTATCAACCCCTATTGTCGACAGCCGTGTCATCGTGCCTGCTACACCTGTGGCCTACACCACTGCGCATCTGATCAAGAAGCGATCTGCTCCGCTGCTCGCCACTACATACACCGCTGCTGATCCCCTGTACGCTTCCACTTACGCTACTGCACCAGTGTTTTCTGCCCCTGTCATCCATTCTAATCCTTTGATTTCTACACCACTTAGTTACTCTACTTATTTCATTAAGAAGTAGTCTTTGTCCCCAGAGAACAGAGTTGATATTTATTATGCCTGAAGTACCTACTTTGAAATATAGGACAGCATGATTTCATCATCATCAGCAGCCTATATGGACAATATAATTACATACTTCCAAGCGCTCGTCCAGGGCTCTTGTCAACCTATTAATTAATCTATTTAAGATATTGTGTACATATTTACTATGATACCTGTTCTTGTAGATTAGGTACCTATTACTATTATGCACATAAATGCAAAAATAAATGATTAAATAATAATATCACTACCTCTATGTTGTCAGTTTGTTAAGCTTGTGTATGTATTTCAAGATTTTAAACTATGAAAAGGGCATTTAAGTATTTATTACACCACATCACATGGATAAAATTTCAAAATATGTAGGTGAGTATGTTGGTGTTTATATATTTAAACTATTTCATCCGCATTTGTTCAATCACATACAATTAAATCGACAGTACAATCGGTAGCATCCCATTTGCCTCCCATTTAGTTGTTGATATTTTTAAACTCGCTCACCATAAAGGAAGACGCCCTCCGAATTTCAGCTCCTTAGTGCAGTGGTTTTGGCTGTAGTTAATTTGTCAGTCAGTTGGTCTATCAGGCAGTCCATCACTCAGGAAAAGGTCTTTTATCATCAATTATACATAAAATAATGAAGTATATAGATTTATGTTACCATTGAAGTGTAAATAGTATCAAATCTAGACTTTCCGAGTCATTTGATATTACATATTACATATCCAAGGGTCAGATATGATAACTATAGTATTTTTTGTTTATAGAGTGTAGGTTTTTATAGGATCTGTGGTCTGTGTGGTTTAGGATTTTAATTAATTGAGATAATTCGTATAACACAACTAACAAGTGAAATACACAACACATTCACAACACACGTCACACACATACATATATACATAATATTTATTATGATGTAGGGTATCTTTATTACAAATGAAATAAACTTGTAAATTTGGGCTGCACAATTTTTCTGCACTGTTTAGTATAAAGGTTCATTGTATTGTCACGTAGTCTCATCTAAAACTGGTTTGAAGTGATCAGAAACACTCTTACTTTCATCGTAAGCGACAACAGTTGCGTAGCGTTGTCCTGTTATATCATCTGGGAGTGATGTCACAGCTTCCTCAGTATTCAGTTCGGAATTCGGGGTCTCAAGGACGTTGGTCTCTCCTCGTACTTTGTCTATCGAAATAGGGGTTTCCAATGCTCTTGCTAACGGCAGGTTGTGAAAAAATGTTAAAGCCACAGGAGTGTATATGTGATCCACTTTTATTACTGGTGTAAGGATAGCATCACTTGCCACTTCCGCTGCAGAGGGGTATACTGCCAATGGGCTGTAGACCAACGGCGTTGACACAAATCCAGAAGTATGCCTGATGTCAATCCTAGATTGATGAGACACTGCGCTCGGCGCCGCGAAGATCAACGGACCGTATTGACCTTGCGCTTTGCATACTGTACACACGAGAAATAATATTCTAATCATTTTGTACAAGCAGTCGTGACGTATGAAGGCGAGGCAGATGAGATGAAGCTTATAAACTCGTATAACGGTTGTTGCGCGCAACAGGTCAAGTTCTCGGTCGCTTCAAACTGGTCATTGCATCACTTGGCCCAAGGGCAGTGGCCGGAATAAGATGCTCGCATGCAGTATCAAATTGGTCAGTGATAGGTATACAAATGTAATATCTATTACTGCATAATCTGAGCTCACCGGAGGCGACGTTCTTGCATAGGAAAAAAATTACCTACAACATCGTTTGAAACTAAGGCCCATATTCAAAAACCAATTTTAAATGGTTCCTGAAATGTGTTCTAGGTGATACAATTTTACGCTCAGACAGCTCAAAGTATGTTTTCATTTGCCTATTTTAGTTAGAATGGCATTATTTTGGTTTTACACGGAACCAGTGGATTTCGTTCGATCTTTCATTCGAAAATAGTTTAATCTGTATTTTTGATCACTTTGTTTTTTATACGATATGACAAATTATGACTAATAGCAGTTTTTACCAATGTACTCTGTGTATAATAGTTATCTGTGATGACAAATGAGAATTCGTTTGTTTCTCGAAATCCACAATCCACATTTTCTTTACAAGTCATCAGATAGAGTTTTGGCGGGAACGCGGAAAAATTCACGTCATTGCATTGTATTATTATTCAAAACTTTTGCTTTTTCCAGTGTTAATGTTTAAAATTGGTGGCGTTTTACGCATTAAGTGCTGAATTACGAGCATGAGTGAGGGCAAGTGATATAATGTGGTGAAACGTGATTTTTCGTGTTGCTTTCAAAAAAAACTCCATAGAAGCTTCTACTAAAGTTGCCACCACTTTGCTGGAGCATGACTTAGACTGGACTATGACTCTGACTTAAACTGGACTATGACTATGACTAGGACATGACTTTGCGTGAAATATTTTATAACACGATGAAAATATAATACTTGACACTGGCTAAATACACTATGTGTGGAGCCAAAATGTAAGAAAAAAAAAATCATCAGATATCGAACTATTTGCATTGCATCGTGTTTACGTATATTGTCACCTGAATTTAATCATCAACATTAGCCTACTCCACTCCCTAATCCACTGCTGAATATAGGCCTTCCCCAGAGAGCACCACTTTGAGCGGTTGCTCGGCTACTACATCCATCGTCTTCCCGCGACTTTCACCAGATTTCACCAGATTGTCGATCCACCTAGTAGTGGGCCTACGCTGCATCTTCCGGGTCGTGGTCGCTACTCGAGAACCTTTCTTCCTCAACATTCATTTCATTTCAGTAATGGATAAAAAAAGCCGATGTGAAAATTGGACCGAAAATGATAAGGTAAGCACATGGATAAAATAAAAAAATTATTACCTTAATGGGTAAGCATTGTAAAAATGTAAAAGTGCTATGCATTTCATAGCCTATTTGCACTTTGATTTTTTTTATCGTTATCATCATTCTTATTGGTAAAAAATCTATTCATACCGTCTGGTCATTGTCGTTATCAACCCAATACGTTTCCAGTGCTGGGATTAGGATTGTGGATCCTTCTCTTACAGGGAGAGGTGTAGGTAGGCAATAATACACTGGACGTCTATGATAACATCCAAAATTGTGTCTTAGTTAACTGTAGAAGTTCAGCAGTGGACTTCCGGCTGTTTATTTATATATGTGTTTAAGAGAGGGTACAAATTCCGCACATAGCTTGCAAAGGATTTGGTACAGGATCAAAATGTATGTATTCTAACCATATATGGTGTGCAGCTTGGGTTGCACGGGCTACCTCTGAGCCACTCGCTCCATGTCCACTTATTCATACGTAAAATGTATACCTACATGTATGTTTGACAATATTTCCTGCTATAATTCTAATACACCTTATTTATGTAAAAGAAATTGATTAGTTATATATAATTTATATTTTTAATTAACTACTTAAGTAAGTATCACAAGATAAAATACTTAATATTATATTTAATAGTTCATATTTGTTATCTTTTCAGCGTCTACTGAAAGAACTAATAAGGGAGCGAGTCTCTGTAATAGAGTCAAAATCCACCACCACTAACAACAATAATAAAAAAAAACAAGCATGGACAGATGTACAAGCCAGGTTATTAACTTTTAAATAGTTTAGGACTTACAGTTATTATTAAAATGAAAATCTATGTACAAAGTATATAAACAACAATTTCCTTATATCAGCTTTAACGTTATGTGCTCGGGCGGTACACGAACCATAAGACAATTGAAGGCCCAGTGGGCCACGGTTAAAATGGCAAAAAAGTGGTGGTGCCGCCTGAGTGGTTAAAAGCAAAGACTTGTATCCAGTAACGAAAAAAAAAGTAAGGCAAAACCGTACACACCACTTTGGGTGTGATTGGATCTCAGCTGTCAAACTCAAAATCAGTCGTTGCTTGGACGTATAACACCCAGACACAGAACAAGTATTTGCGCTTTTTTAGGGTTCCATACACAAAGGGTAAAATGGATCCTATTACTAAAGACTTCGCTGTCCGTCTGACTATTCGTTTGCCCGTCTGTCACCAAGCCATATCTCATGAACCGTGATAGATAGACAGTTGAGTGGTTTCACCCCCAAAAATAGCCTACAATAAATCTAAGAAGAAATAAAAGCTATATAAATCAGAAAATTTGTTTCATTTAATCCTTTCTAGAATATAAACTCATACATTTCATTAGTTACTGCAGGAATGTATCATGCTCCTATAGTATTTAATAAAATGTATTATGAGGTTTAAAAAGTTGTATTACAACACCAATAACTTTCTAAGTTACTCCCATGTCGTTTTTTTTTTGCCACGGCGCGTATATACTGTGCTATCGATATCGATATTTGAACATGGAACTAGGTGCACCACTATGGTGACACAAGCGCTTGGTGGAGACACTGTAACTAACTGTCAACCATAGAGCTCTCCTATCCACAGAGTACATTGGTAAAGATTGAAAGTCCTATCTGTCTTCACTAATATACTAGATAGCTGTGATACAATGTGATGTTGAAAATAATTTATTGAAATTATTATGTGGCTTCAAAATCACGAACGATAGACAAACGGGAAAAATAAAACAACCAATTGACGACAAAGCGAACCGCTATAATTATATGAATCTCCATACTGCAGTAGAAAAGCTTGTTTATAATATCGGAGAATTCGCCCTCATGTATGAAAATACATGAGATAAGGAGATAAGAATATACGATAGCTATTTCAACACGTAATAATCCTGACCTAATGCAGGCATATATCAGGATATATGGCCGTGTATTTAAAAGCTCACAGAGGAAGTGACCAGACGTAGATTCGACGATATAGCGTTGCGGAAAGGAGGACCTGGAGGAATATGTTAGGTGTATTCCACGACCACTGCATGTGTTTTCCGAGACGATTTTGTAGTGTTTATTATGAAAAAAAATCACCACTATGAAATAAATCTACCATTTGCATTCAGCTTTCACAGTTCACTTACTTACCTTACCTACTAAAGATAGACTAAACAGTGGCTTTATTTAAGTAGGTATACTCAAGCACTGTTTTGAGTTTGTTTACCTAAATACTCTGCAAGAAACATAACCTGCCTGACTGATACACCTGTTAGGTGTCCACCAAAGCGCCAACCATCTAACAACCACTAAACCATTCAACACCACTTTGAGCGGCTGGTTGCCACTTGTATCAATCGGCTGCTCTGCGGTTTTAACCAGATCATCGGTCCATCTAGGTTTTGGGAGGCCACCCTACGCTGCATGTTCCAGCTCGTAGTCGCCACTCAAGAACTTTTCTTCCCCATCGGTTTCAGTTCTATAGTTAGTAATGTGCGACGTGGCCTGCCCAGCCCATTGCCATTTCAATCCACTTGTGTAAATAAATATCAGCCGCTTTAGTTCTACGGATCTGCTCATTTCGGATCTCATCGGATATCCTCCCAAAATTGCACAAATTTGGTATTCCGTGGTGTTGTCTTTACCAATGTACTCTGTGGTGGTGTCTGACTTACCAATGTACTCTGTGATTTCAAACTTGATTTGGACAAAATGGAACTAAATATGAAGTAGATATGAGCGCCGCGTTAGCGCGCCGCCGTCACCGTAAATTCATGACGGCGCTGAGCACAACACGGCGGCGTGCCGTCGTGGCTTGCTTTCTCGCTCTTACTAATGAGTACTGACCGATCCGACAGTTTCTGAAGAATGCATCATAACGCTATTTTGATGTAACACCACATAATCGCAATATTTTTGTAGTCCAAGCGCTAACGTACTCTACAGACATGACAGACTCATCTCCGCATCGTCGTCACCCTAGAAATATCTTGGGTGACTCAGAACACCCTATTACACACAGCCGTCATATCGATTGCGCTAGGATAGTAAAGCGGAATCTGACCTAAGTGAACCATATTATCTTTCAGTTTTACACTTGATTGTACTTAAATTACTTGACATATAGCGTATTTGGCAAATTTCATGATTGGACAAAAAGACAATTTGACGAACTACCGATTTGACCAATATCCAATTTGACAAATTACCGATTTGACGAATATATGATGACTGATGACTGATAAAATACTATATAAGTATTGTATCAGTCATCTGGTTCCCATAGTACAAGCTATGCTTAGTTTGGGGCTAGATGGCGCTGTGTGAAATGTCCACACATATTTATATTTTATATTTATATCTAACTTGACCAATGTCGTTCAACCCTCGTTTTCGTCACTGGTATAAAAATCGACGTAACGTGACAATGACAACAGACGATCTCGCCGGCAAGGTCGACCGACCGTGTGGCCCCGTAGCAATATGACTTTCTGTAAGTTTTTTTAAAGAAATTGTACGCAGGAAAAGATCTCAAACCAAGGTCGCCGCCGCCGCCGCCGCCGCCGTGAAGACTTTTAGTACACGCCGCCGCCGTAAAATTGGTCATCAGTGCTCATATCTATGAAGGCGTGAACCATTTACGGGCTGCGATTTTATGGGCGGGGTTATAGAAAAAATGGGTGGGTCTATTCCCTCCAGTGGATCGTTATTGGTTAATAAGTACTTTATCTTGTAAATAATAAACGATTTTAAAGCTAGGCACATATGACTTGGCCAAGTTCATTGGCTGATTGTAAAATCTGAACATCCAATGAATGAGCTGTTTTTTTTGTACTGATAGTTACAGGGTAAGGTGGGTCCAGTCGTACCCCCTGAATAAAAAACTGGTAAAAAATGTCTGTCTATGTATTATAAATTAAATCAAAATTCTTGCGTAGTACCTACATTGATTCTTTAGTTATTACGCTAAATCAAAATATTATTAAAATCTTTCAGAATTTAATTTACATGATTTTAATTTTTATTCTAATTTATTTTTATACCTACCTACTTACTTAATTATTGATTCATTTGTATTATGTTTTATAGGGCCAATGTCTGAAATAAATGATATTTAATCTAATTTAAGTAATTTAAATTTTTTTAAAACAGATATTCATCATCATCGGCCAGAAGACGTCCACTGCTGAGCATAGGCCTCCCCCAAAGAGCGCCACTTTGAGTGGTTGCTTCCACGGTCCACCTAATCTAGTGAGGGGCCGGTCTACACTGCATCTACTAGTTCGTGGTCACCACTCGAGAACCTTTCTTCCCCATCGGTTGTCAGTTTTACGAACGATGTGACCCGCCCACTGCCACGTCACTTGGTAATTCTGAAAGGTATACCGGTGACTTTAATTCTCTTGCACCTCATTTCAGATCTTGTCTCGCAAGGAAACACCGAGCATAGCTCTCTCCATAGCTCGCTACGCGACTTTGAGCTTACTCATTAGGCCAACAGTAAGAAACCAGGTCTCAGTGCCGTAAGTCATCACTGGCAACACACACTGTTTGAAAACTTTCATTTTCAGGCTTTGAGGTATTTTAGACGAAAAGATAGGTCGAAGTTTCTCGAACGCTGCCCAGCCGAGTTGGATTCTCCGTGCGACCTCTTTGTCGAAGTTGGACCTACCCATTTGGATCTATCCTAGGTAGGCATATTTTTGTTTACGACATTGAAAGTATCGTTCCCATCAATTACCGGTACAGGTGGAACATGGGCATTAGACATGATTTTCGTCTTGTCCATGTTCATCTTAGACCAACGTGTTGGGAGACTATTGAGATCGTTGAGCATGGTGCTAATAGATATTATACCTACATATTTCAATGTGTTTCTAAAAAATACTTTGGGTACAAACTTACAAAATAACCGGCCAAGTGCAAGTCAAACTCGCGCACTAAGGCCTCCGTACCATTAACTATAAAATGACCAAAAAATCACATTTGTTGTATGGAATAAGAAAATAGTATCCATTATGACAATTGGTGAAATTGGTTGAACTAATTTATTGTTGGTGTATGTATCTACTAGATATTACTAAACTATCATCTTCCGTGACTTGTTTCCAAGGCATTATTAAATATTTTTTTATGCATAAATTAATAATATTACTCAAAAGATAAACTTTAGTGAAAACAAAAATAAAATATCACAAAAAATTACAAAGTTACAAGTAAGCATTTTAAAAACAGGATTAGAAAGAGATAGCTCAAACGGCCAGTGATGTCAGAGCAAGGTCGTTCATAGTACTAGGCTGTGGTAGCTTTACAAACAACCTCTTTGGCATGTGACGTCACAAGTGGACTTTTCATAGTAACTGTGGAGGTGCTCTGTTTCGCGAGAAAGGGACAGAAGATGGCCTCTCCTTTCTATACCGATTTTACTTATTTTTTTAATTATTGCATTCATTTTTAATCTTCTTTATGAAAGTAAAGTATTTACTTGTTAATTTTTAATACTAGTCATTATGCCTATTATTGTCTTAGGCATTTATGCAACTGACTGAGTTTAGTGCACCGAATTTTTATCGTTTAGTAAATCCTAGAGAAATAAAAGCAAACCTAGGAGCTGTCAAACTTTAGTGCAGACGGGGATTAGACTGTGGTACGACTAAGGCAACCTTTCTCTAAAATAGTGATTGGTTAAAAGAAAGATTCCATTTGGCCAATGACGACGAGATCTTCATACACAAGCATGCGCAGTAAATGCCATTTTACGTAGAAAGTTTTTTAACTAAAATGTTCTACAACTCTTATAGAGCTGTCAAATGCAGTGGTATTCAAAAACGATCATCAAACCTGTTCTAGTCACAGATAACAGAAAAAACTATTGTTACTCTGTGGTTTTAGTAATATGACGTTTCCAGTAGCATTAAAATTATTTTACACGGAATTCGGTCACATTGTTCAGTTTTTTATCAAAATGCTTATTCTTATCTATAGTAATTTTTATAACTTAAAAAACCAAGGAATTCATATGCTCATACCTAACTGGAACGACGACGTTCCTCACGAACCTACCAAGATACGGCAAGATTGGTTGAATAATGCGACCTGTACGCAAGTACGACATCGTACTTGCGTACTCACTTCGTTCGCTTTGTCAAATATTTCCCAAAGAATACACAGTCGTGAAAGGTTCTCGAGTGGCGATCACGAACTGGAAGGCGTAGCGTAGGCAGAGGCCTCACTGGATGAACCGACGACCTGCTGAAAATCATGGAGAGCCGATGGACGCAGGAGGCGAAGAGCCGCTCAAAGTGGCGCTTTCTGGGGGAGTCCTATCTAATGTCTAGAAGCTATAGATGATGATGATAATGAAGCAGTTGTGAAAGCTACAAGCTATTTTAAAATAAAGGAATAGAGAGAGACAGGTCTAACATTCTGTGACGTCAGTTCTTGCTCATTCATAGTGCTTCATTATTTAGCTGTGGTAGCTTTACATACAATAGAGTATTATCACAGAGTAAGCAACGCATCAATGGCACGTCTTAGGCTACTGTGACCTCTTCCCATCAGGAGGGCCGTATGCTTGTTTGCTACCTATAGCATAAAAAAAATCACATGAAGTCATAAACGTGCGTTTTCAAAGTCACTGTGGGGAATCTCTGTTTTGCAAGAAAGGGACAGCCAATATCTCCTCTAGAAACTTTAAAAGATTATTACTCCGAGATTTATTTACAGATTTTACTAATTTTTTCATTTAATTTGAGCCTACAAGCGCTATTATGAAAATAAAATTTTAATTTTAAATAAGAAACATGAAATAAGAACAATGTCTCGAATAACCTTTTATTTTAGTTTCATCCTAAGGGTGAACATATTCAACAATATGTGGTATACCACAGATACTGCTATATAATGTTACTATATACGTAAGGCCTCCGTCACTCGATGTACTTGCGCGCGCTAACTACCTACCGTCAGATGGATTGTCGAAAAGCCTTAAATCAGCGCTGTTGCCGCCAACCGCGTGACGCGGTCGGACAATTCAACTTTACTAGGAATTGAATTAGTGTTAATATAACTTTTAGAAATTTATGTGCAGGTAGGATACGTAGATGTACCTACATCGAATATAAAAAAACAAGATTTTCTACAGGATGTAATTAAATTCATAAGCATAAATTGAACCCATGATACTACATCATTTATAGATGATTATTAAATAGTAAAAGTGTGTAAATGAAAATATTTTTATTGAAAATTATGAAGATTGCCGCGGCACCTAACGCAGTTGGCACGGATGATTTTGATATATTTAAACGTTTTTATACCTTGTATACTAATTAAAAACAGTACTACATTATTTTAATTAAATTTTGTATTGTAGCATTTAATTAAGTAAGTTATTCCATTTTTTGGAGTTATAATTATTACTAAACCAATGTGTTAGAATTCAAAAATTTTGGTCCAGACGTAACCAGTATCAGGAGTAGGTACTTAGTTTCAAAGGGTGCTAATTAATTCAATTACACCCAGTATATTTTCTATTTAGGTACCGGATAATGATGAAAGTAAAACCGTAAGAAAGTTAACCAATAAACATGTTTCTGATACCTACTGATGTAGGTACCTACTTAGGTATTTTATATATTTTGTCATTATCTTATTAGTTAAAATATACACAGGCCACATCCACATCTAATCTAAATATTGGAGAGAAACATTGATATTGAAAAAGTGGCTATCAGTTGACAACGACAAGCGCCTCCCTAGTCACTATCTCCCTCGAACCACGTTTCCGTCCGATGTACAAATTCCAGTTAGTATAGAATATCATATTAAACTTCCATGTGCTTGACATCAATTAACAACATCTGTCACTGTTGTGTAAATTATATACTCTTTGACTGTTGTTTGTATTTTCTTTGTACGACCATGGTATTTTAAAAAATAAATCCAACAAATTGTGGTGAATTATCCACCAAAAATAACTTAATAATCATAAAAAAATCACCTACTAAAATAAATTGGAAAAGCAACGTAAACTACTTATCTGACAAAGTGAGTAGTACCTACCAGACCGATACTTCTATTCATCGATAAGTTACCACGCATAGCTCCATGATACCACGATTGACCATCATCACTCGGAAGGGGAGCACGTCCACTGTTGGCTTGGGTAACTAGCCTCTTGAATCCAACAGCTCCTGACGGTTTTGTTAATATCTACCTACTCATACGTTACGCCTTATCGGTCCGTGGTATCCACGCGAAAATCTTTTTGGTTCTCATCGTTTATATCTTAGTGTCAATAAAGAGTTTATAATATAATTCTTTTCTGTGTTTGGTACCGAGTAGGTATACAGCAACCATAATTTAAAGTACACAGAAAGTAGAGCCTATGTTCAGTAGTGGACGTCTTCGGGCTGCTAATGATGATGATGATGAGAAAGTAGAGCTAGGTACTACCAGGCCACCACAATGGCCACAATGGTCGTGTTTTTTAACATTTTCACATATTTCGTATTTTGTTTCAGAAATGAGAGCCTGCAGTACCTACTGTGTTGTGCTTTTGTTACAGTATTGTGATCATAAAATATTGGTGATGTTACGTTAAAGCGCATGCAGTTTCCGCAACGACTTTGTAAACATGAAACATGACTACCCGCCTCTTATAATGCTACAATTTACACCCGTTGAGCTAGATGTACCTTATTTGTCTTTGGTACTATAGTCGCATTATGTATTAATACCTTCTTAGAATAATTGTATTTATTTTATAAATTGAAATAAAACTTTGTGAGGTCATGTTTTGCATTATACTTCACCTATAAAAACATCTCCCCAGGATCCTTGCGTCTTTTTCTCACAGGGCTTATTTATACGCTCGTTATACGGGTATATGGCCAGATGAGACCAACAGCATTAAATTGGCACTACAAAATTGCAGTTTCAGTAATACAGCACTAGTAAGATAGACCTAAGTCTCAGAGTGGTATTTTTTATGTCGATGAGAAGTTTGTGAATATTTACATGAAATAAATCACATAAAGCTAAACGAGATAAGTACCTATGTTTTCCTATTGTATTCAACCGTGTGGTCCAGGTATAACTATATATAGGCCCACCACAAATCTTGTCATGGCTACCACAAGTGCAAGCAATGGGCAGCAATATTCTCTTTCGCACTGAACTGTAATTAAGGGAAGCTCAACTACTTAGAACGAGCCGGTAAAGCTAAGCAATGGACGCCATGATCACTGCTTAGATGGGTGACCGCCACAAAAAGTGATCATTTACAGCTGAGCTCTACAATGCTCCGGTGAAAGCACGTTAAGCCATTGGTCCCAGCTACTGTGAGCAGCACCAGAGCTGACTTCAATTCTTCAAATCCTTGAAATTCATCCTTTCTCGTGAAAGAATTTCAATCACATTGTATACCAAAGCCGTTTGGAGTAATCATATCGCAGATTTCTTTTTACAATACCCCACGAAAATGTTCAATGATCCCGTTAAAGTACCCTCCTACCTATTTTAGCTTAAAACACGATTTTAGTGACGAAATCAGCGTTTTCGATTACAATTTTTTCTATTAAATCGGTGATTCTCCGCTCTGATTGGACGTTTTAACATGACGTTTCAAACTTTGCTCTGATAGGTTATAATATCGTTTAGTATTTGACAGATTGATGACAGATTGACACAAAATGGAGGATAAAATGATGATAAAATTCGTTTTTGAATACAAAATTTCACTAATCTCGATTTCAGAACGATTTCAGGAAGCTTTGAGTAAATTCTGAAATACACAACTTGCATACATGCCTTTATAATAGAGATAAAAATGGTTTTTGAATACAAATTTCGTAAGTAGTTTCTCAAACGTATCTTTAATCGATTGCAACTTTCTTTGAATATGCCCCTAAAAAATTATGCGTAACGCACTACCCTTCTACTTCCTTGACAATTCCTAACTTTAACCAAGTAATTTCATTGTCACCATGTACCTGATCTATTATGTCTGCGAACACCAATCTATTTGTAATCATTCAACAAAAAGTTGAATTCCTTTTTTGCAACAATCGCGGTGTTCAATAGCGGATCGAATTATTTATAAGAATTGATCCTGTCACTCTTTGGTTTCATACTATAAGAAGGTAGTGGGTGAAGGTGTATGCATTAGTCAGTTCGGGTAGTTCAAGCTTTGTTGTCAAAAATGTTCAGAACAATGTTGTTATTTGTTTGTATCGCCGCGTGTTCAGCTCATGGAGTGCTGCCACTAGTGCATGCGCCAGTTGTGGCTCCTGTGGGTCTTGCGCATCAAGGATACGGCGGCCATGGTCTACTCGGCAATGGCGGACATGGTCTACTCGGCAACGGCGGAGATGGTCTAATCGGCAACGGCGGAGATGGTTTACTCGGCAACGGCGGACATGGTATACTCGGCAACGGCGGACATGGTATACTCGGCAACGGCGGACATGGTCTAATCGGCAACGGAGGACATGGTCTACTCGGCAACGGTGGAATTGGTCTAATCGGCAACAGCGGAGATGGTTTACTCGGAAACGGTGGACATGGTCTACTCGGCTATGGAGGACATGCACGGACTGGTTACGGAGGACAAGGCCAGGGTGGATACGGAGGAAATGGCCAGGCTGGATACGGAGGTGGCTTGCTTGGAAATGGTTTTTTAAAGCCCATTGGTCATCATATCTTCAAGCGGTCTCCACACTACGTTGCACCGGTCAGCCACTTGGGTGCAGTTGGACACTTGGGAAGCATTAGTCACCTTGGTTCGGTCGGTCATCTGGGTGGAATCGGGCATGTAGCGCCAGTAGCCTCGATTGCTCCCGTCGCTGTGTCACATCAATCGCGCCTTGACGTCCACCATTCACCAGCGGTGGTCGTAGCTCCCGTTCTACCGGTTGTAAAACCAGTTGTTGCTCCAGTTCTTGCAGCTTCCTACGGGGCTGGGCATTATGGAGCTGGGCATGATGGGGCTGGGATTTTAGGAGCTGGACATTACGGAGGAGTCTACGGTGCGGGACATTACGGGCATGGGCACTACGGATCTGGTCATTTGGGACATTTCTAGTCATTTTGTATTGAAAAGTAATAAATACTGCCTGTATATTTAGTTGCTATAACGAACCGGCATAATCTTAAAGTAATTTATAGCTTTAGATCTTTATTTACTTATAAATAAATTTACGCAAATGAAATTTATTTCTTATTTAATTTACTTTAGACATCCTTTTAATAACTATTAGGGCAGGATACGTAATAGCATTTTCGTATTACTTACTCCTACTATTTATTATACGTACTACGTAGTGACGAAAATACTTAAAATTAAAATACTGTACGCTACCACGCTAATGGCTTGTTTATTAATGGGATATCGTATTCTATAGATGTCGCCACGGCTGCAGCTTAGTATAACAATAGACCCACAGACATCTAATACAGTATAGCTGTGAATGTGAACAGAACAAAAATGTTCGCAATCACTGGGCTTATAACCATAGTTCAGTTGGGAAAGCATCTACTCCGGATTTGGACCACCACTGTAATTCACTATTTTGAATTTGGTAGCTTTTAGTTATTTTAATAACGTCTGTAATATTTGAGTAGGTAACTAACCGGGTAGTGAATTCTTAAATCATTGTTTTTGAGTATAAATGAAGAAAATACAACCCGCATACCATCATTGCCAAAAAAAATTTGTGCGTAATAATATTGTTATTGCGAACTGTTCTAATTATATGCATAGATAGAGCATGCATAATTGCATAAATTTTAAACACGCCGGAATAAGATTTGAAGGACTTTTATTAGCATTTTGATTTATCAAAGATAAAAGTAAGGTAGCCAGCTAATTTGACGAGCATATAAATTGTCCGGAAGACCGAACCAGAAAACCAACGACCTGGTAAAAACCGCGGGGAGCCGATGGACGCAGGAGGTAAGCAGCTGCTCAAAGTGGCGCTCTTTGGGGGAGACTTATGTTCAGCAGGGAACGTCTTTGGGCGGATGATGATGATGATGATGACGACCTATTTAAAGTACTACGGAAATATTTGAACTAACATAATCGATCATGACTCATTTCAATTTTATGTTATCCAAAGCTTTACAGATCAAGTAAATTGCTCTTACTGCTTGCCCTATTGAATAAATAAAATAAAATATTTAATCCAAAGTAAGCATAGCTTGTACTATGGGAACCAGATAACTACTAAAACACTTATATTATACTTTTTTGTTTGTAAATACATACATAGAATACAATATAACACCCATCACGTCTTTCGTTTATATTTCATCACGATATAAATAAAATAATTAAGTCAAGGGGGGTACTCCCATCTCTGTCAATATACAACTGCATTTATAAGTGTTTCTTTATATCATTTTACCTCAAAATGAAAAAATCGATGCGTAACGCAAAGTTAGCTATCGTTTTTTTAAGCTAAGTAAATGCGACTTTGTATAAGTAGTATGTTCGACTGCTGGGGGACAACCACAACGTCTTATAGCATTATTACTTCAATATAACTTTAATCATACATTGACAAATGACATAAAAGTAAGAATACTTTAATGTTGCAGAGCCAGAGCAAAGATGATGGTTTTGTATTAACTTGTGGTAGCTTAGCTGTAATAAACATGCTCGCATTAGGTGCTGTCATCGCTGGCGGTTCTCCAAAATATCTAATTGTTGTTCCCGTTTTATGTCACTTTCTTCTTACTTGCGTACTTGTCAAGTGGAGTAAAACAGAGGAAAGTTTTCAAGTAATCATGTCCTGTTCTTTTAATTAAAAGCCAAGTGCTATTTCATCCCACTCAATAATGCTGGTCAGTAGGGCTAGAGGAAGTTAACTTGGAAATTGTTAAATTAGGATGAACATATGATAAATTAGGAAAGAAAGTAGATAATTTAGAAAGTGGACGAGATAAGAATTGACTCAAACCGACTGGAGGGCTACCCATTACAACTCATTAGAAAGAACAATTATTATATGTACTGAATTGGCATGGAGCTAATTAAATAGGTACTTTATTACCCTTCAGCTGTTATCCAAAGATCACAAAGAATAAACGACGAACTAACAGTTCTCTCTCCTCAACGAATTCTTCATCACCAAGAAAATAAAAAAGGTTATACATTCGTTAACTATACCAATGTTATTAATTTACCGAGATGTTAATTAATTAGTAAATTAAAAACGGCAATACCCGCCTAAAAGCCAATATATTGAAAATGAAACCTTACCTGAAACGCGTACATTTACGTTGGCTTCATTAACATCAGAAAACATATTTTAACGAACAAGAAACTCATGTGCTAATTAAAAAATTGAGATGTGATATTCAAACTAACATAAAATAAAAATGGTCAAATGAAGCTCGCCTACATTAAAATCAACCCGGAATAGATCGAATAAAAGTTTTGCATCATGATAATTTGTCCTTATTATATAAAAAATCGTACACAATACAATGTACGTTGATCAAATGAGGTAGGCCCTATGAACACAGATAGTGAATGCTAGTGCGACCATATCTTGCCCCATCCCGGTGGCGGAAGAATCACGGGGGGTTTTAGTGGGTTCGACTCCCACATACCCCCTCACCCCCGCGGCAGGGAAGTGCAAGGGCATTGCCCTTCCTCAAAAAGGGGCCTATGAACACGGTGTATTTTTAACGCTCACTTTTGGGGCCGCATTTGTTAGTTTTTGGACAATTACCAGGCTCCAAGAGCATGCGTTAGTAGAGTATGCATCGTCAGCGCTTTAAAAATACGGCGTGTGCACACTTGCATAAAACCTATTTTTAACGCTCACTTTTGGGGCCACATTTTTTAGTTTTTGGACAATTACCAGGCTCCAAGAGCATGCGTTAGTAGAGTATGCATCGTCAGCGCTTTAAAAATACGGCGTGTGCACACTTGCATAAAACCTTAGGTATACAAAGTTACTAATGGTTGTAAAAATGAAATTACGAATTATATTCACATATACTCATTTACAATTCATTTATTTTGGCAGTGTGTATAATATAATTATTGGGTTCATTTTCGTTTACATCAATTGATCGTTTACCAGGGGTGGACACTGAGAGCCTTGGGGACTACGCCGGTGTAAGAGGCCACTTGGGGGATGGAGTAAGCAGTGTATGCAGAGTAAGGAGATACAACGGAGCTGGAGTAGGCTGACACTACGGGGGTGGAGTAAGCCGACACTGGTGGGGCGGAGTAGGGAGGCACCACCAAGCTGGAGTAGGTAGGGGGAGCCACGGCCACGGAGCGTTTCTTAAGGTGGTGTCCGGCGAGAGCCTTGGCCTGGAAGTGAGCGGCACGCGCGGCGACGACTTCGGGTGTGTCGAGTGGCACTCCGTGCACGGCATCCAGGACCACTGCAGGCGCGTGTGGGGCCTGAGCCAGAGCGGTGTAGGGCAGCACGGCGGGCGCGCCGTACACCTGCGCACCGTACGCGGCGGCGAGTGGCGCTCCGTGCACCACGCTGGAGCTGTACTGCGACAGCGAGCTCACACCGGGCACCACGCTGCTGTATGCCACCGGAACCACCCCCACGCCGGGCTTCCCAGCCGCCAACGCCGCCACGCTTAACAACACCACCAGCTTGTACATTGTGGTCTGTGTTGCGGTGCTCACTCAGATCAACTGATGTCTAACAAACATTGACGGATCCTTATATACCTCGCTGTAGCATGCTCATTGTCAAAACAAATGCTAACCTTCAAAACGCAACTCTATAACACTTTGATATTATTAAAGTCTTGACCGCTATAAAAACTTTTGTCATGGTGGTTCCGTAACTTTTTGCTTATCCTTTTATCTGATATACATAACTTGATTAATGCATGCGACGAATTTAGAATAAGTGTAAGTATTGGCAGAAAACACAGGGATTTTTAAATTACTGAATCGCCCACACCAGCTGGAAGCCGTACTCAGATGGACCTAGGATTCTCTCATAAAATTACACTTTGGATCCTGGTCGTGGGGAGGAGGATTGCTATGATTACCCCGCCTGGCAAGCGTCTGAGGATCACAGAAAATTTTAATGTACCGAGGAGATTGTTGCTGCCCATTGTAATGCTACATGTATGTATATATCATAATATATTACCTGGTTTCTATTATTCATTCACAACTTTCACATCACAGCACTTGACAGTCCTTTTCACAGTAATTTAAGCACAAAAAAACTTGATTTTTCTCAAAAATTTTACATCACTTTATCGATTTTGCGCGCGGGTCACGGGCCCGATTTCTAGACACGACTGCTCGGATGGCAGTTGTTTTGAAACTGTTTTTTTTTGTTTCGAATTTAGTTTCTCTTCAAATTCATATTTTTCTTTTTCTACTGTCAATTTCAGTGAGGTATTTTATAGTTTGGCCATGATTGTATGTATTTTGACTCTAGATTTATTTTTTTTACTATTCTGTATTCAAAATTTTGAAAACTGCAAAAATCTAGAACCTTGGAATGCTAGCGAGGTTTCTTTAGAAAAGCTGTCGCTATGGAATGGCAGTCTCAATTTACTCCTCGAACGAGGAACACTAAATTGATATAAGGCCATTCCCGGGCCAGGCAAGGCCCGGGAACTCAAGAACGCCTTCAAAAACCATCTTTGGCTATCCAACACCAAAATTGTGAAGTGAATCTCCATCTACGTCAATCGCTGCGCCACGACATATCCATTGTCAAATCGCCGATCGCCGAGCTACATCCGCTACAGCCAGTCGCGAAACTACGACGAATCTATCGCCGAGAGCTGATCGCCGAAACTACATCTGTTGTCACCGTCGGCCGCCGTATCTACCACGACGAATCTATCGCCGAGCGTCAACCAGTGAGACGACCGGCTTGCCTTTTTCAAACATTGAGTGGCAATATAACTTCATCACCATGTTCCGGCCCGTCGTCCGTCAAAGCTTTGACGACTAATACCTGCGTGTCTCCTGCTGCTGCATCTTGAATCTGAGCTGCGTAATAATACTTCATCGACGGTGGAAGGACGAGAATCTTCTTCTGGATCCAGAAGCTAATAACTGAATGAGCTAGCCGCTGAACTCTGGAAGTCGGACAAACTAAAGGCAACGAATTCCTCAGTCTCTATAACGACAGTGGGCCTTGTTTGAATAAAGACCCGGAAGTGGGCCTTGTTTGTTTGAAGACCCGGAAGTGGGCCTCGTTGAAGACCGGAAGCGGGCTTTGTTTATCTGAAGACCCGGAAGTGGGCCTTGTTTGGATCCAATAACATTCTAATTCCACCGTGATAACTTGTAGGCCGTAAACAACTTAAATTTCGCGTTCTTCCGCATCATCTAGAGACTCCTTTTTTTTGCTTTCTACAAAGCTTGTAAAATTTACGAAAATAAATATCTGTTACCAATTCCTTTTTTTCTCTTCAGCTCTTAGGATCCTGTCAACCTAGGCACTGTTTAGGTAGGGGAGGAGCTGCTCATTAACTTGTAGCGTTCCATTCTACCTTTTTCACGAAAGGAACGGATGTAACGTGACAGTTTGGCGCCCAACTAAAATGAACCCTCTAAAACATTCTTCTAAATTCTAAAATAATACTTACTCAAGTAGGCTAAAATTTGATATTGACTTTTGGCTCTAACGTAATATCTTAGGTACTTGCATAACTGAATGAGCTAGCCGCTGAACTCTGGAAGTCGGACAAACTAAAGGCAACGAATTCCTCAGTCTCTATAACGACAGTGGGCCTTGTTTGAATAAAGACCCGGAAGTGGGCCTTGTTTGTTTGAAGACCCGGAAGTGGGCCTCGTTGAAGACCGGAAGCGGGCTTTGTTTATCTGAAGACCCGGAAGTGGGCCTTGTTTGGATCCAATAACATTCTAATTCCACCGTGATAACTTGTAGGCCGTAAACAACTTAAATTTCGCGTTCTTCCGCATCATCTAGAGACTCCTTTTTTTTGCTTTCTACAAAGCTTGTAAAATTTACGAAAATAAATATCTGTTACCAATTCCTTTTTTTCTCTTCAGCTCTTAGGATCCTGTCAACCTAGGCACTGTTTAGGTAGGGGAGGAGCTGCTCATTAACTTGTAGCGTTCCATTCTACCTTTTTCACGAAAGGAACGGATGTAACGTGACACCATCATTTCCTGGAAATTCCTTGAGCTGGTTCTAATGGCAACCGAGGAAAGAAATGGACGTTTCTATTCTCACACTGCAACCCATCATCTTGCTACCTGTGAATCAAACCCCCTTTTTGAAGTGATGTTTGTTCATCGCGACAAAATCGAACGATTTTTAGAAAATATTCTAATAAGATTTAATTAAATACAGTCACGTGGTGCAGAATGTAGAGACGTCGAGTTCATTACCTATGTACAACGTATAAAAAATCAGAGTATCTAAGTTTTGATCATAATGGCTCCGAAACTCCTTTGAGCGATTTTTGCTATTCCCTATACTTTTGGATATGGCCATTCACAACTCCGTTGAAAAATTCATTCTTTATCTGTTACTACCTAGGTATAGAAACCCAGTACACTCGCGAAATTTAAGCTGTTTAATTGGAGCCATAAATGGCTTTGAACGACGCTCACGACGGTCAGTATAATGTGTAAAGAGCATAGAAATATTATTATATTAGACTGACAAAACCTCTCTGATAAAAACCTCTCAGAAAATATTCGCAGTAACAATTGCGCGGTGAAATCGTGTACACACCAAAAAGGCAGCATAAGAGTTTTAGTGTGTCATTCCACTGTTAAAGCTTTTAGGTTCTTGGTTAAATCCTCTAAAATACCAAAATAGTGGCATTGAGAAGGCGTTGTTTGGAAACTTTCCCTACATAGGTAGTACTTATATGGGTAGTTATGGTTATTCTATGCTCTGTATATAGAAAACTCACAATATGCCTAAATATGTGACACACCAAATAATAATACAGTAGTATAGTACACACAGATTTAGAATATTTTCGCCGAAGTTTTATAATTGGTTTTCAAGATGAATTCGTGTTCTTTATTTCACGATGATAATTTAAACAGGTTTTCTTTTCAATACGTATACTATGCGGCAATCCTGTTTTTTGTTTCAGATTCTATTAGTTAGTTGAAGAAAAGGGTAGAGATAGGACATATGGAATGGGATGGCGGGAGAGCGTGCCATCTATAATCGTAAGTCGTAAGCTACATAGTTTTATCTAAAAAGGACTTTACTGTTTTATTGTAAGTAAATGTTATAAAAGCGATGATGTATCTCAGTTGATACTAGATATTACATCAAGCTTCTTTGTAAGCATAGAGTGTTGCGCTGACTCAAATAAGGAAACTCGTCGGTGCAGTTATGCCTCCCCAGCTGAAGGGTGCATTATCGTAATGATTATAAAATCAGCATTAAAGTTTTAGTTCAAGAACTGTGTAGATAATTGACTGAATCAGGCGTGACGTGTCGGAAGTTCACTTTGTATTTAACTGTGTAGATGATAAACAATGACATAATTCACTCATAATAGTAATTCATATTCATTTAATTAATTAATTTTGTTTTAAATTCACTGCAATCTCACCACACAACTTATAGTTGGCAGTTTCATCAACGTGCGTAGGTCGTTGGTCGGATCCTGTAAGAGCTTAAGCTTCCATTCAATGGAAGAAAACATCATTATTAAAGCATTACAACGATTTTTTTACATTTTACTTGGCCGGTGCGATTCTGACTCACTTGAGAGCCTGTTTAATGTAAAGGTGACACCTTTTTTGTCTAAACTGATAATTGTAATAATTGAAATTAAATATCTCATAAAATGACCAAGTTACAAGTATTTTAAAAACCGAAATAGAAAGAGATAGCAACGGCCAGTGACGTCAGAGGAAGGTCGTTATAGTACCTCATTACTAAGCTGTGGTAGGTTTTTTGTGGTAGATGTAGGTGGTAGGACTTTTCTGCAAAGTTCGTCTAGGTAGGTACCACCGTTTTGCCAGTTATTCTGCCGCCAAGCAGTAGTATGCAAGCACTACTGTGTTCCGGTTTGAAGGGCATTGTAGCTAGTGAAATTACTGCGCAAACGAGACTTTATGGCCTGATTACAGTCTGGTAATCTGATTGCTGGACTGTGTGGTGTCTCGGGATGACGTGCGCAGTGCAGTGTCACGCGAAACTTTATTATTTTTAAGTTCCGAGTGACACTGCAACTGTTGTGGGCAGCCGTATCGCTTAACATCAGGTGAACGACTAGCTCGTCATGTCATTCATTCTCATAAAAAAAAATAAAAATAAAAAAAATCTCTTTGGCATGTGACGTCACGAGTAGATTTTTCATAGTAACTGTGGGGGCGTGGCACTCTGTTTCGCGAGAAAGGGACAGGAGATGCCTCCTGTAGAAACTTTAAAAGCTTATTAGTTTAATTACCGATTTTGCTTATTTTTTCAATTATTGCATTCATTTTTAATCTTCTTTATGAAAGTAATATTTACTTGTTCTTGTTTAATAGTAGTCATCATGCCTATTGATAAAATAAATATTTAATATAATACTACTTAGTTATGGTTAAATACCTGTCGCTAAGCACCTATCGGATCATAAAAATCTGTTACAATGTTTCAATGTTAAGAAATGGTCAACAAAGTTGCTAATTTACTCTCTTCATTTATAAGTAGTACCGTGCAACTCGTATTACTTATATTTTTTTGGCAAATAATTATACCTTTATTAACTTTTCTTCGCAATCATAACTATCTATTTATGTTAATCCAGCGTATAAGCTATCTGCGTTCAAAATTTCATCAATATTGGTTTAGTAGTTACCGAGATAGAAGGTAACAAAATTTCACCTCCACCACCCCCACAGACACACACACTTTCGTATTTATAATATTATTAGAAATTAGGATATTAGGATTAGGATATTAGGAAGGGTTAGGATTAAATTAGAAATTTCATTCTTTGTTGAATTGATGATTAGTTCAACATTTTAAAATGGTACTTAATAAAAGGCAAAAATAAGTGTTTGTAGTATATTTACAAGCCATCAGTTTAATCAGTCGTTCGTTGTTCTGAACCGAGGATTCAGAATCCTCGTTATTGTGGTAACGTTTACCAGGGGTGGATGCCGTAGGCCTTGGTCACGATAGGAGTGGAGATGGCAGAGTAGCTCAATGGAACAGAGTAGCTAGATACAATTGGAGAAGCAGCGTAGGTCGATACCACTGGTGCGGCATAGTGTGTGGTCAGAAGAGGGGTAGATACCACGGAACGCTTATGGATCAGGTGCCCTTCAGCCAGAGCCTTAGCTTCGAAGTGGGCAGCGCGGGCGGCAATGACCTCTGGAGTGTCTAGAGGTACGGCGGGGGCACCAATGGTTGCGGGTATGATAGCTGCACTCTTGATGAAAGCACCGGTAGCAATGGGCGCGCTGTAGGCAACGGGAGCTGATACAACTGTGCTGCTGATAGCAGGAGATGACTTGATATCAAGACGAGACTGCTGTGACACGGCGGAGGCAGCGACGGCTACGGGGGCGGTGGCATACGCGGTGGGAGCAGCAAACGCGGTAGGAACACCATACGTGCCAGCAGTAGTGTACGCAGTAGGTGCAGCGATGGATGCGCTGTAGGCTACTGGAGCAGACACAACTGTGCTCGTGACAGCGGGAGATGACTTGATATCAAGACGAGACTGCTGTGACACGGCGGAGGCAGCGACGGCTACGGGGGCGGTGGCATACGCGGTGGGAGCAGCAAACGCGGTAGGAACACCATACGTGCCAGCAGTAGTGTACGCAGTAGGTGCAGCGATGGATGCGCTGTAGGCTACTGGAGCAGACACAACTGTGCTCGTGACAGCGGGAGATGATTTGATGTCAAGACGAGACTGGTGGGACACGGCGGCGGGTGCAGCGACGGCTACAGGAGCAGCGTATGTGGCAGGTGCAGCATACGCAGCACGCGCGGTATACACACCAGGAGCGGCATACACACCAGGAGCAGCATACGCAGCAGGAGCGGTAAGAGATGCACTGTAGGCTGCTGGGGCAGACACAACCGTGCTTGTGACAGCAGGGGATGTCTTGATGTCAAGGCGAGACTGGTGTGATACGGCGGCAGGTGCAGCGAAGGCTACAGGGGCGGCAGCGTACGCAATAGGAGCAGCATATACATTAGGAGCAGCAAGAGGTGCGCTGTAGGCTACTGGGCCAGATACAACGGTGCTTGTGATAGCAGGAGATGTCTTGATATCAAGGCGAGACTGCTGTGATACGGCGGCAGGGGCAGCGGCGTACACTGTAGGAGCAGCGTATGCAGCAGATGCGTAGGCAGGATCAGCGAGGAATGAAGGTCCAGCAGAAATTACGGTGCGCGATGCTGGCTGGATCACGCTCGACACTACAGCTGGCGATGATTTGATATCCAGCCGGGACTGTGATGACACAGCGGCGGGAGCAGCTGCGATGATTTGCGATGAGTATCCCAATAGTCCGTTATAGGCTCCTGAGGGTGAGGCCGTGGCAAACGCCACCACAGATAACAACACCACCAGCGAGTTCATCGTGGTCTGTGTTAGTTCAGTAAACGAGACGAGCGAAGGAGATTAAATGATGCTTTCTTCAGGTCAGCGTGAGTTTTTATAGTGGTCGCGATCTGCCTGAAATGAAAGTCAAGTTCGACGAGTCCATAATTTTCATAGTATGCACTTACAAAGTTGCCTATAATATATCATTGTGATATTTGAGAGTATATTGATTATCAGCAAATACTTGAACCTAATTATAATATGTATATCCACAGAGTAAGCTCTGATTTTTACTCTTTTTTCATATCTTAATGTACTTAATGATGATTCAGTAATTCTGTTTAGGGACTAATTGGAGTTTGCCTGAAAGTAGATATAACTAAAAGTCCGTAACTTGTAAACCATAAAAAACTTGGGCAATTTCATGAAGATGATTTGGTGCTGGTTTTAGACTTCCGGTTGAATTTAATTCGAGGTACATCTTTATTTACCTACCTATAAACCGTAAACTTCAGAATGAAAATAATGGGGCCAATTTTAAAGGCTTTAGTTGACAGATCCAAAGCTCCTAAAACTGTTGCTGTCCTTGTCAAATAGACGGCAATGTAAAAGACGGATATATTTTTAGCATTATTAAAACTGTCAACTAAAGCCTCCAAAATACGGCCTAATATCTATCTACTTAATCCTAAGTCTATGGTATAAAGTTATAAACAAATAAATAATCGTGCTGATTTCGGCATACAAAACGGTAGATTTTTATGCGTGCTGTAAATGCAGTAAGAGCAGGCTATAGAATAAGTTTTGGCACAATGAATTAGATTACTAGACTACATTTCATTGCCTAACGTTGCTAATAGGTATATTACGTATACTGACATCACGATAATAGTAGTCTTCGACTAGTAACATGTACAAGTACATGCCACTCATCGCGCAGAGTGTAATTTCTATGCGGGATATAGCGCAGCCAGAAAACGCTCGGCCTAAACCTATACATAGAATTATATGTGAGATAACTCTTATAGCAAATACCGACCTTTTTCGACGAGGCGAGTTAGTAATAGGCGGTTGAAAAAAAGTGTTTTAAAACCTTGTTTAAAAAGTTGTCCTAAACTAATTTAAGACTTGACAAACTGTAGACCGTAGTTTATAATAATTATAATATTAATATTTTTCTGGCTCCCAGTTTTTGTCGTCAGATAAAGCTAAATGTTAAGGTTTTATCGGCCTTGTATCCGCTTTCATACGATCACACGTAGAGCGAATGGGCGTAGGCTTCACTACTTTTGTTTGTTTTGAGAAACACAAAGAGTTGATACAACATTTAAAAAAAGATTAAATTATTTTTAAGTGATGTGGTTGATAATAATAACGCCCAATGATCATAATTATATGTATAATTATATGTTATGATCCTGGACCCTAACTGGGATTCCCTGTATCTATATAGGGACCCAGAAAGTACGAGGGCATGACACAGAAAAAGTATTTTAGTTTTATTTCACTATGCATAAATAATTGTCCTGAGCGGGAATCGAACCCGCCACCTCTGGGTTATGAGTCGAACTGCTCAACTACTAAATAGGTGGTACATCATAGGTCATCTAACAATGGCTAATTTGTATGTTGTGCATTTGTCCTCTATAATAAACTGAATGAAGTAAATCATTGTAATGGAGCTTAGCTTACGCCACAGAATAAGTAATCAACTCTTTACAGTTTAGATGTATCATTGTATCAAGTGCATTCTTCAGTGCTCTCAAAGTTGCCGAAAGACACAGCACATCAGCCCAAAATACGTCTTCTGCTGAACGTGCCTCCGTCATTATATACATAATACACCACTGGACATCTGGTACGTCATAGGGATGATTTGCTATAACCACCACACTTGGCAGGCGGATTGGTGAACGCACAAGATTTTCATGTATCCAGGAAAAAGTATGCTGCCCATGCCCTGGGCCTGAAGTCTGCTATTTAAATTATGTCATAATGGTTCATGAATGGTGCCATAATGACAGGTTTTGACACTAATTGTAGTCTACTTATGGTTTGTAGACTAACATTAGTTTTAAAATCTGCCATTATGGTACCATTCATGAACCATTATGACACAATTACACATGACGCAAAATAGCAGACTTCGGGCCCTCATGGATATTCCTTAAGCCAGTTCTTACGGCACCCACGGAAAGTCTATTTGCAAACTGGGACTACGCAGCCTACACGGCACGAGTATTTTTAATATCAGGTGTATGTAAGCTAGGTGTAAAAGATAATAAGTACACCGTAAAAAAGTACATCAACTCTGTAAATATATGTAACAAGCTAGTTGACATTACAGATAGCGGCATGCGGAATCCGAGCCTTGTACAGGAGTTATCACCTGTCGGAAAATAATTAGCATTTATAGAATAAATAAATCTGAACATAAGCTAAATAAGCTGAACATAAGCCTCCCAATAAGGGGCCATAATCACCACACTTAGCAGGCTTCTTGGTAATCGCAGTAGCTTATAATTATACTTATATTAGCTACTGCAAACGAGAAAATTCGGAAGTCTGTAAGGTATCTATATATTATTGTCAGATTTTAAACACTTTTAGGTAATAATTGGTGTACCTACATAATTTGGTATCCGTCTGTTGGTACAGGAGCATGGAAAAATTCAGAAAATAGGGCAAATTTTGTTTATTATTGCGCACTAGTTAAAGTTTGCCTTTTATCTACCAACAGATTATAGCCATAATTTAAACCATTATCGCCGCTCATTGCCTCTTTAGCTATTGTTTTTTACAAATTAACATTGCGGAAATTTAAGTTTAAGTAAAACCACAATTTATTCATTTCATTTATTAAACAATTCAACTCAATGGCACAACGTTCCAACTCGCTTGATCTGTAGGTACTATTCCGATGGGACATTCTTAATTATTTTTAATAAATACGGTTGTTGACTGTTACAGTAATTTAGACTTAGGTCTTGGGGCCTCGGGTATAAGCCAGCGTTGTCAGGTTGTTGGGCCAAGTTTGGGCTAGCTGGTCGCTCACCAGCCGTGAGCGTAAGCGGGAGCGGCCACGATCGGAGTGTGCGCGGCTACCAAGGGAGCGTGCGCCACGGCTACGGCAGGGGAGGCGATCTAAACAAAAGATGACGATTGACAAGATTGAACGTATAATTCTATGTTTTGTAAGCCATTTATACATACATTTCCTAGTGAAAAATGCATGTGCGCAATATAATTGTTTCCTTATAGAATTAAAAAAATGTATAGCTTATAGACACGAATAAAAGACTTCAACGCGTTCAAGGACTGCATGCCTTTGTTTAGTCATTATTCGATAGGTGTAAAATATGAGTCAGTTCTATATCACTTTTTTAGTTTATGTATACGTAAATTCGTGACCTATCATGCCAATAGTTAGATTTATCGCATCTAAATATTTGCAACATACAAATGAATTACCTAAATCAACGTATTATTTGATAGTAAAATATAGACTGAAAGTGCATTGGGCAAATATGCCGGCAAATATTTTCGGCAGAAATAAGAGTTTTACTTTATATTTTTATATTGATCTTTGAAATCACTGCGATTATGAAGTAAGCATAATATTATTGTATGTAGTTATATCGAGTGGTCTTTGTGGATTTTACAGTTGCGGTTACGATAAAGTTAAAAAAAGGTAGTAGTAATCTACGCAGAAAAAAAACGGTTTACCCAAGTGCTGTCTTGCTTATTATGGTTTCACATACACATGTATCCTCTACTTAATTTGTGACACACATCAACAGTGGGAAGACACAGGCTGAACATAGGCCTTCCCATAAAATGCTATTTTTGATGCCTATCATAGGGTGTCTGCAAAAGATTTTAGTGTCCCAAGAAAAATACTGCTGACCATAGCTAAGGGAATATTGAAGCGGCTAAGGCTAGCCGGCTTTTACGGCACTCATGGGAAGAGATTCTGTGGTCCTATTTGCAAATCAGCATTCACTCGGTGGACCACACAGCACCATTTTTTTTTTAAATATTGTTGCACAATAATTTCTTACCCTGACAGTGTTAGCGTAAGAAGTAGCAACTGGAACGGCAGTCTTAACAACAGGGGCACTGACAAGGGGAGCGCTGACGTAGCCATGGGCCAGTCCGCCCCAGGGAGCGATGGGGGCAGCATATCCGGCGGCGTACCCGGTGCTGATGAGGCCAGGGGCGGCAGCGGCGCAGGCCAGGACGGCGGCGAATACGACCTGGGAAGAATGTCTTTTTGTCTAACCCATACCATTTATTACACTATGCCCATACCGTGACATCACGTAACAAACACAATAGGCATGTGTCGTACAATTTTTTTATTATTATTGCATAAATTAATAAAACTCCTCAAAAAATGAACAGTCGTGAAAACAAAAATTAAATATATCAATAAATGACAAAGTTACAAGCATTTTAAAATACAGGAATAGAAAGAGACAGTTCAAACGCGCAGTGATGTCACTTCTTCCACTTTCATAGTACCTAATTACTAAGCCTTGGCAGATTTACATACAATCTCTTTGGCATGTGACATCATATCCCAAAGTTACATAGTAGCTGTGGGGATGCTCTGTTCTGCGAGAGAGGTACAGGCGATGCCCCCTACAGAAACTTATTACTCCGTGATTTATTTACCGATTTTACTAATTCTTTCAATTATTGCATTAATATTTAACCTACTTCATTAAAATAATATTAACTTGTTAACTTTTAATAGCAGGACACAAGCCTGTTTCGCCACCTGAGCGAAGCCATTTAAATATTAGGTACTCTAATAAGTTCACAGTTGAATAATAGTTTGACCTGAAGGTATTTTTTGTCAAACCCCAGATAGTATATTATCTGGGGTTTGACAAAAATGAATAAATGTTTTACAATTACCTACAATAAAAAACAAACACAAATTTTTAAAGTAGCTCTCAAAAGCAATTACGACAGCAGGCACAAAAAATATGGAATGTTGCAATATTTATAATGTATTATATTCAAAACAATAATTTAAGCAGCTCTATAACCTATAATTTAGAAGTAATCACTCAAATAGGTCCCAAAGAACAAGTGGAACGAAGCTGTCGATTTGATCAAAATGATAAAAGAGTTTATAGCAAGCAACACTATTTTTATCCGAATGGAATAACTTCTAAGTGGACTTTTTATTATTGTCTACGTTACTAGGTCGACTGATGGCGGCGTCCTTCAGGGCGTTGGCAGGGCGTCTCTTCATCATCATCAGCCTACTCTCGTCCACTGCTGGACATAGGCCTCTCCAAGAGCACGCCACTGAGCTCGGTTTTCAGCTCTCTGCATCCAGTCTCTACCAGCCGCTTTCCGCAAGTCGTCACTCCACCTGACCGCAGGGCACCCTACACTACGTTTGCCTAAACGCGGTCTCCACTCAAGAACCCGTCTACCCCATCGGTTATCAGTTCTTCGAGAAATGTGGCCAGCCCACTGCCACTTCAGCTTACTAATCCTCTGCGCTATGTCGACTACTTTGGTTCTCTGTCGGATCACTTCGTTTCGTCACTTGGGCGTCTCTTGATAAGACCAAACTACGAAATGCTAAATATAGATATGTTTTTTTTTTATGGTACGTGTATAGTCCGTCCAGTCTATAGAGTTATAGAGTGAATGAGAGGACCCTAAGCGATTCCTTCTAAAACTTGTTAAGGGTGCTCAGGAGATATACGAAAAGTTCTGGCCCCCCAGGTGTGAGCCGGAGGAGGAGGGGACCCTACAGGTGCCACTTTTTGGTTTTTCATCAATATCTCAGAACCAGTGGATCCTAGAAAAAAGTTCCTTCTACTATATAAAAGCTCATAAAATTGTCTACAACTTTGTTGTATTGCACTTTTCCGAATTCTCAACCGTTTCTGAGCTACACGCTCCGGAAAAGAGAAAAATGGAAAAAAATTATTTTATCAAATGTGCACTCATATTTGCATCCTCTTAGGCCGCGAGGGTCCTGGCAAGGTTTCATTTGTCTGGTTGATGACATCCTCATCCTCAGTGGTGGCATCATTGATCATGGATTGGTGAGTCATGCTAATAGAGCCCTACATTGTCTTCATTGCCATCCTTATCAACGCACCATTGAGACATTTTCCTTGGCAGTGAAGGCACGCCATTGAAGCATCGCTTTGCTACATTCCCTTTGCCACTACCACAATTCTTGGTGTAGTAGCAAAATATCGTTTTTAGTAGAACCTATTTTGCTGGCGAGTCTACTATTGTTATTGTTCCCAGGGTTTTCCAGCCACCGTTGAGGAGGTGCAGTGTCCTAGTCATAAATGATAACTCTCCATGTATATAAAAAAAGAAATCCAATATAATATCATAATCTAATAGGTAGGTCTATTATAGCGTGTATCCGTTGCCTTTTTGACTTGCCTATAACTAAAATTAAACACAATAATGACATCTCTGCATTTCTCTTCTTATTCTTGTGTTAGTCAGCCTTGTTCAAAACTTTTGGGCCACCTAAAGGCTCAGACTTGGCTTAACGACCATTGTCTTACGACAACAAACTGGACACAACATAACCAGATTACTATCGTTGAGAATATAGTACCTATGTATTACCTATGTATGTGTGTTTGCGGTCTTACAACTTATTATGCATGACATTTAACGGGTAATGTGAAGTTACTTTTATTTTTTAAAGCAGTTAAAGTAAATATTTGCATAATCAAACACTACTTCTAAGATTGCAGTGCTCCGATTATTACTCAGATAATTGTAATTGGTCGTTAACGGCTCGTAAAATCTAATACTGTGTATTTAATTAAAATACTATTATAATGTCGATAGAATGATTTAACAATGTCAATGGTATTTAGGTACCTATATTAAAAATAAAATATAACAAAAATACAATAAAAAGTTTTTTTTTATGAGAATGAATGACGTGACGAGCTAGTCGTTCACCTGATGTTAAGCAACACGGCCGTCCATAACAGTTGCAGTCTCCCTTGGAACTTTAAAATAATAAAGTTTTGCGTGTCACTGCACTGCGCACGTCATCCTGAGACATCACACAGTCTAGTAATCAGATTACCACACTGTGTAATCAGGTCATAGTCTCATTTGCCCAATAATTTCACTAGCTACAATGCCCTTCAAACCGGAACACAGTAGTGCTTGCACACTACTGCTTGGCGGCAGAATAACTGGCAAAGCGGTGGTACCTACCTAGACGAACTTTGCAGAAAAGTCCTACCACCTAGTAAAAATACTCTAATTTTACCGAAGTTAGTTTAAGTTTTACGGCGTAGTTTTGACTATGTACATGATTTTAATAGCCCGAGGAAAATACTGCTGCTTATAATATAATTGCCTAAATAATTCCATAGCTGGCTCTTGCGGCACTCACAGGAAGAGATGAAGTGGTCCTATTCGCAATTACGGGACCACACGGCCAACAGAGTATGGGGCATATTATTAACAAATATATTCTACAAAACTATATAATCAATATTATTATCTGAGATTAATTATTTTATAGTAGGTAGTATTGTAAATTTTTATGAGCTTGTATTAAAAGTAAACTAGTCACTACAAGCTTTACGAGTCGATTTGTTCGATATTTTTCGATTTAATCGTATTAATCATGCAATAAGCAAGCTATGCTTGTTATGTAGGCACCTACATATTATAATACCCTGAGGGCCGTATGACCAAATTATTATTATGTTTATTATCTTTAAAAAAAGTTTGACTTAATATTTTTAAAGAGTTTTAAATAATAAATAGATTTTATTCTTTTGTTTTTATAAGCCTTAATCAATGAACCGGAGGCGTTACGGTTTGGTGAAACGCCATTTAGATAGATAGATAAACTCTTTATTGAAACACCACATCACAAATAATTAAAAGCTAACAACAAAATTAAAAAAGTGTATCAATTGGCGGTCTTATCGCTCAGAGCGATCTCTTCCAGACAACCTTGATCAACATTTACGTGATCTCTAGCGGCCATATTTATTAATATTGGATTATGATATCATGTAAATGAATAAAGTTTAAATATTTATGTATTTATCATGAGATAATTTCACACAGTTAATTTCGGAGTTAAATAACATACTCGCTAAATAGGCATGATGACTAAATTTTTTTTTGGATAAATTAATTATATTCCTTAAAAGATAAACATTTGTGAAAACAAAAATTAAATATCTCAAAAAATTACTAAGTAACAAGCATTTTAAAAACCGGAATAGAAAGAGACAGATCAAACCCCCAGCCAGGCCAGTGACGTCAGAGGAAGGTCGTTATTGTACCTCATTACTAAGCAGTGGTAGCTTTTCATACAATCTCTTTGGCATGTGACGTCACGAGTAGATTTTTCATAGTAACTGTGGGGGCGCTCTATATTGCGAGAAAGGGACAGGAGATGCTTCGTGTAGAAACTTTAAAAGCTTATTACTCCGTGTTTTATGTACCGATTTTGCTTATTTTTCCAATTATTGCATTCATTTTTAATCCTCTTTATGAAAGTAATATTTACTTGTTCATTTTTAATAGTTGTCATCATGCCTATTCTCTATTTTAGTTTGACATGCTGGGTTGTTTTACGGTATGAATAACGACTGACTTGTGAGGACTTGCTGGATTGATTTATATTCAATTTGTTTGACATTGAAATTTTTATTTAGACAATAATCAAACAAAGTCACGGAACGAATCTAGTAAACTATAAAAAAGGGTAAACTATTGAATACCGGATGGTAACGAGCAACCTCGCCGGGTCGTTGCCGCTACGGGCGTTGGAGAATGTCAAATGAACAAAAACTGTATCTGGAATAATGTTGCTCTGATTCATTTACCTACTTGTTTACTCTGGGAATACCTACGTAATTGAGTATACTAAATTAAACCTAATAGATAAATTAATTTACAACCTAGATGGATTGTGGTTGTACAAACAAGGTTCAATAAAGAATTAATTGATAGCTAATAGTAAATTAAATTATTATTAGCAACGAGTATAAAATCGTTCTGGGGGCCTGCCACAACCTCTTATAGCATATTACTTCAATCATACATTGAAAAATAACATAAAAGTAAGAATACTATAATGTTGCAGAGGCAGAGCAGTTTTGATGACGTCACGTTGAATGGTTCACTCAAATAAGTACATCATACAGGGCGATGTGGTCGATAAGCGACAATGCCCTCCAAATAAATTAAAAAAAAAAGTACATCATGTAGACACCGACGTGCGACAGTGATAACGCAATATAAAAATGTAGACGTCTCGTTCTTACGCAGAAATACTTATAAGTTCATGGTATGAATTCGAACAATATTATTATAATCTTGAATCATTACTTACTGTCACGAACCATGATGGTTTTGTATTAGTTTGTGGTAAGGTCCCCGTACAAAATTAAAAAATAATTTTATTTTTTTAATATATAGGATTTTGTAAATAAATCATTTATTTAGGTCGAAAGCCAACTCGCGGTTTTCAATTTCAATAAAACTCCTTTTAGTACGCCCCTGGTCATAATCATAAATGGAAGACCATCAAAATAATATCAAGACTTTGCGTTCAGTATTTTAGAGTACTCAAAGCTTATAATATAAATAAATAAATAAATATGTGTGGACAAGTCACGCAGCGCCATCTAGCCCCAAACTAAGCATAGCTCGTACTATGGGAACCAGATAACTAATACAATACTTAGATTTTTTTTTGTTTGTAAATACATACATAGAATACAACATAACACCCAGGCGCCGAACAAACATCTATGATCATCACACAAAATGTTTGTCCTGGGTAGGAATTGAACCCACAGCCCTCAGTTCAGAAGGCAGGGATACTACCAAATGAGCTATCGGGCCCGTCAAATATAAACTACTCGTTGCTTACACTGTTACTGTTTGATAAACTGCTGGATTCTTCTTGCAAAATTTTAGTGCATGTATACATGCACTATGCATGTGTGCATGTGTAAAATCTACTGACTGCCTAACCCAGATAATATGCCTACTAACTTTTGAAGTTAGAATTCGCGTTGTGTTTTTAATCTTATTGAAGATTTTATGTCCCACTGCTGGGCAAAGGTCTCCCCCATTTTTTTCCATTCGTCTCTGTTCGTGGCGAGTTCATCCCATCCGGGTCGAAAGGCATTCAGATCATCGCACCATCTTTTTCTAGGCCGGCCACGGTGGCGCCGAAGTATTTATTATTTATTTATTTTTTTAAATATGTGTGGTTATTTCACACAGTGCCATCTAGCCCCATACTAAGCATAGCATGTTCTAAATTACCTGTATACCTACTCGAGCAACTATTATATGATGATAGACGTAGGAGCAATATAGAGGCGTAACTGTGAATACAATTTATAAGAATATAATGTAAATCAAGGAAACATTCATCATGGAACTTAGAAGTAAATCTGATTCATGTTTATAAAATGACCTTTCAATTTAATTAACTCTAAATTACATTCAAGTAGACAAGTAGGAAACATTATCATATTACTGTAGGTATTATAATTATTATCTGTGTTTATGCAAAAATAAAAAGTACATCAGATTGTATAATTTCAATGGTTTTATATGTTTAGAGTAGGTTAGTTTTGATATACATACTCAATTCTTTTTAAATAAGTCAATTTGGGTGCAATTTAAGAAAAAGGTGTGTTGGCATTATTAATATTTAAAAGTAAACTAAAAATCAAAGTTTTGATCACGTTAAAAACCAGCATAGAATACATTTTTTTATATCTAGGTACTAACTCATCTAATAAATAACTACTCGCCATTATAAAAAAAAAACTTATAATAGAAAAACTATTCGCTTAGCAAACAAAAAAAAATTATAATTCAAATAGGTAAAATTCTTACCAGCTTGTACATTTTGGTGGGGTGGGAAGGGGTGGCTTGTAGAATTGGATGAAATATATGTGAGTGAATGTACTAAGGGCTTCATAGGCCGGCCTTTTATAGTGCTTAGACACATGGCTCGGCCAAATCCGTCTACCCTACCTAAGGTCTGGCCTTAGCCCATGTCATTTATTAGCCTTCAGTAATAACTAAAGTATAGTTTGCAGAAAAAGTATTCGCTAATATTTTTCTAACTTTTGTTTTAACTTTTCTCTTCACCTGTAATCCTGTACTACTGTACTGTATGGTGACCCATAATGAGACAAGTGACACCATTGTTTTATCAAGCCTTATCTAAAAATGCCAATGTTTAATTGCTCTTTATGTATTGATTTTTATCCGTACCGTTAAACAACCGTAGCAGCCTGTAGAAGTTTAAAATCTTATATTAAAAACCACTACTCTAAAATGCCTACCACAAAAAATGTTTTTTTTTTTTTTCAAATTATCTCCAGTAAATATTTCACATTAGTTACAGGTCTTAATAAGTACTGGGAATTATCAAATAACATTAGGATGTAGGTTTGGTGTTTTGCAATAACAACATTCAGAACTACGAGCAGTTCCTTTGGTTAAGTTATGAGCTGGTTTTGCATTATCCATGAGATAATATTAGTAATATTTACAGTTTATTACATCATTGTCATTGAAATTACCCAATAAATAGAAAAAAAAAACGTATATTTTTACATAGGAGTTTAAACGTGCTAGACCGCATCATCGGTTTGCATCAGATGTGATGTTGTCAAACGTGACGGGCTCACTGCGTTCAAGCATTTTTTTTAAATTTACGTATTATTTTATTTATGCGAATTTTGTTAAGTATTTTATTTCCATTAGGTAATGTTGTATGAGCTAAATTAGCAACTTAATTTTAAATACTAACACATCAATAGATAAACGTATAATAGTCATAATATAGGTTGAATAAAATTTATTTGCCCATAGTACCTACATGAAAATTGCCTAGTTGCTACCAGTAAACGAGCACAAAAGAGGGCAGGGCGTTTTCAATGACACTATCGCGATACATTATACAAGCAGTTGGAACTTTAGACTAGATGTGCGAAGAAAAGTTATAAAGGTATAATGATTAGCCAAAAAAAAAAAGTAATACAACTTGCATGGTACTACTTAATCATGGAGCTAATAAAAAAGAAGGAGGGAATCCCGTCTGATCCGAAACTGAAGCACCCTTAGGAAGCCGGAACGCTTCGTACGTACAAGCGGAATACGCACACACTCACATCATAGGCAGCTGGTCGCCATACTTTCATCTGACACACATATGTAATATGTCCGCCATTTTGGGCTTCAGTTCGATGACAATCAAAACTCAATCCTTCTTTTTTTTATTTCATCCGTGTACTTAATGAAGAGAGTAAATTAGCAACTTTGCTAAGACTATTTCTTAACATTGCGGCAATTGAAATGGAGACAATTTATCATCTATCGAAGCTGAAACATTGTATTGTAACAGGTTTTTATGATCCGACAGGGTATTTATCCATACCTAAGTAGTATATTAAATATTTATCAATTGCCCAAACGCTTCTTACTACTCCCTATTCCCCCAACTACTTCTCTTCTTCTTTCTTCTACTTCTCTCTTCTTAACTACTTCTCTTGCACCCTCGTGTCATGCCTGTATGCTTTGTCCAGCCACAGATTAACTATCCTCCTAAGCTCTGGGCGTGTGAGATTTCTTGCAAACATAGACTAACGACTAATAGTAGTTTGGTAACACAATAAAAACATTTATATTGGAAGTGTTTGAACGTTAGGCTAACAAAAACATATTTTTTTGAACGGCTATCATAGCCATATCTAGTGCCACACTAGTTGTCTACTGTTAGAATTTATTGCAATACTGTTCCAGCGCTCATGTGCCCCACATACATGGTCAGCTGACTCGTTATCATTTTGTGTCAAGCGCTTAATTATTAGATGTAAAGTTTTACGATAACGTTGTAAATATAGGAGAATAATTATTTATCATGGCAGATTGCAAGTAGAGATAATTATTGTATATGGAAAAATTAAAAATGTTTTCATACAATATACCTTTTTTTTTATTTTTTTTTATTTTTTTGTTTTTTTTTATAACATGGACAGACAAACAAGCAGACGGCCCGCCTGATGGAAAGCAGTTACCGTCGCCTATAGACACCTGCAACACCGGGGGCGTTGCCGATGCGTTGCCTACCTTTAAGGACTCTATTTACCCGTCGTTTGAAGTGCCCCATGTTGTAGCTCAGCGGAAATACCTCAGAGGGAAGCTCATTCCACAACTTGCACGTGTGTGGCAAAAATGACCTCGAGAAACGAACTGTGCGAGATTTCCATGGGTCCACGAGTGTGAGAGTGTGGATGAGCTTTTTGACGGTGACGAGCAGTGCGACCTATTATATGTAGTAGGTAAGTATAGGTTAATAATACTAATCAAATGGATTCTTGATTTGTCTTGAGTTGTTCTTGTTTTGATCTTTTTGAAATGATTAAATTACTGTCCTTCTGCGTTCTCATGTAGGCGGCCCAAGGCTCGTCTTGTTTTTTTTTGTTTTTGTTAATGGTAAGCTTAAAAATGCCTATGAAGAGTTCCAATTTTTCCTGTAAACAAATATACTACAAGAAAATTATGGCATAATGATCTGAAATTGTTTACATAATGAAAGCATTGATTGTTCCAAAATAATAATTAATCGGCTGTGTATATTGTGAGAACACAAAATATAACGCCCAACGATCACATACATAGATGCTACACCCTAAGGAATATTCCCTGTATCTAGGGACCCAGGAACTACGAGGACCATAGTCTACAACACCCAGACACATCAAAACAAGTATTTGCGCTTTTTTTCTGTGCACAAATACTTGTCCTGTCGCGGGAATCGAACCCGCTACCTTCTGACTATGAGCCGACTAGCTCAACCACCACACCACAGAGGCGTGGTGCAGCTAGTTATTGCATAAAGACTGTTTAAATTTGCAGGAACATAATATGAAGGGCGGGCTATAGTTTGCTCTACATTATACTTTATAACTGCATATTATATCCCAATGGTATCATAGCCTTGTCAACAAGTACACCAAGGCGTCTTGCGTCTACTACAATTCTTGCACGACGTAGAAACGTTGTGTCTTATTCCCAGGAGACAGGGTTTACTTTTGAAAAGTCAATTTGTACAATAATACTCGTCAGATCAGTGAATTTATAAGTAATAGCCAAGTTGCAGCACATCATACCCAACTAAAATTAGATCATATGACTGACCACAGAGATACGCAGCAAGTCTGGTTTTGGCTGAGGGTTAGGACAATACTAGTATAGTGGGATTTAATCTGTTATGTGTTTCATTATTTCGGTCTCGAAAGCGTATGTTGCGATAATTATGAAAATAGGAGGTATTTATACGTCCATTGATGAAAGCCGTTAATCCTATTAGTTTAATAAACCTATAATAGGTCACCTATTATAACCGATGCAGTGTATTTCGTAACTCTAAAAGATAAAGTTTCGAGTTATAGGTACTGCATTGCGCATATCCTGAGACATAAGCAGAGTCTGATCATAGTCTCATTTGCCCATTATTGCGATCCTGCCCTTTCACCGTCCACTTACATAATTCTCCCACAATTCTTAAATTTAATAAATCATCTCACGTAGATGTTTTCAGGCTAATTTATGATGATGTTAAGTTAATCTGATGATCTGGCGAAAGCGGCGGTGAGCCGATGGATGCAAGAGGCCAGCAGCCGCTCAAAGTGGAATTCTCTAGGGGAAGCCTTAGTTCAGTAGTGGACGTCTTCAGGCTGATGATGATGATAATGAAGTAAATAATTTTACTGGGTAGTGTAAATCTGTATATAAGTATGCACAATTTCATCAACATCGGTGAAACACATTTTGACGTAAAAGTAAAAAAAACAACAGTTTCTATTTTAATTCTTAGTAGGGATAAGTATTTCGGCATAAGGTAGGCTGCCATAAGTTTATGCACGCAGCTGGATGCAGAATTAACAGAATGGTAAATGTAGACTTCTATTACTACAAAGCAATAAAATCACGTAAGTTTAGTATGTTTTTATCATTATTGTTTATTATCATATCACAATGCTTATAAAATACTTCTGAGCAAGTCACTAGGCAATGATGTCACCAAATTCGTTTATAGGTAGTAAGGAGATGAGATATATCTGCCAGATAGGACAGAAGCAGCTGGGGCTACGTAGGGAGAGTAGGGGGCGGCAGCAATGTAAGGAGCAGGGGCAGCGGCAGTGACGTAAGGAGCGGGGGCAGCGGCAGCAACGTAAGGAGCAGGGGCAGCGACGTAAGGAGCAGCTGCGACGACTGGCGCTGGGGCAATCACTGGAGCAGCTACCGCATGGTTGACAGAATGTGCAGAGTACGAGCTTGCGTACGGTGCTACCAATGCTGCCGAGGCTACAGGGGCTGCGACGAGAGCTGCGGGAGCAGCAATGCCAGCGTTGGTGTTGGCGACAGCCAGGGCAAAGACGACCTTAAAAGAAAGAGTTAAATCTGTAGAGTTTAAACCACACAAACAAAACTTAGCAAAACGCTATTAAACTTTGTTGACGTTTTTATTATTTACATAGGCATCTTTTGCTAAACGTAACTAAATGCTAGTCCAACAGTGTGCACTGTAATTTTCGATGGGGAAATGGAGATCGCATTGAACACTACAACACACAGTCAAAGTATTAGCAGTTTCGGCTTCACCCAACCTTTACCATCAGTTTTCGACGGTGTTTTTCGTCTACCAGTCTCCCAACGCGTGTCCCCCCCCCTTAAAACCCCACTATCACCAACCCGTAAGACCCATTTCTTTTTCAACAGCTGTCAGTTTATTTTACTTACAACGAATTTGGCGATCATTTTGCGTAAGGGTTTGTGACTGCTCACACTAAGTGCTTACAATGAAGGAATCCGATGGACTGTGTCGTCTCCAGGGCATCGTCATGTTTTATACCTACTTGATTTTGTTGAGCAACAATGAGAACGACCGACGTGTGTACGCCTGAATAATGCGCAGGACATCGGTGTTGGCACCGCGAGTTTTGACCCAGACTCCGTTTACGAACCATGCATTCTAATTTCAACTCTATGCGTACCATTTTCACTAAACGTTATGCAACAAACGAAAGGGAAAACTAGTTGAGCATTATGAATTATATTATTGCCATAATATTACATGAAATGCATACCAGCCATGACCTATCTTTTCCATCGAATGTGTAACAAAGACGGTCAAGGCTGTTTAGAGAATTCAAGTAGGTAAGTCTTACTGCTTATGGTCGCAAAGTAATTGACGCCAAAACTTGAGTAAGGATACATGTGCTATTATTTATTCTGTGGCAAGGATAAGCATTACAATTTAAATTGCATTTCACTAGTTGCGGGTACATTCTAGGCAGGTAGTAATAAGTATTATTTACAAAAAATATTGTCATTTTAATTTATACCCTAATGGGGATATAAATGCATACCAACCTACTGTCTTATGTTAAATCAAAAATATTATCTGAATTGACTATACAGGTAACAATTAACATAAATCATTCAATTAATATTATTAAGTACCTATATTATAATTACGTTGGATAACGGTTTAGCAATGAATTTAAAACTTTAGCGATATCACTATGCGCTGTAGCAGACATAGAATTTCAATGAATAACGCACGATTTGCGATACAAAAAAAGTTTCTCAACGTGATCCATTTCTCTACGCACGCCTCTTCGAATCCCAAATGAACGACCGCAATCCGTCAAATGCTTATTTTGTCGTACGACACCTGAATCACAATAATCAACGTATAAAAGACAATCACTTTTTCTTGGTAGTCACACATCACATCCTCTTTTCAACAAGGAAGGTCCTCCACTAACCAAGCAAGATGTACTCTTTCAAATCTGTAAGTATATTATAACAACTTATAATGGTCGAAGCATGTAGAGGTAAAATTTTGGCCGTGTATTCAATCATATTATAAGTACTAACCGCGGCTAAAATCGATCATAAAACGAAATATTTTAAATTTATAATTATAAAACATGTTTTCTTCCAGATCGTGCTCATCGCTGCGGCTTTCTCCATTGGTGCTGAAAGTAGTGCAGTTCCAGCAGCAGTAGCAGCACCTTTGGTGGCGCCTGCGCACGTTGGATACGCCCATGCCGTGCCACAGAACATTCCACCCTACGCATCTCAAGTCAACGTGTTCAACAGGGCTTTAAGTCCGCTAGTAGCTGCTCCATTGGCTGCCCCATTGGCTGCTCCATTAGCTGCTCCACTGGCTGCTCCAGTAGCTGCACCATTTTCTGCTCCGTTAGCACCTGCCCCATACCTGGCTGGACCCGTTCCTGCTCCGTACGCGTTACCAGCTGCTTATCCTGCTGCGCCAGCTGCATACGCTGCTGCTCCAGGATACGCTGCGCCTTTCCCTTACTCAGCTCAACTCCGTTCACCCTACGGATACGCCCCAGCGTACGTGCGATAGATTAAAGAATACACTTGACTGACCTTCCTTTAAAATTAGAATCAAAGACTATTAGGTTTGTTTTATAGTTTTTAAATAATAAAATTTACAAATTACAAATGTTTTTCGTGAATATTATTATGACGTAGTAACCCTAATTATGAGTAAGTGTAAAAGCAACATGTAAAACAAAATATCCGTTTATATCTATTTAAGTATAATAGGTAATAGCTATAGGTACCTACAGATGGGAATTCACGCAACGGATCCCACATTTCCAATTAAATGGGCACCAAGTCCCAAATTAAAATTTGATAAATGAACGCCACCAGAAAGTTTTTGGGTTACGGTTACGGATGCCCTAATCCAAAAAAAGTCTAGAATGAATTGCAAACTGACTGTGGTGTCTTATCTTTTACGGGGTATCTGTAAACGGATCCCACAAAAACAATTCCACCACCAACTTTTTTGCAATTGATCGCAGAAAATAACCTCGATTGTAACTTAGCATGACGAAACTTTGTAAACATTTTGAATTATATTATGCTTTTCTACGTTTAATTTAGAAAAGCATTGGGTACTCAAACAACTTAAGTATTTCAATGAGCAAAATTGGTCAAAGGGTTGTCGAGATAAGCCGTGAGGTTTGAGTTCGGTATATGAATAACTACATACACGTTTATGGTACATGTTATGGTTTATGGTACATAAATAATTATCAAAACTTCATAACGTGTGGTCACAGCGGTGTGAGTATAAGACTACCCTCCTCTTTCCATAGATGCCATAAAAGCCAGCTAAGGGGTATATCTAGAGAATGAGCAGCAGCGTTCTCTTCGGTACATTAAAATCTTCTGTGATCACCAAGAGGCTTGTCCAGCGTGGTGATTATTGCAAACTTCGCTTTCAAAAGCATCCAAAGTGGCGTTTTGGTAGATTTTTTTTCTCTAATCTGTGGGGTAGGCCTGTGTTCACCAGCGGACGACTTCCGGCTTCAGTTTATTTTATGCGATTGTGCACAGGATGGACGCAATTATTGTTACAAAAGCATTCTGCTCGCTAAGTCTACTAGTTATTTATCATCCTTAAAAAAATTCAAATAAAATCTGCATTACAGCTTATCATAAAAAGACGCGAAAGGAAATGAATGGAATTGGACTATAGGGACTCTCCAGTTTAATAATTGTCAACGGCTAAAATAAATAGCAATAGCCCCACAGAACACTGAAAAAATGATGTTTCGCACCTGGCGAAGCCTATTTTTTTCTTGCTCTGCGAATAGCCGGTTCAACTGGATTATGCAATCGTACGGACCTTGCACTAACATTGCTACATAAAAAAAATTAGGCCAATGGACGTGTACACCCTTATTTACTAATTAATGTTGTTATCATACGTGTTCGGCAGCTTTGGTCGATTACGCTACACTAAAAGCTCTAACTTCTTCTAACTTGCTTATCTACGTACCGAAAGTAATAACATATGTGACATTCGACTTTTCAAGAGCAAACCTGTATCTAACTGTGTATTGAATACTGTAAGCTTAACGTTTAATATCAATGAGTTAAAAATAATGAATTTTCAAATATTTAATTTACAAAACATAAAAATTGTAACAAATTATAACAACGATATGTACAACAGTAACAATGACTACTTATCTAATAAATAATAACACTTAAGAACAGGTTCATTTCCACGCTACTTGTTTAACAAAAGGGGCATGCGCATAAGGTAAGTGAGGGGGGTAAGCAGGAAGGCCGAAAGGAAGGGCTTTTACGACCGGTGCAGGGGCAAACAAAGGAGCGGGCACGGCAGGAGCTACTGCGGGAGCCACAGGTCTAATTATGGGAGAAAATGCAGCGGATTGGAACGCAGGAAACCCGTGTGCGTAAAGTGGTGCTGGTGGTGAAGCTGGCACGACAGGACCTAGACTAGGTAAAGAAGGAACCAAAGATGCTATTCTGGGGAGAGTAGGAACGAGAGGAGCCAATCTTGGTAAAGAAGGGGCGAAGAAGGGTTGAGGTGCAGGGTACGCTGGAAACGCTGGCGCTGGCAATGGCACTGGAGGTGGTGCTATTGCTGAGGCGTGGAATAATGGCGCTGGAAACGCAGGAGCTGGCACTGGCGCGGGAAACACAGGAGCAGGCGCGGGTAACAAAGGCGCAGGCGCGGGTAACAAAGGTGCAGGGGGAACAGGCGCGACTGCGTGTATTGATCTTCCTGTGTTCGGGAAGTTGAAGAATGGTGCATATCTCACTATGGGGAATGACTGGATGGCTGAAGGTGCTGGAACTAGATGACCAATCCCGCTAGCATGACAGCTAGCTATGATGGCGAGAGCAGAAATGACCTGTAAAGAACAAAAGCATGTTAATTGATGACGATACAGTATTTGAATTGTAAATGATTAGCGCGATTTGCATGACACTTACTAATCTTGGGATCGACATTGTTTCACCGTCACGACTTGATTAGTCGGGTATCAACGTAGAAGTGTATAGATTGATGTGTCACTAGAGGTTATATAGTTCAATACTGTTGCAAGCATTACGTCTTTGTTTGTCACGATGGTTTCACTTTCCTTAGGCAGGACATGTGCATGTTCAATTAGGTGTAGATATGGACACCATCGCGTGCCGAATGGGTCATACGGATGACCGGTAAGGTAATGTTATATAACTCTACTACCCTATGCTGAATATATTGTTAGTTACCGCAAAATATTTTAATTTGATATCACATTAGTACAAATAACTGCACGATTTTGAATGAACTAAGAGAGATCATATTATGTGTATTTCAATCAACAATAGGTGGGTTATTGATAACTACTGAGCAATTTTGGTAATATTTATACTTTTATATAGAGAATACTGCAACAATTGTGAACCATATATCTAATCTTGGACAACTAGTTATAGGGTATAAAATCAGCATGTAAAAGTTACATCGTTTAGGTGGATTTTACGGAAAACATAGATACATATTGAAGTACTTATAACGACTAAATAATATATAAGTAATATGTAATGTGTGTATGTGTGTGTGTATAGTAATATGTAAGTGTAGTAAATTAAATTACAGAAACCAAAAGTTATTAGAATATTAAGTACTATTACTACTAATAATTGTTGTACTATTTACAGTACCTAGTACAGAAAGTCACGTCTCAAAATTGGTAGGCAGTAGCCAGTTATGCAAAGCTTAAATATGTCCGAAGGACGTTCCAATATAGTTGTAAACTATGGAATTACCAACGTTCTAGGAATTATGTACGTAAATTTGTCAAGGCCAACTGAAAATGAAGGTTAAAAAAGACCCGACTTAACTCTTACATAAAATTAAATCCCGACTAATATACCAATGTCGAAACGTTTAACCGACATGGAAAAATAAATAATTGACGAACCAATATTCGATAGTTTTCATCTTAGAAACTCCCGAGTGCATGAAACCACGGAGCTCCACTTGTGCCCCAAGGCTAGAATAATATAACCCAAAAACTCATAGTGCACCCTTTACGTATGTAATCTGTCAGCCTTACTTATAGGTAAACGTTAGTTAAATAAATTTTTAAATACTTATAGTGTGCGTTGATTGTCCTCTCAACTTCTTGCTGCCGTAAAACGTCGCGAGATAAAACGAGACGGGGCATTTAAGCATTGATTAAAATAAACTGATCTTTATAAGGCCGAAATGTCGGTTCCATTCGGGTCAAGATTACAATTTTCAAAATTCATGCAGTTTCATAGGTGTGTACTTTGTGCGACGTAAAAAGAGTCTCCTCTTCTACACCTAACACCTATACCTAAAGCGTACCTATCTAGATCTACCCATTTCTAGTCCCTACTAAACCTACAAATATTACAGGAAAAGTATGTCACCATATTTCATTGTAAGTAATCGCTCTGTATAGGGTGTTATCGTGTTCCAGTTTTAGTTCTTTATTGGACAGGCAGCCTTACAAATTAGCTCTTTGATGGCACGGGGCACGGGCTTACTTTTTGAGCGCGACAAATCTGTGGTAAACTAAAACTTGCTAATTTAAGTTTCTTTATTTTTGTAGCAGGCACCAATACAAGCGTAACTTGTAACCACTTTTAGAAATAATGATCCACCTATCGTAAAATAATACAAACGGAAACGCATCTAAAGTACTGACACTTTAATTTTGACATAATTATATTAACCGATTGTTAATATATGTCAAAATTAAAGTGATATTGATTAAAAAAATATCGTAAATACAATTTACAATATTTTTTAATACATTTCTACTTAGTGTTAAGCGTCCGCTCTAGCGATAACCCGTGCCTACTTTCAAATAGACGCACGCTGGTTTGAGTCCCGCTCAGGGATGTACAAAAACATGTCATTGGGTCAAGATTGGAATAGGAACGGGAATTAACGGGATGGCATCAGATTAAGAGTTCGGAGCGTGACGGAATTAAGATAATAAGTGGGATGAAATTGACATAAGAGAAGGACATAATCGAGATAGTAGGTTCAGGATAAGCTCGTTAATCACTGTAACTGATTCCAGGCGGATGAAGTCGCGGGCAGCAAAAAGGAACGTATTTAATGTCACACAATGGCGCATATATTTAGTTACATACATATAGTTATACATAATACATACCCAAACAGATGCAATATAAAGCATTTATTGCACAAAGGCGAAAATCACAAAGTGAAATTGTTCACGTAAATTACGCAGTGGTCGATGAAAATCTTGTTTTTGGAATTAGCCCAGCCTTATTCCAAATGTTGCCATTATTGACGGGCTTCTATATGTAACCACAAGGTCCTTTATCAACATCATGTACTTTTGTCAAGGCTTGCGGGCAAACTTCCTTGAAAGTGTTCTAACATTAGAAACGTTCGGCTCATAAATAATATTTGTGCGTATGTAACTCCATTTTCGTTAGCTAGTGACGTTTGTTCTTCAGTAACACCAGTAGAACCTGTGCGTTACATAACTAAAAAATGAAATATTCAGATTGTTCGTTATTATTATTTTATTGAGTACAAAATGGTTCTAGATGTCAGTCTTTATGGTCTCGTTCATTTAAGGGCGACGTAAGCAGAGGGGGCGTAGTACGGCGCGGCCTGGTAGTAAGGTGCGGCGTACCGGGCAACGCCGGGGGCAGCGATGTAAGGTGATGCGGCTGTAATGTATGAAGCAGCGACGGGAGCCGCAGCGGCGACGTATCTTGCCGCCACGTATGGGGCAGGTACAAGACTTGCGGCAGCAACGAGACCATTGTAAGTCCTGGACACGTACTGCGAGCTGGAGGCAGTGACGATAGGAGCAGGCGCGGCTACCAAGGGAGCTGGGGCAGCTATCAGTGCTGTTCCCACGCTAGGCTTGGCTGAAGCCAGGGCGATGGTGGCCAGGAAGAACACCTGAAAAAAGAAATACAAATATCAGAACTGATTTGCTAAAAAAATTATGTAGACATATTTTTACTTTTGAAGCACTTACAATTTTGTACATTGTTGCTTGGTTTGGTGTGTCTGTTTATTGAACAGAAGATGCGAGTATGATGTCCATCGCTAGTTGACAATACCTTATATACGGCAGCCGGGTAAGATTCACCTTGTGTTGAGTTTCGTCACCACGTGCAATGTCTCGTTAGACTCAGGGCACGAACGGGGGCGGCGCGCGTCATTACAACAGTTTTGTGGGACAGACTGATAACGGACATAGTCCACTTTTGGACATAATCACCTCATTCAATCACGTTTTAACGCATATCAAAAGCTTAGAATGCAGTTGTTGCAAAACCATATTTTGCGTTTAGCTGTTGTTCATGTTTGCAAAAATGACAAAATCTGAACACTAAGATATACAGATATCCAGTTGCGTATGAATTATTCCATGATAATCTTATCAAGATTACAACAAGCCGTGTTTGCTTCTGACCATAGCAAAACACAGTTATAAAACATATCGAGAAGTAAAAAAAAGGTTGTCTTTCATTAGTATTCATTAGTAAGGAGTGTCTCAGTATAGAAAACAATAGTGTTATTTCGGTGAAGTGTTTTTATTCTTGTCGTCTGTTATTCTTTTTAGTGATGCTTGATTGTATAATAAAGTGTAACTAAAAAGGAATTTTGCAGCGCAAGTGTTCGCTACCCTAACTATTGATTGGTGACATTCGAAGACACGCAAGGCATGGCATGAAGATGGTCAAGGTCGAGGTAAAAGACACGTCTTCTACGTTGACGTCTTCAGTGCATGCCATACCGTATCAGGGTAGTGGGATCTTGAGATGCCATAATATCGAGTTATTTTTGTGGATGTTTTAGTTTACCGCATGAGGGGAAAAGTGCGTACAATTGGCATTTTCTGTAACATTGTGGTTCCAGATTTTTGGCTTTGGAGAGTTTCTTAAACACCTATAAAATATCCGTATAGTTAAGTAATCACTGGACTGGATTTTTCTAGTTTTATTCCACGCTGGTGATATGTCATGTCCAGTATTTTAGCTCTAAAAGGCTTTTCTCTTATTTATTGCGTATTTGAAGCACAGAACTCTAAAATAAATTGTGTAGTGTAGGTATTTATATTACACATCTTATTAGAAGTTCACTTGCAAAATGGATTGGTAATTATAGCATACACTTACATTTTGAAGGTTAGTCTATTATTTCAGTGAGTGCTTCCAATACATGTTCTTTGTTTTTGACCGCTGCTGTTCAAGAGCATTATTTAAATGCTGGTGGCGGCTGCATTTTTCTAATAATAATGGGTCATTCAATAGGTATAGGTAACTGCGCATAGAAAACTATAACGTAATGTACGTTTAGCAATATCCTTAAAAATACCTATTGTTTTCCAAATAGAGTATGTAGTAGGTACTTCTAAGTTCGGTAAGAGTTCTTATTATTTACATACTAATACATCACCTCATTAACAGCCCGAAGATGTCCACTGCTGAACATAGGCCTCCCGCATAGTGCGCCACCTTGAGCGGCTGCTCGCCTCCTGCATCTATCTTTCGTCGTTCGTCTTCTGTACTAGTATATATTTACATGCAATATATATTTATTTTTATTATTGATGCAGGAGCCAATTAAGCAGCCGCCCAAAGTGGTGCTCTATGAATGTCTTCAGGCTGATGATTTAGTTCTTTTATGTATTTGTGTTGAAGTTTAATAATAATGGTCAACACGTGATCAACAGTATAATAGTGTTAAATTACCGCGCTCGTAATGCATGGTATTTTTAAAGTTAGACTAATTATGAATAGTTTGATAGTAGAGTTAGAAATTATGCTTAAAGAATCATGACTAGGCTTAGTATTTTAAAAGAGATTTATTACATTCAAATTCTAAACGTTAATACGTGCGCAGAATATAGTTGACACAGAGCCCAACGTAGAGAAACTTCGCAATGATTAGAGGCACAACACGATAAAAATGGACAGCAGAAACGAAGGCAATGTTATCCTTCATACGTTGTCCCAAACAAAAACTGCTCTGTAGGCAAGGTAAAGGTTTTCTAATTTGGAAATTCATTAATACTTTGATGGTACCTAATTCATTTATTTTGCTGCAAATTCGGGCGAACGGCGGATTCGTTCTATCCATATTTGTTGTAAAGTGAATATACAAGATATTTAGATAGTTTCCATATTCTTCTTATTACTAGTGTGCAGTATTTGTAGGCACTTTATAGTATGTTCCATTGTAATAATTTTAAGTAAAACTATTGTAAATTACAATATAAAAATAATAAGGTACCTATATTTAATATCTACTTATAATAATATCTTTATTGTGTGAAATTTTCACGTTTTTTATTAATATAATAACTAACTACAAATTTAATAACTAAATACAAAATACAATTACTAAAAACTAAATTAAATCTAAACTAAGTAGGTACTTATCTAAAACTAAAACTATCTAAACTTATAAAATACACTTATAAATAAAAAACCGCGTTTAAGTCGCTGTCTGCGGGTAAGGTGCCCAAAAAGCTGGCGACATTACCTCGTTGAATGGCCAAACTTAGTCTTTGGCCGAGGTAAGAGCCAGCTCTTTGGTCACCTGTAGCTTCTATAAGGCGTCTGGACAGCTCCTTTATGAAACCACGGGCGGACGGACCCCACGGTCCCATGGTTTCTACCCCAAACGGAAGAAAGATGTACCCCTCGCCGAGAGATTCATATTTCGTCCGTTTGAGGTTTTCTGCCACTTCCTAAGTTTGGCCATTCAACGAGGTAATGTCGCCAGCTTTTTGGGCACCTTACCCGCAGACAGCGACTTAAACGCGGTTTTTTATTTATAAGTGTATTTTATAAGTTTAGATAGTTTTAGTTTTAGATAAGTACCTACTTAATTTAGATTTAATTTAGTTTTTAAAAATAATTAAACTAAATATGACGCCACTATAAAATTTCTTGTAGCTTCTTCTTTACATGTGTATTCGAAGCTACGGATCGAAGTTGTCTATTCGGCATTGTGTCAGATTGCTTGCACCTGAAGAGCGAACTTCTTTTTTTTTTCAACCCCTTATTGTAATAATAAGGCTTGCTATAAATTAACTACACTATACTAAACTTATAAGTAGTTATAATAAAATTGTTCTGCTCAGTAGTTAATATAATTTAGTTTAAGTACCTAACGTTATTGGACTTGTAAAAGTGCTATGAATAGCTTATTTGCACTATAACTCTATGATTTTGATTTTGATACAAATATTTTATGCGGTTCATTCAACAATACACCATGTGTAGTTAACTTTCTATACACGACTAGAACTCATTATATTCGTAGCCACGTGCTTTTGTTCACTACCATTACATCTTTGGAATAAAACTAAAGGTTAGCCCGCGATTTTACGTCTTTTTGAACAATATCTAAGACCTCATTAAAACCCTTTAATTTAATTTTTAATTAAAAAATATCTCTAGCGTAGTTACACCGTGTCTACATGCACATTATGATATTGTATGACCAAGTAGCGCCATATGACCGGCAGAGGGGAACGCCTTGCCTTGTCACCTCGTTTTCTAAATGCTCTAAGAATAAAACCCATAAAAAGAAGACATCTCTAAATATAATACCAGTCTCTATGTCTAGTTATTTGCGATCTACATTGTCTGTAATTATTTATTTCTTTAGTTCCAAGTGACACTGCAACTGTTATGGGCGGCCGTGTCGCTTAAACGACTAGCTCGACACTACTTCATTCATTCTCATAAAAAAAATATTACTTCTGTACTTTTACTGCCTTTTATTAATATAGATAGGCAACTAGATTAAAAATAAACAAGAAAATAATATCATGAACAGGTAATATGCAGTGGTAATAAATAGGCTATGGTGTTTTAAAAACCAGATCGTGATTTTGTTATAGGCAGTATAGGTAGGTGTAACAGTTTTATTAAAATTACTGCTATTGATGAATTCCACTGGCTTTAAAGACTTCATCATCATCATCATCATCAGCCCGTAAATGTCCACTGCTGAACATATTCCCCCAGAGAGTGTCGCCTTGAGCGGCTGCTCGCCTCCTGCATCCATTTTACCTACATATTATATTATGCAAGTAACATAAGTATATTACTTACTTTGTTAAGGTAAAATGAAAAAAAAAAAAAACTTGTAAAAAAAACATAAGTTCGTAGGTATTGTTAAAAATTCAGTACAAAACTTTTATTTACAAAATAATACTTCTATTTCACTAAATATTATTTACAATGTGCATTAACTATAACAAGTGGAACTACGTTTACTAAAGTATTTGATCATAGTCTTGGCGGTTTTGTATTAGGCCTGAGAAAAGGTCTAAAGGTGGTGAACTCAGATTCTCTAGAATTATCTGATCTAGCGTTTAGAACTCGTGCTGCCGCTTTGTGTGCTAAAGGAGGATTATATTCAATCACTTTTACAGGCACGCTCCGTGTGTGATGATGTGTCACAGGCCTGATAATAAGCTTCGCTCTTGCTGGCACAAATGTATGGACATGCTTCACAACTTTGATGGCTTCATGGTTGTGAGCATATTGTGGAAGAGTTGGTGGAGCGATGTAAGCAAGAGGAGCCTTTACTATCTCCACAAGAGTCTTTAGTTTTTGAGGTTTTCCACGAGGCAGTGGATGCAGGTGGATATGCGTGTGTGGGTGATGGCCATGGTGGTCATGATGATGGTGGTGCGGGAGTGGTTGTGGTAGTGCGTAAGGTTGTGGTTGTTGAGGTTGCGGCTGAAATTGCGGCTGTGGAGGAGAGGGCGCCAAGTACTGTCTAAAGTTTACGTTCTGATTTGAAGGTTGATCCTGTAGACTTGGTGATGGAGGGGCTAGGTATTGTCTGAAGTTTACATTCTGATTAGAAGGTTGCCCTTGTGGCCTTGGAAGTGAAGGCGCTAAATATTCTCTGAAGTTAACGTCCTGATTTGAAGAAGCCTGATCAAAGTTATTATCACTAGCTGGCAGTGGAGTTGTAGGCTCCTCCTGTTCTCGAGTCGTTGTCTTCACTTCCACTGTTGTCGTGGTTTTCGTTGTGGTTTGTTCAGGATCTTGACGATTTTCATCGACATTGCTCGGTTGTCCTTGTGGAATCAACCCATAGCCTGGTGGAAACCCAAAAGGATATGGAGGTAGCAATATAGTGGCAACTGGCGCAGCATGTGCTGTTGCTATAGCTATTGCCACATTTGGTTCAACAGGTTGAGCTGGCTGTAGAGGCTGCACTGGTTGAATGGGAACCTGCTGAACAGGTTGTACGGGTTGAAAGGGGATTCCTTGTGGTTGAGGAAGTGGTACCGGTAAAGCTTGGGGTGTCCGCACGAACACTGGAGGCGCAGGTACTACTGGAACCAATGGTGGCGCCCCAACCAAGCGATTAAAAGTCCTCGAGAAGTACTGAGAGCTGGCCGCTGTTACTATAGGGGCTTCGCCTACAGGTGCACCCAACTGATGAACTCCTGAACTGGTCACAACACCACATATTGAAACGAGAGATAATACCTGAAACCAAAAGAAAATATGTGAAGCTTTACAGCATTGAAGTAAAAACACAATAACAATTCACTTAATAATTGGTGAATTTACCGTCCAGAGCATTTTGAAGTCCCCTTGCATGACTGCTTTTAAAATTATAATGCGGGGTTAGAATATGGTGCCCTCGCTTTTATATAGGTGTAACAAATTTTGCATCGTAGTGAGGCAACGAAGTGGGTGTCGTGGAATACCTAATGGTCCAATGGGTAAGGACGTGGACCTTGATGGTCACAAAAAATCGTATTGTAAACGTCCAACGAATAATAAACGATGGGCTATTTGGAAAGTACTGGCTTCAACTGGCAATTATCGATTTAGCCTATTAACACCCTTTGAAACAACTGAACACCATTGTATCGGGATTACACATAATGACAAGTAGCTGGCATTAAGATTAATCCACAGCGAGTATCTAATCTGAATTAGCATAAGTAAGCTCTGACTCTTGGAATCGAGACTTAACGTCTCCCAGTAAGAGAAAGATACATAGATATACGTAATGTCTTATCTTTTATAATATTCTATTGCTGTTATGCTGACAGATATTTTAATAATATTTAAAAACAGATATGTTTTTTATCGCCTGACAAAAATATGATAAGTAGCGAGTTTCTGCAAGTAGGTAAGACCTTAAACATTCTGAGATAAATGTGACGTAAAATAAGCAGGTATAAGGCATTGTTATTGAGACCTGTCATAATATGAATGTGATATGGGCACAAAAGTAATCAAATCTTTACGAGCTTTTGAACTTTTGCGCGTGTATCGTATCTACTTATAATGTAGGTGCTTTTTACATAAATAAATAAATAAATAAATATGTGTGGACATTTCACACAGCGCCATCTAGCCCCAAACTAAGCAAAGCTTGTACTATGGGAACCACATAACTGATACAATACTTATATACTTTTTTACATAGATTGTACATAGATTTTTACTTAGTGCTCTCGTGTTCCTTTAACTTTTAACTAGGTACAAAGTCAAGTCGGTAAAGAGTTGGTATGTTTAAACGCCTTGCCTTTATTATATTGAGCATCCTATGGTTTCGCTTTGTGTGCGACTAATGAAGCATTGTTAGGCGCTGGAAAGTACTGACGAAGTATGTTCAAGTTAGATATTTTATTTATGTATAGTTTGCTTTCTAAGGTCCAAGCCATGCTTCATCTCTTTATGTTAAACTTCAGTTTAATATTAAGTTTTGTGGGAACTTAGTTGTTCTTTGCGAAGGACGTAGTTATTTATCTACCTACATAAATTAACTTACACTACTTATTTGCGAAATAATGTCAGTACCTACAAATAAATCAAATCATTATTATAAAAAAAAGATTTTATAGATTTATGTTGGATGTACCTGTTTCTCTTAATCGAGGAACCATACATTTATTTATATATTTTTAAACGAATAAGCTGCCTCTGTAATAAATACTATTACTCTCAGAGCTAGTCATAAAAATATTAGTTACGTAAATGGACAAAATCTTATTGGCCAAAAGACGTTTTATATAGGTATAGTTAAGGTATTGAACGTGACAACGAGTCGTTGCTATTAGCTGTTATATTATTACAGTGGAATTGTCAACTTTCATGACAAGGCTGCTGGTCCGCATCGTGGGGGGCCGTCCTGCACAGTTCACGCACCCTCTTTCACCCCATGGTCAGAATCTGAGATCCTGCTGCTATGTTCAAAACAAAAACAAAACATAGTTTTACTATCTTCTCATCGTAATTTACTCACACATACATTTTTGTACCTGCTTGAATATAATAAAATTAATAAAGAATAATAATGAATTAGGTACAGGAAGTTGTCTTGAAGAATTTCTAAAAAAGTTGTGACAAGAATATGAATTCTACTAATGCCAAAATCTGTATATAATGGCGGTCATATGAATTTCCCTAACTGAATTACTTTTACCCGCTTTTTTATGTAAGCCTATAATGAACGTTTTAAATGAGGAGTGTGTTAACATCATTATTGGTATAGCTAAGGACTATTCAGGTTCAGATATAGAGCAGTTTTTGCAAACGTTATACATAAATATATGACTGTTTTACACAGATAATATAGATCTATCTGGTGTAGAGATATCAAGGGTGGTCAAAACTCAGCTTGCGTTTTATTTCAATTTTTCCCACTAGGAATATTGACTCTTCAAAGTGGATGCGTGAAATTTACTTCAAGTCTAAGCTTCAAACTGTTGTAATAAATAAGTACTGGTAGACTTAAATTAAATTACCTAAACCCCAGATAATATAATACCTACAGTACAGATGACTCATCCCATACAACGGAATAACGCGAGCTATTTTACGAATTATTTTATTTCTGCATAACGCAAGATTATCAAGCGACATTTATTGCGTGTTGGCGAAGTATTGGGCCAAATGAATACACTGGACACTAACTAGTATCTCTCTAGACACGATTACGCCTAGGCTAAATCGCAAAACCCAACTAGTTAATTAGGTAATAGGTATTTAGTGGCGTACTGAATACGTATATTATGTGCTGTACAAAACGTCATTTATTCATAATATCACATTTTCTATGTTGAAAATCAGATGTCCTTAAACGGCAACAATTGGGGCGGGGGCAGCGACGTACGGGGAAGCTGCAGCGATGTAAGGGGAAGCAGCAGCGACGTAGGGGGCCGGAGCAGCGACGTAAGGGGCAGCAGGCGCAACGTACGCAGCTGGGGCAGCGACGTAAGCAGCAATGCCGTTGTTGATGCGGTGGAAGTATTGAGAGCTGGTGGCGGTGACGACGGCGGCTGGGGCGGCTGCCACGAGGGGCGCGCTCAGGAGCGCGGGCTTAGCGGCGGAGATGGCGACGAGCGCAGAGAGGATGACAATCTATAATGGAAAAATTGATTAGACAACTTATTTTTATGCTATTAAGAAAATAGTAAAAACTACATTTCTTATAATTATTATCATCCATGGCGTAGGTACATGGCAGTTTAGGACGAGCAAGTCTCGTATGTTTCATTATAAAATGTTACATCTAACCACAAATTATCACGCAAAATTTTATCGCGCAGTGAATTATTTCTATAAACCAATTGCCTTATTTCAAAATCATTGCAATTAATCATATACTTTAACAATAACTTTGTGAATGAGAATATTGTGTCACAGATTATTCTTCTGAAAAATATTCTTTACGCATTAGAATAACCTAATTTATTTCGCAAATCATGACTTAGGTACTTACGATCTTTATCATTTTGCTAGTTAGTTTGTTCTGTACTGATGGAACAGGACTCGTGTTGATTGCCAGAGATCCTCAACATTTTATACCGACCAGACGAGATTCTGTCGCAACAGTGTAGGCCGAAGTTGGCGATGTCTCTGGCATTGGGGAGTGCGTGATGTGAATCAGTTACTTGGATATTGGTACGTGTACCTTCACAGGATTAATCACTGCACATACAAATCAAGTGGTTTATGTGAGTGTGTCACTGTCAGATTACGAGGGAATGACTAATGAATTGGAGCTCTACTTTTAAGGATTTTTACCTTCATTTTACTTTCTACATGCATTTGCAACTTCTTGAAATAAAGAATACCATCTTCCTACTCACATTTAGAAATGAGTAGAAAATGGAGGTACTTTTTATTAGATGGGTTTATGCCTAATAGTTTCGTCTGGGCTTTACTACCAAAACCTTCATGTCAAAAACAACCCATGTATGTCGACATGTAAAATACTGGTAAGAATACTTACTGCTTCTTTCATTTAGGAGTTAATATCTTGTCTGTAGAGTCTCTTTCATTATTTAGAAGGGATAGTAGGAGAAAAATTCGATTTTTCTCTCCATCAAGTGGACAAATCCGTTAATGTATTAAATTCATGTGGAAAAACCTTAAGATGACTTTGAAAGTTTAACATCTGTTTTCGACAACATTTCGACTGTACAAAGTTGTTACCCTTAGATAATATATCATCTTGACAGCTGTTATAACGATACACGCATTCCGCCTGCCTCCCTCTCAACCCACAGCCTCCTAACTGGAGTTTTAACTGCAAATTTATCTGTATTTCAAGTTAACTGTAGATAGTCAAACCGGACCACAATTTTATCAAACTGCCGAAAAGGTTAAAAGTCGAAACGTTCACGTGCCCGTAACGTGAGTTGTTAACGTCAATTCTTAAAGTTAACTTGCCTTATAATTAAACGTGATTTGTCACGTTGAAGTATAACACTTTTATTTCTTAGAGAAGTTGTATCACTTGATAAATATTAATTGTTACGGTTCAAAAACTTTATAAACAAGCTGCTGAGATTAATCTGACTACGTCGCTACCGTAGATGCTTTTTTATTAGATAAAATAATTATAATGATTATTTATTATCGATAGAAACTTTGTGAAATTGAGCTTATTGGAATAAAGATTATTTCTAAAATATAATAAGTAACACATGCGCGTAATAATTATTATGTAACGGGCTCATTCGGAATTTACAATATACCTTATTATTGTCATTGTTTAAAATATTGTTACCATCGTTTTAGGGCTCTTTCTGTAGCATTGGGTAACTATATAGCATCTATAAGGCTTTATTTCTAACAAGAGACTACAATAGACTAGTAAGTACCTATATCCCACGCAGACTTATTGTGTCTAATTGTAGCTGCAGATGTTTGAATAGACTAAACAATGGACAGTTGAACAAAACAAGCTTCGTAAGCGATTACGTGTTCACCTGTTTAGCCACATACGAGGGTTGTTCATTTCAACGTCTTTGTGAACATGAAAAGAAGGAGCAATAGCAACAGCAACCCCTATACCGGACACGTTTTACCAAGGTTTACTATTTAGTATTGCGACTATGCATTTATAACTGTATACTGCAGTACAAGTAGTATCATCGTCATCATCATCAACAGCCTGAAGATGTCCACTGCTGAACATAGGCCTCCCCCCGGGAGCGCCACTCAGAGCGGCTGCTCGCCTCCTGCATCCATCGGCTCCCCGCGGCTTTCACCAGGTCGTCGGTCCACCTAGTGGGGGGCCGGCCTACGCTGCGCTACAAGTAGTATAGGCTGTAGCTCATGAACCGTGATAGTTCGATTCCTCTGTAGTTAGACAATTGAAATTTTCCAACATGATGTATTTCTGTTGCCGCTATAGCAACAAATACTAAAAAATAGAATAAAATAAATATTGAAGAGGGCTCCCATACAACAAACGAGACCTTTTTGGTCGGTTTAATAGATAATGGTACAAAACCCTTCGTGCGCGAATCCGACTCGCCGACATTGCCGGTTTTTTTTCTATGCACAAATACTTTTCATGCCGCGGAAATCGAACCTGCCGGATCCAGCCGACCTGCTAACCACTCAATAACCACTACACAGCGAAGGCTGTCCATATTATAATAAGAAAAAAATGGCCAAACAGAACAGACTACTTATACAGCAAATCAAAATACAGTTACAAAATTATCTAAGATTAACCTTTATACTAAATCGAAGTAATCAAACCCAATGTAGGTATTGGTAATTGTTTCTTATTTGTATTGATGTCCATAACGTCACTGTTTATTTCAGGATGACTTCCATTTACGTAACGGGTCTCATACAAGAGAGCCGAGGCGTTGTTGTCATGAATTGCGTCCGACATCCTCATTGTCACCTGGCGGGACTCCAGACGAAACATTTCAAATTATGTAAACAACTTGCTATGGTACTGGCATTTCACTGACGGCACAATGGTGTAACTTATTGAAACTTGTAGAGGCTGAATGCTCATATGTTTAGTTCTTTGCAGTGAGTTTCGAGTAGCTAGGTAGTTTTTATTGACTTGTCAAGTGCAAACATTATGATATAATATGTCAACATCAGCGTCATAGCTTACTGCTTTACCTTACGTATATCATCGCTGCCTCGCCATACGATTACCGGTCTCCAGAACACTTCTACCCCAATAGTTATTGGTTCTTCCACAAATATGACCATCAGCTTGCTATACAGCATGCGTCTTTGCTTAGTTTTGAATTCGATCCCACGGAGACTTATAAATGTATCTGACGTCTTATTAATTTGAGCTCGTAGAACTGACAACCGATGAGGAAGAAAGGTACTCGAGTGGCGATAATGAACCGGAAGACGTAGCGTCGGCCGGCCCCTCACTACGTGGACCGACGATCTGGTGAAAGCCGCGGGGAGCTGATTGATGCAGGAGGCGAGCAGCCGGTCAAAGTGGCGCTCCTTGGGGGAGGCCTATGTTCAGCAGTGGACGTCATCAGGCTGTTAATGATGATGATGATGATGATCCTTGTTAATATCTATAAAACCGCGTCTGTTGGCAGTTTTTCTCCTTTGGCATGGTACACCTGGGTGAACTCAAAAGCCTATTCTACAAATCATTTTTATACTTACGCAGTGAACCCACGGGGCCTACCTAGCAATGGTCCCTTTTCATTAGCGTTAACGCCAAACGGTGACTCCATAATGTATGGCAATGACATTACCTACCTGTGGAAAAGCGACATCATGCAGGTAATGTCAGTCCCATACACTTTAGAGCTATCTAATGGAACGGGATCTTTGCTAGACCCCACGGCGTATTTTCTTTTCACACAATACACTTTGTTGCAATTAGGACCTCAAGGGGGGCCCTTGTCGCCCCCATTTACAATAAGATAAAGTATTACAACAAAATAACGAGTGTCCAAGGCAAGTGAGCTTAATGAGTTTCTTTAGATTTCTCTATTTAAGTAGATATTTCTATATACAAGCCGATATAAAATCACGAAAATGAAAACACAAAAAAATGTTAAAACATTAGACTACAATAATTATTTTGAATACTTATAAAGTTTATAATAATAATATGAATCCTTTTCTTCCTGTCCCACATGACGCCTTTGAGACGGCTTCTGTAAAGCGTATCGAGGAACAATAGTTTCACAGAAGAATGTTCCACGTGAGCTTTATGTCGATACTGTGAATCACATGCTGGCGCTGTATATACAAAGTATACAGATTTATCACTGTATTTACAGGAAGAAAGATATAAGAGATCCTTGAAGTCAACAACTTGGATTATTGTTGGATTAATTTTTTTTTATTTATACTTACGTTATATAAGGGATCAGTAAGAGTACTTTTGAATTTAAATACTTATTTTCATTTTTTTATTATTCTATCGTTTAATTACATTTCGGTTACAGATAAGATTTGATATCTTGGTTTTCTTTGAAATGATTATTATATTTTAAATTAATCATTTTAACACGTGATTAATAAAAAGTTTACATATTCTACATACCCATAAACCTTCAGTGGATTTTCCAAAGGTGGTGGAAAGTTCTATACAATTGTTTCTGTGGGACAAAGGCTTGTTGACGCAAGAGCTGCCTCAAGGGGACGCGTGTAAGAAACTTGAGGGGTCCAATGTTTGGTTCATTTATAGAAAATCGCTTTAACGTCTGCATCTTGCTATTATCGATCGTGTGGGCTACATGCGTGTTATATTGATAAATCTATATCATTATATATATTAACTGGAGAACTTTGAACATAAATCTGGAGTTTATATCCTTAGCTCTTTTAGATCACAATATTATTAAGTAATGTGATTGAGTTTTTAAGGAGATATAACATTCTCTACTCTAGACCACCATCACAAACAGTTATTATGTACTAATCTTTTAAAAACATTTGGTTTTTTTTTTCTTAGTTAGAAACTCTGAGACGGGTTACAAACCTTTCTCCATCTAATCTAGAACTTGAATAAATATGCGAGTGTGTGTGCTCGTGTATCTTCATCCATTTCACAATTCACATTAAATAAGCTTAATGAAGCCTGAAAACTCAATAAAAAGTGTAATCTGGAATGGACAGTAGATTTCCTATTTAGTTACAAATAGAAAACACTGTGAGGGGCGCACGTGATAGAAGTGACATTCTAAATGGTGTCAGTTTAACCAACTGCGTAATATAGATTTAAACTAAAATAGAATTACGCTACCTACTGTCAAATGGGCTGGAGTATTTTGATTGACTGGTCTTCTGCTGTCAGTCAATACAATTGCAGTCCAATTTTTGTATAGTAGTACGTTTATTGTAGTAAGTATATCATCATCATCATCATCATCAACAGCCTGAAGACGTCGACTGCTGGACATAGGCCTCCCCCAGGGAACGCCACTTAGAGCGTAAGTATATAGTTAGTTCATAAACTATAGAATGGATAAGGTATTTAGGTTATAATACATAGTTACGGTTACCCAATAATCACTTCCAAAAAGGTATCAGTTGGTTTTGACTTTTGACATTGAAAAAAGATAAGATTTATGGAAAATGGATAATCTTTCCATTTAGTCTAGTCGGAAGTCTCTTTTTACATAAATTTTTTAATATTAATAGTAGGTATCATCATTAACAGCCTGAAGACGTCCACTGCTGAACATAGGCCTCCCCCAGGGAGCGCCACTTAGAGCGGCTGCTCGCCTCCTACATCCATCGGCTCCCCGCGGCTTTCACCAGGTCGTCGGTCCACCTAGTGTGTAGTAATAGTAGGTATACTTATAGCTAAATTTAAAAGACTTTTATAGCAGTAGGTTAGCGTAATCAACAGATTAATTTTAATGCAATGGTTAAAGTCTATATTCAAGACAGATTTTCATTTCAGTACTTCTTATGGGCAAAATCATGTCACACACATGGTGATTCCCCTTTTTAATTAAAAAAACCACTTTTCATTAAAATTAATCTGATAGCTGATTTCGTTTTTATACTTCAACGTAAACATTATACGTTATTAAGTTTAACGTTTGTACCTATAGGTAGGTATGTAGCACTGTAACTCCTAAAGTGATGATTTGTTTTTGATTTCTATTCGTGCTATGTTTATTGTTGTGTCGAAGATTTTTTTAATTCTACATTGGACTTATTTGCCAATAAGTCCAATGTTGAATTAAAAAAATCTTCGATTTATCCTTATAATAAGGCCTCGAGCTCCGAACTGCAGCTGCTCTACAAATGTATTATGGTTAAGTATGAAGAAAAACATTCTAACTCAAATATCTCAGAAAGTATATCACTTAGGCGATTTTTTTATGGAATATTTTTTGTTTCTTATACTTTTTCCTATCGATTGACACTAGTTTCATCATTGGCCATGAAATCGTCATTTTTTCAAAATGGTGGACATTTGGACAGGCTTAAAGGTTAGTGCTCTTGGACACGGCAGAAAATCAGCGAACATTATATTTTTTGATAATGATGTCTTTCAACCAACCTACACAAAAAGCGCATAAACTCTATTGTGTTTATGTTTTTTATGGGAATGAATGACGTAACGAGCTAGTTGTTCACCTGATGTTAAGCGACACGGCCACCCATTACAATTGAAGTGTCACTCGGAACTTCAAAATAAAAAAGTTTCGCGTGCAACTGCACTGCGCACGTTATTCTGAGACATCACACAGTCTAGTAATAAGATTAGACTGTGTAATCAGGTCATAAAGTCTCATTTGCTCAGTAATTTCACTAGCTGCAATGCCTTTCAAACCGGAACATAGTAGTCGTGGTCTGGTACAGCCCAAGCCGCAAGACGTAATGACTTGAAATTCGAAGAGTCCTTATTTATGACTTAGGCACGTGTTAAGAAACGATTTTTGAAAATGCAACCCCTAAGTGGGTCAAAGGGTTAAAAACGTTTGTATGAAAAACCTACATCCTTTAAAGGGGTAATATTAACGGTTCCTAAGAGGTAGTCAACGCGGGCAAAACCGCGGGTAGAAGCTAGTAATATATAAACCGCAATGATGCTGAAATTCACCCTGAAGTAAACTTATTATGACGCACGTTTAGGCTACCACGTTTTCTAAAAGGAACTAACTTTTAAAAGCAGACGTTTCGTCATTCTTACCATTTTTATGTTCCATTCGAGTTTTATTCAACTGACCTACTGTGCTTTATGAGTTTAGTTGTCTGTATTGCAATTAAGTAGGGTTTCCTGTTGAAAATAGAAGATCCGAAATGTTTTCTATGCTTGATGACACTAATTTTTATTGTCGTACAGCTAGTACGCCCTGGCTTCACACGGGTTAATTAGTTTTAAGTCCTAACCTTGTTTATGGGTAAGAGAGAAGGGAAAGGTAAAAAAAAGGGGAAAAGGATGAATGGATGGGACGGCAATAGAAAGGAGGCAGGCTTGCCGTCCCATCCATTCATCCTTTTCCCCTATTTTTTTACTTTTCTCGTCTATCTTCCCTTCGACAGGGTGAGTATATTTTTATTATTTAATTTATTTTTGTTTTTGTTTTTTTTTCTATTGAAATTAAAATTGATATCCAAATATAATAATAATATGTGAAAATCATGAATAAAATTTACATCCTTATTGCTTGCCAACCCGTACTTGGGCATTTTAGAAAACAAAAAGTATCCTACATGTTATTCTGCATAATTAGCTATTACCATACCAAACTTCAGCAAAATCCGTTCAGTGATTGCAGCGTGTTGCGTGTTCAAAGGGACAGACAGACAGACAAAAAATTAAAAAAAATTGTTTCTATTTCTATATCGATTAAGAAGCATACTGCAGTCAAAATTTTTCAAAAATATTCAATGTACAGATTTAGCCCAGTTACAGTTATTTATTATAATTATGTATATTGATGATGGTGTAAGTAGAGATATTATTATATGTCTGTAATACAATGATGTCATGCCTATCTCTTGTTTATTTTATTTTATTTTATTTATTGAACACCAGCATAATGTACACTGTTACAATATCATCATCATCATCATCATTAACAGCCTGAAGACGTCCACTGCTGAACATAGGCCTCCCCCAGGGAGCGCCACTTAGAGCGGCTGCTCGCCTCCTGCATCCATCGGCTCCCCGCGGCTTTCACCAGGTCGTCGGTCCACCTAGTAGGGGGCCGGCCTACGCTGCGTCTTCCAGTTCGTGGTCGCCACTCGAGAACCTTTCTTCCCCATCGGTTGTCAGTTCTACGAGCGATGTGGCCTGCCCATTGCCATTTCAACTTGCCAATCCTAAGAGCTACATCGGTCACTTTAGTTCTCCTGCGGATCTCCTCATTTCGGATCCTATCTCGCAGGGAAACACCGAGCATTGCTCTCTCCATAGCTCGTTGCGCGACTTTGAGCTTAGTAATGAGGCCAACAGTTAGAGACCACGTCACAATATATAAAAACATTATTTTATAAGGGCTAAGTGTCATTACAATTATTGGCGAAGACTGCATGCAAGTAGATTAAGCAAGTAAACAAATGTGTAAGTAAATAATTGTAAATTTATTTTGTAGAATTTTGTAAATTATACATAGTTAAAATATAAGGATAAAAAATCATATATGAATTGAATATTTAAATTAAAAATAAAAATGCCAAAAAATGCCGAAAGTGTATAGAAACAATATACAATAAACAATATAGAAATTCCCAAACTATAAAATGATGATGATGAATTTAAAGAGCTTTAATAGTGGACTTAAACTTGCTTATGCTTCCTTCGAACAAGTCTACTGCATAATTTTTCGAAATTCTGTTGTACTCTTGAACTATCCTGTTAATAGGCGCTTTCTGACCAAGATTGGATTTGCTGAAGCTATCTTTTAATAAGTTAAATCTAGATGCTCTGGGCAATCTAGAAGGTGCAGAAAAACTGAGCAGCGATAGTAGACTTGCGTCGTCAATAGAACCATTAGCAAGCTTGTGAAGAAACGAGAGATCGAGCAGAAGTCTTCGATCCGAGAGGGAACTCATCTTGAAATGTTTTAGTCTGTCTGGATAACTGCGAATAGATTTAGCTAAATGACATGAATAGGTCAGATGCCAGAGAAAACGCTTTTGAACGCTTTCAAGTCTTTTAATGTAGATATCGTAGAAAGGATTCCAGGTCACACTACAGTACTCAAGACTACTGCGAACCAACGCATTGTAAATAGAGATTTTTGTCTTAGGATTTTTGAAGTCCTTGCAGTTTCTAAGAACAAAACCGAGACACTTGAACGCTTTAGTGCATATGCTATCTATGTGTAAGTTGAGCCTCAACTTACTATCCAGAACCACACCCAAGTCCCGTATATGGTCTACCTCCTGAAGTGTGTCGTTATTTATTTTGTAAGTGCTCCTAATGTTACTTTTTTTCTTGGAAAACCGTAAAGTATAACATTTGGAAGGATTAAGATCCATAGCATTAGACTGGCACCACTTGGTGAGCCGGTTGAGGTCATCCTGCAAAATCACAGCATCAGGCGGGCTGTCCACCACTCGGAAAATTTTCAAATCATCTGCGAACAAGAAGTAGTCACAGTGATGGAAACAACTGCCGATATCGTTGATGAAAACGTTAAAAAACAATGGGCCCAAATGTGAACCTTGTGGGACTCCTGAGTTCACTGAAAATGATTCTGAGGAGTAGCCATTCACAACAACAGAAGACTTTCTGTCAGATAAATATGACCCACACCAATGCAGCAAGACTTGGGCAATGCCATTTGCAGAAAGTTTGCGGAGAAGAATTTTATGGTTAACTCGGTCAAAAGCCTTGCTGAAATCAGTATAGACAGCGTCAAAAGTTGAGCGCTTATCCAACTTCATAGAGACTGCATTCGTGAAGGAGGCTAAGTTGGTTGCAGTGGACCTAGCTTTCATGAATCCATGCTGATGAGGGCTTATTAACTGTTTAAAGTGCCATGACATAATTGGATGTACTAGTTGCTCAAAAACCTTTGAGAAAACAGGGAGGATAGATATTGGTCGATAATTATGTATGAGGTCTTTTTTACCATTCTTATGCAAAGGGACAACCAATGCTTCTTTCCAAACAGAAGGGAAAGTGCCACTCATCAAAGACTTATTAAAAATAAGTCTTAGGGGGTGTGCTAATGCAGGGGCACATTTCACTGCAAATACCGATGGCATATCGTCGGATCCAGCACCCTTATTAGAATCAAGTTTTTTTAACACTTTGATAACTTGATCGTCTTTGAACTGAATTGATGTGAAATAGTTATTTGTTACCATTGCTACGGGTTCGCAAGTCCTGGATAAAGCGTTAGAAATAAAGGAGGTATTGTAAGCTGCAGAGAAATTTTGTGCAAAAAGATTGCATATATCCTTACCGTTAGAAGCGGTGTTATTGTTTAGTAACATCTGAGCTGGGTAATGACTTTGTTTTTTATTCTTAGTTTTGATAAATGACCAGAAAAGCTTAGGGTTGGAGCGCAGACCAATGGGTTATTATTAAATTTTATCAGTTTAAAACTGAAAGTCTACCAACCTATTAATTATTTCTCTTTGTCTTTGAAATTTCATTTTTTATTTGAATATAAGCGTGAATGATAATAGTCTTTATGGTATTTGTAATGTAATCCAATGTTTATTTTTTCAGTTAACTGCCTGAAGTAAATGGTTCATATTCACATTTTTTACGTTGTTTTTCCATAGTAGTGATTTTAACGAAAACTTAAACATGGAATTCAGGAGGGTAAATGCATACAATTTAGTTAATGGCAAACAATTACTATTCAATGTATTGTACTTAACGGGTTAACTAATTGATATTTGATGCAAATAATAAAATAATGTTTGTGTTGTAGTGGGAGTCGTCACGTGATCGATTCAAACAAACGCACCCCCGTTTTACAAGTACTTAGTTTACTGACAATCGGTTTTATTATGTTTGTTATACTTAGCTCCGATTACGATGTTATTCGAAATCAAAGTCTTTACATGTCGCACGATTTTAATTTGGTCAAGAGAAATGAAAACATTCTAGGTATCCCATGTTATAGTAGGTATCGCTTTATTACTTAACTTACGAATTTTAGGTAGGTAGGTACGCTTTACATACAAAAACAGACATAAGATAGTTATTAAGCTATTTCTTTTGTTCATAAATAATGTAAAAGATTACTAAGGCTTTAAGTATTTGCCCACAAAATTATGACGCGCCAGAGTATCGCGTAGACCAGCGGTTCTCAAACTTTTTAGTGACGGAGCCTTTTTGGAAAGCAAAATACTTGATGGAACCCTACTTACAATAAAGTTCGGCTGCGCCCCATGATTCGTGATACACCGCGACCAAACAGTCGACCAGAGAGGGATGTTTTGATTTTTTCTAAATTCTTACGGAACCCCTACACCGGTGTCGTGGAACCCCAAGGTTCCGCGGAACACACTAATTGTGGCTGTCGTAGACAATAATTATCTGTAACCTATGCAGAATGGGTAAAATCCATCGACTTTAGAATAACTCCTCACGTGGACTTCAGTTCAGTTCGTAGTCCTGAAACGAGTATACGAGTATTGGCCACATACCCTTTGTTATTTATTGGCTTTATTATGTCTAATTTACTTAATAATGCCATAATAGTACATTCCAAAGTGTTCGCATAGAAACACAGCTATTCGGTAAGTTTGGTAACATTTACAAAGGTGCTTTTCTCAAGCCATCGTCCTTAAAGCACACCGGGTCACAAGTACATTATTCTAGAGTTTTAAGTAATTGTTTAATATTAATTAATACTAAATAACTATAAGGTTCTTGTGTTAATGAACGATTGTCGTGAGGCCATTGAGTAACTATTATTACACCATTTTATTACGAAACAATAGCAGTAGCAAAGGGGTTGAATGGACAGAAACATAGTAACAATGGTTCTACAAGTGCAGAGGTATAGAATAAAAATATCCATTTTCCAGTCTTTGTTCTATCTATTCATAAGTTGTATGTAGGTAATTATTAATTACATATTATCTGTACTTTATTTCGATCACAGTATTGACACAAAAGAATGTTAATATTTATTTTTTAAGTACCTATGACGTTATTGTATTTTGCTATGTTGTCAAAGTTTTTATTCAACTAGGGTGAGTTTTTTCACCAATAGCTAAGGTGACCAATGGTTAAAGCCTCAAACAAATTTTGACCATTTATTAGAGTTTGTTAGCATTTTTATTCATTTGTTACCTTAACTATTGGTGAAAAGTCCCATCCTTAGCCACGTGTATTACTTATATTACCAGGGGCCATGTTTTTCTGTGTTTAATTAAATAACGAAGGTAGGTTGTATAAGTAAATAAGTATGAATATATGCTTTTTGGATAATATAATTATATTTATTGCATCGTATTTAATTTAAAAATAAACAAGAATGGTTGAGATTGAGTGAGCGAGCCTGAGACAGTGAGCCATTTATCAACGCACGTAGTAGGCATAAGGTGAGTACGAGTACGCAGAGTACGCCACTGGAGCGGTGTAGGCACTGTACGCAGAGTACGCTACTGGAGCGGTGTAGGCAGCGGCCACAGGTGCGCTATATGCCACCGGGTATTCCACTACAAGCGGCTTGGCAGCAGCAAAAGCCAGGAGAGCGGCAATGACCAGCTAAAAAGGAAATGTGATTTATAATGAGTATTATGATAGGTACTATTTTATCAGTAGGTGTTTTTAAGTTTATGTAGACCTTAATAAATATAATAAAAAAATTAAAACACGACAATGTAATAAAGTAATAAATCATAAGAAAGTGTTTAAGCTGTACAATATTTTTTCAATAAGATTCATATTTAGGTAAAATGAATAAGTAACAACTAAGAACTGCATTTCGATTAAAATAAGTTATTGATGTTGTCATTGTGGGTGACCATAATTCAACAATAATAGTTAAGTGCTAATACTGTTACTCTTCATTTCGTAATTTGGAGGTCAGACCAAGGCTTATCGGACTCACTTTAAGCACGTGACATAGGCGTGAATCAAGCAATACATTGAATATATGTAATTATTGTGGTTGTCGTTATTGAAACATGCAAATAATTAAATTAGGTATAAAGATATAAGTAGGTCCTGAACGCTGATTAGGATTGCCCGTACCAAAGGAACTACAAGGACTATGCCCCACAACTTCCAGAGTCTATAATATAGTTGTCAAAATATCATCACTGTGAAAAAGTAATTGGGTTTGTTTCTTTATCAAATACGTACTAATCCTGTCGCGAGAATTGAACCAGCACGTTTAGGATATAGGTACTATTACCATACCATATTGTATAACCACCAGACTACAACACAGGCCGTCAAGAATTATAATAGGTACTAACTTCCCAACGTTTTAAAATCACCAAGACAACAACCCTAAAACACTCTTAAAATTCAAGATTTGCTAAAAATGGTTTGTTAAGGGTTTTGGAATAAATTAAAACTTACATATTTGAACATGTTGATTAAGTTTCGTTGAATTATTGTGGCTAGAACAGGATGAGCTCAGGACTCGTAGTATAATGATGAACGTTAGTCAACTCCTCTTTTTATATCCCCTCAAATGCATCAGTATGGTGTTCTAACCGGATAACTAGATAAATATCCTCTTTCAACATTAGGTAGTATGGTCACGTACGGACGTGTCCTCGACACTGTCTTAAACTGGCCGGTCAGATTTAATAGATCAAGGACTTGAATACGGAATTTGGAGATTCATAATCTACTTTAAAAATATGCTACAAATTAAAATTCAAAATAATTTAGATAATACAATTTTATTACATTATTACATACCTACAGAGTTTATTTTACTTTGGCTACATTACGTTTAGCGGCGGTGTTACTTCAATACCATAGCAGTCCGTTTTTAGAGCTCCGTACCTAAAGTGTAAAGCAAGCCCTAAAGATGAAGACTGAGAGTGAATATGCTAGGAGTTGGTGGCTTGGAAATTATAGTATCTTATGTCTAAATTACTTCGCAATTACTGAGGCTACACTGTCCGTCTGTCACCAGGCTGTCCACTGCTGAGCATAAGCCTCCCCCAGAGAGCGCCACCTCGAGCGGCTGCTCGCCTCCTGCATTCATCCGCTCCCCGCGGTTTTCACCTGAACGTCGGTCCACCTAGTAGGGGATTTATTTATTTACTATTAGTCTTGAAGGTAATATTATGAAATACATAATAGAATATGTTTTCTGTTAACTGTAAGTTAATAACTTAGGGCGCCGGGCAACAACGCCGGTTTATTTTGATGCGAATTCTTCGGACCCGCGATTCCTGTAGGCCTAGCACGAATATTTACGCGCAAGAGGGTGAACAAGTTAACGTAAGCTACGAGGTTGTTGTATGGGGCGCTGATGAAATGCCATGCAACTGACGTACGCTAGCGTTACATTTACTCCCGCGTAAATATTCGTGCTAGGCCCAACTGGGCTCAATTTTGTATATAGCGGAATTATAATTTTTAAGCGATGTATTGCTAATCTAATTGGAAATAGCCCTGAGTATAGTCCTAATAGAGACTACTATTATGTATTCTGTGGAAGTCATGTGGAAGTAGTACAACATGCAGGCAGAAGTTAAAAAGGAGGGTGAAAAGAGTATTACCACAGGGTAAGCAACGTATTTAGTCTATCTATCCATAGGCGTGGTGACCTGAGCCCCTAGTAAGAGTTTTCCAATACGTGAATACGCACAAATCCATTTAATATTTGTACTGCCATTTTTAGTTCATCAACGTGTACGCTAGGGGCGCTGCAGAGAAATGTATGGGAGAAAAGGGAGAAAACGTAAACGAATCAAGTTTTAGTAAACTATCGAAACACGTACTGTTTTATACCTACATCACAAAGGCTGTGTGCTTGTTTGCAATCTTTAGCATAAAAATAATAATACTAAAGATAAGCTAACAAATCATGTTGAAAAGCCCGCTGATTTGTCGCCACAGCTAGCACCTATAACGGATCAACCCATGACCAAATCACTAATGAAATGAATCTAATCGTTTATCATGCCTAGTAGTTCTGCGAACGGTAGACCTCTTGAGCACAAATATTTTTGCAGCTATACGGCATGATTTTGTTAGTAAATTAGGAACTCAAAGCCGTATATCTCGACCACATCTTATTTTGCTCATATTTAATATATGTGTGGATATATGTGTGTGTGGACATTTCACACAGCGCCATTTAGCACCAAACTAAGCAAAGCTTGTACTATGGGAACAAGATAGCTGATAGAATACTCAGATACTTTTTTTTGTTTGTAAATACTTGTTACAATATAATACCCAAACACAGAACAAACACCTATGTTCATCACACAAATGTTTGTCCTGGGTAGGAATCGAACCCACAAGCCCTCGGTTCAGAAGGCACGGGTACTACCAACTGAGCTATCGGGCCCGTCGAAATTCCATTTAAAATACAGTCTATTTAAAATACTTGTTTAGAATTGAGTACCTATACCCATCAACGTGTAAAACCAAGCTTCATCAAGATACGTTGAAAAATGTGATCTGTGCGCTAGTATATCATTCTCTGTATCCTCTGTATTATACATAAAGTGTCATCTGTAGATCCCGATAGATGAAAGTGAATTTCGCGAGTTGAAGCACGAGATTTGCGCTCATTTCGTTTGCTTGGTCAATAAGAACATGGTTAACTAACTGTTTGAATCGAAGGTACCTATGTTTGATACCGTCGACGCATTTTTTAAAACGTGACTTGGAAACGTGCGCAACCTAGAGACGCGCACTTCACCAAACTTTTATTAGTCGCTTTTTTATTGTACTTTTTCAAGTGAAATTTGACTAATTTTTGTTGCTTCTGCTCGCCCTTGCGTTATCTAGATACCTTACAAAAATAAACTGGAGTAGTAATAATGTAGCTATTTTTATTTATAAAACTTTGGGCTGTTTTTATAAATATAAACTGTCGGTGGATACAAACCCCTTTTCATAGAGAAGGATATCTATTTATTTATTTTATTTTATTTTATTTTATTATATTGATATCTCAATACAATATCCATATATAATATCATTTTAATACTACTTTTTGTAGTTTAAATGGTCTAAAAAAATATTTATTTATTTCTTTATTTGGTATTGTTACCGTCACCTATAAATAATAAATAACGATCTAATGCCGTCAAAGCTAGCACTCACTGGCAGTTTACAAGACTGCATTTCCCGTGGTCAACGCCTACCCGAGCCATCCCAGCTTCTTGAAGTAAGTATGTATACCTCTATTCTGTGATTGAAGTAACGGAATGTGCAATTGTGCATAGCTCTAGGCTCTGCCACTAGGCTGCTAGCACAGTTGCTCCAGTGGCCCTGATGGTGAGTGTTTGAGGGATGTTAAGGTATTCGTTTAAAATGCAGTGGCCAGTTGAGGCATATATAGACTATAAGCTTGATTACCTGCCATGTAACTTCACCAAGTTATTATACTTAGGCTGAGTATAATAACGCCGGGCGGGCTAACGTAGGCTTATGGTGCAAGCCCGCGTTAGCCCGCTCGGCGAATCGTGGACGGTTACAGTTAGAAGTTAAATTAAGCTGTTGCAACCCGACCTAAGTGATTTTTCTAAAAATAAAATAGATAAATAGATAGATAGAAAATGCTTTATTGCACAATCAACAAAAATGTAGGTATTACATAGGCAAACTTAATGTTAAAATAACTTAACAAAAATATCTTAATAAAATAGCGTTTCTGAATTGTGGACCGCTTGACGTAGGTTATAATTATAATAAGTACGCATGCCGACACTCGTTTGGGGTCCATCGATAAACCTAATCATGATGAACATAATAATATGTTGTATTGCCTAAAGCTATGTTTTTTACAAATATAATGAGTATAATTTTATTTCTTAAGACTCTCGGGTCTCTCTTACTTTATTTTCTTGTCTCTCTTGTTAAATATTACCCTTTCATAATAAATTGGTATATATACTAAATATTTATTTATTTATACTTTTAGCACAAAACAATGTACAAGTAGGACTTACTGCTATAAAGCATTATCTACCAGTCAACCTGGACGTGCTTCTTGCACGTCCAGGTTGACTTAAAGAAGGATTAATCAGTAAAGGAAAAATTTGAATCATGAACGGGATTTAAACCTACATCTATCCGCAAGCTACCGCCGTTATGCTTTCCTTTAATTACAAATATTGGTATTAAAAATTTAAAAATTTATTAAAAATAAAGTTAAAAATTTATTAGCTCCTCTGATGTTCTTACGAAGAGAATGCTCCAACGTCCACAGCGCTGTAGATCACTATGCTGAACATGCACAACAAGGCTATTACTTCATGGTCCGCGGCGATGCGAACGCAAGGGTATAAAACGTAACAGCGATACTACGGGATATCACATACACATCAGCCGTTGTAGTACCTACTCTTTGTTCCAGCAAACATTATTCAAACCCTCATATCAACATGTTCAAGCTGGTGAGATATGAAAATTTAGCTCATTCCAATTTCCTCTTCTAAATATTTTCAAACGTTGAGTCCTACAGTCCCAAAGTCACCATAAAACATTGAGCACAACACGTTTAGGTTCAAGTTATTAAATAAAGTTAAATAAATAAAGTGAATGAAAAGTTTAATGTATATGAAAATGTATTTTTGAAATAATTAACTTACTATTTTTAATCCATGGGAGTTATGGCATGTAATTTTCAATTGATTCCTCAAATGTTCTGTTGAATATAGAGATGAAACTTCGCAAAATGCAATAATTGTGTAAAGTGTTCCTTATAACGCCTATATCATTATTAAATAGCATAGTCATTCTTTTTTTCACAAAGTATAAAAGATTTTTTATATCAAGATTTTTATATAAATATTTCTAATCAAGCTCTTAGCCATAAAAAAATAATCGCATAATTGATAGTTTCCTAATATTTTCAATTTTTACAGTTTGTCTTCGCCTGCTTCCTGGCCGTAGCCGCCGCTAAGCCCGGTATCTTGGCTGCCGCTCCGCTGGCGTACACCGCGCCCGTCGCGTACTCCGCTGCGTACACCGCGCCAGTGGCAGCGGCGTACACCGCACCCCTCGCCTACTCCGCATACACCGCACCAGTGGCCGCTTACTCCGCTTACGGTTATGCTTCACCATACTCTGCTTACTATCTACGCCGTTAATTAAATAAAACCTGAATTACATCAATAAATGATTTTAGCAATGAAAAAGTCTTTGACTATTCAACGTGTAGTAGGTGAAAGGTAAAAGGTAACAGTATGTGCGCCTTATTGTCCAGGAGGTATATACCTATAAATTATTCTATAAATATAATTTCTACCGACATTACATTTATAGAATGTATTTGTGATGATCTGATGTTAAATATGCGACTGGAACTGGTCTCTCCTCAAGCAATTGCGGGATTCAAGTGAAAATAAGTTAAAACACTAAGTATAATGATCTGCCATGCCAGTGTCATAGCTTACCATTCCGGAAAAAAACTAGACGTGAGTGGATAGGTACAATTATACAATAAGTATAGAATATTTGGTATAATACCATAACTAAAGGACCGATAGTTATAAGTAGCTCTTAGAATTAGCAAGTAGAAATGGTAATGGGTAGGCGACATTGCTCGGTACTGACAACCGATGGGGAAGTAAAAAACGAACACCTGCAATCTACATTATGTAATGCAAATAAACAATTGAAATTGAAAAACAAAAGGAGTTAAGGTCAACCTTTATTTTTACCGTGTTATTTATATATTTTATTTTCTATTCTTTCATAAACGTTTAATTTATGAACATCCCCGTGTCTATCCTATTGAACTAAGTATAAGTATTTGACATTTCAACTTTATTACTAAAAGGTTTTAAGGACAGTTTTCTATGTAAATTTTGTAATTTATTTACGGGTCAAATGGAACCATCACCAACTTGATATGATATAATCCAAGCAAGTCCTAATAAAAAAAGTACACTAAGTTGGCTGTAGTAAAGTTAAAAATGAGACTTTAACGTTGATTTTTACGCAGGCAACCTTAAAAACCGGTCGCAATGCCTAGCTTAGTAAAACGATTGCAATAATTCACAGGCGCATGGTTTATACCAACCACATATATTAATGGCGCTATTTGTATGCTTATTTGACCATGTTTATGTTTTTTTTTTGTCCCACTCTAAAATTATGTGATTTATCAATTTTATTTGTATAATCCATGGGCCTCCAATGGATCTAATCTATTAGAATCTAGTAGATATATCAGTAGTTAATTGAAAAATGATTAGTAAAATGTACCTATCTATTCAGTTACAAGAGGTAGGTACATTTTTCTACTAATAATGCGTGGGTTCTGGGCTTGATCTCCGCTACCGTTTATTATTCGCTTAATACATAACATAAATATCTAATGATAGTCATTGGGCTAAGGTTATCACATTTGAATAATATTTATACACCTCCGCACAATGTAAATTAGAACTAAATGTCAAAATCTAGATCTGTCCATCTGTTCTCCACAAAATGTGCACATGAATTTGCGTCTAAAGCTCTAATCTGAGTCAGAGCATACATTCCAAATTGGAGTTTCATATTGTTATGATATACTGAATACGTGTTGGTTGTGACGAAAAAGTAATAATTGTAAGATAGAGTTAATAAATAACCCCGATAAAATAATGGTAAATTAAAAAGTTTAGTTTCAGAACTGCAAAGACAAGATTGAGCAAAGACAAGAATTTGAATGAGTGTTAAATAATAGCCCGTTACTCATAATAACTATCCAAAATATAAAATTGTACAATAAGGCCCTGCACATAGAATTTGTAGTCACAGAATAGTCCACGAGATCACCATTCTAGTCACTCGACCGAACGACGACAACGACACGACGTGACGTCACAATACATTTTGACATACATTGTTATTTATACTTAATCTGTCTGTAGATTACACTGAGCAGGCGATGCTGCTATAAAATTCATTAATGTAGTTATACTTATTTATAATCTAAATAAATACTATATATTCATGCCATTCTAAAGATGTTTGTTTGTAGTTGTTAGATGTTTGTCTGGAAGAAATTGCTATATGTGATAAGGACGCCCGTTGTTCTACCATTCTTTATGTTGTATCATGTGTATTGTTGTGTTTTTTTCGTGTTCAATAAAGTATTTTTGTATTGTATTGTATTGTTATATTGTATTGTAATTACGAAAAACTTGATATCAACTTAAATACATGATAAATATAAATCATAAAAATAACTATTAAAAAAGTTACAATTCAAAACAATTTGTATATTTCCCGAAATAATGTTGAAAAATAATGCTAGGAATATTTAATAAAGGTACCTAAGTACCTAGATGGAGAATCAATCTTTAATAGCCATACAAAAACAAAAAGCTTTGAGAGAATTCAAAGCCTTGAACAAGAGGCAAGCTCGCCAGTCCGTCAATCTTCTATCGATTACATTTAGAGTGTGTGCGTTTCCTTCACTAGATCATCCCGTCTCCTTCCCATCATAGAACTACAAGGCTTGGTGATTCTTCACACCTTTACGTTGTAAGTGTACTACCAGCCTGAACTAAGCGTTTGCTGAGTCATTCATAGTCCAAACAGTCAAGGAATGTAATGCATTTCTAGCAACAGTATTTTCTCCTGGGTATAACCTGGGTCTTTTAAAGCCAAGAGCGAATGGGCATCCTTGCAGTTGTTGAGTGTATTTTGCAAACGTGCTCTACTTTAGACAATTTCGTCACTTACCATTAGGCGAGCTATTGTCAAACGTACGCATTTGAGTATAAAAAAGAAAAGTTAATTAATAATAATAATAATAAAATAGTTCTGTATTGTCAGACACAAAATTCATAGAATAGGTACAATACACATAAATAAAAATAGTTTAAAATAACACCAAAAAGCATGAAATATAAAATACTTCACAATAAAATAAAATGAAAACAAACATACCTGATAAAAATAGGTTTTGCAGTCACTGTGTCGTTAGGTCTGCTCACTGTCTATAGGTAGATGTTAGAATTAGCCTATCTACCAGACTCTTGATAATAGAGTTGCTAGATGTGCCAACCCTGGACATGAAGGATGCGATTTGCTTCCGTTGAATGGCGTTAAAAGAGTCCACACGGAAGTCCATGAACATTTCAGAAGCGCTACAGTAGCGCTTCAGTCCCATTAAATGCCTATATACGTTATTGTGTGCGAATCGAATGCTATCAAATTAAATAGTATGTTGAATAAGAAAAAATTTTTTGCTGATTTAAAATAAATTAATATGTGTGGAGATTTCAAATGTTTAATATTTTCAGAAACATCCAAGTTATCCATTCATGGGGAATCCACCACCATAACCGTGCAGTCCTTGGGCTCCTAATAGTCCGTTATTTAATGGATTTCCAAAAGCTCCTGGACCTCCAAAGCCACCATAACCGCCCAAAGGTCTTCCCAATGCACCTACGGAGCTTGCAACGCCCCCTGCAATACCTCCAGCGAACTCGCTGAATGCATTAGGGTTGTAACCGTTGAGTCCACTACTTCCGAGGCCATAACCACCCATGCCCATGCTGTTTGGTACTATGTACGCCTGAGCAGTAATGAGAACTGCTAAGATGAAAGACTGAAACAAATAAATAACAAATAATTTTGAAGTAATAGAACAATATTTAGTTTAACTTAACCTTTTATATCCAACTTAATATGGTTTCAGTAAGATATCTTTTAGAAATAAAAATATCCGTGTCCAAAAGTCTGCACTTGTAAGATACTAAATTATGTACCTATATGTAGACAATATTAGAAACAAGAATAATTCTACTTACTAAGATTGTAATCATGATTGGAGAAGAGCGACGTCTGTGAAACAAGTACGATGGAAAAGAAAAAGAATCACTCTTATAGTCAATGCTGTTAATTTACGAGAACTAAAAGCATTTGTCACGCCGTTCTTATCTCACTTCATTACAGTGCGTTGTAACAACTGATTAGTAGACCGTACAAGAAAAATGTTTCGGTATAATTTTATTACTCCTTGAATGCACTGATATGTTACACTCGCATCTATCACGCGATTTTGTACTTATGATTTAGTTATTAATAATTATGCGATTTTTAGTTCACGCTAGTTTCAGCGATTTCAAGTATGAAAAGTACGTTTATTTCAATGTTCTAAAGGAACGGAAAGTGCTCATCATAGGTTTGATAATGCGTGAAATACTATAAAAATTGCTCAAAATCAACTTTTTATAGCGTTACGTTACGTTTATATAATAAGGATCCCGAAGGAGGAGACCGTGAGGCTTTAGTATTTTTATCGTTTCCGAGAAAAATAGTTTCTAAAAAGGCGAAAGGCTTTTTATAAAGATGCACCGAATATGGGTTTTCGAACCCCACCAAATAAGGAACATTATTCGGTTCAGCACTTGCCAATATTTGGCCGAACTATTTGGTTCATTTTATGTGAACTTTGGCGTACATTCAGTAGCCATAAAACTTCAACAAAAGCTCCACAACTCTGTGACTGTAATGGAAATACTTTATTTTACCTATTTTATTTTCATGTTTTATGTAAGTATACTATAGTATTTTTATGAAATTAATTAAATAATTTCAATCGAAATTAAAATAACAGACGACTCTTCTGACTGAGATCTACACACAAGTTAAACGTTGTAAGTTTGTGTATTTGTGTATTGTGAAATTGTGAATGCAATAACCTAAAAATAAATATTTAGGTTAGATATTGGACGAAATCGCACCTTATGACGCTCTATAGTTCAGTGACATAAATTACAATACGGGCCAAACAGTGTGTTATTATTTAAAAAAATATTTAAAAGAGCAGTGTTATCTTCTTAGAATGAGTTCCCATAGGTAATAGATCATTTTAGGAAGTATATCACGAAAATTATTTAGGTAATAGAATATTAGTTTTAAATTCAATTTATGGCTTTGCCTTTAGCCATCTAAGCATATATTAATTTGTCAAGCCTTAAGGTAAGGGTAAGTTTCCTCATTATGCGTGTTCATTGGCAGTTTGAGGCAAACTAATTGCAATTCAAAGAGTGTAATTCGTCGACTGAGTTTCACAGTACATATTGTCTGCATTTGTCCTTCGTTGTTTACTATAAAGTTTGCTACAAACACCAATCCGATATCATTCAATTGACAACTAACCAACCAAAATGTTCAAACTAGTAAGTTATATTTTATCCGTTAAAGTAAAATTACTTGACATTCTAGTTAAAACGTAGTTAGGTACCTTTAATGTTTTGTTGTGTACATGATGAAAGTTTAAATGCGTAGTGAGACGTTACATTTCAGCATATCAAAATAATTATTAGAGTAAATTTGATTTTTTAATAATATTTTTACCAATTTTATGTTCCTGCTCTTAAGTCTTAAAATATCTCTAATAGCGTAATTTTTTCCAGTTCGTCTTTGCCTGCTTCCTGGCCGTGGCCGCTGCTAAGCCCGGCATCCTGGCTACCGCTCCGTTGGCGTACACCGCGCCCGTTGCGTACTCCGCTGCGTACACTGCGCCAGTGGCAGCGGCGTACACCGCACCCCTCGCCTACTCCGCCTACACCGCACCAGTCGCCACTTACTCCGCGTACAGTTACGCTTCACCTTACTCTTACTTCCTACGATGAGACTCAAAATGAAAATATGAAATCAATAAAAAAATATTTACTAACCATATAATATACCGACATTCTTAAAAATTAATAAAGATTTTTATTCATGTTTATTCCCTCGTTATTGAAAAATTAGATATTTCTAGATATCTACAAGATGAGTTTGAATTAGTATGTTATCCCGAAAAGGGGGAACTGGGACCATGATAGCCCACAAGTTGTGAGAGTCTAATTTGAAACTGCGTGTTTCCAAAGCTCCATGGTAAAAAACAAATCCACTCACACGATCACACGTGCAATTTTGCACGTGTGATCGCTACGAGAGTTAACAAGATACTATAAATTCATTTCAAAACACAGGTCGTTAAACCCATTTATGTGCATTCGGTCAAGGACGATGTTCAACCACCCAGCTGCGCTAAGGCTATCTTCGAACATAAACTTTACATAGCATTTTTTCAATGAAAAACTATTAATTTAGAAAAGTCGTACAAGAAAAATTGTCTACCTTGGGGTGTAAATTTACCCCCTTTCGGGATAATATACCAATTCAATTTCAGATAGTATATTAAAATATTATTAAATTAAATAGGTACCTTCTGCGAGTTAACTAACCATTCGAAAAACCTAACAATAATCTTTTCTTCACCCGTGCTCGTAAAATGACTGTTATTGTATCGTATTTAGGTTGATAATCCAAGAAATTGTATTGTGTGCTTTTCTGATTGCTATTACAGCACTAGTAATTATAAATGGATTTTATTATATCCTGATCCAGTCAAGTTTGTACCTCACTCCAAGTTATTATGTATGCAGACGAAGCATTCTTAATTTATCCGGATAATTTAATTATCAAATTGTATTTTTCAAGCGTACACTCACTAATATGGTAAATGGTCATTATTTCTTAAAATATCCGAATGTAAAAATTGAATTGGACTCGAGAGCGGCAGGCTGAGATCGCGCAACAAAGTGGCGTGCTCTCGGCTCCGTAGTCTATTCGGGTGTTAGCAGCTGTCAATTGATCGCGCGGCCCGTCGCCGCTGGGCCGGCGAGTGACCGGCTGCGTGTGCGCGCTCGTGGATTGAATACTAAAATCGATTCTTTTATAATCGTTAATTTATACGTTAACAAAGTTTTTTAGAGGAGCTCCGCATAGTCAACACCTGGCAGTAAAAAAGGTTAATTGAACTTCATAAATCTAAATGTATCATTTTGAATTTATGGAAATAAATAAATAAATAAATACGTGTAGAAATTTCACACGGTGCCATCTAGCTCCAAACTAAGCAAAGCTTGTACTATGGGAACCAGATAACTGATATAATACTTAGATACTTTTTTGTTTGTAAATACATACATAGAATACAATATAACACCCAGATACAGAACAAACATCTATGTTCATCACACAAATGCTTGTCCTGGGTAGGAATCGAACCCATAGCCCCCAATTCAGAAGGCAGGGCTACTACCAACTGAGCCATCGGGCCCGTCTATGTAATTCTACCTACCTAAAGCTTATAACTACAAGTCACAAGTAACAATTTGCAGGTTTTTGCAGGTTGCGTTAATATTCAGTACCTACGACTGGTGCATGTAGATGTCAAGAGCTCATTGATATTATAACAAAAGACGTTAGAAACCAATGGCAACGACTTAGAATATGGGGGTAAGAGTCTGTATATTACCTCGCAAGGGTGATGAAAAACGTCGTATGACACGTGTGTGGGACAGTGGGTTGATCATTAAACTCTCGGCTCCCATATCGCGCTCGCCTGCGTCATTACACATCACCTTCCTACACTTATATCATAATGTACTATTTGAATTTCAACGACTGGGGTCCACACTTCCACATCCATCTTCCAGTGGACGTCTTCAGGCTGTTGGTGGATGAAAGATTTTTACATTCATCCACTCTCCCGAAGTAACCGTGCTGAAGCTCTTATAGCCATCTCTTAATATGACCTGAAATTATAACGAATCATAACGAGTTTCATTTGGATCTATTCAGTAGTTTCGGCGTGATGCTCACTCAAGTTGCAGGTAGTTAGACGGACAGACAGATACAGACAAAATGAAAACAAAAAATTATAGTTTTGATTTCAAAATAGATAATAGCCCAGATAATATAATACCTACAGTATAGTAAGCTATCCAAAAAAAAAAAAATCAATGTAGAGAATTGGACCTGTTGAAGTTTTATTATAAGTATAGATTTATAGAAGATAGATGAAAAGAAGATACGTAATATGACTTGCGTCACTAATATTGTATATCCCGCAAATTATAAATCTGTAAAGCTAGATGTGTATGTAAATATGCCAATATTAGACAAATTCGTAAAACGAGCTGCAGTCTTGACTTGAAGTCTATTATAAATAAAAAACTGGCCAAGTGTGAGTCGGATTCGCACATGAAGGATTATGTGCCATTATAATGGCATAACAATGAGCAAAAAAGCAAGTTTGTGGTTTGGGAACCCTCTAAAATATTTATTTCAATCTATTTTTTAGTATTTGAAGTTATAGTGGCAACAGAAATACCTCATCTGTGAAAATTTCAACTGTCTAACTATCATGGTTCATGAGATACAGCCTGGTGACAGACGGGCAGATAGACAGACTGACAGACGGACAGACAGACAGCGGAGCCTAATTTATAGGGTCCGTTTTATCCTTTGGGTACGCAACCCTAAGATACATACAACCGAATAGAGAACCTCTTTATTTGAAGTCGGTTCAAAATGAGTGCTACTTGTCGCATCGACTAGCCAAATAATGGAGGAACAGAATAAATAATTATTGGAGAGGTACTACTTTTGCTACTTTTCGTGCAACCATGAAGACCTAACATTTAAATAAAAAAATAAATAATGAATAAAAACCATCTCTTAACGTGCTCATTTAGTAAGCACGAGAAAATGCAAGTCCGGAAAATAACTATGCTTCAATGATACTTTTAAAGAAAGGCACACGGCTCCATGCAGTGCATGATCACGAGGTAAACTCATCGTGATTCAAAGAACGCGGTGGCGTCTGATTGTCCATACATTGCGTCCACTCGTCCTTCATCTTTGAGTATAAAGTGACCTGTTGATAGTGCTTTGATATCATTCTACATTACAGTAGTAGACAGACCAACAACACTTTACAAACATGTTCAAATTGGTGAGTTTAACTATCCAGTATTATTTATTTCACCTTAGAGCAGATCTAAAAAAACGTTCAAATCGTACAGCTAAAGCTAAGGCCATAATGTAGGTAACTATATACAGCACTTCACTCTCATTTAAATATTGTAGCAGCCACTACATTATATTTTGCTAAATCTATTTTAAAATCTCTGACTTCAATCTATACTAGGGTAAGCTAACGATGTAATAAATTATTGTCCTTTTTTAGTTCATCTTCGCCTGCTTCCTGGCCGTGGCTGCCGCCAAGCCTGGCATCCTGGCCGCCGCTCCCGTAGCATACACTGCAGCATACACAGCGCCGGTGGTGTCCGCATACACTGCCCCTGTCGCCTACTCTGCATACTCTGCGTACTCTGCGTACTCTGCTCCCCTCGCCGCCTACTCCGCCTACCCCTACGCTTCGCCATACTCTGCGTACTACTTGAAGCGTTAAGTCAACACAACCATGTGAAGCACCAGAATTGTACAATGGACGATAAATATTTAAATAACAAAAATATATGATTTTTTTGATTTGAAAATATGCATTTTATTTATATATTATCACCGCCTTTTTGTAAGAACCATTAATTTATAAAAAAAAGTATAATTATATTTATTTATCAAACTGTCGATTTATTGCAAACGGGCAATGGGAGACCCATTGTAAAACGACAAATAAAACGGCCGATTTTTCGGTTATTTATGACTAATCGGCATCACTTCGTTTTATTGTAATTGTGTACTTTTAATGTGGTTAAAACCAACTAACTAACCTCCTAACTTCGCTCGTCGTCGTAATCTACTGGTTAGTCATAATTAAACGCTACTAAAACGGTCTTTACAAAAAGACGGTGACAAATACATGATTAATGTTGGCAAGCCCGGGTCCTGACCATAAGATAATACAAAACCATCATGGTACGTGACAGTAATGTTTCATAAGAGGTTGCTGGCTAAGGCTTCAAACTATAGATTGTGGTTTGTGTTTGTGTGGATGAACATAAGTGTTTGTTGTGTGGCTGGGTGTCATAATTATTGTATTCTAATTAGGTATGTATTTACCAACAAAAAGTATATAAGTATTATATCAGTTATCTGGTTCCCATAATAGTACAAGCTATTCTCTATTTTGGTAACATGTTCAGTAATCTGCGGTTTGGGGCTAGATGGTTTTCTGTGAGATGTCTACACGTATTTATTTATTTATTTATATTTAAAAAGGTGTATTTTTTATTTACACTTATTACTTTTTTTATAGGTTTTTTGTTTTGGATAATAATATCGGTAGCGCCCGGGCAGCACCAACCTTTTATAAAAATGACGGTTAATTACGTTTAATTTAATATGCTCGTGTAACTCTATTTTTTAACAATTGGTTAGTTTTTGGTATAGCAAATACAAAATTTATTCAATTTTGAAAGCTCCTGTTTTCTATATAATTGGTTACTTATTGGTTAACTATTGGTGAAAACAGCCACCCTTATTGAGTATTACATGTCGAACATACTTATATTTCATATTTCTAAGGTAATCCATTGAATTGAATTGAATTGAATTGAATTGAATTGAATTGAATTGAATTGAATTGAGTTGAGTTGAGCTGAGCCGAGCAGAGCCGAGCCGAGCCGAGCCGAGCCGAGCCGAGCCGAGCCGAGCCGAGCCGAGCCGAGCCGAGCCGAGCCGAGCCGAGCCGAGCCGAGCCGAACCGAACCGAACCGAACCGAACCGAACCGAACCGAACTGAACTGAATTGAATTGAATTGAATTATCAACAGCCTGAAGACTTCTATTGCTGTACATATGCGGAGGCCTATGCCCATGCATGCATGCATATACACATATTATATGCATGGGGGAGCCCATGGAGCGCTATTTTGACCGGATGCTTGTCTTCTGCTCCCCACGGTCTTGAATCGTCGTTCCACCTAGTATATAAAGATACCGGTCTACGCTTCGGCTTCCGGTTTATGGTCGCACTCGAGAATCATTCATTACCATCGGTTGTCACATATAAGTATAAGTAGTCTATTTAAAACAAATTACTTATAATATTCAAATTATAACTTTTTTTCTTCTTTCACATTTACATATATTATTGTTATGTGGGTAATTAATTATAGATACACATAATTATATGACTTTCTCGAGTGGCGACCACGAATCGGAAGACGCAGCGTAGGCCCCTATGTAGGTGGACCGACGATCTGGTGAAAGCTGCAGGGAGCCGATGGATGTAGGACGCGAGTGGCTGCTCAAAGTGGCGCTCTCTGGGAGAGGCCTATGTTCAGCAGTGGACGTCTGCAGGCTGTCGATGATGATGATGAAATTTGAGTTGAAAGTTGTAGGACTGAATAGCAGTCGACTTAGAGGAGGTAGTAAGCTCCTCAAAGTAAAATTGAACACACGTGAACCAGTGTTATTAGAAACGAAGGTCTATCTATGAACATGAAACCATAGGTGTTTAATTGATCGAGCGAAGTAGGTCTTCGTGGTAACCTGGAGTTTTGTATGTATATTATGTTTGTTCGGAGTTACCTGTATACATATACGAAGTATAAATAAATAAATATGTGTGGACATTTCGCGCCATCTAGCCCCAAACTAAACATAGCTTGTACTATGGGAACCAGATAACTGATACAATACTTATATACTTTTTTGTTTGTAAATACATACATAGAATACAATATAACACCCAGACGCAGAATTAACATCTATGTTCATCACACAAATGTTTGTCCTTGCTAGGAATCGAACCCACAGCCCTCAGTTCAGAAGGCAGGGATACTACCAACTGAGCTATCGGGCCCGTCTAGTACTTAGCATTCAGTGAGAGCTATACTTTACCCAGTTGAATAATATATATTTAAACTCTAGCATGGCGCCCGGCAAGTAGATACGTAATGACTTTATTCATCTAACGCATTCAACTTATCGAAATAATGCCTGATGATTCAACTCCGATACACTAGAACATGCAGGCGGACTCACAATAATTATGTTGAGAAAATCATTGTGAGAAGACTGGCATCGACGGGCCCGATAGCTCAGTTGGTAGTATCCCTGCCTTCTGAACTGAGGCTGTGGGTTCGATTCCTACCCAGGACAAACATTTGTGTGATGAACATAGATGTTTGTTCTGCGTCTGGGTGTTATATTGTGTTCTATGTATGTACAAACAAAAAAGTATATAAGTATTGTATCAGTTATCTGGTTCCCATAGTACAAGCTATGCTTAGTTTGGGGCTAGATGGCGATGTGGGAATTGTCCACACATATTTTAATTTTTTTTTATTGGTAATACCTAATATCCCATAAATCATACACATAAAATAGGACCTTATTTATTTGAAAACGGGTGCCTTAAGAAAGGATTTTACCGCTAATTAGGTACTAGTTTTTCAAGATTGTGGGAAGAAATAATTATATATTATAATATTACATATTACAGAGATGTTACATAGTACCTACATATTTTTTTTTATGAGAATGGATAACGTGACAAGCTATTCACGATGTTAAGCAACACGGCCGTCCATAACAGTTCCAGTGTCACTCGGAACTTTAAAATAATAAAGTTGAATTATACATTACCTATACCTACATGCATCTAGTTACATACTTATTTCTAAATGAAACCATAAATGATTCCGTATACCTAAATTAAGGTTTGGAGTTGTTCTAGCTAATGTTTGGTGAAAACATTGATTATTATTTAATTATTTAATACCTATGCTTATCGCGTACCTCATTGCATTTTACACTTAGGCATGTTATTTAATAGGCACCAAACAAATATTTAAACACAAAACATTTTAATAGCTATTAATAAACGCATCAAATAACAACTTTTTAGTAGGTAGTAAGTAATTGCGAAATGGGTTTTTTTGACGTCCAAGTCCACGACAATGGAGCATTATACTTGTTCCTGAGATCCACAGCTAGCCCATAATGTAATTAGAATTAGGATGCGAACACGATGATGACAGTAGGTACTTGGAGTATAGTAAAGTCATGGATATAATGTAAATTTATCTATATCTATGATTATGAATTATAAATTTCGGTCAATTATAAAAAATATTGATAAGTTCGATAGTATTTATTAATTAACGGCGTAAGTAATACGCAGAGTAGGGTGAGGCGTAAGCGGAGTAAGCGGCGACTGGTGCAGTGTAGGCGGAGTAGGCGAGGGGTGCGGTGTACGCCGCTGCCACTGGCGCGGTGTACGCTGCGGAGTACGCTACAGGCGCAGTATACGCTAACGGAGCGGCGGCCAGGATACCGGGCTTAGCGGCAGCTACGGCCAGGAAGCAGGCGAAGATAAACTGTAAAGAAATTACGCTGTTATAATATAAATAAAGCCTTCATTCTTGATTTCGAAATAAAGAGAGAGGTTAAACTAAATACGCACAGCTTTTTGGGGAAACCACCGTCCATATAATATTTTTGTGTTATATTTCTTTCCATGCAAGGTTGTCCGGAAGATATCACGTTAAGGAATAAGACTACTTATTGTGAAACATCGTTTTTAATGATTTGTGATGCACGTTTTCAATAGAGAAGAGTTTATCTACTTATATCTCTATTCCAGTGATTTTTTACTATCGTAGATAACGGTTTATGTAACACAGATACTTACTAATTTGAACATTGTATTTGTTTGTTGACACGTCACTACTGCCGAGCTGAATGATGCCCACCTACATCTCTGAGAAACTTTATAGTATGTAATGAAGGACAAGGCATGCAATATCACACGAGTGCTGCTTCGAATTTTTATCAGTAAATAAATTGTCCTCAAACCTTACGTAAAGCTTCAGCCTCACCAACGCGTCTGCGAAGCGGCAGTAAGAAGTCATTTCAAAGCACGCACATTCTTTTAAAATCGTCGCAAATCGTCCTCTCTCTCTCTCTCTCTCTCTCTCTCTCCAAACCTTTGTGTGTATGTGCGTGTGTGTGTGTGTGTGCGTGTGTGTGTGTGTGTGTGTGTGTGTGTGTGTCTGTGTGTGTGTATGTGTGTGTGTGTGTGTGTGTGTGTGTGTGTGTGAGTGTGTGTGTGAGTGTGTGTGGTGTGTGTGTGGTGTGTGTGTGTGTGTGTGTGACATTTCACACTAATTTGAGAACAAAGTAAAGTATACAATCAAAATCAAAATAAAAAACAATACTTAAAAATAAAAACAACTTACCTATAATGATGACACTATATAAAAAATCGACATATTCAAGAATCGCATAATGCGTGGATTTATTTGTGTTATCCACTAATCTGCACTAGGCTATGTCTGCATTAAACTTTTCCCTGAGAGAGAGATAGAGCTCTTTTTCCAGCAAGTTAGCATAAAAGCTTAAAATTGATTATATTTAGGTATTTGTATATTTTAAAAGCCAATGTCTACACAATTATTTATTATCATCATCAGAATCATCGCCATTATCATCACCATCATCATCATTGTCATCATCAACATCATTATTATCATTATCAGCCTATAATTAGATCACTGCTGGTATAACTTGCGTATATTACGCTATATTACAGAGAAAAATTACCTCTGCGACAGTTCTAACATCGAAGCTTTATAAAGTGACCTTTATTGTCTATGTTTACGCGTGCGAAGGCGGCCAATGATATTAATATTTATATAATATTATCCAAAGCCTTTTATCAAATGTGATATTGAAAAATGTGATGAGAAAACCGCAATAAAATTATGTAGGTTTATGCGCTCTGCATATCCAACGTAACTTCAAATAGGTCAAGTACCTATTTACATAAAATCAAGATGCACAGCATAAGCTCTCATAATAACTATACATTTATACAGTCTAGTATTTAGTCAATAAGCTTGAATAATAAATTAATGATAAACATTGTCTGTAAAATTAAGTAGCTCGTCAAGTATGTCAGGCCATATTTAAGGTAAGGTTCCGTTGAAGACTTGACGCAGCATAATATCAACAACGCTCATCAACATAATATGAAGATTTATGACTTAGGTATCACCTGCTTAGTGACGAGTGTGATCTCATATTGCGTAAAATCCTTCTCACGGTTTCCACGGTAGCTGCCCCACCTTAGTGACGGATGAATGCCGGTTCAGATCCCGTTCGTGACTCAAATATTTCCTCTACATTAAATTTAATCTGTTGATAACATATTTGATCATCTATTCGGATAGGTAGATAATTAAAGCACATAACGTTATAGAGTAATTAATGAGTTAGATCAATGCCATTAAGTGATTGAGGGACAGCGGTATCTCTAATTGCTACAGACACAGATAGGTATAGGGTTAGGGGCTCGACTATAATATTTAGTTCAGATTTTATGGGAATCTTAGATGTATATTTAGGCTACATCATTATGCAAAATTCCAGGCAAGTCAGTTTAAACTTTGGAAGTTATGAGATTCAGGTGGACGTGACCAACTTAAGGGTTCCGTAAAGTAAAAAGGTTTAATTCAAAAAAGCTTAAAGCACGTAGTTTGTTCGTTTCTTACAAGCGCAACTTCTTACTCAATTAGGTACGATCGATACAATCATTATTCCATGAATGTATACTCATGAGGCTCGGTTTGTGTGTGACCTAGTACGAAATGCGTGGCTATGCCCTTCAAAGTTTTGTATAAAGAATAACACTGAGGGTGCTTAGCCATCATTCATCCTCTAGCTGCTCATCAGTGTTAACCAAGCAATCAAAATGTTCAAACTGGTAAGAATAATATAAAAATAATTGTGTGTGTACCACAGGTATCATTTCATCTATCAGACACAACAGTGATTTTTAAATCACTCTAGCCAAATTGGAGGCAAATATTAAAAAATTAAAGAAGGTCAATGTGTTGCATTAAGATTCTGCTCTGCCTGCATAACACAGTAGCAGTATAGAGCGGCCGACATTGATGATCCATTACTAGATAAAAACTAATTTATTGAAATCTTTCAATAACGTAATTATTTTTCTTACAGTTTGTCTTCGCCTGCTTCCTGGCTGTAGCCGCGGCTAAGCCCGGCATCCTAGCCACCGCTCCGCTAGCGTATACCGCTCCCGTTGCGTATTCCGCCGCATACACAGCGCCGGTTGCAGCGTACTCCGCACCTTTGGCATATTCTGCCTACACAGCACCAGTGGCTGCTTACTCTGCCTACTCTTACGCCTCTCCTTATGCTGCGTATTACCTGCGGCGCTAACTATTAAATAGCAATTTCTAACTGTGATATAATAATGATATTAAAAATTAAATAACCTAGCCCACGTTAAACTATGTTTATTATTTATTCAATTCACCTGAATTCAACTTATGAACAATTTTCAGAAAGGTAACAGGTACCTACAAAATTATAATTATCAAGATACCATTGCTGTGTCTAAATGGAGTTTTACTTTATATGCATACTAGCTTTTGCCCGCGGCTTCGCACGCTTGTGTTATGTTATTTTTACGTTATAGTCTAATAATAGATCATGCATTTCGTACCAAACAACAAAATCCACAAAATCTTTTGAAGCTGCGCACAGTAACCTGTATTAGCATAGCAAGCATAGCCGTGAGTGGCAGCTATTTAAGCCATTACCTAAAATTAAATGTTTTGAGTCTAATATAGATTTATAACAGTAAAAGAAGTTTCAAACAAAAAACTACAATTTTATAAGTACCTCTTCATATTACAACAAAAAGAAATCATCATCACTTCACTCAGGTCTTTAACAGAAGTTTCAGTAAATTTTGTTTAAGTAGTAGTTACCTAAGCAGGCAGGTACAGTTTAGAAAAATATGGAAGAATCACACACGATGATCCTGTTTTGCTCAGTTTACATAATTATTATCCGCGCGCTTTTTGTTCCATTTACCATATTTTTTTTACCTTCTTAAGTTTGGTTCCATACGAATTGAGTACCTAATTACCTACACATAGACAGTGTCAATAATAAGTTTATAAATTGCTGGAGATATGCATTTACCTGTACAACGCGTACATAATTAATTTTCTTAATACTAATTAGGAATTACAAATACTAAACCACCACTCCTTAAAGAATCGACAGTTATAATTATTATTATGTCCACTATTTTCCACGCTGTCTCATTCCCAACGTACCTACCTAGTGATGAAAGTGAGGAAGTAGGTTAAATCGTCATTACATAATTATTACTAACACCCAAATTTGCTTACCTACTACAACTATAACCTTCTTGAAGTAACCGAGTAATCAATCATTTTCTGCTCCCGTGGTTTATTTAAAAGCCCAAAATATTTTAACTATTAAAAACTTATTTCAACATGCAAGAAGAAGAAGAAGAAGAACAAATCAAAAACGAACGAACGCGCCATGTTGTTAATTCGAGGATACAATTTTATTGCCATAATGAATACCTACATATTAATTATTATTATACCTACCCTTTTTAAACATTTTTCATCAAATATTTCGTATCATTGGCTAAATACAAATAATAGCACCTCCGGCTTACTTTAATGCCAAAATAAAAAAGGTTTAAAATGCGTAGCAATGATAAGGGTATATAACTTAAGTAGCTATAAGTACTACAGGGGGTCTAGCAAAGATACCAACCACTAACGCTAACGCCAAACGCTAACTCCGAAACTGTATTGAAATGACATTCGATGTGGAAAAGTTAGCGATTTCCGAAGTGTCATCCTAGTACATTTTGAAGTTAGCGTTTGGCGTTAGCGTTAGTGGTTGGTTTCTTTGCTAGACCCCCAGGTACCTTAAATCTTCCTTGGGGTTGATCAAGAATGTAGCAGTAGCGCAAAAATAATTTTATCTAACTAATTAGAATGGTAACGTGTAGTAAGTTCATGTAAATAATACATTTTACCAGATCGCCAATAAAGAACATTACTCCCGCCAAAACCCTATAAATCGAAAACTTGAATAAAAATGTAAGCAATATTGTAGTAATTATAGTGTAGTAATTCAATATTGGCTAAGTATGATAATCGTGTGAAGCCTTATGAATAATTATAAAAAGTCGAAGTACCTACCCTTTTAAACAGTTATCATAAAATACTTCCTATCATTGGCTAAATACAAATTTTGTCTAATGCCAAAATAAAAAAGGGTTCACCTACAATGCGTAGCAAAAGCAAGGGTCAATAGGCACAGATTACTGAATATGTTACTACTAAAGGTTAAGCTATAGGTACTATAAATACAATTTTAAATACTTATTTCGAATGGTAACGCGTAGTAGATTTTTGAAAACTAATACATAATACCAGATCGCTAAAAAAGAATTTTGCCCTCTCCAGAACCCAATAAATCGAAAACATGAATAATAATTTAAATGTGTTTCAATATTGGCTAAATATGATATCGCGTGAAGCCTTAAAACTTATAAAAAAAGTCTAAGAAGTTTTTAGTTTTCTAAATTCCTTGTTCTCTTTGTCGTGCTCATATTCAAGAAGGTTCTCATACCTATCCTCTTTTTTTAGTTTAGACCACAGATTAACGAAAAAACTTATCTATATGTAAATACATATGACTTTTTTCGGTATAGGTACTTACATAATGAACACATTGTTTTTCTCTAATCTGCATTGCATCGAGCGCAGACGAAGTTATCGCGCGTTGTATTTCGCCGTAGCCCGAAATGTGTGATACACTGCCGATAATGCAGGCGCACCAATTGTTATTTACTAATAATAATAATAATAATAAATATGTGTGGACATTTCACACAACGCCATCTAGCCCCAAACTAAGCAAAGCTTGTACTATGGGAACCAGATAACTGATATAATACTTAGATACTTTTTTGTTTGTAAATACATACATAGAATACAATATAACACCCAGACACAGAACAAACACAAAAAACAACAACAAAAAACATAAAACATGCATTAAATTACTTCCTTATTGCTTAGTGCAGTGGGGATTGTTCAGAATGAAATACAAAAATATAGGAGTTCCGTACTCAAAGAGTAAATCCTTATTACTAAACCTCCGCTGTCCGTCTGTCTGTCGGTCTGTCCACCAGGATGTACTCATCAATCGTGATAGTTAGACTGTTGAATTTTTCACAGATGATATATTTCTGTTGCCACTATAATAACCGTGGTCCGTATTCAAAGGGACAGATAAAAAGACAAATAAAAAAAAAATTGGTTTTACTTCATATTGATAAGGAATTATAAATTAAAACTATTACAATTTATTTTTGTAATCACAAATAATACTCTCACAGTTTGTAAAACATATTTTTTCGCCGACATGCAATATAACGCTACTGCTTCTCCCATTTTATTTAGCCCACGTCGGTCGCGCAGCAGGCAAACAAATTGACTGTGTATCCAGGTTGGGGCGCTACAAAAACATCGAGGATAGTCAACAGAGATGTTTTTGCGCGCCAACTCAACAGCGAAGGTTCGGGCGTATATGAAGCCGTGCCATAATAGTAACAGAGTTTTTTTCTTTAATCTGTGCATCCGGATAAACCCGAGATAAAATTACCGTCAGTAGCAGTGTAGCAGAGTAAAATCTTTTTCTTTCATCTATGGTTAGTAGCCAAAATATAACTTACCTTTTGACACTGGCTAAATACCTACACTATGTGTAGAGCCAAATTATAAGACAAAAAACTTACCTTGAGGCCTTGAAGCGGCCATCTTGTTAAAATCCCGTTCCGTTTCATAATGAAATCTTAATCATTTTCACCAAAAAAAAATTAACGATATATAAAATTTTATATATCCTATGTTTTGCGCCGGGTTTTTCTAAGCTTATTAGTGAAAACCGCATGAAAATCCGTTCCGTATTTTCGGACTTGTGCCGTAACAAACAAACAAACAAACAAACAAACAAACAAACAAACAAACAAACAAACAAACAAACAAACAAACAAACAAACAAACAAACAAACAAACAAACAAACAAACAAACAAACAAACAAACAAACAAACAAACAAACAAACAAACAAACAAACAAACAAACAAACAAACAAACAAACAAACAAACAAACAAACAAACAAACAAACAAACAAACAGACAGACAAAATGTCTAAAAAGTAGCTTAACGTGATCAGCGAAAAATTTCAAGCCAACCTGTGTCATTTTTTTTTCGATATTTTGCATTTACAGATTTTTTTATCTCTACAGTTTTATTATATGTATAGATTAGCTTCTGCACGTGGGGTGTCAAGGCGAAAAATATAGGCATATTATTCGTACGGTTACAACAATACATAGGTAGGTACTTTTTTTTTTTTTAAATCTGCTTTACCACAGACACCTGGGTCCGTGCTCTTTGTTAATTTATCATTTATTGGTTTTTTTTTATTGAACAAATATCATACACGAGAGGACAAATAAATACTTAACCTATTTTTTTTTGGTAGGTAGTTCAACATCGTTTAGTTTTCATATTATGGTGCCAACCGTGAGCGTAGCCTAGTCGCATAGCGTCTAGTATCACAATAAATAATAAACCTATATAAAAACGATTGGGAATAGTGTAGTAATTTATCAGTAAAATACATACAGAGAAGAATTTTTGGCGTCTGAAGTTCAGTGGTTCCGGAGATAACCAAATCAACATCATCAGTAACTGCTCATAGACGTCCACTGCTGGGGGCCTCCCCCAGAGACCGCCACTTTGAGCGGCTGCTCGCCTCCTGCATCCATCGGCTCCCCGCGGTTTTCATCCGGTCGTCGGTCCACCTAGTGGGGGGTCTGCCTACGCTGCGCCTTCCGGTTCGTGGTCGCCACTTGAGATCCTTTCTTCACAACGGTTATCAGTTCTGCGAGAAATGTGGTCTGCCCATTGCCATTTCAACTCAGATTATGGTTTTTTCAGGAGATAGCCTAGCGGGCAAAAAACAATCAAACACACTAAAACCTTATTAATTATCAGTTATCTGGTTCCCATAGTACAAGCTTTGCTTATTTGATAGCGCTGTGTGAAATGTCCATGTATGTATTTATTATACTACAATGGAAACCCCAAAGCACAGGAAACTCTGAAACATGTCAGTGGCTGTAATCCCTAATTATTATCATTAAAATTTGTCCTCCTATCCTAGCCTAATTATAAATGAGAAAGTCAGTGTGTGTGAAAGTTTGTTACCATTAAATCTCCATAAATATTGAACCGATTCTGGATGAATTTGTGTAGACAGCTTATACGCTGGATGAACGAATAGGACACTTTTTTGTGCGGGTGAAACCGAGTGGCCCAGCCTGTATTTTATAAAACGCTTTGTATTGAGTAACTTACCGACAACCGACAACGTACAGTCCATAAGCAGTGTATGAAATCACAGACTGTCTCTAGTATAAAGAACCTATTAGTTTTATTATGAATACTTTAGATAGGTACCGATTTCCGCTTAGATAGCATCTTATTAACATTTACTATTCTTATTTAATTTATGTATGTGTGATCGATAAGAAAATCTGCAAATGAGGTTGGATTTATTATTATCGCTTAAAACCCATTTCATTGTTTTTTTGGGCAAGGACCCAGGTGTCTGTGGTAATGCAGATTAAAAAACCCCATTTCTTTTACATACATAAATTGAAAATCTTTAATCTATGCCTTGCTCGAAAGTTTGGGAAATCAGTGTGCAAAGCTCAGCAGCGCGCGTCGTTGCCAATCACAAAGATCTCTATATTACACTAGACGGTACATCTCTAACTTGCACTGTCGATCACTACAAACAAGCCAATTGGCTTCTTCGCGCTCATACGATTATTTTGTGCTTGAGCAGACTCAGGTTTGACAACATCTCACCTGATGGAAAGTGATGATGCGGTCTATGTTGGAGCATGTTTGCCCAAGAGGTATCTATTCACACTTAAAGTTTATTTAAAAGTATTTAAAGTTTATTTATTTGTTCACATAAAAATATAAACACACATAATTATACATATAAAAATACTATTTAAGTTACTAACGAAGATAATTCTGCACCCTGAAACCCACACTAGGACAACCTGTGTCGTGAGATTCAGTTTCTTCCTAAATATAAGGTAGGTAGTATAATATACTACTAAGTAAAACTTGATTTGAAGAGACCCAGATTGTAACTTATCGGAAACAAGGAAGCACAGGAAGCGCATTCCACTCCTCAGCTCTTCAGATAATGAAAGAACTAGTAAAACGATTTGTATATTATAAACTAATATATTCAACAGTTAAGCCACGTTTCACAAGAGAACATCCTTGTACTTTTAGAATTGAGCATCAGTGGTTATCAGGTTTACCCTGGCTGTTATCTATGTATATCATCCAGTTTAAATAGGCACATTGACCTCCAGGGTTGTTGCAAGTGAAGTGGAACCACCATTGGGACTGTGGACACGCGCCAGGTGACCTCTGACGCAACGCGGACACGCATCCTGCATGCTGATGTGCATTGCTGGGCAAGCGTTATGCATACAATGAACAAGAATTTATATTTTATTACAATAGACAAATTAGTTAAAGGCTTTAGTTGATAATCCTTAAAATATAAATATATCTGTCTCTTAGATTGACAAGAACAGCAACAGTTTTAGAAGTTTTAAACCTGTCAACTAAAGCCTTTAATGTAGATTGAAAGTCCTAGACGAAAATTAGAAAAGCTATTTTGATATATTTTAGGATCGTCAAGGAAGAGCCTATTTTTATAACATAGGTATTTTTTAGCTAAATAGACCGGTTACATTACACTGACAGCTATATTTAATCATCGAATACCTATGTTTGTGCAAAGCGAGCGCAGAAGGTATGGTAAGAAGCGTAAGAGCTATTTACTCAGAACTATTTGTACTACTTATTTATTCTGTGGCAGAAACAAGAATAACGTCCTCAAAGTATATAATTTTTGAGATGTAAGTATAGTTATAATTATAAACGTGCAATTAAGTAAGATGGTGCAACCCACCCTTAGCATACTTTAGCGATAACAACCAAAAATTTGAGGACTTTAGCAAGTAATACCCACTACTACCCATCTTTTTATTTTAATATTATTGCATCTTTAAACGGTTTTATGTAGCTTGCCTTATTATTATTTTTTGTAATATTCTTTAATTTAAATAATATGCCACAATAATACATGTTATAAGCGCTCGTGTAACCGCCTTTAAATATGATAATTTAAATAAATCATCAATTTAATTGTATACATCTTTTCTAAATAGAACAAGACCTTGAGAATTAGATATATTATAGTAGTAAAATATTTGAATCCGTAAATCAATGACAAACCCATTTTCGTTAGCGATAAAACTGGTAAATTTTAATTATGTCGAAAATGTCGATAGCCATAATTTGCATTGCAAAAATGACCAGTTAATTAAATAGTTAAGATCGGATTGATTAGAAGCAATTATTTGTAGGCGTAGGTAAGTAACGAAAAGGTTGTTGGTATCACATAAAAACGTCGTTTAAAGGTTTAAATTAGATTGTCAGGATATCGATGTTTAAGAGTGTACACAGAGTGTAACTCCTGACTCATTCACTTTTGCATACATTGGATGGTCGATATCTAGAATTCGGAGCACCGCGGGCTCGGTGAATAAAGTTAGCAAACCTCACGATGTCATGAAATTCACTGTATCAAACTAGTATTTAACTGGCACTTACCACAACAATAGCATCATTCACATCTTTTCTTTCCTTGTGAACAAGTCACATCAAACCCAACAAACATGCACAAATTGGTAAAATAAATTTATTTTTAAACATGAAATCACCGACTTTAAAATGTATAAAAGCTCCACAGTTTACAGAATAATAATTTTTACAAAATAATGAGAGTGAAAGAAAATGGGGTAGTATGTTATATTTGTCAAAGCACATAGAAAAGTATGAAAAATTAGTGTTCGATAACATGGGGAAGCCTACATTTTACAGTGGACGTCTTTTCGATTGTTGATTATGACTTTTATGATATTTAATAGCCTGCAAAAGACTTGAACTTGACATCCACAACTTTTAACTATGCTGCTTATCATCCGTGACTAAAGCTAATAAATATAACACATTAATATAACGTCATGTGTGTCCTAATAGGTTCAATAAAATCTAGTATTGAGATTATGCAATTAGTCAAAGTAATTTTACATTAGGTATTTAAGTTTTATTAAAATATTTATATTTTGTTGCAGGTTGTATTCGCTGTTGTCATGGCAGTTGCTGCCGCTAAGCCCAGTTTGGTTGCTGCACCACTTGCTGCTGCAGCGTACACTGCACCAATTGCTGCAGCGTACACTGCCTATTCTGCACCTTTAGCAGCCACTTATGCTGCGCCTTATCGCTACGCTGCCTACACTGCTCCTGTTGCCGCAGCCTACACTGCCCCTGTTGCCGCTGCCTACACTGCCCCTGTTGCCGCAGCCTACACTGCCCCTGTTGCCGCAGCCTACACTGCCCCTGTTGCCGCAGCCTACACTGCCCCTGTTGCCGCAGCCTACGCCGCACCTGTTGCTGCAGGCTACACTGCTCCTGTTGCCGCCGCGTACAGTGCTCCTTTAGCTGCTGCATACTCGGCCCCTCTAGTTTCAGCAGCATACAGAGCTCCATTTTTCATCAAAAAGTAAATGATGCGTAATCATCTGTGATGCTAAAGACTGATTCTGAAAATAAATGTACCTACACACTGATATTTAAGCAAATTTTTCTTTTTAAAGTTAATAGGTACCTACATCTAATAAAAGTATGTATTAGACACGAAATAATCAACGATAATAAGAAAGCCTATTTCATTGACATGAGCTGCACTGCATAACTCAAATATACATTATGTACATAATTATCTAAAACTTTGACACAAATCCCTATATATACAAAACAAAATGGGTGTGACGTGTGTGTGTGTATACTGCCAATTGATTCTCTTAAATCATTCAACACAAATAATAAGCAATCACCATCAGCTAATAATAATAAAATTAATATCAGAAAAATTACATGATGATTAATGATGAATGTTTTATTTTTTAAATAATGTTGATGTAGAGGATGAACACGTACTTACAATGGTTTCACATCGGTGGATTTCAGTTGAACTAACTCTATTGAATATGTCTATAATAGCATTGAATGAAAAATGTAAATGTATGAATGTAGCAATGACATTTCTTCCAAGCTAGTCATAAAATTGGGTGTTCCATCGAACTTGCGTTTCAATGAAAAAAGTTATTTTAACATTATTCTGCATCTGCACCAGATAAAAGACACTGCTTTAGTTTAATTACCTGTTCTAAGCAGATACCTACTTTTTTATTGCATTTAAAAACTTTTACTTATGTATAGTAGGTACTCTCCATCCAACTGGCAATTTGTAATCAAAATGACATCGATAAAATTCCATATTCGCTAGTATTTTAAACAAAATTTATAATTAATGAATATATTTTTTTCCAAACAAGTTCCTGTGATACCTGCCTAAAATGTGTTATCTGTGTTAATAAATTATAATAATTTCACTATTGAAATTCAATCAAATCAGACCGTGAACCGTTTGATGTCTCGCAGCACTTTTTGATAGTATACTTAAGTATTGATACATAATTATGTGTTTCAATAATTATTATAATGATTAACGTAACTCATTATTTCAGTAAGCAGCAATTTCCTCAAATTTTGTAGGTTTTAAAGCATTGTTTTGTCATTGGACTAACAAAAAAAATACAGCAATGAGGAGGCCACATCGATCGTCGAACTAACAACTGATGGGGTGCTGACGAGGGACCGAGACCCTGGTAAAAACCGTGGGGAGCTGATGGATGCAAGAGGCAAGCAGCTCTCTTTAGAGGAGGCGAATGTTCAGCTGTGGAAGTCTTCAGACTGTTGATCATGATGAAAAAATACGACGTTTCACTATCATAGACGAGTATATAGGGACCGGGACGGATGAAATGAAACCAGTGTCAAGTTCACGGCTATTAATAAAGGCGACCTTGATCGTCGGTGACCGAAAAAGGATGTAATTAGGAATTCAAAGGCATGCACGAATCATTGGTATAGACCAACTCATCGAATGTTCTACACTTACGGTCAAACAAATTCCCGCCGCCTTGATTAGAACTACTGCGCGTCTGCCAAAATACAGGGCGTTTATTAATGGAGAAGTAAATGCGTACAGAATCCTTGACATTATTTTTATTCCTATCCCTTCTTTCAAAGTTAAAACTTGCCTGTATGTTTGCTTGTTTCCGTGGCTTTCTTGCTAAATAAGCGGAAACTATTTGGATGAAATTTATATAGTATATAATTTGTATAGTATCGAACTCTATTATATACTTAGAAGTACCTGGGGAAGTCACTACTTTTTATCTCAAAAAATGTAGAGTTTCATGTGGGGAAAAGGTAATCAGATAAAATTACATGGCGTTTCTAATATTGTGAATAAAGTCAGCGCACTGCTACAGTGGTATTATTAAAGCCCTTCATAGTTCCTAAGTAGGCTCTATGAGTATATGATACACAATGGCGTGAATACGATTTCTATCATTTTAATCTATATGTGTATATGTCACCGTCTTATTGTAAGAACCGTAAGTTATAAAAAACGCGGTTATTTATAAATTGACGATTTATTGCAAACGGGCAATGTGTCTCACCATAAAACGGATGATATTTCGATTATTTATGATTAATCGGCATCACTTCGTTTTTTTCATTATTGTATACTTCTAGTGTGGTCGAAACTAACCTAACACTCCTGCTCACTTCGCTCGTCGTCTTAACCTACTGGTTAGCCACTAGTGACTCTTAAAAAACAACAAATTACAGCAAAAATTGGTGCATTGTTCACAATTAAACGCTACTAAAACCCATTTTTTTATAAGCTCACCGCTGGGCCCGGTCTGTTTATAAATAATCAAAATATCATCCGCGTTATTGCAAGACAGATTATCTGCAGTTTAGAATAAATCGATAGCTTATAAATAACTGGTTTTAATTTCAATTTTTTTATAAACTAACGGTTTTTACAATAAGACGGTGACATATACACCATGCATACATTTAGATTTTTAAATTTTCCTACTCATGACTCATGACTTCTAAGCATCTCTCATTAGCAGAAAATAAATCACTAATACGATATAGAGTAGGTATAGCAACATTGCTTATTGAAAAATATAATAGCATCCTGTTGCACCTGCTAACCTATTATAATTCAGGTCTCGTCCAAGCCCTGATCAGGCACGTACCGGCAAGGTGCGTAAGTGTCGTCGATGCCAAACCATCTGAGGTCACTATTGGCTCCTATATAATAGCCGGGATGCACCATCATTACTCAGTACTTGGTTTACAGACAAACAAGCAAAATGTTCAAACTCGTAAGTAGTTTACTTAGAAATATTTAATTATAGCCCTCCTTTTTGCTTTTGAGCCGGCTAACAAAAGTTCTTAGTGCAGTGTAGTGCAAAACAATTAATTAAACATTACTTGGTTTTACGCAACAATTAGCTTCTCGAGTGTTAATAAACAAGGACATTAAAGTGTTCATGATCTGTTTAAAAATACTGTGAAATATTATGTAACATTTATTTGAATGCATTATTTCTTATCAGCTGAATTATTTATAACAAACGATATACGACATTTTAGGTAATATTTATTTATTTTTATTGCAGCTGGTTTTCGTCGCTCTCCTGGCGTTCGCTTCAGCGAAGCCTCTGGTGTTCAGCTACTCTGCGCCTGTGGCAGCAGCCTACACGGCCCCTGTAGCTGCGGCCTACACCGCCCCATACTACTCCGCCTACTCTGCGTACACTGCCCCAGTAGCGTACTCGGCCTACTCATACGCATCCCCTTACTCGTACTACATTTGAACGACCCCAGATTTTTAAAAAGTGTGCTTCCAAATATTTATGTGATTTAAATTAAGTTAAATTCAAAAATATAGTCATGACTGGTTACTTATTTTTATTACTTACAATATTTTTCGCAACTTTTTAAACCCTACACTAGGCACTATTTAACTTACTTAAGTATACTTTTATTTTATGAGAATGAATAACGTGACGAGCTAGTCATTCACTTGATGTTAAGCGGCACGGCCACCCTAACAGTTGCCCTAAGATCACACAGTTTAGCAATCAAACTACTATTCTTAATAGAGTTATAATAGTATGAAGTCTGTTGTGATTAGTAGTACTTACTCTATGGAGCTACTATTTGTTAATGTAACTTATTATACATATAGCCAATTTAGGTACTAATTAAGTATAATAAAAAAGTAAAACATAATGTGTGACTTTTCCATCTTGTATTAATATAAAGAGGCTACTTATGAAACAAACGTCCAAAATTATAATATTTATAGTTTTATTTTTAAGATCTGTAAAGGTTAATAGTTACGTTAGACATCAGCTCGAGGCGATATAATAGGTATGATGAGTTTGTAAATAAAGACTCGTATCCACGACAACATAAATAACCATTTATAGTTCAACTAAATCAAATATCAATTCTAAAAAGGAACGATTAAAATCGCTCAACAATCACGAACAAGAAACGAATAGGTTAGTTAACAACTGAATATATAGGTATTAATATAACGTAAAAGTATAAAATACATAATATGATGAAATATCATCTTTATACCTGTACATATGCAACCGGTCCGATTGTAAAATGATTTATGCTAATTTAAATGAAATATCACTCTGTTACTGATGCATTTGTCTGATTAAATAATGAAGTAGATTAAACTTTAAATGCTGAATCTGTTTGGCAATGAGGTAAGGATTATTTATGTACAGAGGACAAACTCTGGGGTGAGGTTGGAAGCAAGTTCCTGAGAATGCTGCCATTTCAGATACGTCATCATCAAATTCATTATCAAACCTCACATTCGTTAAATAGCACTGGTTAGATTTGCAAAATGTCAGAAGAATCCGTTTTAACTGTAATGGGTCTGCTATGGGTATTGGACAGTCGTGACGCTTAACATCATATGAAGACATTACACTGCGTCCGCAACATCAGTTATACACTAAAATTAACATTCGTGAAGCCAACCAGGTGCTTCTAAATCACAATAATACCTACACATTATAGATATTTATATTAGGTTTCAATTGCACAAAAAATATGGTAACTATATATGAATGAAACGCAACAAACCATTGTTCAATACTATGTTGCTGACAAACAAGGGCTTTCCGCAACTTATCGCTCGACCTAGGTATAGATGTAGGCATGTATCCAGAGTTTTGGCTCAGGAGAAGAATAAATTCGCCAAAAGACTCATTGGCAATGATGCGCTGGTGGAAGCTAAGCTCCACAGCTTTGAGCACCAGCGTAAAGTTGCCAATTTATCGGTCTTTTATAGACTGCATTTTGGAGAGTGTGCGAGGAGTTGCACGATCTTGTTCCTCCATCTCCCTTCTTTCACCGGACATCAATGCGTACCAAAACACGGCATCCATATATGGTTGAGATTCCATCAACCAGCACCATGTTTTTATGCAAATAAACGATTTGATTTGATTTGATTTGATTTGATTTGCTACGCAATTTATAGTGCGTGCAGCCAATGAGTGGAACACCTTGCCGGCGTCCTTGTTTCCAGCTAACTATGACCTGGGAGTCTTCACGTCGAGAGTGAACAGGTATCTTCTAGGCAAGCATGCACCAATGTAAACTGCATCATCACTTTTCATCAGGCGAGACAGTAGTCAAATGCTTTGCCTATTTAGAGTAAAAAAAACAATACCTACTAACTACCTAATTTATATGCAAATAGGAGATAGATATGCGCTAATTACCGAATGGTAATTATTCGAATCCGGCATAGTTTTCTTATGTTTGGTATTCACCTATGTGTCTCTACTAAGTGGTGGTTACTTCAGTTAATGGAATTTTTCTTCTTCAGTATAATAAATGTCGATCCTCCAAGCTAAACATACGGTGACGTGAAGAAAGATTGATAAGTTCCATTACCTATCTCCAAATGCATCTTTAGGTTTACATGAGACTACCGCGCAAGGCTTTTCTACCGAACAAAAAAATACTCACAGTCGATCATAAAACCTCCTCCTTCTTTTAAAGTTGGTTTAAAAATTACTGGCAGACATACGTTCGACCAAAAAATGAAAAATGCCAAAGTGATTACAAGGCTATTGACATCACTAAAGCGGATACCAACATTTTGATTACGCGTGGAAATATTTAAAACTAGTTGCATGTCGCGGCGCCGCTTACTTGCAACATATAAGTCGTTAAAACTATAAACTAGTTCAAAACGGCGTTGCAAATTATTATCTTATCACACCATCATCAGCCAGAAGACTTCCATTGCTGAATATAGGTCTCCCCCATAAAATACCACTTTAGAAGGTTATCATTGGTACCGATATTTCTACAAAGGTTGCGTTGCTAATTTTGCACTACCGAAATAAAATTATACTCATATTTTGATTTTCTGTGTCAGAGTAATAGACATAGCTACCTATAATTATAATTCTATAACCCTGAAACGAAACCCATCAAAACCCTTAACAAATCAACATTGTAACACTGATCAATAGTGATAACTGATTACAAATAATCGGTGTTCAAGCCAAGAATATATCTTTTTTCATTTTAGTCGGTCTGTCTGTCTGTATCTTGGCCGAGCATCTCATCGAAACCACTCCTCCGGGTTATGTTATGATCCGACCTGCTCAACTATCACACCACGGAGGCTGTCAAAATATACCTACGCAAGGGTTTAGTATAACTTCAGGCTATAATAACACCGTAAGTACCTAAATAATTTAAACAATCTCATAAAATTTCGCTTGCTATAATAATGTAGGTACCATGTATGTAGGTACTAACGAATATACTTCCTTAAATTAGATACCATGCCTATATTCTGTGATCGAACTGACTTATAAATTTATTGGACTCGTTTTATCATTAGCCTTGGTAAGTGTCATCCGACAAAATCGGTTTTATTGCATTTCTCGCCAAAGCCCACCGGTTTTATAGATCAATATAAATCTTAAATCTTTAGCAGAAGTGCCAAATTATTAATGTTGTGTTGGTTAGCTATAAGGACGTAGTCCGGTTTTAGGATGGTCGTATAAAATGGGTGAAGATGAGCGAATTGACATCATTCAGTCTAAGACGGTCTAACAACACCTTCTACAATGTACAAGCTGGTAAGTTGAAAGAATAACATAACAATAATACATAATTATGTTCATATTAAGAGATTATTTAATGTTTTTAATCGCACAATACTCATTTCGAATAATTTAAGTACATAACATGCCCTAATTTATTCAAATTAAATATTTCCATAAACCACTCCATATAACGCCTGACTTAAGTACATAATAATAATAGTTTAATTTTTAAATAGGCTTTTTCTTTTAGCAGTAAAAATAATAATAATTAAGAAATTACACATTTTTTGACATTATTTACAATTGACATGTATCTATCTTGTTTCAGTGCGTCGCCCTTGCCGCCCTCCTGGCTGTAGCCGCTGCTAAGCCCAGCGTTGGGTATGGCCTGCCTGCGGCTTACCCCGCCGCTTCAGTGTACTCAGCGTACTCGGCGTATCCGTCGTACTCAACCTACTCTTACCCATCTTACGCTTATCCGTCTTCTTACTCCGCGTACCCATACGTCGCTAAGGCTATTCCTACGCCCGTAGTCGCAGCTCCCGTAGCCGCCGCTCCCGTAGTTTCTACCTACACCCGGTATGTTGCCAAGCCCGTCGCACCCGTCTACTCCACCTCCGTAGCCGCTGCTCCCGTAGCCGCCGCTCCCGTAGCCGCCACAGCTTCCGTAGTAGCCGCACCCGTCACTACTCCCGTCGTCTCCGCCTACTCTGCTCCCTTTTACTCTCCCTACTCTACCAGCTACGCGCCCTACTCTACCGGCTACGGGCCCTACTCTACCGGCTACGCACCCTACTACGCCAAGGCCTACTCAACCTACTCCGTCCCGTCTTATGACTACTCGCCAGTATCATACGACACTTCTTTCCTCCTCAAGAAAAAGTGAATGATTTGAATTGTATTCGAGACAAACTGTAAAATTGATGATATTAAACTGTGAATAAAATAGTTTAATTTATATTTTGTGAATTTTATTTAAATTTAATCGAATAATCTTTAGGTATACATCTACTTATCAGAAAGAACCCTTTATTACTAAACTCTCAGTCTCCGAGTTCAGTGAGTTACTATTTATAATACATATATCAACTAATTAAAAGCAACCATTAAATTTATTCATAGCATCCAATCTAATCTCTCTTTTGGATTATATAAGATGCATAAAATGTATAGCATAATATGAACAATTTAATGAGCGCATTTAATTATTATTATTATTGTTTGGTATTAAAATTGGCTAGGAACACGGAGAACTTGAATCTTACACTAGAACGTAATATATATATAAGATTGTTGTTCTCAAGGGTCAACCACCAAAACAAACTTTTGTGTTGCTCTAAAAGAGAGATTTTATTTTATTAGATATAGGTTAAGTACACGATACATACAGTATACCTACAGATATTATTATCAAACAATAACTTACCTAAGAGAGAAACGACATTAATAGTTTATTTTTTAGTATGTTGACTCCAAAACTATATCAAAGCATGTTTTATCTTGCAGTAAACCTTAATTTTCAGTATATAGCAAAGTTCTCTGTTTTACCGACGATGCAAGGCCCGTCGATCTACTTTATCGACAGTGCATGGCAATGAGTACGACGCGGGTACAGATTGGAGAAAAAAATATTGACTAAATTCTTTGAATATAAACTAGACTAAATTGAACTTAAAATTAAAGAAATAATTAAATCTTATTTCTTTACATCTCCTCCCCCGCGAATGAAAATTTTACATGAAAAACTTTTCATTCTGCACTACACCTATTGTTCTTCTAAAACAGTTACTGGAATAAGTTTTGTAATATGAAAAAGATTTGATTCCGTTTTCTTATGACCCGTGTTAATTCTGTACATTGAATTAGAAATTTTCTCAACAATCTCATATGGTCCAATTTTTAGCTCATCTAATTTTTTTCTGTTTAGTCTGTTTCCATTTTCTACATAAACCATATCTCCTTCACAAAATTCATGGTATTTTCGCTTTTTGTCAAACATCGTTTTATTGTAGTTATGTGATTTTATTGTATTTCCGAGTGCTGTTTTCTTGTCTCTAATCCAATAACTATTGCATGTTCCTTGTTTTAATTCATTTGGTAAGATGGTGGCGTCTGTTCTATATAAGAGATAACTAGGTGTGAAACCAGTGACTGAATGAATAGTATTATTGTATTTATTTACACATTCTTGAGCTATCGTCATCCACGCTTTCTTTTTCCCTTTTTCATTTACTCTACATCTGATTTTGTTCACTAATGTTTGATTTAATCTTTCATTTAAGCCATTTGAAAATGGTGCATTTACCGCAGTAAAAACTATGGGTATGTGCTGGGTATGTGCTTGTAATTTAAGAATTTTTTAAACTCTTTCGAATTGATTCAATAATCAATAATCATTTATTTAATAATAATACCTTACACGTCAATGAGGATCCAGTTTTAACTAGACATAAAATAATACAACATAAAATTGAACAACTAAAACAGACGTCAATTAAAAATAATTAATAATTCATAATAAGTTAAATAAAATTCAAATGATAATTAATATTACTAATAAAATGTATAAAATGTATAAAATGATTGCACGGTAATTAAAATCAACACACAATTTTTATAAATTCGTCTACATTGTAGAACGCCTTCCCAACGAGCCACGTTTTGAGTTTTCGCTTAAATCCTAAAAGACTGGGGGCAGAAGTTATGTGCTCTGGTAGCTCATTATATATGGCCGGACCCAAGATGTACGTCAGTCGGTCCAACTTTGCAAGTCTACGCGTCACAGTAGCAAGCTTTCCGGCGCCACGAGTATTTAGGTGTTTCACTCGACCATCCGCTCGGGTTTTAAACTGAGATATGTTTTGCCTAACGAACAGTGCCATCTGCAGGATTACTAAGGAAGGCAACGTGAGTATCCCTAGGGAGACGAAATAGGGTTTCGCCGACGTCATCCGCGACACCCTTGCTATCGCTCTCACAGCACGTTTTTGCATCCTGAAGATGCGCAGCCTGTCGGCCGCGCATCCCCACAGCTCCACGCCATACTGGAGAAGCGAGTGCACGGTTGCGAAATAGCAGGTGCGGTCTACGTCGGCCGAAACCACGCGGGACAGTCTACTCAGGGCGAAGCACGCACTACCTAGCTTGGAGCAGAGTTTGTCAATGTGGGAGCACCACGTTAGGCTACGGTCTATTTGGAAGCCGAGAAATGTGATAATTCCAGCCTGCTCTATCGGTGTAGTACCAATTGAGACTGACAAACTTCTCGCCTTCCTACCCGAGATTGAAAAATGAATAAAGTAAGTCTTTTTAGCGTTCAGCACAAGGCCGTTCCACTCGAACCACTGCGCTACCTGATAAGCTGCCTCATTTGACCGCTGCTCGAGAAGGTCTACCGACTGGGCTTTTATGACTACGGCTACATCATCGGCGTACATATACACTTCCCCTGCAGTTATCGAATCCGGCAAATCATTCATCAGCAAGGAGAATAGAATGTTAGAAACGGATGAGCCCTGCGCCACACCCATTGATGTTCCTTGCGGTTCAGATCTGGTCGCACTACCATCACCGACTACTATTTGCGATCTGTTCCTTAAGAGATCAGTTAACAATGAGTGCGCCCGGCCCACGATGCCATAATACCGAAGCTTATCAGCGAGAACGCCATGGTCTGCGACGTCACAAGCTTTGGATAGATCGCAGCTAAGAACTGCGACTTGACACTTCTGCTCACAAGCCTCAAGCACTCTTCGAATGACCTCACGGGTCAAAGCTGTCGTCGAGCAGCCGGCTCGATATGCATATTGTCTATTTGATAGCACATCAGTATCAGCTAGGAACTTTGTCAGACGAGCACTGACCCCGTTCTCTAAGATTTTAGCGATGGCAGGAATAATCGACACCGGTCGATAACCGTCGATGTCATCGCGCTTGCCTTTGCCTTTAAAAAGGGGTGAGATTTTACTTAATTTTAAGCTCTCCGGGCAGCTACCTTTGTCGATGCAACAGTTAAATAACGCAGCCAAGACTAGTGCTAATGGGGCCGCAGCAGTGTGTAGAATTTCCATAGATATATTGTAGATATCTTTAGTGGGTTTGCGTGGTATGCGTGATGTTATTATTGTGTACACTTCTGCGGCTGAGAATTTAGTTAATCTCATGGAGCGGTCGGCAGGAACGCTCGCAGACACGAGCGCGGCACGAACCTGGGGCAGCGCGGCACGGAGCGCGCCGCACGCAGCCGCAGCGTGAGCAAACCTAACATTCATGGCGTCGGCGGCCGCTTTCCGCGACTCAAACTTCCTACCGCTAGAATCTTTAGCAATATCCGTGAAGCTAGCTGTACTACGAACGGTTGCACCACGTTCCTTGTTAACGACATTCCAAATAGTCTTATGTGTATTCGAGCTGTTTCTAATTATGTTTTCGTAGTATCTGAACTTATTAGCTTGAACGGCCGCGTCATACTTTAACGATATCATATCTATGCAATGGTTTAGGTCTAAGTCTACGAATTTCTTTTGTAATGATACCACCTCAAGAAGCAGACTTTTTAGATCTATGACGTCATCTGTGATCCAAGTCTGCTTCCTGTTATTTTTAAGCTTATATGGGTAACATGTGTTATATTTATTATAAATAATATTAATTATGTATATTGCTAGTTTCTCCACGGACTCTTTATGTATCGTCAATACATTATCCCAGTCGATGCTCAATATCGCATCGCAAAAAGCAACATGGTTGAGCTGTGTGCACTCCCTGGCAAGGCGGGTGCGCGGTGGCGGCACGCGCTTGCGGTACAGCAGCTCGGCGCGCACGGCGTAGTGGTCGCTAAGGTGGGTATCCACAGGTGCGGTCACCACGGAGCCCCGCGGCATGCTACTGTAAGCGTGATCTAGACAAGTTGCCGACGCGCCCGACACCCGTGTGGGGAACTCGACTTCGTTAACTACATTATGAACTGAGAGCAGATCTCGTAACTTTTTTAGGTCAGAGCGCATATCACCCAACCAATCAGTATTAAAGTCCCCTACTACTATAAAAGACTTACCAATCTCGCAAACTCGGTCTAGAAGGCGTTCCAAATGAGTTATAAAACAAGATGAACTAATAAGATTAGTTCTGTACACGCAAATGAAGTAAAACACAGAGAACCTTTTCAATTCTTGTATATTCTTTCTTCTATAAATATTCAGTACACACTCGGTACATAATAAACGAACAGGAGCAATAATACGTCTTGACGCTTCGGTTGCTTAACCAGAATAGAACGCCTTTTTGGACCTTGTCCTCCCTCCAAAACTTCCCTCCTAAACCTCAATATTATTTTACCGGAACTACCAAGGCAGCCATCGTAATTGGCTGATGGTTCAGCGGACGCTCCTTCCGCCAGTGTGGCCAACCAAAATAGTATTTTTAAACAGTCTACCAACCTCTTAATATTAAAAAGTGAGAATAAATTATAAAATTCACGACATTCGGCCATCCGACACAGAGCTGCCTCCTGGCGCTCGTCCACTTAGCAGTCAGTTCTTGTTGTAGCTATACAATTTCTTATTTGAGCACATATTTCATTAGTACAGCTAAGAATCATTATATTTTATACATCATTATTTTATACTACATGTACACGTAGCTAAAGCAAAACTAAAATCCATTGCGTAGTATAAGTAGATATTGACTGTGATCACAACATAAATAACTACAATATTCGAGCACAACTATAATTACAGGCCTGCACAATCTAAGTAAACACTAAAAATCAAACAAGTCATAGTAATTAAAACCTAACTACATATAAAGTCAATAACTTTGATGTCAACCGCGTATTATTGTACCAATACCATAAAAATATGAACTAAACAAAGTTTTCTTATTCCTTTTCAACCAGCACTACAACTCGTTCCACACTACACAAAGGTTAACTGGAAGAAAATGCTACTTAGCATTAAGTTCGCCTATGTACTTGATTTACTCTTGTGCAATAAAGCATTTTCTATCTATCTATCTATTTATAATAAACAATATTAAATATATCTGCAATTCCTTGAATAACAGCAGGTATTGTTATTTATCAGTTATAATGTAATGACTAACTTATATTATTCTTAACAGTCCTATTCTAGTTAGCTTTTGTAATTCAACTTCACGACATTCGGTTTACTTACACTTAAACACTACAAATTCTTTAAGATATTTCATGGAATTAACCTATTGCGTTTTATATTACTGCAGGATACGATATTTACATAATACTCAAGAATTATGAGTCTAAGTATTCCTGGTCAAAGTTACTGTAAATTTACGCGTGATCGTAACCTGTCAACTAATCGCCAAAATGCATCTTCATTTCTTGCCTCAGTCTGCAATCAACCCTTCATTATGTTCTTCGTGGTGTCGCTGTAGGAAACGCATTGTACACGCATTCTTTTTTCTAGTAGCATTCCTTCAGTATATTTTCCATAGTGCTGCTGGATGCAGGATACGCTTCGTGCACCTTTAAATGCCTTGAGTCCTTGGTAGAGGCGACTTCCAGCTTCATCAGAGTTCATGTCCTCGCAAAAATAAAACTTGCATTAGCACAATCATAATTTACGTAAGTGAACATAACACTAGCTGAGTAGCTATCGGTATATCAGTTACTAAATATCAGACAAGCCAATTTAGATGCTGGCAGTCATCGTGTCTTGGGTCGACATTTTAAAATACGATTTAATTAAAGTTTTTTCAAGATAAGATTACTATGACAATACAATACAAACAACATCAACAGATTCATCAACATTTAACTGCTATGCAGAATAAAAACAGCATTAGTTAAAACGGCGCACTTGGCCACCAGCATTTATATTTTATAATATTTTCATAGCAAAATTAGTCAATACACCTTGATAAGTGCATCCCACCATTACTAATCATCCTGTTTTAGCTTGTGGCACACATAACCACTATACATTAGCACACTTACCCTGTGGCACACATAACCACTATACATTAGCACACTTACCCTGTGGCACACATAACCACTATTCCTCGGCATACTTAGCCGGTGGCACACATAACCACTATTCCTCGGCATACATAGCCGGTGGCACACATAACCACTATTCCTCGGCATACATAGCCGGTGGCACACATAACCACTATAACTGTTTCAACTACCTCAACTGCTTCAACTATCTCAAACTGTTCTACTGTCACAAATTGTTTCGACCATCTAACTGTTTAACTATCACAGACTGTTTAACTATCTCAACTGTATCGCCAGTCTCAACTGTTGTTACTGTTTCAAATATCTCAACTGTCCCGTCTTAACCTATCTCGACTATCTCGACTATCTCGACTATCTCGACTATCTCGACTATCTCGACTATCTCGACTATCTCGACTATCTCGACTATCTCGACTATCTTGACTATCTCGACTATCTCGACTATCTCGACTAACAACTGTTTGGACTGTCTCAACTGTTTCGATGGTTTCAACTGTTTAGACTGTATCAACGGTTTCAGTTGTATCAAATGATTTGACTCATAGCCTTTATTACCTCCATCAACTTATCAAACCATAGACTATTATATTAAAACAAACTGTATTAAACCATAAAATCTATCTAACAAAAAACTCAAACTATTTCAAACTCAATTGTATCAAATCCTTAAGCTGTATCAAACTTTAGACTGTATCAAAACGAACTGTATCCAACCATAAATTATACTGTACGAAAACCAAATCACACTAATACCTTATATCTTTGTAACTACGAAACCAAATCAAAACATCGACTGTATCAAACTTAATCATCACGTGCCTTAAATATCAGTCTACAAAATAGCTGTTCATATTTTATAATTATATCGAAATTAATTCAAATCTAAATACCAAGTTGTCATATATACTTACTAAACGACGGATAAGTATGGTGATAACGCAATACATTAAACAAAACCTATATATCAAACCATACATTTCAAATACCCGTACATGAATCAGTGCATTAAAAGTCTTCATATCAAATAGCAGCTTATTCCAGATAGCTGTATCTCAAATAGCTTAATAATTAGCTGTATATCAATTAACTTTATATCAAACTGATCAAATTTCATATTCTAAACCGAATTTTACAAAGTAACCCAGTTTGAAGCCCAGCTGCATCTTGAACCGTATAGTCTAACTATAGTCCAAACTACAATATCGAATTGAAGCCCATACTATATCTCTATAGCAGTACAAATTATTTGAAACGATAGCCTCAATGTGTGCAAAACTTTCACGACTAAAATCTTTAAACTATAATCCAAGGTGAAGGTAATCAGCTCAGTTTGTAACTATTTAAATTTAGTAGGCGAATGTGGTGATGGTGTGTAGGTGTGATAGTGGTGATGCGGTGGTGTTCGGTCACAACTTAATCATAAACTGCACCTTAGCTGTACAAAATTTGCAAACCATATTCAAAAGCCGTACGTAGAATCTTTTGGAAACCGCATCAAATCCGTTAAAAGCTGTGTCAAGAGCTGTATCAAGAGCTGTATCAAGAGCTGTATCAAGAGCTGTATCAAGAGCTGTATCAAGAGCTGTATCAAGAGCTGTATCGAGAGCTGTATCGAGAACTGTATCAAGAGCTGTATCAAGATAGTATCAAATTATTAACTAGCCTATCCTCCCACTTTTTCCTTTCATCTAATACGGTCCTACCCATGGAATGTCGGCACACTTCATCTCACTGGAAATGAAACTATGCACCTGACACCTCGGTAATCAACAGGGCCATTATTCCGTATCGATTCCTTACTTCGAAACTACCAGAGTTTCTTGTCTCACATAAGAAATCTGCGAAACTGTATTCTCTATGAAACGAAAACAAAACCGCGCAAAATGAATTTGGGATTGGCGCGATCTGAACTGTCAAAAATCGTATGTTTTACCGAGACGCGTTCCGAAACATCAACACATCAAAAGATATGACCACTTATGTCAATATATTTTATTCAAAATAAAGATAACTTTAATGTAAAGTGAAGGTATATCTGTGACACGATTTGAACAAGACACGATAACGACGTGGTTTCGTATCGTGTGGAATCTGTGTTTCCATAGAGAATAACCGCCCAGTAGGCGCATTCTGATTGTCATAAAATAATCTGTATTAAACCTGGGTACTATATTGAAATACTAGTCTTTAATTTAAATCTGTGACAAGTTTAACAAGGCAAACAACGTAGTGGCGTAAATATCAAATATGATTTTTCTGTTAAACCATGAGCGCTATTATAATATACATAGGATTGCAAACCTGATTTACTGTCAACATAAGTACCAACTGTAGGTATTATATTATCTATGACATAATAATTAAGCTATATCTGATTGGAGTAGGTGGTAACTGGCACGTTAAAATTGTGGCACTAGTGCGAGTTTACTCCATTTCGAAATAGGTAGTGAATTAGTCGATGGGTAGACTTCACATATTTTTGGCACATGAATACAAATAAATGTAGTTTAATTTAATATTAATTTTATAAGTTAATAAAGAAATCGATAAATTTCAAATTAAATCTTCAACAAATAAATGAATATGAATACGAAATAATACTCGCACTAAAACATTTCATAATACAGTGCGACTTTACACTGGCAAAACCAGTAGTGGGAAAGTGGCATGACGCACTTCTTATTGGTGTTAGCACTACCTTTTTATACGCTTAACCGCTAGCACCTTCTACTAACTGGTCTGGTGGATGGCGATCGAAGTTGGAGCCAGGATTTCGTGAATAGTAATTAATTGTTTTACAGCCACTTGAAATAAACGCAAACGTAACTTCTACAGAACAGCGACTAAGTCTTAGGATGATCAGATTTTAAAAAAACAGTATCGTTGTTTTAATCATTTACAGCATTGCATTATCATAATATACCAAATACTGGAACATCGGGAACTGAAATGATTCTAATCGCGGTATGGGTTCCATAAATATAAAAATGTAATTCAAGATAATGTAATCAAGTCAAACTCAACAGGGAACTTTCAATCACACGAACATCTTTAAACAACATTGTGGAATGCTAATAAACAATTGAATTGAATTGAATCATTTTAGTTGTATAATTTAAAAATGACAAATATGAAAATTAAAAAGTATTTATCGATACCTTCAATAAAATGGACAGAACAATGTAAAAGTAAATTAAAAATAGCAACAAATTATTGATACCTATCTACCTGGGTGAAATAAAATAACTACTCATATGAAATAAAATAAAAGTTTAAAACAAGATACTCCAATTTGGTAACTGTTAGGTAAACTTCGTGGAACTTTGTTTTCACTAATAATTTGTCGAACATACAAGTTTCCTCCCAGTGATTCTGAGGCTTATAAATCTACAAACGAATAGACCACTGGAAAACAGGTTTATTTCATTTTAAAATAATGCAATAACCATAAATCATATCTATCGCTCTCTCTTTCTACAATGCTCAAATAACATTTGAAAATAACAATACTTAAATGTGTAATAATTGTATGTGTGGATGGTGTGTTGTGTATTGTGTGTTGTGTGCGAGCGATATTACGGGGCCCATGTTACAATGCTAGTAGACCATACACAAATATATCTAAAACAATGCTGACCACCCGTCATTACACCAAATTTACTCCAAAGATGCTAACTATTATTGGCTTAAGTACACTAAAATATTAGACTCCTGAGACACTATCGTCACTTTTCTATTTTGTGCTTTCGTAAACGAATTCTTTTGACTCAGTATACCTGTTGTGTGTGTGTGATATAGATACCTACATTTGAAATCAAAATTCTATAGACAACTACATTAGGCCATGTGAACAAGTCATAATGATTAAAATATTCGTCTATTATTCTTACTTCTCAGGAATTTCTACTTAATATTCACCTTTAAATATATTTTTTTAATAATCTTAAGAGTACCCTCAATTGAGATTAATCGTGTAGGCATTACAATTAAAATCTTAAATGCAAGCCCAATCGTATTGAAAAAAGACAATACTTTACAGTCTAAGCACCATTTTACAATCATTACCATCAATCCAATTTAACAGCTGTGCCCAGTCAGCAGTTCCCTTATCGTTGTCAGAGTGTAGCCCTGACCAAACGAGTATGAAACCCCTGACACGACACAGTACACTTTATCAGGTTCAATTAGCACGGGCGGGAAGACTCCGTCAATGCAGACCGCCCATGCTTCTCAAACTTCAAGTGTCAAATTCAAATGATGATATATGTTATCCAGTGTTTCATAATTGCACAATCTCAATAAATAAAATCTAGTTTATGTTTCGATTAAGTTAACACAACCGGATTGTCTCAGTCTAGCTGACCGGCCGCGCTGACATAATCTCACTATTTTATCAATATTGCAGTATAGCTTAAATTACGGGCGTTGGTAAAAATTACAGTTACAAATCAAGATCAATCGTGGGCATGGTCATAAATTCACAGGTTCTCAGAGAAAAATTACGGTACCTTGTTTCATGTGGGTTCATCTCCTCTTCTGAATTGAAGTAAAACACAGAGAACCTTTTCAATTCTTGTATATTCTTTCTTCTATAAATATTCAGTACACACTCGGTACATAATAAACGAACAGGAGCAATAATACGTCTTGACGCTTCGGTTGCTTAACCAGAATAGAACGCCTTTTTGGACCTTGTCCTCCCTCCAAAACTTCCCTCCTAAACCTCAATATTATTTTACCGGAACTACCAAGGCAGCCATCGTAATTGGCTGATGGTTCAGCGGACGCTCCTTCCGCCAGTGTGGCCAACCAAAATAGTATTTTTAAACAGTCTACCAACCTCTTAATATTAAAAAGTGAGAATAAATTATAAAATTCACGACACAAATAATCAGTATGTCATAATCGATTAATTCGATAGCGGAGATTTCACAATATCTTTCACTCGACATTTCCGTAAAAGATACACATTCAATCGCTTTCACGTCATCTTTAATAAACAAACAAGATCCACCGTGTGACACGGTTTTTCTACTAAAATTAGATACCAAAGTATAGCCATCTATATTCACGCATTTTAAATTAGTTTCGTTCAACCAATGCTCCGTTAAAGCCAGCACATCACACTGCAGTTCGTCTTGAAGCAAAACCTCCAACCGGTGTGTCTTTTTGTCTAGCGAGGCAATGTTTTGGTGGCATATAACTAAAGTTTCACAATCATATGATTTACGCTGAGGCTGAACGCGTCGCGGTGGCGGCACTGGAGGTGCCGGCGCTGCCGCTAACGGTGCCGCGCTCCGTACGCGGCTGGTCTCGCTGGCCACCCCGCGCCAAGCGGGGCTGAGTGAGAAACCACTCTGCAAATCGTACTCCGGTAGGCCACACAGACGGTGAGCTAATGTCGCCGTATAGTGTCTCAGGGATACCTATTATAAACGAAGCATGTTTATTTGTCTTAATTATCCGCTTTGTGACGGCGTAATCGTTGCTTGGCTTTATTCTATTTAGAAACTTTAACACGTTATCGCTAGTCGTTTCCGGTCGAAAAGACCAGGCTTGAATATTGTGCTGAACGCACCTCCTTTTTATAGAAGTTTGTTTTTTTACTATTTTTAAATGTTTTTCTTATTGTTTTGTTTTTGATACGTCTTTGGGAGTTATTATAGATCTACCACCAGAGTACCAGCGATTTCCTTATTTTCCCTCGTTTTAGTGAATCTAAGTTAGTAATAAGCTTCAGTGGCTTATATTTTGGTCCTTTTACCGTGAATAGTAAGTATGGTGGTAGAAACCCGTTCGGGTTCAAGGAAGGGTGAAGAAGGTAAGACCGTTTCGGTGAGGGAGGAACAACCGTCCGCGCAGTGCGGCCCTCATGGCCTGTGGGCAGCCGTATCCCAGGCGCCTTCTCGCCCTGCAAGCTGCACTTCGTTAGCGTCCTCTGCCACTGTGGCAGCTAGACGGTTGGCAGCGGAGGCGCAACACGCGCGCCACCTAGCCAATCTTGAGGGCGAAGCTAACGAGGCTGTGACTCGCCGCTTACAGCTCGAACGCGAAGCTGCAGATCTAGAGCTCCGCGCGGAACTCGCCGCCATCGAGGCAGACGCGAGTCAGCGCGGCTCGAATTGTAGTGGTACTAATGTTCAGAATTGGTTGAAAAATGAGGTCCCAACTACTAGTACCCACGTAACATTTAAAGAAAATAATATGTTTTCAGCTCCTGGTTTTGCGCCTACGACGGCGCCTAACTACAGCGGCAACGGAGTGCCGCAACTAACAAAATCCATGGAGGTTTTGATTGAAAACGTGAATAGAAGTTGCCGTCCTCAGGCGGCGTCCGTAAGTTTGCCTCAATTTGATGGTAGGTCAGTTTTAGATTGGTTAGGATTAAAACGAGTGTTCGAAGATACAGAACATTTACACTCGAATATAGAAAACCTAGCTCGTCTAAACGCTGCACTGCGCGGCGCCGCGCGTGAATCTGTGGCAGCGGTACTGGTGTCGGCGCGCGACCCCGGAGTTGTAGTCCGCGCGCTAGACGCACGCTTCGGTCGGCCTGAGCTGATAGTGCTCCAAGAGGTGACAGCACTCCGCGCGCTACCTAGAGTTGCCGCCGAAGGTAAAGACCTTGCTATTTTTTCCTCTCGTGTACGTAACTGCATCGAGATCGTTCGGCTACTAAACCAACCTGACTATTTACGTTCGCCCGAGCTATTTCATGCGGTAGTCAGTAAGGTCCCGCTGACGTTACGTACGCGATGGCTAGATTATGCTGCCCGCCACGACCCTACAGGTCTTTCTAAGCTGGAACTGTTCGAGTTGTTTCTAGCGAACGAAGTTGACTTGCAAGCTAGGTATGGGTTAGTAACAGAACTTTCTACAGCACCGGCTACATCACATGCCACGTATAATTCAGGACGGGCGAAGGACAGGGTCCATGCTGTTGCGGAGGACCGCGAAGCACCTGCAGCAGCAATAAATAAAAATTCATCGGCGGCAGCATTAACCCATGTTCGGTGTATTGTTTGTCAGAAGATACATAGCATATGTCAGTGTGACATATTTTCTTCGTTGTCAGTTGATGAAAGATGGCAGATAATAAAGAAAGAAAAAATCTGTCATAGATGTTTAAAAGTAGGTTGGCACAGGCTTAATACTTGTAAGGTAAAAAGTTTGTGTGGAATTGATGGTTGCACTTACCGTCATCATGCTTTGCTTCACAACCCAAACTACGAGCGTACCGCAGCTGCGCATGTCGACGTAGAAGAATATGACGAGCTGGCAGAGGAGGACGAGCACGCGCCGGCCACGCCAAGCGTCGTGATTGCCGTGGCCACGCCGCAAGTCGATCATCCAAATGAAATCCTTACTCATGCTTCGACTTCTGTAACTGCTGAATGCAACTTTAGTTCTAAGCCAGCATTTCTCCGGCCATTATTGAAGGTAGTAGCTGTGACGGTGTCTGGTCCTTCAGGCAGTGTTGACACTTATGCCCTTTTGGATGATGGTTCCACAGCTACCTTTATTGATGCTGAGATAACTGCCAAGTTAGGAGTTACTGGGCCCGAGAGTCGTATCCATCTGGATTGTGTAGGCGGATTAGGTAAGGAAACGAAGGTGCAGTATGTAGACTTCAATATCAAGGGTTTACATTCAAAAGAATCATTCGTGATTCGTAAGGCTAGGTCGATTGACGGTTTAAGTGCCGCGCGTCAGTCAGTTCAAAAACAAAGCATGTGTAAGTACCCTTATCTTGCGGATATTGCTGATCAATTTTGTTATGATGACGTGAAGCCGATGATTATTATAGGGATTGACAACTGGCATCTTAGCGTTTCTAAGACTACGCGTAAGGGCACCAAAACGCAACCGGTTGCGATTCGCACAGCTTTAGGTTGGGTTCTTTTTGGTTTTGGGTGTAGCGCAACCACCCCAGTAGAAGTGGTCAATCATACCACCGTTCACGAACGTGATAGTTTTTGCGATCGCTCGAACCTAGAGCAATTAATTAGAGAACAATATAAATTAGACTCAATTGGAATTAATAAATGCGAAAAACGTAGTACAGACGACGAACGAGCCATCCAAACACTCGAACGTACGGTACGCCGTCTGCCAAGTGGCCGATTTGAAGTAGGACTGCTTTGGAAGTCGGACAACCTATCGTTGCCCGACAGCTATAAGCTAGCTCTGTCTAGGTTTTTGAGTTTAGAGAGAAAGATGAAACAAGATCAAAATTATGCAGCAAAATACCGTCAAAACATTGATGACATGGTTAGGAAAAATTATGCGGAGTTGTGCACAGAAACTCACACCGGTTCAGCACCTATGTGGTACTTGCCACATTTCGGCGTAGTAAACCCAAACAAACCCGAAAAACTTCGTGTTGTCCATGACGCCGCTGCAAAATCACAGAACGTTTCTTTGAACTCGCTACTTCTGACAGGTCCAGACATTTTAGAACCTTTGTTAGGTATTTTGCTACGGTTTCGTGAAGGCAAGGTTGCTCTAACAGCTGATATACGCGAAATGTTTCCTCAAGTCAAAGTAAGGAAGGATGATCGTAACGCTCAAAGATTTCTCTGGCGCGATCATCCCAATGAGCCTATCAAGACTTATCGCATGGCATCCATGATATTCGGTGCAGCATCAAGTCCCTTTACAGCCTTGTACATTAAAAACAAAAATGCCATTGAATATCAGGACTGTTATCCGAAAGCGGTTTCTGCTATAATTTCTGATCATTATATGGACGATTATATTGGTTCTGTGGACACAACCGAGCAGGCGGCTCAGCTAGCTGCTGATGTGTACACCGTCCATAAGAAAGGTGGCTTTGAAATGCGCGGTTGGGTTTCAAACGATCCGAAGGCACTGTCATTGTTGCCGAAGGAGACTTTGCTAGAATCACCTGTAGTAAACCCCAACGTAGATGTAGATCTAGGTAGACTTGTAACACCTGTCCGCACATTGGGCCTAATCTGGCAGCCCGTCACAGACTCAATAAGTTTCAATACTGGTGTTAAGGGTGAACAGGTGCTACCAGTAAAATTAACCAAACGAGTAGCATTATCTCACGTAATGCGTATTTTTGACCCACTTGAAATCCTTGCGCCCATTGTTGTTAGAGGTAGGATCATGTTCCAGAATGCATGGCGTAAGGGTCTCGAATGGGACGAGGAGTTTTCTCAAAGTGACGATGTTGCATGGAGGCTTTGGTTCGATGACTTAATTTCCGTGTCACAATTTCAGATCGCACGACAATATTGCGTGAGTGATTGTGAAGTAGTCGAGTGTGAGCTTCATGTTCTTTGTGATGCTAGCGAGTCTGCTTATGCCGCAGTTGCATATTGGCGGTTTATATTAAGTAATGGCAACGTCAAGCTCGCTCTCATTTGTAGTAAGGTTCGCGTAGCTCCACTAAAGCCGGTTTCCATTCCACGGTTAGAGCTTCAAGGCGCTCTTGTTGCAGCTCGTTTAGCTTTGTCAATCTGTGAAGCCCACAGACTAAAAGTCACAAGACGTTTCTTTTGGTGCGACTCGATGACTGTCCTCGGTTGGCTTCGCAGTGATGCTAGATCATTCAAACCGTTTGTGTCACATAGAGTAGGCGAGATATTAGAGCTTTCAAGCGTTAATGAATGGCGCTGGGTGCCGAGTGATTTAAACGTAGCGGATGATGCAACACGTTTGAAACGCTTGGTACTGTCTCAAGAATCGCGCTGGTTCCTAGGACCTCATTATTTATTTTCATCTGATTGGCCTTGTGAACCATGTGATATCAAAATGAAAGGGCAAGAAGAGTTGAAACCATCTTCACGTATCGCAGTTCATCTCATTACTGAAGTAGAGAAGCCAATGCCAATCTCAGCTGATCCAAAGCGTTTTAGCTCTTGGCTTAGGTTGGTGCGTGCAACAGCTATCGCACATAAGTACATCACCTTGTTGCGCATACGTAGTTTACATCGCCGGGGATTGGATGTAGCTCATTTAGTACGTTTTGAGGGGGGTCTCTGTACATTTATGTTTCAGCCGGTCAACGCCTTCTCCCCTTTTCACTCATCATCATTAAAACGTGAGGCGGTTACCGCGGAAGATCTACGCCTGGCAGAGGCGCACATAATGCACCAATCACAGCTAGACTCGTTTCAAGATGAAGTAGCGCGGCTTCGTTGTGAACAACCTCTGCAGCGTACCAGTCGCCTATACAAAATATCCGCTATTGTTGCTACTGATGGCTTGCTTCGTGTGTCCAGCCGCATTTCTTCAGCGTCAGGAGTCCGAGAGGAAACGAAGCACCCCATTATACTCGACGGAAGACATCCTGCAATACGCCTCTTGGTAGAACGATATCATCAGAAGGCTGCCCACGGCTATACAGAAGCAGTAGTAAATGACACGGCAAGACTACTTCATATTGAGTCTCAGGAGCACCGTACGAAATGTCGCATACAACTGCCAAGGATGCCGTATACGTCGGGCCGTCCCGTTTGCACCACCAACTGGTGACTTACCTGAAGCCCGTCTGGCGCACCACCAACGCCCGTTTTCCTATGTAGGGCTGGATTATTTCGGACCAGTACACGTAGCTATTGGCAGGAGGCGAGAAAAAAGATGGATTGCTTTGTACACATGCTTAGTCGTCCGTGCCGTCCACTTGGAAGTCGTTGGAAATCTATCCGCTGATGCAGCTATCATGAGCCTTCGCAGATTCATAGCGCGGCGAGGTACACCCACAGAGCTGTGGTCAGATAACGGAACATCATTTGTGGGTGCCAACAGAGAACTGCGAGTTCTTTACGACAACGCAACTTCCGAATTTGCTTCAAGTGAGAAGATTAATTGGAGGTTTATTCCTCCAGCGGCTCCTTTTATGGGCGGAGCATGGGAACGCCTAGTGAGAAGTGTAAAATCTGCCCTTAAAATCACACTCAAGGAACGAGCTCCGTCGGAAGAAGTTTTGCGAACATTGCTGGCGGAAGCAGAGGCGCTAGTGAACACACGTCCACTCACGCATGTCTCAGTTGAGGTGGACAGCGATGAGGCACTCACACCCATGCACTTTTTGATTGGTGCTTCTTCAGGTCGTCCAATCCCAGGAGTTTTATGCGAGGCTGATCTGATGAGCAGGAGTAGTTGGCGAAGAGCCGTCAGGTTATCTGACCACTTCTGGCAGCGTTGGGTCAAAGAATACCTGCCTACCCTTGTACCGAGACGAGGTCAGGGTATTACTCCCAATATTGCCGTGGGAGAAGTAGTGCTTATAGCCGATGGGAATCTGCCAAGAGGATCGTGGCCCCGAGGACGAATAAAAGCGGTATTTCCCGGAAAAGATGGCATTATACGCGTCGCTGATGTTGCGACTGCTACTGGGGTGCTTCGGAGGCCTGTCAAGAAGCTGGTTCCCTTATCAAAAGGGGGAGAAATGTGCTGAACGCACCTCCTTTTTATAGAAGTTTGTTTTTTTACTATTTTTAAATGTTTTTCTTATTGTTTTGTTTTTGATACGTCTTTGGGAGTTATTATAGATCTACCACCAGAGTACCAGCGATTTCCTTATTTTCCCTCGTTTTAGTGAATCTAAGTTAGTAATAAGCTTCAGTGGCTTATAAATATATTTGAGCTGTTCTATCGATTTTAGCTCACTGTCATCCTTCCCCGCTCCAATCATTACTCGTCTTTGTTTTTTAAACTTCTTTGGCTGCACTGTCTGCCAGTCATCATTTTCATTCTTTGATAACCCAACCCCTACTACCTGTTCAATCATATTAATATTGTGACTGCATAACGGGGTTTGGGTGTTTACGTTGGAATGATCAGTTTTTATCATAGCTTGCGGACTGTCAATTGGACTCGCCCGGTTCATTTCAATCCTTTTCGTCGTCGTAGCGCGTGCGCTTTCAGCGGTGCGTTTTGTCGAAGCGCTAGATCGCCCAGTAGTGATAGCAGCAGCAGCTTTAATATGCGCCTGTCGTTTAGCGGGCTGCAGCGCTGCAGCGGCTTCATGTGAATCATTCACACTCATTGATTTGCGGGTAAGCATCAGCGTTGTTTACGTTATTTTCGCAATTACCCTCTCGATTTTGACTTGCAAGTCCACTTATAATTATATTTTGTTTTGCAATAATCTCATTTTGGATGTTAATTTGGCACTCCAAGGATGAGACTTTACTGACCAAAGTATTCACTGTCTTCTGTAACTCGCGAATCACAACTTCAATTGATTTTAGTGACATTTTGCTATTTTAAAACGAATAGTTGGTGCGGAGGCGATCCGTTCACTAATATTAATATGAAGGAACGCAGTATCAGGTTATATTGCTATGCTATAGGTACCAGCGTAATCAACCAATTAATTTAATGGTATACTTATTTAAAACTACAATTTTACATTGACACGGACCTGCCTGAATGCCTGGGTATTGGTCAGTGAGAAGCATCCCAATATCCTCCATGGCAGTAATATTCATAATTAGCTTCACAAAGTCATCTGCACCCTGAGTTTTAGAGGTCAGAATAAATGCGTATCTTGTAAAATGATCTACTAGGAGATGTAAATATCTTTTTGTTGATCTTGAACCTCCGAACCCTCCAATTGTATCTATAGAGATTATTTCGAAAGGCTTAGTGGCTGGTCCTAAATGAGACATTAATCCATATTTATCGTGTCCTCTTGTTTTATTTTTAATACAGATTTCACAAGTGCTACATATTTTTTTAATGTTTTTCATCAAATTTTTTGCTGCATATCATCTTCTGCATTTGTCCAATTCCAATATGGCACAAGCTGTCATGTACTTTTTTATGAGTTTTATACTAAATTGTTCTGTTAAAAGTATTTTTTCTTTTTTTTTACTCTTTTCAAGTACACGTTGTGCTTTTCAATTAATTTTCTTTTATTATTTTGTACATCTTCATTGTTATTCTGATCTAATAATATTTCTTCTAATTTAACCTAGTTTACAATTTTTAATTGTTCATCTGTGTTTTCATCAGATTCTAATACTGGATTTCTGCTAAGACAGTCTGCTTCCAAATTCTGTTTTCCTGGAGCATATTTTATTTTAAAATCGTATTGCGATAGATAATATGTTAAATCACCCAGCTCTTCGTCTGTTCTAGATTTTAGATTCATATTTTCTAGCGGTTTGTGATCTGAATAAACTGTAAATGTTTTACCTATTAACCAGTATTGCCAATATCTCACCGCTTTTTTAATAGCTAAACATTCCAAGTATATTGCTTTCTTCTTCTTCTGTGCTACATTTAGTTTTTTAGAAAAATATGCTACTGGTTTTTCCTTTCCATCAATTTGTGTCTGTTTTAAAATGGCTCCAAAACCTTCTAAAGAAGCATCGGTATAAATATTGATTGGTAAATCTTGATCAAATATTTCTAAAATTGGTTGTGAGCATAGCATACTTTTTATTGTCTCAAAAGCTTTTTGGCATTTATCCGACCAAATAAAATGTTGGTCTTTTCTGAGTAAGTTATGCAATGGATCCAAAATGATTGCTCTGTTTGGTATATACTCATGGTAAAAGTTTATTTTTCCTAGAAATTGTCTTACATTCTTTTGTGTTTTTGGAACAGTAAAGTCTTTTATTGAAATTAAATTATCCTTTACTGGTTTTATAGAATTATTCTGAATTACGTGACCTAGGTATTTTACTGAGTCTGATGCAAATGTGCATTTGGTGAATTTTAATCTGAAACCTTCTTTATTGATTGCTTCTACTGTGTTAGATGATTGATATGCTCAGCAAACGTTTTAGAATAAATAAGAATGTCATCGATAAAATTAACCGTGAAATCAGTTAGTTTATACTTTCTCAGTATGCTGCTTAATATTCTCTGAAAAATTGCCGGCGAGGTCTTTAGACCAAACGGTAGGCAAGTCCATTGATAATGTCCTTCCTGTGTTACAAAGCCTGTCTTCTTTTTGTCTTCGATTCTTAAGGGGATGGACCAAAATGCTGAATTTATATCTAGGGTTGAAAAAAATTTGCAATTTCTGGTTTTTGTCATTAGGTCCTCAATTAAAGGAAATGGTTGAGCTTGAGGAACTACCATTTTATTCAAGTCCCTGAAGTCTATACATAGCCTGGATTTTTTGTTCTCATCTTTTTTAAATGCCAGTGTTACCGGCGCAGCAAATGGACTATAAGATTCTTCTATAAGCTTATTATCCAATAATTTTGCTATTTGTATTTCTATCTCTTTTTTGTCTTCTATAGTACACTTGTAAGGTCTTTTGCTGCAATACTTGTCTACTAATAAGTCTATTCTCGCTTCATATCCATTAACAGTGCCCACGTCATATTTATCTTTTGCAAAAACTGATTTATATTTGCGAATAAGGCTATTTATTTCTGATTGTTGACACTGATTTAAATGATTTATTTTTATTTCAAAATCATCTTCTTTTATATGTTCATTAAAATTTATCTCGTGTTTTTCTATTGCAGTATGGTTGTCATTTTCTGTTAGTTTTAATTCAGGATTTGCTTTTATATTTTCAGAAATTTCTTCTTCTTTTATATTATTTTCATTATTCAAATCTTGTTTCTGAGTTATTTGTAAGTCTTCATATTGAATAAGTTTAAACTCTTTTATTAGATCTAATCCAATCAGAAAATCATATTTGAAGTTTTGTTCATCAATAATGTACACATCAACACTACTTTCCAAATCAAAAATTTTTATTTTCAGCGTAGTCAAACCACTAGTTTTTTTAACACCATTAATCGTTATTAAATTTGCTCCATTCAAACTGTTTCCCTTCCCTTTTAGTTTCAGCAGCTTAGAATTTATAAGAGAAACATTTGATCCAGAATCATAAACTCCGTTTATCTGTAATTTATCATTCAATAGTAGTTTGACATTTATTAATGGTGTTACTATTCGTTTTTTTTATCAGTTTCATTTAGCTCAGCCTCTATCACTGAATTATTTACATGTTTGATATTATTTTTCTTTACTTTATCATCCTCCTTTGGTCTGAACCAGCATAAATTTTCTGGGTGGTACCGAGTACCTTTATTTGATTTCTCACAAATTTTGCATGGACTTTTATCTTCATGTTTACCATTATTTGTAATATTTGTGTATCTTCTCCTAACCATAAAACTTTTTTTGTTCACCATGTGTTCATACTTACTGATTTCATTGAATAAATCAACCGTATCTAGTAATTCTTCTCTGTCTATCCTATTAAGTATGAATTCTGGTAAGCCAGCCGCAATAAGATCCAGTAAAGTACCTGTATCAATTGTCCTTCTCATATCCAATAAAAGTTTTTCTTTTCTCATAGTATAATCCAACAGTGAACCTTCTTTGTATTTAAATAATAATGCGTATGTGACTGGGTTCCAACCCTTGTTTGAAAAAGTTTCACAGAATTTTCTTTTCCACATTGACCATTCTGAGTTCATAGTTAGTTTTATGATCATCGAACTGTACCAGTCTGCACAACTTTTATCCATAAACAATCTGAGTATTTCAATTTTTTTATCATCTGTTGTCACATCAAAGCGTATACATTCTTTTTCAAATACATCAATCCACTGGTTTGCATTAGAATTTTTGCTTGTAAATTTTTCAATGACAAACTTTTCTGCGACGTTTTTTAAATTTTGCTGTTTACTTGCCTGTGTGTTCTCCATTAACTTCTCAAACATTTTTTCCAATGTGCCTGTTTCCGTTTTATGAGTAGTAACAAGTTTGTCATCATTGATTTCTTCTAGAAATTGATCCCCGAATTGTAAGTTGCCATCCTCATCTAAATATGTTTTTCTGAGTTCTTCGGTCATTGTTATCCAAACTCTTCTTATCTGGTATCTTTTTTTTATACTATTTTTTTGCTTTATTATAAGCAGCAGTTTTTATTATTTCTTTATGAAAAATGGCTGATTGTAGCTCGTCTGGCATTGCATACACTTTATCATCACTTGTAGCTATTGAGGTTATAGAAAAAGTGTTTGATTTTCCATCACTTCCTGGCAACAACGTAAATTCAAAACGAAGTTTCTCCATTGTCGATTGGTATTTATAAACAAAAATGTCGTTTTATAAGATTGTTGTTCTCAAGGGTCAACCACCAAAACAAACTTTTGTGTTGCTCTAAAAGAGAGATTTTATTTTATTAGATATAGGTTAAGTACACGATACATACAGTATACCTACAGATATTATTATCAAACAATAACTTACCTAAAAGAGAAACGACATTAATAGTTTACTTTGAATATAAACTAGACTAAATTAAACTTAAAATTAAAGAAATAATTAAATCTTATTTCTTTACATATAATTATGTAGACGTAAGTGTACATAATAATTATGCATAGTACAAACATGAAAAAACTGAAACAATCGACAGAAATTTAGGGCGATGATTTTTCAGAATATATTCTCATGAAAGAGAATTTTTCAACGTTTTTAGGCATAGTTTTCATAGATTGATGAGGTATTTCTACAAGAGCACCATAATTAGCACGATTTCAATAGCATTAGCATTCTTGCGAGTCAAGCTGAAAAATCCGTGTAGGAATTCGCCGCAAAGTTTTTCTATGTAGGTACTTATTCAGTAGCATGCGCGAGTAAAGCCGCGAGCAAACTCTACTGGGTACATATCTTAAACATAAAATTATAAACACAGCGTATATAACTTAGAGTAGGCAATCAATACTTTTTGCGTTAGGCTAGAACCGCGTCACCACGCCCTCAACGATATAATCCGCAGGGCCTTCATATCGGCTGATGTCCCCTGTGTGCTGGAGCCACCAGGTCTTTGCAGGTCAGATGGCAAGAGGCTAAATGGTTTGACTCTGGTGCCGTGGAATGGCAAGTGCCTGGTGTGGGACGCTACTTGCGTCAGTACTGTCGCTGCCACGCACTTGAGTCGCACCGTCTACGCGGCAGCAGCGGCAGCTGAGGATGCTGCCACTAAAAAGCGGCTAAAGTACGCGACAATGGAGCCGCATTATTACTTTGTGCCCATTGCCATGGAGACTATGGGCAGTTGGGGCGCAGAAGCCAAGAGTTTGGTTGCGGAATTAGTGCGCAGAATTCGGGACAAAGGTGGTGACTTCCGCTCCGGCTCGTTCCTAGTGCAGAGGTTGGCCATTGCCATCCAGCGTGGTAATGCTGCCAGTGTGATGGGCACCTTTGCACCGGGAACAGTGAGGGGCGGGTTATTTGAATCATAAATTTTTGATTGACATTTTTTTTAATAGACATAATAATTATTAAATGTGTGTAGTTTTATGCTAATTAAGTTTATGTTAAGTACTCAATATTATTTGACAATTAATAAATACTTAAAAAATAGAAAAAAAAGGCTAGAATTTTAAGTATTTTTTCAAATAGGTAGCGGAATGACACTAGATAATTATTCTTATTTTATAGGACTTTTCTGCAAAGTTCGTCTAGGTAAGGTACCACCGCTTTGCCAGTTATTCTGCTGCCAAGCAAGCAAGTAGTGTGCAAACACTGAACTATAGAAATTACTGGGCAAGTGAGACTTTATTACCTGATTTCATATTAGTCTAGTATAATATTTTAGTAATATTATTATCTCCTATTTCTATCGACTCTCGTAACCTGGACATTTGGGATGCATTGGTGGCGCCAAAGCTAACACCAAGAGGGCTTTTTGAATACTAAAAGTAACTAGGTATAAACACGGTCACACTATCCCTGGACCCGACGTCGATGGCTTGCATTTCAGCGATGACCAGAGACAATGTGACCGTGTTTTACATATTTCTTTCTTACATGTTGGCATATTGATAATCGTGGTGAACTTTTTGACGGATTATTATGATCTGGCTTATGGAATGAGAGAGAGCAACTTGGCAATTTTGCTCATATCAAAATGTTTGAGGCAGGTGATGACTTGCCATCTACTAACTGAGCCTCCTGTAGTGGCTACCGCACATTGGTGCCGAGGAAACAACCATGGTGTGGGTGCATGGCTTAGGGTGTCGAGAGGTGTGTTGCGCTTTCACTGAACGCTACTCGTGGCGTTGGTGTCTTGTTTAGCACTTGCGAGTTCCACTCCCGAACAGCAATATTATTATTAGATTCTGTGATGTCTCAGGATGACGTGCACACTGCAGTGTCACGCCAAACTTTATTATTTTAAAGTTCCGAGTGACGCTGCATTTTATTATGGGTGGCCGTATTGATTAACATCGTCTGAACGACTAGATCAACACGACAATCATTTTCATTTAAAAAATCGGACGAACTTCCACCGCGCCTGATAATACCATCAATTATTATTTTTTCAGGCTCAAAGTATTTATTAGGCTTCACGTCATACCGACTTATATATTTATACTGTTGGGAGACAGGCCATCCACCACTCTAGCCAAATGCGGGTTGGTGGATGATGCTATGTTCTGGAATTTTGCGATACTTGAACATGCCGGTTTCCTAATGATGTTTTCCTACGTTGTAATAAGAGCGGGTGCAAATTCCCGCATAACTTTAGTCCTTGATATATTGGCCGAGTATATAATTCAATAAGTAACTATTTTTAGTAACTACCTACCTAACTAACTACCTTTTATAATTTAGAGCTTCCCTAAAATACCGCTGTAAATAATTAATCTATATTTTTATGAAGGTATACGTATCTAAATATATCGGTAGACCAGCGCTGGTTGTATGACCAGCAATATGCTGAGTTGGGACCGATTCGTGGCAACGGGCAAACAACACTTTTTCTTTGTATTATTGTTAATTTTTGCGATTGTTATTGTGTTTTGTGTGCCTTTTTGTCATGAATAAACGTTTATTCTATTCTGTGCAGGACAACGTCGTCGAAACATCTATCTAATGAATAATTATGTTATACTGTAATACATAAGCTACCTATGTAAAATAGATTAAGTCTCGATGGGTAAATAAAGCAATAATGATTGGGATAAACAGACAGTGCATAGGTACATAGGTAGGTGTGTAGGTAAATAGGTACGTAGGTACATAGGTACATAGGTAGATAGGTAAATAGTAGGTCGGTTATATCAGTACCAAAATAGTAACATGTAGTTAATCATAGTTTATAATTACATGTTAGAATAGTGTTCTCTTCTAAGTAAAGATCCATGTTAGAATAGTAGAGTGCTCTCTAAAAGGTAAGGAAACGAGGTTAAATAGTAAATTTGTATAGAAAAATGTAGCGAGCTCTGATTGGTCATTGCATACGGAAATTTCCATAAAAAGAAAGACGGGGACAGAAAATGTAATGGAAAATTCCACAAAGTCTCCCAATTGGTTGAAAGAGTACGTCTGTAATTGGCTAGCGAATAAGAACGCAGCTTTTCGTTAAGAAAATATTGTATAAATATAGAGCGCGTAGCCGCTACTGGCATGTATCGTTCCAGCCTCCAGATAGTAAACAGCTCCAAGAATAAAAAGTTACCAGTACACCAGCAACAGTATTTTCTTCCTGCTTCAAGAGCTCCTGCCCCTCCAACCCCAGCAATAGTTGATGTACATCTGGTACATTGGCTGGTCCATCGAGCGCCGGATAACGAGGGAAGTCTCCGAACTGAAACAAGAAGAACATCGAAGCTGCTCGAAATGCCGAACACCCGCTCCAGCAGCAAAGGCCGTCTCATTGCGGAAGAGGCCAAGCAGTCGTCGTCCTCTGGTACCACCGCTACTTCACAAAGCGTATGGACCGAGACGACTGCAACCACAGCCTTAACTGCGGAGACTGCAACAACCACGACGACAGAAGATTCGACAGCGACGATGGCGGACGCATCCGCCGCCAATCCCTCCGTCACACGCTCCAACGTGACGGAGGCTACTGGTACAACAGCGAAGCTCATCGTGAGGCCGGGTACATCAACAGCCGAACAGCCCGTCCCGCCTAAAGCCAGGCAGGGCGAAACAGAAAACAGAAGAAAGGAAGCTTGTCTCACCGCCGCAGACAAGCCCCCGAACCCACGCAAGCATGGGGGTTCGGTCAGAACAGTACAGTCGCGCTCAAAAGCGAACAAGATCGCGAAAGCCAAAGAAGAGCTTTTGCGTGTCCAGGTGGAACTAGCCGCAGCACGACTAGCCACAATAGAAACAGAAGATACTGATGATGAAGACGTCTCCGTTTACACCAAGGCAGAAGTCGAAGCACGTGTGAGCACCTGGTTGGAACATCAGGGGGCTGAACCTCCGACCGAAGAACAGAACAAAGGGCCCGAACCACAGATCGATAAACAGAACACGGGACCCAAGCCATCGGTCGAAGAACAGAACACACACGTACATAGAAGAAACGAAGATAATGAACAGCAACAACAGAAGATACCATCAGTACCGGCGGGAGTCTGCCTTCAACCAGACTTCTCGCAACTATCGTCAGCAATCACACTCGCAATCAAAGCAGCCAGCCAGCCGAAGTACGCCGAGTTACCCTTCTTCAATGGTGGCCATCTAGACTGGCTATCATTCAACGCAGCCTACACCGAAACCATGGCCTCTTATACCAAGGTCGAGAACTTGAATCGCCTACGAAGAAATCTCAAGGGAAGAGCCAAGGAAGCAGTCGAAGGTCAACTTGTCTCCAACGCAGATCCAGCCAACATTATGCAGACTCTAGAAATCAGATTTGGAAGGCCTGAATCCATTGCCATAACAGAAATGGATGCACTCAGAGCTTTGCCACGTCTAACAGAGTCACCGAGAGATGTCTGCATTTTCGCCAGCAAAGTAACCAACGCCGTGTCTACTCTCCATGCGCTGCAATGCTACCACTTCCTGCACAACCACGAAGTTGCCAACACAATGGTGGAGAAGCTACCTCAAACGCTACGCGCCAAATACTATGACTTCGCTGCACTACAACCGAAAGGAACTCCTGAGCTGATAAAGTACGAACAATTCTTGAAGCGAGAATCTGAATTGCGTGCACCCTATGCACAACCCGAACAAGTGGGCTCACAGCCGCAGTCCACTCAACAGAACAGGCGCACACACAACGTGCACACAGTAACAGAGAAGCAGTCAACAGCAAAGTGCCCAGTATGCGACAACACTGGTCACACCCCAATGGACTGCGAGAAGTTCAAGAACGCGAATGAAAACTCAAGATGGGACATCGCGAAGAACAAGCGTCTGTGCTTTCGATGCCTACGCTACAGAATGAAGAATCACAGCTGTCGGTCGAAACCATGTGGCATTGACGGCTGCAAGTACTATCACAATAAGATGCTGCATTACATCAAGAAAGCAGATAAAACAGAGAGCAACGATGAGAAATCAACAGAAGCCATCAACTCTACTTGGACCGGAACTCGAGAACAGTCATATTTGAAAATAATTCCAATCCAAGTGAAGGGACCAGCAGCAGCAGTCGATACATTCGCCCTGCTGGACGACGGCTCAACAGTAACGCTCATAGATGACAGCATCTGCAAGAAAGCTGGCATAACAGGACCCGTCGACCCGCTACACTTAGAAGCAATCAACAAAATAAAGACAGCGGAAACACAGTCAAGAAGAGTCAATTTTGCACTCAAAGGACTGAACGGTCACGAAGAACCGGTTCAAGCAAGAACAGTGAACAACTTGCAAGTCTCAACACAAGAAGTATCGACGGAACAAATAGAAAAATGCCAGCATCTACGAGACATCAGCAGCATCCTCACTTATAAGGATGCGAAGCCACGAATCCTGATAGGCCAAGACAACTGGCACATCCTCATCACATCGAAGATCAGAAGAGGTAACAGGAACCAACCAGTGGCATCACTCACGCCACTAGGTTGGGTGCTTCACGGGGGTCACACTCGTACCCTCGGACATAGCATCAACTTCGTCTCACATGTAACAGAAGCCCGAGAAGAGGACAACATAGAAGACATGATGAAGCAATACTTCTCCATGGACGCGCTCTGCCTCAACCCAAAGAAACCGAAGACAGATCCAGAGGAACAAGCCTTGCGTATTTTAACAGAAAATACAGTCCACACAGAAGAAGGAAAATACGAAACGGCTCTACTCTGGAAAAAAGAAGACATCACGCTTCCTGATAACTATGAAAACACTCGGAAGCGGCTGTTCGGTATAGAAAAGAAGCTAGATCGCGATCCACGTCTGAAGGAGAAATATACAGAACAAATGGAAGCCCTCATCACTAAAGGCTACGCTGAACCTGCACCAAAGATGAAGACGCAGAACAAAACTTGGTACCTGCCACATTTCGCAGTTATCAACCCGATGAAACCTGACAAGCTACGAGTCGTCCATGACGCCGCTGCCAAAACCAGAGGAGTAGCTCTCAACGATATGCTACTCAAAGGGCCAGATCTACTTCAGTCCCTGCCTGGCGTCATCATGCGATTCAGACAACATATGATCGCAGTGACAGCGGACATAAAGGAAATGTTCATGCAGGTCAAACTCCGGGTGGAAGACAGAGATGCGCTCCGCTATCTTTGGCGCAAAGATCGACGAGACGACAAGCCTCCAGAAGAATACAGAATGACTTCGCTGATCTTCGGGGCCTCAAGTTCTCCATCAACAGCAATATTTGTAAAAGACTTGAATGCCCAGAAACATGAACCCACACATCCAGAAGCTGCAGCTGCGATAAAAAAGAAGCACTACGTTGATGACTACTTGGACAGCTTCGAAAATATAGAAGACGCAGCGCGAACCGTGACAGAAGTTCGAGACATACATAAGAAGGCCTGCTTCGAACTCAAACAGTGGAAGTCGAACTCACCACGACTTCTCCAAGCTCTCGGAGAGAGTGACGCTAAAGAAGATACTGAACTCTACAAGTCCGAAGAAAGAACAGAACGAGTGCTGGGGCTCATATGGAAAACAGATACAGACACGCTCACCTTCAATCTCAATCTCACAAGATTACCGTCGCAATTAATCGAGGGGAAGACACCAACCAAGAGAGAAGCTCTCAGGGTCGTCATGTCATTATTTGACCCACTTGGCTTCGCATCTCCAGTCACGATCAGAGCGAAGCAACTTCTCCAAGAAGTCTGGCGAAGAGGAACAGATTGGGATGAAGAAATCCACAAAGACCTGTCTGAACAGTGGCAAAACTGGATCATCCACCTGAAGAATCTGCACAACGTGGCAATCCCAAGGCGCTACCTCAACTACAGTAACGCCACGATTCTCCAACTACACGTCTTCACAGACGCAAGCGAATCTGCCTACTCTGCAGTACTATTCTGGAGAACAGTAGCCCTCAATGGCGAAGTCAGCGTGTCACTCATCCTAGCGAAAGCGAAGGTAGCACCTCTGAAGCTCACCTCCATTCCAAGACTCGAGCTTCAAGCGGCCGTCATGGGAACACGCCTCGCCGAAACCGTCATAGAAGAGCACGAGAAGAAGCCACAGTCCAAAATCTTCTGGACGGACAGCAAAACAGCACTCACCTGGATTAAGACGGGGTCACGTTCTTATAAACCTTACGTGGCTCATCGTCTTGCGGCAATAGAGGAGAGTTCAACAGTCAACGAGTGGTGCTGGGTGCCGACAAAACTGAACGTGGCTGACGACGCAACAAGGGACGTGCCAACATTCTTCAACAAAGAACACCGATGGTTTAAGGGACCAGAGTTCCTGTACGAAGACGAAGATCGCTGGCCAACAGAACTGTCATCACCTATCCCAGAACCAACAGGCGAAGAAAGAGTCAACCATGTCGTCATCGGCAAAAAGAAACAGAAACTGTCCGAAGGACTACCCGAAGTCTCCCGTTTCTCCAATTGGGAAAGACTTCGCTACGCCACAGCAAGAGTACTGCAATTTATTCAATTGTGCAGAACTAAGAAACAGATGGTTCACTACACAAGAACCAAAAAGAACACAGAAGCGGATCCAGCATGGAAAAGAAACAAAACCAAAGCGTCAACAGTACAGAAACAAAAGAAGACGACAACAGAACAGAAGAAGTTCCATCCTGTCTCCGCTGAGAACCTGAAAACAGCAGAGGAGCTTCTCATGCGCTCCTCACAAGAGGATTCCTTCTCTCAAGAAATTGAAGATATCAAGAAAGAAAAGACAGTCAATAAAGAAAGTCGCCTTCATCAGTTGAGCGTCGAGTACGTCAACGGGGCTCTAAGACTGAGAAGCCGTATAGAAGCTACAGAACAAGTTCCAGAGAGCATCAAAAGACCAATGATCGTCGACGGAAATCATCCTACGATAAAACTCTGGATAACGAGCATTCATCGACAGCTACATCACTCTGGCGTCGAAGCTACAGTAAATGAATGTCGCCAACAGTATTGGGTACTACGTCTGCGACCAATAACCCGCACGTTAGTACGCCAATGTCTACACTGCAGAATGAAGACTCAAGCACCGCCGTACCCAAGAACAGGAGATCTACCGCCGTGTCGTCTGGCGCACCACAGACGAGCCTTCACGTTCACGGGCGTGGACTACTTTGGCCCGCTGACAGTCACCGTTGGTCGCACTCATCAAAAACGATACGTGGCCATCTTCACCTGTCTGACCACGAGAGCGATACATTTGGAAGTGGCAGCATCGCTCACCACAGATTCAGCGATCATGGCACTCAGACGCATGATTGCACGACGAGGCTGCCCAACTCAAATCTGGTCAGACAACGGCACCAACTTGAGGGGAGCGGACAAAGAGCTGCGACGAGCCATCGACGAAGCGACATCAGAAGAAGCGGCGAAACGCACGATCTCATGGCGTTTCATCCCACCTGGCGCACCGTTCATGGGAGGAGCCTGGGAAAGAATGGTACGATCGGTGAAGACAGCCCTGACAGCAACTCTCCACGAAAGAAGTCCTTCAGAAGAGGTCCTCACGACACTGCTGGCCGAAGCAGAGTATACGGTCAACAGTCGACCATTGACACACGTCTCAGTCAATGCAGAAGATCCGGAAGCCCTGACACCAAATCACTGGCTCCTGGGAGGACCTGGGCGAGTACCAACACCAGGCGAATTCAACGATAAGGATACCGTCTCAAAGAACAGCTGGCGAGCAGCACAAAGGTTAGCCGATACATTCTGGACGAGATGGGTGCGCGAGTTTCTCCCCGAGCTTCAAAACCGGCGGGAGCCTCACGGACGAGGCCCTATAGTCAAAGTTGGAAATCTAGTCCAACTGATTGACGCCAACTTGCCTCGCAACATCTGGATCCGAGGCAAAGTTATAGCAACGTACCCCGGGCCGGACGACATCGTGCGCACCGTGGACATCAAGACCAAAGGAGGAGTCCTGCGAAGGCCAGTACGGAAAATGGTGATCCTGCCGATTGAAGACGTTGATTCAGCACCGGTAGAAGATGTGACGGAGCCACACGGCGGGAGAGATGTGCAGGACAACGTCGTCGAAACATCTATCTAATGAATAATTATGTTATACTGTAATACATAAGCTACCTATGTAAAATAGATTAAGTCTCGATGGGTAAATAAAGCAATAATGATTGGGATAAACAGACAGTGCATAGGTACATAGGTAGGTGTGTAGGTAAATAGGTACGTAGGTACATAGGTACATAGGTAGATAGGTAAATAGTAGGTCGGTTATATCAGTACCAAAATAGTAACATGTAGTTAATCATAGTTTATAATTACATGTTAGAATAGTGTTCTCTTCTAAGTAAAGATCCATGTTAGAATAGTAGAGTGCTCTCTAAAAGGTAAGGAAACGAGGTTAAATAGTAAATTTGTATAGAAAAATGTAGCGAGCTCTGATTGGTCATTGCATACGGAAATTTCCATAAAAAGAAAGACGGGGACAGAAAATGTAATGGAAAATTCCACAAAGTCTCCCAATTGGTTGAAAGAGTACGTCTGTAATTGGCTAGCGAATAAGAACGCAGCTTTTCGTTAAGAAAATATTGTATAAATATAGAGCGCGTAGCCGCTACTGGCATGTATCGTTCCAGCCTCCAGATAGTAAACAGCTCCAAGAATAAAAAGTTACCAGTACACCAGCAACAGTATTTTCTTCCTGCTTCAAGAGCTCCTGCCCCTCCAACCCCAGCAATAGTTGATGTACATCTGGTACATATTCTATTCTAAATCAACAAATGACAGTCATTTGGTTGACAACACCGTTAAGATTACATTTTCTCGAAGGTCATAAAGTCCCATTCGGGCAAATGTGATTTTATTGGGAGTTTCATTTGGTCAAATTAAGCAGTGTTGTAGGTTATGAAATGTCATTAACAAATGCCACGATTAACTATTTTTATGCATCCAACTCGGGGGCCTACCACAACCTCTTATAGCATTATTACTTCAACTTAAAGTCTCCATACTTGGCGGGGCAACAGTTTCAAATAGCGCTGAAGTAAAGAATTTCGGAGCAGTTATCGACAACTATTCGTCCTGGGGTCCTCAACTGCATCCGTTAGCCGTAAGATGTTTGCATCATGAACTCTTGATTGCCCATTTGCCGCAATGCTTCCGATTCTTGACTACACTGACGACTGCTACTTAGATCTTATTAAGTAGTGAGTACCAGATGAACTTTTCTGCATAATATTTATTTCAGTCTCTGCAAAGTAGGTATATGATTATTTCTCTCAATTTCGTTATAAGATCAAGTGGCTTCCTAATATACTTTCACCTTCTTATCCCTTCTCATATCTCTGCTCTGTTCAGTCTCTACTCTCTATTATTCGAAGGAACGATTCGAGCTTCTTTATAATTCTCACTGTAAGTTCATCAGAGAAACTTCTTCTCAAACTGGTACATTTTATCACATTCATATACATTTGACCTTGAGATCACTAATCGCGGTTTCAGGGACAGATTCATGTGGATTCAAATCTCGTTCGTGTATCAAGTATTTCCTTTACTTAATTAGTTACGCTAAGCAGGCGATACTACTACAAAAAAATCATAAACATTCATTTACTGTTCAGCCTGTACGCTTGTGGAATGAACTTCCTCTCAACATTCGACAATCAACAATCACTCACTTTTATTAAGACTCAAATTTCTATCGCTCTAGCTTAACTCCAATTTCACTGTTACATACCTATGTAGTTTAATATTTGTAGTTAGCATTGCTGATCAAATAGGTATTCTACTTTATATTTATCTTAATATATTAGTATCACCATTCATGCTCATTGATCTGTACCTGTCGATCCAAACGTTGTCTGGAAGGGACCGCTTTTTAGCGATAAGTCTGCCCGTTGTATTGCCATCCTAGTCACAGATCCTATAAAAACTTTTTTATAGATACTGTGATCCTAGTGGTAACATTCAAATTTGGAAAACGATTTGAGACATCTCATGTGGTTTTCCAAATTTGAATTTTGTCACCTTGGTGCCAACAAAGAGCTTATCTATCTGCAATGTCCTCATATACACTTGCAAACTACTGCTTGGCCTATCTGCCTACCTAATAAATAATTAGTAAACTATGGCTAGCATAAAATTAATAAACGTATTATTGAGATCGGCGATTAAATCGATAAACGTTGACGTCATTGTTAATAGGAAATTTCAATAAGTACCCACAAATATTGAGCTAGTGATCGTTTTAATATCACATCATCGTTTTGTACTCGATTAGTTATTGATAAGGATTTTCATGTTTTCACTTCATGTAGGTAAAAACCGCAGGGCTGCTGTAAGCAAAGCTATTAGAGACTGGAGTAATGGGAGCTACTGCAGCAGAGTAGGCCGGGTAAGCTGGAACAGCAACCGGGGCAGTTGCGACGTAGGATTTCACTACTGGCGTAGCGTAGGAGTAGCTAGGGACCGGGGCAGTGAGGACAGGGGAAGCAACGGGAGCAGGGGCTGCGTATGTCTTGGCAACGATGGGGTATGCCGCGGCCGGGGCAGTGTACACAGGTGCGGAGTATGCATAAGCCCCGTGTGCAGGGTACACAGAGGATACGGCTGGAGTATAAGATGAATAAGTCACGGGCCAGTTGGGCTTGGCAGCAGCGACGGCCAGGAAGGCAAGGGCAAGGCACTGAAACAAAAAAAAAAACGGTTAGTGTACAGTAACAAAATTTCATTTAGGAAAATCATATGTAAAATCCACAGTATAGGTATATCATTTCAATTTGGTGATCTTATGTTAACAAATCAAGACCTTTGAAGTTTTGCGACTTTGTCTTTTTATGAAATAGCGGCCTAAACTCGCGTCAAGCCCTCCTCTACTACCCCCCCACTACCCTAGTGCAGTGCCTATGACCGCACATTTGAAACCAGCTCCGGTATGGCAAGCCACATTAGCGCTCATGCTAGGAAGTAGATGAAAGCCCACAAAGAGGACATCATCATCATCATAAGTAAGTATGTAGAATAGTTGAAAAAAAGTATGAACTTCATTTATCGAAACTAAAAGAAGTAGCTCACCAGCTTGAACATTTTTGTGGTTTTCTTTCAGAATGTCTCTGGCTTAATCACAGAATTCCCCCTATTACATAGGTCCAGAACCGAAGTCTCTATACTTAACCTTGTTTGAACATGAATCAAACCATAGAGCACATTTTTTTTTCTTCTAATGTCAGTTCCTCTTTCAACATACCATATAAATAGTATTACCCGATTTAGTCGGGTACCTAAATAAAAATCTAGCTAGATGTAAAATGTAAATAATAAAAATTATATAACGTCTACATTAAAAAAATATAAAATAATAAAATTAATTACCATCATACTACTATCTATAGACAAGAAAAAGGTATATAGATAGCTCATGCAATCTTTTAATAAAAAGGATTCAAATTAAGTATAACCAGCAGTTACACAACATTACTTTTAATAACTCACGAATTTTTCAATATTACCAAGTTAAAGGGATTAAAGAACAACAGTTATGTAGGTACAGGGAGTCTATCAAAGATACCAACCACTAACGCTAACACCAAACGCTAACCCCAAAATGTACTGAAATGACATTTCGGAAATCGCTAACTTTTCCGTAGCGAATGTCATTTCGATACATTTTTGGAGTTAGCGTGAGGCGTTAGCGTTAGCGATTGTGATCTTTGCTAGACTCTCTGGGCCTCAACCAAAATAATGTTTCATGTTTTAGGATTAAAAAAAAATAACCTTAAAAATGGGAAAACAGTGGGCGCGTGGAACGTTTATAGTTGACAATAAAACTATTATCAGTAATTGCACTTCTGTGTTCTGTGTGTTCTTTACTACAGAAATGCGCTGAACATATTGTTGAGCGAGTATCAGGTTTCCACCAATCTTCATTTCGACTTTTTGAACTACTTTTATCCAACGATCAGCTAGACATGGATCTGTTGGAAATCTATACAAAAGAAATCGGGTAATTATTCAGATTAGAGGTGGGTCGTACTAGGTAAATCGAGATACTAGGTGACTCTGTGACTGTGACTCAGCCATACCTGTGACAAATACCTGTGAATAAATACTAGCGAGTATTTTTTACTCGCGGCACAAGTCACGGTTACAGGATGTAGATATATAATAGGTGTGTCTTTCTCTGACGCCTATGTGGAAAAAGGATGCACCTATTACTTTTGAATTGACGGCTGGCAAAACATGTCGCTGTCACAGCTCCTGTGAAAAAAATACTAGGTTTGTCCCTCTCTGGCACGCTACAGACGCCTTCGTGAGAAAAGGATGCACCTATTACTTTAGCACGCTCTCATAGATTCGCGCGCAATTCACAGTGTCGTTGCTCCCGGAGGTATTTTGTCGCTGTGACTGACTGTGACTTTCTTTTATCAGTGACTTTTACCTGTGACGATAAATACGCCTCACGCCTAATTCAGATGTCGTGTGGCAATACTGATTTTGATATGTCAACTTTTTATTGTAAAATGGTTCTAACTCTTCGTCAAATAGAAATAATTAAAATAATCTTATAAAAATACATGATTAAGGCCACTTACAAGTGAAATGTGATCGTGTGCTTCTGTGATTCATGCCTCGAGTGATTTTTTTTTGGTATGTATTCAAAAGCACACCCAAGTAACGACTGATTTTGATTTTGACAGCTGAGAATCAATCACACCCAAAGTGGTGTGTACGGTTTTGCCCTGCTTTCATTTCGTATTAGTGGTCTGGATAAAAAGTCTTTGGGCTTAATGGTACTAATTCGCCCAAATTTGTCTATTTTATACTACTTCGAAACCGGACCTATAAATTAATAAAACAAATCTTAAATTTCAGTAATAGAAAAGTAGATCATCAAGGTACAGCAGTAGGGCCATAAATCTGGTTCGTCCAAATATGTGACGATGACATAATTAAAATGCTCTTTTAATTGTACTAAAACCAGAAATTTTATTTTTTTGGTTGTTTTTGAAGATTATCAGCATGAATTAGAATGATTCCGATGATTTACAACATGTGGTTGTATGTCTATAAAATTGTATTCGTCTCAGTAATTTAAATTATCAGTTCCACGACTTTAAATGAATAGATGCGTTAATGGAACAACGATGTAACTATGAACTTATGGTGTGCTTCCACTTCCGACACAATCTTAAATTAAAAGAATAGATGCCCATCAAATGCTGCACCTGATATTTCGACAAACCTCTTTATTGTTATTTTTAGGTATATAGGTAGTGTGTTATACTTTGGCAATCTTTTCTTTGGCATCAATGTCTTAATCCTCATTAAATAAAACATAATTATATCACCATATCCAAAAGAACATCGGAAAATTATCCACAACTATTCAATCTGGTTCAGTTATGACTCATGTATGACCTGATATTTAAAATATTAACTGGCTCTCTGCGCTATATTTTTTGTTGGGTGAGTTTACATTGTTTATTACAAGACATTCAATGCTAAAATTTACATAATCATTTGCATTATGTTAAATTCTACTGTTGCTAAGCCAGTGTTGGTTATTGCCAGCGCTGAAATCAGTTTTATTTCATTGGTATAATTATATTCTGTAATAGTAATAGGACTTTACAAAAATCAGGGCCAACGAATGCGCTACAGGGTGCCGAGAATCGAAAATGCGAATAACATATCACCGAATGTTTAGAGCAACGTAATACATAGGTAATGAGGAAATATTTATACCACGAACAAATTATACCTACAGCGAATATTTGTGATTACAAATAATTAAATCACGAATGAACACCATAACGCCAAAAATCGTCGCACAGAAACAACGTAGTGTAGCCACGAATAAATAAGCAGATCTTCACAACAAATCATTGGACATAGTTACTACAAAACACAATATTATGTACCTAAATCTGTAATTTTTAATGAAATTGAATGCTTAGCGACCCTGGGGGTCTAGCAAAGATACCAACCGCTAACGCTAACGCCAAACGCTAACTCCAAAATGTACTGGGGGTCTAGCAAAGCTCCCTCACGCTAACGCTGTCGCCAAACGCTAACTCCAAAATGTACTAAAATGACATTTCGGAAATCGCTAACTTTTCCGCAGAGAATGTCATTTCAATACATTTTGGAGTTAGCGTGAGGTGTTAGCGTTAGTGGTTGGTATCTTTGCTAGACCCCTGAAATGACATTTCGGAAATCGCTAATTTTTCCGCAGTGAATGTCATTTCAATACATTTTTAGAGTTAGCGTTTGGCGATAGCGTTAGCGTTTGTGATCTTTACTAGACCTTCTGTTCAGCGAACAGATTTTGATGAAATTTATTGTGTAGATAGTTTAGGTCCTCACTAACAAATAACATGTATTGGTCCTGGTAAATAATCGATGTTACATTGCATGAATTATGTTACTATGAAATACATCTTTTTCTTAACTTTTTTACGTTATTAAGTAAATAAATTCACAGTGGTATCTTGTATTGTAAGGTTACACACTGTAACAACCCCCCTCCCCCCCTATCCCCCCTATTTTCATCTATTTGTATTTTTAATAACCAACTTAACTTTAATACCTAAATTTAAATATCCTAATAAATTGCAATTAAATAAACGCTAGCAATAATCAATACCGATAGAAAGAACCTAAAATTAACCTAAGCTTGTTGTCTGTTTTAGATTTGTTATGACCAAGTGATTGTCTCCTAATAGTGGTAGAACCCGTACGTTATGATGATGTAGTAATCCAAATCCTTTTAAAGTAATGAGACAATTCCTAACTAACGCCGAATCAATACGAGATTAATTTAGTAGAATGTAATTTCTTTATTTTACTAAGCTTTGCAATCTGAACCTATGATGAGCGCTAATCCTATATCTGCTGGAAATGCTTACAACTTTATCCCACTACCAATTTTTCAGTACAAGATTCCCCACTAGTACAAAAATGTTATCATTTCTACCGGAAATGCTTACAACTTAAGCCCACTACCAACTTTTCAGTCCAAGATTCACCACTAGTACAAAAATGTTATCATTTCTACCGGAAATGCATACAACCCATTCTACCATTTCCTTACGCCTATTTTAACTATATTAGTGAAGTCATGATAAACCTCTTCTGCTTATCATGACGCCATCTACTGAGCCCCAATTCCTAACTATAAATTAATCCTAAACCTAAATCTGGTTTATTAAAGTGACTATCTACGATGATCGTCTAGAATTCGTTACCCTTACTATCCTACGTTATGCTCTATATTATAGATTAATAAATGAATAAACATAAATAAAACTCAAATTATTTATTAAGAAAGTTATTTCAAATGTTTAAGAATTTAGATTTTACTTTATCGGAATAGCTTAAATTATAAAATACTTTTACTGAATTAAAGTACTCAGAGGAAATAATTAAATGTTAGAATTATTTTGTCGTTCATAACTAACTTTGAGTTTTAAAAATATATCCGGAAACTTCGATTACTCCTGATAGAGAAGAAGCCCAAAGAAACTCCTCAGGGATTATCTTTTTATCTTTTTTTTTTGTTTTACAATATTTGATTTTACAATAATTATAAATTCGAATGACGATGCAATATAATATTTTGGAAAACTGTAAATTTAGAGTTAATTCATCTACCGTGGAGATTAAATACTGTTACCTATAAGAAAATACATGACCTTTTAAATAAGTTTCGAAGGATGACAACCAGACATGTCTTGCTGAATTCTCCTACATAGAAGAGCTCGTAGGTTATGTACCTAATATGTACAACCTCGCTGTGTGGATCTGCAGTCTGCACCTCTCTCGAAGACTCGGCCGACATGAAAATGGAGATTAATAATGTTGAATAAAAGCTCAGGATATTTATTTCGTAGTAATTACACAACGATAATAAGTTGTACGCTGAGTCGGGACTTGTTCCTGACATCGTGCAATATCGCTGAAGAGTGTAGGATTTATATAAGTTTCTTATGTTATGTCCCGTGTTATATTGTTCCTTTCGCGATATTGTGTGTCGGAAATCAAGATCATTTCATTTCATTTCATTTATTCCTAATCGTTTCCATACCCGTATATATTGATATTATAATAATATTATGCATATATTTTGTATACTATAGACATTGAACCGTTTATAAATTCTCAGGCTGACTTTGCTTCTCCTGAACTTTCATAGAAATCATCCATATATCTAAGACGTATTTCAGTATAATGAAATATGCTAAAGTTATGTTTGATCCGTAGAACAAAGTGTATGTATTGTAAGTTGTAAATATATTATTGATATCAATTATCAACAAGACGTTATTCTCATTCGAATTTATACAATTAGCTATCCTATCCGTGTGGTAAGGAGTCACTAACAGGTACTGCTTATGCTTGACCCATATAAATACGAAGGACAATAATTACTTTTTGAAAAATATTATAAATTTGTTGTAAAATAAAAGTTAAATTTTATTGAAAATTCATTAAAACAATGTCAAATATAAACTTCACCAAACTGAACTATGCCCATAGATTTGAGATAAATAAATATATTGCATCTTATCTTATAAGATCTTTTGCCTATCTCGACCCTCAACATCATCATCAGCATCATCATCAACATAAACCCATGTCACACTGTGCAGCCGTTAGTCTTCCGCTTCCTTCGACTTCCCACGGTTCTGGCCAGATCAAACCTCATCATCACCAACAGCATCTCCACCACCATCCTGAACCCATGCCACTCTGTGCAGCCGTTAGTCTTCCGCTTCCATTGGCTTCCCACGCTCTGACCAGGTCAAACCTCATCATCATCAAAATCATCACCACCATCATCATCATTATCTTGAAGGCGTCCACCTAGTGAGGAACTGGTCCAAGCCGCATCTTCCAGCTCATAGTCGCCACTGACTTGTTCGAGATAAATACCTTTTACCTATTACGGAAGACCTTAATCTAATTTCCCCGTTTTTACGTTATAGGCGCATGAAAACATTACCTATTTTGAATTTACTAGAATGATATTCAAATACGCTCGTGATACTTACAATAAATAAATAGGGAAAAGATTTCCTCTCCACCTCTGTATTTCCTTCATGATCCGACGAAAGAAAACTCTACCTGCATTTGCTGAATCCATGACAACATTGTATGCTATTGTATGATAAAATTAGTATGATAAATATACATTAATGTATACTTCAATTTTTATGCGGGAATAAGATCTTTCGATCATCTCCGTGATCACAACAACAACCTGCTAAGAAAATAATTATTGACTAATACTAAAACGAACTACAACATTATTCCCTATAATTTTCCAGTTAGGATTAAATCAAAAATTATCACATAAAATCTAAAATGAAAGGTCAGTATTCAAATACATTCACGATATTTTTAATCATCGCGTGGAATAAAACTTTCATCTCCTTCGTGAATATCGCTAAACTTCCACCGGCTAAGGAAATGTGCAGTGAATAACACTAGCTTCCCTTCTACATTAAAATGCCCTACCATCATCAGACCTTCCGCCTAGAGTGATGTCCACGATGATCTTGTGCTACAATAAGCATCTACACTCATCATCATCTAAGCTCCTGCCGACTAGGAAATATGCAAAGAATAGCATTGGATTTCCCTTCTGTACATTAAAACCATCTGCCATCATCAGATCATCCGCTCAGCGTGATGTCCACAACGATATTGTCCTACAATAAGCATTTTCACTCAATCAACACACACTTCAATCTACAAGGAAAGCTCTACGCATTCCGTTCTGTACATTAAAACCTTCTACCATCATCAATCCGCCCGCTCGGCGTGTTTCCCACGACGTTCTTATTCTACACTAAGCACTAAGCAGGGAACATTTTCATAACTAACATCTCTAAATCTTGGGTAAAACTAATTACTTTGCAAATACTAGCTACGAAATAATGTAATAACTTCCCTCAGTTGATATCGGTTCATATCAACTTCTTGATTCATATTTTCCTCCGTTAGGTTTCCATAATTCCTAGACCTCTCCACTCCTGTAGTTAATACCTATCTTTGTCAATCTTCCTTTTCGTTATTAATTTTGGTAATTTCTAATATGAAAAGAAAATCCCCCGTTTTTCCTCTCTATTCCATTCGTAACACCGTTCACACATTTTCTGAAAAATAAAATCATGATAAAACTTTATTTTTTGCCATCTTTCTTTTTCATTTTCTAATCACCACTGACATCTCCCAATCTGAAATTATTTGAAAAGTCTTTGACACATTCTAGATTGCTGGCTCGCGATTTTAAGCATGTACCTTATTAGTGTGAAATATCATTAAAGAGTTTTTATTCTTTCCACTATTGCCTCATTTTACCTTTATATACCTACTTTTACACCTATCTCTATGTCCTATACCAGTTAGTGCAGTATTGAACGAATATTTGCTTTATTATTTACATGCGAAATGATTTAATTTAAATATTTTTATGATAGAGATAACATTTCTTATATTTGTGACGTCACGAGACACCCTGGATCGTTACAACACCCACTAGCGCAGAGGCCCGAAAAAGCCTACCCCTACTACCTAGTGAATGCTAGCGCGACCCTATCTCTCCCCATCCCGGCGGCGGACAGATCATGGGGGCGTTTTAGTGGGTTCGAGTCCCACATACCCATCACCCCCGTGGTGGCAGGGCAAGATAATTTACCCCCGTCAAAAACAAAAAGGGGGTATCGTGTATGGGCTGATTTAAATAGTCTCAATTAATATTTTATTAAAGGTAGATATCATGTTCATAGAAGGTATAAAAGAAAATAATTGATAATAAACAAAATTGATGATAAAACCTATACTTGTTTTAGTGCATATTTGTCTGGAATACCCTAAACGAAGGAAAAAATCTTCAGCGTATTTTTTAGGCTATTTTACCTAGAGCATTTTATAGTAGCGTAATTTATATTTAAATTAATAGAAATGGAGGGAAACACAAGGGTGGGTTTTTGACCCAGACTTAAAGTAAACAATAAATAAATAAATATGTGTGGACATTTCACACAGCGCCATCTAGCCCCAAACTAAGCATAGCTTGTACTTTGGGAACCAGATAACTGATACAATACTTATATACTTTTTTGTTTGTAAATACATACATAGAATACAATATAACACCCAGACGCAGAACAAACATCTATGTTCATCACACAAATGTTTGTCCTGGGTAGGAATCGAACCCACAGCCCTCAGTTCAGAAGGCAGGGATACTACCAACTGAGCTATCGGGCCCGTCACAATGGTCAAAAATGCTAAGAAATTCTAACCAATAGTCAATTGGAGTTTTGGCCATTGGGTACCTTAACTACGCAAAAACTACGGATAACAAAACCCACCCTTAAGTATATAGGTAGTCTCTGATGAACTTTTCTCAGATGTGCTGTAGGTATATTAATACAAATGATATTAGCTCTTTCAATTCTTCACTTGTGAATAGATTTTGAGTCGATATTATCCATCAAAAACAAATAATTTATGAAACACCCGCACGAGTTAATTAGTTTTCAGTCCTAACCCTGTTTATGGGTAAGAGAGAAGCAAACGGGAAAAATATTGGGGAAAATGATGATTGGATGGGACGGCAAAAGAGGGGACGCAGGCGCATCCTTTCCTTTCTATCTTCACTTTGACAGGATGAGTATAAATAAATAAATAAGTAGAAAAATAATAAAGTCTTGCACAAAAATTACATCTTTGAATCTTTGTGCAACACGCACTTGGTCGTTTTAGAAAACAAAAAGTATCATAAACGTTATTCTGGAAAATATAGCTATTACCATACTCAGCAAAATCCGTTCAGTAGTTCCAGCGTGATGAGTGTTCAAAGGGACAGACAGACAAAGACAGACAAAAAATTAAAAAAAAATTGTTTCATTTTATTTCGACTAAACACTAACACAGTGAAATTTTTCAAAAAATATTCAATGTTCAGTTTCAGCCTACGCAGCGTAGGCCGGCCATGGATGCAAGAGGCAAGCAGCCGCGCAAAGTGGCGCTCTTTGGGGGAGGCCTATGTTCAGCAGTGGACGTCTTCAGGCTGATGATGATGATGACAGTTTTATTATATGTATGGATGGTTAATCACACTATGCATTCAATATAAAACGTGTTTCGGTTGGAGTAGAACGGGACACTACGGTATTTTTTTTGCTAAATTCGGAAATCATCATCCCTTTGTAAGAACCCCCCCTTTCTAACCCCCCCTATTCCCCTATTTTCCTATAATTATTATAGTTGTATCTTTAATTTACCGAACCTTAAGATCTAAGTTTAAATAAACTATAAAATGAATTAAATAACGCTAGGAAATCTAATACCGTTGGGAAGAATAAAATTAACCTAAGCTTGTTGTATGTTCTAGATTTGTTATGGCCAAGTGATCGTCTCCTAATAGTGGTAGAACCCGTACGTTATGATGATGTAGTAATCCAATTCCTTTTAAAGTAATGAGACAATTCCTAACTGACGCCGACTCAATACGAGATTAATTTAGTAGAATGTAATTTCTTTATTTTACTAAGCTTTGCAATCTGAACCTATGATGAGCGCTAATCCTATATTTGCTGGAAATATCGAAAACGTAGATTGCCCCAAAACAACTCACATTAACCTAGTAAGTAGTACTAAGGCTTCACGTAAATGTTGTAATAAGTCATACATTCTGAAGTTAAGTTTGTTTAAATTAGCGAAGTCATGATAATCTATCTGCTTATCATAACATTCGGCTACGGAGCACCTCCCCGCTCCATAACTGTGAGCTTCGACACCTGACGGGACAGCCCTCCACTATGTTGTGTATGAAATTGCCTCCACTTGAGGTTTTCAAGACACTGTTGGGGAAATTGATTTTACTATTTATTACTATTCATTCCAGGTCAGTATGTCTAGTTTTGTCTTCAAAACACTAAGGACAGAGAGGACATGATCTTTTAGCAAGCCCTAACAACATACGTCCTCAATACATTCAAGGGAACACTCTACGTTAATTTGTTAGCAAAGCAAAACCTCATACTTATCCTTCATCACCTAATGTGAGACCATTGTGAGTCTATCAAATACGTACTAAATTCAGTATATGCATGGTGGTAGGATCTCCCACGGGGTCCGCCTGGCTAGCTACCACCTTCCTCCTTAAGCGTGTCGCCAAATGTTGGTGTTATAATAGCATCAGCGTGTTCCGGCACTATTGTTGGAAAGCCAGTCCCAATGGTGAAATGTTAATCGTTTGTATCTTGGCGACCTTGGCAATAGAAAAGAATGATGGGGAAGATAGACGTGGTGGTTTGGCATGGGGTCCAGGGAGACCCGATGAAACGGCTGACCGCTGGCCGCCCGCGTGACAGTAGGGGACCCGAACCTAGGGATTGCTTGTAATCTCCGCCCCGGGAGGCTGTCCCGCCATCCGTGTATAATCCTGTGTAATGGTTGTCGTGCCGGAGTAGGAGACCGGAGTGGATCCCGGCAGTCATTACCAGGGGGGATCGGGGGCCCTTCCGTGCCCCATGCCAGGCAACCACAGTTCTATTTTTCTGCACTTTGTTCTATAGTTGCCTTTTTTGTTGCTTTGGGCAGATGATGTGATGTTTCGCCACCCCTCTATTTTACCCTTATGATGCCACACAACAAAAAGAGAAACGTTTATTCAGCGGTTCAACAATCCACTTTTCACGTTGACCTCTGTAATATCCGGGGCTTGCATGCTAATCTAAATGCCGTCCATTATCATCTCGAGACAGCAAAGCCTGCCCTGCTCTTTTTGACGGAGACTCAGATATCTAGCCCAGACGATACATCTTACTTGCATTACCCAGGATACAAACTGGAACCAGCCTTTGTACGTCGCGCTGGGGTTTGCTTGTTTGTTCGGGAGGATATCTGCTGTCGACGTCTCACCGGTTTTGAAGTAAGAGACCTGTCAAATCTGTGGGTACGTGTAGACTTAGGAGGTAAAACTCGGATCTACACGTGTCTATACAGGTCTCACAGCGGCGATGAGGAGACCACTCGCCTCTTTGAGCACATCTCTGAAGTATCGGACAAAGTTCTTGAGCAGTATCCCTCCGCAGAGTTAGTGATCCTCGGTGATTTTAACGCTCACCACCAGGAATGGTTGGGGTCCCGAGTTACTGATCATGCGGGGAATGCTGCTTTTGAGCTTGCCTTAACTCATGGTCTCACTCAAGTTGTAGCGAAACCAACTAGAGTGCCTGATATTGAGACCCATGCGCCCTCTTTGTTGGACCTCGTGCTGACTACCCATCCTAACTTCTATCAGGTGTCTGTTGAACCACCTCTAGGCTCTTCAGACCACTGTTTGGTGAGAACGGTTGTACCAATACAAAGGCTTATCCGCTCAAACCCTACAGGGAAGCGAAGAGTCTGGCACTTCCGGTCTGCGGATTGGGATGGCCTGCGCGAATTTTATTCGTCCTACCCTTGGAGGCAGCTTTGTTTTTCCTCGAGTGATCCTTGCACTTGTGCTGACTTTGTAGCCGATGTTGTGCTGCAAGGCATGAAATGCTTCATTCCAAGCTCCGTAGTACATGTTGGCGGACGGAGTCAGCCATGGTATAACGGAGCCTGTGCTGATGCTGCCAGTTTTAAACTGGCCGCATATAAAGCCTGGGCGGCTGCCTGTGCGATTAAGGATCCAAGGACTTCCTCACTGAAGAAAAAGCTAAACGCTGCCTCCAGCTCTGCCAAGAGGGTCATTAATAAGGCAAGAAGTGACCACATCAGCAGGATTGGCAATCGACTCGCAAGTTACCCTTCTGGGAGTCGTGCGTTTTGGTCGCTTGCCAAGGCTGCTGAAGGAAACTTCTGCTTGTCTAATCTTCCTGCCCTTCGAAAGCCGGATAACACCCTGGCCCATAGTGCAAAAGAGAAAGCCGATCTCCTTGGTACTCTGTTTGCCTCCAACTCGACTCTCGACGATAGGGACTCTACACCACCTGTGCTGCCGCCTTGTGGAAGCTCCATGCCAGGAATACATTTCTCCCAGAGATTCGTACGGAAGGAGCTGCAGTCCCTTGATGTGCGAAAGTCGAGTGGGCCGGATGGGATTCCGGCAATCGTACTGAAAACCTGTGCTCCAGAGCTGTCCCCCATATTTGCGCAACTTTTCTCGCTTTCCTACGCTACCGGTAAAGTCCCATCTTCATGGAAGGTAGCCTTCGTCCACCCAGTTCCTAAGAAGGGTGACCGCACTGACCCTGCGAATTACAGGCCTATTGCGATCACTTCCTTGCTCTCTAAGGTGATGGAGCGAGTGATTAACGCTCAGCTTTTGAGGTATCTTGAGGCTCACCAGCTAATCAATGATCGCCAGTACGGGTTCCGTCATGGTCGATCAGCTGGTGATCTTCTTGTTTACCTCACTCACCGCTGGGCGGAAGCCATCGAGAGCAAGGGGGAGGCCTTAGCCGTTAGCCTCGACATCGCAAAGGCGTTCGACCGGGTCTGGCATAAGGCACTTCTTTCGAAACTACCATCTTATGGGCTTCCTGAGGGGCTATGCATGTGGATTGCAGATTTTTTGTCTGGTCGGAGCATCAAAGCCGTCGTTGACGGCTCCAGCTCTGAGACTATGACAATTAACGCTGGCGTGCCTCAAGGCTCTGTTCTATCACCGACACTGTTCATTCTGCATATCAACGATATGTTGCTAGTCAACAATATTCATTGTTATGCTGATGACAGTACCGGTGATGCACAATACACAGGCCGCATAAATGCCCCTCATCACGAAGTAGAGGAAAGCAGAAAACTACTTGTGTCCAAAATCGAGAGCTCCTTAGACCAAGTCTCGGAGTGGGGACGACTGAACTTGGTCGAGTTTAACCCCACAAAGACACAAGTCTGCGCATTTACTGCCAAAAAAGCCCCCTTTTCTGTAGCTCCACAGTTCCAGGGCATTCCTCTTACCACCTCGGTAAAACTTGGGATCTTAGGTGTCGACATTTCTAACGAGGTCCAGTTTAGGAGTCACCTCGAGAGTAAAGCTGGTCTCGCTTCTAAGAAGCTGGGTGTACTCAACAGAGCCAAGCGGTACTTCACGGCGGGCCAACGGCTTATGCTATATAAAGCACAAGTCAGGCCCCTTATGGAGTACTGCTCTCACCTCTGGAACGGTGCGCCAAAGTACCAGCTTCAGCCTCTTGACTCCTTGCAGCGACGAGCCGTTAGACTCACCGACGATCCTGAGCTCACCAAAGATTTGGAACCATTGAGTTTGCGCCGAGACATCGGTTCCCTCTGTGTGTTCTACAAAATTTTCAATGGGGAATGTTCTGAAGAGCTGTTCAACATAATCCCAGCGTCGCGGTTTTATAATCGCACTGCTCGTCACCGTCAAAAAGCTCATCCACACCTCGTGGACCCATGGAAATCTCGCACAGTCCGTTTCTCGAGGTCATTTTTGCCACACACGTGCAAGTTGTGGAATGAGCTTCCCTCTGACGTGTTTCCGCTGAGCTACAACATGGGGCACTTCAAACGACGGGTAAATAGAGTCCTTAAAGGTAGGCAACGCATCGGCAACGCCCCCGGTGATGCAGGTGTCTATAGGCGACGGTAACTGCTTTCCATCAGGCGGGCCGTCTGCTTGTTTGTCTGTCCATGTTATAAAAAAAAAAAAAAAAAAAAAAAATATGAGAGACCCTAAAGTTAGCCTTCCAGCTGAACTTCCCCTCCTGTCTCATCTCATACAGCCCAAAGTCTAAAGCCTTCCTAAATTTCCGCCATAAAATTGCCGATATTACTTTAGCTTCAATTATCACGTTTTAGTCAATGTACCAGTTTTAACTATCAAACGATTTTCCTAAAGAATTATACCTACTAACGTTTTGTTATAAAATAAATTTTATGTTTTTATTGAAAGTTCATTTGAACAGTGTCAGACCTGAATTTCAACAAACTGAACCATATTCATAGAATTGAGATAAATAGATATTGATAATTAAGCTTTACGAGAATGATCCCAATCTAAAATAAATTCTGCGTCATTTCTTTACCTATCTTGAACCTTATAGATCGATATTTGATATCCTAAGTCTCGTTCCGTTAACTTTTACGCACCTAACGCAACATAATCAACCCTACTTATTTTGAAGCTAATAGAGTGAAATTAAACTTAATTCAGGAAGATGCTATTATACTTGCAAATGCAATCATTCGAAACCTAGTTTCCCAACTGTTACATAACTACGTAACTAATCCATTACCTGTTTTGAACTAACAGGACGATATTCAATTACATACGCTTGATTAGGACTTTTCCTTCAGGATCCGATTAGAGAAAATCCTACCTACTTCTCTCAAACCGCATACCACCAAGAAGTATAGAATAATAACAAATTCTCTAATATTTTAAATCATTGGTTTTTATTTTATTATTTATTTACTTTAATTTAATTTTTACTTATTTATCTATTATAGTTAGATTTTGTATTTAGAGTTTTATTTATTTCCCTCACAATTCATTACGACCTAAATTTTAAAGGTAAATTATTATTTTGGTAGAATATTGTCATTATTTTATTATTTAGAATCAAGCATTTATTAGAATTTTGATTTTCCCTATTTTCCTAACCATTTTATTTTACCACATGATTTATAATTTTAACCCTAATCTTAAGCATTTTTATAAAACCGAGTTTTGCCTATTTCCCTCACAGTTTTATATTACTACCAATTTTATAATAATTTTAAATCTATTTTTATGTACCTTTGTACAATCGATTTTTACCTATTTCCCTAAAACATTTATTTTAAAGACTTATCTTCTTAAAAAATGTTATTACACAATAGAAGAGTTTAAAGCTGACAAACATTTGGACAAATGATTCAATCTCTTGATTATAAATACATAAATAACCTAAGCAAGCTATATACACACACGATTGCATATTTTTATAATTTATTTTAATTAATTGTTTATCTGTTATAAATGTATATTAGAAGAATAATATTAACACCACTAAAGTTATAAGACAATTATATATAATGGATTAATTGAAGTTGACTACGAAAATTAAATTAATAGCAATGCGCAGATTAAAAGAAAAACAATAGGTATAAATGTTATAGACTACCATAGAATAATGCTACTACCATAGAATTGACTGATGTATAATAATAATATTGTTGTGGTTTGACTCACACATACTTACTTGCAAACGCCCTTCCAGGGCTCATGTCAACCTACCAACCTAATTATTAAAGATCTTGTGTATTATATAATACTTGTTATTGTATCTTACCTATTCTAATGATGTACATGAATGCAGTAATAATAAATAAATAAAGAAATAAATAAATAAATTATCTTAACAATGACAGAACGTAACCCATATTATAACACCAACTATCGGGTCTTTAAAAACATACAGCTTTTTTAAAATAAAACGCCTCATAAGTTTCGCTGTACCATTTGGGTACGGAACCCTAAAAATGGTGTCATTCTAATTTGACGAGCACTGTGACATTATGCATGTCCCGCTTGGGATGTATTGTGCACTAGGAACAAGAATATTGTGCATTTCGCCCGCTGCTGGCAATTGGCATCTACCCAAGCCAGCCCAGCTTCTCTGTCTGTGTCATTGTGTAGGTAGTCAAAATTATTAGCCAGTTTACGATCATCTTTTTCACTTAGAAATTACTGTAGTGTTTAATTTTACCTACGTATTTAGAATTATGCAAGCAGATGATTTTCATGCAATTTTTTAGCTGTGGTAATGGAATCGTTTAGACCTTTTTTGTTTTTGGATCGAAAGAAGTTGATTAGCGATGATACCTAAGAACACAGTGCATATAAATTTTTCTATTTTAAGTAGTTTTAGATATTTATAGACACAGCTATTAACAACACTTTGGCACTCCTATACACACCTTAGTAGTTTTTTTTTTTCGAATGTTCTTTTCAGGACCTGTTTGACGGGTGTATGGATATGACTCTTTATGTAGGTACACTAATTTATTGCACCTACATTGAAGTTGCTATATTTTATGAAGAAATAGTTCTCATTTATTTATGATTTTTAAAGCAGTATCGCCCGCTCAGCGGAAATCACGAGCGGGGATTGAACCCATCCCCGCTCGTGATTCTAATTTTTCCTATACAATTTAATCTGTAGGACTCATTTATTAAATACTAATATATATATTCTCTATTTTACGTCGTTTTAGAACTAGCCGTTAAATTGTTCAAAGAAGGGCACTGAACGGTGAACTAGCAATTAGCAATTATGTAGGATTTGTATTATTATATACCATAGGTACAATTATGATGTCAGCAACGTATTTTATGCTTCTAGATGTGGAAATTAGAATGAGTGAAGTAGACCTACACTGTATGTAAGAGAGATAGAAATGAAATTATAATAACAGCGCACGTCTATATAACTCAACATATTTTTACTGTACAGTATCAGTTATCCTGAAACAGTCTAAGACAAAGCACCAACATGTTTAAACTGGTAAGTAATTAGTTCATTTTATAGAACATTGTAATATTCACGTTATACTGTATTTTTGATAGGTATTTTATATTTTTACTGGTAAAAGGATATGTGGGAAAAATCTAATTTGATCTACCAGTACCTATTGATTAGTGGAAAGTCATTCACTTATTTAGGTATTATTATTATTATATATATTATTTATATCTAGCATGGAAAAGTATAACTATGTTGTTCTTATCTTCATTGGTTATATTTATAAATATTAAAAATAAGTAGCGAATGAGAATAAGTACATAAAAGTGACTCAAAAAGTGGTAGCTTCTATTTGTGATCAAATAAAGTAATGTAAGATTTTGTGTAAATTATTATATTATATTTTATTCCGTGCCTGTTTCGGAATCAACGGAACCATTCTTGGACCCACTATTTACCCTCGAAATCAATTAACATTTTATGACATTAATTAATTTAAAACTCATTACCCATTGACATTAACTAATCTAAAAACGCTATTTCAGTTCCACTGGTGATTATAAAATTTCCCTTATTAAAATTTATAATTTACTAGAAGATCCGCAAGAGAACTATAATGACCGATATCGCCCTTAGAATATGGACAGGCCACATCGCTAGCAGAATTGACAACCGATGGAAAGAAATAGGTTCTCGAGTGGCGACCACGAACCGTAAAATGCAGCGTAGGCCTAGCCACCACTTCGTGGACCAACGATCTGGTGAAAGCCGTGGGACCAACGATCTGGTGAAAGCCGTGGGGAGCCTATGGATGCAGGAGTTGAGCAGCCAATCAAAGTGGCGCTCTCTGGGGGAGGCCTATGTGCAGTGTTCGTCGTTCAGGTGTTGATGATGATGAAAACTTTATTATTATGTCAGTTAAATATTATGCTGACATGGGCTACGGTTATTATCCTACTAGCTTTCTCTCAAGAGTCTCATGACTATTCTCGTATTAAGTAATGTGATAGTTTCTCAACTCTCGAACGGTTAAATGATTTCAAATATAAGAATCCTAACTTAAGTATAGGTAAGCTAGTAAATATTAAAATTAAAATAACAAAGAGGAACACGAATAATTTAATGTCGATACTATCGATCTTTGAAGAATTTCATGAAACTTCCTACAGGGGCCTATGCCTATAATGAATGGTCCATCATAAGAGAAAGGATAAAAATAATTTTAAGTTTTGTTTAAAATATGAACTTTATCGACTTTATTTTAGAAAAAAAAACCTGCCGTTTGAAAATTATTTGACTATTTCTTAGTAGATGATGAGAATACCAATCGAGAGCTGATTATGTTTACTGTGGTAACTCGTAAATAGGAAAGAGAATAACAATTCGTTGAACAGATAATTACCATTAAGTACACAGGTACATAATATTTAAACATTTTTTATTTTTCAGTGTGTTGTCCTTGCCACCATCATGTTAATGGCTGCCGTTAAACCCAGCCACAGTGCCCCGGCTACTGCAGCTACCCCGGCAACTGCAGCTACTGCAGCCACCGCAGCAACAGCGGCCACAGCAGCTACCCCAGCTACAGCGGCTACTGCAGCTACTGCGGCTACTCCAGCCCACCCCGCTGTAGTGGGGGGGAGGAAGTAAATTGTTATAAATATATTATATTACAGTATTTATATTGTATAATGTATATTCCTGTGGACATTATAAATAAATAAAATAAATAAATAAATTATAAGAAAAGATAAGTAATTTATGATAAGTAATTCAAATAAATTATTACTTTTTCCGTCTACATGTTCTTTTTATTCATCATTAGATAGTAAATATTATACTCTTTGCCATTAGGTAGGTACATGAACCTGTCAAGTGCTTCTGTCACATTTATGACTCGCTTCGCCAAACCTTAAGCGCTTAGAGACCACAGTTGTGGCTCACAGCTGATTGCACTACTAGGGATGGCAAAACATCTACTATTCAAATTTTAAAGGTGTCACTCGTTATAAATTGAAACTAGTTAAACATCAATATCGGATAAAATAGAAGTCTCTGTGGTTTAGGAGAAAAAAAATGCCTCAGCCAAAATTGGAACTCGCGCTGAGGCTGGCACCCGCTGGCGACAAAGTTATTTCGTTTGTTTATTATAGGTGTGACGGAGCGTAAATTATTGTGTGAGTGTTTTTATACTCTAACGCATATAAAATGCATTTGCTTAGAAATTCACATAATCCTACTTTTCAAAACTAGGTTAAAAAATTCTTATTTACTGAGATCGCTTTGGGACCTACCTGCGCCGTGCCAAAGCAGTGAAGTATTTATTATAACTAGTATTTTAGGCACAAGTTACAAAAATAGTATAAAATACTTCTTTATTTGTTACTTTTCAGGATCCGTACCCTAAGGGTAAACCGAAGGCTTCGCTGTCCGTCTGTCTGTCTGTCTATCTATCTGTCACCAGGCTACATTTCATGAACCGTAATAGAAAGATGAAATTTTCACAGATGATGTACCGCTAAATGCCGCTAAAACAACAAATACTAAAAAGCAGAACAAAATAAATATTTAAGGGGGCTCCCACACAACAAACATGTTTTTTTGCTCATTTTTATTGAATATAGATATAATGATACGCAACCCTTCGTGCGCGAGTCCGACTCGCGCTTAGCCGGTTATTATACTAGTTAACCCGTGCGAAGGCGGGGTGGATCAGCTAGTATTATTATAGCTTGAACTGCTTGTTGATCAAATGAATAATTATCGCCTTCTCTCTTCTTATTGCGGAAAACAAAAATCTGTAAGCAACATTACACCATGGAGCTATTAAAAAAAGAAGGAGGGAATTCCGTCTGATCCAAAACTGAAGCACCTTTAGGAAGCCGGAACGCTTCGTACGTACGAGCGAAACACGCACACACTCACATCATATGCAGCCGGTCGCCCTACTTTCATCTGACACACATATGTGATATGTCCACCTTTTTGGGCTTCAGTTCGATGTCAATTAAAACTCAATCCTTCTTTTTTTATTTCATCCATGCATTACACATTACATTGTAGACCTAGGAAAAAATAATTGACATTGAAAAAACTATAGTCTGCATTATTACATTAATATCACTATTGTTCGAATTGATTCCCATTGTTTTCAATGAAACATTTCAAGGATTCAACTATTATCATAACAAGCTTATTAAATGATACTTATTCCAATCAATTGTGATTTGAATACAACAATTTGCTGTAAACGTGACTATAATTAAGTTCTTACATTAGCAGACGTTTGAGTGCGAATTTTTCGTATATTGGCTTTTATAATAAGTTTAAGGGAACATCCAGGGAATGGGCTGCAGCATTCTCCTTGGTCTCCACCATCATAATCTACTGCGATCACCAAGCCGCCTGCCAAGCGTGGTGATTATGGCAAACCCCCCCCCCCCCTAATGACAAGCACAAACAATAACGGCCCCCAGTCCCCGGCGGCTCTGCTATCCCGTGGCTCCGGTAGCGGTCACGGTAACGGCAGGGCAGGGGGTGCGAAGAATCACCGGAAGACGCCCGGCTACCAACCCCACCAAACACGACCCCTGGCCCTGGCAATTTATAACGTGCGCACGTTGAGGGCTGACGAAAGGATGGTCGAATTGGAGGAGGAGATGAGTAAGTTACGCTGGGATGTAATGGGATTGTCAGAAGTCCGAAGACAGGGACAGGACACGATAATCCTAAATTCCGGTAACTTATTCTTCTACCGGGAGGGAGACCAACTTTCCCAAGGTGGTGTCGGGATCCTCGTCCGCAAGTCTCTCGTCAACAACGTGATCAAAGTCGACAGTGTGTCGACCAGGGTAGCGTACCTGATACTCAGAATAACCAAACGGTATTCGTTGAAGGTCATCCAGGTATACGCACTGACCTCGGCACACTCCGACGATGAAGTAGAAGCTATGTATGAGGATATATCCGAAGCCATGCATACTTCCGAAACATACTTCACCGTTGTGATCTGAGACTTTAATGCGAAGTTGGGCACAAGGAATGGCGATGAGCTGAGAGTGGGGCCATTTGGATACGGGCAGCGGAACCCTCGGGGACAAAGGCTGGCTGACTTCATGGAGAAGGAGGGCCTCTTTATGATGAACTCCTTCTACAAGAAGCGGCCATCCAGGAAGTGGACGTGGATAAGCCCCAACGGTTCCACGAAAAATGAGATAGATTTCATGATGACGACCAAGAAGCGAATATTCGATGATGTCTCTGTGATCAGCAAGGTGAAAACCGGTAGCGATCACCGTATTGTAAGAGGCACATTGAATATCAATGTCAAGCTTGAAAGGTCGCGTCTGGTGAGGTCTACGCTCCGTCCAAACCCTGTCCAAATCCAAAACCCCGAAGGCTTTCAGCTGGAACTCCAAAATCGCTTCCAGTGCCTTGCCGATTGCAACACAGTGGACGAGTTGAACAACGGGTTGGTGGAAACTGTCCAAGCTGTTGGAGCTGAGTTCTTCAAGACCCAACGCCGAAAGAGGACTCAGAAACTCTCAGGAAACACTCTTAAATTAATGGCAGACCGGAGCAAAATGAAACTACAGTCTTCAGTTGATATGTCAGCCTACGGTGAACTCAATAGACGTATCTGGAGTTCCATGCGACACGACTTGCGTGCTTTTAGTACTTCACGTATTGAGGCCGCAATTGAGCGGAACCAAGGCTCTAAGGTGTTCGCAAAAGATTCGTCTATTGGGCAAAGCCAAATGACAAAACTGAAGACCGAGAATGGTAGTGTCATTTCATCCAAGCCTGAGATCCTGAGAGAGATTGAGAACTTCTATGGACAGTTATACACCTCGACACGTGAGCCCGCTACTAACACAGCTAAGGACACCAGAGCCAAGTTAGTCCGACACTATACCGAAGATATCCCGGACGTACCTGACGTGCCTGTACGAGATTAGAATGGCCCTCAAACAGCTTAAAAACAACAAGGCGCCAGGTGAGGATGGAATTACGACCGAACTTCTGAGAGCGGGTGGTAGACCGGTACTTATAATCCTCCAGAAGTTATTCAATTCTGTCATCCTTGAAGGTACAACGCCGGAGGCATGGCACAAGAGCGTGGTGGTGCTCTTCTTCAAAAAAGGTGATAACACCTTATTGAAGAACTATAGGCCCATCTCGCTCTTGAGTCATGTGTATAAGCTGTTTTCGAGGGTCATTACGAATCGTCTCGCACGCAGGTTTGATGAATTCCAGCCTCCCGAACAAGCCGGTTTCCGAAAAGGCTTTAGCACCATAGACCACATCCATACGCTACGCCAGATTATACAGAAGACCGAAGAGTATAATCGGCCGCTATGCCTAGCGTTTGTGGACTATGAGAAAGCCTTCGATTCAATCGAGACTTGGGCGGTGCTGCAGTCCTTACAGCGATGCCAAATTGACTATAGGTATATCGAAGTGTTGAAGTGTTTGTACAGTAAGGCCACTATGTCAGTCCGACTACAGGACCAGAGTACGGAACAGATCCCATTGCAGGGAGGCGTGAGACAGGGAGACGTTATTTCTCCGAAACTGTTCACAAACGCATTGGAGGATGTTTTCAAGCTCTTGGAGTGGAAAAGATGTGGCATCAACATAAATGGCGAGTATATCACTAACCTTCGTTTTGCCGATGATATAGTCATAATGGCGGAGTCGCTCGATGATCTCAGCACCATGCTCAACGACCTCAGTAGAGTCTCCCGACAGGTTGGTCTTAAGATGAACATGGACAAGACGAAAATCATGTCAAATGCCCATGTTCCACCTATACCGGTAATTGTTGGGAACGATACTCTCGAAGTTGTCGACAAATACGTCTATCTAGGGCAGACTGTCCAATTGGGTAGGTCCAACTTCGACAAAGAGGTCGCCCGAAGAATCCAACTCGGCTGGGCAGCGTTCGGGAAGCTTCGACCTATCTTTTCGTCCAAAATACCACAAAGCCTGAAAACAAAAGTTTTCAATCAATGTGTGTTGCCAGTGATGACTTATGGAACTGAGACGTGGTCTCTAACTGTTGGCCTCATTACTAAGCTCAAAGTCGCGCAACGAGCTATGGAGAGAGCAATGCTCGGTGTTTCCCTGCGAGATAGGATCCGAAATGAGGAGATCCGCAGGAGAACTAAAGTGACCGATGTAGCTCTTAGGATTGGCAAGTTGAAATGGCAATGGGCAGGTCACATCGCTCGTAGAACTGACAACCGATGGGGAAGAAAGGTTCTCGAGTGGCGACCACGAACTGGAAGACGCAGCGTAGGCCGGCCCCCCACTCAGCCGCTCTAAGTGGCGCTCCCTGGGGGAGGCCTATGTTCAGCAGTGGACGTCTTCAGGCTGTTAATGATGATGATGATGATGAATAAGTTTAAATGGCAAAGGGAGAAGGGATTTCTACGAGTACGTGAGCTCCCAGAAACTAACCGATGGGTAAGAAAACTTCTTTACTAGCGAAAGACACTCGGCAGGTTCAATAAATTGCTGTGGAAGCACAGATTAGAGAAAAAAAATCTACTATAGTGTGTGGAAGGGACACGCCACAGGCTATATAACAAGTTTAACCATCGACACGCTAAGAAGAAGAAACGAAAGACACTATAATACACTAGAGCATATGTGTAATAAATACTACTTTATTACACATATGACTAGAGTAGACTTAATGGACTGACGTTTTTTTTCTTAGCCATGAACTACCTCTTAATAAATACGGCATATTACAGTGGGATAGCTTCTCTGTTTTCTCTTGCTTTATATTTGCCTATTTTGTGATAGACAGAAACAAAACACATTTTAACTATTATTCCATTAAACAATATTTATAAGTAAAGAGGGAAGTATCCATCCATTACACAGCAAAAAAGAATGATGTATTGTCCGTTGTATTCAAGTAGCAAGAAAGTTAGTTTACAACAGTCACATCGGGGATCGGGAGCTTCCCTGTAGCATCACTTGGTCATGTTAGTTAGTAATGAGTCTTGTGATGATCGTTTTATTTGCAGGATTCTGATGTATGACCATAGATACATCCAGCTTTTCAGCACTAACGATATGACATCATTGTTTATACCAGAGTACCAGCCCATCAAACTGTAGTAACACACGACAAAATAGAGTGAGCCTCGCGCATCGCTAGGCTCGCAAAACATCCTTCCTCGTGGGCACTGATACTGTATGTGGCGTCCAGTATCAAAAGTCGTTCGATAAACTAAATCCATAATATTACCTACTAATTAATGTACAGACCCCATTTGTCACAATATGAAAATAGCAATAAAAAATATATAAGAATGGCCTATTTTGTTCCTATTATAATTACTGTACCATAGCAATTAATTATTTAAAATTTGGTTACATTATTCGAAGATTTTCTGTGAAGGTAAAAAACACAACTGATAAGATGAGAGTCAATTTATTTCAATGCAACGTAATTCCTTTAAATCATTTTTAAATCGTTCATTTTTTCAAAAGGTATGGGTAAGCTGCTTGTGTTGCTAAGGCATATGAAGTTGCAGGGTACACAGGAGAGTAAAACGGAAGTTCTGATGAGTAGGTTGTCACGGGAGCTACAGGGGCGATGGGGGCAACAGGGGCAACAGGGGCAATGGGGGCAATAGGGGCGACGTTGTACGAAGCTGCTGGCACGGGGTACAGAGATGCGGAGTAAGGCAGAGGCCAGTTAGGCTTGCCAGCGGTGACAGCCAGGACGGCAGCAAGGGCGATGCACTGAAATAAAAGGGACAAGTTTAGTTTGTGATCGAACAAAACAAAATGGTAAAAGTATGAAATGGGCTTTTTCCTAACCTAACAAAATTAAATGCAAAATATCTACAGAAATATAAATAAACTGCAGACAGAAAAATGGGGTGCCGCAAATGATTTACTTACCAATTTGAACATTTTGACCAGTTTTCTTTCAGACTGTCTTGAGCTGAATGATATCAAATATGACATCTTTGGCCAATTTATATAATTCTTTTGAACCGGTCTACTTATGTCACTGTGATGATATTTAATTTATCTACAATAAACAAGAAATTCCAACGTTTCTTTAATAAAACGGACATAAATATTTATGTCGGTTTGGACTTTATTGCAGGAAACTCGCATTATTTTTGTAGTGGTTTCACGTATAGTGATAACAGAATATATGGCGAAGTTTTCTTTCATTTATACTCACTTATAGTTAGGTAGGTCACTATACTAAGCATATATGTAACCAACGAGGACATCATTTTTTATATATATTAATTTTTTAAATGTGCGACCAAGCGGAGTTCATTTTTTATGAATGACCGGTTGAAACTAACTCGTTATAACACCATTTCCAAAGTTTATTACAATATTTATATAAGCTACACCTAAGTATATAAGCCACAAAAGCATCCATCAATCCCTTTGCTTCCCATCACCATCTCTCATTCTCCTTTTTGTCTATCTTTTTCTCTCTTACCTATTCATTGCCCCTTTCTTGTTCCTTCGCGTAAATCCTTCCTTCATCCTTTCCTCTCTAGTAAAAACATAATTTTATATCATGAATACCCCTTGAATTTTATCCATTGAAAAAATAGCTACCCCTAGCTATACTATTATTATCTTATCTACTTATTATACTTATTACTAGTAGTTCTACGAACGGGAGACCTACGACGCATGCACAAACTACTTACTTATAAAAAGCTACTCTGTGGTCACATCCATTCTCTGGATATATGCGCTAACCGACTCTAAGGCTGAGTTGCACCAGCTTACTTTAACGCTAACTTTAACTGCTAGCTGTCACCGTCCACGCTTCGCCGGGCGGGCTAATGTCAAAATCTGACCGTAACTTTAACTGTGACTATGGTGCAACTCAGCCTTATTGTGTATTTGCGGTACGGAAATTCATCGGCATCCATGGACATTCCTCTATGTCCTCTATGTGTGTGTGTGAGAGTAGGGCATCGGGGATTGTTTTGATTAAAAAGTTCTAGGTCTGTGGTCACGATCCTATTCTCTCTCACACATCGCCGAGACCACCTCATAGTATGAATGATGTTGTTGAGTATGCCCATGGAACGCATGATTCCGGAAAATCTTATCACCACGACTGAGTAATTGGTGCTCGAAGCAAATGTGCGATCTATGTAAAAGTAGTTGAACTAGGTAATTAAGTAGTAAATATACTTGCACAAAAAAATCTTCCAGAAACCTTGCTCATATTTGAAATACTCATTTAGAATTGAGTACCAAAACCCTGCCAAACTTATCATCATAATCGGTCGTTAAATGGCGCTGCAGAAAACTTCCCCCTTATTTAGGGAAAATACCCCAATACAATAAAAAGTCGCCGCTGCAAAAAAAAATCCCTGGACTAGGATGTAGAACCTACATACCAACTATCATCAAGATTCGTTGAAAAATGCGACACCGTCCGGATGCAACACACATCCGGACAGACGAAAGCAAAAATCGCGAATTGAAGCAGAGACTTTAGCTTACTTCGTTCGCTCGGTCAATAAATCGGTAGCTCTCCGAAAGACACTTTCAATACCATTCATTCACAAACACAGTAATTTTATAGTCATGTTCTTAGTATACTTATGAAAAGTGGCAGAAAATATATATGCCAATTTATATTTAATTTATTTATATGCCAATTTATAATTAACCCTTCTGGATGAGTTTTTATGTCACTGAAATCTTCTGAAACGGCTGCGCTAATTAAGTTTCTTGTGTGCATTCGATTAGATGATTCATTCGCTGTAGAGTGTGAAAGGCGAGGACGGGTCCACCCCTGATCGCCCGCACCCTAAATACCTACATTATTTTGGTTCCATTTGCCACAATCTACTAATAATAATATTATAGATAATTAGCCTGTGGTGATGGTGACTATACGAAAGGAACTAGTTTTTGTTCGCCCGGTGGTGGTATGGACACCCTTCGTCTTAACTGAGGTTCGAATGTACCCAATAATTCGGATGAAACACAAAACCTGCTCACAAACAGAAAGACTGATTAATATTCTATTTAGAAACTTTTTGGACTCTACCACTTCAATGTACCCTGGAAAATAATTTCTAAATTATTATTTTCTATTTACTTCATTTTAAGGACAACTTAAAAGAACAAACCATTTGAGTTAGTGTAGTGTACTAGTGTAACGTAATAGATACAAGTGCAGTGCAGTGCAGTGCAGTGCAAGTGCTACATAGAAAGAACACATGAACAAAGTGTCTTCACCTTAATAGAAACAATAAGATTAGTGTTAATGGACTCAATCTTAGGAAATTAGGTTTTTAGAAGTTTAAGTTAAATTAAAATACGATATGGCTAGATTGTAACCGCCTATCCTTAAGGCACTCTAGGAAAAGAAAAGAAAAAAAATTACTTCATTATTTTACCTTGATCCTAGTTTCATTTATGTATAGATTAATATTATCTATCATGAATTAATTGTATGGCAAGGGATGGATTAATTGAATAGTTGGTGACGGTTTTCTCTCTCTATTGACTTTGAAATAAGCTTAAATAAAACAAGTAAAACACTGAGCTGAGCTGTTATGCAGTTTTTGGTGCAGTAGCAAGTTATTCTAACTTTTTTTTGCCTTGGTCTTGGGGAAGTTAGAGGTTTCGTTAAAATCGGTGGTTATAATTTATAACTACACTACTTGTTAACATAATCCAAAAGTATTAACTAATTGGATATAAAGACCAATTTAAACGTGTGATGTTCCAGTGAATTAAAATCGATAGTCTTCAGTACCTACTCTCCAATCCCGTATCGTATAAGTAGATTTGTAGGTACCTACGTAAGTATCAAAAAGTGTACGATGTACCTGTGGCATCACAATCACACCCGGTTACCATAAGTAGGTACCTATTCGAAATGATTGTCCTCAACTTCCTGGTGCTAACAGCAGTGAATAATGGATTCGCAACAACTTTTGTTCTCAAACATTCGCAAGGTTGATGGTAATATCGTAATTTTTTCTTCAAAATTTGTGACATCTCCTTAGGAGATTATACATTCTTTTGTTTCCACCAAAACTATTCATTGAGGCCTTGACAATACTATTGAATTGATTTTCTATACAAATCTTCATTTTGTTCATGTTTCTCTTTCAGCTGGTCCAAATATATAAGCCAAGGCATTTTTCATGATATTCAGTGTGTACCGAGTCAGTTCAGCAGAACAGTAGTTCCTAGTCAACAATCTTCAAAATGGCAAAATTCTTGGTGAGAATTTATTTATTTATTTGTACACTATCACCCTCAATATTTCGCACCCGTTTTGCGTTTTCGTTGCAGTTCTGTCACTCGGATCAGTCAGTCGTTCTGTCTGGCCAATCCGCACAATCAGTTATTAATGCAATCTTTGACGGTGCGGATAGCATGTGCATAAGGACTTCGTAGTTATCCACCCGAGTTCAAAACCTAGCGAATATTACAAACTTCCACAACGAGCAAACTTCAAACTTCAGCCTTATAATCGTTTTAGTTTTTTCTACAGATAACCATGCTGGCAGTTATCGCTACTACCGCTGCTGAGCCCTTAGCATATAACTACCTACCACCTGCACTGACCTACCCACAGTACCCATACGCAGAGTATGGTTGGCCAGCAGTCCCCCGACTGGCAGCGTTACAAGCACTAACAGCACCTGTGTCAGCCCCGGTTGTACCTATGCCAGCCCCGGTAGTTCCTGTGTCAGCCTCGGTAGTGCCATACTCCCAAACCTACTCCTACGCTAAAAACTTTCAAGATGTGGCAGTGTCTTCTCCCCTTATAGTCGACCCGGCACCAAGCTACCCATACTCATTATTCAGCGCTGCCTACGCTTACCCTGAATATTACAAACGATAAATTAACTCTGTGTGACAATAATATTATAATTATTATATAACGGAAGATTATACAGACGACTCGTTTCGAAGTTGGAAATTGGTTTTAAAATGTTTAAATAAATATTGCTGTTGAATTTGATATTTTGTTTTGATTCATATTTTTAACACAAGTAGGTACTTACCTAATTGTCTATTCTGTGTAGGCCTAACACCATACGAGTATAATTCTTTGACAAATTAACACGGTCAGTTCAAATTAAAAACTGAAGACAGACAAATACCTAATGCAATGCCTAATATAAAAATTATACAATTCCATCCTCATCATTCTAGAGTAGTACCTATAGTAATGAGGAGCAACTTTTAGTTCTATATTCTCCTACCTATATTATACGCTCTCGAATGTATAGGGAGTAATGTATACGTCTATTATAATTATATTACAAGTCTAGTTTATCGTATCTAAATACTGGGTTATTATATCGTTAGTGGTCGTTGCAGGCTACTTATGGATTAATGACACTCACATGTCAAGGGATCTTAATCATCATCATCGTCATCATTAACAGCCTGAAAACGACCACTGCTGAACATAAGCCTCCCCAGGGAGCGCCACTTAGAGCGGCTGCTCGCCTCCTGCATCCAAAAGAATCTCAAAAGAGGGATCTCAATACCCATGAGTAATTTATCCCTGATATCGTTCCCCAATTTCTTAATAGCTTGACGTTGTGGAGAAGTTTAATCATTTATTAGTTAGGTAATTGACATCCTATATTAATCGATAAGAAAGGCATGGAAAGGAACACACGATTACCGAAATCCTTGTAATTACTTAACTTATTTCTCTTCGTATATACCTATATAATAAGTTCTCATAATATTAAAACCCCTCGCTATGAACTTAGGCCCTAAAATAATGAAAGTTGCTGATTTGGAAGAAATGCTCTCAAAGTGGTGACCACGAACCGGAAGACGCAGCGTAGGCCAGCCCTTCACTAAGTGGACAGACGACTACTCAGAACAACGGGGAGCCGATGGACGCAGGAGGCAAGCAGCCGCTCAATGTTGCAATCTATGGGGGAGTCTTAAATTCAGCAGCGGACATCTTCAGGCTGCTAACTTATATGATAATTATGAAGCAACCTATACACTCAAACACTATTCCAAAAAACACACTAATATATATAACGAACGGCTGCTGTTTTTGTATTAACGTCACAAATATACCTGTATAAATAAATGCCTACGATAAAATCATCTACTTATTCTACAGAGCCAATCTCATCCACCATCATCTAAATCAATTTTAAAACCCTAATAAATTGTTATATGATATTTAAAAAACCAGTTTATATTATAAAGAGTATTTGCTCTATATAGCCGACTGGCAACTGGTCGAATGAACTAGTTTCAAAGGCGTCTCCCACACAGACTCAAGGCCGAGGTCCGCATTATGCACCAAATGATTAAATAATTTATTCACGAGTAATAATTAACACTAGCTATATTATACACGACTATTTTATAGTCAAATAAATTTAGGCGGTGACAAATATCATATGGCACAGAAAAAATAAACAAAAACAACAACATACTTAGTACCTTATGTGGAAATATTTTTTGACATTTGCAGATATTTGTAGCATTCGGGGAGCTAATAATATTAATAACTAAAATTGATTTGTGTCCTTTATTTGTAACCAGCCCAGTACGTTCACATGAGCCTCATCTCACAGGGAGAGAGTATAGTCCCATAATAGGCAAGATGACTAAAATTTTTTTGCATAAATTAATAATATTACTCAAAAGACGGGCCCGATAGCTCAGTTGGTAGTATCCCTGCCTTCTGAACTGAGGGCTGTGGGTTCGATTCCTACCCAGGACAAACATTTGTGTGATGAACATAGACGTTTGTTCTGCGTCTGGGTGTTATATTGTATTCTATGTATGTATTTACAAACAAAGAAAAAAGTATATAAGTATTGTATCAGTTATCTGGTTCCCATAGTACAAGCTATGCTTAGTTTGGGGCTAGATGGCACTGTGTGAAATGTCCACACATATTATTTATATTTATTTTTATTTTAAGATAAATATTTGTGAAAAAAAATTAAATATCTCTAAAAATGACAAAGTTACAAGCATTTTAAAAACCGGAATTGAAACAGATAGCTCAAACGGCCAGTGACGTCAGAGCAAGGTTGATAGGACCTCATTACTAAGCTGTGGTAGCTTTACATACAAACTCTTTGGCATGTGACGTCACAAGTGGATTTTTCATATTAACTGCGGAGGCGCTCTGTTTCGCGAGAAAGGGACAGGACCTTTTAGCTTTTAAAGCTTCTGTAGGGGGCATCCCCCTACAGAAGCTTTAAAAGCTTATTACTCCGTGATTTATTTACCAAATTTGCTTATTTTTTCAATTATTGCATTCATTTTTAATCTTCTTTATGAAAGTAATATTTACTTGACCATTTTTATAGTAGTCATCATGCGTATTCTACCCCTCCGGCTAAGGGTTATCGCACGATGACACAATAATACGTTATCCTTGCAATTTTCATAATCTTATACCACGCCGTTTGTTTGAAGCCCTCCAGTCTGTTTGGTCCATTTTTTAAATTGCCCATTTCCAAAATTGCTAACTTCCTGTCTTGATCCTGGGTCGTCGATTTCCAAAACTGTTTCTTCCTAACTTGTTCGCTTCCTGATTAGTCCTCTTCTTATCTCGTCCATTTCCTAAGTTCTTTTGTAACTTATCTTTATCCCAATGTGACAACTTCCAAAACCACCACTTCCTAAAATATCTAACTACCTAAATAGCAGGACACAAGCCATTTCCTTGGGTCATTGGGATCGCACCTGTCAGACACAATATTATGTTGTCTATGAGATTTTTTTCCTCGTGATGTTTTTCATTAACACATTTCTCTATAAACTCTCAATAAATTCAAGACACAATTTAGCTCTACCAAGCACAAGGAACTTATATATGTATACCTCTGGAATGCCTACGGTGGATGGAAACGCGGTCCGATGGAGATAGGGACGTGCGAGGCTCTTGTCTTTTTCAGTAGGGTGACTATGAAATGTGCCCCCCGACTTCAGGTGAAGCCGCGAGGCACAGCTAGTTTGAAGAGGTCTTCAATCTCTAGTAATTCAAAATTGTTTAGGTGCTACGCTGAAACATAGATAAATACAAACATACATACACGGGAATGAAAGGTTTTCGAGTAGCGCCCATGAACTCGAAGTCGAAGAGGCAAAGCAGGACGACCGGACGATCTGGTGAAAACCTGAGGGAGCTGTTGGATGCAAGCAATCAGCCGCTCAAAGTAGTGTTCCTGTATGTGTGCATCGTGGCGTTTAATTTTTTTTAAAACACTATAAGTACTTCCGTAGGGAGAGGGTCGAAAGCGGGATAAGTGGACCATAGTTGAAACTTGAAATAAAAAAAAATTGTAGTGGTTAGTTGAAGTTCCTCGTCGCCTCGCTCGTCATCGCATTTGGTAGGTAGAAAAAATATTGACATCTGTTGAAAAGATTGGCATTTGTCATTCTGTCAAAAGGAGATTGGCAAACTGACATCTGTCAATATCTTGGCCAGGTGTGTGTATGAGAATACCATAGGCGATAAACTAAAAAGGTGAGTTGTTGACAAACGTATGCCCATTTTAGCATGAAAAAAGCAATTTCAATAACATGTATGCCCCAGATAATATAATACCTACAGTACAGATGCCTCATCCCGTACAACGAAATAACTCGGGCTATTTTACAAATATTTTTTTTCTACGAAACGCAAGATTATCAAGCGACATTTATTGCGTGTTGGCGAAGTATTGGGCCAAATGAATACACTGGACACTACCTAGTAACGCTCGCGACACCATCACTATATTTTTTTCACGTTCGTCACGCTATTTATAGTTTGTGTAATATTGAAATATGATATGGTTTTGTCAAAATTTGGCTATCGCCAAACGCTAACTCCAGAATGTACTGAAATGACATTTCGGAAATCGCTAACTTATCCGCGGTTAATGTTATTTCAATACATTTTACTAGGTGGTAGGACTTTTCTGCAAAGTTCGTCTAGGTAGGTACCACCGCTTTGCCAGTTATTCTGCCGCCAAGCAGTAGTGTGCAAGCACTACTGTGTTCCGGTTTGAAGGGCATTGTAGCTAGTGAAATTACTGGGCAAATGAGACTTTATGACCTGATTAGTAATCTGATTACTAGACTGTGTGATGTCTCAGGATGACGTGCGCAGTGCAGTGTCACGCAAAACTTTGTTATTTCAAAGTTCCGAGTGACACTGCAACTGTTATGGGCGGCCGTATTGCTTAACATCAGGTGAACGACCAGCTCGCCACGTCATTCATTCTCATAAAAAAAAAAAAAAAAAAAAAAAAAAAAAACATTTTTGGAGTTACACCTAGAGAAGTGATAATATCAAAATGCACTTAGATAGAGGAAAACAATTTCCGCTTTCAGCATATGATTCTCTGCAATAACTCTCGATGCAACATTTCTTAATCATGATTTTTTCAGGATGACTAAAAATAAACGACAATATGCGTCCGTTTTACTTGTACTAGGCGCTCACTCAAAACAATAATAAATATGGCCGACATCCTACTTCTTCCAAAGTTGACACATTTGGCGTAAGCATATTCTACTAATGTTCTCATCGCAGATAATATAATAGCTACAGGTTCCCATAAAAGTATATTCATTAGAAATTATATGTAGTTGAAGGAAGAATTGTGTTTTTATATTCAAATAAAATAAAAACTCCAGTCCGAAACAATAGAAAGAGCTTTTTGTGTTATAAAACCTTAAAAAATATTCCTACCAAGTTAGAATATTATTTTGTACTGGTATTCTTAAGAAAAAGACAGCGGGCTCTCACGTTACCTATCTCCATCGGACCGTGTTTCTCTCTTGACACGATGCAGCCTATTATCGGCTTTATTGCTTTATAGAGTTAAAGGGTAGTATTGTATAATGTTTGATTCCTTGTTAGTCTGTGGTAAGCGTTCCAGAGGTATAGTACCTATACGTATAAGTTCCTTGACCAAGCACTATTTAGTTACGCAGGGTCAGTGTAAAAGTCCTGATTCATAACCAGTAATAAAACAGTATTTTTTTTCACTAGCTAACCAATTTTCAAGCTTGGTATTATAATGGGAAAAATATATTCCTAATTCATGACCAGTAATAAAACAGGCTTTTTACTAGATAACCAGTTATCAAACTTGGTAATCATGGGAAAATATGTTTTTGATTCATAACCAGTAATAAAACAGGATATTTTTTACTAGATAACCAGTTACCAAACTTTGGTAGAAATATATTCCTAATTAATAACCAGTAATAAAACAGGATTTATTCTTCCCACTAGATAACCAGTTATCAAAGTTGATATTCTAACGAAAATAAACGAAAATAAACAATTATTATACTCAAACAGAGGATACTATCAAGCAGCTATCTGCTATTAGGTCATGGCTGTGTGGTTCAGCGATGTGAGAAGACCACCCCATCATTTCCTGTGGATGGCGGCTAAGAGTATATCCAGAGAATGGACAGCAGCATTCTCCTCGGTACATCCAAATCTTCTGCGATCACCAAGCCGCCTGCCAAGCATGTTGATTATAGTAAACCGCTATGACAAACGTTCAAAGTAGCGTTTTATGAGGGAGGCCTTCCTGATTTAGTACTAGTAATAAAGCAGGAACTTTTCTTCCCACTAAGTAACCAGTGATCAAACTTTGGTAACGAGAATAAACGAGCTTCTGTTATGTTCAGCAGTGAACGTCTACCAGCTACTGATTGTTCATTTCCATTAAAATACAAAGTTTGATAACTGGTTATCTAGTGGGAAGAAAAATTCCTGTTTTATTACTGGTTATGAATCAGGAATATATTTTTCCCATTAGACTACCGAGTTAGATGTGTTGACGTGATTCACTATTGGTTAGAAACTTGCCAGAGAAAAGTTATCGTTCACTTATTATGGGTGCTTTCTCCATCTTTGTCATTGTCTCCACGAACCCAGCGTCATTAGGTATAGGTAAGCCTATATTCCCTAGACATATATTCTAAAGTATTCTCTAATCTAGGTATTTAATAATACATCAAACAGGAACCGGATCCAACAGATGTCCAATTTGACATTTAAGCATAATAAACTTGTTGTTATAAATCATGTTTTTTTAATTTCAATATTCTTGACATAATTCACGTGGCAGATAATTTTTTGTAGTAAAGGTTATCTTAAGTTACCTACTAGTCATAAGTATTGATTGATATTTTATGATGCTTTCATCTTGCACACATTCGTTAATTCAATTATTCAATTTAGTGCAAGGGTGTCCGAAGCGAAAGTCATGCTGTGATAGGGGTATGAATGCGCATGAAAAAAATGACTCTACACATCTGCGTTTTTTTATGCTCTGTGGTATGAAGGTAGGTACCGCACACTCGTGTTAAACTTTGGTTAAACTTGCAAAACTTATTAGTAAAACATTAAAGTAGAACATTACTATTGGAAAAGAGAGAGATTTTTTGCAATATATATATTTGATTTTATATTCAAAGAACGAGAATAATGTTATACTTAATAATAAAACTAGGTGAATGTACTAAAACTACACTACAATATAGTTTTATGATAATGATGAGTAATCTTAAAACATAATTTTAGATTCTCTAGATTCAATCTAAATCTCAATCATTTGTATCTAAAAAATTAGAATTCTACCTGTCCTGTTTTACGCTTACCTATTTATTTTGATTCTTTTGTAACTGTTTGACGAATATGCCAACGAACATTCGATTAGTTAGACGGACAAAACAAAGGTGTTATTGTTACGTCGTATGAACACACACACGCACATGAACACATGTAGCTACAGATAAAAATAAATCACGGTCCTCCGGTGCGCCTTGGGCATTGGGGTACTCCGAGAGTAACCGATAGAATACCGAGATACTTCTTTTTGTAAATATCACATGGGATAGTAATGTGATAATTTTTTTAAAAGAGTAATATTATTAAATCGAAATGGCTTATTGGGTCTTCTGAAGAAGGTACCTAAGTTCCCATATGAAGTAGTCAGCATTTTTTTTAAACTCTATAGTGTTGCATGTAGAAAGGGTAGAGATGTAAAATAACAGTTGGCTGACTCATTAAATCTACATCATAAAACTTTGGTGACATTATGTTAATATTATGTAATACCCGATAGAAATACAATCAGAAATATTTGGTCTTATTTCGCTTATGTAGGTAAAGGTAACTAAAACCTAAACTACGTAATTCAAAAGTGCGTTTAGTCACACTCGCTTTGTACCTAAGTCACACACGGCAACAACAATAATAATGAACCAATGTATGTATTGAAGGTGATATTAGGTACCTATTTGTAATAATGTATGTGAGATTACTGTGACTGTGATGGTGAAAATCGGTTATATTTTTACCCGCCATTATTTTTACACACAAAAGAAACGGGGACTAACTATCTTGAAAGATTTATTATATTGCTTGTGTAATGTATACATTGTGAGTTATGGAGTGCAGTAAGTAAAATTGGTGAATGCCAGCGTTTGGTAGCGTCTGTTATTTTTAACACTGCCTTGGCAAAATTAGTTAATGGCCCACCTGGGCCATTATTCTCTATGAAAACACAGATTCCACACGATACGAAATCACGTCGTTATCGTGTCTTGTTCAAATCGTGTCACAGCGTTAGAAATACTTTCACTTTACATTAATGTTATTTTTATTTTTAATAAAATATATTGACATAAGTGGTGGTAGCTTTTGATGCGTTGATGGTTCGGAACGCATCTTGGTAAAACTTGTGATTTTTGACAGTTCAAATCGCGCCAATTCCAAATTCATTTCGCGCGGTTTTGTTTTTGTTTCATAGAGAATAGAATTTTGCAGATTTCTTATGTAAGTAAGACAAGGAATTGGAGTGGTTTTTAAGTAAGGAATCGATACGAAATAATGGCCCTGATTAATGGTAAGTCACAATCGCTGGTACCTACCAGGTAAAAATTAATCCGGTTAACCCATTTACTTCTACCTAGAAGTAAATGGGTTAACCGGATTAATTTTTGATGTAAGTAAATGCAACATGTGAATAAGGATTTGAACCCGCATCCATCCGTCTCGGGATATGCATAAAAACCGAGTAGGCGACAGTGTTTTAAATCATAAGTAGGTAAGTATTTTGATTTAAATAGTTATATCACCAAATCTATAAAGCTATATATCGAAAATGTTATCACCAGTTTCTGTGCTGCTTTTCAGTAAAGTACTATTATTCTTTGTAAAATAGATTTAGCTATTGGTGTTTTCAGGTGTACATTGGTCCTCTTCCGTGCCGTCAGCATAGCGACCAACCTTCAACCAACTTTTATTTGAAAATAGAACGGAAAGCTCTCCCCTAGCTCATGCCTTTTGCAGAAATGATGACGCTATTTCCGTTCTATTTTCAAATAAAAGTTGGTTGAATCGGACCTCAGCGCTGAGCCTCAGCGCTGAGGTCTCCTGAATCGCTATGCAGCTGTCACATTCGGCACGCCTGTGCCTTAACCTGAGGCAAAAGGAAGCGTAGCGTTCTTCGTGCTCGGTGTTATAACTGTGAACAGCCAGCCTTTAGGCTTGTACCCTACCATACAACTCACTGCAGTGCACCAGCTGTAGGATTTAGTACTCTTTAGCATACCTACCGGAAAAGACATCGAATAAGATCTACCATAATATCTGACTAAACTTTGGAAGATAAGATATTTTTCTTGCTATGGACATTTTAATGCAGAAATAAGGCAATTAGGTAAACTGTTTTCCGCCTACCTTTGTGTTTCTTTTCTACTGAACAAATATTAGTGTAGGTTGAATCAACTTGTTGTTTTACAAGTAAGTGGGTGCCTACCTACGTAGTTAAAAGATTATAAATGAATATAAAAATAAAATCATACTATGATATAATGGGTAATGGGGCGTTTCACACCACAAGTGGTTCGTACCGCGCTGTGAATCGCCCAAAGTTCCATTCTTATTGTCATAGTCACCATGCTTGGCAGACGCCTTGATGATTGCAGAAGATTTTAATGTACCGAGAAGGATGCTGCGCCCCATTCCCTGTATATTCACTTACCGGTTCTTACGTGAGAGTGAGAGTACCAATGTCTTGCCGTGTGTGCCACAGGAAGAGATTGGTATTCTCACACCGAGACCACTCGGTATATAATTTGTTCCATTAACAGATTTGAGATAAGTATTAGACCTTTCCATGAATAGATTTTACGAGCTAAAGAATATAGCCACAATAAGCTCAGCCCAGTTCTGCCGCTGAAGGCGGTTTCAGAGTGTTAATTACAGTTATTAAGCTCTTTTGTTCGCCAGTTGTGTCAACCACATAATGGGGATAATAAACTGTAGGTGAATGGCACAAATTTGATACAATGTCCTGGATTAAGTACTTGAGCTAAAGGAAATACGATGTTTTTAATTTGGGCAAAAGGTTTTGTCGTAACTCATTATAACATGAGTATTAACACTGGGACTAACAACTGTATGCGGCTTCTATTACTGTCTATTACAGAGTTCAAAATATCATGTAAGTTTCATGACGATATATGTATAGTTTTAAGCGTATAGTAGCAAAATAGCCAGCAAGACTGATAATAGAGCTACATGTCTCTGTAAAATTATACAATCTGTCTGGTTGCCGATGTCGGACCCGTTAAGGGGGTTAAATGAAACGACTACATAGTAATGCATCAATCAACTAGGTTTATTAATAAAATCGTAGGCAAATCGGGGTTCATAATATGTCCTTCTGTTTTTCAAGTTCACTTCACGTAGTAAGCAGAGTACGCGGAGGGATAGGCGGCGGCGTAAGGGTAGGCGGCGGCTGCGGCATAAGGATAGCCAGAGTACGCCAGAGGAGCGCTAGGGTACGGCGAGATCACGCCAGGGGCAGAGTAGGTCAAGACATCAGGCTTAGGGCTGGCGAAAGCCACAGCCAGCAGAGCGAAGAGGGCAAACTGTAAAATAAACTTTAAATTATCACACAAAATAGACTTTACCGCCCTACGTTATTATACTGGTTAAAACTAAAATATGATTCAATTATACAATATTACCTCTATAGGGTTAAGGTGCAAAGAACTACTTACAGTAAAGAATGTACCATTTACAATTACACAATTAGCTTTTCCAATGAATAATACATTGAACTGGTTATTAAGTAAGCGTTTGGGTAAACTGTTGTATTATTATCAGAGAAAGGTTACACACTTTGTGCGCTTACAAAACGCTCTACGGGTTATGTAGACTTTGTATAGCAAATAATTCAGCAATTCAAAGAGGTTAACATTTTCTGCGCCATTGTAATAGAACCATTGACTGAGGTCATCGGTCACATTTCTAATTCTAAAGTCATACTTTAGAATTAGAAATGTGACCGATTTCAATTTTGGACAAAAGTAATATAAAAATCACAAACCGAAAATCATTTCGCTATCTATCTCATGCAAGCACTAATTTACGTTACCCACTCGTCTTCCCATATAAAATGTGGACCGGCAAGTTAGTCAAGCGTTAAAATGTCGGTCCATTTTTGTTGATACTTTTCGACGAAATGCTGACAAATAAGTACTAATCTCGGTAATATTCCGTAACGAGTCCCTTTGTATTCGATCTCATAATTTGGAGCAAAGGGTCTACAGGGCGATACTTCCAATGTTATTTCAAGGGCGACGACATCCAGACCGGCTAGCAACAAAACAACCCTACCAACCAATCGTTATTTTTTAATTCGTCTTGTTTGACGATCTCCTTTTTTATAGCTTTTCAGTAAAGTTTAATTGGTTTGCTTTATTTTTTTACTCTCACTGCCTCTCAGCTTGATTGACTAACTACTTACTTTAGAAAGTTAAATATGTAGCTAAAAACCTTATTTTCAGTGGGAAAATTTAAGACCTACACAGATGTTATATAAAGCGAGTGTTGGTCAGTGGAAGCCCGTATGACTTTAGAACCAAGAAGCACCTTGGTTTGAACCGGTTCCTTTCAAGTTGTGTGAAATTTTCCCTTGCTCTTACAATTGTGAATGAAAATATGGTGAGGAAACCGACTTGGTCAAACATCACAAAACTTGATGATTTCGTTATCTACCAACTACTCACTATATTACACTCTCTGAGAGAAAAAGCCCATGTGGCAGTGGAAACGTACCTATTGGGCTGGTGACAATAAGCTATACCATGATAAGGTAAGGAGACCATTGCTAAACTTTCACCAATTACAATTTTTAAAATAAATATAATTATTTAAGAAAGGTACTTACCACCTTGGCGAACATGTTGCTTAGTACTTGAAATGATTTTCTCAAGTGATACTTTTGATGACAATGTCCAGGTTTATATACTTAGAGACCCAATACCGACCACGCCTAGATAAGTAGACTTGTCACAACAAAAAGCGTCCTTGATCTTCAACATAGTGTACTCGATACTTGTAGGTGCTCAGTTTGCAATATCAATGAGTAATCTATATCCGTGTTGAAGAACTATCCATTATGAGACGGTAGACAAAAAGATTCCAATAAGATAATCTTACTCCCAAACGTGAAAACGCCCACAGAATCATGGACATAAACATGAATTATGATCATCGCGTACCATGTGCGTATCGTATGATCAAAATTTATCAAACTAGCTGCAAAGCCCGGCTTTTCACACGATTAAAATTACATCATCTAATTCATTTATATAAATTGTGTAATTATATTCGGGAGCCCTACAAGTATGGATTGATACATAATTATTACATGCTTAGGCTATGCCCAGCAGTGTGCACTCAGTCTGGGATCCGTAGTCAGTTGGCTTAACAAATTATTAAATAGGTACTTCATTTTGCAATTTAATTTATGAGCTATAGCATTGTCATGTATGTATTATATATCATTATATGATATAATTGGATTAATTTTCTCTTATTACTATCAAAAATCCCGCCACTCTGAGTGGGGCTCTTTGGGGGAGGCCTATGTTCAGCAGTGGACGCCTTTAGGCTGATGATGATGACTATCAAAACTCGCCTAGTTATTACGAATATAGCTCGAGTGTCGCCGCGGGCAAATGCCAGTCAATCTCACTCTTAAGTTTAACAAATATAAATAAATAATACATGTTTATAATCGGATCAGTCATCATCATCATCATTAGCAGCCTGAAGACTTTCACTGCCGAACATAGGCCTACCCCAGGGAGCGCCACTTTGAGCAGCTGCTCGCCTCCTGCATCCATTGGCTCTCCGCGGCTTTTCCCAGAGAACCGATGGGGAGGAAAGGTTCTCGAGTGGCGACCACGAACCGGATTACGCGTAGGCCGGCCCGCCACTAGGTGGACCGATGATCATATAAGTATTTCTAGATAATTATTATTACCTCATACAGACAAACATATACTTACCTACATACTTACATGCCAACATTACCAACTTTTTGTATACATTACTTTATGTACATTGAACCATTATTACAGAAAACCACAACATGTTTACTTAGTATAAATTTTATGTACTTACCACAGATTATCCAAACAAATTATCGATCGTGTTAAGATCATGATCACAACTCTGCCTCTATATTACTAAATAATAATATATACTACAAAAAATGGACTAATAAAATTCTTGATTGGATTATAAAAAGAAAACCTGATCCCATTATGTTATTAATAAAAGCATGTTTTTATATCAGCTGACATTTATGTAACCACACAAGAGATTTAGCGAACTTTTGTTAATTACAGATTTATAAAACCTGTAAATGTCGTAAATCAATCTATTTGCTTAAATAATTGACTTTTAGAACATAAGCTAACTTGTTGAGATGAGATCGGTAAAGCCATTTTTTAAGATAAGCACGGGTTATGTTAGACTTAAGATAAACCTTTATTATTGAATAAAACACATGCTTGAACATATATTAAATGTTGAACATATGATATGTGGGTTGATATGTGGCAATGAAAAATAAACACGATATTTGGCTGACGTTGTTATGTGAATATCTCTGGAAATAGCTAACCATACACCATCGAGGAACCGACCCTCGATGCCATACATTGACTACATTGTCTAAGAATCCAACCTTTTTTCATTTAAACTCTTGTTCTAGAGTTTATTATCCATTCTTCACGTATTTACACTAAAAAAAAGATAGATGTTTTAAATTAAATGTCACAGTGTCTCTGTTTTGAAAGTTCCGGTTGCACAGAGCATGAAAAACGAGATTACTCTTTGTTGCGAAGCTTCGATCCTGAACCAAGTTTCGCAGCGCCATTTCAGAGATTTATTACTACAATTTTCACTAGGTGGTAGGACTTTTCTGCAAAGTTCGTCTAGGTAGGTACCACCGCTCTGCCAGTTATTCTGCCGCCAAGCAGTAGTGTGCAAGCACTGCTGTGTTCCGGTTTGAAGGGCATTGTAGCTAGTGAAATTACTGGGCAAATGAGACTTTATGACCTGATTACACAGTGTAGTAATCTGATTACTAGGCTGTGTGATGTTCAGGATGACGTGCGCAGTGCAGTGTCACACAAAACTTTATTTAAAGTTCCGAGTAACACTGCAACTGTTATGGGCGGCCGTCTCGCTTAACATCAGGTGAACGACTAGCTCGTCACGTCATTCATTCAAATAAAAAAAAAAATATTTTTGAACAGGCCATGGTCGTAGTATCAGATTATAATTATAGGCTGCTATCTCTACCGATCTTTACAGCATGACCAGGAGCCGCCACAAGTGGGAAGCAACTAGCTCAAAGGTACCCCTGGGGTGCGAGCCTCGGCTTGGGCCGTTGCTGCCGGGACTATAGGACCGAGAAGACTACGTCCACCGGAGGAGGGGACTCTATGGAAAGTTACGACCGTTCTAGGTAACCTACGGGGGTTACTTCGACCGCGTGGGGTCGATGTCTGATTATTTTACGCGGTGCTCAAAAGGGCTAGACTGGTCCGGTGATCCTACCGCAGCCAAAACTATACTATGTCAGCTTTACCATCATCGGAGTCGCTCAAGACTCTTAATAAACTCAGATAATCTTCTATTGAGTAGGGTTGATCTTGAGTCAACACGTGTCTCGGGCTTAGTGATTTTTGTTTCATCATCATCATCACATCTATGCTGCGTCTTCTGGTTCGTGGTCGCCACTCGAGAACCTTTCTTCCACATCGGTTGTCAGTACGAGTGATGTAGCCTGCCTATTTTGCATTTTGTTTAAAAGCGATTAGTTTGCCTTTTGTATTAAAAATTACTTACCAGGGCGGTTATTCACTATGGAAACACAGATTCCACACGATATGAAACCACGTCGTTATCGTGTCTTGTTCAAATCGTATCACAGTGTCAGATATACCTTTACTTTACATTAAAGTTATCTTTATTTGAATAAAATATATTGACATATGTGGTCATATCTTTTGATGTGTTGATGTTTCGGAACGCATCTCGGATAAACATACGATTTTTGACAGTTCAAATCGCGTCTATTCCAAATTCATTTCGCGCGGTTTTGTTTTCGTTTCATAGAGAATACAGTTTCGCAGATTTCTTATGTAAGACAAGGAATTCGAGTGGTTTCTAAGTAAGGAATCGATACGAACCGTGCTCTAGACTAGTCAGTTATAACATTTGGATTTTTAATGAGTAATTACCTAGTTAACTTACCTACTTATTAGTTTAGGGTGTACACAGCTCTGACAACATTATCAAAGGTTATTCAAATATCCAAGCTGATTATTGTCTATAAATACACAATTACACAATACTATAAGGAGCATCAAAACCAAAGCAGTTTTTAAGTGCGGGTTACATATTACCGGGGTATTCCCTTACGGATAAATTATATGAAACCCAAATAAATAAAAATTTATACATAGAAATAATTTACTGGAACGACACATCATTGCGTACTGCAATTAGTCAGGGAGGCCCCTTCAAATCTTATGAATAAAAATACAGTTGAGATGGAAAATTATATTATTACAATGACCAATAAACGAATACTATGCACCAAAAACTTAAATAAAAACAATACTTATATCACATTTTTTTACGTAATTAAATCAAAGATAGTATAATTATAGTAATCAATAGAATCCATATCCATAGTTACTATACGGGGCAGCTCCGTAGGTGCCGTATGATCCGTAAGTAGTTGGGCTGGAGTACCCGGAGTAGCCGGCATAGTACCCGGGGTACCCGGCTGAAGAATATCCGTTGTAACCGTACCCGGAATAAAGCTGGGGCCTAGCTACCGCTAAGGCCACGAGTGCGAAGAGGAATACCTGCAACATAAAAAACAATGAATTTAACAATAATTCATCAAAACAATGGATATACAAATGATGGAAGAAATGTGTTATAGTTTTAAGATTCAGAAATATTTTTTTCTAGCCTGGTATTCAATTATTTTGGTTTAATTACACATTGATATAATTTATTATTACAGAAGTAGTGAGTAGGCTTATTGTTATAATATCTACCTATATCAATAGAAGGGTTTGTCTTAAGTGACTGACAGGCAACGTAAAAGCCCAAACCACTGGACCTATACGGGGTAAATTATTTATTTATTTATTTGAACACCAACATAGCAAACACCATTTCTAGCTTCAGTAAGTACTTAATTAAATAATAATAATATAGCTAAGTGTTGATATAATTATAGGTGTAATTATACAGCTTGCAAAATTTCTATTTGAAAGAATTTTTGATGTGAGCGAGCACAATAGCAAATTGATTATTGATAAGACAAAGAAACATTTTTTTTTTCTTAACTACTACTGGTGTCAAATAACCTGTATAATTTTCTTTGAATCATCATCATCAGCTGAAAGTCATCGTCTGCTGAACATAAGCCTCCCGCATTAAAACGCCTCTATGGGCGTTTATCAACCAACTTGCCATATTCACCAGCACTCTTGCTGATCGCAGAATTTTATGTACCTAGGAGAATGCCCATTCCCTGGATATACACATAGTTGGATCTTACGGCATCCACGGGAGGAAATAGGCTGGTCCTATTCCTACACACTACAAATTGTTTGAATAAACGTTGGTTAAATCACAGACTGCCTTAGATACATAAAAAATAGCCTGGCGCTACTCCCATCACGGTATTTGCAACGCAATCGATTAGAATTGATATACTGATGAATAGATGATACAATCGTTCCTTCTACCCTACTTTATCCACAATCGCTTTATTGGTTCTATATACAGTAAGTCACTTACCAATTTAGCAATCATGTTTTATTCGTGTATATTTTGAATCCAGAGAAGATGCACTTGCTTAAACTATAAAGTTGAACTGTCCTGATTTTATTATTCCTCCATCATTTATAGGCTTGCGTTATCCTTGGAACGCTTGAACAATAACGGAAAAACTATATTACATTAAGGAATCTCAGTTGGGAATCCAATGTAAATTATGAGCACAGACAAACGTACTGTGGACGCCAGCTACATACACAATTAGACCGTCTTTGTTTATAAACTAAAAAAGCATTAAAACTCGAGACGAGTACCTATAGAAAATGAATTATGCATCGTTTGTACTTTATTTCTGTAGTGTTTATAAGGAATATAATAATGACTACCTTTACTGTGCCCCAAAATGGGATGTAGAGTTGTAGAGGCTCCTTCCTATGATGTACATTTGCACAATAGCAATTCCAAAATGGTTGATACATGAAATTCTTCCTATAAACATTCTCACATTTTTTGAAAATAATATTTATTTTTCTATTTAGTTAAATACTTGAGTAATTAGTAATTAAATTTTCAGTAGTATTTGATCATCGGTTAATAAGCTTTCCAGAAATCTTAGTTATTTATCATTATCATCATCAACAGCCCGTAGGCGCCCACTGTCGAACATAGGCCTCCCCCAGAGAGCGCCACTTTAAGCGGCTGCTGCCTCCTACATCCATCGGCTCCCCGCGGTTTTCACCAGGTCGTCGGTCCACCTAGTGGGGGGTCTGCCTACGCTGCGCCTTCCGGTTCGTGGTCGTCACTTGAGAACCTTTCTTCCCCTTTCTTCATTCTTAGTAATTTGAGCAACATATCGCAAAGCACGTTTTTTGTATCTACCTTACTCCTTCCATTTCTAAAGTTTGAATCTACAAATTTTTAACGTAAGCAAAATATTATTAGGATCATTATTTCAGTGCAATGACTTAAGTCACCTGTCACTCAACCAAATTGTCGTGGAATCTCGTATTTAATATTAATCTCTACGTGCGAAATGTTACTACTGTTGTTAGATATTATTGTTTTGTAAATACAGTATACAGTGTTTAACTATACTTTGACATTATTCTTTTGTTTAATCTTGAGAGCCATTAGGCTCCGTCTTTCAGGCATAACTTTAACTAACATGAAAGGAAGTCAACGCGATTATGCAAACTGCTTGTAACGAGCTCCATAAAAGGCAAGTCAGGATACGGATGCTTCTATTGACGAGAGATCATCGACCTCAACTACTCCCCAGTTTTAAGCTGTCATCTAAAACAAAACAGATTATGCTTGCTTTGAAAAGATCAAGGCTAAAATTTTCTGTATATAAAGCTTATTACACTGAAGTACGGCATGATTCAGTACTCTGCATCTATACCAATTACAACCATGTTCGCCAAAATTGTAAGTTTTATAGAGTTGTTGTCTGTTGCAATTAAATTTTGGTTATTTAGAATAGAGTGTAAATATTTCTATGACAACTGGAGTTATTTTAAAGTACTTATATTGTAACATGGAGTCGTCCAAAATGGATGTACTTCATACAGTCTTAAGGGTCGCTAACGCATCATCAAATACCTGTGACGGGGACCAGTTACTATCAGGAGTTCCGAGTGCTAATTTTCCACAGATCACACAACAAAGGCCTCCCCCATAAAACGCTACTTTTGACCCTTATCACAGGGAGGGCTTTGCCATAAACACCACGCTTGACATCGCTTGGTTATCGCACATAATAAGATTGTAATGTGCCTACCGAGAACACCAGCATTTGTTGGTGCCTGTTCCCTGGTTATTCTCTTAGCAGATTTTCACGGACAGACGGGGTATTCTTATTCGCAAACCGGCGGGGTTATTACATAACTTTTGCAACAGGCGTAAATTTCGCAATCATTGCTGTCAAACACTACTTTGACAGCGAAGTGACGTTTGACAGCAATCGATGAACTAAAAAGTTCATTGTGTTTTGGCGGGAATGCGGAAAAGTTCACGTTGTTGCATTGTATTATTTCTCAAAACTTGTGCTTTTTCCAGTGTTAATATATAATATAATATAATATAATATGTTTAAAATTGATGGCGTTTTACGCATTAAGTGCTGAATTACGAGCATGAGTGTGGGCAAGTGATATAATGTAGTGAAACGTGATATTCCGTGTTGCTTCCAAAATTCCATAGAAGCTTCTATTACTAGAAGCTTCTATGGAATTGCCACCACTTTACTGGAACATGACTTAGACTGGAATATGACTACCTGACTTAGACTGGACTATGACTAAGACTTAACTTTACGTGAAATATTCTATTAACTTGATGAAAAATTACAATACTTAACACTGGCTAAATACACTATGCGTGGAGCCAAAAAAAAAAGAAATAAAAGTTCATTATTTTGTTTCCATTGCCGTTCTGTTGCTAGTGGCGCTAGTGTCTAAGGCCAAAGTGTATTCAGTGGCAGGCGAGCAACCGGCGGCCATCTTGCGACCGATTGCTAAGTGTTCGCTGTCGCATTGCTATCTGCTGTTGCAATTTTTACGTAATATAATTGCGGGACCGCACATAAACACATCACATCATGGGTCATAAATAATATTCTAGAAACTTTCTGACAATATGTTTTTGTTCCCAGGTTGCCTTCTTCGCCCTCATGGCTGTGGCTTTCGCTGCACCTGCACCTAAGCCAGAGCCTTCTCCTCAGTACCTGGCTTACCCCGCTGGTGGTCTGGAGTACGTTAGCCCTTACGAAGCGTACTCTGCATACTCTCCTCTATTCTCCCCTAGATACGTCGTCGGTACAGGCCCTCTGGCTTACTCTGCTAACTACTACGTGCGCTGAAAATGCTATCACAAAAACTACCAAGATATAAGGTTCTGTTTACTTACACGTAGGTACTTTCCAATAATTACACATCTTCGAGTCAATATAATGCAAAAGTACATGTGCAGCAAGAAATATTATTGATCAGGTTTAGGTAATTAGAACCTTAGACAAACTTCCGGACTTGTATCACTATTCGCTAATAAAATGTTTAAAAAATATGATTTATTTTCATTTCATTCATGTTTCCACGCTTAATCTTAAATGTTTGAAATTGAGATGCCGAATAGGTTACTTGTTTTACTTATAATTTACGTCTACTTGACACAGTTTCATCGAATTTCGTATAGAATTACAAGAAATTTGATCGTCTAGACAAAAACTGTGACCGAAACGTCCGAAACCGAAATTCCGTATTCATGTTGTGTTGCCATATGAATCAAGATAAATTACTGACTTTAATATAAATACTTATACCTAATCATACTGTCTAGTATGATAAGAAATACGTAAATCCGGCCAAGCGCGAGTTGGACATGCGAAAAAGGCTTTCAACCAACTATTCCCTGTTTGTCAACATCTGTGGCGTGGTGGTTGATCAAATCGACTCATAACCAGGAGGTTGCAGGTTCTATACCCGCGACAGGACAAGAATTTATGCACAGGAAATAAATGTAAATACTTGTTCTGTGTCTGGGGAACGGACGCGACTACTAAAATTTAAATGGGTGGGACATATCTGTCGACTGGAAAACACAAGATGGGCAAAAAGGGTCACGGAATGGATTCCATTAGACGGGAAAAGAAATCAGGGAAGACAGAGAAAAAGGTGGAGAGATATTTTTACGGAAATATGTGGACCAGACTGGATGCAAAGAGCTAGGGAAAGAGAGGAATGGAGAAGGATAGGGGAGGCCTATGCCGCAGAGGCAACTTCTGCAAAAATGTAAAAGTAATTAAAGTAGTGTAAAAACGTATTTTTTGTATGCAGTAGAAATAAAGGCTTTTTATTATTATTATTATTATACTGTGTCTGGGTGTTGTGGAACCATGGTGCTCCTCGTAATTCCTGGCTCCCTATAGATACAAAGAATCCTAGTTAAGGTCTAGTATCTATATATGTCTGGTCCTTCGGAGTTATTATTTATTTATTGATTGTAGGGAGAGCGCTATTGTATTTATTTTTGATTTCTCAATGTGAGTACATTGTGTACGGAACCCTCGGTGCGAGAGTCCACCTCACAGATTGCTGTTTTAGGCAATATTTCCGAACTCTATAGTATATAAAAAAACAAATAAAGTTACGTCTATATAACTTGATGATTAGTAATACTATTATAGTTGATATAATAATTAACTCATTGTCTGTTACTATGCAACGTTATTTATTTATGTATGGTGACACGTTAAAAAAAACTTTCAAAATTTTCAAGTTGGTATCAATATAAGTAAGACTGGAAGACTAAAAGACGCAGCGTAGGCCTGCCCTCTACTAGGTGGACCGACGACCTGAACAGAACCATGGGGAGCGGATGGATGCAAGAGGCAAGCAGCCGCTCAAAGTGGCGCTTTTGGGGGTGGCCTATGCTCAGCAGTGGATGTCTTCAGGCTGATGATGATCATGCTGATGATAATGAGGTTAATAAGCGCTGGGAGCATTGACTCATGGGGAATGTTAGACTGCAGGTGGTTGTGCGCTTGGGAACCTTTCTGCAGCTTTGGGTGGTGATGGTTTGAGACTGCTCTACGTATACTCTCTTGCTCGAAGTGGAGGGAGCCAGGAAGAACGCTGCATGACACGCAGGGCGGGATATTTTTTTTTATTTAATTATTATTACTGCATTCATGTACATCATTAAAATAGGTAATATACAATAACAAGTATTATATAATACACAAGATCGTAAATAATTAGGTTGGTAGGTTGACATGAGCCCTGGAAGGGCGTTTGCAAGTAAGTATGTGTGAGTCAGACCAAAAACAATATTATTATACATTAGTCAATTCTATGGTACATACATTATTCTATGGTAGTCTATAACATTTATACCTACTGTTTTTCTTTTAATCTGCGCATTGCTATTAATTTAATTTTCGTAGTCAACTTCAATTAATCCATCATATATAATTTTCTTGTAACTTTAGTGGTGTTAATATTATTCTTCTAATATACATGTTTAACAGATAAACATTAATTAAAAAAAATATCTATTGAAGAAGTAATAAAACCTATAACGTAAAAGCCGAGCCATCTTAGTGAGCAGTAAATAAAGATGATCTCGTAATGTGTGTAGTGTGTATAGTGTTTTGAAGCATGATTGATTGCATAACTATGCTTTAGCTCTATACCACACCCTCAGAATAGAAATAGTAGCAAAGAGCAAAGTGGATGCTCCAAGCACGATCTAATTAACTTGTGCAATCAACTTACAAATATGCATGTTCACGTGTACTTAAACCAGACTAATAAACCGCACGTAGAATTTAAGAAAAAGTGTATAGTATACGTAAGAAGAAAAACGTGATGGTTATGCACGGACTGCGTCACGAATCGCTCGCGCGTCGCGTCGCCTCCTTACAACACCTAATCATAAAAGGGCACAACCGCCTTCAATATAGCTTTATTTTTCTAGTTTATCTATCACAAGTATCGAGTTTCTCGATGATGACAAGGTAGTTCCATAATAAATTATGTATACTATGGAACTTCCGCGAACTATCACATTCATCGCCATATTGTCACAGAATAAATAATACTTAGTTTATTATATATATTTGTGTAAAATATATATCATTGACAAATTGTAACGAAATAAATAATATTAAGTACTTTTACCTAACTAAAATTGGTTGTAAACTATCGTTATTTTTGGTTTCTTTAATTGAAGTTTCACAAAATGGGCCTGTTGCCTTGATCTTGCATAAACAATTTCTAATATTAACCAAAAAAAAGATACTGCCAAACAACTTACCTACTCGATGTGATAATACAATACAATACAATACAAAATTCTTTATTGTACACCAGACATTAGATACCGAAAATTACGCACTTAGATCTATATAGTACAACGGGCGGACTTATCGCTAAGATCGATCTCTTCCAGTCAACCTTTGGATGGAAAGATTTATTGGAGAGAGAGGTCAGTGGTGCAAACAAATTAGGTAAATCGAGTTAAATAAAAATTAAATACTACCTGCATAAATATTTTATACAACATAATAAATATAAATTAATAAATGTGCATTATAAAATAATAAAATTCCTTCAACTAAGAAAAACTATATACCTAATTAGATATATTAAAATATAAGTAAAAGAAGTATTTATCATTTATGTATAATAACCTAGAAAAATGAGTAAAAAGTAATTTTTACAAAGTGTTATTTATTGATTACACAATGACTAAAAGTCTGCAAAACAAGCAGTAACATAATTTTTAATTACAATAAAGTTTACTTGGTCATATTATAAACATTATTATTTTATATGAACACGCAAAATAAATTTAAATAAAATGGTCTGCTAATGAGCAATCCGTCTATAAAACAACCGAAAGATGGACCAATAAAAGCTTGATTAAAATTCCGTGTTTTATTTATGTTAGAATACGTACAACTATACAACACAGTGATTAAGGTCAGGCATTTGGATAGTAGTTCATATCTGCGTTGCATATTTTATCTTATAAATTAAACACAGAACAGGTAAAAACTACGTGCGTCGTGCACACACGTGTAATCTGTTACCTGCTCTGTAAAATTAAATAATTGTAAAGTTGCAATTTGCAAGTTGTTTCAAGAACAAAATATACTGCTTACGTACTTACTAGGCATGAATCATTTCACAAAAAGCAGGTGAATATTCAAATGAATTTTTTTTTCATAAATCACAGTGCTACTTTTTGAACATACTCTGCAGTACTAATCACAGTGTGATAATCACACTTATTGAATTGTAGCTTCGGATTTCATAATACGAGAGTAGTATCAGCGGTGAATATCAAAACACACAATTTTGTTTATGCTTAAGTAAACAAACTGGGACCTAAGATCCCTGGTTAGGTAAATTTTTTTGATAAACACTGCACGTGTGTAGGGGTGAACTTTGATCTAGAAAGTAGCGTTGAATTTCTTAGTAATCAGTTGTAGCAGGTCGCAACTTTGCTGGGTTGTTCCTAAATCACATCTCTGTTCCTTTTCATAAAGCACCGCCAATCACCATTGATCATAAATTCATTAAGCGTATGAAAAATCACAGTATGGTGAAATCACAGTGAAAAAAATAAATCAAATGATGAAATAAATGTGATTTTAATGTATCAATTACAAATTACTTAACCACCAAAACAACTTACAAATTCAATACTGTCTGCTTTGATGTATTAGGTACAGAATTCGCCCTATTATTTCACCAACTACTTTTTTGTGATATAATATTAATTAATACTAATTAATCTATTGGGAGATCCCACTGATTCCTGAAATACGGTTTAAAAACTAGTTCGGGAATCTATGCATTCATTAAAATAATGTAAACTAATTTACAGATTAATTTGTAAAGGAAAAATTAGAATCACGAGCGGGAATTGAACCCGCATCCATCTATCCCTCAAGCCGGGATATGCTTTACTTACGCTACCGTGACAAGTGGTCTCATGTTCGAATTTTTCCTTCACCTTTATAACCAACTTACGGGGTTGGTAGCGCCATCTATTGAGTGATTTTTTAAGAATCATCCCAACCAGCATGGTCAAGTTACATCAACACAAATGCTGTACAGATAACGCCTCCCAATTAATATATTGTAAACTAATTTGTATTTGTATTTTGTATTTATTTACAGATGCTAAGTATATGGAAAACTTAAGAAATGCCAGTATTTTATTGAGTGATTTTTTAAGAATCATCCCAACCAGCATGGTCAAGTTACATCAACACAAATGCTGTACAGATAACGCCTCCCAATTAATATATTGTAAACTAATTTGTATTTGTATTTTGTATTTATTTACAGATGCTAAGTATATGGAAAACTTAAGAAATGCCAGTATTTTATTCTGACCGAATCTTTGTCACTGTAGTGCACAGCGTTTATGATCTACTTAAAGGCGTATCCTTTAATGTAGCCACTCCATTTACAAGTGGTCCACAAAAACCTAGCCTTGATCTTCTAACGACAATGACTTCGTCTACGCGGATCTTGGCCTCAGATGTGATCTGTCACAAAATGTGACAGGTACATTCCGGAAATAAAGATATAGGACGTCATCATGTCAACTTTAATGACGTCATCCTTGTCAGTTGTTACAAGTGGACTTTCCTTATGTGCTGAATTCATTAACGTCATTAAAAAAATGCAGTAAATATCTCTATCTACATTGCAGATAGAAATATTACATCTTAAATCTTTTTACATTGGGGTAATGTGTAAAAATAAAAATAGGCAATGGAATGTTGATCAAGGGTGATCCCTTGATCAACATTCCATTGCCTATTTTTATAAAATTACACATTAATGAAATCGTAGGTATAATAAACGAAAAGTTAAGTATTTATTAAATAACATAAATATATGTATTTATAGTTAACTAAACAAATCTAGGAAAATCAGGTTAGGTTAGGTACATCAGTGGCTTTGAGAAATAATGTTGTTAGGCACATTAGTAGGAAGACTTAGTCCATTTAGATGCGGACCCGCAAAACAACTTCCAGTATAAATAAGAATAAAATGGGACATTCTGTTTTCTTAATCTGCTTCTTATAATTATTCTTATTCGTGGTGTAAGTTGTGCCACAGCTGGGATAATGTCATCATTTGTACCTAATGCGCCCGCAGCGGCAGTATGTGCATAGCCAAATAACTACTTATATTGCAAACAAATCGTGGGTGTTGTTACATATTTGTGTTGCCAGATAATTAGTTATACTCGCAGGGAACTAGGCGTTATTAATCTATTTAAAGGTATTATCAGACATTTCCTAAATGCTGGCCATCTCGTGTGTGTAAATGTTTGTACCTTATTATGTCGGTAACCTGAATCAATTTTGACGAAATTTCGAATGCAGAGAGTTTATACCCTGGATTAATAGGTACATAAGATACTTTTGTCCGCAGCTGTAACAGTGGGGCGCAAATATATTTAAAATAAAATTATATGCCTTGTCGCCATAGATTTATATATCAGGATATGCCCGAAGGAACATTTTATTTAGTCAAAATGGTGTGAGAAAAGTCAGCGCCATCTATTAGATTTCGCGTGAACTACGACAAGATGAGAAAATTAGGTGCCTATCGCTGCCATTATGTCCGTCAATGTTTATGTTTACAATGATTATTCCAAATATAAATTCGATTATTTTGTTACAAAACAGAGTGTAATATTGAAATTATTGAATTACTTGAGATAAGAAACTTGGTCTTTCTTTTTACTGCACTTTTGAGTATAGATTGTGCAACCCTTCACAATACAACTTGGCATATTTTGTTTGTGACATTCTACCGATGCCTTCTAACTTCCATCACAGGCTGAGCGCTAGTGGATGCCAATCTGTGAAATTGGCTCCCACTTTGAAGCGACGTTTTAACCTGTCATTAGGCCTGTCCTTATATATGTCTATGCTTGTCGCGCGGATGATATATAAATGACCACTGAATTTATTTGTATCTTTTGTACTTACATTAATTGGCGTAATTGGCTTCAGCCGTCTAATTAATTAATTAAATAAATAAATAAATAATAATAAATAATGATGTCATTAGTGTTTGCGCCCGACGCCTATTGCTAGGCATTGTTATTACTTTTGCCTCTATCAGGGCGCGTGCGTGATAATGATTCCTTACGTTAATTTAAAAACTGCTTTGTTAAGTAAAATTATATCATAATGATCAGCAAACATGTGATGTTTTTACAGATAAAGTAAAGGAAATATTAGAATCACGAGAGGGATTGAACCTGCATCCATCCATCCCTCAAGCCTCAAGCATAAGTTGGTTGTACAAGGTGAAGGAAAATTTCGGACTTGAGACCACTTTTCACGGTAAATCATATCCCGGCTTGAGGGATGGACGGATGCGGGTTCACCGCTCGTGATTCTAATTTTTCCTTTACAAATTAATCTGTAGATTACGCTGAGCAGGCGATACTGCTATAAAAATCATAAATATGTGATGTTTTTATCACAATAATGTAAGAAATGTTGAAACACCATTGTAAAAACGACGAATTACGTCTATTATTTCAGTAATATTAATAGTTTTACCGTGATACACCACCCAACAAATTTTTAAAGATTGTCATTGGCCTCACAGGCAGTAGTATAGATAGTAGTAGTGGTAGTAGTATGGATAGGTTGTGAGTTCGATTTCCACACAGGATAACTATTTTGTGTTATGAATGTTTGTTCTCGATTGTGTTCATAAATCATAGTATGGGTAAACTTTCTTTATTTTGGGCTGGTTAGTAGTATATTACCTGTGGTTTTGAGCTAACTAACGCAGTGTGAAATGTCAACACAATATATTTATTTATCATTCCACGGGAAATTCAAATACTAACTGGCTATATTTGTAAAAATAGCCTAACTCCGCGAACCGTCCGTTGGCCATGTTTGGAATAATGATGCGGTGGTCCTACCTACCTATTCTTTGTGCAGCGCATGTTGAGTGATGTTTATACCTAATGGCATTTGAAACACTTATTTGTTCACCGACTGGTATTTGTAACTTCTGCGCTACTTCTATTATCATAATAATAATAGAAGTACCGCTTAGTATCTAAAATGAGTAGTAGGAAATAATATACTTAATTATGGAAAATGCATGAAATAATGATCAATGACGTAGTATTACGTACATTATCTATTAATATCCGCACTACCTGAATGATACAGGTAACAATAGATACGCTCAGATTAATTCAGCCTTTTTTTTTTGAGGGGGGGAAATGCCCTCGCACTTCCCTGCCACCACGGGGGTGATGGCAGGGGGTATGTGGGACTCGAACCCACTAAAACCCCCCCGTGATCCGTCCGCCGCCGGGACGGGGCGAGATAGGGTCGCGCTGGCATTCACTATCTCGCCCCAGCGGTAGGCCCTTTCGGGCCTCTGCGCTAATGGGTGGGTAACCTTCCACCTCAGTTACCCACCAGACGTGTGGGGCAACGTAAGCGCAGCGGAGAGTCCCCCGACTCTCCGCCGCCGGCCCCACTACGGAGGACGAAGAACGCGCCCGAAGCGCCTCCTCCGTCCCCCTCTCCGTCTGCGCCGGAGGGGGTCAGAGTTGGCATCGTCCTCCCTGACCCGCTCCGCAGCCTCCTTTTGCGACATCACTACCTCGCAAAAGGAGACCGTTGCCTGCCACGCTCTCTCGCTGTCGAGCATGGCGTTCACCACGCACGGCAACGAGAGATCCCGGCCAACGACCGCTGAAAGTGTGCGCCGCTCAGACTCCCAAGCAGCGCACACCTCCAGCGTGTGGAGCGCCGTATCTTCCGGCGCCCCACATTCGTGGCAGGCCGGGGTCGCCTCCCGTCTCGCGATCTGGTGCAGGTACTTTCCGAAACATTTGTGTCCGGAAAGCACCTGCACCAATCGGAAGGTCAGCGACCCGAATAGCCGCCGCACCCACTCCCGGAGGACCGGGCGGATGGCCTCCACCGTCCTCTGCCCAGGCACCGGTGGAGCCAGGTCCTCCATCCACCGCCGCAACAGGGCGGCCCGCGCCTGCCTCCGCAGGCGCCTGACCTCCTCCCACGCTGGGGGCTCTCCACGGGACCTCTTCGCCGCCGGTTTCCGCTTTGAGCTCCCAGGGGGGATCACCTGCCAGCACGCACGCCGCCGTCCAGGACACCGTCCGGTATCCGCGGATCGCCCTCGTCGCAATGACCCGCTGCGGACGTCGCAGCAGGGCCTTGTTATTGCGACCGAGGGCGTCCACCCAGACCGGTGCCCCATACATGGCCATACTCCGGATAACTCCGGAGTATAGCCGACGGCACGTGGCGTTCGGGCCACCACGTTGGGCAGCAGCCTCCCCAGTGCGGCAGCCGCACCCAGGACTCTTGGGGCCAGTTGAGTAAAATGGGCCCCAAAAGTCCACCTCCCGTCTAGGATGAGACCCAGATATTTCATCTGGGTCCCAACCGGGACCGGGATCCCATCCAGAAGTACCCGCGTCCCTGGAGGGGGTCCCCCCCGAGGCCCGTGGAACAACAGGGCCTCAGTCTTGAAGAGGGCAACCTCCAGTCCCAGGGAGCGGATGCGGTCGACCGCGAGGGTTGTACCCACCGTGGCCAGCCGCACCGTCTCTCTGAGGTCCCTTCCCTTGTCTACGACCAGGGTGTCGTCCACGTGGCACGCAACCTGCATATTTGCAGGAAGCGTGCCACGCGGCACCCAGTCGTAGCCAATGTTCCACAGGAGCGGTCCCAAGACCGACCCCTGTGGAACCCCGCAGGAGACGCGACGGTGCCTCAAACCGTCGCGCCCTTCCACCAGGACCTCGCGGTCCTGGAGGTAATCGGCCAACAGCCTCCGCAGATACAGGGGCACTCCGTGATAACGGAGTGCCTCCTGTATTGCTCCGTGCGGAAGGCTGTTGAAGGCGTTGGCTATGTCAAGCGACACAGCCAACGCCTTTTCCCCTCCACCGACCGCATCCTGCGTCCACCTCTTGAGCCAGAGCAGGGCGTCTATAGTAGACCGCCCTGCTCTGAACCCATACTGGGCCTCCGACAGCCCAGGCCCAGTACCCTCCAGGTGCCGGATGACGCGGGAAGCTACTACACGCTCTAGCAGCTTCCCCGTGTCATCCAGCAAGACGATGGGCCTGTATGCGGAAGGAGAGTCGATAGGACGACCCTCCTTCCGCAACAGGCACAATCGGCCATCTTTCCACAGCTTCGGGAACCGTCCAGACGTAAGGCACGCGTCGAACAGTTCCCGAAGCCGATCGCCCATCTCCCTCAGGGCGATTGTGAGGACCCGCCCCGGTATCCCGTTGGGACCCGGAGCGGTCCTCTTGCCCCGTAGGCGTGCGACCGCGATCTCCATTTCCGCCTCTGAGAGAGGCGGGATGGAGTCCGCTAAGTCCACCTCGGGGAGGGATGGCGCCATCGTCGGAGGGTTGTGGAGGGGATTTCTGTCGGGGAAGAGCCCCCCCAACACCCTGTCTAGGAGCTCCGGCTCCAGGGACTCCGCGACTGGGGACGTCTGGCCCCGGAACTTATTCCGGGCAGCCTTGTATGGACGTCCCCATGGGTCCCTGTTGAGGCCCTCTAGGGTCTCACCCCAGGCCTCCGACTTCCGCCTTTCGATGGCCAGCTGTAGATCCCACCGCGCATTGTGGTAGGCGCTGTACAGCTGGCCCTCAGCTGCCAGCTCCTCGGCTGACAGCTGCTCGTCCGTGCGGCCCCTGCACGCCTCCTGCAGCGGGTGTAGGGCCGCCGCGCCGCCGAGCAGGCGGCTCGGAGATCCGCGATCTCCGAGCTCCACCAGTATACCTGGCGACGCTCAGGACGTCGCCGGGCCCTCGGCATGGCCATGTCGCACACGGCTGTCACCGCCTCGCGGAAGTGACACGCCGCGACGTCCACATCTGGGTGCGCAGGGCCAGCCTGCCACGCCTGCACTATAGCCGCCTCCTTCGCCAACTCGGCATCGAGGCGACTAATGGTCCAGCGTGGGAATGCCGCCCGCGCCACCCGATGGGACCCTCCTTAGTTGTCGGAGGTGGAGATCTCGAACCGTATATATTTGTGGTCCGAGAGAGTCTCCACCTCCGACAGCACCCTCCAGGCCCGGACACGTGCTGCGACAGCTGGGGTGGCGAACGATACGTCCACCACGGACCTCCCACGCTGTCGCACGCAGGTGTGGACCGACCCTCTGTTGAGGTCTGGGTCCGGGTCTGTCCTGAGGCAACCGCCCACTCCCTGACGATCTCGCCACGAGAGTTAGTGGAGGGGTTGCCCCAGTCCCGGGCCTTGGCATTCAGGTCCCCCATAAGGAGGACCTGACGTGGCGCCTGGCGTCCCACCACTGTAGCCAGGAGGTCCACAAAGACCTCCAGCTCTGCAGCGGTTCTGTTAGGGGAGAAGTATGCGCTGACAATCGCATACTCTCCCCATCTAGCCACCACGTACCCCGAGCCCCTCTCCTCAACCGAGAGGGGGGAGGCACTTCCGGGCCGTCCCACAACAGCCACGGAGTCGTCCATATCCCCAGCCCAGCAGGAATGTGGGGGGGGACGTAGTACGGCTTCGCGGCGACCGCCACGTCTATCTGCCACTGCGCCAGGGACTGTATGAACAGATCCTGGGCCCGGGCGCAGTGGTTCAGATTCGTCTGAAGAAGGTTGTGATGTCCGACTTGATCCATCAATCAGACATCACAACCTCCTCACACGCCGCTTGGCGTGCTCCATCTGGGGCGGCCTGGTTTGCGGCTGCCGGGGTGGCCTGGGTCCGAGTGGCCTTCCCCTTCGTCCTAGGGGGAATGCAGCTGCGTCCCCCCATTATGTGCCCGGAGGGCCTCGCGCGGGGTGGTCTTCCCGCAGGTGGCTGCCCGGTGGCCTGCGTCTCCACATCGGAAACACAGGTCACCCCTGTCCGCCGCAGCGGGACACTGGGGGCGAGTGTGCCCCAGCCCCAAGCACTTATAGCAGCGCATGGGGCGTTCCTCCAGTGCCACCACCTTCACCGAGCTCCACCCTATCAGTAACTTACCCTTTTGCAGCAACACTTTGGCTGCTGCAACCGGGAGGGTTACGAGGGTGGAGCCAGTCCCCGCCACGCCAGAGCGGATCTCTCCAACCTTGACCACCTGCGGGTCACAGGCCCCTGCACGCGCGACCGCCGCCACCACCTTCTCCCTTGTGGTCGCGTCATCCAGGTCCGTGATCCTCAGATCAGTGGTTTTGACGGGCCTGGTGACGCTGGCCACCTCCGTCACTATCCCGCGGAGCACCTAGGCGATCCGCTTTCTCCGCATTTTGGGAGCCAGGAATCTCCAGCTTCCTAGCTCCTGTGGCGGTCGGGCGGCAGTGGATCCGCTCGATCCCCAGCTCCAGCAGGTCGATCTGATCCTGCGCCGTCTGCATGACGGTGCCGTAGGTTATCCCCTTTTCCACGGCTTCGGGGCGCAACGACAGCACCACGACCGCGGACTTCGGGGGACTCTTCAGCACCGTCTTAGCTTTACCGGCAGGGGTAGCTGCCGGTTTAGCTGCAGGCGCACGAGCTGCTGGAGCACCGACTGCAGGGGCACGAGCCGCAGAAGCACGGGCCACTGGGGGCTGGGCCGCACGGGCTCGGGCCGCGGGGGCACGAGCCGTGGAGGCACGGGCCGTGGAGGCACGAGCCACGGGAGCTTGGGCCACAGGGGTACCAGGGGCTGGGACAGAGGAGGGAACGGAGGACTTCCCTTTCCATTTCCCCTTGCCCTTCCCCACCACTTGGGCCCAGGTTTCCTTTTGTACAGGAGCCTGGGCACGAACCGGCTCAGCCCTTTTTGCCTCAGCCGCTGCCCTCTTGGCATCCGCTCTAAGTGGCGGGCGCACCGTCTGGGCTGGCAAGAGGCGGTCCTCGATCACCGCGAGTCGGGCATTAATCATTTGCCCGAGCGTGGCAGTCAAGGACCCCTTCTTAGCTCCTCAATCACATCTGCCTCCAGCGTGGTGGTGGGGGCAGCTGGTCTCTCAACCGCAGCAGAGGCGGTGGCAGAGGCAGCGGCGGCAGCAGCGATGGTGGCGGCGGTTTCTGTCTTGGCTTCGGTGAAGCCAATACGTAATACTTTCACCTCCGCCTTCAGCAACGCTATTTCCAAGCGCTGGTGGCTACTCACCGCCCTGAGCCGTTGCGTCTCCTCGACTTCGGTCCTCCCACTCAGGGTGTCGACCACCTCTCCTAAGACCGACGCGGCTCTCTTTAGGCGACCAACAAATTCACCTTTGAGGTTACCAGACTTCCTGGCGACCTCCAAGACACCGGCGAGTTCCTCCCCGCCCGCGCCCTCAGCTCCTGAGCGTTCAGGTCGTTTAGGTCAGCGACCGTCAGGTGAGCATCGGAATCAGTTCCGGTGCTCAGTCCAACGTCGCTACCTGACGCCCGAGGCGCGGCCTTTTTGTATCTCCTGCTTTGCAGGACCGTCTCTAACTCTCCATCTACTGGAGCTGGTTTGAGGAAGGTGTCCCTTGATGGACCTGCCTGTGCAGTCTTCCTTCTCCCTCTTCTGGCCGTACTGACCTTGGCGGCTGCCGTCTCTTCAGTCTCCGTGTCTGAGTCTAAATACCCAGGCACGAAGAATGAAGAGTGCGGCCGCTTCCGGACGGCCCCTTCATCTGCGGTCTCCACACCACACGACACCTCCGACATTACGGAGAGTGAGTCATCCGACTCCACCGTCTCCTCCAAATATGGAGCTCGGGAGTGGCCCTGAGAAGGGCCTTTTGGTTGGCTCTGAGAAGGGCCTTTTGGTTGGCCCTGAGAAGAGCCGTTTGGTTGGCCCTGAGAAGGGCCTTTTACGAACTTCCCGAAGGAGTCACGCGCCTGTTTAAAAGGCATTCCGGCTTTGTCAGATGACGGCGAAGACATTGACGGCACAGTGCACTTTAGCCGAGCCCAGTCTGCCACTCCGTTACGGTGGTCAGAACTGGGTCGTTTCCAGGGAACACGACGAGGACGTAAGCACTGTGGGGGGTTCCCCGGATTAATTCCGCCTGAATGAAGCTTATCTATTGCCCGATTAGTGACATGCCTACAATAAAATTTAGTGTAGATTTAACACAGCACAGCGCCAAAATACGCCGCCAGGTGCGAGCGTGATAATGATTCCCGTTTTTATGGTTTTCCTTCTGTTGTAGTTAGATAGTTAAAACAAGGGTTTCTTACCTATATGAATTTTATCTTTTCGTTTTATCGAGTAGGTACTTATGTGTTTTGTGTTTCTATTTTCTATTTCGTCATATCACTGTTTTGTGATTTATGTCCATAATTATGTCAGATTTTTGTTAATTATCGCGTTAGATCTGTAATTATTCCGTTCACGCATGTAACATGTCACGCTTGTTTTAACAATGATAAAACTGTAAAAGTCCAATTCTGTAGATTGAAGAAATTTTGAAAAGTTTTTAGAGGGTTATTTATCGATTCTGAACCCAAAAACGCGTGGTCCGATTTTATGCATTCTTTTTTTTATTAGAATGAAGGTACTTCAAATATTGGCCCGTAAATATTTCAAGGTTGCCGGTTTTGTAGTTCAGAAATTACAGATATCCAACTTTCAGTATTAAGTAGATCTACAACCACTCCTATCATTTACTATGGGAAAGCGAGAAGGTAGGAGGAAAAGATAGGGGAAAAGGATGACTGGATAGATGAATGGGGGAAAAGATAGGAGAAAAAGATAGGGGAAAAAGATAAATGGATCAGCGAATCACCTAATCACCGGAAGGTGATTCGCTGAGACATTCATTTTATCCCCCTTATCCTTCACTCTTCTTTTAGATTGAGATAAGGTTATAAGTAATTAACACGTACAAAGCCGAAGCGGGTCACATAGACTTCAATAATTTTTTTTCATTTACATTCTTTACTCATTAATGATCATCGAAAATTGATGTAGGTAAGTACTAGGTATCATGTACTCTATTTATGCTTTTTCTTCTTATTTAAGAGGCTCGCTCTTGTCGGTGGAGTAATCGCCATCTTCCTCTATGTTCAGCCGATACCGATGCTTCGACTACAGAGATGTACGACAACAATACAATACAATATCAATACCATTATCATAAAAACATGTAGAAATGAGAATGACATTAAAATTTATCTTTTCTTTTATTTGATCTGTGTATACCTTTCTAGGTCTACCTCTTCCCTTCTATGCTAATAATATTAATTGCATCCAGTAGAAACGTAGCCCTCACTATAAAATTTAAAGAGAGAAATACTACAAATATAAACTTTAATGATCACCACGTGATCCCACGTGAGCATAATGAATTCCACGGTTATTACGACGGCTACAAAATAAGTGGTTTTGTAGTGTTTACTCGGAGGTGCGGTAATTAACGATACTACGTCATTGCAATACAAGGTCCTGAGATTTCAGAGCTCGCAGGCAGCGGCTTAGCGTGTCGTGGTAACTTCAATCAGAAAGTAATTAACAAGGTGCGCTATGAGTTTTCACCGTCACGTGCCAGCGTGCCACGCGCACTTCGGAAAAAACAAGTAGGTAAACACGTTCCAAAGAGTTCTTTTCCAAAATAGGTTAAAACGTTTTCGTTTGTAACTGTTTTGAATAATGTTTTATATAACAAAGCATTACAAATTGTTGCTATCTCTTCACTTGGTAAAATCCCGACTTGGTACAGGAAAAAATATAGGTAAAAAATGTGTCAAACTCGGCAGAATGACGTGAAATTCCTACTATTGTTAAGTATTTGTTGCAGCGAATTGACCCAAGTACTTTTATAGGCATGTAGAGGTAGCAAGAGCCTGAAAGTGACATAGTAGGTACCTATACTATAAACACAGATAAGTAATTCTATAATATGCCCCGATAATCTTGCATATTATAATAATTATTATGCTGTTTAATCCCCTGCAGGTGGCCTGGGCCAAATTAAATGTAGAAGAGCAAAATTCAAAAGCTTACGCTGTACAAAGTTTGTAAACAAAATATGCAGAGATAATTCAAATACAAATACCTATAATCAAACTCATTAGGTACTAAAGCCTGTGTGCGTGAACCTATAAATGATGTTGCTATTTATGAAGGCCTTTTCCGAACTTTGATAAACCTTAGAAATACTTATCATGATTCAATTTAGTTACTCACAAAAATGGTGAATGGTACCATAGTGACAATGCAACATAACGCCAGTAGAATAAATTACACGTTGTACCGACAGACATGACATGTTTTGTACGCTGTGCAGTGACGAGTTTAGTAATTCGACACTCAAAGGCGTGTGTGCCAATGCCAAAAAAGTAGCCTATAATAATATCCTCAAACAGACCACAATACACAAACTCACTCTGTATAATTTTTCACTACCTACCTATATACACAAGATCAGAATGAAAGCTAGAATAATGTATTAATTTTTTAAACATTGTAGCAACGGAAATAACATTTGCTAATTATGATTCAAGTAAAAAAATAACGTCATTTTAATGATTACAGTTCAGAATAAAAAGGGTGTTCTTATTTAACTTAATTAGGTGCCTCTCGTCTTTGACTATGACTATACAACCTTCTCTTTATATATATATCACTATCATTGGCTTTACTACATCTACGTGAGATGATTTATGCAGTATTTTGAATAGGCTTCTATTTTAGTCATGGTAGGTACTTTTTAGTAAGCTTATTATGGACGACTTACCTTTCCCCGCTACGTTGAAGTTAAACTCATGTCAACTTAAAAAATATGGAAGGCTCATTGGCAATTGACATTAGCCCGCCCAGCGAAGCATGGACGGTTACAGTTAGCAGTTAAAGTTAGTAGTTAAAGTAAGCTGGTGCAACCCACCCTAATAGTACTAAGACATTTTGTAGGTACCTACGTAGGTATTACTGATACTTAGGTAGATATATCATCTTAGGTTCAATTGTCTCTCATCGGTGAAGTCCATCAAGCTTCTTTTCAAAAGTCACAGTGATACAAGTCAATGGTGGCACAACGAACTGTGCGTTAGATCATTGCCATGGATCATTGTTTATTTGCCAGTATTAGCAGTAGGCAGCTCCTGAACGATTTGATGTCCATTCACCAAGCCGCTGTTTTGCTCCATTTAATAAGTAAGGTGTTAGATTGATTGCTAATAAAGCTGGCTTTCGAATAGTAACTCACGTGCCACACGTGTAATTCGTGTAAATAAATCTGAACTAGTTAAACTAAACCCATGACATGATTATCACTACAGCACAGGTACTTACGTTTCACTAAGTTTCATCAAAAACTGTTTCAAAGTTAGGTAGTGTGGCAATACCCAACTTTGTAACAGTTTTTGACTAGGTACTAGTGCCAAAAATAAATCTAACAGCGTAATTGCAGGCGTGAATGGAAGCAACCACAAAACAGCTAGCTGTCACTCACTGATAATGTAGGTAGGTACTTAGCTATTGTATAGGAAATTGATTTTAAGGACCAAATCAGTATTTGTTCCTATGTTTTAGATTTTTCCTATATATAGGTACTTAGGTTCATTTATACATATGGCAACTTACATATTTATTTAAAATGATTAATTGTAAGCTTATAATCAATAAATAGGTAAATGTATCAATACAATTCCAATGTTACAAGGAGGCTGGTGTAGGGGTATAGGCCGACGTCCCCGTGGCGGTGGGTGTGCAACGTTACGGTACGTGAGCGTTCATTTGCTTCGCATAGCGTGACCCTTCAGAGCGCATGCGCCAGCTACCCTATATAACCATGATTCCACCCGCCCGCCAACAGTTCGTGACACTAATACTGTGAAGCGACATTACCACGCTCAATATAAGCTATTACTTTACTTACGGTAAAAGTTTACAACAGTAACAAAATTCTCAGTTTGCAATCAAAACGTATTGGTTTGATTGCTACAAGTAATAAACGAAGTTTTGACGTGATAAAGAAGTGTTTTGTCGAACTTATGAAAAACCAACTTGGAGTTAACATTTTGGCGAGTGAGAAGTTCGTCGGCGATTTGCTGGTGAACCAAGCAGGACAACAGCGCATGCTGAAGTCAGAAGCTCGTTGCGAGTCCGTAACGCCGAAGATTGTGGTGTGCCCACCGATGGAAGAAATGACGGAGCCTACCCAGATGCCCCGCGGTGGACGCCTCCTGAAGGCGCTAAGCCAGAGGCTTTCCCGTCGGCCCAACGACTCTACCTCTGTTGGTAGCTCGAGTAGTAACGAAAATGTTTCTGGGGAACAAGGAAATGACCGATCGTCGTGCTCCACCAGCGAGTCCGGTAGTGATGGCTCGGAGCGGCAACGCCGTCACCGCTCTACTGTATCTTTGAGACGCGTCTTCCAAAGCTTAAGCTTGACGTCTCGTTCACAATCCTCTTCACCTACAGAACGCTCCCGTCCGTCTAAGAAGCAACAGCAACCAAAACGCATCCTTCGCTCTCCTGTGACTTACACATATGTTCGTGGTCTATCCGGTCTGCCAACTCAGAGAGTACCGCGACATACAGTTTGCTGTGCTACCATGGGCCTCAACCGATAAAGGATGCGTTAAACTTTTGGACTCGGACCCTACATGGCTGGAGATTAAGACTGGTTAAGTTTTATGAATAGAATAAAAAATGCTAGAAGGACGAATTCTCATCATATCATTAGATATTTGAGCCGGAGGCAAGGAGCCGACGAAACGATGTCTTCTATGAGGACCAAGATTGTGGTGGAGTATGAGCGCGGTCGTCAGCGACGCCACGCACGACCCGCTTCGTGGGTTGTGACTTGATTAATTCATTTTAAGAGACAATACGTAAGACTGTGTAAAACGATCGGGAGTTTGTAATTCGATCTTTTAAGTATTATTAGATGACACTATAATGACTTAATTCTTTAAGACATTATCATTATTGATTCAACTGCACTCTAGACAATGTTTTATTAATTAATAGTAGTTTAAACTTGTATTATAATCTCGAGTCATTTTAAATTCACTCCATCTAGTGTGTAACAGTAGATTCGATCATTTATATCAAAATTGTACTTTAAAAAATTTGTATGACAATTTGTACCCACATCTGTTTGTAACCTTTCGTTAATCAAGGATAGTGCCTTTCCACGTTTTTAACAAGTTAAATTAGTCAATACGTATACTATTACATTTAAGGGCTATACGCACTTTAATTCAGAAGCAGTACTAAGTATAATAAATTCAAGTAAAAAACCAGCGTAAAAACACAAAGAGTACCTTTTTTCATCACTAAACAATGGAAACGTTTAGAATTTTATATAAACCTATCTATATGACCAGTTGTCTGTAATTTACTAATTATTCTACATTATAATCAAGTTGGTATTACTCAATTATTACTGTGTGTAGTGTAAAGTTACATATTGAATCAATAGGTGATAAGCTGATAAGTCATTTTTAAATATAAGATTTTACCTAATAAACAATAATTAAAAATTAAACACATCTTTTTACTTTCTGTGATCCTTAATAGAAAATAATTTGATTAGTATAATAGACTTATATCTATAGTTAGTTAACCCCACAGATTACTCTATGCATATAAAAATCCAATTTAAATATTTTCCTGAAATTTCATGGAATTTATCTTTGAGTTCATACATAATTCAGGCTATTATGAACACGTTTTTAATAGTACTTACGGGATATTTACCGTGATTAGAATCATTTTCACAACCGTGAAAGTTTATAACAGTGTTTTATTATGAACACTTACAGAAAAATGACCAGATAAACCCAGTTGTTCTCAAGTAATTTACTAACAGCGCATAACTTTTATTTTTACGGAATCATAGGGGACTTATGCTAAATCAAGCAATATACCTAACAAGTTTTCATATTTATACACACATATTTATTTATTTATATTTATTGATAAAAACTGGTGAAAAATAATTCAGGGTAATACTATACCTAACAAGTACCTAGTGGATATGGAAAAGCAGTGAAAAATCTTATTGATTTAAAATGAAGCATATACCTTAGAGTAAGTAAGTATTATTTCTATGATCTATACATACAATTCAAAAGAATAAATTAAAATACAAAATAATGACAATTATAAGACAATAATTTGCGGCAGGATAAAAAATATTGATTAATATCCACCAAACTCTTAGACTATAGAAATATCACAACATTTAATGATAAAAGACTTGGGACGTTTCATAAGAAAACTAGAGTTGTATATTTATCGTGGACAATAAAATTATTTATATTTATGAAAATTAAATTTATCTGAACTAAATAGCAAATTTTGTCAAAAATCCGGTATTTACGTACTCATATACGATATACCAATTAGATAGGGAAACAACAGACAGGCAACGTTACTTTAGATAGGCTAGGTACCTAATCATCTAAGGGTGCGTTGCACCAGCTTACTTTAGCAATGATAATTGCATTTCAGTTAAAGTATCGGTTAGGCAAAAAATTTGTTTGCTACATCTGATAATTGTTAAATGACGTCTTAACTTTAACTGCTAACTGTAACCGCCCACGCTTCACTGGTTGGTGTTATTATTTATGTCAAATATCTGTCATACGCATAAATATAATCGCCAAATCAAGTATTCTGAAGACAAAAGCCTGTCTGTCAATGTGATGATGCAACACATGCTAGCTAAACTCCGTGGTTAAGGTCAAAGTTATAGTTAATTTAAGTCATAACAGTAACTTTAACTGTGATTATGGTGCAACTCAGCCTAAGTATGCCCTAGCTAGAGCAACAGTAGGTAATTGGATGGAATTAGTCCAAGCCAACAATTTAAATAGTTTCAAATAATTAGCTTAACAAGTTTTATTAGCTGAAGTCGCATGTTTTGGGAATGGCTGGCAGCCACACACTGGATGCCGCCTACTCTTTACACGTGACCTATAATTAGGTGGTATAGATGAAAGCCTTCAAAGCAAGATTGGCACGTTTGTTTAGGTATAAAATAACACCTAGACTGGACCGATTATGCTATTTTTGGTTTCATATTTGCAATAGCAAGTTATTTTACAATGAAATAAAAATTTCAGTTTCTAGGATTTTTTTTAGATTTCGAACGTCCTGCGTCTTTCAAGATTTTAACAACTATTATTTTAACCTACAAGCGTTAAAAAAGTGATGTGGCTCAACGGGAGAAAGCCATAACAAAAGTATGTATTCATCATCATCATCATCATCATCATAATCATCAACAGCATGAAGGCGTCCACTGCTGAACATAGGCCTCCCCAGAGAGCGCAACCTTGAGCTCGCCTCCTGCATCCGTCGGCTCCCCAGATCGGTTTTCACCAGATCGTCGGTCCACCTAGTGTAAGAATGAATTAAGAGCTTAATACTAAGAATATAGACCAAAATTAATGTGTAGGTCCTCTATAGAACACCGTTGTTTTCCTGTGTCTACGCCATCGTCTTTTGGTCAGGCGTTAGAGCGAATAAAAAATCCCTCAACTAAAATTTACCTAGATATATCTTAGTATCCGCAATGCAGTGATGCATAATATATTTATAGGGCAGCAGAGCCTCGAGGTCGAACCGGTCTATTTTAAAACTGCTGCTGGAGGGTCAACGACCTGATGCACCATTATAGCGATCCGTGCAGCTTCAAAAGCTGCACGGAGCTACGTCTTTCATCTAAAATCATGATGGTACTTATGTGAGGGTAGTTTGCTGTTATGGCTGTTAACGTGCAATTATATTTAGAACTAGCTGATCCGAGCTGGCTTCGCACGGGTTAGTTAGTTTCACGTCCTGGCCGCCTCTCAAGAAAGAAAGAATCTAGAGGGAAAAGATAGGGGAAAAGGATAAATTTATACGGTGAAGAGAGGTCCGTTCGCCGTTTTTGCCTCTCCCTTCGAGAGAAAGCGAATGGACCTCCTATAGATTTTTTAGTACAGTATAAGGAGTAGCTTCATCTTCGTGTTTTGTCGTAGCGTTGGAAGTTTACCATGGAATTAACGAGGATTAAAGTAAATAACTGCCACATATTTCGGCAATATCCAACTCTTTAGGAGTGAGCTGACTTTGAAAATAGCCTTATCAGCCAAATTAAGATAACCCCGTATTAAATTTGCTTTTGACTGCTGTCACGTTACATCCGTTCCTTTCGTGAAAAAGGTAGAATGGAACGCTACAAGTTAATGAGCAGCTCCTCCCCTACCTAAACAGTGCCTAGGTTAACAGGATCCTAAGAGCTGAAGAGAAAAAAAGGAATTGGTAACAGATATTTATTTTCGTAAATTTTACAAGCTTTGTAGAAAGCAAAAAAAAGAGTCTCTAGATGATGCGGAAGAACGCGAAATTTAAGTTGTTTACGGCCTACAAGTTATCACGGTAGAATTAGAATGTTATTGGATCCAAACAAAGCCCGCTTCCGGTCTTTAACGAGGCCCACTTCCGGGTCTTCAAACAAACAAGGCCCACTTCCGGGTCTTTATTCAAACAAGGCCCACTGTCGTTATAGAGACTGAGGAATTCGTTGCCTTTAGTTTGTCCGACTTCCAGAGTTCAGCGGCTAGCTCATTCAGTTATTAGCTTCTGGATCCAGAAGAAGATTCTCGTCCTTCCACCGTCGATGAAGTATTATTACGCAGCTCAGATTCAAGATGCAGGAGCAGGAGACACGCAGGTATTAGTCGTCAAAGCTTTGACGGAAGACGGGCCGGAACATGGTGATGAAGTTATATTGCCACTCAATGTTTGAAAAAGGCAAGCCGGTCGTCTCACTGGTTGACGCTCGGCGATAGATTCGTCGTGGTAGATACGGTGGCCGACGGTGACAACAGATGTAGTTTCGGCGATCAGCTCTCGGCGATAGATTCGTCGTAGTTTCGCGACTGGCTGTAGCGGATGTAGCTCGGCGATCGGCGATTTGACAATGGATATGTCGTGGCGCAGCGATTGACGTAGATGGAGATTCACTTCACAATTTTGGTGTTGGATAGCCAAAGATGGTTTTTGAAGGCGTTCTTGAGTTCCCGGGCCTTGCCTGGCCCGGGAATGGCCTTATATCAATTTAGTGTTCCTCGTTCGAGGAGTAAATTGAGACTGCCATTCCATAGCGACAGCTTTTCTAAAGAAACCTCGCTAGCATTCCAAGGTTCTAGATTTTTGCAGTTTTCAAAATTTTGAATACAGAATAGTAAAAAAAATAAATCTAGAGTCAAAATACATACAATCATGGCCAAACTATAAAATACCTCACTGAAATTGACAGTAGAAAAAGAAAAATATGAATTTGAAGAGAAACTAAATTCGAAACAAAAAAAACAGTTTCAAAACAACTGCCATCCGAGCAGTCGTGTCTAGAAATCGGGCCCGTGACCCGCGCGCAAAATCGATAAAGTGATGTAAAATTTTTGAGAAAAATCAAGTTTTTTTGTGCTTAAATTACTGTGAAAAGGACTGTCAAGTGCTGTGATGTGAAAGTTGTGAATGAATAATAGAAACCAGGTAATATATTATGATATATACATACATGTAGCATTACACTGCATAGACCTGACAACTCAGTTGGTAGTGCTCTGCTCTGCCTTCTGAACTGTAGGTTGTTGGTTCGATTCCTACTCAGTACGTTTGTGCGATAAAGAACGAGTATAGGTTTTGTTCTGTGTTCTGTGCCTGGGATGGTATCATGTATTCTATGTATTTGTATATACAAACAAAAAGTAGTAGCAGTAGTAGTATTCTATCTATCAGTTATCAGTTCCCATAGCACAAGCTTTGCTTAATTAGTTTGGGGCTATGGCGCTGTGTAAAACATCCACATGTAATTTTTTTATGTAATGGTAATGAGTGACAAACAAGCAGGCGGCCCACCTGATGGTAAGTGGTCACTGCCACCTATGGACATCTGCAACACCAAGGGCATTGCCGGTGCGTTGCCTCGTTTAACACTTTTCTTGAAACTTCCCATACTGTAGTTATGCGGAATAACCTCAGGAGGAAGATCATTTAAGTATTAATACAATTTATTGGGTAGGCTGCTCAATGCCAATTTTCCTGATTTCGTCTCAATTTATACTCTTTTACATTTCTATAGAAACTAGAACTTACAAATAAGAACATTTCTTACACGATAAACATGCTATAAATTTTAATGCCAAGGAACGCGAGGTACAAAGATGCTAACAACGTTTTTGCATATTTAGGTAGCCAATTAATTTTAAGAAGCAATTATCTATTTATGTAAGTAATGTGCCTACTTTGTAAACTATTATTCTTCTAGGTATTATTCGCATTTGTAAAACATCACACGATACGATATATAAGAGATTGCTTGTTTTAATTGCCTTTATTGTGTTGCGTTTACTCGTACAAATAGTCACAAGTTTTCATAAAAGCTAATATTATATGTATTTTGATAATTATGGTTTACTTCTACTTGGTTACTTTTATTTATTTATTTTATTTATTTACTTCAGTAGGTAAATTTGGGAATATAATCTAACTATGAACTTTATTTATTAATGATGATGTTCTTATACAACCACTAACCGTATTAACTACCACTTATTAATAAAATAATATACTAATGTGGTGTCCCAGACTTCAATAATAAACAATCTTCTTGAAATTACTGCTTTTTATTTTATTTCTTCTTAGAATTATATTACTTAACATCGTATGCCCAGTAATGGCCGATCTAAAACTCAAGGAACTTATACGTATACCGTACCGTATACCGTAGTTCCTTCCTAAAACTAAACTTGTCTCCCGTCCCTCTCACTCCTTTCCCTTTCTTATCTGTCATACATTCAATCGTTTGGATACTTACCAAGGAACTTAGGTATAGTATACGTATATGTTCCTTGATACTAACTCACATGCAATACCTATCATATAAACGAATCAGTGCCATTCAAACTCGTTCGGATACATTTATAAATCCCACACTAATAAGCAGTTATGTAATGGAAACGAATTCGATACTAGGGCAGGAATCATCGAATTAGTGATCCCTGTACTGGATTATTTGCATTCGATAAGCTGGTCGGATAACATTGGACATGGCCGGAGGCAGGACGGGGGTTCGGGGGTTCAAACACCAAGCTTAGATGTATGGAGAGCCGATAAAATAAGTATGAAATCAAGTCACAGCTTGAGTGCTGTAAAACATTTCTTACTTACTTCATTGGCTAAGAAGCAAACTTATTTTTTTTTATTAAAAACAAATAGTAATCAAACTGAACCCCCCTAGAAGTGAATTCCTGGCTACGGCCTTGACATTGAACATTAAGGCTTATGACAGTCAGCTTATAGCACGGACTCGTACCTATTTAGCAATATAAGCTAACTGACTGTCATAAGCTTCAATGTTCGTCACCAGTGAACGTTCATTATGTGCTGCTAAAATTAGGCTTACTAGAATGGGTGTTATCTAAGGTGTTATATTATAATTTAATAACTGTCATTTTGAGGTAACCAACCTAACGTAATTCCAACTTCAGTTTATTTTCGTCCAAATTTTACTTTTTTATTAAAAATGTCATCGTCAAAACTTTACTGAAACAGTTGGAAACACCACCCAGAGGATGATTTTCTTCACTGAAAGCTCATACTCATAGCAAAATTTGAACCCACGATCCACAGATTGTCAACAAATTATGCTCTCCTCACGCAAAATAAACAAGACTACGCAAATTAAAACGATACAAAAAATCCTCTAATACCCAAGAACCACAGTTATAGACACTCGACAAGGTCACCAAACATAATCGGTTCAATATCCGGTTAGACCACCATCCTCGATATCACGTCTGAAACTCGATTCTTTTTTTGTGACAAACTACAGAGTAAACTTATAATATCCCTCTGTTTGCGTCGAGGACTAATGAACAATGATAATAGTTCACAACGATAACCATTATCTCAAGCTGGGATCTTAAATAACTTAACGGGCTAGCTAAAGTCTTGGCTGAAATTCTATTTTTCCTCGGAAGTATCTAATTCAGCATAAATTCGTTGGTGAACTAACATTGTGTGAACTTTTTATGGGTATTCCAGTCACGGACGCAGTGGATAATAGTGGTCTAAAAATGTTCCTTGAAATGTTATTGGTATACGGCGTATCAACTGCGTATGATCGTCTATATTGAGACTGAAGGCTACCGGAACCGAGATCCCACGGCCGTATTATGGTCCGGCGCACACAGCTACATCACGTGTACTAACAGCACCTGTCCGCGAGGTAACGTTCATTGAAAACACCACCGCTATCCAGACAATAGCTTTTGCTGCTTGCAGTACGTCAAGCTTAGCTCCGACCATGCAACCTATTAGCAGGGGTGTACTGCCTACGTCACTCGATCCCGTTTTGGGTTAGTAGGTCACAAGAAAGGACTGCAGCGGTAGTGCGATCGGGGGGCGATTTTTAAAGCCAATATGACGTCACTGTTCGTGCCTTGAGCCCCACCGCACCCCTTGCGTAAATAATGAATGAATAGCATAAGTTGATTGATGCTAACAAAAGTCAAATTATAGGCTATACAGTACAGCACGATACGATACTACCATGTAATAGGTATATTTACAACGTATTAAGAAGGTAATAAATGTTTCTTGAAAATATTTTTATATTAAAAGAAAAAGTAATAGATATATAAGAATAAGAAGAAATCGCTTAATGCGATAAGGCCACCCTTTGTTCTACCATTTTTTATTTTTTTTTCTTAACATTCTTTTTAAAGTACCTATGTGCATTCTTATTTATTGGTGTTCAATAAAATATTATTGTATAGTATTGTTTGTTCTTATGAATCCAATATTCTCATGAAATTAGTTACCCAACAAAAGTTTAGGTAAGTACATATTATACTAAAACTTGCCTTTTAAGTTTTTTGACTCGGCAGCAAGACACTTATCCAAGCTGGCTTTAGACTAAAATTAAATTTAACTGCACCGTCAACCTTTGGTCTTTCTAAGTACATATTCTCGTAAAGCTGCATTAGCTTTTAATATCCATAAAATATCTAATTCCTCAGTGACCTGGTTTGAAATGCACTACGCAGGGATATAATATAAGCGTTTTATGATTTATGTCGTGGGCGTCCTTTGAGTGAAACATATTTCCTCGGTTCATACATCTGCGTTTCCACTGATAATAGGGAATAAAGAACCGATACAAACTCGATTATTGTAATTTAGAGCGGCTATGTTAACCTTGTGGCGTTCCCTGGGGGAGGCCTATGTTCAGCAGTGGACGTCTTCAGGCTGTTGATGATGATGATGTTAACCTTGCCCTGTACCGCTGTATAAATCCAATAGCATTTCGACAAAACAAATTATGCAGTCAGCAGAGTTAACGTTGCTGTGTGATTACTGACAAGAATAAGGAAATCTATTTCGGATTTTGAATAGTTTTATTAACGAAGGAAAAACATACTTATTACGCTGCTTTGGATTAAACGTGATGCTATCTATTCGCATTCACAGGATTCAACATTTGTTTGTTATTGTCATGTAGGTCCAGCGAAGATCCATTTCGAACAATTAGGTTGAAAAATATAATAAACGTGAAAATATTAAACACCATTAGAATTTTTTTATGAAAGAAAAGAGATAATATAGTTTGAAAAGGCTTTCTTGTTCAGAATGTCGTCACTTAGTTCACAGACGTACAATATTTTTGTGACTCACTATTTAGTCACAGAATCACCTGCGTAGTAAAGTTAGAACAATGTGTAGGCGGCTTCGATTTGAAGGTGCACTTCAACTGACAACAAAGTTATACAGAAAGCATCTGGGCAATAGCCTTGGTATTCTCATTATGTTAACACTTTTCACATCATCATCATCAATAGCCTGACGAATTCCACTGCTGAACAAATGCCTCCCCCAGAGGGCACCACTTTGAGCGGCTGCTTGCCTCCTGCATCCATTGGCTCCCCGCGGCTTTCTCCAGATCTTCGCCCACCTAGTGGCCCACCTAGTGGGCTACGCGGTCTTTGAACTACAACTTATAACGTAATAATATTTTCTTTAATTAAGTATCGATACAAGCGTGTGCTTTTGTTTCTCCATATCAATTTTATGAATACCTACCGAATACCTCATTATGTTTCTGTAAAAGCAATATCGGTCGAGGTAATTACTACCAATGAGGTAGTAATTACCTCGAATAAGTATAAATATTTCATTGAGAAAATCAAAGGCTTTAGTTTATTGCCGTAAACAACGTGTAGGTAATTACATGTTTACAAACGCCTATACCGTCTAATTTCTAATCAAGCATAGCAATTTAGGTGTTGTGTGGCGAGTCACATCAGGCCACCACTCTTCGTGGCGACCACAACCGCTTTGTCAAGAGTGACATGACTAAGAAGTAGAAGATATCAATTTATCTATACTGCACTACCTATTAGAATCTCATGAAAGCATTCTGAATGCTTAGGAAAGCTCTGCTTCTCATTAATCGTTTTATTTTCTCTAAATTATGTACCCAAAAAAGTGACCCAAGATAATTAAATAATTATTATAAGTACTAATTCTACGTCTGCGTGTATGTGTGACATCGGGTTTCGTACTCGATATCGAATACTCACTCAGCGCTAAACGAATTATTACAACAACAATAATAATTCTAGGTCAGTAATTTTGATAAAATTAGGTTTCTTGGATAAGGAAAAATTTCCTTATGTAAGTAATAAAAAGTTAAAATGTTTTCTAAAAGGTTTCCTATATGTCACTTTGTAGATCAAGATAAGTACATCAAAAGATACCGTCTCGCCATCTAGGGCGTTAGCTAGGGTACTTAATAAATGTTCAAAAGAAAATTTTCGTAAATTATCTTACAGCCAAAGGAATAAATGAGATACCATGCTGTGGTCCTCTTTGATCACGACCTAGACAACATCCAATCAGTTGTTATTTGTAATTTTATTGGGCTTATTGATAAAGAAATTTTCCACTGTCAATAGATACTTACATGAACTTTATCAAATTGAGGTTCAAAGTATTTCTTAGAAAATAAGGCTGGAGTTAATATACCTTGTTTTATTATTAAGGCTTCAATTTACTCAAAACTTTGATTGCCGTTATTGGAATACTACATATACATACGTACAACAAATTCTAATAAAAAAACAATATTTTTCCTGTTTAACTAACACCCATGCCATGGTTTCACCTGCCATTTACCTCGTTATCCTATAGCTACTCTAAAAAAGAATCCTGTGTTTATTTCGAAAGAATGAAAATGTGTATGAAATATTTCATCCAAATTAATTTAGCCGTTTCGGCGTAAAAGCCACAAAATAATCACACTGGCAACTTTTATGCTAAACTAGGCAAATCTTTGACAACGTCTCATCTGATGACCACTCACTTTATAAGTTAGGTATGTTGTTGTGAGATTTGTTTGAAGTAGTAATGAGTACTAATTATTTCTATTTTAATACTACACAACTGTAAGCAAACTTAAAAGGCACTTCTCAAATGTTGAGTTGTGATCTCATCACGAGACTCGCTGATGATATGTGTTGAGCCATGTCCAGCAGTGGAAGCCATCCGGCTGATGAATCATCTGCCGGAAGGCTTCCACTGGTGAACATAGGCCACTCCCATAAAATGCCACTTTAGATGCTGACCGTAGGGGGATTTGCCATAAACCCCCTACGATCACAGAAGATTTTAATGTACCGAAAAAAATGCTGCTGCTATTCTCTGAATATTCCCTTAGCCGGCTCACGGTGATAGAGATGGGGTAGTCCTGTTCGCACAAGGGGACTAGTAAATTATATAAGACTTACCCTTTGAACGCACAGCAAAGGAACAACAAATATGACATCATTGACACCAAGCCAGCTGGGCGGTTATTCTCTATGGAAACACAGATTCCACACGATACGAAACCACGCCGTTATCGTGTCTTGTTCAAATCGTGTTACAGCGTAAGATATACCTTCACTTTACATTTAAGTTATCTTGATTTTGAATAAAATATATTGACATAAGCGCTCATATCTTTTGATGTGTTGATGTTTTTTTTTTTTTTTTTATATATATTGGCTCCACACATAGTGTATTTAGCCAGTGTCAAGTATTGTATATTTTCATCGAGTTTTAGAATATTTTACGTAGTGAAGTCTTAGTCATATTCATAGTCCAGTCTAAGTCGGGTCATAGTCCAGTCTAAGTCATGCTCAAGTAAAGTGGTGGCAACTTTACAAGAAGCTTCTATGGAATTTTGGAAGCAACACGAAAAACCACGTTACACCACATTATATCACTTGACCACACTCATGCTCGTAATTCAGCACTTAATGCGTAAAACGCCACCAATTTTAAACATTAACACTGAAAAAAGCACAAGTTTTGAGAAATAATACAATGCAACGACGTGAACTTTTTCACGTTCCCGCCAAAACCCACTGTGTTGATGTTTCGGAACGCGTCTCGGTAAAATATATGATTTTTGACAGTCAATTTTGACAAATCGCGCCAATTCCAAATTCATTTCGCGTGGTTTTGTTGTCGTTTCATAGAGAATAAAGTTTTGCAGATTTCTTATGTAAGACAAGGAATTCGCGTGGTTTCGAAGTAAGGTATCGATACGGAATAAGGGCCCTTAAAATCGGTTCTCTTAATGAGGTTTCTGGAATAGGTACACGTATAATATGACTAGCTCGTCATGTCATGTTGTCTTTTCTTTTTTACTGATTAATAGTTGTCCGTACAAAAAAACCGTCCGTGCCTTGGTGCCTAAAAGTACTTTAATTTATCTTAGAATACAAAAAATGATAAAACTGCTCTCTAGGGTTTTAGCTTTTTTCTGCCCCTTTTAATATCAGATATCTGTACAACGTACTCTATGTACATACAAATTTAATATTCTCAAAACCGAGTAGAGTTTTGGCGGGAATGCGGAAAAGTTCACGTCGTTGCATCGTATTATTTTTCAAAACTTGTGCTTTGTCCAGTGTTCATGTTTAAAATTGGTGGCGTTTTACGCATTAAGTGCTGAGTTACGAGCATGAGTGAGGGCAAGTGATATAATGTGGTGAAACGTGATTTTTCGTGTTGCTTCCAAAACTCCATAGAAGCTTCTAATAAAGTTGCCACCACTTTGCTGGAGCATGACTTAGACTGGACTATGACTACCTGACTTAGACTGGACTATGACTACCTGACTTAGACTGGCCTATGTCTATGACTAGGACATGACTTTGCGTGAAATATTTTATAACACGATGAAAATATAGTACTTGACACTGGCTAAATACACTATGTGTGGAGCCAAAATATAAGAAAAAAAAACCGAGGAGGTATTTTTGTTTAATCACTAAAGAGGACAATAAATTAGTACACATTGTACTAAATTAGTACCTACTTTCATTATTAACTAGTAAATTCTTCTGTGAATTTTATGTAATTGTGTGTAAATTCTATTATAGTAAATATACGATATTTACTGAAATAGAATAGAATTCTACTTTGCGATTTATTTAGAAAATACTGAAATATGATTCTTGGGAATAGTGACAAAAGAACTAAGCACAAGTGGGAGTACAGAAGTTCTACTACAGTAGACACTAGATACAAATAATAAGAGAGTAATTGTTGCTAATTTATAATAGCGGATTTAAACATCTGCAAATGCAGATATACTAATGAGACTAGAGTGAATATACATTTTTGGACTTCGTTAAGTTAGTTTAAAACAGATAATTAGTCTCACGGTAATTATATAAAACGGAAACCAGGTCGGGCGGTTTTATATTTAAAAAAATACAAAACCCGCCCGACCCGATGTAATCGATTTTATCGATGATACGATTACGAACATCGATTTTATCGATGATAAAAAATGTGGGTTTTTTGATCCATAGTGGTAACCAACAAAATGATAATAGATCCTAACAAATGGTTAAACTTTGTCAGTACTTATTAACCATTGGTTACTTTAACTTCAAAAACCTACCTTAACCAAGCACTCACTGAAATCTTTACATAATAATATCGTATGTTGTGTAACATTTTCTGGTCTTCAAATCAGTTGTTCAAACTTTGAGGATAAAAAATAGACTTTACACATCATTTTATTATCTATGACCTCTTTGCTTCGTTTTCCTCAGTGTTGAGGGTAGTGATCCCACAAGGACCCCACTGATCGCTTTGTCTCTGACAGTTTCACGCCACCGCACGATCTGTAATATGGCGTTTGATGTGGATATGGTCATACCAGTACATTGTACTAATAGACGGCTTTTCCCTTCCAACTAACTGATATATCTTTAGAGTATGTGGTTTGCAAAGAGAGATTATCAGAACCGTATATGGTTGTAATGTTCACAAAGTACAAAATTAAATAATTATATGAAGAAGTATATCCCACCAAAGAAAAAACTGAAGTGCTTTTCTAATATAATAGAAGTGAGAGGGTGCCTGTTTGTTTGTTTATATTTCATGTTGATACAACTATACCGATCTGGTTTTAATTTTGCTCTTTTTTCCTTTTTTTTATGGGAATGAGTGACGTGACGAGCTGGTCGTTTACCTGATGTTAAGCAACACGGCCGCCCATAACAGTTGCAGTGTCACTCGAAACTTTAAAATAATAAAGTTTCTCGTGACACTGCACAGCGCACGCCATCCCGAGACATCACCCAGTCTAGCAATCAGATTATTAGACTGTGTAATCAGGTCATAAAGTCTCATTTGCCCAGTAATTTCACTAGCTACAATGCCCTTCAAACCGGAACACAGTAGTGCTTGCACACTAACAGAATAACAGAATAACTGGCAAAGCGGTGGTACCTACCTAGACGAACTTTGCAGAAAAGTCCTACCACCTAGTAAAAACTGCTTGCTTAACAATTTACTAATTCATTGTGCCAAATATCTTTAGTTAGAAGGTAACAACAATACAACAACAACAACAATTGTTGTTCGTTGTAGGTAACAACAATTGTAATTACCGATTAGATAGACATCGTAAACATGTAAGGTGAGAGCATACCACCTTAATTCCATACAAAGAAGCCAACGTTTTTCTATCTTTAAATTTTATTTGAATACAATTAGTTTTATGTCGTCTACATAGTAAAAAAAATTATATACGTTTTCAAAAAAAGAAGAACAAACTGTGTAGGCGTGTAGGCGTCTATTCCAACGATTGATTCCAAAAACAAAAGGTTTTGTTAAGATTTAGAGGGTGAAAACCGTTTTCCCCGGAAACGGTAAAACGTAGATAATTAAGTCACAGGCTCTACTGTCTCTATCGCAGAGCGATGGCCATATCGTTTTTAAACATCAGGGGGGCAACCACAACCTCTTATAGCACTATTCTCTTATATCAATCATACATTGACAAATGACATAAAAGCAAGAATACTGTATGTGTTGTGCTGTTGTGTTGTGAGCCAGAGACGTTTTGATGACGTCACGTTAAATCGTTCACTCAAATACAACTGTCATGTCATACCTTTACATCATGTAGACCCTGATGTGCGACAGTGATAACGCCATATAAAAATGTAGACGTCTCGTTCACACGCATGAATACTTTATAAGTTCACGGTACGAATTCGAACAATATTATTGTAACCTTTAAATAATAATGCCATGAAACATGATGGTCTGTATTAGTTTCTGGTAAGCCTGCTGGACGGTGTTCTGGACAGATTATCCGGATTTTCACATTTCTAATTTGATACGACAACAACACAAACACTTCACGTTGTTTGTTACAAGTGCTACGAAAATAACAAAGTTTACTTTCTATTCTGTAGCCAAATGCTACGGCGTAGAACAAGGCCTACGAGCTACGAAATTTGTAGCAAAATACTATGGGGTATATTTTAAGAAGTCTGTAACTTAGGTTTGAACCCGTAATGTGTTCCAATGATCAAATAATCGATCATTCGCTACCAACTATGAGTACGTTATTAATAATAATAAAGACGATGCTCTAAATACATTATAATGAATAGATTAGGCCCTGCACTACTGCCTGCGGCACTTTACTAAAAGAAAACGGTTCTCTATTTGTCTGTTTTTTATTATTTATGTTATACTATATCCCTCATCGCCATTCGCCTGAAGACGTCCACTAATTAACATAAGCCTCCATCTGTATAGAGCACCACTTTGAGCGGCTGCTTGCGTCCTGCATCTATCGGCTCCCCGCGGTCTAACTAGTGGACGGGTAGCCTACACTACGTCGTCATCAATGATAAACAGTTTATTTCGTATTCCTCCATTTCCTGCTAATGTTTATTTTTGAAAGAATAAGGGCTCTTATTTGAAAATAAATGTAAAATACATCTGTCAAACCAACTCCTGGCAATTGAACTCGCGCAGACTTCTTTTTAGGAGAATTTGAGGATGGGTTTAATATTATAATTATTTGATTCGACCAAACGCCTTTAATTTTCAAAAGACCTGCAGCATTAAATCCTTCTTATACATTGTTTAGTGCTAAAGTATAAATAACAGTATCCATTTTACGACGTGTTATATAAAACACTCCTTACACCACAGATATCTATTATACTAGTCAAGAACTTACTACACCTTAGTCACACTAATATTATAACAAACGCCTAAGTTCTGAGTAGAGTGTTTTTTTTGTTTAGAATTTGAATTGAATTTGGAATGAAGGTAGATTACTGGAATGGATTTAAAAATGGAATACTTATATAAGAGAGTTAACGAAACTCTATTATAAAGTTAAAAATCAAAGACTTTTATAGTACATACCTCTTTGTTAAATATACGACAATGACGACAAGTAGCAAGCCATTGGCATTCTATTTGGTATTCAATTATTTTACCTATTCACATCAGTGCCGTACCCTTACTATATCTTCTTCCTACTTCATGTATCATAATATGTATTTAACGGCGCAGATTAAGTGGGCGCAGTAGCGAAGTTTGTCTCTATATAGTGACGTCAACAAATTACTGATCACATTGAGATACGCATTAACGAGAGAATTTCGTGGAAATTACGTTTCTTGTCAATTTTTATGCCAGAATCGTAGGCGAGATGGAGAATTAAGTCCCATAGATAATGTATTTATGCGTATAATGATGAACTTTGAGTATTTTGAACTAGGTATACATAATAACAGTTTCAATGAATAAAGACTTTAAAAGAGATTTTGTTATCAAGCATAATTCAAGAAATACATTTTGGAAAAATAATTGTTGATCTTTTTAATCTTGCCTTACAATCCTTCTACACATGGCTACACTTTTAATCCTGGGCAGTGATTCTCTATGGAAACACAGATTCCACACGATTCGATTCCACGTCGTTATCGTGTCTTGTTCAAATCGTGTCACAGCGTTAGATATACCTTCACTTTAAATTAAAGTTATCTGTATTTTGAATGAAATATATTAACATAAGTGGTAATATCTTTTGATGTGTTGATGTTTCGGAACGCGTCTCGGTAAAACATACGATTTTTGACAATTCAAATCGCGCCAATTCCAAATTCATTTCGCGCGGTTTTGTTTTCGTTTCATAGAGAATACAGTTTCGCAGATTTCTTATGTAAGACAAGGAATTCGCGTGGTTTTGAAATAAGGAATCGATACGGAATAATGGCCCTGAAAAGTTTATATTGCACAATCCAAATCGTGTAAGTAGATGAAACCACAGCCTTCCAGTAGATAATAAAAAATCTGACACTACTATTTTTAACTCCGTGATCGATCTGTCCTTGAAATTCTGTAGATTTCCATGCATTCAATCGTGTTATTGACTGATATCAGACCGCCCAACCGATAACAGACGTATCAAGTATTCATCGACGATAAAATATAAACGTAGAAAAACTTATTGTTTTTAAAGTCTCAGCCCGCAATGTGGCAAAACGCGTGACACTGGTCGGTAGCCACGTGCTCGGCATCGTGAGGTTTTTAATCGAAAGATAAATGCGGGCCATAGATGTCTCGATCGGTCACCTGGCTGGTTACGCAAAGGCTACAGTTTCTTCTGGCGAGATGAGTCGCGAACCCGTTTTATTGCATGAGGGACGCGCATCGGCTGGCCTCGTGGTCTCGCCGGCGGTGCGACGCGGGCGGCGGAGCCTCGTGACAGTTAGAGGTTCACAAACTTTTGCCGTAGGCCGTCTAATATTATTCAAGATTCTTGCCATCTGCAAATTTTGGGCTAAATATAGAAACAAGCTCTGTGTCTTACCCCTAAGTGAGAGTTAAAAGTCAGTTTCAAAAGGTCCACCCGCATACATGAACCTGAAATTTCGGAAGTAGATTTTTGGCCTGGTAGAATGCTGGAATACCGCACTTGCTGATATATTTGTTTCTATGTTATTATGATTATTTATTTTGTGACTTTAGGGCTTTGGGTTACTTTTAGTTCTTACATAAACATATAAAATGACAACGTGCAGGCCACCTCGCTTGCGTAACCCATAATTGATGGGGAATACAGGTTCTCGAGTGGAACACAGGCTAAGAAATACCACACCACCAATAGCAAAGCAACTCAAAGCATCGCGCAATATACGTTGCATAACTTTACCGATAACAATGGCTTGTCGAGCTTTGCTTCTTCTCACTGGATGGGCGACTGCTATAAAAAATGGTATTTACAACTGAATGCCTCGGAGGGCAAGTTAAGCCATATCGATATCGTTCTTATTCGGTCCAATCAAAAAAATGGGGGGTCGTTGGATGTAAGAGTAGGGAAGTTGCCACGCAATGTGCATGGTATTCTAGAGGAAAGACATATTCTAATTGTGACCAAGTAATGCTAATTGAATCCAAGTAGTATATATAACTATTTAGCATGAAACAGCTGCGATCAGAACTTTAATTGAGGGTTGAAACATACTAACGCGATCGCAAGCCGGCCTATTACTGCGCGGATCTTTTTTTGGGGTAAGTGCATTTACGCTACCCCATCAACTGGGGGAGCATGTTAGGGTATGGCATGGCGCCTTGTACCGGAACCACGGGTACGGTTTCTCACTTCCATGACTCCGGCAGCGCAGGAACTTCATTACTTGCCTTGTTGCCATTACTTACACCCCCCGCAGTTTTTGCTTGGGCAAGCAATCCTACAACCCGCTAGATGGCATGCGCAATCACAGCACACGCCTCCTTCGCTCGTGCTGGACTGTTCTGTTCCAACCTTCACAACAAATTTCAAAGTTACAAACAGCTCCAGTCGGTTGATAATGTTTATGCAAAAGTTTCCTGTAAGAGATTAGTTTATAGCAAGTAAGCCTGTTAATTTACTTTCAGCTCTTTGTTGTAATTCTGTATGATGCAATTTTTATACCTGTTGTACTTCTCAAGTATTTAACCACATACTAGTTTGAAAAAAAATGGTGATCTGAGAGCACCAAACAGTGACAGAAAAATGTAGGGTAACTTACTACCCTAGAGTAGTAGAGTTATCTACAGAAAAATACTTACCACTCGAGTGGCGACCACGAACTGGCAGACGCAGTGTAGGCCGGCCCTCCACTAGGTGGACCGATGATCTAGTGAAAGCCGCGGGGAGTCAATTTAGTTAGTTTTCAAGTTTTGTGTTGAATTATGTAGATATTTAAAATTATCTTCAGAAGTCTTATTGCTATTTCAGTAAATTCAAGTAGAGTTTTACTGATTTTTAATACACTTTACACGCTTGTCACTTGAACTCTTGGTAAACTAACATCGACGAGTTCATCCAAACATCACAGATTATCCAAATAAACCCTGCCTACGTAAATAAGATGTAAGTAGATAGTGATGTAAATTACGATCGAGGATCTGTGACCTTTTGAGTATGAGCTGAATATTCGGTATTTGCATTTACTTAATAGGTAACGATTCAAATATCAAAATAGATACATTTGGTAAAAACACGGTTATTACACAGTATGTTATTGATTGACTTGATAAGGTCATTCGACTCATGTTAAGCGTCAAGGCCGCCCATAGCGGTAGTGGGTTGCAGTACTTGCAGTGTCACTCGGAACTCTAAAGTATAAAGTTTCGCGTAACTCTGTACTTTCGTCATCTGAACCATTAGTACAGAGTAGCAATAAGATTCTACACTTCTGAAATCCATTTGCCCTGAGTGTAACAAAAAAATCTAGGTCTGATTTGCCCAGTAATTTCAATCCCATAGTGCCACAGCTACAGTGCCCTTCAAACTGAAACATAGAAACATATAATGCTTGCACACTACATACCTAAGTCCTACCAATACATAATAAGTAGGCCGTTTGCAATAGAAAGTTTTTACGCCTTTTGGCATATGTTTTTGTAATAGAATAGAATGAAAATAACTATAAAGATGGAACTTACCAAATAACACAAATACTAAAGTTTCTAAATTACAACCCTTTTTTTAATTTAAAAATAATTAACTTTCATTTTCTTAAGTCCAGAATATTGAGAACCACAGCTTGTCACCACGTTTTTAAGTATACCTACGATTGTCTAAGTAATATTGAGTCACGTGTACGTCCACATTTTTTTCTCTTTTCTTCATCTCCCTTCATTTAGTCAATACACATTTTCTCACATTTACCAAGTACTTACCATACGTAAACCTTCTAGTTCTAACCTAAGAAAATTTTGCAAGTTAGTCTATCTTTAGTGAACGAACACATTTTATTATTCATTTGACCATTAAAAAAGTGTATGTGTTTGTTCACAAAAATAAATAAAACACACAGAATTATACGCTTTGTGGTCCTTGCTTAAAAATAGGATCACTTTATCTCTTTTTCCTTGGATTCCGTAAGAATCGGCTAAAAGAATATACCTGGGTAACAGTATTCCCCATGATCTGCCGTTCAGCAGTAGACATCTTAAGCTAATAATGATGATCGTGATAATAATGATCATGAATTAATAAATTCAGAAATGCTCAAATACCATTACTAAATACAATACGGTTTGTACCTAATAGCTAGAACAGATAAATTTATCATACATTTATAAATCTATGGTACTGGCATACACACGACCCTCATGGAATTAGGTCACCGCTCATCATAGCCTATATTTTGAACATCTGTAACACCATGTACCTATTGATTGCCTGCTTTATGTAAAAAAAAGTTTCTACCCCTTAGGTACCTTATAAGTACCTACACTCTTAAAATGTTATATGGATAATCAAGGTCAGATCCCCTTACGAAACAATACGTAAAAATAAATTTACTTATACGAAGATTCCCGGAAGTTCAATCACCCCGGGTGCTAGATAAATAAAACTTATGATTGAGCTTGAGAAAGAAGTGGTGGATCAAATAAGCATATTGAATTATTAGGATTACCTTGTTCTGCGAAATCTAATCTGAAGCCGTTATCCATCTCATAAATAGCGCAATATTTTTGTTTCTTGTGAATTCTATGAAAAGTTCTATTGAATTATTATACCTACATCTTATACACCCCCCCCCCCCCCCCCCTTTATACACCTTACCTTATTCCACAATACCTATTTTCATAGAACGAAAGATCTCATGGGAATGATTTTAATGTGTAAACCACACTTAATACCACCACCACCATATAATATCTTTAACGAAAGATCTATTTCGAAGATTGCAAGTTTTGTTTATTTCTGTATAGTATTAGCTTTAGCCGGAAGTGAAGTATGTAGATACAGCGCACAAACAATAAGTCAATAACCTCATATATTCTCAAGATGGGCTATATTTGGATGCGATCCCTTATCAGTTTTCCCAATTTCTACAAGAGCATAGCATTCCTTCTTAACAGCGCATGGAACCTAAATTACATATTATAGATTCCTATGTATCTAATCACTGTTAGAATATTATAGGATCACCTTTAAGAAGCTATATCACTGGAGTAATGAAGTGGACCAGGGGGGTCACCACAAGGTCTTATAGCATTATTACTTCAATCATACATTGACAAATGACATAAAAGTAAGAATACTTTAATGTTGCAGAGCCAGAGCAGTTTTGATGACGTCAATCGTTCACTCAAATACAACTGTCATCATACCTTTACATCATACTGACACTGACGTGCGACAGTGATAACGCCATTTAAAAATGTAGACGTCTCGTTCACACGCAGGAATACTTTATAAGTTCATGGTACGAATTTGAGCAATATTATTGTAACCTTGAAATAATAATGCCATGAAACGTGATGGTTTTGTATTAGCTTGTGGTAGCCCAGCAGGACCTGCGTGAGCTCCGGCGCAATAACTTGAAGGAGCTAACTCAAGATAGACTTAAGTGGCGGCTCTTTTTATCTTTGCGGCCAAGACTCATTTTGGACCACTGCGCCATCCTGGCTAGTTATGTAGTTAGTAAGAAGCTAAGTTGAAGTTAATAATGAAAACAGATTTTTAATAATAAACAATTGAAATAATATCCTTGTCCGCTTTCTGACTTTTGACTGCCATGTGACGTGCGTTGATTGAATTTTGCTTATGTAAATCATCTATTATATTTTGTTGTGTGCTATTTATTTGAATGTTTTAATACTTGCATATGACGTTAAATATGCAATTAGTGACTATTTTAAAATTTGGCATCTCTCACCATTTGTACGCCTACTAGGGCAAAACATATAGAACTTTATTTGTTTTGTAAGATCTGTATGCATTGTGTATGTTACAAACCACATGTTTATTCAAATAAAGAATCTTTATCTTCTATTATCTGGAAGACTGTGATCATTGCTTTGCCTAATCAAACAAAAAAATCTATTTTTTTCTGGTTAGTGTTTGATTATCTATAACTATCGCGACTCTGCTGAGCTTAATCAACTTTAGAATATCGTTTTCTTCAACTATGCCCTTTCCTATTTTATCTCGCTGGAGTCCATAACTTTTTATGGTATGCTGCGAGGCAGAAGAATTAGGGCTAGGTCATGTGGCAACCTTTAAACAGGAATTTTGATTACTCAGCTAGGATTAAATGACTTCCACGTGACCTAGATACGTGACTAGCAAAGCACGAGAAGGATTAACGAACCGTATGAGCTAGTTCATCTCATTTCTGCAGCCACATATTTCTATTGCGTGCTAACTCTTCTGACACAATACGTCGTGGAAACAAGATAGAGTCCAAAAACTAAAACCCGACTACCTAATTATTTATGATGGCATTTTTTCCCTCGCCCAAATGAAGGGGTGTTGTATAGTATAACTAATGGTTACACTTACCTATGTGCAAAAATGTGTGTTTAGTGATTTTATTTTTTGTTAATTATACTTTTAAGTAGGTACCTACTTCTATCATCTATCATCTGTGCTACAACTTTACAAGCCATATGCAGTTGCGCGTTAAACTGAGGTCCCACCTAGCTATTTTTTTCAAATTACAACACCGTTTAATTCCTAAAATATTGATCCTACAGTAAAAATGGATAGAATCTTTTTTATGGCGAATGTAATATAGTTTAATTTCACAGAAAAAATTGTAATGCTAATCCTAAAGGTTTCTGAGATATTAAAAAAACTCGCGGACAAAAAAATATATTTTTTCGATAAACATGTCATGTTTAGTATCAAATGAAAGGTCTTTATGAGTACGTTTAGAATATGTACAATTCGTATATCTATGTATACCTATGTATAGCCTACGTATAAAAATAGGCGCCAATTTTCTGGTTTTGTTGTTCCCTGGTTGTGCCTAAACTACTCATCATATTTTATCACATTTGATACCAATCGATGCGTATTGATACTCTGGGTGACATAGGGTACATTAAATTATATTAAACCCAATATGGCGGATTTTATGACCTATCCATTCCACCATATAATAAGAAAACTCGCTAAACATTAGGCAAACAGCCGAAATCATTCGTGTAGTCTTAAAAATTGGCACAGTTATACTTTGAAGTGTACTGATGAATATACTAAAAATTTCCGAGGGTGGGGGGTAAGTAGAAGGAGGGGGAAGGGCTTGAATAACACTTTTTTCGGATATTTGCTTATATCTCCTAGGTACCTACTTAAAAGTATAATTAACAAAAAAAAAATCTCTAGTCATGTAAACACACATTTTTCAAATAGGTAAGTGTAACCATTAGTTATACAATACAACACCCCTTCATTTGGCCGAAGGTAAAAATGCCATCATAAATAATTAGGTAGTCAGTTTTTAGTTTTTGAACTCTATCTTGTTATCTTCACACTCTCGGTAAAAAGAGTCGTTTAATGATCATTAAAAAATATGACTTCATAGTTTTACCGGCAATCGTAAAATACTTTTAGCCAACATTTTGTCACACATTTTTAGATACCAGTAGGTATCAAGCGAATGTTTGAAGTACCTATAATGTTGAAATCACTGTATATATATTGATAAAAGTCCTTTTCGTTAAAATTCGAGAAAATATTAAAGAAAATAGATCATGCTGGGAAAAGACTATACAGAACGCAAAGCAATGGTTGAGACAACTAAAAAAGGGGTTCTAAAATAAAAGCTCAAAAAAAATTGGGACATATTATAAGCCAATCATCGCTTTCAATCACAACTTTAACCTCAATCCGTTACAATAAAGGTGAAATGACTTATTCCTAATTGTATAGTCATCGCGTTCGCGTGGCCGAACGCGTGATACAATTTAAAACTGAGGTGAAACCCTCGTCAAGCCTTTGAAATATGGCATTGTGTTATTTCACCTTCAATTAGTTAAACCTTCGCCATCGTCCTTGTGTCCCGCTGTTTGTATTTTCAAGGTATTTCCTGGCCCTGCCTTTTCAAAACTGAATTGTTAATTTCTAATATTTTCATACAATGGACCTTCAAAGTAACCAATGCGCGCTGCGCAACCAAAGGGCACGACCCGACAATATGTGTCAAGGATGAGTCTGAAAATAGAAATTTGAGATTTTTCCTTACTCCTCAATTGGTTAAAGTGATGATAGCCACCAACACAAGACTACCTGGCCATGGGTTTGAATACTACAAAGAGCTTGACTTTTTCGGTGAAAGAGAATATATCGTGATTTAAACATTATGAAATGGGCCATTTTAAAAAACTAAGTGCAAAGTACCTGTAAGTTTGTAAGCACCTGTATTGTTTCATTAATCAATTATACATTATAATTGAACATAATAATATCACTCGTTCCATTCATTTCGTTTCAGTCTGCATTAAATAAGTTAGAGTACAATAAACAAGCTTCCTTAGACCCATATAGCGACCTAGCCTAAGCCTAATATTAATAGTTTCAAAAACATATTTGGTTTTGAGAGCTAGTTTAGTCAGCAGGGTTAAAACTTAAAGTTAAAGGGTCAGCAATCGGAACTCAGCAATGCAATTGACGGATAGATGGACATCTTATCGTCACTTATATGGTGACGGTGACTGCCGACATTACTGTCTGTCTTGGTCTTGGGGTGGGTTTCCTAATCTTCAGTTTAGGTAACCAACGGCTAAAAATTCTAACGAGATCATTGGGTGCAGAATTGTTTAGCGTTTTCAACCATTAACTAACGGATCAAAAATCCCACCCTTATTAGCATTTAGTTAGAACAGTTCTCTGGCTAACATTACTACTTATTTCAATTTCTTTGATGCTTGTACATTATTCAATTCTAGCAATACCCGTGGCTAATATTAAACTTTTATACAGCCTGGAAAAGTGAAGGCCACGCCAGTGCAAACCAAGCCAACGTCCTCGAACAAACACATATAAGTTATAGGTGTTCTTGTGTGTATGTGCAAGGTGGTGTGGCATCGAGGCTGTGATCTACTTTTGAATGGAGGCTCGTCATGACGTAAGGGAGGCGTAGCCGTGACGTCAGCAATAAAACTGGGTCACGCGGTCGTAGACCCCACTGCAGTTGGAAACATGTACTCGCGTTGGGGCCTTTCCAAAAAGCTACTAACTACAAATTTTTCAAATTTTATGGTGAGTTTTTAAACATATTTTATAATCGTCTTGCCCAATACAAAAACATTGTGCTTTTTAAAAGTAAGAGTTAACTGTACATAGAGTAGATTTTAATCAAAAAAATTGGAGACACTACTATCGCCATTTTGTTTTATTGTACATCCATCATTACATTCCTCAAAAAGCTCGACAATTTAAAATTTCATTTAGCATGACGACTTGATCATACTTTTACGGCTTAACCACCACACCACAGAGAGTTAAATTATATCTTATCCTTAAATTAGGTAAAGTTTTCTGTTAGTTAAGTAATTCAAACAAAGCATCGACAGCACAGAGCTTTGAAACAAATGACGCGAGGCGGAGGTTTTTTGCTCTGTGATCGACAGCATAGCTGTTTTTTTTTATATATTCAAGTTAAGGTAGGGTAAGTTAGTTACCGTATGATACTTACCATATACAGCAGTAATTATGTGTCCAGAGTTTCAATTCAGACCTAGTGCCAAGGCAAGCCTATAGGAGGTTTACTGGTACGTAAAATGAAAAAATAAAACACAAGACTTGTGTCCTTGTGTGTTGTCTACTTACATGTATACAACAAAAAGTAACAGAATCATCAAAGAAGACGTAGGAACGGTAAACGCTGTTTTTTTAGGGTGAAGATAATATTGTCGAAAAGTGTTGAGGCAAATAAAGAGTAGCCTCCTACGAGTTAACTTACTGCTCTCCTAGTACTTATGTATAAGAGTATTAGGCACAAACTGCATTCAAGCGCAATCGCGTTGTTTTTTCAAGCAATTGTGATAAGGTATTGCTTTATTAATATTAAAAATAATAAATTCCGACTTACACCACTATTCATCTGCAACCTTCCCATACCCTCGCTCCATTGAAGGAGCGAACTAGGTCAGCAGCTGCAACCCCCTCCATCGGCAGAGCCCCGATCGATGCCCCGTCGTCAATGAGAACCAACCCTGATGCTGAAAATGCCACACGGACCCTTCTATTAATAGAACTCGAGGCAGAACTTGATACCTTGTATAGTGATATCCGGGGCCCAAGGCTCTAAGGCCATGAGAACACTCATAGCTGCTGACGTAAGCGACCTTTAAAGCCGTGCTCGTAACTTATAAAATTTTAAAGGATGAAGGGCTTTTAATAAATTGATTAGAAAAGACTTTCATGATTCATTTGCGCTGTTTACACTGTACTTTCTCATTTATAATATAGGTAAGTACATATTTGGTTAATTCACATAACATGCAGGCGAGTGTGTGTATCACAGAGCAAAAAAAATACGCTTCCATAGGGGAAGCGTCATTTGTTTCATAGCTCTGTGGTGTGTATATATAGCATTTTTAATAGCTATTTTTCTAACATTCTGGGTTCGATAAGTTGCGACCTCAGCTAATTTATGACCTAAAACTACGTGTAATAAGTTTAATTCTCATGTGTCTTTACGAGGCGAGGTCACTAAGTATATAGGATTTGTTTTTGTTTATACGAACCGTGCGTATTTCTGGTTAATGCGTATATCTGGGTTAATGAGAAAATACTCATAAGGTTCTTGGAACGCATACCCAAATACATACCCCAAAATAAAAGTTAATTAGGTACTACCCACTATTGAGTAAGTATAAGCAGACAACTACTTTCCAACTCGTTCAAACAAACAACTGTTGCAGGCTATTTTCGTATATTAATTAATTTTGCAAGTAACCAAATATATCATCAGCAACAAACACAATCAAAATATTGATATTTATTTTAAATCATCTCTAATAATGATGCTATATTTAATTATTCAATGACTCCACCACCACCACGTTAACGGAAAACATCGTGAAGAAGCCGAATCAGCCAACACTTCGTATGAATAAAGGCCCGGGCCACAGCAGTGAGAACGTGTAGGATGATGAAAAAACAAGCAAAATTAAACTGTAAGGCAACTTTGCTTTTTGCTCTCCTTTGCACCACGGTATAGCGTTGAGCGTTGTAAAGTCCACTTTTGAATCACCCATCCAAACAATGACAGCAACTACTTTTAACAACGTTTCTGAACTTTAGAGTAGACAGGCAAGTTCACCATAAGTGCTACGAATCTAATTGCTCACTGTAGGGGTAGCACGAACATTTACGTGGTAGTAATTGTAACGTTAGCATACGTCAGTTGTATGGCATTTGATCAGCGCCCCATACAACTGACTTACGTTCTCACTTTTATAATAATCTCACTGTCTAGCACCAAAGAGTTAGGTTATAAATACTTAATGACAATAACTTAATACATATAACCAATACGCTATCCAACACGGCGACTGCGTGAATAACGGATGAAAAACACTTTTTCTTAATGTTCAACGAATGACGTGGCGAGCTAATCGTTTACCTGATGTTAAGCGTTACAGCCACCCATAACTAAATTAATAAGCTAAAAATTAATATTTTGTTTGCATTTGAAACGTTTGAAAAGTTTTTCTTGCATTTTCCTCGCTGTGGTGAGGTGAAATGTTGTGTTTAGCTCGGCAGCAGAGTTATTCTGCGTCTCGTACCTATGAAACATTCGCTACGTTCCGGATTCTGCATTTGAACCACAAACGTAGCGAGTCAATCCTAGAATCCTTCGCTTGTTCAGGTTTAAATTCAAGTACTCGCGCCAAAATTAAGTTTGCAGCCTTGTATAACACAGTGATTACACAGTGTATTAATCTGATTACTAGACTGTGTGATGTCTCAGGATGATGTGCGCAGTGCAGTGTCACGTGGAACTTTATTATTTAATTTTTGAAGTCCGAGTGACGCTGCAACTATTATGGGCGGCCGTGTCGCTTAACATCAGGTGAATGACAAGCTCGAAACGTCGTTCATTCTCTTAAAAAAATAACAAATAATTATATCCAGGCAGCGTAATTCCTGGAAAACTAGCTGAGTTGTCTTTCGGCTAACTAGGCACCCTGCTTTCATGTAATCCAACGTGCATTATCTTTCAGCGTAAGTCATTCTGATAGGCACTCCTTAAAATTCGGGAAAATTCAACGTTGGTGTTTCTATGGCATATTTTATGAGTTTGGATAGAACAACATTTGTTAATAATTAAAATAATACCTACGCGTAGGTGATTAACACTGGAATTCATAGTCAACGCGGGGGCTCCTCTAGAGGATGATTCAGGCGCTGTGTGGCAAATTCTAGCTTTATGCATTTCATAAACAAAAGCAGCCCCAATCTGGCATGATCCGAGGCTGAATGCTGATTGTCCGAATTTCGTCAACCAATTGGTCCACTTGCTTTCATTTTGTGTTATTTTATTATTTTGTGAAGTGTCGTGATATTTAAAATACGAATAAGGTATATCGGTACCGTTTCTTCAACATTTACTAGTTAAAATAATATATTTAACACAAAATAGGCACACAAAATATACAAAAATAATATTTCTTTTAATTTTTTTGTGAGTGAGTGACGGGTAACATTTTTGGCGCGACTTTTGATAGTTCAAAAGTTGCGTCAAAATGACACTCGACAGAATTATCATAGACAACTTGATTGAAATCGTAGAGTATTTAATTAAAATACTGTTCCGTTAGGGGTTTCTCCAGTGATTGTTTATGAAAGTGAAAGAAGAATGATTACGCATTTAATCTCTAGGTAAAAGTGGAATGATAGATTTTCGGGGTTTGTTCAACCTTTGTTTATGAATACCACTGTAAGTGTAAAATTTTCTATAACATTATTATACAAAATTTCAGGGAAAACCATTACTTTATTGAAAACTTTTTACCCAAATGCACTCAACAAGCCGGGTTTATATTTTGTATTTGTATTTGTATGGGTTGAATGAATCTACGTCACCGCACCTGACGCGTCACGCCTTCACATGTTGGCTATTATTCTGTCGCCCCTGATAGGTTAATTGTAGTAGAGTTAAGTGACCGCATAAAAGTTCACTGATTTGGATGAAATTTCGTTAAGAACTCTGAACTTTATTGTCGGCCTTTGCATCTGTTGCTTTGAATATGGATTGGATAAAAAACAAATGACATTCTCTAGATCGCTTTTATTTTCTAATCCCCGATGCATTTTATTTTTAGCTACCTTTTTATTTTCAACAAGTTTTCAACCCACATTTAAGAAGTAATTAAAACTAAGTAGATGCAAAATAAAGAAAATTAGTATATTTAGAAAAATATGCGATACTTCACGCGCATTCAAACATGAAAATGTTTATTTAATCGTTATAAGGTTTTCATCGTATCTCGTAAAATATGTAGGTAGGTACCTACGTATCTATTCGAACAAAAGCAAATGATCCCCCGATAAGTGTGCCAAAATAAGTACGTGATCTAGGCGCACTTTTTTTTCTTATACTTATTTCGCCTTCACACATAGTATATTTAGCCAGTGTCAGGTATTAATTTTTCATCGTTTTATAAATATTCCATGTAAAGTCGAGTCTTAGCCACAGTCACAGTCCAGTCTAATTCAGGTAATCATAGTCCAGTGTAAGTCATGCTCCAGTAAAGTGGCAAGTAGTTGTGACAAGCTATTTACCTCCTTCATTTTCAAAATGTACTTACCCATGTTTTACAAATAAATAATCTTTATCTTTACTAGAAGCTTCTACGGAATTTTGGAAGAAACACGAAAAACCGCGTTTCACTACATTATATCACTTGCCTACACTCATGCTAGTAACTCAGCGTTTAATTTGTAAAACGCCACCAATTTTAAACATTAACACTGGAAAAAGCACACGTCTTGAGACATAATACAATGCAACGTCGTGAACTTTTCCGCGTTCCCGCCAAATCTCTTCAGGCGCACTTAATAACAGTCACACTATGACTTTTGAATTTGGATTGGAACACTATTTAATAAAAAGTTATGGACGCAATTCGTTTCGATAAACTCATTATATAATAAAAAATACCTACAGCAAAATATTAGGTAAGTACAGACTATTTAAATTTTATTCACACAAATTGAATAAAATCTAGCAGTGAAAGTGAAATATTAACACCTGAAATATTCGTTACTACTAAAAGCGTTTCTTATTTATTTTACTCATAGAGGAAGATAAAAAACCAATGATGTGTTACAAGGTACCAAAATTATTTAGTTGCCCTCGACTGACGTACTTTGAATGTTCCCTCGCTACACTTAGGATTCTACGTTACAATCCTTCGCTCCGCTCTGGATTCAAACAATCGCTCTCGCCACAAAATACATTAAGGCCTTCGTTCTCTATATCCGAGTAAAGTTCCGAGTTGGCTGGCCAGTGAGTAATACTGATCCGGACGTAAAGGCGTCGAGTAGTTCTTCCCAGTTTCACGAACGAAAACAGAGTTTCGATCAGCTACTCAGTAGGTAAAATTTTAGGGTGATCTGTAGCAACGTCAACTGTTCATTTCGTTCGTTCAATAGTCACCCTGACTGCTGTCAGTGACGCCATTTTGGGTTCGTTTTTTATTTTTTTTGACATGTTTATGTGCCAGCTATATGCTGCGGTGCGGTAGGTGCTCTTCAAAGAGTATTTATTCCCTACCTAAAAACAGTAAGTAGGTAAGGATTTACCTTTACAAAAAAGGGTACCAACTAATTAAACTAATGTAACGAGGAATGTAATACGAATTTAGATTACATTTTTTAGTTCAACGGGAAATGTAATAAGTAATACCTATAGGTACCTGAAATATGGTTTTATCTTGACGCAATAATAATAATTAAAACAACACAAAACAAAAATACCATAATATTATATAAGTATTTAACATATTATAATTGAACAAAAACTTTTTAGTAGTCATCATCATCATAATCATCAGCCTGATGACATCCACTGCTGAACATAGGCCTCCTCCAAAGAGCACCACTTTGAGCGGCTGCTAGCCTCCAGTATCCATCGGCTTTCCACGGTTCTGAGCGGACTGTTTTACTAATTAAATACAATGATTTCTATATTCATAACTATCTGATCTCGAAATAGAAACAGGAATAGTCGATGTTTATATAGCAGTAGCGTAATCAACAGGGTTGGTAGTTTTCTGTTCCGTAGATCTCAGTATTTTTGGCATGCAAACTATAATAATAAATTACAAACACATGCGAGGTTGCAACAAGTTTTGCCATAGCCGTCGATTAACCGTACTAATCGGCAGCTGATGTGTCCTGTAAGTAGCAGCCTGGTTTACGGGTCGGCTAGCGCTACTCGGACATTCTGAAATTCGTTACTGCAGTTACAAGTGACATTACGTGGTGGCTAGCCAACTCGGAACTTTACTCGAATATAGAGAACGAAGCGCTAAGTATGTACTCTAGGTAAATCTGTTAAACTATTTGAGCCCAGAAATTAAGGTAATTGAAAGCGAGATTGTGACCATATTCACTTAGCAAATCAATATTACAATTACTAGTTTATTATCCGTAGGGCGATCACGGAACTTTGATTTGTAACGGTTGCATTTCTATCAGATCTAATTCCGTGATTAGGATCACCTAGCCACTGTATTTATAACTTTTTGTTTGCGTACACCTACCTATACACTCCGTATGTCGACGGCCAACGCGAGTCATTTACCTTGTATGCCCACAATGTAGGGCAGCTTAGTTTTGCTACCCAAGGGCCCTTCAACGGCATTATTAACGAAAGGAAACTCGAATGAAGTGCAAAACAAACTCGACCGCGAAACGGAATGTCAGGTGGAAGTCAGTCACCGTGGAATTGTTTCCATTCGGATATCCGAAACTTTCAAAAGGCCAAGTAGGGCCGGGCCATTCTTGTCATAAAAGTCAAAATGATGAAGCCTTAATAATATCACCATCTGCCTGTCTGTCTTTAAAGGCCCTTTCAAGAGGTGGTTAAGAGGTGCCGAAATCCTGAGAGTACGAGTTTCACTTGTTTCTTGTTCTCTTATTTTGTTTTACAACAGACTAGCTAAACTAACGTTTCACCATGGCCTCGCTTCATGGGAAGCGACAATGTGGTCCAACGCATAACCATTTGTACTTACTCAAATAAATAAAAAATATCTCTTATCTAGCGTTTTGAGTCTTTTATAGTCCTAACGGCCATGTTACAGTCTAATAAGTAATAAGTATATATACGTTTCGAAGTTTTGAAATAAATATCGAATATAGATAAATTATTAGCAAGTTGTAACGTTCCATTATTTTTAAATCTATGTACTTACTTATCTCTTAGGTATCTATCCATATCTATGTTATTCACATCAATGCTGTGCCGTAGAAAAATGCTTTCGATGACAAGTTCAATGACTTACGTAAAAATAATCCATATTATGTAGGCACAGAATTCGCCCTATTACATAGGGCAGTCTTTATATGTAGGTATAGATTCTTAATATATCCAAAAAATCTTTCTATTGACAATTTCTTAGCGGAAGCTCATTCCTCTTTGAAAATATTATTTTGGCCATTCATGATATAACGGTACGTTCATGAAAAGACCGACGATCTATTTATCATTTTGCTGGACACATTTTCTATATAATATTGAAGCGTGAGTCGTTCATGCACATCGTGGCTATCTGTCATCTTTGTGTGACCTTATTTTAGGCATTTTAGGCGCCCCGCGGGTTCACTCACTGTTCACCCATTTTCCTGCTAACTTTTCCGGAATAAAATGAACCCTTGAGTTAGTCTCGGTAGTATTAGCAATCAATGTGGCAAAATTTTCTTCCAAGTCGTATCTGGCAATTTGACGTGAAATATAAACAAACAAACAAACAGACAACGTTTAACTAATATAGATTTGTAGGGATAAGGTCATTAACTTGGTTTCACTTTGTTGAGTTCCGTACCCATATGGTCTGACCATTCAATAGGCATGATGACTACTATTAAAAATGAACAGGTAAATATTACTTTCATAAAGAAGATTAAAAATGAATGCAATAATTGAAAAAATAAGCAAAATCGGTAAATAAATCACGGAGTAATAAGCTTTTAAAGTTTCTACAGGAGGCATCTCCTGTCCCTTTCTCGCGAAACAGAGCGCCCCCACAGTTACTATGAAAAATCTACTCGTGACGTCACATGCCAAAGAGATTGTATGAAAAGCTACCACAGCTTAGTAATGTGGTACTAAAACGACCTTCCTCTGACGTCACTGGCCGTTTAGCTATCTCTTTCTCATCCGGTTTTTAAAATGCTTGTAACACGGTCATTTTTTGAGATATTTAATTTTTGTTTACACTAATATTTATCTTTTGAGGAATATAATTAATTAATCCAAAAAAAATTTTTAATCATCGTGCCTATTACAGACGATGATGGTTGTCCATTCGCGTTTGTCCAAGAATTGCAATTAACATAGTTACCTAACTGTATCATCGCAAATAGGTGAACTTTTACGACTCTGGGTACCCTAACTTGTTAACAAAAGAGGGAAGATAGGTAAGTCATTATAGCTCCTTGAATGTTTGGCCGATTAGATTTACGTACGTGGATGGATGCAGGAGGCAAACAGCCGAACATAGTGGCGCTCTTTAGCATCACTGGACGTCTTCAGGCTGATGATGATGATAAATAGTGAGATTTATGTTTGACCACCAACTTATCTGATGGTGGTCAACGGTGTGGGTAAAGATATGAGGCCAGAGTAAAAAGGTACGCATATACTTACGTGCAAAAGTTTAGGTAGAGTAGCTATCAAATTAGCCAGAAAGATACTCAGGTGATATGTGCCCCCTAGTACGAGTTTCCGATTACGTGAATACGCGCGAATCCATTTAAAATTTGTACTGCCATTTTTAGTTCATCAACGTGTCCGCTAGGGGCGCTGCAGAGAAATGTATGGGAGAAAAGGGAGAAAACGTAAACGAATCAAGTTTTAGTAAACTATCGAAACTCGTACTAGGAGTACTGCATACGCATACTTATGATTTTCCGTGTGTAAGAAAGAAATGCCAAGACTTATCATGTGTAAGAAGCATTGCAACAGGGCTAATCAAGGAAGTTTTAAGTATATACTTAAAACTTTCTTGGGGCTAATTTGTAACTCGGTGAAAGTCCTTTGCTATTGTATAGGTAATTGTAGAATGTAGTTGTAGCACTATAAATGCTGGTGCTTGATATAGTGTCTCGTATAAATATCAGTTATATCAGGATGTTGTATGTAATGATGTACCTCTATAATTAAATCGCTTACGCTATACCACACAGTATGATAACAATATAATAAGAATCATCTTCATAATAATAATTTGTCTCCTTACAACTCACCGTCAAGGCGATAACCTCCGAAGACCTCTAGGAAAGATGACCTCTACACCGCTCTTTTGAAGTAAACCCATCGTAATTACTTGATAATATATACCCAGTCATCTACGTTCAGAATTTTTGTTTCACATCAATCTTCGTTTCGATCCTTTTAGAGCTCTGATGGGCGCTTAATAGCATCTTTTATGTTGTAACGTAAGTAATTGTATTAATGCTCGGAAACCTTCTGGTTATTGAACCGTGGCATTTGTCTGGTCAATCAAGTTTAGTCTAGGTCATATGGATAAGTTTCAAGATTATTAGGCATACCTATAGTTTCAAAATAAGGCTTGATCTACGAGTAGATCATGAATAACACCAGCCCCTCAATTTTGGCAAAACTCAGCGATTTCTGACTTAGCTTTCAACCTGCTAACCCTGCAGCAAGTTCACCCCGTCGCTATAATTTTACTGTCCTTAGTCCCATCACGTATCCACCGTATCCGTATTGGATCCTTCTTTACGTATATGTTACCCGATTCAGACTAAAAATAAAAACAGGCGCAGTGCTCAGAACTAAAAATTGAAGCAAAACAAAGGAATACGAAATGGCAAAATCGTATATACGACTTCACCATTTAAATTCTTAAGGAGTAATCAGGAGTAACAAGTGTAACTGTGTGTGTTTACAAGTGTAATAGGCACGCTGACTAATCTAACTAAACTCTAATCTAAAACTTAAAGTGTGCTTCCAATCGTAGCTCAAGAATAATATGATTATTATTTGATTTCACATTCATATTATTTTGGCTTCCCTTTCTCAGACAACTAGAGCTCTGAGTCTATACCGTTACTTTTTCTAGCCTGAGCTCAATAAATAGTCAATTAGGCGATGGCTTGACATGCCCCATAAGCCCAGTCAAGGTCAACGGGGCGACGACACCTATCAACAGCTATTTTGTTGCTCCAAATATATCTTCGATGCTGTCTCTTCGGGTATAGGCATAGGATAAACCAAACAAGTACTGTCTATATTGACGTCACGCTAGAACATTTTGTACCAATTTATTCCATGTCTATTATTGTTTATACCTATTTGTATGATAGATCTATGTAAGAATGCTGCGAGGGCGCAGAGTGCAAGCGCAGCAAAAATGCTTACGTGGCCGCACCACTCCTGCGTGCCTCTGTCGTCTCTCTACCGCCAATTGCGTCCGTATACGAATCGGTCGGTGTTTTAACCGCGAAATAATAACAGGATGACCTACTGATCAACTTAGTTGAGCAAAATACAGTTGAGCTATAGGGCATAAAATGGTCGGTAATACAAACTATGTCCTAAGTGTGTCTAACGCTGTTGGAATTGACGGCATTAGTCGTAATATGCTTATTCCTATACTTGATTACGTACTCCCCGTTCTTTGAAGCATTCTTAATTTTTCTATTTCCCACGCTGCGTTTCCTTCCTTGTGGAAAGAAGCTCAGATTATTCCCTTACCTAAAAAATCTAATCCTAAAACCTTTTCTGAATACCGTCCCATATCTATCCTTCCTTTCCTTTCTAAGGTTCTAGAACGACTGGTTCATAACCAGATCAATTCGATCTTGACCAGGCATAACCTTCTCAATCCCTTCCAATCCGGGTTTCGCCCGGGTCACAGCACGGTTACTGCATTAGTCAAAATCACTGATGACATTCGTCTTGAGATGGAGAAGGGTCAGTTAACCGTGCTGACGCTCCTGGATTTCAGTAACGCCTTTAACACGGTCGATTTTGATATCCTTCTTGCCATACTTAGCTCTCTTAACATATCTCCAACTGTAATTGACTGGTTTCATAGTTACCTGTATGGGCGCCGGCAACGTGTTCGCCTTGAAGAATCCTTTTCTTCATGGTGCAACACATCAGTTGGTGTTCCTCAGGGTGGCGTCCTTTCTCCTCTACTTTTTGCCATATTTATAAATTCTATCTCTCATAATCTCACTTCTTCCTACCACCTATATGCAGATGATCTACAATTGTATTGCCATACTCCGCTTAGCCCATTATCTGAAGCAATTGAAGCCACAAACCTTGACCTGTTAAAAATTTCAGAGTGGAGCAAAGCGTACGGTTTAAAAGTTAATCCTCTGAAAACACAAGTTATTGTAGTAGGTAGTTCTCGGACTACTTGCAAAATTAATTGGGACTTAACTCCAAAAGTAGTGTTTGATGGTGTCACCATTCCATTTAGTGATACCGTCAAAAATCTGGGTATAACTATAGACCGGTCGTTAAGCTGGGACCCTCAACTAGCTGCCACTAGCCGAAAGGTATTTGCTTCAGCTGCTTCGTTGCGCAGGCTACGAAACTTTCTTCCTACTACCACTAAGATTGCGCTCGCACTATCTCTCTTACTTCCGATTCTAGATTATGCTGACGCCAGCTATCTTGACCTTAGGGAGGACCAGTTAAATAAGCTTGAGCGTCTCCAAAATGTATGCATTAGGTTCATATTTGGCTTGCGCAAATATATGACCATGTTTCTGAGTTTCGTGCTAAACTCAAGTGGCTTCCGATTCGCCGTCGCCGGAATGCTTATGTACTGTCTCTTCTCTACAGTGTTCTGTTCAATCCTTCTTCCCCGCGCTACCTTCAGGAACGATTTAACTTCCTTCACACTTGTCACTCACGTTCTCTAATATCATCGGAGAACCTGATGCTAAACATGCCAGTACACTCGACAAAATTCTATGATTGCTCATTTACTGTGGAAGCTGTTCGACTATGGAATGCTTTACCCACTGACATTAAGCAAGCACCTTCGCTAAACATTTTTAAAGATCGCGTTAAACAGTTTTATCTTTCGCTCTAGCTATCTGATACTATTGTCTACTTAGCTCTTTTTATTCCTATAATAATTATCTGCTATTTACTTAGGAATATATCTATTTATTTTTATTGATATAAGAATAATATGTAAAATATGTAATATGTATACTTATAAGTATTATGTCTATTATGAATATGTATTATGTTTATGCAGTTTTTATGATGTTTATTGTATATTATTGTATAGTATGTACGTTTATGAACAGCTTTTTGGGGAAACCACCGTCCATATATTTTTGCGTTATTCCTTTCCATGCATGGTTGTCTGGAAGAGATCGCTTTAAGCGATAAGACGGCCAATTGTAACATCCGTTAAATTTGTACTTTTATTTATAATTTGTGTGTTTCAATAAAGAGTTTATCTATCTATCTATCTATCCTACTGCTCAACTGCTCAACTGGTTGAGCAATTTAGTTGAGCAGTGGGGAAGTACTGAAATAGAAGTATGTGCATGTAAAGCGACTATTTCATTGAAGTCCTCCCTGATAAGTAGGTATAGTGGCCAAGCACACGCTAGCAGTTAATAAATGTAATGTATGATGTCCTGTATAAGAATAATAATGTATATTCTTTGTTTTTAATTCAAGTAATTTTTTTAATCATGAATAAATGTTTCACTATATTTGAGCTGCCCATGCTCGTGGTGAGCTCGCTAGCGTCTTCCCATTTTCTAGATATTCCCTTAGTTAGTCCAACTTCGCTATGATTAAAGTTTTTAAATTATAATGAGTTTTGTTACCATTTCGGTTTCCTTCTTTAAAAAAAACCGAAACGGTAATACTTACTAGGTACAGCTTTCGCAGGTTAGCAATCATCAAACCAATTACATTTCGTTCTTGATTTATAGCGCACGTTGTACTAAATCATTCTGCGACGGAAACAAATTGTACCCTTATCAATCAGATCAGAGTAGGCACAGATTATATAACGGTTAGTACGCCCAGCAGAGGCCTCCAGTGTCAACGACCGTATCACAGCGGACCTTGTCCTGTAGAGCCTGGATAAATAAAGTTGTTAGTACCTACAGTTTCCGATTAGAGGGGCATCGAGATAGTTTATCTTGCTACCTCTCTAATCAGACCTATCAGGCTTGTTTTAGGTATTAGTAACAAGTGAGTGACGAATGAGTGAAATGAGGAGATCCGCGGAGAACTAAAGTGCCCGATATAGGTCTAAGAATTGGCATGTTGAAATGGCAGTGGGCAATAGAGTTCTCAAGGGGTGACCACGGACCGGAAGACGCAGCGCACTGTCCCCCCACAGTCGTGAGGAGCCGATTGATGCAGAAGGCGAGGAACCGCTAAAAGTGACGCTCTTGGGGGGATGCCTATGTTCAGCAGACGTCTTCAGATTGTTGATGTTGATGACAATGATGCCCCCTTTCTTTTGACAGAAAATTTAGATCAGGCTTGTAGAAACACGTTCAAGTTCTATACTAACCTACTATCTAAAAAACAAAAGTAGATAAACCCAATACATCAAAATTTAATTTTCGTAGCACTTCGTTGCTGATACTTGGCCATGCTACGGGGAGCTACGGGGCCGAGGCCCTGAACCAATAATAGAAAAGACAGGTTATAGTAACAGAAACTATAATTAGGTATAAATGAACTACTTATCCTAAAACAGTAAGAAACTTACATCTGGAATCTTTTTTATTTTCATGCTATGCTAGCGCTACGCAACTGCGCATAGATTTACGTCACTGACTGGCACAGATAGTTTTTTAAATTAGTATTATAAACCATTTAGTATAAACCATTCACATATTTTTATGATTTAATTACTCGTTAACTGTTTTTTGATACCAAACACAGGATTACTTCATCGACCGGACCACTTACTGGTAAACATAGGCCTCCCCAATAAAAGGCCACTTTAGGCACTTAACATAGAGGTTTGCCAATCCTAGTAAGGTAGGCGTCTTGGGGATCGTAGAAGATTTTAATGTACCGAGGCTATGCATTCTCTGGTTATTCCCTTAGCTCTTACAGCTGCCCTATGACCATTCACGCACGTAACGCGGCGCGTTACGATATCTTCGTGGAATGGTTTTGGGTTTAAAATGCTATTCTGTATGCCGTTGTCAAACTTGACAAACACGACAACACACGTTACACGCACGTCAAAAAACAGAAAACACTGGGAACAAACAATCTAACGCGTGGCATACAGAATACAATTTTTTGATTCCATGTTAATTCCATGTCGTTGCGCGTTAAAGCCCGCATTTATGTTTGGAGCATGTTACATGTCACGCGTTATTGGCACGGAATCTCCTGTGTCATAGCGAATAACCCATCTAGGAATGACGTGATGATCTAAGTAGTCGGTTGCCACACTACTTTTGGTAATAAGTACGTTTACTGCTTAGACCGGTATACAACCCAAGATACATTATATCTGAATCCCAGATAATATAATACCTACAGTACAGATGCCTCATCTCAACGGCATAACGCGGGCTATTTTACGAATTATTTGATTTCTGCATAACGCAAGATTATCAAGCGACATTTAATGCGTGTTGGCCAAGTATTGGGCCAAATGAATACACTGCATTACTACATTTTTTTCAAGTTCGGGCTATTTTCGTTTGTCAGGTACAAATGGGACCCCATGATCTGAATTATTTTTATCAGGTGCAAACGAAGGTTTTTAAAATCCGTTATAATTGTAGCTAAAATATAAAGTGATGTTACCAACATTTTTGACAAGAATGATTATGTTAAGAGCCGTATGGATGCGCGAGGCAAGTAGCCGTTCAAAATCGCCCGTATATTGGGAAGACATAAATGTTCAACAGAGGTCGTCGTCCATCTACAAATACTACTACTCATACCTAGATATGAATAGAATAGAATAGAATAGAATAGAATAGAATAGAATAGAATGGAACGGAACGGAACGGAACGGAACGGAACGGAACGGAACAGAACAGAATAGAATAGAATAGAATAGAATAGAATAGAATAGAATAGAATAGAATAGAAGAACACTTTATTACACACTAATGATGCCTGATCATGTGTTCATTGATTTTTGAATTCATGATTCAGTTTTCGTTTTTACTAGTCTAGCCAAGCAAGATGAAAAATCTTAAATAGGTACAACTAAAACTATGGCGCCTAAATGAGGATTTGATAATGAATTAGGTATCTTTAGTTCATTATAAAATCCGCATATGCGCGATTCATTTACCCCGAGAGAATAATCCACGTAATTGTTAGAAACACTTGCGTAACATGAAACAGACATAATATAACCAGTGAAAATCTATTGAAGTAGACAATAGTGCTTCTCTATTATTCTAATGGAAACAAAACAATCTATTCATTCATTGTCTTGCATGAAATACACGGCATGTGTACATACATACATTGGTAATATTACGCAACCTGTCGAAACCATAGGGAGCTATTTAGGTATATTAAAGGTTTTGTGGACGTCCTGCTGTCCTGTCAAACTAACACCTTAATGTCTCTCAAACACAGCAATTATGTTTATTTCTGGAATCCCCTAGGTAATGGTAGGTAGTACTATATATCTTTTCTGTGGTATTAGGGGAGAAATTGTAATTGGGACTTTTTTGTAATGTTTGCGTAACATTTTTTGTGGATAGAACAAAATTATCATCGCCATTATTATATCATTGATCAAATAAAAAAACACTAGTCCACTAGCAGTTGATGTTTTATTAATTGTTTAGGTGTACCCAATTATCGCCTAGAAACATGAAAATCTAAATCATAATGAATTCACATGTTTATTACTATATTTGTAAGTATAATATATTTATTTTAAAATGTGTTTATAACAAAATACTATAGGTACACATCAGAGTTGATCTGTTTTTTGATTTGTCAAGTGAATAAAGATTGTCAGTTTGCGGCCCGTGTTACTGCCAGTAATATAGTAACCGGGCAATATTATTATTCATTCCTAATAGGTACCGACAGGCTAAGTAGTAAGACGTGCAAACGGGCAATCATTTTCAACCGTATGCGCAATAATACTTTCGTTGTTTGTACCTACGTACTACTTGTACTACCAGTCATTCTTTCAACCCGTTGTATGTAACACGCAATAATATTCTCCCATATTCTACTAGTTACATAGAGACGCCTCTAGGCTCAAACAAATAGCACTGGTGGTAGGCACTTCCTAGCACACCAGTGAAGTGAGGTTCATAGTTGTATATCAGGTACTGATTTTCTTCAGAAGCGCTGGCAAAGGAATGGATGTTTTTTCTGCATTCTCTCACGAAGAAATCCATGAAGTATCTGTTAGCTTTGACGGCTTCGAGAGAGTGAGGATAGTTCTTCGATAGTTTCCACTCGAAGGAGCTCTTTTCAGGATGGAATTGAACGCCGTAGAACGGGTACCTGTAACCATAGTTCTCAAAGTTAATAAAGTTATAGCAAAACGTTACTTTTGCAGTGCGGAAATAACGTAGAGCTTATACGTACCTACTTAAATTCTTATTTAAGGCGGAATGTTTCACTCAGCGCGGCAAATTCAAATTTTCTTGGGTTTTTTGCCAATCATAGCTTAATTACTCAACGTGATTACATGAAAACTGTTTTTTCGCAAGTAAATAGAATGTATCAACAAATTAGGATTGAAAGTATCACCTAGATATCACTAGTTTAGCAACAAATGCCAATAAATAAACAAATTTCATCTTGATTTTTCAGGCTGTAGCCATTTGTTGCTAAACTAGTGATATCTAGTGATACTTTCAATCCTAATTTGTTTATACATTCTATTTACTTGCGCAAAATTAGTTTTTATGTAATCTCTTTGAGTAATTAAGCTATGATTGGCAAAAAATGCTAAAAATTTTGAATTTGCCGCGCTGAGTAATACGTACCCCCTTAAGTACTTAGATTACTATAAGTGACAATGTGGTTAATATCATTCCATGCTTATTCATTTAATGTTAAATTATAAATGTACCTTGTATGCTCGATGCTAGCGATAAACTGAACACCGTATTCATCGTCTGAGTGAGATGTCACTTTCCAGTCTTCGGTGAGGTTGTACGATTTGAGGTTCTAGAAAAGACGTAGCATCTGAGTTTCGACTGGACTAAAACACAAGACAATTGAGTACTATTGAAGTTATACAGGGTGATTGGTTCGTAGACCGTATCCTTTCAGCATAGTCTTGGGCTATTTTTAGGCGTAATATTACTTCATTGTCTTTTTAGTTTATCAAGATTTTGTAAAAGTTGGAAGAGCTCCCGTTTTCGAGTTTAAATCGCTGATTACGGAAGGTACGCGTGAGTTTTTGATTTTAATTACATCAAATATAAATATAATATAAATATGTGTGAACATTTCACATAGTGCCATCTAGCCCCAAACTAAGCATAGCTTGTACTATGGGAACCAGATAACTGATATAATACTTAGATAGTTTTTGTTTGTAAATACATACATAGAATACAATATAACACCCAGACATAGAACAAACATCTATGTTCATCACACAAATGATTGTCCTGGGTAGGAATCGAACCCACAGCCCTCAGCTCAGAAGGCAGGGCTACTACCAAATGAGCTACCGGGCCCGTCAAAGAAACCCCAATGACTCTACTGATACTTAATTTCAATCACAATTAGTCATAGCTTTTTTATGTGAAACAATGTTTTATTATGAAAATTTTGACCCATAAAAGTTGATAGAAATGTTTTTTTTAAAGTGTAAACCACACTTTAAGTATATGTTTATACTATCTCCATAAAAGTTGATTTCTATATCAAAAAGTTGTCTGAAGTTTTTTTCTGTACATTTTAAAAACATGTTACTTTTCAACGGCTTTTTAACAAAGTACTATTTATTAAAGAATATTGATGGGTTCCAATAGCTCACTACCAAAGATTTCTACCATCGACACACGAAATCATTTATGTAAATTCTTCACGATCAACGTTCTAAACCTAATTGATCGTGATACCACGTCACAGAATATCCATTGTCCACAGGCTACGGTAACCTGTTCTCATCACTGTCTTACGTCTCACTGTACTTATGCTTAGGTATTTACTAACCTTTAGCATTAAAAATGTATTCAGTTTTTACCTGGTCTACAATGCAGAACTGATGAGCATTGACAGTAACGTCTTCGTGCGCCAACAAGTCTACAATATCATCAGGCGCGTCGCCAAACATCTTGCTGTTCCGAAAATCTGCAAGCAAACGAATAACACGTAAGTAAATTAAAATTTGATATTGAAATAAATAGGTATAACAATCTGGTGGTTAGGTCAAGGAAGTCTCATAGTACTTATATGGTATGTCTGTGATGATATACATAACAATAAACAAAAATATAATGTACCTATAAGTAAGTAAAGCATCTTTTGTGACCGAGGCGTATGAAAAGGCATACATACTTAGGCGAAAAAATACAATACGTGTTCTGCGGTTATATTCTTAGTACATATCGTTAATTTGTAACAATTAACGTGTGGTTGTGTTGCTAGAGAGATTAGTCAACTGACATTTTTAATCAGCTAAAATATACTTACCTAGTACAATGTAGAGACATTAGATAACATGAAAAATAATTAAGGCTCCGTCATCGAGTTAAGTAGGTAAAATGCTTTGATAATAGGGATGACTAATATTTCATCAGTTATTTTATTCATCGTCACTTAGTACTATATCTGACGAATATAGTTTTAGGTAGGTACCAAAGATTAGGATGAAGGTTCAGTTCTGTATAATAAATAATACCTATTTCTGCAAAGTAACGCTTTAGTTAATTAGAATATACTGTAACGCAACGCCAATATTTTAAGCTAATCGGTCAAATCTAACGAGTTTCAAAACTCTCGTCTATAAAAAGTTAAAATGTCTTTGAAACCTTCAGTGGTACCGTATTACTGATGCGCTTTAAAGCGCTTTTTGTTAATGAAGCTTTTAAGAATATTTTGGTTTTTTATGTTTAATGTTAAGGCGGTTATTACCTGTGGTAAAATCAAGTGGTAAATTGTCATAAGAGTAGCAAGTGATCCTGTTCTCTTTTTCTCCCCTCCCAGAAGCCAGGATAATGAGGAGCTCGAAGCCGAGGCAAGTCCCGAAGATCGGGAAGTAGTCTCCTTGGTCGTTGAGGTTCTTGGCAATCTCGTATATGTGTTGGCCCGCGTCAGCATAGCCGTTCGATTGGTTGAAGTATGTTGCACCCCCTGGGATCAGTACTCTGTGGATTATATCGGTATTTTTAGAAAACTGCTCCTCACAACCTTTACAATCAAATGTTTCTAATAGGTATCTAAGAATAATGCTGCAACGTTGAGTGAAATTAAAGCCGTTGTTACACTTGATGCATGGACGTGACAATATTTTAATGCCTGAGGTAAGCCAGATTACTTTCTCCATTCTGTTATCTGTCGTGGGTGGAGAGTCCAGATAAGGTTCTTTGGCCAGCTCCGGCCCAGCCTGTCCGGGGGTACGGCCCCATGGAAAACGCAAAGACTGAGTTTCAAAATACATGTAGATCCAATCCATTTGTATGGATGGGACAAATAAAAGTCAAAATCTGAAAGGGGGGCAAGCAGTGAACAGGCCCCTTAGGGCATCTATACCGCGCCAGTTGGTAGTACCTAATATGCTAACGTGACCTATCTCGCCCACCTCGGCAAAGAGTTTGCAATGTAAACTATAGGTATATTATAGGACAGACGACTGCATACGGGAAATTATCCATAGTACGGTTTAGTAGTGAAGTATGAACATGAAGGCATAACGTAATGAGACTTACTTACGTACCCATTGATTTTGGCCATCAGGTCTTCGTAATATGCCCGATCCTTTCCAATCCTGGAAACATATCAAATCACTATGTTAAAATCATTTAGAAAACGTATAATAACTGAAAAATCAAAAACAGATGCCGACCCGAAACAATTCCTTGTAGGTATAATATCTACTACCACGAACTGGAAGACGCAGCGTAGGCCGGCCCCCCCACTAAGTGGGCCGACGACCTGGTCAGAACCGTGGGGAGCCGATGGATGCAAAAAGCAAGCAGCTGCTCAAAGTGGCGCTCTTTGGGGGAGGCCTATGTTCATCAGTCTTCAGGCCGATGATGATGATGATAATGATAATATCTACACAGAATAAAAAAGTACCTAATTATGTAGGTATATAAGTATTTTTCATTAGATATAACTACTATATTAGAAGTAAAATAAAATAAATAGTTAGACTTCCTTTTGCTCCAGCAAGCTGTTCATAAAACAGAAAATGTTACACGCCATTGTGTTTAGTGGAAAATTAAATAATAATACCAGAAATATTAATTTGTGACCAAACTTACAAGATTGGCACGACTCTAGCGCCAGACGCCTCGACATCCTTGACGTAGCTGGCAGCGATGTAACTTGTGTAATTCTCTTCAGGGTACTTAGTGTGGAGGTAGTTTGATTGCTCTTGCGACAAAACGCCTATGATCGGCCGATTGTTCACGAGGACCGTCTCATCGCTGCGCACCACCGCCGCACCTTCGCACCGCAAGAAATATACGAACGTAAGCAGCAGAGCACCTTTCATCATGATCAACCCACTCCAACTGTCAGCGGAACTACTACACCACCTAAAATATCACCACACTTATCACTTATCAACATCGCGCAATCTTCGAAAGCGTTCCCATATCTTGCTCTATCTTAATAAAATCTCAAACATTTTATCTCTAATAATTACGCTTTTTAATTCACCGTTAGATCATGTACCGATTAAAATTTTCACGATAAGGCTAACCTTATGACTACTATATTAAAAACATCGTTTAATATGCAATACACGGCGTGTTCTAGTATTGTATTCGGGTGCATCGGTTGAAGACAGACTATGTTTTCTTCGTCTATAAATAAAACATCTCTTACGAAGCTGTTCCCGAATTCATGCGTAGGTCTAGGTAATGTTAATCGTAAATAGATGCGGTACAATTTAAGTGTGCCGCAAATTTTTCCCCATCTGATAAGGAGGTACTTAGAGGTTCCTAATCATCGATTCCATTAAACCTAATAGTAAAATTATGCATTAGTAGGTACTTAGTAATAGCAGAGAATAGATATATACTTAGTAAGTAATAGCTGACACCCATCACTAGCTGGTAGCAGTTAAGTACATAGTAGGTACCTACAAACCTAGGTATTTATATTTTTTTTAAAACGGGCAATTACTTTTAAAAACTAAGGTAGGTTAATGTACCTACATTCACAATCTACTAAGTACACTGAGACTAAGTAGGTAGGTATAATACTCGACTCTATATACGTATAAGTGCCTTGGTACTTATACCAACCTACCTAGTCAGTTATGCATAGACATATATATAAGGACAGGCCTAAAGACAGATTAAACCGTCGCTTCAAAGAGGGAGTCAAGTTCACAGATTGACATCCACTAGCGCCCAGTCTGTGTTGGAAGTGAGAAGATATCGGTCGTGTGTCTCAAAGAAAATATGCCAAGTTGTGTTGTGAAGGGTTGCACAAACTACACTCTAAAGTGTAATAAAAAGAAATACAAAGTTTCTTACCACAAGTAAGTCAATATTTTCAATATTACACTCCGTTTTGTACGAAAATAATCGAATATCGAAAATATTTGGGATAATCATTGTAAACAAACATTGACGGACATAATGGCAGCGTTTAATTTCCCAACTCCTCGTAGTTCCTGAGTAATCTAAGAGATGGCGCTGACTTTTCCCCACACCATTTTGAGTAAATAAAATGTTCCTTCGGGCATATCCTGATATATAGATCTATGCAGTTATGTCAAAATTTTAACAGTGTACCACAGATTAGAGACAAAAAGTGCAGTGTACTATATAAATACTTATAATATAGGTAATATTAATTTTGTGGTGAAACGAGAGTCTACCTATTCCTTAGTCTTCAATCATATATTTACTAAGTTCCATACGTGGATAAAATCTAAATCTACCTAATTGAGTAGCCTCTGGCATAATTTCAAACTTTCGCTACGTTTTGGCCAAGTGTGATCGTCTAGATATTTTATACTCTTAGGACCCAATTACGTTGTGTATAATTTACGTTGTGTTGTAATGAAGTAAAAGGAATATTTCAATTTATAGAACGTATAAATCACACGTGTAATAATTTCCATAACAAAATGATACATGTCATAAAAAAAATTTAGATTGTAATACGTAATATTCGCACAGCGCACAATGAAATCACAAAATAGAAAAGTATCTATTTAGTAGAGAAATGAAGATTTAAAATAAACACATCAATTTAAAAGCAATAAGAATATCGATTGCAAGAACGTATAAATCACACGTGTAATAAGTCTCATAACAAAATGATACGTGTCATTAAAAAATTAAGATTGTAATACGTAATATTCGCACAGCGCACAATGAAATCACAAAATAGAAAAGTATCTATTTTGTAGAGAAATGAAGTTTTAAAATAAACACATCAATTCAAAAGAAATAAGAATATCGATTGCAAGTAAAATTGAGCATGCAACTTAGCTGAAACTTCAGGAACCAGCCCGTCTGGAGTTCTTTTCTCTCTTCGTGGCCACAACGCACAAACACTTCACTTTTGCACTTTTAGTAAATACAAAGATTATATAAAATATACATAGATTTTTATAAATAAAACATTTATCATCGAATCAGCAATCTGCACTCTCAGTTGTACCGCTAACGCCAGCAAGCTAAAAATAATAGAGACGGGACATGGAGGTTAGACCTTTGAAGGCCTATAAATAGGATTCCTAACCAAAAGGATTAAAGCAAGGCTCCCTTCCAGCCTAGCACCTTGCACCATATTATATAACCAACAAAGCCGTCGGGGTTCAACCTAACACACCACGAAAGACACTGACTTGCAAACCTTCATCTTTTCCCGATCTTGGTTCATACATCGCACATTTTAGGAATATACATCTCGCTATCATCCAGTTATCTTGTTTAGGACCAGATGGGTCTTCGATTTTGTTTTATGTTGAAACACGCTACTCTAATTTATGACCAATCAATTCCGACAAGACTCGCAATTTTCCCTACAGGAATAGATCAGTCCTTGTGTGATTAAAAGTGTACCTAGTGCATGATCGAATGTCACGCCACGATATAAACCCCTCGATACCGAGTTTCTCAGCTGAAGGCTTATCGACAGAGTGGTTCAACTGGCCTGATCCCTACCGATCTAGCGACCATGTTGCCCATCCGTCAAGGTTTAATCCTGACTTGACATTCTGTGTAGACCCACGACCCCTTGGCGCGCGACTTCCCTGCTGGTTGAAAGAGTAGTCCAATATGCCCTAATCCCGCAGATCTAGCGGTCATATTGCTCGTCCCTCGGTGAGTAACTAGTGTGCATGTGTGTAACGAATTTTATTAACTTTTCATTAAAGGGAAATACTTTAAACATGTCCTTTTCATAGGATTAATTTTAGTAATTCAAATAAGATGTTGATGCTGAAAAGCTCGTGTACTCAACTCCTGGAGGCAGCCGTAATACATGATGTCATTTAGAGCAGATGTTTAATAGATGTAGTCATTGTGAAATATTCTCGTACAGATAAATGCATAGTATTATAATTGATAATGATTTCCTTCCAGGGAAGTGTAGGCGCGATCACATAATTTGGTGGAAGTATTAGAACTGGTTCCAGTTGCCGAACAAGTCTTCGCAGCATGTAAAGTTATAATTATTTTATTCAAATATAATTATGTATTTGGAAAAGGGGAAAACACCTACAGATCTAGGGTATTAAGTTTTTATGTTGTACAGTTTTATCTCTTACACGACAAACACATGCATATCACACGCTCCTACGAATTCCCTACAAAATTAAAATGAGTAATAAACCTACCCCCAACTGACCCGTATACAACGAAGAAAAATGCCGCTACTCTGAAAGTTTAAAAGAATAAATCTACCCCTATTAATTATTTACCTAAACATAATATTAAAGGAATACGACAACGGAGTCTAACCGGTGCGCGACGTTTACAGGTGCACAGCTTAGGTATCTGAAAACTTAACAATATAACCAAACCTTGTAAATAGATAATATTATAAACTTATAGCAATAAAATTATATCACTGACGTTAAAGTTATCAACACTGACACTAACACAATCACAAATAAACACTGATTTTAAATATTATTCACTATGTATTTGAAAATTTGCACTTAATTAGTACTATGAAGATTCAAGCTCGCGATAATAGAGTCAAAGATATTCGTCCTCTCGATTTGACCCGTAATTCCCGACTGCCTATAATTTTTCCCTTTAAATTCGAAGCCCTGTCCGTTACCACCAGAAATCTAAGTACCTGTCACCTCTTCAAAAATCCATTACGGACAAAATTTATGATGTTTTGCATTTAGAGGGCAAAAACAAACTTGCACTTGAAATCCCGAATTTTTTACTGAAATTTTAATGGTTTCTTACAACAGTAACCCAACTTCAAGAAAAATATAGACAATAGGTGACATCAAGAGATGTTCCCCTTAGATCAATACTATTATCCTGGTCTTTAATGAAATTTGATATTTTATTCGAATGACTCATTTCCGGACTTGTTAAATTTTAACATTTAATTTCCCTTCTCTTATTTATATAAGATATAGTTGATTTTACTCTCATACAAATTTCACATTTATACCATTAAACATCTACTTCGATGTTTCCCTTTAAAAATGGCGTTAACCATGTTAATCCCATACAAAAAAAATGTACTATTATCCCTTGCAGAGTTGAGTTACTGGTTCTTACAGTAAGCACGCAACCATATGACGGAGCTTTCTAGGGTTGCATGCTTGTGATTTTCATCTATTATATTTAAATGTTTATGAAAATCAACGAATTAAATATTTGCAATCAAATATATTATGTAAATTGCGTATATAAGTAAGTATAGCTTAAATTTTTGGTGATATTTTATATCAAGTTCCGTAAAACCAAAAGAAACTACATTTTCTCCAGATACTGTTAATTTTGAAACCCCAAAGTTTTATTGAATTTTAATGTAATGTTTTATATTATAATATGTTCTACATTTAAAATACCAAAATACTTTAAAATATGTAATCAGAATAACACAAAGTCACATGTGCAAAATATCCATGAAAACTATATTTAAATCACTATTCTACATCTTATTTTCAATTATTTTTTATTCAATAAAACACCTAGAATTTTTCATATTTTTATAACGTATTTACAAATCGCATAAGCCTTGCCAACCCTAATCATTATAACTTAACGTCACACTAAGTAACTGTTGTCAACAGTTGAGATAACGCAAGAAATAATATTTCGTAAAATACATCGTTAAGCCAATTCAAATTTTCTAATTTATCGTCGTACTTGAAAACTATAGATTATCGTGTAAAACCAAATAGTCAAACATTTTACACTCGGCCTATATCGAATTTTAAATACATTAAACCTTATTCTTTAGTGGTCAAGGCTCTAAGCAAAGGTCTTGAGCTGCAAGACCGTCTATGATTTCTGAAAGAAGTTCTCACGGCAAAAGCTGAAAGCAGTTCTTTGAAACCCAATAAAATGAAATGGGATAGTAGATACACATTTCTGCTACGTCTGAATGAAACAAAAGACCTCACCCTAATTTTAAATAAATCACACATTTTATGTTTCATGGTATCTAAGTACCAATACCTCTATGTAATGGAACACACGCTATGTACACATAAAGTGCGTTACAGATCACCCCTTTGAGTTTAGACGGATTTTAATTTTCTAAAATAAAATCCGGAGAAAATCACATAACAAACGAACTACTCCTAAAATCAATATAATCGCTAAGTTAACATAAAATGTGTTACAAAAGATCACCCCTTTGAGTTTTACCGGGTTAGAAATTTTTTTTTTTCAAAATGATATCTCGCACTTATCCTAATATAGCACCCACGTTACACATTCATTACAAACTATATACATAGTAAATTCAGTTTCTCTAACCACATAAACTGTCATTCTATCTTCACCCCTTAGATTTTAAAAGCGTTCATCAGTTTGGCAAATTGGAGTGAAATGAACAAAACATATCAATCACCCTTTTACTGAAAAAAAAAAGGACTGTGGTTATTTGCTTTGAACAAACGTGTTATAGTAAATAAAAACTAATCTGTTAACGCAACCAAAAGGAAAACAATAAACCACTTAAAAGAATACTTCCGGAACCCAATCATCCCTTTTTTTGTAGTAGGTCAATGGCCTATCGTCGCGACATTGTCTTCCGAAACCGTTACCCAACAGGTGCATACATTTTTTGTTAGCCTAAATCAGATGTTGACATTTTGTAACGTTCCCGACTGTTTTTATAAGTGTTGCGCCTAAAATTGGGTGCACAACCTGCTTGTCTCACTAAGTCGTATATAAAATAAAATGTTACCCGAACTGGATGTAAATGTACAGTTAATGCTCGTATTAAAGAAACCCATATCACGTTGTATATTTATATATATATATATTTATTTTATGTTTAATAGGTATTTATTTTATTTTATTTATTTATTATTTATATATGATTATGTATAATTAGTAATGTGTAGTTTATGGATTATAAATAGTATTATGAATGCATTATTATTATTATTACTGTTGTTTTTCTTTGTTTGTGTCAGTAATTTATAGTATTATTTATTTTATATCAAATTTGTCTCAAACATACTTATAAAAACTTAATTAATGTATAGGTTCTTATTGTACACCACCGTCCACTCCTACTTCATCCAATACTGTCCAGCCAAAGTTTGCCTGGAAGAGATCGCTTTTATTGAATAAGGCCGCCGATTGTAATACCTACTATAAGCTGTTAATGTATCATTGATTCTTTCTGTGGTATACAATAAAGAGTTTTTGTATTGTATTGTTGTCTGTAATCCTCGTATGATCAAAATTATATAACCTGTCAAATTGAATCATTACCCTAACGCAATGGAACATATTTGCCATCATCATTAAATTTATTCCGCAACGTTACTCTCTATTATTTCAGATAATTAAGCAATGAATTTATAACTTTTTATTTATCACAATTAAGTTATTTTATGTTATTTCACTGTAGTTCTAACATAAGTCATTTTCATGTACTACCATACAATAAAACCAATACCCAAATGAGAAAAGGATTGAAAAGGAGCTAATACAAATCAGAACTAAAAATATAAGAATAAATAAAATAGAAGAATAGAGTTATTTAGAAATAAAGAATCACTGAAATCATCTAGACGACGCGATGCAGCAAAGAGCGTTTTTTTTTTTTATAGATAGTAAAATAGAGGTAACACAGAAAAAAAACTAACAACCGAATAAGACAAGTTACAGTTTTCTAAAGTGAACTTTTTTAATGATAAAAGCCGCCTATACCTATAATTAACTAAACATATTTTTTTTTCTATTTTATAGGATGCTGTTGTATTGTGACAGCTTGTTATTCATTTAACTAAATATTTACGAACGGTGAATTTACCTAGTTCTATTTGCAATTTATTGTGAATAGTAAAAAGGAAGTCATAACAATAAAAAAAAACAATAATAAATAATGTTAATCTTCTTGATAAAGTGGAATAAAACACACTAGTTACCAATCTCCCTACAGTTTTTTTTTTTTCATTTTAAAACGATCAGATATTTTATATAATTATCTCTATGTCCTATAATAGCACTACGAAATTTCAGCTCGTTAGTATTTAACCTATACGAAATAAGAATAAGAAATCAAATCCAATAAGAAATCTAATCTGATAAGATTTTTTTTTTTTTTTTTCTGTATTTAACTACATAGTAACTCGGGTATCTTTTAATGCGTAATTTAATCAATTTGATTAAATTTTTAATGACGCACATGGTTGGTCACGGCACCACTGAAACGAGAGTCTACCTATTCCTTAGTCTTCAATCATATATTTACTAAGTTCCATACGTGGATAAAATCTAAATCTACCTAATTGAGTAGCCTCTGGCATAATTTCAAACTTTCGCTACGTTTTGGCCAAGTGTGATCGTCTAGATATTTTATACTCTTAGGACCCAATTACGTTGTGTATAATTTACGTTGTGTTGTAATGAAGTAAAAGGAATATTTCAATTTATAGAACGTATAAATCACACGTGTAATAATTTCCATAACAAAATGATACATGTCATAAAAAAAATTTAGATTGTAATACGTAATATTCGCACAGCGCACAATGAAATCACAAAATAGAAAAGTATCTATTTAGTAGAGAAATGAAGATTTAAAATAAACACATCAATTTAAAAGCAATAAGAATATCGATTGCAAGAACGTATAAATCACACGTGTAATAAGTCTCATAACAAAATGATACGTGTCATTAAAAAATTAAGATTGTAATACGTAATATTCGCACAGCGCACAATGAAATCACAAAATAGAAAAGTATCTATTTTGTAGAGAAATGAAGTTTTAAAATAAACACATCAATTCAAAAGAAATAAGAATATCGATTGCAAGTAAAATTGAGCATGCAACTTAGCTGAAACTTCAGGAACCAGCCCGTCTGGAGTTCTTTTCTCTCTTCGTGGCCACAACGCACAAACACTTCACTTTTGCACTTTTAGTAAATACAAAGATTATATAAAATATACATAGATTTTTATAAATAAAACATTTATCATCGAATCAGCAATCTGCACTCTCAGTTGTACCGCTAACGCCAGCAAGCTAAAAATAATAGAGACGGGACATGGAGGTTAGACCTTTGAAGGCCTATAAATAGGATTCCTAACCAAAAGGATTAAAGCAAGGCTCCCTTCCAGCCTAGCACCTTGCACCATATTATATAACCAACAAAGCCGTCGGGGTTCAACCTAACACACCACGAAAGACACTGACTTGCAAACCTTCATCTTTTCCCGATCTTGGTTCATACATCGCACATTTTAGGAATATACATCTCGCTATCATCCAGTTATCTTGTTTAGGACCAGATGGGTCTTCGATTTTGTTTTATGTTGAAACACGCTACTCTAATTTATGACCAATCAATTCCGACAAGACTCGCAATTTTCCCTACAGGAATAGATCAGTCCTTGTGTGATTAAAAGTGTACCTAGTGCATGATCGAATGTCACGCCACGATATAAACCCCTCGATACCGAGTTTCTCAGCTGAAGGCTTATCGACAGAGTGGTTCAACTGGCCTGATCCCTACCGATCTAGCGACCATGTTGCCCATCCGTCAAGGTTTAATCCTGACTTGACATTCTGTGTAGACCCACGACCCCTTGGCGCGCGACTTCCCTGCTGGTTGAAAGAGTAGTCCAATATGCCCTAATCCCGCAGATCTAGCGGTCATATTGCTCGTCCCTCGGTGAGTAACTAGTGTGCATGTGTGTAACGAATTTTATTAACTTTTCATTAAAGGGAAATACTTTAAACATGTCCTTTTCATAGGATTAATTTTAGTAATTCAAATAAGATGTTGATGCTGAAAAGCTCGTGTACTCAACTCCTGGAGGCAGCCGTAATACATGATGTCATTTAGAGCAGATGTTTAATAGATGTAGTCATTGTGAAATATTCTCGTACAGATAAATGCATAGTATTATAATTGATAATGATTTCCTTCCAGGGAAGTGTAGGCGCGATCACATAATTTGGTGGAAGTATTAGAACTGGTTCCAGTTGCCGAACAAGTCTTCGCAGCATGTAAAGTTATAATTATTTTATTCAAATATAATTATGTATTTGGAAAAGGGGAAAACACCTACAGATCTAGGGTATTAAGTTTTTATGTTGTACAGTTTTATCTCTTCCACGACAAACACATGCATATCACACGCTCCTACGAATTCCCTACAAAATTAAAATGAGTAATAAACCTACCCCCAACTGACCCGTATACAACGAAGAAAAATGCCGCTACTCTGAAAGTTTAAAAGAATAAATCTACCCCTATTAATTATTTACCTAAACATAATATTAAAGGAATACGACAACGGAGTCTAACCGGTGCGCGACGTTTACAGGTGCACAGCTTAGGTATCTGAAAACTTAACAATATAACCAAACCTTGTAAATAGATAATATTATAAACTTATAGCAATAAAATTATATCACTGACGTTAAAGTTATCAACACTGACACTAACACAATCACAAATAAACACTGATTTTAAATATTATTCACTATGTATTTGAAAATTTGCACTTAATTAGTACTATGAAGATTCAAGCTCGCGATAATAGAGTCAAAGATATTCGTCCTCTCGATTTGACCCGTAATTCCCGACTGCCTATAATTTTTCCCTTTAAATTCGAAGCCCTGTCCGTTCCCACCAGAAATCTAAGTACCTGTCACCTCTTCAAAAATCCATTACGGACAAAATTTATGATGTTTTGCATTTAGAGGGCAAAAACAAACTTGCACTTGAAATCCCGAATTTTTTACTGAAATTTTAATGGTTTCTTACAACAGTAACCCAACTTCAAGAAAAATATAGACAATAGGTGACATCAAGAGATGTTCCCCTTAGATCAATACTATTATCCTGGTCTTTAATGAAATTTGATATTTTATTCGAATGACTCATTTCCGGACTTGTTAAATTTTAACATTTAATTTCCCTTCTCTTATTTATATAAGATATAGTTGATTTTACTCTCATACAAATTTCACATTTATACCATTAAACATCTACTTCGATGTTTCCCTTTAAAAATGGCGTTAACCATGTTAATCCCATACAAAAAAAATGTACTATTATCCCTTGCAGAGTTGAGTTACTGGTTCTTACAGTAAGCACGCAACCATATGACGGAGCTTTCTAGGGTTGCATGCTTGTGATTTTCATCTATTATATTTAAATGTTTATGAAAATCAACGAATTAAATATTTGCAATCAAATATATTATGTAAATTGCGTATATAAGTAAGTATAGCTTAAATTTTTGGTGATATTTTATATCAAGTTCCGTAAAACCAAAAGAAACTACATTTTCTCCAGATACTGTTAATTTTGAAACCCCAAAGTTTTATTGAATTTTAATGTAATGTTTTATATTATAATATGTTCTACATTTAAAATACCAAAATACTTTAAAATATGTAATCAGAATAACACAAAATCACATGTGCAAAATGTCCATGAAAACTATATTTAAATCACTATTCTACATCTTATTTTCAATTATTTTTTATTCAATAAAACACCTAGAATTTTTCATATTTTTATAACGTATTTACAAATCGCATAAGCCTTGCCAACCCTAATCATTATAACTTAACGTCACACTAAGTAACTGTTGTCAACAGTTGAGATAACGCAAGAAATAATATTTCGTAAAATACATCGTTAAGCCAATTCAAATTTTCTAATTTATCGTCGTACTTGAAAACTATAGATTATCGTGTAAAACCAAATAGTCAAACATTTTACACTCGGCCTATATCGAATTTTAAATACATTAAACCTTATTCTTTAGTGGTCAAGGCTCTAAGCAAAGGTCTTGAGCTGCAAGACCGTCTATGATTTCTGAAAGAAGTTCTCACGGCAAAAGCTGAAAGCAGTTCTTTGAAACCCAATAAAATGAAATGGGATAGTAGATACACATTTCTGCTACGTCTGAATGAAACAAAAGACCTCACCCTAATTTTAAATAAATCACACATTTTATGTTTCATGGTATCTAAGTACCAATACCTCTATGTAATGGAACACACGCTATGTACACATAAAGTGCGTTACAGATCACCCCTTTGAGTTTAGACGGATTTTAATTTTCTAAAATAAAATCCGGAGAAAATCACATAACAAACGAACTACTCCTAAAATCAATATAATCGCTAAGTTAACATAAAATGTGTTACAAAAGATCACCCCTTTGAGTTTTACCGGGTTAGAAATTTTTTTTTTTCAAAATGATATCTCGCACTTATCCTAATATAGCACCCACGTTACACATTCATTACAAACTATATACATAGTAAATTCAGTTTCTCTAACCACATAAACTGTCATTCTATCTTCACCCCTTAGATTTTAAAAGCGTTCATCAGTTTGGCAAATTGGAGTGAAATGAACAAAACATATCAATCACCCTTTTACTGAAAAAAAAAAGGACTGTGGTTATTTGCTTTGAACAAACGTGTTATAGTAAATAAAAACTAATCTGTTAACGCAACCAAAAGGAAAACAATAAACCACTTAAAAGAATACTTCCGGAACCCAATCATCCCTTTTTTTGTAGTAGGTCAATGGCCTATCGTCGCGACATTGTCTTCCGAAACCGTTACCCAACAGGTGCATACATTTTTTGTTAGCCTAAATCAGATGTTGACATTTTGTAACGTTCCCGACTGTTTTTATAAGTGTTGCGCCTAAAATTGGGTGCACAACCTGCTTGTCTCACTAAGTCGTATATAAAATAAAATGTTACCCGAACTGGATGTAAATGTACAGTTAATGCTCGTATTAAAGAAACCCATATCACGTTGTATATTTATATATATATATATTTATTTTATGTTTAATAGGTATTTATTTTATTTTATTTATTTATTATTTATATATGATTATGTATAATTAGTAATGTGTAGTTTATGGATTATAAATAGTATTATGAATGCATTATTATTATTATTACTGTTGTTTTTCTTTGTTTGTGTCAGTAATTTATAGTATTATTTATTTTATATCAAATTTGTCTCAAACATACTTATAAAAACTTAATTAATGTATAGGTTCTTATTGTACACCACCGTCCACTCCTACTTCATCCAATACTGTCCAGCCAAAGTTTGCCTGGAAGAGATCGCTTTTATTGAATAAGGCCGCCGATTGTAATACCTACTATAAGCTGTTAATGTATCATTGATTCTTTCTGTGGTATACAATAAAGAGTTTTTGTATTGTATTGTTGTCTGTAATCCTCGTATGATCAAAATTATATAACCTGTCAAATTGAATCATTACCCTAACGCAATGGAACATATTTGCCATCATCATTAAATTTATTCCGCAACGTTACTCTCTATTATTTCAGATAATTAAGCAATGAATTTATAACTTTTTATTTATCACAATTAAGTTATTTTATGTTATTTCACTGTAGTTCTAACATAAGTCATTTTCATGTACTACCATACAATAAAACCAATACCCAAATGAGAAAAGGATTGAAAAGGAGCTAATACAAATCAGAACTAAAAATATAAGAATAAATAAAATAGAAGAATAGAGTTATTTAGAAATAAAGAATCACTGAAATCATCTAGACGACGCGATGCAGCAAAGAGCGTTTTTTTTTTTTTATAGATAGTAAAATAGAGGTAACACAGAAAAAAAACTAACAACCGAATAAGACAAGTTACAGTTTTCTAAAGTGAACTTTTTTAATGATAAAAGCCGCCTATACCTATAATTAACTAAACATATTTTTTTTTTCTATTTTATAGGATGCTGTTGTATTGTGACAGCTTGTTATTCATTTAACTAAATATTTACGAACGGTGAATTTACCTAGTTCTATTTGCAATTTATTGTGAATAGTAAAAAGGAAGTCATAACAATAAAAAAAAACAATAATAAATAATGTTAATCTTCTTGATAAAGTGGAATAAAACACACTAGTTACCAATCTCCCTACAGTTTTTTTTTTTCATTTTAAAACGATCAGATATTTTATATAATTATCTCTATGTCCTATAATAGCACTACGAAATTTCAGCTCGTTAGTATTTAACCTATACGAAATAAGAATAAGAAATCAAATCCAATAAGAAATCTAATCTGATAAGATTTTTTTTTTTTTTTTTCTGTATTTAACTACATAGTAACTCGGGTATCTTTTAATGCGTAATTTAATCAATTTGATTAAATTTTTAATGACGCACATGGTTGGTCACGGCACCACTGAAACGAGAGTCTACCTATTCCTTAGTCTTCAATCATATATTTACTAAGTTCCATACGTGGATAAAATCTAAATCTACCTAATTGAGTAGCCTCTGGCATAATTTCAAACTTTCGCTACGTTTTGGCCAAGTGTGATCGTCTAGATATTTTATACTCTTAGGACCCAATTACGTTGTGTATAATTTACGTTGTGTTGTAATGAAGTAAAAGGAATATTTCAATTTATAGAACGTATAAATCACACGTGTAATAATTTCCATAACAAAATGATACATGTCATAAAAAAAATTTAGATTGTAATACGTAATATTCGCACAGCGCACAATGAAATCACAAAATAGAAAAGTATCTATTTAGTAGAGAAATGAAGATTTAAAATAAACACATCAATTTAAAAGCAATAAGAATATCGATTGCAAGAACGTATAAATCACACGTGTAATAAGTCTCATAACAAAATGATACGTGTCATTAAAAAATTAAGATTGTAATACGTAATATTCGCACAGCGCACAATGAAATCACAAAATAGAAAAGTATCTATTTTGTAGAGAAATGAAGTTTTAAAATAAACACATCAATTCAAAAGAAATAAGAATATCGATTGCAAGTAAAATTGAGCATGCAACTTAGCTGAAACTTCAGGAACCAGCCCGTCTGGAGTTCTTTTCTCTCTTCGTGGCCACAACGCACAAACACTTCACTTTTGCACTTTTAGTAAATACAAAGATTATATAAAATATACATAGATTTTTATAAATAAAACATTTATCATCGAATCAGCAATCTGCACTCTCAGTTGTACCGCTAACGCCAGCAAGCTAAAAATAATAGAGACGGGACATGGAGGTTAGACCTTTGAAGGCCTATAAATAGGATTCCTAACCAAAAGGATTAAAGCAAGGCTCCCTTCCAGCCTAGCACCTTGCACCATATTATATAACCAACAAAGCCGTCGGGGTTCAACCTAACACACCACGAAAGACACTGACTTGCAAACCTTCATCTTTTCCCGATCTTGGTTCATACATCGCACATTTTAGGAATATACATCTCGCTATCATCCAGTTATCTTGTTTAGGACCAGATGGGTCTTCGATTTTGTTTTATGTTGAAACACGCTACTCTAATTTATGACCAATCAATTCCGACAAGACTCGCAATTTTCCCTACAGGAATAGATCAGTCCTTGTGTGATTAAAAGTGTACCTAGTGCATGATCGAATGTCACGCCACGATATAAACCCCTCGATACCGAGTTTCTCAGCTGAAGGCTTATCGACAGAGTGGTTCAACTGGCCTGATCCCTACCGATCTAGCGACCATGTTGCCCATCCGTCAAGGTTTAATCCTGACTTGACATTCTGTGTAGACCCACGACCCCTTGGCGCGCGACTTCCCTGCTGGTTGAAAGAGTAGTCCAATATGCCCTAATCCCGCAGATCTAGCGGTCATATTGCTCGTCCCTCGGTGAGTAACTAGTGTGCATGTGTTTAACGAATTTTATTAACTTTAACATGTCCTTTTCATAGGATTAATTTTAGTAATTCAAATAAGATGTTGATGCTGAAAAGCTCGTGTACTCAACTCCTGGAGGCAGCCGTAATACATGATGTCATTTAGAGCAGATGTTTAATAGATGTAGTCATTGTGAAATATTCTCGTACAGATAAATGCATAGTATTATAATTGATAATGATTTCCTTCCAGGGAAGTGTAGGCGCGATCACATAATTTGGTGGAAGTATTAGAACTGGTTCCAGTTGCCGAACAAGTCTTCGCAGCATGTAAAGTTATAATTATTTTATTCAAATATAATTATGTATTTGGAAAAGGGGAAAACACCTACAGATCTAGGGTATTAAGTTTTTATGTTGTACAGTTTTATCTCTTCCACGACAAACACATGCATATCACACGCTCCTACGAATTCCCTACAAAATTAAAATGAGTAATAAACCTACCCCCAACTGACCCGTATACAACGAAGAAAAATGCCGCTACTCTGAAAGTTTAAAAGAATAAATCTACCCCTATTAATTATTTACCTAAACATAATATTAAAGGAATACGACAACGGAGTCTAACCGGTGCGCGACGTTTACAGGTGCACAGCTTAGGTATCTGAAAACTTAACAATATAACCAAACCTTGTAAATAGATAATATTATAAACTTATAGCAATAAAATTATATCACTGACGTTAAAGTTATCAACACTGACACTAACACAATCACAAATAAACACTGATTTTAAATATTATTCACTATGTATTTGAAAATTTGCACTTAATTAGTACTATGAAGATTCAAGCTCGCGATAATAGAGTCAAAGATATTCGTCCTCTCGATTTGACCCGTAATTCCCGACTGCCTATAATTTTTCCCTTTAAATTCGAAGCCCTGTCCGTTCCCACCAGAAATCTAAGTACCTGTCACCTCTTCAAAAATCCATTACGGACAAAATTTATGATGTTTTGCATTTAGAGGGCAAAAACAAACTTGCACTTGAAATCCCGAATTTTTTACTGAAATTTTAATGGTTTCTTACAACAGTAACCCAACTTCAAGAAAAATATAGACAATAGGTGACATCAAGAGATGTTCCCCTTAGATCAATACTATTATCCTGGTCTTTAATGAAATTTGATATTTTATTCGAATGACTCATTTCCGGACTTGTTAAATTTTAACATTTAATTTCCCTTCTCTTATTTATATAAGATATAGTTGATTTTACTCTCATACAAATTTCACATTTATACCATTAAACATCTACTTCGATGTTTCCCTTTAAAAATGGCGTTAACCATGTTAATCCCATACAAAAAAAATGTACTATTATCCCTTGCAGAGTTGAGTTACTGGTTCTTACAGTAAGCACGCAACCATATGACGGAGCTTTCTAGGGTTGCATGCTTGTGATTTTCATCTATTATATTTAAATGTTTATGAAAATCAACGAATTAAATATTTGCAATCAAATATATTATGTAAATTGCGTATATAAGTAAGTATAGCTTAAATTTTTGGTGATATTTTATATCAAGTTCCGTAAAACCAAAAGAAACTACATTTTCTCCAGATACTGTTAATTTTGAAACCCCAAAGTTTTATTGAATTTTAATGTAATGTTTTATATTATAATATGTTCTACATTTAAAATACCAAAATACTTTAAAATATGTAATCAGAATAACACAAAGTCACATGTGCAAAATATCCATGAAAACTATATTTAAATCACTATTCTACATCTTATTTTCAATTATTTTTTATTCAATAAAACACCTAGAATTTTTCATATTTTTATAACGTATTTACAAATCGCATAAGCCTTGCCAACCCTAATCATTATAACTTAACGTCACACTAAGTAACTGTTGTCAACAGTTGAGATAACGCAAGAAATAATATTTCGTAAAATACATCGTTAAGCCAATTCAAATTTTCTAATTTATCGTCGTACTTGAAAACTATAGATTATCGTGTAAAACCAAATAGTCAAACATTTTACACTCGGCCTATATCGAATTTTAAATACATTAAACCTTATTCTTTAGTGGTCAAGGCTCTAAGCAAAGGTCTTGAGCTGCAAGACCGTCTATGATTTCTGAAAGAAGTTCTCACGGCAAAAGCTGAAAGCAGTTCTTTGAAACCCAATAAAATGAAATGGGATAGTAGATACACATTTCTGCTACGTCTGAATGAAACAAAAGACCTCACCCTAATTTTAAATAAATCACACATTTTATGTTTCATGGTATCTAAGTACCAATACCTCTATGTAATGGAACACACGCTATGTACACATAAAGTGCGTTACAGTGGGTATACTAGTAATACAAGTATACCCACAAAATTAATATTACCTACTATGTTGCCAGTAGGCTATGATATAAGCAAATTGCTCACTTGATATTAGCCAGTAGGTACTTACAACATTGAAGTTTAGAATTAATATAAGTATATTTCAATATACTGAACAAGGGTGTCAGACAAGTTTAATTACATAAAATGGCACTCTATCTTGCCACTGAAAATTATAGGTAATACCTTATAGTCTTTAGCTCCCAAAACTATAAAAAATTGGGCAGCATAATGCATGTAAGTAGCTATGAGAGGATTAAACCAACAGTACGAGGATCCACTTAATCAATTTTGATAAAGTAATTAAATTACTACCTACGTAACTTACCCCGATCTAGTTTTCTGAATTTCGCACCTATATAAAGTGACCATTTAATGGCACACATGGTCAATATATCGATTAAACTAAAACACATTTCCGACAAAGATCACTGTGTCTATAATGTATAAAGTAAGTAAAAAGAAAAACAAAAGTAAGCAGGTATATTACAAAATATTTAAAAAAATCCTTAAAATAAAAATAAAATAAAATATATTCTTTATGATCAGACTGCCTATAAAATAAATAAAGCAATCGCCTACGAGGGCAGACTGACTAAAAAGCAGAAAGTCTAAAATGCAGAATGACTAAAAAGCAGAAAGTCTGTCACTACTAACACCAATCTGACATAAAAGTACTTAAGTATACCTAATCAATATTAGACTAGTGAATTGTCGCATGCGCAGTTTCATCTTAGATAATAGGTACGGGTTTTCTTCCTGTAACCGGTTAACGTAAAGGAATACTGGAATAAATCCGAAAAAAATATACAAGGTGACCTTGAATTAGTATGTTATCCCGAAAGGGGGTAAATCTACACCCCAATGTTTCTTCTACGACTTTACTAAATTAATAGTTTTTCATTGAACAAATGCCATGTAGGTTTACGTTCGAAAATAGCCTTAGCGCAGCTGGGTGGTTGAACTTCGTCCTTGACTGAGTACCCATAAATGAGTTTAACGACCTATGTATAGAAATGAATTTATAGTATCTTGTTAACTCTCGTAGCGATCGCACGTGCAATTTTGCGAATGGATTTATTTTTTACCATGGAGGTTTTGAAATACCCAGTTTTAAGTAAGGCTCTCACAACTTGTAGGGTATCATAGTCCCAGTCCATTTCGGGATAACATACCAATTCAAGGTCACCTTGTATAGTGAAACGCATTGATTGGATGCCCCTATTCCACATTGTGTTGATCTGGAAAGCCCACATTAACATAGTAACGCCACAAATTGATGGTTAAATAATTTTTGAGTTTGAGCTGAGTACTACATTTTAAAGAAAATCAATACAGGGACAATATTAAGTATATTGAAAATTAATTAGGTATTATCCTTATTTTTTTTCATCACTGTTTTAGTTTACCATTGATCTCTATTAGAACTTGATAGCGAACTTCGTAATTTGACAATTTATCAGTCATTCAAATTCATACTTTGATTATACAGCAATAAGGTACTGTTTCATTTGCAATGTACCAGAGTAGAAAATCGAGCCACGTGAGATAGCTTAGGACTAGATATCTATCTCTGTCTAGCATGTTTCCATTATGCAAAGAAATTTCTTTGGTGTTGGTTTGGTAGTTTTGGGAGATAATTAACGATTTCAATATTTGTGTAAGTAGTATAGTTTACTGTGATAATTGATTAGTAATAGTAATTTATATTTACTATTACATTACATGGATGTATTTAGTGTACTGGAAAATCGGGAATAAAATAGATGACAATATCATCATTACTAGTATTTAATTAAATATGCGACCACACTGCTTAGAAAAGAAAAAAAAGAAGAAAAAACATGGCGGGATTTTCATCAGTATTTCCAATTATCTTTTCGTAAATTGGACCGTGTTATGCCAAAACGTTCCAATCCACAAACTGGCCAAAATTAAGTTGAGTATGCCATTCGATCTAAAATAAGCCCTATTTTCATGTGGCGAAGACACCCATTCGATAATCAGTACCACAGGCAAACATAGACCATGGTGTTCCAACCCATATGTAGGGGCTATGTTGATAATTTTTAAGCCAAAATGATCCAAAAAACCTGGAGCATTTTGTGACGACATAAAATAAAATGCCAAAACGATCCAAAGACGTTTAGTTAGAATTGTATAAATGTTTCAAAAAACTCAGTGCATTGGAGAAGTATGTTAGTTTGGAACGTTTTAGTGTTTTAAAATAAAATTGATAGATAGAGAGACTGTGTCGTATAGTATGAGATGCATCATCCTCCCAGTCTTTGTTTATGTTTTGGCTCCGCGATTTCCCGTCTATTTGGCCGTATTTGATCTAAGGCTCTACTATTAATTATTGCTAAGCAATACGATACTGCTGGTGGTTTCTGTTGGTTGTTTACTACTTCATATTTGGCTCTTTTAAAAAGGAAGCCTCTAGAATCTTTTCTAAGTCATTAACCAGTCTACTTTGTATCTGCTAACAAAAAGCTTTCTCTTGACTGTCAACCAATAACGCAGAGCAGTAATAAATCCCTTAGCCATTGCTAAGGGAAGGGACAGAAAATATTTAGTTAAAAAAATATATTCCAAAAGGCTATGAAAAAGGCAATGGCTTGAAGGCGTCCACTACTGAACGTGGGCCTAGGTCACAAGAAGCTACATTAAGCAGTGTTTGCCTCTTGAAACCATAGGCTTCTCACGGTTTTTAACAGATTGTTGGTCCACCTAGCGAGGGGTTAGTCTACGATACGTCTTCTGGTCGTAGTCGCCACTCGAGAACAATGCTTCACCATTCGTTGTCAGTTCTATAAGCGAGCGATGGGGTAGAAAAAGTTTCTAAAAAAGCTATTGCCAAATGGACCCTGAAACCTCCAGGTCCTAGTGGTCCTAGTGAAGGGCTGGCCTCCGCTGCATCTTTCGATTGTAGTCACCACGTTGCCTGCCCATTGCCAGTTCAACTTATTTTAAGAGCTATATCGGTCGCTTTAGTTCTCCTCCTCCATAGGCAAACACCGAGCATAGCTCCCTCTATAGCTTGGGGCGTGACTTTGAGCTTTGTGCTTAATAAGGACGCCAACAGTAAGGGAACACATCGACAAGAAATTACAGAGACAAAAGCCAAAGTCTTGCAGGCAATTATGGATCTTTTACCAAACGACGCAATCAGTTACTAGGAAACAAAAGGTTTGCAAAGAGTGAATGATGATTTATAATTGCTTTGGCGTGCTGGAGCTCTAAGTCGCAGATGAAGAGTATTTAGAGTTTTAACTTTAATGAGTTTATCTGTTTTATTATGTAGTTAAATGATTACATTAAAACTTTTAAAGTTTAATTCAAGAGTCACTTCACCTTAATGGTGTTTTGCCTGTAGGGGTAGATGTTATTTTTGTAGCTTACTTACGCTGTATCAGCTGAACTGATTTGGATGAAACTCAGCGTATATAGAGTTCATGAACAAATAAAGCTATTTTGTTGCTTTAAATTTTATTATAATTCGATAAAAGCCATTAAACAAACATTAACAAAAAAAATAATTTTGTTTGGATCATTTCTGCATAAACTGCTAAAAAACATTTTCATACAAAACGTATTTTTGCAGAAATGTTCCAGACGTCTATTTCCGTTAATATCTCAGAACTTTGTTGCAAAATAACAAAATGGAGTATACTACTTATAACCCCATTAGATACTCTTTAAATTGTTAGAACAATGTAATATCGTAAAATAAGTGGAACAACGAAGAAATCACGTCTAACCTTTTGTCGCTTGATATCTCAGTTTGGCTTGTCTGTGGGTTGGAACATTTTGGCATAACACGGTCCATGGACACACATGATTGGAGTTTATTTTCATTGTTGAAATCGTGTGTTATTGTTATGTAAATAGTTGCAGAAATTAATGGTATGGCAGTTGCGCGTGACTAATCTACAGGTGAGCTATTTTTCAAGCTCAATATATTGCTACAGTAGGTAGGGTGTCCATATTCCTTGTAGTCCAGTTGTGAGTCTTCTCAGTACATTAAAATCTGCGATCATCAAGCGTGATGATTATAGTAGTCCCATGATAATCGTCTAAAGTGGAATTTGATAGTGAAGGCTTAATTATGTTCAACGGTGGACACCTTCAGGCTGTTGATGATGATTATAAGAAAGAAAACTACAATATTATAATCATCAATATTTCGATTCAATTTACTTACTTTTTGTAGACTATATCACGTAGTAATCTACCTACCCTGACCACTTATTAGGTGTGGAAAAACATAAGCTGATTTGATGCAGTAGTATTATTTAACTTTGGCAATGTTTCCAGGATTCCTATGGACGAAGTGATCGCTGCAAAGTGGAAGAGAAAAATACCTGAGAAAGTGACAAGGTCATATTATTTCATAATGTACATTTTATAGAAGAAGATTAGTTATGAGTCGAGTACTTTTATGATTCGAATAAATTATTGTTGAAACTGAATGTATCTTAGATATTTTTAGTTGTACCTAAATAACAACTCCCAAATTGGCCATAAAATATAAAGAATAGGTAGCATAGAATTACAGAATTCGCCTTATTACAATGCATAGAATATAGAAAATGATTAATTTAATGAGCAGTAGATACTATGATATCTACCTAAATTATAAAAATAGGCTGAACGGTTTTAAAATTAAAACTACCGTTTGTGTCTGTGGGGTTCACAGCCCAACATGCTCATTACAAGTAATTGGTAATATTCTTGTAAATAATATATTTGTTGTCACATTTACTGAATTGTTTTATTTTCAATGCACACAGTTACCATGTCTACTAGAAAATAAACTCTTTTAAAAGTGTCGATTGGCCTTAGCTCAATTTGACTATCCCCATAATAATGTTCACTATGAGCATTTCTTCGCTGTGAGCGAACGCTCAGTAGGTAGAGCGTGATTCAAACATAATTGTGGCTGTGAAGTTAGCGCAAAATGCTGCGCAGTAGCAAAACTAGATGTACGCGGGAAGATGTAAGTGGTGGGTGCGGCATACGTGGGCTTACAGCGCACTTCACAGCTGCCATTGAGTTTGTTTCAGACTCATCATCTGAATATTCGTCCTAAATATACGCCTGCTCAGGTGTGCTCTATCTAACCACCATCCAGTTGTAGTCAAAGTGGTCGACGACTGAACGTAGTGGTGTATTCTGCGTTCCTTTAATCGGTTCTGCTATTCAAACAAGAAACTACATAGTTCTTATGCCGATTGGAATGATTTTGTAGTGTAAAATGTCACAGTTGAGGATGAATGACTTTTGTAATATATCTAACGACTTTTACGAATGCTATCTTTCAATTTCATTTTTTCTTTTCTTCACTGCATTTTACCTCGCTATGAGATAGAAACAGCACAATAAACATGAAACGAAGGCCGCTCTTCGTCCACTTGGCTCCCTTAAAAAAGATCCTCTGCGGGATTTATTTGGATGTTTCCAAAATCATCAGTGGCTCATCAGCCTCTGTAAACAAATACTTAACTAACAATCCTAATATTAATACGAATAAAAAACGATCCCAATGAAAGAATGAAAATATTGTGATTCCACTGCCACCATTATGCCTAAGTGCCATGAGAATGAGATGGCAACAGAAATATCTGCTTTTTCGTGTATTGAAATGTGTTATATGAAGTTGGGTACCTATCATTGTGTAGATATGGTGGTGCAGACTGTGAGTGAGTCTGAATATTTTGTAAACTTGTGGACACCCTAATAGAAAGAGACCAATTTCTACTCCGGGTACCGGTTGGCTCGTTTTTATGAAAAAGTCCACGATCCAGAGTACCTAGACCTAGAGTATACAAGTCCGTGGATTTTAGATCTAAGGATTTTAGCACAGATTAGAGAAAAATAATTGTAGCCAATAAGTAATCTGTGGGTGGATTAATATTTTTAATTTCATGGCAATGAAAACAATAATCTTTATTAAGCTAGCATAGCAACATTAATCGTCGTCGTCAAAAGAAAACAGTGCTGCCAACTCAGCTGTTTTAGAGCTAAATTTAGCTCTTTTTTCACATAGGCAGCTCTAAAAAATTGCATTTGGCTCCTTTTTAGAAGGATTTTGGCTCCTTTGTGTTTCATTAGGTACAAACTTTTTCTAAGCAAGTATGCCCCACCGTAGGCTATGTCATCACTTACTATATATATTTATATTTATTATAAATAAAAATACTCAGTACAGTTCGCTCGCACAATACAAAAGTAAGTGTCGTGGCAAAAAAAGTGGCTGCCTTTGACACTATCCTAATTTGGACATTAACATCTCATGTTAAGATAGGTATTTTCTATTCTTGATAGAATTCTATTAAACGGGGAATTTTCCTAAAATTGTAGTTCGGACTCCAATACTCCAATCTCCTTTAATTGTACGTTTTTCTTTTACAACTAAAATTCTTTTCAATTTCTGAGTATTGCCTGGAACTGGATGTGGTGTTGAAACAGTCATTTATATGGCAACATTAGTCAAAAACTCAGTGATGATTGGCTTTGAATAGGTGCCATTTCAAATTTGGCCGAAAGAAGTGAGTAATAAAAAGCCCAAGCATGCTGTAGTCATTGACGCTGCGAGTTAAACCTCGAGAAGGCTAACTGATTGAATCACATAAAATGCAAAAAAACATGTTAAAGCTGCCGAATCGTTTTCATTGAGACAGAAATTGGTATTTCCTTGGTTTAGTTTCTTTTTACTGAAAAAGTTAGCTCTTTTTTTACGACACTTTAGCTCTCTTTGGCGAATCAGTATTGGCAGCACTGAAAGAAAAATGCCGCTGCCAGGACGGAACGTAATGATAAAGGTATTTTGATGATATTTTAGTTGTTTTTCTAATACGCCATCAAATATCTTACGCAAGTTTATATAAGAGTGCAAAGTTTAGTGTTGAAAAAATGAAGACTTGATATTTTTAGTGGAATGATAATGAAACAATTTGTTTTAGGTTGGATTTCTTCGTTGACAGTAGAACTCGCGTATTTTCTTTAGTATTTGAACAAAACTACTAATAATGTTTGAAATGGTGAGTTGTAAACTTTAATTAATTACCTAAATGTGTATTATAGGCTTTTTACAAGTCTATGTTGCGGTACTCTCAATGAGAAATGTTGAAGTTCTTTCCTTTGTATTATGTTTTAGAATGCTGCGGAACCTATGCAAGTGGATCTTCCACCCGAAGACAATGAAAATAATGAAGCAGAGTGCTATGTGGTGGAGAACCCCACCTTAGATTTAGAGGCATATGGCACATCTTACACCGGTTTTGCAAAGCTTTATAGACTGATGTTTGTGGCTGATCATTGCCCATCATTGAGATTGGAGGCCCTTAAAATGGCCATATCATATGTCATGACAACATATAATGTAAGTCTCTATCAAACATTACACAAAAAGTTAGCTGAGGCAGTAGCATCTGCAGGCTTACCAGATGTAGCAGTTCAGATGGGATCGCAGGACATACCTGTTCTTGACACTTTGTGGATAGAAACAAGAACTAAAAAAGCTGCTATCAAGTTGGAGAAGCTAGACACAGATTTAAAAAATTATAAAACAAACTCAATAAAAGAAAGCATCAGAAGAGGGCATGATGACCTGGGAGACCACTATCTAGATTGTGGGGACCTTACTAGTGCTCTAAAGTGCTATTCCAGGGCCAGAGATTATTGCACTAGCGGCAAACATGTAATCATGATGTGCCTCAATGTAGTTAAAGTGTCCGTGTATTTACAGAACTGGGCCCATGTTCTTAATTATGTGTCAAAAGCAGAGGCCACGCCAGATTTCAATGAAGTTCCAGGAAAAGACTCTAACCAGTCAATACTGACACGTTTAAAATGTGCAGCTGGATTGGCTGAATTAGCAACAAAGAAGTATAAATCTGCTGCTAAGCATTTTTTGGGGGCCAGCATCGATCATTGTGATTATTCTGAGCTCTTAAGCAGCAACAATGTGGCAGTCTATGGAGGACTGTGCGCGCTTGCTACATTTGACCGTTCAGAGCTACAAAAACAAGTCATAGTTAGCAGTTCTTTTAAATTATTCTTAGAACTAGAACCGCAGTTACGTGACATAATATTTAAGTTCTATGAATCTAAATACGCTTCATGCTTAAGGTTATTGGATGAGATAAGGGACAATTTGATGTTGGATATGTATTTAGCACCACACTTAAATTCCCTGTACATGCAAATAAGGAATAGGGCTCTGATCCAGTACTTTAGCCCATATTTGTCAGCTGACATGCGACTAATGGCAGCCGCATTCAACCGCACTGTCACTGCACTAGAAGATGAGATAATGCAACTTATACTTGATGGGCAGATTCAGGCCCGAATTGATTCTCACAACAAAATTTTATATGCTAAAGATGTTGATCAGAGGAGCACTACGTTTGAAAGGAGCCTGGCAATGGGCAAGGAATACCAGCGGCGGACATCCATGCTTATTTTACGTGCAGCCATGCTAAAGAATCAAATTCATGTCAAGGTAATGTATATTTATTTATAAACATTCATGAGTGTCCATTTCCTGGAATCCTGCAGATGCTGTATAATATAAATGTTACAGTTAATAATAAAAAATAGTTAATCATTGTATGGAGACATTTCCTAAGTTTTTCAGATTGCTATGAATTCAATTGTGAAATTACCCCAATTGCAATGTGTGCAATACAATTAGTTAAAGGAAACTTACTAATAATAGCCTCAAGCAACAAATGTGGGTAAGCTATAAACATAAAACTGTACTGATTATTGTTGCAGAATGTTGGACGTGACACTGGGCCACAGAGTGGTGAAGCTCCAGGTTCCAGCACAAGCCTAACCCCCCGGACCTTCGACACTGTGCCCTTGTGATGACATCACTCCTTAACACCTTATGCCACCTTCACATGATAAGATTAATACAAGAAACATTTTTAACTAAGACCAAACCTTTTAGTACTGCAGTCAAAGGGCCTATTTGCATTGTCATGTGGATTTTAAACCTTATTTTTTTAACTGCAACCTCTTTGTGTACTGAGAAATATTTAACTGCTTTTGTTTTTGTTTAACGAAAGGATAGTGCTGCAAATGTTTCAGCATTGCTAATGCAACATGCTGAATAATGTCGTTTTAAGGAAAATGTTTTATCAGCAATCATAGAAATTGAATCGCTGGTGCAAGCATTATCTCTCAACATTGTTTATACTGAATTATTCTATGTAACTACAAAATATTATGTCCTACGTAATTTTTGGATTAAAAATTAAAGGCATATTATGCGTTTCCTTCATCAGTTTTTTTTTAGAGAGTTGACAGGTTGTTAATATGTCTATTGACATGAGCATGACACTTTCAATTTTTGGTATAAAAAAATTTAATCACACAGAAAGGTACCTTGGTATTGATACTATCATATTCCCAAATTACAGAGTGTATAGCGGCGACCAGACTATTCACTGGCTAATGGCTATATTAGGAAATAAACTTTTCATACTCTCCTGAATGGAGATGAATTTTGCTAACAGATTGCAACTACTGAACCAAAGTTAAAATAGGATACAACCTACTTTTTATGCAAGGAATTCAAGGAAACTATTGTAGGTATTATATTATCTGGGAAGGAAGCTAAATAAACTGCTTTTGGGCGCCTCTTGTTTCTATTAAGCTATACTTATAATAAAACTGTAACAGGTCCAATTCTGTACATTGAAGATATTAGGAAAATTTTCCCTATATGCAAAAAATTATAATTATTCTAATTTTTCTGTATCTTGGCCATGCATCACGCCGGCCGAAACTACTGGATGGATTCAAATAAAGCTTGGCACGATTTGACTTTATACTCCAAGGTAAGATACTTTTATCCCGAAACTCAGCACGGGAGAGGGAATAAAAATTATAATGTATTTATTTTTAATTCATCAACGCGTGCTCCGAGTTCACTCTTACCCTGCAAAGACAGAAGGGAGGTGGGGAGGGAAAAGAATGGATGGGTGCTGGTCCTGGCGCTGGCGCACCTGCCTCCATTTCCCTTGTCATTTTCCCTCTTCGTTTAGTCTGTGTTATAGCGTAAAACTAATAAAGCCAAGGCGGGTCAGCCATATTAGTAGTCTAATAAAAACAGAACCTCCTTTTTGATTTCTTAAGTATTTTTATAGAAATGGTGATGATAATGTTATCTATGATTAGGCAATCATAGAATGTAATATCTATCACAAGTCATAAGTTGTTACAAATAGTATATAATTTACTACGTAAAGTTGTTAATGATTACCTACAAACAGAATGTATTGGCCACATAACAAGCAAGCCCAGGCCCAGTTACTGTAATGTATAATACTAGTTTTAACGGGTTGTTCCTGCTGTCCCCCACGTCTTCAACCCCATGGGGCCAAACAGGATTTTTTTTTCCTCTTGGGCCCCACGCTGGTTGGCCAATATTCTAAAATACAAGTTTATTATTGCAAGTGTAAAATTTTCAAATACTATTATTACTCTACGAGTTATTATCTCTTCGTCTTATCCTTATGCTTATATAAATCTAAACGTATACCTCTATGTATAATTATTTACCTTTATATGAACATATTATTGTATAGTAGTAATAAAACTTCTTTATAATACAAATAGTTAAATATTAGGTACTTACAAGTATTTTCAGTACACCTAGATACTTAATTTTTTTCTGTTTGTCACTCCCACACACTCCCACACCACAACACCTTTTACTGACTTCCGTTTTACGACATATCGCTATACCGAGCACCCTCTGCTATCAATTATATTTAAAGAAATTGCTCCCGAGCTACAACTGGGAGCGTGGTCCGCTATGGCTAAGGGTGTACTATTGACAACAAATTCACAAAACTGCATTCCTGACTTTTTTTTGAACGGGCTAATGCTGTTGGTCTCTAGTCTCTACCGACTTACAGTCTAAAAAACGACCATCAGTACCTAAACATATATATTAAATAGTATTTCAAGTTTTAAAATTGCTATAATTAACATGTATTGTAAGATATCGTAATTATAATTGTAATATGACTATAATATAAGTACAGTAAGTTCATTGTAATTTTTAATATAACTAGTATACAGGATGTAATTTAATTCATTAGCATAAATTGAGCCCATGATAGTACATAATTAATAGTTCATTATTAAAGAGTAGAGTGTAAATGAAATAATTTTTATTGAAAATTATGAAGATTGCCGCGGCGCCTAACGCAGTTGGCATGGATGATTTTGATACATTTAAATGTTTTTATACCTTTTAGTACACTAATTAAAAACAGTAATTCATTATTTTAATTAAATTTTGTATTCTAGCATTTGATTAAGTAAGTTATTCTATTTTTGGGGTTATTATTATTATCAAACCAATGTGTTAGAATTCAAAAATTTTGACCCACACGTGATCGGTATCAGAAGTAGGTATCTAGTTTCAAAGGATGCTAATGAATTCAATTACACCCAGTATAAGTGGGGCCTAACAGGAATTTTTATTCCTGTTAGCCCCGCGTGGGGCCCCAAGAGGAAAAAATCCTGTTAAGGCCCATGGGGCCGAAGACGTGGGGGACAACAGGAATAACCCCTTTTAACATCCTTTGTTATTCAATGCGCCAACAGCCCATAGGAACAATAATTTACTTGATTCTAGGTAATGGGTACAGAACCCTCATTCACTTCCCAGTGGCCCCCACTGGCGGTGCTTAGTACAATATTCAGAGTAAGCATCAACCAACCTCCACCAAAAATATTTTTTGACGTAAAAGTATTATAGGTACTCAATTTAATTAACTATATCAACTAGTAAAGTGGGTGAAAGAAATATTTAGCCAATTAATGGGTAAAGTAATTCAGTATTTAATCTCAATGTAAAATGCAGCATCTATTCAATTGACTTAATAGTACTATTTCTATTACTTATTAATTAATTAATGTCATTCTCATTGCATGCAATTGGCTGTAAACATGTAGGACAGGCACCGGTTGCAACTCCAAATGCTGGAGGACGACTGCCAGAACATGCCACCAGCCACTGAAAAAAAATTAAAGTTAATGTAAAAATTAATTATTTATTCTTCAGGCTAGTATGTTTAATTGTGATGATTGTTTTTACCACATTATACAATTTAAATACCTATTAATTAATAGGTATGCTAGCCCACCTGATATAAACAGTTTCTATGAAAGTAAACCCCACAAATAGGATTTTGACACAGAGGCTGTGGTACACCCACATTGTCAGGTAACTCATTGCACAGGCAGATGCCGCAAGTAAGTCCTTCAGTTATCGTACTCTCAGCTGTTGTACTTCCACACTCCATAGCTTTATGTGATGCAGTGGGAAATTCGGTAATATCTGAAAATAGAAAAAATGTTCAAAACGGTTCACAAAATGTATATGTGTGTTTGTGTAATGCACAAAAAAGAATAGGCTGGTGTCCTGCAATTTTTTTATTGCGCAAATTAATAATATTATTTAAAAAATCAACACTTATGTAAACAAAATTAAATGTCTCAAAAATGACAAAAATGCGCAAATAGAGAGAGGCCACGCAAATGTGCACTGTGACTTCTCTGCCTCATTAGTAAGCTGTGGTAGTTTTACATACTTATATGAACATACGACGACCCAATAGCTCAGTTGGTAGTAGCCCTGCCTCCTGAACTGAGGGCTGTGGGTTCAATTCCTACCCAGGACAAACATTTGTGTGAAGAACATATATGTTTGTTCTGTGTCTGGGTGTTTTATTGTATTCTATGTATGTATTAACAAACAAAAAAGTATCTAAGTATTATATCAGTTATCTGGTTCCCATAGTACAAGCTTTGCTTAGTTTGGGGCTAGATGGCATTGTGTGAAATGTCCACACATATTTATTTATTTATTGAATTATACAATCTCTTCGGCATGCAACGTCACAATGTATGTTCTTAGTAACTGTAGGGAAGCTCTTTTTTGCGAGAAAGGGACAGGCGATGCCCCCTCCAGAAACTTTAAAAGCTTATTACACTGTGATTTATTTACTGACTTTATTTAATTATTCTTTATGAAAATGATATTTACTTGTTTATTTTTAAAAGCAGGCAACTGGCCTATTTTTGATGTCTGAAACAGATTGTTGGGACACCTTGAATGCTATACCTTATTATTACTACCATAATGCATTTCAATGTTCAACAAAGTTAGGTAAGTATATCCAAGTTGAAATAAAACCTGTACCAAAAACAGTCATAATATTTTCCACAATATCTCTATCATGGTCCCATGTCAGAAGGCCGGACTGCAATTTGTCATGCCATGACTCTGAATGGCCAACAAGGTGAATGTTGGTTGCCAACCCATCAGGAGTTATTTCCACGTGCAGCCATGTTCTATCATCTGTAATGCATAAAATTGCTGTGAATTCTAAGTGGTAAGAATTAATATTGTAAGGCATTATGATAATCAATAGGTAGGTACAATTATTATGCTGTTTGTCCTAGAGGGAAACTCAAATAAATAAATGTCATTTCTTAGATTCTTGTTTTACGTTTCACACAGGACTTAATCGCGCTAAAAACATTATTTATTTAACTCGACGTTTCAGCCAAGTTTTATTGGCCGTAGTCACAAGTAGACTCACAGGAGGCTCCTGTGTGAAACAAAAAAAAATCAATAAATGTCTTCAGGGTGGGTTGGGCAAAAATTATAAACAAATCAAATGATTACCTACTACATTCATTTCTTGCAAGATATAACTCCAAATACAAGAAGCAAGCAGCTTAAAATTACTCACCAAGAAGAACTCTTCTATAATCATCTTTAAATGATGGATTATGAGGCTCCATTATTGTACAAAAGCGGTCTATTCTTTCTAGCTCACAGAAGTAAGATGATAACTTATCTATATAGCTCCTGTAAGCAATCAATATTTCTTCTAAGTTTTTGTATTCCTTATCTTGCAAAGGGGAATATGGTAAATTCACTAGGGATATAACCAATTTTTTGGGAGCTTTATATTTGACGAATATTTCATGTGCCCTATACTCATGTTCGTCTCGGATAATACATTTTATATCTTGTAATGTTTTACCAAAATGTACAGATACAGTTCCACGGCAAATTATGGTTTTCATTTCTTCGATTATATCTTGGTCAATTAAATCTAAGGTTAACAAATTCAAAGCTTGAGCTTTGTTTTTCTCTAGATTGAGTTCAAATTTTAATGTTTTCTCGATTTCTTGAAAACTCTTATCAAGTTTGTTGGCACTCACAATCTCATAATCATAATTGGTCATTTGTGTTGTGTTTTCCATTTTTTCACAACATTCACATTTCACAACGAATCCAACCCACAGACAGATCACAGAACTTTTACGGAATCACAGAGAACTTTGCTATATTATGTACGGAATCCAACCCAACCTTGTATCCACAGATTGGGTAGTGATACTACGTATCTTGTATCCTCTACTTAGTTCCATAGACTACTAAGAGTTCTACGTATAAAGGTATGTAATACATATGAATTCTTGGGCCGTACTCACAGATTAGAGAAAAAAAACGGTGGTTTTTAGGTTTTTGTTACAGTGTTTTTTTCTCTAATCTGTAAGACAATATTGTCTTCCATAGTACTCTTGGTTGCTCTGTGGAGTATATAATGCTACATACTCTTTGCATGGTGAAAGATGTCAAGTAAATTTTAATATACAGTTTATTTATACTCTTCTCTTCTCAGTCTTTACCAATGTACTCTGTGTCTTCTCTTCTCTTTGAAAGATGTCTTCGTCGTCGGTAACCTCGGTTGCCGAATTACAGAAAGAATATAAATCTGTAGAGAATAAATTACGTTCGGTTGAAGCAGAAATAGCAAAGTTAAAAAGTCACCAACGTGAATTGACCGAAAAAAAGAACTCCATAGGAAATTCCATTAACAAATTAAAGTCCGATCGTTTGGCGTCCATTGACTGGTCAGGAATAAAATCTGTATGGTCCGAAGCTGTTGAAAAGACTCGTCACGATATATTTAACATTGAAGAATTTAGACCTAAACAGTTAAGCGCCATTAATTCAACACTATCTAAGCAGCACTCGATAGTAGTGATGCCAACTGGTGCCGGTAAGAGTTTATGCTATCAGTTACCAGCCTTGGTGGAGCCAGGACTTACAGTTGTTGTTTCACCCTTAATTTCTCTTATGGAGGATCAAGTCAGGTCTTTAACTAAAAAGAATATAAAAGCAAAGTATATGACAAGCTCTAGCAGTAAAGAAGAAACAACTGCTGCATTAAATATCCTAAAAGACAAAAGTTCCGATATAAAACTGCTGTATGTGACACCAGAAAGATTTGCAAAAAGCAAAAGGTTTATGTCAAACCTACAAAAATGCTATGCTGATGGTAGATTGCAAAGAATTGCAATTGATGAGGTTCACTGTTGTTCACAATGGGGTCATGACTTCAGGCCTGATTACAAATTTCTTGGGATATTGTCTAACATGTTCCCAAAAGTGCCTCTATTGGGGTTGACCGCTACTGCCACAGCTCATGTTCTAAATGATGTTCAAAAAATACTTAATATACATGGATGCCTAATCATAAAGTCTACTTTTAATAGACCAAACTTGTTTTACACAGTAATAGAAAAACCAACATCTCTGGATGATTGTCTTTTGATTTTAGAAAAACTATTGAAGTATAGATTTAAGAATGATAGTGGAATAATTTACACAAACAGCATCAAAGATGCAGAAGAGGTTTCACAAGGATTACGTAAAAGGGGTCTGAAAGTTGGTTGTTATCATGCCAACATGGATTCTGAGGCACGGACTAAAGTTCATTTGAAATGGCACGATAAATATTATCAAGCTATCGTTGCCACTGTTGCATTTGGAATGGGCATTGATAAACCAGATGTGAAATTTGTTATTCACCATACAATTAGTAAATCTATGGAAAACTACTATCAAGAAAGCGGCAGAGCAGGAAGGGATGGCCACAGAGCAGAATGTATCACTTTATATAGAATGCAAGATATCTTTAAAGTAAGTAACATGGTATTTTCTTCTACCGGAAGTTTGGATCATTTATATGGTATGGTGAAATATTGTCTCAATGGAACTTATTGTAGGAGGCAGCTAATAGCCAAGCATTTTGACGAAGACTGGGGTACAACAGACTGCAATAAAATGTGTGACATATGCTGCCAGTCTGTGAGTAATCGGAAAGAAATTACGATTGATTCTCATGTGAAGACACTTTACAGTATCATAGATAATGCTACACAGTTAGATACAAAGTTAACAGCACAAAAACTATTAGATGCTTGGTATTTAAAAGGACCTGTTAATTTGAGACACAAAGGAAAAGAACCTAATTTTCCTAGAAATATAGGTGAAGATGTGATAGCATTCTTACTGGTGGAGTACTATCTTGTGGAAGATTTTCACTTCACTGCATATACCACAATAAGTTATATAAAGAAAGGCGTGAATAGAGATATGGTGGATGACCCTGATTTTACCATGAAAATGATGGTACGACATTTTCTACCACTTGAGCTGGAATCAGCAGCACCAACCACAATGATTGATGTGGTAGAAAAAAAATCTATAAGGAATTCAACCAAACGAAGATCGGGAGGAAGTAATACAAATAATGCAAAACAATCAAAACTCATGCTTATATCTGACTCTGAAGATTCATCATAAATTCATTGTTTGCTATGTATACGTGCATGTTTTATGAAATGGGTACATTTTAGTAGTTGTTTTATTTTATTTAATGCCATATAATTAATCTATTCTGTTTAATACTAAGAAATGACACACATTGCAAGCAAGCTACTTTTACATCATCAGTTGGAAGACATCCACTGCTGAATTATCCACAGAATCATAAGACGCCATGGATGCTTATCATAGGGGGTTTGCCATACTTAATTACTGGCACAGGCAGCTTGGTGATTGCAGAAGGGTCCAGGATCCTGTATAGTAATACAATTTGGGTAGGTATACTTTACTGAATTCTGTCTTGTCCTAACTATAATCAAAAAGGTTGCAATGCGCATTGAACTTTTTTGATGAGTTGCTTATGGTAAATCTGGCTGGCTAAACTATGAACCTAACGAAATAGTTATTTTTGCAACAAGAGAGCTAAGTTAATTTTTGCTTCGAATGCTGATGTTGAATCCCGAGCAAGCGAAGGATTCTAGTATTGAATCATGAGCGTAGCGAGTGATTCTAAGTTAGATTCCTGAGTGAGCGAGGGATTCAAGGGCACAAGATTTGCTCTCGAATAGCACATACAACTTTTCACCTCAACAGTGGGAACATCATTACAGGTAGGTACTTACCTAGTAACGAAACGCTTTCGCGTTCCCGCCAAAAGTATGAATAAGAAAAAAACATTTTCATGTTCTCTGTAAAACTACATATAAATGTAACCCAAAAGCTGGCTAAATATATTATCATAATATTAAAAAATCACTTCGTCTCAGTGTGCAAAATATGAAAATACGACTGCACCATAGACTTAGTATATATGTAATAGGGGAATTCTGTGGACTGCACACTGTTTTCTCGCAGCAAAGATTGCCTTTTCGAGCTGCTGAGGTGAAAAAAAATTATGATAATCAAAACAAGAATTCATAAAACCTCAGATAGTGATGATGTATCTGCACGAAACTAAATAACTTATACTATAAACACCTATAGAGTTCTTTGATACTAACCTATTCCAGCTAGACAGCCGCTGTGGTGTGGTGGTTGAGCAGGTCGGCTCATAACCCGAGGCGGTGAGTTCGATACACAAGTCAGACAGGACAAGTGTTTGTGCACAGAAAAAAAGCGCAAATAAGTACTTGATCTGTGTCTGCAGTCTGGGTGTTGTGGGACTATGGTCCTCTTAGTTCCTGGGTCCCTAGGTACAGGGAATCCTAGTTAGGGTCCAGGATCTATGTATGTGATAGTTGGGCGATACAGTATGAAACCTATTTCCACATTCTATTTTGGTTTTACCCTTAGAATTCTCTCACATTATCAAATATAAATTAGGGTACTCATTATGATGTGTAGTAGGTATCGAGGATAGAAAAATACTGAATAATAATGACGCCCAACGATCACATACATAGATCCTGGACGCTAACTAGGATTCCCTGTACCTAGGGACCCAGGAACTAAGAGGACCATAGTCCCACAACACCCAGCCTGCAGACACAGATCAAGTACATATTTGCGCTTTTTTTCTGTGCACAAACCAAGGAACTTATACGTATACTATTATAATATATAAGTTCCTTGGCACAAACAAGTAATATATATGACATATGAGTAGGGTCGAGTGTTCAACGTTGAAACAGTCGTACACAGTGAAACATCGCCATATATTTATGAAATGCGACGTTGCTGGAAGGTGCAGTATACCTAGTCCAGACAGTCTCGTACACCCCCCGCGTTACCCTAGTTTGCGTTCGCACCGCTTGTGAAACGACTGTTTGCGGAGCAATTTTGTTTTTTTTTTTGGCAATAAAGTAAGATTTATTATTAGATTTCTTTGTTTTTCAGTTAAATACTATTGTCAATTCTGTTTTTCTGAGTACTACGTTGCTTAGTACATGTATCATAGATTCACGTCTAGACCACCTATTAAACAGTTCAATTTTGGTAGGTTCTTTTTTGGGGTTTATAAAAAATACCCCCGATCTCCAACATTGACACAGATGAAGGGTGGACACAATGAAACAGTGATTCAACAGTGATTATTCAATAAAATCAAAGTAATTCAATCATTAGGTATGATTCTACTTATGTTAACAAACAACCAAATTTGTAGCCATACAGTTTTTTGCGTTTTACTCGGTTTGTGGTTAAACCTAACTAGACCTGTTTGTAAGTGGATTACTCATATGTCTATGGCACAAACACCTTGTCCTGTCAAACTTGGGTATCAAACCCACCGCCTCGGGTTAGGAGCCGACCTGCTCAACCACCACACCACAGCGGCTGTCTAGCTGGAATAGGATAGTATTAAAGAACTCTTAAGTAGGTGTCTATAGGCCCAGATAATATAATACCTAATAGGTTAGTATTTAGTTAAATGAAATATTGTTTTTATTAACATACCTAATATTTTTCGTTAGGTTCATAGTTTAGCCAGCCAGAATTAACAAAGTAAATCATCAAAAAAGTTGCACTGCGAGGTCCAGCAGACTTCTTAATGTCTAGAGTTGATGGTGAGCAGGCAGGCGGTACTGCTATAAAAATCAAAAGTTACTTATATTATGAATTGTGTTCTATAACGGGAACACAATTCATAACATAATAATTAAAAGAATACCATATAAATGGCAGTGGCGCCCCCACAGAACAAAAAAAAATCCGTGTTGCAATTTTTTGACTTGATAACTTGTCGACAAGATAAATGAAACAAGTCGACTGGGTCGTCCTTTTACAACTCAGATGAACTGTGTTTTACAAGTGACCTATGGACCTACCCACTTAGATTTAAATAAAGAAAATGTAAAACAAAATTATGGTTTTAAAATTAAAACAGTTTATTTCATTCTTTTTTAGACAATAAATAAGTACATAATAATTATAATATAAAAAAAACTCACAAAATACCAATTATTTAAATGTAAAATTAATTCTTCTAATATATAACAAAAGCCAAAACCATATATTAATACAGGTACCTACCCATGCACTTTGATGTCACTGTTAGGACAGAGCTGGTGGGGAGAAAAGGAACAACCCGTTCTGTAATTTGTATGCGATAATAAACCCAGAGCACAAAAATAACATAAGTAATAATAAATAACCTGAACACAGAATAAATATAATACATACACGTACCCGGGTAGCTGTACTGTAGGAGTGATGTAGCGCATTATTTCGATGGCTGCAGCAGCGGAAGTGAAATGAAACATAAGTATTGCAAAAAAAATGCGTTAGCTAAGTATATAATTCTATGAACAAATTCAATTTATGTTCATGTCGATACTTTATTGTATACACATCTATTTTAAATTGATTACCTACCTATAACATAAACTAAAAAAAATGCGATACCTACGCCTTTTACTAAAGCCTACGTAGGTACGGGTACTTACAGAAAATAATGGAAAGGCAATGGTAAAATAATAATTGCTCATGAACTAAAATTAGCCTAGGTGTCGGCTTTGTAGTCTTGTTTTGTGTGTATTATCGACGCCTATGATTAAATGTTGTGCTATAATTTTATACGGCACCTAATATTTTCTATTATAATTTGATCATACTCTCTGTGCGTGTGTATACAGGAGTCCCAGAACTCAACGTCAATCGGGCACGGGGGGAGAGGGGGAGAGACATGCCAGGTCCAGGAACAGAATACATATCGTTGAGTTCCGGGACAACCTGTAGGCCTGTATAGGTAGGGTACCCTATATTGTACATGCATAATTTTAATATTTTACGAATTCGTTGTCTTTATTTATTTATTACTAAAGCCACTTTTGTGTTATTATATAAATAACCGGCCAAGTGCGAGTCGGACTCGCGCACAAAAGTTCCGTACCATCAATAAATACGAGCAAAAAATCACGTTTGTTGTATCGGAGCCCCCTTAAATAATAAATAAATATGTGTAGGACATTTCACACAGCGCCATCTAGCCCCAAACTAAGCATAGCTTGTAATATGTTACTGCGTGCTTGTGCAAATGTTTATCTTATTCTGTCTTTTACTATACTATCATCTGTGAAAATTTCAACTGTCTAAATATCACACATAAAAAAGGATGACTGGAATCGAACTGCGAGTTATTGAGTTATTGTTACGACTAATTTTACAAATTTTCACTTTCATATTGCTCCTAAAAGAACCATGCTGAATTTCGGAATAATAAATCCAGTTTCCTCCCTCAAAGAATGCCAAGTTTCATTAGATTTCATTCTTTGTTCGTTGTCATCGGGTTCCTGCTTTATTTATGAACTACTGAAGTTTCATCATGATTGGGAGCTCTATTTGTAAAACAGCAAATATTTGACGTGTTTCATCTTGATTGATAAATACATGAGAAAAAGTTGGCGCTCGCTTCGCTCGCGCTTAGTTACCAACTGAAAATTAACTTCAAAATGGGTACCATTCCGAAATTTGACACACTGGACCTGGGAATACTACCTATAGCTGTAATAATTTTGTAACAACGTCCCGTTTTTTAGAATAGTGTAATAATTATAATAACAATAATTTAACCAATAATGAAATCATAAATAGTCAATAAATTTTGTAAATTGAAAATACAATTTCGTCGAATGACAATAATCTAACATCAGAATTGCGTATTAATAAAACTAAATGTTTTCGTCACTTTTACAGACTAAAAATACATTTAAAATTGCAAAGATAAAAAATTCTCTACATAAAACGTATTTTCTCTATAATGATGTAAATATGTACAAAACATGACCACAATTTCCTTAAAATGTAAAATTATTATGAGTCAAAGGTATCTAAAAGTATAATACCTTAAAAATAAACGTAGCCGCTATTTCGGCAACATTTAAGTCACTTATCAAGCAGGTACATATGTAACTATTTACCTCTGAATAAAATATTACTAAGAGAATGAATTTAGTTGTCTGGTCTGGTAAGTTTCGTTTCCACCTTGACCATGGCCTCGTCTTTGCCTTTGATCATGAGGACCTTGACAATAGAAAATGCCTCAATGATTTGCTTGACTTCAGGCTTGCCTTCATGGGCTCGCCATATCACTTCCATCTTAGACATTTTGTTGCCCCCTTCATGCTTCACACAGTTGAACTCGCCAGGGAAGTCCTGGAATAAGTAAATAAATGAATCATTAGGCATCTTATTGTTTGGTTGTGCTATGAAGATAGTTTTAACTTGAACCTGAGTACCAGTACATACTATTATAATATATATTCTGTGCTACTAATATGGTGTTCTGTGGTATAGCTGTAGGTTGCTATAAATACGAAAGTATTACAATAGTTTTTACAATATATTCGTATTTATTGCCACCTAAAGTTACGACTATTATGACGAAGGTAATAGTTGTAATGTAACTAAAACACTAAACGGTTATTAAAAAAAATCGTACCAGTAGAATAAGTTAAAAGCCTAGCTAGACTATTATCTATCCATTGACACCAAAATCAAAATTTTTAAAGGGTAAAAACAGCTAGCCCGATACGCTAAGGCTGAGTTGCACCATAATCCACCGCTTTGCCAGTTATTCTGCCGCCAATCAGTAGTGTGCAAGCACTACTGTGTCCGGTTTGAAGGGCATTGTAGCTAGTGAAATTACTGAGCAAATGAGACTTTATGACCTGATTACACAGTGTAGTATTCTGATACTAGACTGTGTGATGTCTCAGGATGACGTGCGCAGTGCAGTGTCATCACGCAAAACATTATTATGTTAAAGTTCCGAGTGACACCGCAACTGTTATGGGCGGCCGTGTCGCTTAACATCAGGTGAACGACTAGCACATCACGAGATTTATTCTAATCAAAAAAAAAATCCCAGTTAAGTTACATGAAGTTAGTTAGTCATTTAACAAATTTTTTGCCTAACCGGTACTTTAACTGAAATGCCCATGATTGTTATTGTTAAAGTAAGCTGGTGCAACCCACCCAACCCGGTGGGTTGCACCTAATACTGTAATAATGGTGCAACGTTTGGCAAAAAATTTATTAAATGACGTCATACCTTTAACTGCTAATTTTAACTGTGATTATGTGCACCATAACTCAGCCTATATGTAGGTAAATTCACTCATGGGCTCTATTGTCTCTATCATACGTGTGGAGAGCAGGGCCATTATTCCGTATCGATTCCTTATTTCGAAACCACGCGAATTCCTTGTCTTACGTAAAAAATCTGCGAAACTGTATTCTCTATGAAACGAAAACAAAACCGCGCGAAATGAATTTGGAATTGGCGCGATTTGAACTGTCAAAAATCATATGTTTTACCGAGACGCGTTCCGAAACATCAACACATCAAAAGATATGACCACTTATGTCAATATATTTTATTCAAAATAAAGATAACTTTAATGTAAAGTGAAGTTATATCTGACGCTGTGACACGATTTGAACAAGACACGATAACGACGTGGTTTCGTATCGTGTGGAATCTGTGTTTCCATAGAGAATAAGCGCCCAGAGCGACAATATTTTCAAAGACCAGGCAAGACTTCTTAAGTCTTCAATATAAAAATAACTGATATGGAATCAGTAGGTATGATGTAAAAAATTGTCTTCTGGTCCTAGTGGTACCTGAGCAGTAGTCACCAATATAAAATCAGTGTTAAAGTTTTGAATTTATCAAACTTCACAAAACATTATATTTACATGTAGAAACACCAATGTCAGATTCCTTAATACCGATTAACTATTATTCTAGGTATCTACCTGTATGAATGCATGTATGATATCTACATAAAAATTATTTCTATCGACCGGTCATAGTGACTTCCTAAGTAGGTATTTGAAAAAGTGTGGTGTGGGGTCGGGGAACTCCCGATTTCTCATTTATAGTGGGTTCATATCATCGATCTCTTATAGTCTTAGAGCATTTAGAAATGCTCTAAGCTTATAGTGGCTTGAATCTAATTAACTAATTTGATGTATATTGTGCTAACATCGTTATCTCAGTCGTACTTACCGCTTCTGATAACTAAGTATATCTATTTAATAACTAAAGTACTAAAACGCCTTTCTTTCCATCTGTTGTTGAATAGGTCATTATTAGGTGATTACATTGCATATTGGATTTGATGTTTGGGGGAGTTCCCTGAATAATAATGAACAACTCTAACTAGTACATAGACATATATATTAAGGACAGGCCTAATGACAGGTTAAAACGTCGCTTCAAAGTGGGAGCCAATTTCACAGATTGGCATCCACTAGCGCTCAGTCTGTGATGGAAGTTAGAAGTCATCGGTCGAATGTCACAAACAAAATATGCCAAGTTGTATTGTGAAGGGTTGCACAATCTATACTCAAAAGTGCAAAAAGAAAGACCAAGTTTCTTACCTCAAGTAATTCAATATTTTCAATATTACACTGTTTTGTAACAAAATAATCGAATTTATATTTGGAATAATCATTGTAAACATAAACATTGACGGACATAATGGCAGCGATAGGCACTTAATTTTCTGAACTTGTCGTAGTTCACGCGAAATCTAATAGATGGCGCTGACTTTTCCCACGCATTTTGACAAAATAAAATGTTTCTTCGGGCATATCCTGATATATAAATCTATGAACTAGTACCTATTCAAGTCAATTATTACTTATTCATAATTAGCTTAGAAAGTTATTTTATGATAATTACCCTATTAGTAGACCAGATTTTTTGTGGCTTGGATTGGATACTAGTACCTTCTAACTTGGCCATATAAAATAGAGCATAAACCGGGCTGATATTGGAATTCTTATTCTAAATAGGGGCGATAAGGCCTGCGCTGACGACTATATTAACCTCATCTGACTTTTTCCAGTTTTTTAAAACCAAATCTCTGAACCGGTTTTAATAAGGGTGGGAGGGGTGGCTCCAGTTAGACTGAATTATCGTCATTTTCGATATTTTGGTTTATTTGTTATTTTGACTGTCGAAAAATCTTAGTGATCACTTTTATTACATCCGAAATAACGCGAAAATAACGCAATTCAGTCCAACTGGAACCCAACTATCTGAAACCTAATCAATGTGCAGAGCAATCTAAAAGAAGGTACATATTCTTTCAAATAAATACACCGGTCAAGTGCGAGTCGGACTCTCGCATTAGGGTTAATATCAATAAAAAATGAATAAAACTGTCTATCACAGTTTATGAGATACAGCCTGGTGACAGATAGAAAGACAGACACTATGTACAGTAGTCTTAGATAGGATTTGTTTCACCCTTTGGGTATATTATTTCAATGCAATACTTACATTATTGAAAAAGACTCTTCTGTTTAGTCCCATGGCTGCTATTATGACGTCAATGTGCTTCTCCCTTACTTCAACCACAACCGCTTCAGTAAGAACTGGTGAATGTGCTTCAATGTATTTCAACATGTAAAGTTCTGAAGACATTTCCCCAGCTCTCTTGGCATTATACTTTTGCTTGTTACATTGAGCCGCTGTCTTTCGGACATCATCAACATTCCATTCAGGTGTCTTTCTATATCCAAGACTTGCAGCCAACAACCTAAAACCACAGAACGGTGCTAAAACATAAATTTGAACCTAATCAACAAATTAAATATTTAAAATATCTTTCTCTTTAGTCTAAGGAATGTTAACTGTTATTATAAAAACACCGTTATGTACATACCTGTGGACCATGATATCTGCATATCGACGGATGGGGCTAGTAAAATGTGTATATAAAGGAACATTCAATGCATAATGATGAAAATCCTCATCTTCACAACCAGTAGCACAAAAATATCTAGCTCTGGACATTGGCTTGGCACATAACATATTCAAAACCATAGCTTTGCCCTTGTCTGGGCAGTCTGGACCAGTGTAGACCAGAAGTGACCGGTGCAAGTCCCCAGCTGATGAAAAATCCAGATCTATTCCCAAGGGTATTAAAGATTTTGCGAGAGTTCTCATCATATGCCCGCTGGGAGGTGGATGGCATCTCAAAAAGGCCAGTTTTGGATGGTCTTCATATATCCGTCTTGCTACAGTCATGTTGGCCAATAACATGAACTCTTCTATCAGTTGATTGCTTTCTTTGATGTCGTAAATTGAAAATGATTCGGGTAAACCCGTTTTAGGACATAATCGAAATGCTACTTTTGGTTGGTCAATTCTAAGAGCTCCACCTTCGAACCTCTTCTTTCTTAACTTTGCTGACATGTCACCCAATACTTTTATACTGTTCTTTATTTCTTTGAACTTAAACCCATTATATGTTTCGGGGAAATCCGAACCTGCTTCTTCTTGGCCCTCAAGTACTGCTTGTGCATGTTCATAAGCTAATTGAGCACAAGAGTTAATGACTGTCTTAGCAAATCTATGCCCAAGTACTTCAGCATCCTTGGTTATTTCCCAGAAAACTGAGAAAGCCAGCTTGTCGACACCAGGGAATAGAGAGCAAAGTATACAAAGCTCATCTGGAAGCATGTGGTATGCACACTCAACTAAATATATTGTTGTTGCTTTTTGTGCTACTTTTTCCTCCAATACTGTGTTTTCTTTTAAGTAATGAGCAACATCTGAAATGTGAACTCCAACTTCATAATTGCCATTTGGCAATTGTATACATGACATTGCATCATCAATATCACGACAGCTAAATGGATCAATACTGAATATGCATTGATCGCGGCAGTCTTCTCTTAATTGTATTTCTTCATCGGGTATAGTATAATCCAATTGCGGACAAAGTTCCCTGACTTCTGAACCAAAAGGTGTTACATCTAAATCATTTTGAGCAAGGATTGCTTTTGTCTCTACGGCTAATTCTCCAGCCTGTCCTATATTCGTTAAAATCTTCCCTAAAGCAAATCTAATATCAAACCAATCAACTATTTTTGCCAGAAACAATGTGTCTTCATATTTCTTGGCATCTTGATAGAAATTAGTTGGCCAACAGGAGAATGGTATGTTAAGCCTTGGAACTCGATGATCGCGAGGAATGAACAGCGCCCTTTGTCTATTTTTGTCAGGCATTAATTTAAGATTTCCAACAACAGATCGTGAATGGACTTTCTCTTTAATAAACACCACTTTTCCCCTTTTCTGCTTTTTCTCTGGATCATCTTCAACATCAGTATCATTTATTATTGTTTCAATGACTTGCACAACAATCACATCTCCTTCTAAAGCACGGTTTCTGTTCTTAATGCCATCTATAAACATGTCCTGTTCTTCACGGTCACTGATTGAAATAAAACCATGTTGAAACTGTTTAGGGTTGATTCTCAGAACTCCCTCAAATAAAGTACCATTTTTAAGTCCTTCATCAACTTCTTCAGCTGTTAAGTACTTTTCAAATTTTTTTTCTTCTGTATTTGTCTCATTGTCATTGGCTTTATTATTATTTTTGCGCCTTGGAGAATTTTTAGGTTGTAGCTGTTGCACTTTTCCAGTTTTTGCTTGTGGCTGTTGCAAATTCACCCTGTTTTTCATATTAAAATTATGGCTCAACAGTGGGTGTTGCATCATATTTTGAAAAAACTGTGCATTAGACTGAGGTGCTAGTATAGGCGAACAGGGTATGCTTGTAGAGCCTGGTCTTGTGAAACTGTGCATCACAGGAGTGTTTGGGGCACTCATAGCATGCTTGTTTTGTAAAGCAATAGCATTAAATGCATGCTGAATGTCAGCGGCAGTTTGAACATTTTGCATGTACTGAAACTGTGGGTGATGCGAAAGGTTGTTTAAATATCTAGAACCATTGCCTACATAAACTGAATTACTAGGGCTGAGACTGGAGCTAGTATAACCTGCCCCACTATGACTAGCAAAGAAGTTGTGTACAGGACCATTTGGTCCTTGTGCAATAGGTATGTGTGCTGACCTACTTGTTTCTGGCACCCCATTCACGTCTGTGGTTAAATTGGTGCCACAGCAACTAGCAAAAAAGTTATTAGCTGAGCCATTTGACCCTTGAACTATAGGGGTATTTGCTGACGGATGAGTTATCTCTGGGATACCATTCACATCTGAATGGGCTCCACTGTGACTGGCAAAAACGTTATTTGCAGAGCCATTTGGTCCGTGTGTATCAGGAATATGTACTGAACAACTGGTTTCAGGGAGATTATTCATACCTGTTGCTAAACGTAACCGTTGCCTTTCCTTCCTCTTCGCGTTTTTTTTTATGGGGGTTGTACTATTATCATTACCATTTACACCTTCACTATTACAATTCACTTGCACACTAGCCATCATTGGGATTACTGGAGTTTCATTTACATTCCTTTGGTTTGATTGTTTTGGTTCTTGATTTGTAAATTTATACTTTACAGCATTTTGTCCACTGTCGTGAAAGCTCTTTGTTTGTAAATTCTGTGGCGACGTGGAAAATGGTGCACTCGATGGCCCACTATTGTTGGCAATCGGTAAATTAGGTTGTATATTGGGCATCTTAAGAAACTGAATGCCCCATTTACCGGTTATTTAACTTAACATGTACATAATTTATTGATACTTTCGTAATCGTAAAATAAAAATGTAACAATAAATAATTTTATGTTCAATCAAACGCAATGCATGCACAAAAGACAGCACAGACTAGGTAGGGGATATGAAATGAAAGACAGTGAGCACAGACTACTAAGAGATACACAGTGAGACGGATACACAGATCACAATTCATGAATTCACATTACTTTTTCTCAGTGTTCTAGGGATGTTTAAAAAAATCGAATATAAAAAAAAAATATTTACCAAATAATCGATTATTTTAAAATCGTTTTTTATTTCGGTTTCGATTTTTATTTTTCGCTAGTATTAAAAATAATAAGGCAACACCCTTACCAAATACACAGATGTTCAGTGTAAAGAATATGGACAAGGGTGGATTAAGATCGGATTATATTAGTGATTTTACAATAATTGTTATTATAATTTATTTTCGCGCTCGCTGCGCATGCGGTTGTAATTTTTATGTGCTTTATTTCCAGTCAATTAAGGTGCATGAACTGACAAGTTTATTACAGTAATTTGATGCCCGCAGCATCAACACTAATCAGCCCCCCTATTACGAAGGAGCTAGCAGCGCTGCTGACGCGCGTCTGCCGCTCAACTGCTGTCAAAATTGTATGAAAATTGACAGCAGTTGAACGGCAGACGCGCGTCAGCAGCGCTGCTAGCTCCTTCGTAATAGGGGGGCTGAACAGACAGTTGGAGAGTGGAGCCTTGGTAATAGGGTTTGCTTTACCCCTTGAGTATGGAACCCTAAAAAACGCAAGCGAAGCGAAGGCCAAAATTATCCTACCACATCCTGAGAGATTTTGAAAAGTTTATTTTAGAAAGAAACTCACGCAGGCACACTCAGCCCGATTAAACAGCAATAAAATATTGTGCTGATGAAAATTTATGATCACGAATGGTATGGTGGTGTAAGGGTACTTTTTGACATCAATTATTGTAAGAATAATATGTGGTATTTAGAATGAATAAGTGTGGCATTGAATAGGTAATCTAATTTATTTTATATTGTTCAAAACTGACATAAATTTTTACTAATATTACAAATAATACTAATAGATGAAATCGGATTGAAATTTTATTATAGCTAATCAAACTAAAATTTTTATTATTTTCTTTGTAGTTTACCTATTTTGATCATTTTGATTCTCTTGTTTGTCCTCTCTCCAAATTTTGCTGCACTCGACGGGGTCCATATGAACCTAGACTTAATTTTATATTCCACCTATTGTACACTGGAAGCAATAAATATCTGAATCTGCCCGTCTCTGTGTATAAGCCCTATTACTAAACCTCCACTGTCTGTTTTTCCGTCTATCTGTTTGTCTGTCTGTCTATCTGTCTACCTGTCACTTGGCTGTGAGTCATGAACCGTGATAGTTAAACTATTGATATTTTCGCACATGATGTATTTGTGTTGCCGCTATAACAACAAGTACTAAAAAATAGAATAATATAAATTTATATAAGGGGCTCCCATACAACAAACGTGATGTTTTTGCTCGGTTTCATAGATAATGGTACGCATTGTTATTCAATTTTGATATAAGCATAAGTTTCGATTTTGATAAGTTATGGGAAAACGAGTAGGTACTTAAATTATTTCAAACACATATACATGTCAGCCCCCCTATTACGAAGGAGTTAGCAGCGATGCTGACGCGTGTCTGCCGCTCAACTGCTTTCAAAATTGTATGAAAATTGACAGCAGTTGAGCGGCAGACGCTCGTCAGCAGCGCTTCTAGCTCGTTTGTAATAGAGGGGCTGAGCAGTGGTGATTTCAGGGGAATAAGAGGCTATAGCTCGATCTATTAAGCATCTGAGTTCTTCCTAAAACTATTTTAACCAAATCTGTCCGGGTGTATGATTGTAAGTTTTTTGCGCTAAAAAATAGATTTTTCCCTCCTTATATCACATCCCAGTTTTCTCTTGCAAGATCACAGAGTACTTTTCTACAAAGAGTATCTTTTCTACATAATTATACCATGGAGGTATGAGGAGAGAGCCAACAATGCCTGGCAATGCGGCGTTGCCACTTCGCATCCTTCGTGTGAGCATACTATCTTGTATCTCTGTCTAATACACGAATCTTTGCATAGAGTATGCGAGAAAGCGACTGTAGGTACGGCAACCTCGCCTTATTTCGCACTACCGCGTGTCATGTTGTGACATCCTAGGTCCCCAAAAAATTGAAATGCGAGAGCTTAAAAAGTGAAAATATAGTGATTATATTGTTATTAGGGCTAAAATTGTATCAATAGTGAAACTGTGTCGTATTGTGCTGTGTTTTGTGCATCAAGAGTAAGTAACCCGAGGAGTCGAAGGAAATCCAGATTCATCATTTTATACGTAAGTGGTTAGTCCATCAACATAGAATCAGAATGGACGGAGGACATTCACAAATTGCGTGTCCATTTTCTGTTGGTGTGAGTATCTAAATATGCATTATTATGCGTGAGTAGAGAAGTGACCCCTATTACACAATGTATCGATATATAATAAACCTAACCGAATGGTGCTGCAGATATCGATACATTTAACTTTTAATAAAATAAAGAAAGTTAGATATTAGTAGAACCAGCAGATGCAGCGTAGGCCGGCCCCCACTCAGTGAAACGACGATCTGGTGAAAACTACCAAGAGCCGATGGACGCAGGAGGTGAGTGGCCGCTCTAAGTGGGGCTCTATGGGGGAGGCCTATGTTCAGCAGTGGACGTCTTCGGGCTATTAATGATGATGATGATGACCCACCTAGTAAATGAATATTGAAACACATTATATGAAATAACGTTTGTAAGTAACATTTTTATGTTTAAGTAACAAAACAATAATTAAGATACCTTATCGATTTTATGAGTTTCGACAGTGAACCGAAAATAACGCATCTCAATAATAAAAGAATTAAAGCTTTAAATTTTGATGTAATTATCACCACACTGTAGTGAAACCTACATTTAAATAACTATAATTTTTTTAAGATTATAATTACTATCGATTCACTAATAAGTCCGTGCTACCTAGCTTTGTCATACCATATCTATGAGTTATGGCCTACATGTTTTTAGGTATGCTACCTACCTATAAAAACCTACTCTATGTTTCCCTAACGCTTATTACTTTTTGACTTTTACCTAGAATGACAACATCAATAAAATCCCTTACCTAGTCTGTGGAACCCACATTCTCACTGAGGGTTGACGAACAAATTACAATTTACTAGCAAAGAACTTTAGACGTTGTCCTTCGGTTATCCACGCGTGAGGTTGACAAAAGGAGCCCCGCCACAGAGATTAGGCCTGGACAAAGAAGACCTGGTGGATCCCAGGTGGTCAGTCAGCCAAGGAACTCCCGGGTGCACATCGGGAAGCTGCGGAGTGTGGAGTGTCTCTCAGCACAGGAATAGGTGCCGCGCGCCTCAGCTCGCTGTTGAGCCTCGACTAGACCCAGCCTAGGAGTGCCTGGTGGCGCGGTGGACAGCTGCGCAGAGAGTGGTGCCGGGTGGCCCAGTAGGCTACTTCAATGAAGAATTTTTAAATTTTAATTAATGATTTTTTTATCATTTCTTTAATTAATTAAGTTTCAGTATTCATAAAGACGCCAGGTGACCGCCTACCTTCTAAATTTTCGAAAATAATAAATTTATTTTTAACATGACAGATTTAAACTTTTTTCGTAAGATTATGATTGCACATTGATCTAAATTCATTCATACACTTTTAGCGAAAGAGATTTTCTACTTTTTACCTTCCAAAACCAATGTAATTTTGTGCAAATGTGTGAGATTTACGAATATCGACAAAGTCTAATGGGCAGTGTGGGTGCATCATTATTCGAGAGGCGTAATATCACACATCCCAATAATATCAATTAAAGCATTTAATATTTCAGTAATTGCAATCACATGGTAATGGTTCGATGCCAAAAACGTATACCCTTAATGTGAAATGCATATTTACTTCGAAACTTCGATATTTAGCATAAAAATAGCCAGTAAACACTTACGCATAAAATGATGATTCTGGATTTCCTTCGACTCCTCGGGTTGTTCTTGATTCACAAAACACAGCACAACACGACAGTTTTACTATAGTCATAATATTTAGCCCTAATCATGATATAATCACTATATGTTCTCTTTTTATGCTCTCGCATTTCAATTTTTTGTGGACCTAGGATGTCACAGTTAAAATTCTTGGTCTTACCGAACGGAGCCACCGTAGACACAACGACGTATATTAGCACACAGATTGTTTAGAACACTGATTAGACACAATATATCATGATATATTTAATAAACTATTTACAATTACAAGAAACACAACATTTTCTTCTGAATTTTTCTTTTTAAGTCTTTTTGACAAGCGTCAACCAAATTCAAACTGTTTTTTTTTTCATAGAGTTATAGGATTTCATTTAACAATAAAACCTCCAACAACATCTTCTCGCAATGAACACCCAATTGATCTATGATCCTCTACAGCCTTGGTCTTGGCAGAGGCTTCGTAAAGATATCCGCTAGTTGGTTCTCACTAGCAACCTTCTTAACTCTTAACTCTCCGTTGGTGACTAACTCCCTTACGAAGAAATGACGTATCCGTATATGCTTGGTACGTCGGTGAAACTCAGGGTTTTCCGCTAATCTTATTGCAGCTTTATTGTCCACTTGTAAAGTTGGATGCTCTTGAAGTTCAATGAGATCTACCATGAGCCGAGTTAGCCAGATACATTCCCTGGCACCTTCGCTTGCAGCAACAACTTCAGCCTCTGTGGTCGAGATAGCTACGCTTTGTTGCCTCTGGCTCATCCAAGTTATAGCTCCCCCTGCATAGCACTCCAGTAGTAGAGCGTCCCGTGTGCACGTCTCCACCATGGTCTGCATCACTGAAGCATTCAATAACACCTTTCTTGATATTCAAGTATCTCATGATTCGCTTCACCTTGACGCAGTCATCGTCCGTAGGATTCTCAAGACTCCTTGAAACCACACTGACCGCATAAGCTATGTCTGGTCTCGTACCAACCATTAAGTAGGCCAATGCACCAACAATCTGTCTATACCTCTTCTTGGTATCAGAATGATCCTGCTTTTCCTGCTTTTGTGCGTCTTTGCCGATAGGTGTTGACACTGGTCTGCACTGTTCCATGCCAAACCGTTTTAACACCTTCTTTGTATAAGAAGCTTGATGGATTTTCAGTCCGTCTTCTCCGTTTTCAATCTCTATGCCGAGAAAGAAAGACGCTGGTTTCGTAGTTATTCTGAAACCTTTTCTTAATTCTTCCAGAAACTGTTCAACCAGTTTGACACTTGAACCAGCGACGAGGCCATCGTCCACATAAAGTGCAACTATCAGTTTCCCGGCTTTAGAATTTCTTGTCAACAAACAAGGATCCGCCTCACTGGTTTTCATTATGCGCTTGTTCCAGCAGCGTGGAGCCTGCTTTAAGCCATAAAGACTCCTCTTTAAATGACAAACGCGTTCAGTTCGATCGTTGTACCCTTCTGGTTGCTTCATGTAGATTTCCTCATCAAGGTTTCCATAAAGAAACGCCGTTGAAACATCAAACTGCCTAAGAGTCATGTTCTCACTTGCAGCAACACTAAGTACTGCTCTTACAGTTCCCAACTTAGCAACCGGGCTAAAAGTTTGATCATAGTCAACACCCTTTTTCTGAGAGTACCCTTTTATTACAAGTCACGCTTTGTACTTCTCCACTGAACCATCTGGGTTATACTTGATCCGGTAAACCCACTTGCATGGTATTGTCTTCCGTTTCTTTGGAAGATCAACCAGAACCCAAGTCTTGTTTTCAATCAATCAATCTCGTTCTGCATGGCTTTCCGCCATTCCTTGCAGTCAGGAGAATGAACAGCTTCTTAGAAAGTTGTTGGTTCTGCATGACCTGGCTCCGTATTCATCACAAAATCTTTGAATTTGCTAGGAGGCCGCAAAGTTGAACGATCTCTCAAAATCATTTGACCGATTTCCTGAATCTCGTTATCATTCAAAGAATCGTTCACAGCTTCTTCTCTTTCCCCCTCTAATTCAATACATTCTTCAATATGAGGTTTCTGTATCATCAAAACAATCATCATCATCAGAGCATACTGGAACTAGCCGACCTTCATTGTCATTAGGAATCACATCTTCTCTGACTTCAGCGTCATAAACAACACGATCTTCTTCTACACAAATGTCGTTCCTTGCATTACCCTGCATGACATTTTCCGGGACTGTACCACGTGAAATTGGCGTATCCAGTGACGTTTCGACTGCCAATTCTCCACATATAGGCCCTTTAGAAGTTGAAGGTTGATTCAAAATTTCAAAAGGTATCTCTCCGATGTTTTGTTCAATACCATCTCTATCCGCCAGAGACGATCCACTTTGTCCTTCTAGTGGTTTTTCGTCAAATGTCACATCTCTTGACCTCAACAATGAGGTTGATTTTCCAACCAAAAGCCGATATCCATCATCATTGTCATATCCAAACAGTCTGCATTTGACAGCCTTTTTGTCAAGTTTCCTTCGCTTTTGATTTGGAATATGAACGTAACACGATGACCCGATAATCCTCAAATGCTTTATCTGTGGCTTTTTATCAAGCCACAGCTCGTATGGTGACTTGTCTTCAACCGTAGTCGGTCCAGTCCTGTTCAAAATGTAAACAGCTGTATTGACTAATTCCACCCACATCTTCTGAGGTAACTCCTCGTGAGCATACATCATTGAGCGCGCGCATTCCACAACAGTGCGATTCTCGCGTTCACTCAGGCCATTCTGCTCTGGGGTGTATGGCATTACTAGGTGCTGCTTTATTCCGTATTCCGCCAAAATTTTCCGAATATTTTCATTATTAAATTCACCTCCGCTATCACTGAGAAGTTCCTGCACAGCATGTCCAGAATTTTTTGCTTCAGCCAACATCTGTCTCAGCTTCTCGTGAACCTCAGATTTATTCTTCAAAAAATAAATAAATCTAAAATGAGTAAATTCGTCTATAAAAATAAGAAAATATCTAAATTTTGATCCCGATTCTGGGAATGGACCGCAGACATCAGTATGTATCCGTTCACCTGGCTTTGTAGCTTTTTCCCGAATGCCGAACTTATGCCTGTGCGACTTTCCAAAAATACAGCCATCACATAACTCTTTATTGTCTGTCGTCTTTATTCCAAGTTCCCTTTCAATAATACGTTTAACGTGCCTCTTATTCTGATGTCCCATGCGTTCATGATATAACTGCAGCATGTCTTCCTTTTGTACTAATGTCAGATTGATCGAAGCTGCAGGTGTCATAGCTTTACAATTCAGCTTGTATAAGCTGCCATACCTCATACGTTTACCCATAACGACAGCTTTTCCGTCAATGTTCATCGTACATGAGTTCACCCGTGACTCAAACACACATGTGGGATTTCGGTCTTGTGCTGCTAGTACCGAATACAAGTTTCTACTAATCTTAGGTACGTACCAAACATCTTTCAGGTAGAAATTTTCCGATTTTCCATTCACAATTGCAGCAAATTGAATGCTTCCTTTACCAATTGCTTTGACAACGCTTCCATCTGCCGTAGTAACGCTGTGTGTTTCCTTAAATTCTTCGAAATCCTCGAACAAATCTGCACGCATCATTACGTGACTAGTCGCACCATTGTCAACGTACCAACTGTCGCGGTCTACACCCGTGACAGAGAAAACCGAAGTTAGCATCATGCTAGCTTTAATAATTTCTCCTGTACCTCTAGATTTCTTTTTTGGACAATCCTTCTTCAAGGTCCTTGTTCCTTGCAAATAAAGCAATGCCTGCCTTCTTTACTTGAAGTTCCTGGATTTTGTTCTGGTACCTTTTTGAACGTTTTTACAGTAAGAGTTTCACCACCAGACTCTCCGTCTTGACCATTCAGTGCCTTCTCATATACGCACAACTGACTTCTTAAACTCTCCACTGTCCAATCCTTCTTTGACATTAACATCCAGCTCGTTGAACGAAAAATATGTATCCGGCAATGTATCCAAAATCTTGCATATTAGTAAAAACTCCGGCAAATCAGTACCTTCACCTGATTTTACTAACTCCTGCTTCAATATGTTGCTATGTCATACGAGGGATCCTTTTTGACTTAAAAAATTGCAGGCAGGCTTCATACAGACGATCCTCGTTCACGCCTTCATACAGCCTATGCAATTCATCCCAGACTTCTTTAGGATTATCAAACCTAATTACTTTGTCTAAGACTTTATCTGAAATGTTGTTGGTAATTAAAAGCAAAGCTGTGTGTCTATGAACCTCCAAGGCGGCAGCGGCAGCAGCATCTCCCGCGTCAGCAGCTGGCCTCTCCGGTTCCCGTGTTCTACCACTGATTATATCTATGAGGCCATCCATGCCGTTAAGCAAAGCACCCATTCTATATTTCCAGTGGACCCAATTGCTGCCATCCAGTTTCGTTATTTGTATTTTAGATAATTCCATTTTCACGTGTTAGATCCAAGAAAAAATATTCCCATAACCAGTTAAGATTTTTGGTCTTACCGAACGGAGCCACCGTAGACACAACGACGTATATTAGCACACAGATTGTTTAGAACACTGATTAGACACAATATATCATGATATATTTAATAAACTATTTACAATTACAAGAAACACAACATTTCCTTCTGAATTTTTCTTTTTAAGTCTTTTTGACAAGCGTCAACCAAGTTCAAACAGTTTTTTTTTTCATAGAGTTATTGGATTTCATTTAACAATAAAACCTCCAACAACAGTCACAACATGACACGCGCTGCGAGGTAAAGCGAGGTTGCCGTACTTACAGTCACTTTCTCGCATACTTTATGCGACGATTCGTGTATTAGACAGAGATACAAGATAGTATGTTTACACGAAGGATTCGGAGCGGCAACGCCACATTGGCAGGCATTGGCTTTTTCCATGTCCTTCGTCCATCCATTCTGATTCTAGGTTGATGGTCGCGTCCACAGAGAACTTTTCTCTTGGTCGCCACTCGCCAAAGAGGATATAATATAATCACTCCGTTTTGTGACCAATGTTGAATGTGTTATGTTGTGTTCGCGTCTGCTACATACTACTAATCTGTGTTTGCGTCTTTTAAATTATATTTTATGAATTTATGTGATAACTTACTTATTAGAAAGAAATGAAGCTGATTACTCATAACATGCTAACGTCGAAGTGCTTGAAGGGTGTTATGACTGGATATCCACTAGCTATCAACGCTACGGACGTTAGGGTGAATGAGGTTGACTTCAACCGCGAGTTCATATCTCGAATTATACCAAAACTTGATTGGGAAGTAGTATGGACTGCTGCTAACAGTATTGGACGTAGTGAAGACTTACCTAAGACCATAGAACCAAAATTTGAAGAAAATGAAGAATTCCTAAGGAAAGCCCACAGAATATTATTAGAGGTTGAAGTAGAAGAAGGGCATCTTATTTGCCCTGAGTCAGGAAGGCAGTTTCCAATTACAAAAGGAATCCCGAATATGCTTTTGACTGAAGCTGAAGTACAATAAATTAGTTTTATGCATCCACTGTGTTTTTGATGAGTATCACATAAATTATTATTATGAACTTGTACTTTGAGTAACAGTGCCAATATCAATCACGCAAATACTTATCAGTTAATTCCTGTGAAACCAACACTGGAGGAGCTGTGCTAGCAACAGCGACCCAGAGTAGTGCTGTGTTTCTTGCTGTGCTGACTGACAGGGTGAAATGCTCAAATTATCCTTGGCATGTCAGTGGAGGCTTTACATCAAGTTACCTTTTTATTGCACCTAGGATACAGTTTTTTTTCTTTTACAAGGAATCCTTGTAAGTTTGTTATGTCCAAAAGCAACATAACAAACAAATATAATGGCAAAAGGGGTTTGAATATTTTTCTATGGAAGCAGGCATATCCATCTGCTGCTGTTATGTTTTTTTTCAATGTTTCAATGAACAATGCAAGTCTACGATCTGGTGAAAACTGCAGGGAGCCAATGGATGCAGGAGGCAAGCAGCCGCTCTAGGTGGGACTTTCTGGGGAGACCTATGTTCAGCAGTCAAAAGTCAAATAGGCTATTTCATCACTTACAAGTCAAGATAATATTATTAGGTACTTAAAAATTAATATTTTTAGTATTGTAAATTCTAAGCATAAATTATTGTATGATAAAATTATTATGGTAACATTACAAAGTGCTTAATGTTAAATATTATATAGCAAGACTATTACAATGAGTTTGGAAAAAGTCTCTTTCCTGGTGCAAGTAGGATAGAAAACTCCAATCTACAGTGGACGTCTTCAAGCCGTTGATGATCATGACCAATACATGAGCATGCTTTTTTCAAAGATTAGTTTGAATTATTACAATATATATAAATAAATATGTGTGGACATATCACATAGTGCCATCTAGCCCCAAACAAAGCATAGCTTGTACTATGGGAACCAGGTAACTGATACAATACTTATATACATACATAGAATACAAAATAACACCCAGACGCAGAACAAACACCTATGTGCATCATACAAATGTTTGTCCTGGGTAGGAATCGAACCCACAGCCCTTAGTTCAGAAGGCAGGGATACTACCAACTGAGTTATCGGGCCCATCATCTCGGTCATCTCATACATATCGCGTAAAATGTGGAGTTTTTTTATAGGATTTGTGGTGCAGGCTCCCAAACATGCGTTGATGTGTCACGGCACCCTCATATTCAAAGTACTCTGTGGTCACACCTGATATTTTAAGCCTCGTTTTTAGTAATAGGTTGTTAATATACTATGTGCCTTATTCATAAATGCTGCTTAAAGTTCTTCTTCTTCTTCTTCTTCAATTAGTGGCTTTTAAACGCTGTTTGACGTTTTTCTGCCAGTGTCGGAGTGAGGCCAGTGTACGGTATATACTATACTATACCGGTATAGCCAATGCTTAAAACCATCTGTCAACTTTTGACTGATTTGAAACGTCACGGGCGAAAATGAGACGGAACATTTTAAACACCAGCTAATTTTAAGCAGCGTTTATAAATAAGGCCCTTATATTGTTAAGTTGGAGTACTTAGTCACTCTTGGGACTTGCCATGTAGAAACCTAAGTACTCATTTTCAATGGTTAAGAGCCTGTATTCGGGGTGCGGGAGATTACCGTGCCCACATGCTGAATCGTTTTTATTAGTCGATAGGGCCTACCAAAGTGAATTATATTCTCTTTGGCCTATATGGGGGGTGAGGGAGATGTTTGCCATAAGCTCAGCATGCGGTACGCATTTTTAGTCCCTGCGCCACTCATGCTTTACATTTACACCAACCGATGAATTTCATTGGTTGTAGCAGACTCCACATTAGGTAGCGAAATCACGTGGCGATATCGCCGGTAAGTCGCTTGAGCAAGTCGAGCGTCGCTACCGCCCAATATGAGGTCAGGCTTAGGCCGCGTGCGGGGAATGTCCGCATGTCGTAATTGACCACTATTTTCATTAGGCAATAGCCCCCCTGTTCAGGGGCTATCGCATACTGTATAGCGACAAGGTTAACAACCAAAAACCCAATGAAAATGAGCATCAAGTACCCAGTGAACCTAGGTGAACCATAGATGCACAGTACATAGGTAATTAGGTACTTACTATGTAGTTACCTACTAATACATATTAATAATGATAGAGATAATTAAGTTATATTACTATAACTTAATTATTTTAAGTTATATTACTATAACTTAATTATCTCTATCATCATTAATATGTTGCTGACTGAGCAGGTGGACTTCCAAGGTTGCGACGCCATGCAGCACCAACATATCTACGATATTTTTGCTAATGTAGTTAGGTTATCATAACGAAAAATACTAACAACTGAAAGATTTTATTTGAACAATAAATTATTATAAATCATACATACACAACAGCTTTCACATTATACTATAGATTGGTAACATTGTTATTTATGATACAATGCTTGCATTACAGCTCATCTACATAGGGTGCAAACGCCAGGTTACCAGCAGATCCCATTGACAGAGCACTGCTACTAGCACTTGAGAGGGCCTGTAATTAAAAAATATTCAATTATTTGCGCTTATATGATAGATAAAAAACTGGGTAACATACTACCTATACCTACATTACCTACAAGTAAAAAAGTCAAAAACTAATGTACTGCAAATCAGAGTACATACAAGTTTAGGGTTTTTGCATGTCATGTCTATCTGTATGATAGTTCATCACACAAAAACTTGGCCTGAAGTCTGTTATTTTAATTGTGTCATTATGGTTCGTGAATCGTACCATAATTTTTTCATTAGTCTACAAAGTAGACCACCATTAGTGTCAAAATCTGTCATTATATGGTATCATTCATGAACCATGTAGACTTCGGGCCCAGATCAATGGATTCTGATTCTGTTTGATGCAATGTATTGTTTGCAGTTCTGAGCAAGCTCTTACTTTTTTTTTCTTCACAATAGATCTATTCCAAAAATAATTCCTCTGGCGTTTTCAGATAGGGGCATCCACCCATAACCATCAGAAGATGATAACCGCGAATTATCTATCATTGGGGAGCCGATGGATGCAGGAGTCAAGAAGCCACTCAAGGTGACACTCTCTCTGGGAGATGCTTATGTTCAGCAGTAGAAGTCTTCCAATCTGTTGATGATGAAAAATTTTTATTCATCCACCATCAAATGGCCCTTAAAGTTAGCAAGTTGAAATGGCAATGGGCAGGCCACATCGCTCGCAGAACTGACAACTGATGGGGAAGAAAGGTTCTCGAGTGGCGACCATGAACCGGAAGGCGCAGCGTAGGCAGACCCCCCACTAGGTGGACCAACGACCTGGTGAAAACCGCGGGAGCCGATGGATGCAGGAGGCGAGCGGCCGCTCAAAGTGGCGCTCTCTGGGATGGCCTATGTTCAGTGGACGTCTACGGGCTGATGATGATGATGAATTTCAGTCATAAGAATACAAAATCAAAGGCATGATTTCGGTGTGTTTTATTAGTACATAGTATGTACTACATACCTGAGAGATGTTACTGTCCGAAAGCTGATCAATGTCCCGAGCTAGGTCCGAGGGTGTCTTGACCTTGCCGGTGTAAAGTGCCTGAGCAGCCAAGGATTCCCCAAGGGATGTGCCATTGTCAGCTTCGCTCAGAACTTCCAGCTTCAGCAGGTTCTTGCCAGCTTGCAAGGCGCTCGCACTGAGTGATGGGCTCTTCAATAGTTTGGCGACATTCTTTATGGCCTGAATATAAATAATTTTAAACTTAGTAAATTCTGCAAAGTACGTCAAGGAAGCACCACGGCTTTGCCAGTTAGTTATTCTGCCGGCAAGCAGTAGTGATTATTAATCGTTAAATGTTTCTGGAAAGCTAAATAAAACGATCAACCGGAAAAAGTCTCGTGTTATAGTTACTCCGTAATTCAAAGCTGTGAAGCATCTGGGGGGTCTATCAAAGATCCCTAACGCTAACGCTATCGCCAAACGCTAAATACAAAATGTACTAAAATGACATTTCGTAAATCGCTAACTTTTCCGCAGCGAATGTCATTTCAGTACATTTTGGAGTTAGCGTTTGGCGATAGCGTTAGCGTTAGGGATCTTTGATAGACCCCCTGTAAAGACACCACTTGACTGGTTGACTCTGACAAGACAAGAGCAAGACTGACAATTAAAAACAAATTTTAAAGAAAAATTTACATGTGGCAAGTTCATCATCTTCGTTTATATTTGCATTGTCTGCCTTCATTAGTCCACTGTTGAACATAAGTCTCTCTGAAGGCCACTTTTCTTGACAAGTTGACACAGTTGCTAGGAGTCACACAAATAAAACCTGTTAGAATATACTTACAGCGCTGGCCTCATCCTTAGGAACGGAAAGCACGACGCCGAAGAGGCCGTTGTCAGAGTATGAAACGTTGAAGCCGGCGGCTGCGAACGGGCCGATGTTGCCGATCGCCTTCGCCAGGGGAGAGTTGTCGCCGCCCCACTTGGTCACGGGACCGTTGCCCAGAGCTATCATAAATTAATATTTCGTCAGCATTTCTTTTTACTAGGTGGTAGGACTTTTCTGCAAAGTTTGTCTACGTAGGTACCACCGCTTTGCCAGTTATTCTGCCGCCAAGCAGTAGTGTGCAAGCACTACTGTGTTCCGGTTTGAAGGGCATTTGTAGCTAGTGAAATTACTGGACAAATGAGACTTGATGATCACACAGTTTAGTAATCTGATTACTAGACTGTGTGATGTCTCAGGATGACGTGCGCAGTGCAGTGTCACGCGAAACTTTATTATTTTAAAGTTCCTAGTGACACTGCAACTGTTATGGGCAGCCGTGTCGCTTAACATTAGGTGAACGACTATCTCGTCACATCATTCATTCTCATAAAAAAAACACTGCGACGCAACCCCAAAACCACAGAATACTTAACAGTACAGGTAAAGAAGATTCACTCCAAGTCACTTACATAAATAGCGACTTTTGCTTCAACACAATGAAAGTTCACGGGGTCTAGCAAAGATCCCTTTCAAATAGCGTTAACGCCTGACGGTAACTCAAACTGTAGTAGAATGGCATGAGCTGCAGAAAAGAGCGATTTCCGTAATGTCATTTTTATACATTTGGAGTTATCATCGTTTGGCGTTCACGATAATGGAAAGGGATCTTTGATAGACCCCCAGTTCCCACAGTGCTACAAGCCTACCCTAAATAGTTGCCTCTTGTTCTATCACTATGGCGCTGCTCTTCTGACGCGTTACGCTATAATAATTATGAGTATTATGATAAAATAATGTTAACTGGGGGTCTAGCAAAGATACCAACCGCTAACGCTAAGGCCAAACGCTAACTCCAAAATGTACTGAAATGACATTTCGGATATCGCTAACTTTTCCGCAGCGAATGTCATTTCAATACATTTTTTGAGTTAGCGTTTGGCGATAGCGTTAGCGTTTGTGATCTTTGCTAGACCCCCTTTTGTCATTCGAATATTGAACTTCATCGAAAAAGACAAACGTGGAGTAGCTTTGGATTAGTTAAACCACTTAACTAATCCAAAGCTACTCCACGTTAATTAATAAGGCTGATAGGGTCCAGGATTTATATATGTGAGGAGTTATTGATTATTATTGTTTTATTTATTTACCTTTAGCAGCGACGGCGAGAGCTAAAGACTGAGGCGTGCCAGCAGGGGCGCCCTTTAGAGCGAGAGCTACGTGAGTCAACTCACCGCCCATCTCCTTCCTGAATGAACGAGTTCAGACAGTTCATTTCACTTCAATCACGAACGGAATTAGTTCTCTCACCCATCCGTTCTTAAAGACGGAACATGCCATGACAAGTGGTATGTCCTAAGTTTATTATCCTTCACGTTTTGAAATCAACTTTTTTGGGATTGGCTGGGTTAATTCTTGCTTTACAGAATGTTGCTGCCTATTCTCTGGATATTCCCTTAGCCGGTTCTTACGGCACCTACAGAATAGATGGAGTACTATTCTCACACCAAGACCACAACCTGAGATATTATGGAATTCTATACCCATAGAATTCCATAATATCTCTTGTTTAGCAACAAAGTTTTTGAAACAAAAATCAGAGCTCACTTGTTTGATGTAACTTGCTGTTTTTTGAATTCTTATACCTATAGAATAATCGCACGAACCGATGGATGCCTCCTGTAGCCGCTCAAAGTGGCGGTCTTTGGAGTAGGCCTATATTCAGTAGTGGACGTCTTCAGGCTGATGATGATTATGATAGAAAATTACAAATCAAAGGTTGTTTATTTATATTTTACCTCAGTTCGCCTCCATAGTACTTGGCAGGTTCAGGCTTGGCGTCGCCAGCGGAAGACAGCTGCAGACTCTGAGCAACCAAGTTGGCTCGGTCCTGTAATGAAATGGTACCAGTTATGAATTAACCAGACTTATTTAAAACACGTAATAGTTGTGAATTATGAGCTTTGGAAATCTATCCTATATCATTATTTATTTATCTTTTCTATAGAAAGGGTTTGAACCAATGAAAACGCAAAAGTTTATGGCGTGATACGCGTGATCTTTCATTGGTCAAATGCGTTCTCAAGAGGAAAAGATACGTCGATCTCTATAGATCATGCTATCCATGCAGCTTTTGTTCTTTATTTGTCATTGGGATTGAACTCAATCGAAAAAGATAAACTACATAATTATGTGATATTAATTGGTGTTAAAAATATTATGATCATAAAAAGTATTCCTCACCTGCTTATCACCAATGACGACGATGGAACAACGGCTTGGAGTAAGCGTGTGGCTAGCGTAGTGCTGCAGAGACTCCGGTGAGAACTTTCCGAGTCTCTTCGGAGCGACAAATAGAGAGTTGCCGAGACCACGACGGTAAGCGGCCTTGTGCAGCAAGTCTACGGCACGGACCTAAAATGGAACATAAAACAAGTACATATCATCATCATCATCATCATCATTAACAGCCTGAAGACGTCCACTGCTGAACATAGGCCTCCCCCCGGGAGCGCCACTTAGAGCGGCTGTTCGCCTCCTGCATCCATCGGCTCCCCGCGGCTTTCACCAGGTCGTCGGTCCACCTAGTGGGGGGCCGGCCTACGCTGCGTCTTCCAGTTCGTGGTCGCCACTCGAGAACCTTTCTTCCCCATCGGTTGTCAGTTCTACGAGCGATGTGGCCTGCCCATTGCCATTTCAACTTGCTAATCCTAAGGGCTACATCGGTCACTTTAGTTCTCCTGCGGATCTCCTCATTACGGATCTTATCTCGCAGGGAAACACCGAGCATTACTCTCTCCATAGCCCGTTGTGCGACTCTGAGCTTAGTAATGAAGTACATATACTTAATGATAATTATAGTAATGTAATGGAAAGATTTGAATCACGAATGTGTGGAACCCTCATCCATTTATCCCTAAAGATGGGGCATGCTTTACTTATAGAGTGGAACAATTACCCAACAAACTTCTCTTAAATGTTTTATTTTCATGCAAATTGTGTGATAATAATCCCTATACCAAGAGCCTCTTTTTCCGGAGAAATTGAAAACTAGCGTGAATATCAACGTTGATTTAATAGGCATGATGACTACTATTAAAAATGAAGAAGTAAATATTACTTTCATAAAGAAGATTAAAAATGAATGCAATAATTGAAAAAATAAGTAAAATCGGTAAATAAAACACGGAGTAATAAGCTTTTAAAGCTTCTACAGGAGGCATCTCCTGTCCTTTTCTCGCGAAACAGAGTGTCCCCTCAGTTACTTTGAAAAATCCACTCGTGACGTCACAAGCCAAAGAGATTGTATGAAAAGCTACCACAGCTTAGTAATGAGGTACTATGAACGACCTTCCTCTGACGTCACTGGCCGTTTGAGCTATCTCTTTCTATTCCGGTTTTTAAAATGCATGTAACTTGGTAATTTTTTGAGATATTTAATTTTTGTTTTCACAAATGTTTATCTTTTGAGGAATATTATTAATTTATCCAAAAAAAAATTTAGTCATCATGCCTATTGTAGACGATTGTTACTAATTGTTACTTATAATATGCAAATGCTTATTACTCCAAAAAGTTGAAATTTATATTTAGAACTGAGCGCTACCGTGCTTCGGAGGGCACGTTAAGCCGTCAGTCGCGGCTGTTGTCGTAAGACAATAGTCGTTAAGCCAAGTCAGAAGCCTTTGGGCGGCCTAAAAATTCTGACACTGTCACGTTACATCCGTTCCTTTCGTGAAAAAGGTAGAATGGAACGCTACAAGTTAATGAGCAGCTCCTCCCCTACCTAAACAGTGCCTAGGTTGACAGGATCCTAAGAGCTGAAGAGAAAAAAAGGAATTGGTAACAGATATTTATTTTCGTAAATTTTACAAGCTTTGTAGAAAGCAAAAAAAAAAAAAAGTCTCTAGATGATGCGGAAGTACGCGAAATTCAAGTTGTTTACGGCCTACAAGTTATCACGGTAGAATTAGAATGTTATTGGATCCAAACAAGGCCCACTTCTGGGTCTTCAGATAAACAAAGCCCGCTTCCGGTCTTCAACAAGGCCCACTTCCGGGTCTTCAAACAAACAAGGCCCACTTCCGGGTCTTTATTCAAACAAGGCCCACTGTCGTTATAGAGACTGAGGAATTCGTTGCCTTTAGTTTGTCCGACTTCCAGAGTTCAGCGGCTAGCTCATTCAGTTATTAGCTTCTGGATCCAGAAGAAGATTCTCGTCCTTCCACCGTCGATGAAGTATTATTACGCAGCTCAGATTCAAGATGCAGGAGCAGGAGACACGCAGGTATTAGTCGTCAAAGCTTTGACGGACGACGGGCCGGAACATGGTGATGAAGTTATATTGCCACTCAATGTTTGAAAAAGGCAAGCCGGTCGTCTCACTGGTTGACGCTCGGCGATAGATTCGTCGTGGCAGATACGGCGGCCGACGGCGACAACAGATGTAGTTTCGGCGATCAGCTCTCGGCGATAGATTCGTCGTTGTTTCGCGACTGGCTGTAGCGGATGTAGCTCGGCGATCGGCGATTTGACAATGGATATGTCGTGGCGCAGCGATTGACGTAGATGGAGATTCACTTCACAATTTTGGTGTTGGATAGCCAAAGATGGTTTTTGAAGGCGTTCTTGAGTTCCCGGGCCTTGCCTGGCCCGGGAATGGCCTTATATCAATTTAGTGTTCCTCGTTCGAGGAGTAAATTGAGACTGCCATTCCATAGCGACAGCTTTTCTAAAGAAACCTCGCTAGCATTCCAAGGTTCTAGATTTTTGCAGTTTTCAAAATTTTGAATACAGAATAGTAAAAAAATAAATCTAGAGTCAAAATACATACAATCATGGCCAAACTATAAAATACCTCACTGAAATTGACAGTAGAAAAAGAAAAATATGAATTTGAAGAGAAACTAAATTCGAAACAAAAAAAACAGTTTCAAAACAACTGCCATCCGAGCAGTCGTGTCTAGAAATCGGGCCCGTGACCCGCGCGCAAAATCGATAAAGTGATGTAAAATTTTGAGAAAATCAAGTTTTTTTGTGCTTAAATTACTGTGAAAAGGACTGTCAAGTGCTGTGATGTGAAAGTTGTGAATGAATAATAGAAACCAGGTAATATATTATGATATATACATACATGTAGCATTACATATTTCCCCCACGACCCCAGAAAATTTTCAACTCCATTGAAAATTTTGAAGGTTAGGAATAAAACCTTGCTCTTTCATACTTAAATCTTGCACTTCTTCTTTTACTCGCTCACAAACATACTTAGGGGATATGGTTCACATATTTGATGACGCATACTCCACAAGGAACTATTCATTATACATAACGAAGGCTTATTTTTTTTAATTAGGTGTCGTTATCCGCACCTTTTTGAAAACCCGAGTAAAGATAATAAGTATTTACAATTAAGAAAATGTACAACACAAAGGCTTATTTAACGAGTTGTGTACCGCTCTTTAAGAATATTACACACACCCTTGGGTATTGAAGACGTCAAGGAAATTAATATTCAAGAACCTTGTATTTAAGAAATTGCAAGGAAATTAAGATTAGAGTAACAACATGTGTAACTAAGAAAGTATAAAAAAAATGAGTAAACACAATGGCTTCTTACCCACACGACTCGTGTTAAAGATAAAACAAAAAGAGTGAAAAAAAAAAATAATAACGTTTGTAAAATGGATTTAAAAAAAATAAGCCGAAAGGGTCTAGTTTCCTTGTACAATACAAAAATAATATACGCTAAAGCTATTTACAGAATAAGTATACAATTTAGAGAAAAAAACAGAATACAACCGCTACACTATTTACACTTTAAAATCTTTTACATGCCACCTTCCTCTTAAGCCGTTAGGATCCTCTAAAATAAAGACGAGAGGTGAGAGCTTCTCAACAACTGTGCATTTGACATATTTGGGAGCCAACTTTGAACTGAAATATGCACCAGCGTTACTCTGGACGTAATTTTTACGCCAGACTGTGTCGCCAACGTTGAACTCTTTAAAGGTGTGTCTCGTGTTGTAATGAGCAGCATTTTTTGTGTGTGCAGTGTGTAATGCAACCTGTACTTTATCGAAGATGTTAGATAATAATCCTAAATTAGCGGCGTAGATGTCACGAGGAAGAAAAATGAAATTATCAAGGTTGGAGCAGTTAGTGTATAGTGAACCACATGGTATGGTTTCACGTCCAAAGACCAGAAAGGATGGAGAAAACCCAGTTGTAGAATTTACAGAACTGTTGAGTGCATATTGGATTTTCTGCAAATGTTTGTCCCATGAACGGTGATCATCTCCGACCAACTGTGAAAGTGCGGTGATAATTGTTCTATTATACCGTTCTGTGGGGTTTACTTGAGGGCAGTATCGAGGTGAATAAAATATAAAAGGAATTTTATACTTATTCAGAAAACTTTGAAACTCATTAGATTGAAATTGTGAACCATTGTCCATGATGATGGTTTGTGGCACACCGTGTACCAGAAACACATTATTTTCCAAATACATGATGATATTTGAAGATGTAGCGCGCTTGATAGGGAAAATAAGGCAATACTTTGAAAAAGAACATGTAACCACTAGTATGAATTGATTACGTTGTCTTGTGAGTGGAAAAGGGCCCATTAGATCTAATGAGAGGCTTTGAAAAGGTCTTGAACAAATTTTTGGTTTACCCATAGGACCATATGGAGAATGATTCGAATGCTTATAAGAGAGGCATGTTTCACAAGAAGAACACATTTTAGCCACATCTTTAAACATACCAGACCAATAGTATCTTAAAGAAAGCTTCTTGTATGTTTTGAAAATGCCAGTATGGGGATTACTTTCTGAGTCACCATGGCAAGTTTTGATGAGATTCATTCTCTCAGAGGGAAGTGGAACTTCTTTCCAAGCAAAATCTTCATTTAGATAATCAGGTGAGTTATTAAAACGGTATAAATTATTGTTGAGAATTTTGTAATTTGGATAAGCATCAGGATTATCTCGACAGTTAGTAAAAAGTCTATTATATAGTTCCAATTGTGATGCATTGTCTCTAGATATGGGTTCAACACCACCAATAATAGCAGTATCGGGTATTTTATGACGCGACAGAAGGTCTGGGACAACATTTTCTTTTCCTTTTTTATGTTTTAGGTCGAAGTTAAAACAAGACAGACGAAGACTCCATCGTGCCAATCTGCCAGAAGGATTAGACAAATTTTGGAACCACTTTAATGCTGCATGGTCAGTGTATACTGTAAATCGTTTACCGTTATCAAGATAACAACGCCAATGCTCAAGTGCAGTAATGACAGCTAAAGTCTCACGTTCTGTAGTTGAATAATTCTGCTCATGCTTGTTTAGAGATCTACTCATATATGCAATAACAACTTCTTTATTGTCTTTTTCCTGAGTCAGCATAGCACCTATCCCAAAGTTAGAAGCGTCGCAGTGAACGGAAAATGGATAGTCAAAGTCAGGGCAAGATAGTATTGGTGTTGTAGTCAAGCATTCTTTTAATTTAGCAAAAGCAGAGTCAGCCTCAGCATTCCAGACAAATTTTTTTGGAGATTTTTTTCCAGATGACGTTAATTTACAGAGTGGTGAAGCAATAGTACTGAAATTAGGTATGAATCGGCGAAACCAACTGCACGTACCTAAAAATTTTCTTACTTCTTTTTTAGAGGTAGGAGCAGCGTAAGCTAGAATCGCTTCAATTTTACTGGGATCAGCCCGCAATCCTTGCTCATCTACTATGTAGCCAAGATATTTCAGTTCTTTGCGAAAGAATTGACTCTTTTCAAAGTTAATGGTTAGACCAGCATAAGAAAGTTTCTGATGAACTTTAAGTAGGAGTGAAATATGTTCCTCAAATGTCGCACCTATGATTATTATGTCATCTAAGTAACAGAACACTTTATTCTCAAACTCTGGAGTGAATAAACTGTCCATGAGTCTTTGTTGAGTTGCTGGAGCGTTTGTCAATCCGAAGGGCATAACAGTGAATCTATACATTCCTCTACCAGGTACGTAAAAACCAGTTTTATCTCTGTCTTTGGGATGTAATGGAATTTCCCAAAAAGCCTTTGCTATATCGATACTAGACAAATATTTAGCATTTTTGAGGCTAGTATCTCAGAAACAAAAGGGAGGCTGTAGGCATCTTTACGAGTAATTGCATTCAGCTTTCTGCTGTCGACGCAGAAACGCCATTCTCCGTTCTTTTTTGGAGTGATAAGTACTGGAGATAACCAAGGACTCTCACATTTTTCTATAACTTTTAATTCTAGCATTTTATCGACCTCATTGATGAGTGCTTTTTGCTTTTCTGGAGAGAGACGATAACAACGTTGTTTTATAGGTAAAGCATCACCAGTATTGATCCGATGACTAACTAAACTAGTACGGCCTAATTTACCTCGTTGTTCAAAAGAAATACTTTTGAAACGCTTGATTATGTCATTAGCAATTTCTACTTGATTCCCAGACAGATGATCAAATGTTGATATTTGATTTTCAACAGCACAAGTTGTATGATCTTTAGATTCGAGATTGAGTTCAAGAGAAAGTATCTTTGGGGAGAGTTCGAATTCTTTCCAGAAATCCCACCCAAGTATCAAAGAAGGATAAATATCAGGGAAAACATAAGCTTTGATAACATGTGTCTGATTATGAAATCTCAATGGCAAATGAAAATAACCAGAAGACATTGCTTTTTGTTTATTAGCAACCATAACTTGAGTTGGAGACTTGAATAGTTTAAAGCCTAACTTTTGGATATCTTTATGAGAGTTATTACCTAAAATAGTTATACAACTTCCACTATCTAAAAGACCGGAAAAAGGTATATTGTTTATAGACACGTTAATAAAAGGTCTGTTAAAGTCTTTTTCTTTGTCGTAGAAAACAGAAGTTGTTTTGTAGCAAAACATAAAATTTCGAATAGTATTTAACCATTGATTCCAGTCGTTAAGATCAAAATTATTGTTATGTGATTTAGTGAAACCATTCAAGTCGTCAGCTAGTTTTTTTGTTGATTTGATGGAGCACATTTTGGACATTCGCTGATTCTCACGCCTTTACGACCACATTTAAAACAAATGAGGTATCTAGGCTTAGTACAAGTTTGTAAAGAATGGCCTGTGATACGACAGCGATAACAGAATTCTTCTTTAGAAATGTCATTAGTTTGAGATGACGAGCGTGGATGTTTATCTTCCTGCACTGCATTAGTGTACCTTACGTTTGGAGACGCTTTAGGAAGTGAAGCTTTAGAAAATGAAGGAAGATAGGCAAATTCAGCAGCACAAGAAGTGTCTTCAGATCTAGGCTCATGAAAATTTTTGTCTCGTTCAGAAATGCGTTCGTAACTTTGACAAGTAGAAATTAAAGAATCTACCGTTTTAATATCTTTAAGTGCAACAAAAACTGAATAGCACGGTCTTATATTATGGAGTAAAATCTCTAATTGTTCGCTCTCGCTAAGTTTCTTTGAAAGACGAGCAAACATACCGAACATAATTGAGACGTAAACGATAATGGTCTCAGTTGCTCCTTGCGTTCTATTCCTTATAGCTTCCAACAGCTTATAGTCGTAATCATGTATACCAAAATCTCGAATCAGCAATGTGCAAATATCTTTCCACGATAAGGTAGGATTTCGATTATACTGAAAACGAAACCAATGAAGGGCATCACCTGTGAAAATCTCAAAGGCGTGCTTGCAAAGCATACCTTCCGGAATGTTTCGAGAAATCCTAAACTCGTCCAATCTTTGAAGAAATGATCTAGGGCACGATTTTCCATTGAAAGAAAACGTTTTGAGCTCCTTCACAAAATTATCCGAAGTGTGATAGTTTTGTACAGACTCGGAAGCCAGTGGTATACTAGTCAGAATGCTTGAAGGTAAAGTGGGTTGAGGAGTACTCAGTACTTCCAAAGTTTGATTGGTTCCAGTCATAGGTAGTAATTGATAAATCGAGGGAGGGCTAGGCTGAGTCTGAGGACAAGGATTGTGAATGTCAACTAACACTTCTTCAGAAGATCCTGAATAATCTGAAGTTAAGACTTCAAACCGTTTTTGGAGCGTGAAGAAGCGAGATCGTATGTTTGAGCATGACTCAACAAATGGTGGAACGGCGTTAAAGCGTTCGAGGCGATAATGAAGATGATTTACGAAAGATTCAACTTTCCTCAGGTTACTTTTATCATCCGTGGCTTCGAGGTGCGAGATTTTACCCTCGACGTAATTAAACGTGATCTCTGCTTGGGAGAGGTCATGTTTGAGAGGTATTGGAGAAGATTTTATGTCCTCAGGTTGAATGTGACTCAATTTTGCCAGCTGCTCCTTAAGAGTTGTCAAAGTGTCAGCTGGTTTTTCACCTCTGATAGTCACTTCATATTCCAGTTCAAGTTTGTTTAGAAACGAGTATTTAATGGGTCTCGCCATAGTCACAAGTTGAAGTCAATAGTCAAGGATAAAATCAAGTCAAGTTTAAGTTCGTTTAAGTATTAAGTACTATGCCAGTGTTGTAGAATGTAAGTGTGATGTTCCGCGTGTCCTGCCTGTATAAAAATAAATTAAGCAAGTACCTAAGATATTACGTTAGAGCCAAAAGTCAATATCAAATTTTAGCCTACTTGAGTAAGTATTATTTTAGAATTTAGAAGAATGTTTTAGAGGGTTCATTTTAGTTGGGCGCCAAACTGTCACGTTACATCCGTTCCTTTCGTGAAAAAGGTAGAATGGAACGCTACAAGTTAATGAGCAGCTCCTCCCCTACCTAAACAGTGCCTAGGTTGACAGGATCCTAAGAGCTGAAGAGAAAAAAAGGAATTGGTAACAGATATTTATTTTCGTAAATTTTACAAGCTTTGTAGAAAGCAAAAAAAAAAAAAGTCTCTAGATGATGCGGAAGTACGCGAAATTCAAGTTGTTTACGGCCTACAAGTTATCACGGTAGAATTAGAATGTTATTGGATCCAAACAAGGCCCACTTCTGGGTCTTCAGATAAACAAAGCCCGCTTCCGGTCTTCAACAAGGCCCACTTCCGGGTCTTCAAACAAACAAGGCCCACTTCCGGGTCTTTATTCAAACAAGGCCCACTGTCGTTATAGAGACTGAGGAATTCGTTGCCTTTAGTTTGTCCGACTTCCAGAGTTCAGCGGCTAGCTCATTCAGTTATTAGCTTCTGGATCCAGAAGAAGATTCTCGTCCTTCCACCGTCGATGAAGTATTATTACGCAGCTCAGATTCAAGATGCAGGAGCAGGAGACACGCAGGTATTAGTCGTCAAAGCTTTGACGGACGACGGGCCGGAACATGGTGATGAAGTTATATTGCCACTCAATGTTTGAAAAAGGCAAGCCGGTCGTCTCACTGGTTGACGCTCGGCGATAGATTCGTCGTGGCAGATACGGCGGCCGACGGCGACAACAGATGTAGTTTCGGCGATCAGCTCTCGGCGATAGATTCGTCGTTGTTTCGCGACTGGCTGTAGCGGATGTAGCTCGGCGATCGGCGATTTGACAATGGATATGTCGTGGCGCAGCGATTGACGTAGATGGAGATTCACTTCACAATTTTGGTGTTGGATAGCCAAAGATGGTTTTTGAAGGCGTTCTTGAGTTCCCGGGCCTTGCCTGGCCCGGGAATGGCCTTATATCAATTTAGTGTTCCTCGTTCGAGGAGTAAATTGAGACTGCCATTCCATAGCGACAGCTTTTCTAAAGAAACCTCGCTAGCATTCCAAGGTTCTAGATTTTTGCAGTTTTCAAAATTTTGAATACAGAATAGTAAAAAAATAAATCTAGAGTCAAAATACATACAATCATGGCCAAACTATAAAATACCTCACTGAAATTGACAGTAGAAAAAGAAAAATATGAATTTGAAGAGAAACTAAATTCGAAACAAAAAAGACAGTTTCAAAACAACTGCCATCCGAGCAGTCGTGTCTAGAAATCGGGCCCGTGACCCGCGCGCAAAATCGATAAAGTGATGTAAAATTTTGAGAAAATCAAGTTTTTTTGTGCTTAAATTACTGTGAAAAGGACTGTCAAGTGCTGTGATGTGAAAGTTGTGAATGAATAATAGAAACCAGGTAATATATTATGATATATACATACATGTAGCATTACAACACCAGGGCTGACCCTTTGCCTACACGAGAAGAAGAAAACTTATAATATCTTTGATTATGTTATAAAATGGGATGGAATTGAATAATTTTTATTTAAGCTGCTTAGAAAATGAGGGTCTGAGGAGATCTCGCGCACTATGAGATCACAGCTGGTAAATGGTCATGTCACAACCTTGGTTGGCGAAGCTCTGAACAACTTGCTGCCAACCATGCGGCGGCTGATTGTGATGCTATTTTGCATCTATTTACACAGTTATATTTATCATGTTGAGTTTCTTTAGAATGGACACATAATTGAGTGTTTTTTTTTTGTTTATGGCGGATAAGGCTGCTGATGGATAGTGATGATGAAGTCTATAATAATACATGCTTGCCTAGATGATACCTGTTCAGCCTCAAACTCTCAGATTATAAATAGCTGGAAACAAGGATGCAGACAAGGTTCCCTTCATTGGCTGTTCACACTATAAACTATCTAACTACATTCTCTACATGAAATATCTGAATAGGTACCTATATATATTTCTAGTTCATGAAAGTTTTAGCTTCTACTCCCTGTATGTAATATTATTTTATGAAATAAATATATTTGATTTGATTTGATTCTTTTACTTATTCTGAGTAGGGGTGATAAAAGCCTGCCCTGACATGCCGCTTGGGGAGTTTTGTGCATTCACCAGAACAAAATCATACCTGAGGAGGAAGGGTAGCCAGGTCATACTTGAGCCGAGGGAGGTTATCCTCCAGCTCCCAGCCTCTGAAGTCTTGCTTCGACACAATATTGTTTAGCTGTTCCACTGCTGCATGCAGGTTCTCGTGGGAGGCCTGTAGATTATGGTTAGATGGTGGGAACTTTTGTGACAGAACCAATATCACTATTGGTTCTGTGTTGCATTCTTTAAAGTTAATTAATGTATTCTGAAGTTTCTATTAGCAAAAAAAAAAAACTTCAGAATAAAAAAAAACTTAAAACAAAAAAAAGAGGGATGAAAAATTATGTATTATGACATTTATATATTAAAACACAGAATTGATGGGTCGTTCTCATTGTCATGATTCTCATCGTCACCTGCGTGTCAAATTTTATTTAGTCCTTAATTCAACTATTTATGTAAAAATAGCTGATAGCACTTGATAACATGAGTAAATAATATGTAGGTTACACAAATAGACATCTAGTCGTTGAAAGGACTAAATAAAATTTGACATGCAAGTGATGGTGAGAATCGTGACAATCAGAACAACCTGCTAAGCGCCTATAAGAAACCTAATCACCTTGGATACACTTAAAATATTATTTCTTAAAAGCTCTTTTTTATCATATCATTCAATTGAATTCAACACAGCCATTCTCATTCTTGCAAAAGAACAGGAAGGCGAGGCCTTAACCTGACAGCATATTAAATTATACCAACCTCAAGGGTGTAGTAGATAAACTCACGATCACCTGATGCACTGACTGTGGCACCAATTTGAGCAAGTTTACGTGCAATGATGAAGCTGCTAGCACACTGGGTGGAAAGACCAGCAGCTGAACGAAGCACATGTGAGATGCCCAGCTCAGTCTGAGGTTCATAGCGAGAACCAGCCCTGTTGGAAAGTATATGAATATATATAAGATACTCAATTACACTGCAATTATTATTTATTATTACCGCGGGGAGCTGATGGATGCAGAAGGCGAGCAGCCGCTCAAAGTGGTGCTCTCTGGGGAAGGCCTTTGTTCAGCAGTGGATGTCTAGAGGCTGTTGTTGATGATGATGATGATCATCACAATTATTTTAATGTAGAAATGAACCCTGAAGATTTTTTCAATATTGCAAAAAACAAACTGAGGGGTTGTGTAATTTTTATATGTACCTAACCAATTCGTAGGTAGAAAACTACCTATTGAAGTGAAGGACCAATAGTATATGTACTTGTACCTATAGTAATAATTTATTTTCATCACAGTTGCTCATAAATTAGCTTTTATCCTACCCCTTTTAGGATCATAATCCAACGAAATCTCCAACTTGTGCTTTTTACTTTAAGGAGAGAATAAGAAACTACACGTTTTTTAGCAATACAAGTCTGTTTGTTCCTCGCATACTGTGATGAAAAACGTCGTATGATACTCGAGTGGGTTGATCATTGCACTCGAGGCGGTAATATGAGCGCGAACCGTGCGGCTCGCGCGTTATAGGAGCCGGGAGTCCCACATCCCACACTAATATCATAATGTAGTATTATTACACAAAATACCATTTACAATATAGATATTACAATCTAACACTTACTTGAAAGCAACTGTAACTCTGGCAAGTGGGGATCCATTATCCAAAGCAGCAACAATAGTATTATTTGGCAGAACAGATGATTGAATTCTGGCCTCAGCCTTCACAGCCGGTGCCGCCTGTGCGTATCCCCGAGCCTAAACCATTAAAATCGTTATTGTTTCAGGAATGAAGAGCGAACGATAGGTTTACATAATCAGGTTTGACAGTAGACGGATAATAATGAAATAATTTTGGTTTACCGCTAATTATTACAGGCTGACTATTGACTATGGGAATATAAAATGATATTATTACCGCAACATGTCGAATAAGAGGGCTTGCAAAGGTTTTCGATGCCATTTTGTTTAAATTTTATAAATTTTCCTGCGCTGCAACTTTCAAGCACGTCGAAATAATGTTCCACGACAGCTTGACATTTTTACTTATCATATATACATTTTTCTAGATGACAGCAGGACAGACTATATTAACATGACGTTAGCGAATGAAAAAGAGAAAGAGTAATGCTAAAAATCTACGGAGATTAGAAAATTACACAGGAAAATTAAGATTTCTTGTAGATTTCTACAGGCCCGTTCGGATAGCCACAGATGGTAAAAAAAAGTGAAAAATGCCAAGAATTAATGATCACATACGCAGCGTTCGCTTTGGATATGTGTGCATTTTTAACGGTTTTCGTTCACCGTTCGGATAGCTCAAAAACAGTCAAAAAATGACATCATGAACTGCCGAAAATATCAAATTGGCATCAACGCTTATTATGCTAATGCCAAAAATGAGGGAAGTAAGAGGATGTGAAACATGGTCACGTGACGTGCGGCACTTTTTCACCACAATATGGTGCCGTTTCCGCCCCACTCCGCCCAACTGTTTACTGCGTTTGACAGTTGACGCTAGTTGACGACGTATATACTAGCTCAAAATACCACCACAACATGGTGGATTTTTTGCCGCAGGGCGGTCTAAAGTGACGTCAGCAACAAACTATTATCAAAAACGAATGATGAAAGTTGAAACGGAATACTAGTCTCTTTTTAGCACGTTCAAAATGGTATTGGCTAAAATGAAATGCGACTATTTTTGTTCATTCTTTAACGAAGTTGACTTTATAATTATAACATATACTGTGTAGTTAGTGTTATGCCAGATCCTCTTAAATGTCTTACTAACCCACATCAAAGGTTTTCTTTCATCTCTTGCTTCAGTTGCTGCGTAGTAAATTATATACTCTTTGTTGCATAGGTATTATATACTCTTTGGTGGAGGTGTAGACTGTAGTCCTAGTGTGGTCCTAGTCTAGTCTGTGGTTTTCATTTTCAGTATATAGCACAGTTCTCTGTGGTTTTCATTTTGTGAATAAGAAAGATATAAAATGCCGCCAATTTTCTTGTAATCTCATTTTGGGTATGTATTGTTATTATCGCTTATTGTATTCAATAAGTCGTTAACGATACCTTCAAGCGCGTAATATATTTGCCTTCCCAATTAATGATATAATAGTGTACCTCCCTACATAAATAATTATTACTATTATTTAATATTTATCGATTTGGACGTGTAGTACTTTGGAGTAGGTTACAGTTTTCATAATTGTCGTTATGACTTGGATGTTACAGGGGGTGATAAGGCCTGCACTGACGCTCCCTCGTCTCGGGGAGTACTGTGCATCGTATCATCATCAGCCGAAAGACGTCCGCTGCTGAACATAGGCCTCCTCCATATAAGGCCACTGAGAGCGGCTGCTTGCCTCCTGCATCACTCGGCCAAGACTTATAAAATCTAAACATATTATCTAATTCCTAATTTGTGATCTATAAAGTATAGAAATATATCTTAGCACAATAGTGTAGGTAGTGCCCTATGTAGCCAGTAGGAACTACCATTTATTTGTTTTATTTGTTGTGTATAAAGTTTTTTTCTATCTATCTATGTAAAAAGGGAGGGTTGTGTTCTAGACTAGAGTGCAGTGATCTTAGAATTCAATAACCTTCTCTCTGTTTCACATTGTTATACCAGCCAGCATACCATGGAATCTGTGGATAATTTTGCAATTTTACTTTTCAGGGAAGTTATGACAAGTTTGTTTAGTCCAATTATTATTGGTGAAACGGATTATTCGATTTCTAATGATGCTAATCACAATATACAACACTGTGGTTATAGAAATGTCCTGAGATCTAAGGATAACACATACAAACACAAATGTAAAAAAGTACTAAAAAAGAAATTGAAAAAATATAAACTCAGACAAAATGGAGAAGAAGACCAAGATATTATAGATGTATCTAACACATTATTAACGTCATTGCTGATCAGGTCACCTCATAAGTCAAAAAACTGTGTTGAATTTGAGCTGGAAGAGGTAAAACCCAAAAACTATCTGTTTAAAATGGTGAGGAAGAAGCACAGTAGCAAAACAACACAAAATACACATAGTTCAAGTACTGAGATAAAGTCCTCTGAAGAAAATGAAGTAGTACACATATCACCTGCCACAGAAGAGAAAAGGCCGCATACAAATGCATTTAAACTATTGATGGACTCTAGAAATAAAAGCCTTGGCACTAACTCCCCTGGAAAACAAAAGCCTATTGAAGAAATAGAATCCCAAGAGTCCGTTGAGAAAAAAATCATTAAGGTTAAGAGGAGCCTGATCCTACAGAAGATGGCAGAAGAGAAAGGTTCACTAAAGAAAAAAGAAACAGAAGAACAACATGAAAAGTATATACAAAAGAAAATGGCCAAAAGGGCAGAAAAATTAAAAAGTATGATTATGAACAAAGAACCCAAGACAGTTAATGATGGCAAACAAAAAATAAACTCTCAGAAAGTCCGTAGTCCACTTGACAGTATTAATACAGGTAAAAACAGGAAAGTACTAGATAAATCCATATCTACTTTACAGCTAGTTAGTATTTTTAGCAAAGACATTGACAGCAAAATAAGCCCTGAAAAAAAGATTATTCTCAAAGAGGATGAAGAGTTTCTGAAAAAACTATCTCCATCAATAAGAAAAAAGGAAAGCATGTTGTCTTACTTTAAAAAAGTAGACAAAGACTCTGATATTCCAGTTGTTGATTCTGAAAATGACAATGTTGTAATTAAAGTCAAGTTAGGCACTACATCAAAGAAGAAAGGTAGAAACAAAAAGTTGAGTCTTATTAAAGATACAGAGAGATCGTGTGATGATCCTAATGATAAAATTAAATGTATTGATACTATTGGTGTAGAAGTAGATGTAGAAGTTGTAGAGACTACTAAACAACAAGGAAATGAAATTCAGCAGATTGAAAACTCAGACAAAAAAGTTTCAGAAAACAGTAGCAAGGAAAGACGAAAACGCAAGCGCGAAATAAAAGAAAATTCCCCTTGTAGTGATAGCCCTCTGATTGATTATTGTTCTAATCCCACTGATGATATACGACCTAGGAGATCCGTAAAGAGGCCTCTAAAATATGATGATATAGTTGTCACCAGTTCAGATGAGGAGCACATTTTCTCTCCCAAAAAGAAAAAGCATGTTAAGCACAAAAACTCAATAAATCAAACACAGGTAAACCAAAACACTGCAATGTGTGATCCAGAACTATTAAAGCCAGCCAAAAAGTCTGCTGCAGATAAATGTGAAAAAAGTGTTACTAAGACAAAGAAACCTAAAGATGTAAATCCACCAAAACCTGTAAAATTGGCACCAATATTCACCAAATCTCAGCCTGACTTAGCAGCAATTGAGGCAAAACAAAAGTTTCTGCAGAGCGGAGTTCCTGAACAGCTAAAGAAACTGATCTCTAAACAAAAGAACTGCGATTCTCTTAGTAATTCTTTTCCTACCGTTGTGCATGTGCAGCAACTTGATAAAGCTTTGCCAGAACCACCTGAGCTGAACTATGTGCATGAAGAAGGTATAGATGAAACACGTCTTACAAATTCTGAAGATGCAATAACAAAGATACTCAATTTATCCACAAGCCATCCTAGAATTACTGCTCTTATCAAAGATAATGTCAATGTCCATACCATTTTACAAAAATTGAAAACAGCATATCCTAGGTTTCCAGTAAATCGTATGTATAAACTGCTGAGAGGTAAAAAGAAAGGTGTATTTAGAGACGGCAATATTAATTCTAATTTAGAAAACAGTGTAGAGATTTTAAACTGTTCCATTGATATGCAAAACGACAACCCAGATCAGCTTACTTGGTCTGACAAATATAAGCCACTATCAGGAAACGAAATTATAGGAAATTTTGAAAGTATTAAAGAGTTGAAAAAGTGGCTAGTAACATGGACTGAGAACGATAGAAGATCAAAACATAATAATGTAAATGATTCCGATTCATCTGATTATTATCAGTCTGATCCAGATGGTAGAGACAGTATGAAATCATATAATAACCTCCTCATATTGTCTGGCCCTGTAGGTAGTGGAAAAACCTCATGTGTATATGCAGTTGCTGCAGAGCTATCTATAAAAGTTATTGAAGTTAATGCAAGCAGTAAAAGAACAGGTAAAATAATGTTGCAAGATTTGCAAGAGGCCACACAATCCCATAAAGTAAATAGAAAAGCAGGCAGTGCTGAAAACTCTCAGAAATCACAGGAAACAGCTGAACCTGACCCAGAAATTAAAGTGAAAAAACGAGGAAGACCTAAGAAAAGAGTACAACCACCCACATCTAAAAATATAGTTTTAAAAGAAAAACCTGAAGTTACCAGTGGACCATCTGCTAGCCAAGAAAGTACAAGAACAGCAATGTCTCTAATTCTAATTGATGATGCAGACATAGTGTTTGATCAAGATGATGGATTTTGCCCAGCCATTACGCAGTTGGTGCAATGCTCCAAAAGACCTGTGATTTTGATAACAGGCTCTTTATCTCTTCCACATCTGCAGAGGTTCTTGCAATGCAGCAAGATTTTGAAAATGCAACCACTATTGCCAAAACTTCTTGGGACATGGCTAGACTTGATGTGCCTGGCAGATAGTGGAACATGTTTACCTGGTATAGGAGCAAAGTTTTTGAATTTCTTCAAAGGCGATATGAGGAAAACTATCAATTGCTTACATTTTTATGTAGGTAGCCAAGAGCAAGCTTTCAACATAGAAGGCAATTCACAAACAAATTCCCAGTACAGTGATGCTGTGAAACTCAACACCGATGATGAAAACTCTGGCATGTCTTGGACAGATCGCGAAGTGTTAGATGATAAAAATGCCAATGAAGAGTGTAACACAGATTCGCACACACTTTGGGAAACCTTTGTTAAACAGTATATACATTTAAAACACTTGAAATGTCAATTGAAAATGTTTGATGTTTGGTGGAGTTTGCCCAAGATGTTGAACATGGAATCATGCTTAAACTCTGAAATTCTAATTGACAATGTAGAAAAGAAAATTTGTACACAGAAATCACTTGAATCAATAAGTAATGTACTAGATTCTATATCAGTATGTGATTATTTTGGTTGTACAAGACCTGAAACAAAGGCTAACATGGCATCCCATCCATGGTATGATGCTGAATATGATAGTGTTTCTGAACTGGAGAATTTGGATTATTATGATCAAAATTATGAAGCAAGCAATGGAATATGTTATGAGTTAGTAAAAGCCTCTATTTCATCTGCACAAAAAAGTATTGGCCTAGAAAGCAGATTTAAATTGGGCTTTCCAGGAATGTCTGCAAAAAGGTAAGATGGTTGCACTGTATAGTATAATCCTATGGATGTTCCAATTACTGGTGAATTTCTCTGACTGATCATAATAGAATCCTAAAATGTTTTTAGAGATGTTGTTCTTATGTCGCACATTTTGCCAGCCACATCCTTGTTTGGTCAAACAACAAAAAATACATAGAGATATACTGGCTATACTGTGTGTGACACTTGGACTCAAACATTGCTGTTGTGTTACGTGTGTAAAGCTAACGTCTTTGTAAACGCAATGTACTCATGATGTGCGTTTTGCGTGCACCATGCTATTTGCTCTTATCATAAGGGGGGAGGGGGGGGGGTTTCCACAATCATGGCAGGTGGCTTGGTGATTGCAGGAGATTTTATTATGACCAAAATTATGAAGCAAGCCGAATTTAATGTACCATCGGAGAGAGAATCATCATCATCAACAGCCCAAAGACGTCTACTGCTGAACGTAGCCTCCCCCACAGAGCGCCACCTTGAGCGGCTGCTCGCTACATCTTCCAGTTTGTGGTCGCCACGCGAGAACCTTTCTTCCCATCGGTTGTCAGTTCTATGTGGCCTGCCCATTGCAATTTCAACTTGCTAATTCTAAGAGCTATATCGGTTACTTTAGTTCTCCTGCGGTTCTCCTCATTGCAAAGAGAATGCTGCTGCCTTTTTTCTGGATATTCCCTTAACCAGCATGGGTGGCTCCCACGGGTGGTCCTATTCTCAGACAACTGGGACCACGCGGTGAGTACGAGGTTCACGGTATTTCGTGGTTACCATCGTCAAATTTCCGAGACATCATTTTGGAAACTATGTTTAATAATACGATTACCAATCATAAAGGCTTTTCTGGAGTTTATTAGCTTTAGGGTATGTTGTATTGTGTTGTAATAATTTCTATTGAAATGAATATAACTTTGTTTACAGACAACGGGACCGGATAGTGTCTCGTCTCAACAACCTGACTTCCTACCTGAGTCCCCAATCTTCACTGGACAGGAAAGCTCTAGCACTTGACTACTGGTCCTCCTGTCGAAGCATATGTAGGATAGAAAAATTAAAGACTGACTTTAGTTCCAAAAGGAATAATCGTTTCTGCCACTACTTGAAATCATTGAGTGTCTTATGCACAAGTGAAACCTTTGACAGTTTGGCTAATAGCTTAGATCCTAATGGGAATTTATAGTGTTTTAAGTAGTTGTTAATACAATTATTGTTTTGTCTACTACTGTGATTGAAGAAGCGGTGATTAATGCTAAAGCCATGTGCTAAAGGATATTATAGTTTTCTCACTCTTACCAAAACCTATGTATGTCATAACTAAGTGTAGTTTGAGTGAGAAAATAATAAAAATTCACGCTTTTCAATGGCACGAGTTAATAATGAATAACAATGAAATATTAAGTTATTGTTATCCTTGCATAGTATTTCATGTTTATTATTATGTTTGAATTAAAGTCTTAATCAATTTAAAATTTCTATTTTTTTGTCAGACGAATATGATTTTAATGAGACTATAATTATTATTATAATTAGAGAGATCAATGTACCCCACAGAGCAAAAAAAAACGCTTCCAGGCGAAGCGTCATTTGTTTCATAGCTCTGTGATGTACCCTGTCACGTTTTCGTATTGCAATAGTTTCCGAGTAGCTGACCTACCTAATATGCTACATGGAAAATAGAAAGATTGATTCTGTGAAAAATAAGGTAGGTACCAATTCCGTCTTTCTTGGCAACTTGTACGTACCTATTGTGCCTTATTCATAAACGCTGCTTAAAGTTAGCCAATGCGTAAAACCTTCTGTCAACTTTCGACTGATTTGAAATATCATGCGCGAAAATGAGACAGAACATTTTAAACACTGGCTAACTTTAAGCAGCGTTTATAAATAAGGTTTATTGTCTACATTTCTACCTCTATTATTATAACGATTGCAATACGTTGTTTTTACGTAAAATGATTGCTGCTTACCATGTGACAATATCGTGATAGTGATATTTGCCAAGTTACATAAGTAAAGCAAGTTAAAAATAAGTACAACTGATACGATAAACCAGTCTAAATAAAGAATAGTTTATAATAATTAATCGCGACGCGTGGTGATAATATGTTAAAATAATCTGGGGAACAAAGTCTACTAAAACTGACAGTAGTGTCGCGTTCTAAATAAGTAGATTGTATTTTTAATAGGAATGTTGGGGAAACCGCGAGCCTGTTTCTAGAACTGACACAGAACCAAAAAAAAAATGAGTACCTACCTATGTAGAATAAGATGTAGGTATTAGCAATACGTACAACTTCCTTGAGAATAAGTAAAGTTGAAGTAAAGTAGGTAGGAAAGTTTGGTCGGCATGTCCGATAAGTCAAATATAACACTGGGTTACAAAATAAGTATAATCTTATTTTGATTCGTTTCACTGACTTAACTCTGTTTTTGGAACGGCTTTATCTGGTCGTTATCAGAAAGAACTTATTAAACAACAAATTAAAGTATGATTTTTCTTACATGGTAACAAAAGTTTATCAAAGTGGTTCTGCACTCTCCGTTTGTGAACTCAATACATTAGCGGAATTTCTCCTATAGACGTCAGCCTGACCTACCTAAGTATATAAATATAAATAAATATGTGTGGACATTTCACACAGCGCCATCTAGCCCCAAACTAAGCATAGCTTGTACTATGAGAACCAGAGAACTGATACAATACTTATATACTTTTTTTTTGTGTGTAAATACATACATAGAATACAATATAACACCCAGACGCAGAACAAACATCTATGTTCATCACACAAATGTTTGTCCTGGGTAGGAATCGAACCCACAGCCCTCAGCTCAGAAGGCAAGATACTACCAACTGAGCTATCGGGCCCGTCACAGTATACAGTTACAGTTTAAATAATCGTGTCGATTCTTTGCCACATTCTGTAATTTATTCCTTTTAAAAGAAATTAAAATGTTATTCATTTCCAGTGTATCTACTGCCATAATAGGTATATACACACAGATATTAAAATAGTATTACTCAGGGAGTTGTAAAATTACTTACCTATAGCTTGAGGATGCAACACAGACATTGTGATGATTGTGATGTAACTGTGTCCAGCAGTGGGAAGTCTTCTGGCTGTTCACACATAAAGCTGGAAGGCGTCCTCTACTGGACACACAGGCTTCCCTTATAAAGCGCTATTTTGGCCTCTGGCTGGGTAAAGTTACTATGGTATAGGTACTTACCTATAGCTTGAGAATGTAACACAGACAATGTGATGAATGTGATGTAACTGCGTCCAGCAGTGGGAAGTCTTCTGGCTGTTCAGACATAAAGCCGGAAGGCGTCCTCGGCTGGACACACACAGGCTTCCCTTATAAAGCGCTATTTTGGCCTCTGGCTGGGTAAAATTGGTATGGTATAGGTACTTATCTATAGCTTGAGAATGTAATACAGACATTGTGATGAATGTGATGTAACTGTGTCCAGCAGTGGGAAGCCTTCTGGCTGTTCACACATAAAGCCGGAAGGCGTCCTCGGCTGGACACACACAGGCTTCCCTTATAAAACGCTATTTTGGCCTCTGGCTGGGTGGGTTTATCATAGGCACTACGCTTGGCAAGCGGCTTGGTGATCCCAGTACATTTTGATGTACCGAGACTTCCGAGGAAAATGCCAGGTCCATTCTCTAACTGGATATTCCGCTAGCCGGGTCTTACGGCACCAACGGGTAGAGACAGATAGTACCTATTATTATCACACTAAATTATATGGTGTTCGCCGAACATGTGCCATAGGACAGAGGGTAATAAGTAGAACTAAGTGTAATATTATGGAAACCAACAGCCTCAAGTCCATTTTTAAGGTTTCCAAACTGAGGTATTCTAATCTTAATAGACGATCCTAATACCACTTCTTGGCATGTGGTGGCTGGCTAATAAAAATTTAGTTTTACCATTTGGGATGTTACTGGAAAGTAAATAGGTAGGTATTTAATTTGGGCTAAACTAGAAAATATTGATGGCTAAGTAACTTCGACTTGCGATCCGTGGGTTGTGGGTTCGAATCCTGCAGTGAGCTTTCCATCTGTGACCAACAAAGTACCTAGTAGGTAGCTCATAGCTGTGTATTATACTTGGGTACTTGACTATTTTTTCTACGTCGGTATACTTACATAGATACTTACCTAGGCTTATTTTGCAATAGTATTAGGTGTCTGTGGTGGCATTGGTCATAAACGGGATATAAATTAACAATGATGAATGAGTACCTATACCTACCTATTATAGGTATCAGCTATGTCTCATGCTTGTATTTCGAGTAAAAGCGTGATAGCCGGGCTGGGTCAAGTAGCGTAGACAGTATCTAAGTAATTACCCACTTATTTTATAATTTAGTAAAGTAATTCGAAGAAATTGAGACGAGATTAGGCTTGTCCACGGTAAATGACCGCTTATCTAAAGTAGTAGGTACCTATAGCACCTACATAACAATTAAAGTAGACCGTAGAGTAGAACTTTATCACAGTTTATACATGCTTTCTATTCAATCAGTGTTATACCTACAAAAAATAAGTTTTTTCTTACCCTGCGCCCTAAGTTGCTGTTGTCTATAGAGTTTGCTATAGTAGATTCTTTGGTAGGTAGGTACCTAGGTACGTACTCATCACACAAATATAAGAATTTAATGAACTTTAAGTAGGTACCAAAAGTCCCTAATATAAGAACCTAACCCACTATCCATAGTCCCAGTTTACGCTTTCACATAATATAGGTACGTAGGTATCTACATGTGGGTGGTGGGGACAGAACTTTGAAAAGTCCGCTTTCTGATAAGCCGCGAGGGTCAGCGTCGGCGGTCAAGCTATTTGTAGGCCTTTATAATAATATTGAATTGTTTACATCATGTCAGGGATAACAACAGCATCATCAAGATGTTTCCAGATTGCGTTTTTATTAATGTACCTACCTACCGGGGATAACGCTTCTGCCCATTCCCAGCATCCACGGGCGGGAACAGATGGGGTGGTCTTATTCGCAAACCGGGACCACACGGGCGGTTGGCATCCGGCATGGTACCTAAACCTATGAACCTATAATGTATAGGCCAAGCAATTTAGTAGGTCAGTTTCTGGTTCCAATCTATAGGTAGCTAATCTAAAAAATCATGAATTAAAAATAAACTGTACACTACTTACTCAAAATAAAAACGTAACAGGTATCAAATTCTGTACATTGTAGATATTTTAAATTCTTTTTTGGAGTGCTCCGTATTATTGATGCTGAAGCCAATTAAAACTATATTATTATTATATCTTTTATGTCTTTAGACTCGGGTCTAGCCCGGACATTTGGAAGGCATTGGTGGGGCCGAAGCTAACACCAAGAGGCCCTTTTGAATATTATTACAACAGACAAGGCATGGTTTGGCATTAATATAGACTATTTTTCGTATAGGTATAAAATAAATCTGGGCTATTATGGTGAACTTTTGGATGGATGGTGACATTGGGTTATGGAATGAGAGAACGGCACCTGCCAATTTTGTCTCATATCAAAATGTTTGAGGCAGGTGATGACTTGCCACCCACTAAATGGGCCTCCTGTAGTGGCTACCGCATATTGGTGCCGAGGAAGCAACATTGGTGTGGGTGGCTTAGGGTGTCGAGAGGTGTGCTGCACTTTCACTGAACGCTACTCGCGCTTTAACACTTCCACCCTGGAGCTTAGGTTCTTAGCTCTTGCGACTTCCACCCCTGGACAGCCAGTTAAGGCAAGCCAGGGGTTAGGGGTCTCACTTAGCCCCTTGGAATCAGGGTACGCGGTGTCGCCACTCACCGACGGCTCGCCACAAAGCCGCCCCTGCGTTATTATTATTATTATTATTTGTTTTAATTTTTGTTTGTTTGTCTGTATCTTGGCTGAGCATCAAGCCGAAACTACGGAATGGATTCAACTGAAACTCGCCATAAGTTGAATTCATATTACGATGTATATAGGATAGTAGGATCTTTTGATCGCTAAATTCAGCACGGTTCCCTGTCAGTTGGTACATAATAGTACCTACTAAAAATAAGGAGTTGGTACTTACCTAAGTAGGATTAGTACCTACATATGTCCAGCGCTATTTCTATTTCTGAATACAGTTTCGTTGTACCTAACACGGTAACATCTAAGCTAAGTATATAAATTAGGAGTGCAATTACACAAGTAAAGGCAATGAAGATAACATTTACACGACGTATTAGCAATGCAATTATCTAACGAGGTTGTCGAACCAGTGGATACTAGTAAATCTAGAGCAATCGAGGAGTTATCGAAATGTCAAGAGACATAAAGTAGCTAATACCTACCTCAGTAATTACTGTATAATAATAATATTGAGGTCTACTAGACGACTCTAATTATTGGCAGAAGTTAATAATGGTTATCTACGTCATAGTACCGTACCGACATAGTATCCTTTTATACTTGTACTATTAATCATCTACATTAGTGTTAGGAAGAACAGATGCAGTGCTCAAAATGGACCGGAACCCCCGTGCCAGCTCGTGAAGCTGGCGACGTCACCGTTTGTTCCGTTTCGTAAGTTTTTATGATGTCCTCTAGATTCGATTCATCCCAGCCAGCCAGATCATCACATTTATGAACTTCTTCTTCCGTGTCTGGTACAACGTTTAAATAAATGTATAGCACTAGAACTACCTGAGCAGAGTTTTGTCGCCTTTACTCCGTCGTTCGTGGCGTCGTATAGGTCTTCGTGGTGCAGTGCATGAAAGAAGCCTCTTCGCGATGGAGACAACTAGACCTGGTAACGCAGGACATCGACATCTGGAAGATTAAGTAGGTACCTATGGTAAGTTAGTTACCCAAAAAACAAAATGAACCACGGCACCTAAGATCTACTTAGGTAATAGGAACTATGAGGTAATTAATATCAATCAGATTTACCTACCTACATTAAATAAAGCATAAAATATTGTGTGATGTAGAGTTGTCGGATAATGTTGGCGCCGGAGTAGAGGTTATCGAAGGCGCGTGCGCGACGCCCGGCCGGGCTCATCACTAGCATAAATATGCCGCGTTACTACTGCTCGGTTCAGTCCTATAAGTGCGACAGTATTGTAAACATTTCACGATGGTCAAAAGTGATCTACAGGGTGACACCTGCGGCTACTGCGGCGCCTGCGTGCGTGCGAGACTTTGCGCCGTGCGCGGACGCAGCTCCGAACCAGTGGAGTGCGCATACAAGCATATTTTGGAATCTTACGGATCGGGGGAAAAACAAGGAAAATTGCCAGAGTCTCCCAAGCCTGTATGTGCGTCGTGCCGATGGACTTCAGACGCCCAGTTCCCGGAAACTCCTCCAGCGTCTTCCAGCGACCTCAGCTTGGAATGGAGTTCTACATCTTCACAAAGATTTCACGTCCGTCGTCGCAAAAGGTAAACCGATGTAGCCATGACGCAAGTCCTTGGAGCCCGCTCATGGATGATAATCCCTCAGCCTGTCGAGTGACAGAACACATCTGTAGCAGAAAAGAAAAGTTGCCATGTGAAAAGTGTACCACACCACACCTCTATGGCCTGTATTGGTACCTTACCGAAAATATAAATGTGAAAAAATATTGTTATTAGGTATCTACTAATAGTATCTATCCTACTTACATTATGTAATTTTTTAAAGGAATTAATAAAAATAGCGATGTACATAATATAAAAGTTGTTTCACTTTCTACTAACTCAACTTTATTTATTTTATCGTGTTTTTAGTTTAGACGACTAGACACTACTAGGTACCAATGTACCAGTAGTACTTAGGAACCTACTTTAGGGGTCGTTACCTACTTTTCTACTGGGTGTAATTGAATTCATTAGCATCCTTTGAATCTAGGTACCTACTCCTGATACCGGTCACGTGTGTACCAAAATTTTTGAATTCTAACACATTGGTTTGGTAATAATAATAACTCCAAAAAATGGAATAACTTACTTAATGAAGTGCTGCAATACAAAATTTAATTAAAATAATTAAGTACTATTTTCAATTAGTACATACAAGGTATAAAACGTTTGAGTGTATCAAAATCATCCGTGCCAACTGCGTTAGGCGCCGTGCAATCTTCATAATTTTCAGTAAAAGTATTTTCATTTACACTCTTTACTCCTTAATAATCATCTATAAATGATGTACTACCATGGGCTCAATTTATCATCATCATCATCATTAACAGCCTGAAGACGTCCACTGCTGAACATAGGCCTCCCCCAGGGAGCGCCACTTAGAGCGGCTGCTCGCCTACTGCATCCATCGGCTCCCCGCGGCTTTCACCAGGTCGTCGGTCCACCTAGTGGGGGGCCAGCCTACGCTGCGTCTTCCAGTTCGTGGTCGCCACTCGAGAACCTTTCTTCCCCATCGGTTGTCAGTTCTACGAGCGATGTGGCCTGCCCATTGCCATTTCAACTTGCCAATCCTAAGAGCTACATCGGTCACTTTAGTTCTCCTGCGGATCTCCTCATTTCGGATCCTATCTCGCAGGGAAACACCGAGCATTGCTCTCTCCATAGCTCGTTGCGCGACTTTGAGCTTAGTAATGAGGCCAACAGTTAGAGACCACGTCTCAGTTCCATAAGTCATCACTGGCAACACACATTGATTGAAAACTTTTGTTTTCAGGCTTTGTAGTATTTTGGACGAAAAGATAGGTCGAAGCTTCCCGAACGCTGCCCAGCCGAGTTGGATTCTTCGGGCGACCTCTTTGTCGAAGTTGGACCTACCCTTGGGTGGGCTCAATTTATGCTAATGAATTAAATTACATCCTGTATAATAGGCGCTCCAATTCGTCACATTCAGGAGTGTCAATTTTATTCGTAGTTCCTACGCTATCAAGCTTAGTGGGACATCTAACCATACCAAATTGGGGTTTTTATTAAGGTGGTAGCACTTTGTAGTGGGTAACTGTAGGTATCTTCTACCGCTTTCGTCTGCAATAAGGGTTATTCCCTCTCTCCCTACAAGTGGGGAGGACAACTAGTCGTTTCTGTGTTAATAAAATTTAGCGGCATGGTCGGTATAAATAAACCACTGGGTTTTTATGTATGTCAGTCAGACCACTGACGAGTCATTTCTGACCTATGGGTACCTATACCTACCTAGGGGGGTACCTAAGGTTGCAAGACTACTAAAACCACCATAGATAATCGACTTTAAAACTGCCAGCTTAAAGGAATTGTAGGTATCTACCACAAAATAAATAATAGTACATAGGTATACGCACGTGTACCTACTGGACACCTCGCATTTCTCCTGAATTTCTCTAGAAGAAACATCCGGAAAAATCATCGACTATAACCAGCTTGCGTGGTGTGAGTTACTACCTAGGTACATCATTCGTAGCCTATAAAATATATTTTATTGCAAAACTATAGCTGCTATAGTTTCGATAAAATGTTTTATAGGCTATTAAGAGGATACTGCATCCTTTACATTTAATTATTGCTATTATACTTAGATAATGATATGTCTTGAAATGCGCATGCGCATGTTGATTTATAATACATTTATAAGTATCCTAGCACCGTAAGTAGCTATTGGTATGTATATGAGTGAGTTTATGAATGGTAGCTATCATTTTAAAATGGCAATATATGTCGCAAGTATAAGTCCATTGCCCTCAGCTCTGGCAAACACTTGCCTACACGTGTAAGATAATTCCATATTGACTCAAGAAATGCCTCAATAGATTATAGACTCATTATTACCGGTTATTATCACTTTCTAAAGTTTTGATGAATGTTTATCAAGTATGCGTATCGTTTATATTATTATATTATTAGAGCACAATATAACGAACTTGGGTCCTAGGTAGGTCCTAGGTATTTGCTTACTTATCAAAAATACCTCTGTACGTTCTACGAGATGAAACTTACTTAGGTACGATCCTTTAGGAAAGGCTTAAGTACATACTACCTATTTAATTCAACTTCGGTTCAAGTCTACTACTCTAGCTCTACTCCTCCACAAAGTATGTAAGCCATTTCCCTTCTGCGAAGTACCGCTGACTTCGTGTAGTTTAGCTTAAGCTCGTAGTGCTATTATGTATTATGTGGCTTAAAGTAAAAGTATGTAATCAACACACTTAGCACTTATAAATTGTCATAAATTAAAAGTAATTTTATCACTAAGTACCTATAACAGAATTATATACCTAATACTTACTGGAAATCATTGGAATACCCATTTAATATATAAATATGATAAAGTATTTTTAGAACATTGAATTGCAATGATAGTTTATTTATCAACCTTATTATAAGAGTTGTAAGGTCTAACATGTTCCTTAATGACACTGTTCAGTACGCAGGTACCCAAACACAATTTTTGCGTACAACTTCGTGTTCCGCGACCGGGGGGTCATTATTGTTTGTGTCTTATTTCCGGATACACCTATCAACAACTAGGTGCCTACCTGCCATAACCTTTGACTATGAATAGATAAAGTAAAGACCATATATTATATAACCATTCTAGAAAGATAATTAGTCTTATTCAATCTTTTTCCTACAACAGCCATATAAAAAAATTATAGACTAATCCTTTATTCGTAAACACTACAAAATAAACCATTCTTTGTTATATAACAAAGACAGCTAGAAAAAACATTTATACATGAACCCCTTACTAATAATAATTGTGGAGCGGAAGATTAGTTATTATTGTTTTTTGTTTCTCTCTATCACGTTTGAAATAGGCAAACTAAAGCAAGAGAAAACACTATATAGCTATACTTGTTGTACAGTATTTATTAGTAAAGGGGGAATGGTTTAGCTGATCAAGCGTTATGAAATGCTTAAAAAAACCACAGCCATCACAGATTAATAAAATTAACAATAAAAAACCGCAACTACTGTAGGTAATGTCAGAGTTTTATTCCAAAGATATTTCGTCATATTAGTTCACAGTTGTTACTTCTCTTAGGTAAACATAAGTATATTAAATTCAAGTACTTATAGGCACAGAGTGCACAAAATCTTGACCTGTAGCAGACGGAATGTATAATTCGCCAAATTACATGTCAACTAGTTATTTGTTAAAATCAGCCGTATCTATGCATAAAATAGATAAGTGCTATAATGGTCTATGCAACGGAAACCATATATAAACTAAGGGGTCCAAATGTCGCAGATCACCTTTGCGAAGCGCCCCCAGGACCATTTTTCAATGGCTGCATAAAGGTTATCCAATATGTTTGTAGATGATGAGTAGTTAGATATTATAACTAGCAATAATATAACAAAGGAACGATGGATTAAAGATATGTTTCAGATCGTTAAAATATTTACAAATGTGCTAACTATTTACATTTACAGAATATATCTACATAACAGACTTAGTTCTTAAAAAGAAAAGAAAAGAAAGCAAAGCTTGTTGAAATCGACGCACGAGTAATAATCCTATTCCTATCGAAATATTAAACAATTAGAATAAGATTTGGCAAGAATCGGTAGGCGGTAATAGCGGAATCGGATTGCTGACAAAAATCATATGTATTTTTTTTGTATGATGGGTCGAATAGGTGTTTTACTCTTGTGGCGATTTCTGTAACAATAATTTAAATGTTATAACGATCCACAATCAGTCAAAAATGTTGAACACACAGTTGATCTACTATACATAACATTATTTAAAAAATATCGAATAAGTGTTCCTGCAATTCAACTTGAAACAAAAAAAACTTTTATCATATTTTAGTCTAATGAATTATTTAAACATCGTGTAAAATTAATATAAAATTTTTGCCCATTATGAATTATTCTGTGTGTCAACATTCTTATAAATACTTAGTATGTTTCTATATTTTCACGATTATTACTCATTAGTATAAAATAGTCACATATGTTAGGTTTCGAATATACTGTTCACTTACGGAATTAAATACATTGAGACAGATTTAACACAGCATAAACAAAAAGAACATCTCTTTATACTGCAGGTTAAATGTTAACTGTCAGCTATTCTCGTGAAACGATAGGTGCCCCTAGGATTAGAACATTAACCGACTATTGAATGATCGGCCCTTTGAAACGTGTGTTTATTTTTGATTTTGTGGTTCATTCGTTCGTTTCTAATTCAACTCGTACCACAAAGTAAATCTAATCTGTGATTCGTACACGTTTATTATATTATTTTCTACTACATAGATATTTCAGTCTCAATCAAATGACTCGCTAAGTACGGATATCTAAGTTATAGTATGTATTCACTATTAGAGTCTGGCAAAGCCAACTCTGCAGTGGAGTATTTTAGAACCCCCGAAACTTTTTCATATAGCAATCAGTTTTTTATGTCATACCTGTCAATTTCATAAGATGTCAGTGTGTTAAGTCATTTGAATTTTCTGATTGGTGTGTTTTTGAAAGCAATGGTTCAACCAATTAAGTGTTAAAAGGGAGTTTTGGCGGGAACGCGGAAAAGTTCACGTCGCGCGTCGTTGCATTGTATTATTTTTCAAAACTTTAGCTTTTTCCAGTGTTAATGTTTAAAATTGGTGGCGTTTTACGCATTAAGTGCTGAATTACGAGCATGAGTGAGGGCATGTGATATAATGTGGTGAAACGTGATTTTTCGTGTTGCTTCCAAAACTCCATAGAAGCTTCTAGTAAAGTTGCCACCACTTTGCTGGAGCATGACTTAGACTGGACTATGACTACCTGACTTATACTGGACTATGACTATGACTAGGACATGACTGCGTGAAATATTTTATAACACGATGAAAATATAATACTTGACACTGGCTAAATTCACAATGTGTGGAGCCAAAATATAAGAAAAAAAAAAGTGTTAAAAGTTTTTTGAAATATGCACTGTGCTACCATATACAAGATTTTATATTACACCAACTTTGAATCACTGCAGAGTTAGCTCTGCCAGACTATATGTACCTACACATTATGCGCCAATAGTATATAATGTAATAACTTTGAATTATTATTATATTACATCATCTATTAACATTGCACATTATTTATTACTGGATAAATGTGCGTATAACATGATGAGTATTCAGTAAAAATAGTAACAAATTAATGTTTCATTCATCCCCAAAACCATATACGTTTTATTCGTTACAGTCAATAGGTATGTTCCCACAGAGAAATTAGACAGATAGATACTTACTCACCTATCTTCACAATTAATAATATTACCCACTTTTATTTGCACTAAACGCAACTAATTCAAAAGGAATAGGTACCGATTCGGTACCTATCCATCGAAAAGGTTCCTAATCTGTACTCTTCGTCTCTTTTATCTGTATTCAGGATGAAAGAGACGGAGAGCAAGTAATAATCATCATCATCATCATCATCATCATCATCATCATCATCATCCACAGCCCGTAGACGTCCACTGCTGAACTTAGGCCTCCCCCACAAGTAATTAAGTTATTGCCTAAACTCAATGATTGCCAGATATAAAGCGATTTGCTTTTTCACAATGCACCGAGAGCAGCATGTTTCAATGCACCACAGCATGTCTCAATGTACCGAGCGCAACATGTCTCAATGCACCGAGCGCAGCATGTCTCAATACACCGAAGGTAGTACGTTCAATGCGCAGAGGGCAGCGTGTCTCAATATACCGCAACATGTCATAATGCACCGAGAGCAGTACGTCATAATACAACAAGGGCAGCATGTCTCAATACACCGAGGGCAGCATGTCTCAATGCACCGCAACATGTCTTAAAGCATCGAGAGCAGTACGTCACAATACACCAAGAGCAGCAATGTATCAATCAATCGAGTTCAGTAAGTAGGTCTATAGGAAATGCACTGAAGACAGCATTATTTCAATGTATCGGTGGCAGTGTGTAGGTAAGGTTAGGCGCGAGAGTAGGCGGTGGTACAGTCGGCAACAGCGGTGTAGGGTAGACGCGACACAGGGCGGTAGATGGCGTACCCAACATGCTTAGTAGAAGATAGGATACAAGCGAGCCGGATAGTAACCCACCGTTGTATGATAGAGTCATCAAGTTGCCTGAAAAAAAGGTTAATAAATCCTAAGTAAGCGATTTTTGTAAAGTCGTGGGTTCCATCCAATCGTGTAGTTTGGCCTAGCGCTCAATGACGGCAACACTAACATTGACATGACATAACATAACAATCACAATCACAATCACAATCACAATCACAATCACAATCACAATCACAATCACAATCACAATCACAATCACAATCACAATCACAATCACAATCATCATCATCATCATCATCATCATCATCATCATCATCATCATCATCAGCACCTTGAAGACGTTCACTGCTGATCATATGCCTCTCTCAGAGACCTCCACTTTGAGCGGCTGCTCGCCTCCTCTATCCAACGCCCCCCGCAGCTTTCACCAGCAGTCCACCTAGTGAGGATATGAGGATCCAGTCTACGTTGCAATTACAACAGTTACAATGGCAGTGGCCAAAATGCTATGACGTCACGTAACCGTCATCAGCTCATTATAAGTTTCCACTGCCCCAGCAGCCAACATAGGCCTTCTCTCACAAGGAGAGAGTGTAGGACATAATCAACCACGCTGGTCAAGTGCGGGTTGGTAATCGGGTCGGAAATTGCATGGCCGCGTCGTTATAACAGCTGACTATTATAACGACGAAAAATCAAACTGAGGCTGATCTCAGTTATATTTTTTAACGATGTCTGACGTAAAATTCTTTTTTTTTTCTTCTTATATATTGGCTCCACACATAGTGTATTTAGCCAGTGTCAAGTATTATAATTTTTCAGTATTATGAATACTTCACGTTAAGTCAAGTCTAAGTCATGCTCCAGTAAAGTGGTGGCAACTTTACTAGAAGCTTCTACGGAATTTTGGAAGCAACACGAAAAACCACGTTTCACCACATTATATCAGTTGCCCTCACTCATGCTCGTAATTCAGCACTTAATGCGTAAAACGCCACCAATTTTAAACATTAACACTGGAAAAACCACAAGTTTTGGGAAATAATACAATGCAACGACGTGCACTTTTCCGCGTTCCCACCAAAACTCGACGTAAAATTTTGAAAGTGCTTATAAAATTTTCTACAGTATAAATACAAAGAAAACAATAGGTACTGCCATCTAGTAATTCTCATCGACACGAACAATGATTTAAATCTACAACCTAAAATCATTAATCATTATCTAAAAGTTAATATAACAACTCACCAGCGATTTCCCGATGTTCCCGGCCGACGCGAGATGGCGCCATGATCATCGGCACCGATCCAAACAGACCGTTTGTGAAACCGAGGGCTATGGTGAACATTACAGGGTAAATCTAGAACCACAGATAATTAAAAGTTATGGTAGTTACCTGTAATAACCTATCTACTATTGTATACTACCTTTACGTGTATTTTATACAATCCAATCCAATGCTTTTATGAAAGGCATTGCCTGAAAACCGATAGTTAAGAAAAGTTTTCGAGTGGCAACCACGAACCGGAAGACGCAGCGTAGGCCGGCCTCCCACTAGATGGACAGATGATCTGGTGAAAGCTGATGGATGCAGGAGGCGAGCACCTGATCAAAGTGGCGCTCCCTGGGGGAGGGCTATTTCAGCAGTGGATGTTTTCAGGCTGTTAATGATGATGATGATGATGATGATGACTGCCTGTCGCACTACGCTTTTTCTTGATGTTGTCTGGAAGATATTACTCTGAGCGATAAGACTGCCCAAAGCCTATTGTGGTTTTGTAATTTCAACAAATAAAAAATAATGAACAATCCACATTCCACATTCACCACGCTGATCAACTGTGGATTGGTGGATGATATGACACAAAATTGACCACACTTTTGTGATCTCAATACATCACTCCAGCTTATTTTCTTAGGACTTGATATTTTAATATTTATATTTTTGTAAGGTTTTGAAAAAATCTGGGTTCGATTATTTAGGGTCATTAAAAGCAAATCTATAAACTACATTATTTTGGTTACTATTATTTTTTATGGGAATGGATGACGTAACAAGCTAGTCGTTCACCTGATTTTAAGCGACACGGTAGCCCATATCAGTTGCAGTGTCACTCAGAACTTTAAAATAATAAAGTTCCGCGTGACACTGCACTGCGCACGTCATTCTGAAACATCACACAGTCTAGTAATCAGATCACTACACTGTGTAATCAGGTGTCATAGTCTCATTTGCCCAGTAATTTCACTAGCTACAATGCCCTTCAAACCGGAACACAGTAGAGCACACTACTGCTTGGCGGCAGAATAAATGGCAAAGCGGTGGTGCCTACCTCGACGAACTTTGTAGAAAAGTCATACCCACCTAGTACTGTTTTGGTAAACTATTGTGCGCATTAGTATCATCATCATCATTAACAGCCTGAAGACGTCCACTGCTGAACATAGGCCTCCCCCGGGAGCGCCACCTATAGCGGCTGCTCGCCTCCTGCATCCATCGGCTCCCCGCGGCTTTCACCAGGTCGTCGGTCCACCTAGTGGGGGGCCGGCCTACGCTGCGTCTTCCAGTTCATGGTCAGTTCACGCCACTCGAGAACCTTTCTTCCTCATCGGTTGTCAGTTCTACGAGCGATGTGGCCTGCCCATTGCCATTTCAACTTGCTAATCCTAAGAGCCACATCGGTCACTTTTGTTCTCTTGCGGATCTCCTCGCGGATCGCATTAGTATGCGGTTATTAAAAATTAATTATGAGGTCACAGATGTCCACATGCTGCAATATGCTACTCAGCCTTTATAGCTACATCCAAACTAAGAAGACCACTTCAAATCACTGACAATCAATAATATAGTAAAATAATCCAAGTAAATGATTGATTTGTTCGAACAACTTACATCTCCAACGATATGTGGCGAATGTCTGGGCGCCGCACAGAGCAACAAAAGCGGCACTAACAGTAACCGCAGCCCGCTTGCCATTAGCAGCTGGCTGCGACTCCATTCGTACGGCCACGCTGCTGCTACCTGGAAAATAAACAGATATTGAAGAAAAACATTCGTGGAATCAAAAATAAAATATCTCTAAAAATGAAAAAGTTACAAGCATTTTAAAAACCGGAATAGAAAGAAATAGCTCAAACAGTCAGTGACGTCAGAGCTGGGTCGTACCTCATTACTAAGCTGTGGTAGCCTTACATACAATCTCTTTGGCATGTGATGTGACGTCACAAGTTGATTTTCCATAGTAACTGTGGAGGCGCTCTGTTTCGCGAGAAAGGGGCAGGAGATGCCCCCTCCAGAAACTTTAAAAGCTTATTACTTCGTGATTTATTTACCGATTTGACTTATTTTTTCAATTATTGCATTCATTTTTAATCTTCTTTATGAATATAATATTTACTTGTTCATCTTTATAGTAGTCATCATGCCTATTGAAAGCTAGGGCTCTGACTCTATCTGCCTTTAGAAGGAATAACGGGCGAGGGTTCCAACTTTATTGGTATAGATCCCCTTGTAGAATGGATAAACATTAAGAACCTTACTTTACTGTAGTATATGTATCTACTTTTAGAACGAATAAGTAGCCGATCAAAGTGGCGCTCCCTGGGGGCGGCCTATGTTCAGCAGGTGACATCTCTAGGCTGTTAATGATGATGATGAAGTAAAGGAAGAGTTTAACTTACGGTTCACCCTATTGTTGAACAGGTTATCAATAAAAAATTGTAATAATATGTGTAGGTAATAGATATTTATCGATGGTACTTGCCAGCTAACTGTTACTTTTACGAATTACAAGTTAAATATTAATTTATTTATACATTGCTTCCTAAAGAACATTAGAAGATAATCTTGCATCCTTAATATGAACACTATTAAAACCTAAAATTCTAGCCTAAAAATTCTGACACCAGGGCTGACCACTAGCCTACATAAAAAGGAAAAGAAGAACAAGATGAATACTTCAAGTACCTAAGTAATCCAAATAATAATAGCGTAAAATTCTTTAAAACGTATTAATTTTTTTTAACAAGCATTCTAGCTCAATCCCTCAATCTAGCTTCCCTACAGTTCTCAAGCATGCTCTCATAGTACCAATCCATAAAGGGGGAGATAAAAAAGAAGTAGGAAACTACAGACCCATCTCAATACTTACTTCCGTGTCGAAAGTCTTTGAAAAGGTTATTAATAAACGTCTCGTAAACTATCTTGAGAGAAATAGTTTGATTTCCCCTAACCAATTCGGCTTTCGAAGAGTTAAGTCAACTTCCGAAGCGGTACAAAAATTAAGCCAATTTATAGTTAGTGCTTTGGATACTAAAATGAAGTGTCTAGCCATCTTCCTAGACCTTGCAAAGGCTTTCGACACGGTGTCAATTCCACTACTTTTACTTAAACTTGAGAAAGTCGGTATTCGAGGAGTACAACTCAAACTTTTTGAAGACTATCTAAGCGGAAGAACGCAAAGTGTCAGAATAGGTGACAACATAAGTAGTCCTATGTCTATAAACTGTGGCGTGCCCCAGAGTAGCATACTCCGGCCTACTCTTTTCCTGGTCTACATTAACGAGCTGTGTTCAATGCCAATCAAAAATGGTATTGATAACGCCAAACGGTAACTGCAAAAGCTATGGTAATGACATTACCTGCGGAAAAGCAAAATCACGCAAGTAATGTCGATCCCATACATTTTGGAGTTAACGTTTGGCGTTAACGCTAATGGAAAGGGATATTTGCTGGACTCCCAGGGCCCTGACTCTACTCTACGTCTGCCGTTTAGAACGGATATAAAATCAGGGTCCTGACTCTCCTGTGCAATTATAGCGAGTGCCTTGACTCTACTACACTGTACATCCGCTTTTAGAAAAGATAAAGGGTGATGGCTCTGATTCCAATGTACAATGTACATATCTTCATAAAGGATAAAAGGCCAGGGTTCTGACTATACTGTACTAATATAGATCCAATTTTAGAAAACACAGAAAGTGAGAGTCATAATTTTACTGTAATTTTACTGCGAGGTCCCTAACTCAACTGTACTTAGCATCCACCTTTAGAATGGATAAAGGGCCAAGACTGTGACTCAAACCGCGTCTGCCGCTCAACTGCTGTCATACGCAGCAGTTGAGCGGCAGACGCGCATCAGCAGCGCTGCTACATCAATCGTAATAAGGGGGCTGATTTTACTGTAGGTATATACTTTTTTAGAATAGTTGAAAAATCAGGGCCTCGATTCTATGCACAACAGTCGGAGGCAAAAATATTTTTTGAGTGTGTGTGAACGTTCTAACCTTTCCAAGTAAATCGAAGAAATTGAAGACTGCCATCAGTATCACTGGCATCCATGATTTGAGACTGCAGGAGGGCACTTCGGAGGCGATTCCAGGGTACAGGCTTAGTGTCGTGAAGTAAACTAGACCGATTGACACCATGTATGGATAGATAGCGCCGGCAACCGCCCATCGGACTTGGATGTCACCTGTAATAGCGATGTTGCGATTGATGCAGAAGCGAAGCAGCCACTCAAAGTGGCACTCTATGAGAGAGGCCTATGTTCAGTAGTGGACGTTTTCAGACAGATGATATGTCGCATACACACGTCACATCATCAGCCGGAATACATCCTGTCTCCAGAAAGCGCCACTTTGACCGGCTGCTCGCTTCCTGCATTCATTGGCTCCCCGCGTTTTTCAACAGATCGTCGGTCCAACTAGTGGGGGGCAGGTACGCTGCATCTTCCGGTTCGAGCTGGTTGCCACTCCGAAGCTTATGGGAAGAAAGGTTCTTGGTTAATGGGAAGAACCTTTCTTCCCGTAAGCTAGTTGCATGGAATCACTATATAGACTAGTCTGGCCTGATAGCTCAGTTGGTAGTAACTCTGCCATCTGAACAAAAGGTTGTGGGTTTGATTCCCACCCAGGATAAATATTTGTGTGATGAACATAGGTACCTCTTCCTGAGTCTAGGTGTTGTATTGTATTCCATGTATGGATTTACAAACAAAAAATTATTACTATAAGTTATCTGGTTCTCATAGCGAGATTTGCTTAGTTTAAGGCTAGATGGCATTGTGTGAAATAAATAACGCCTAACGATCATATTATACAAAAACCCTGGGGATCTAGCAAAGATCCCAAACGCTAATTCCAAAATATATTGAAAAGAAATTTCGGAAATCGCTTACTTTTCCGCAGCTAATTTCAATACATTTTTGGAGTTAAATAGCGTTTGGAATCTTTGCTAGACCCCCTGCTGTACCCTAACTTTTTTTATGAGAATGAGTGACGTGACGAGCTAGTCGTTCACCTGATATTAAGCGACACGGCCGCCTATAACAGTTGCAGTGTCACTCGGAACTTTAAAATAATAGTTTCCCGTGACACTACACTGCGCACGTCATCCTAAGACATCACACAGTCTAGTAATCAAATTACTACACTGTGTAACCAGGTCATAAAGTCTCATTTGCCCAGTAATTTCACGAGCTAGAATGCCCTTCAAACCGGAACACAGTAGTGCTTGCACGCAACTGCTTGGCGGCAGAATAACTGACAGAGCGGTGGTACCATTGACTATAAATTCAGTTGACCAACGATACAACTTCCCCTCGTACGAAAATTGCAGAAAAGTCCTACCACCTAGGTATATTTTATGAGGGACTTACGTTTAAAAGACCGCCAAGATGTGGGCATCTCCTGCGAGTCCAGCACGACGTCCTCCACTTTGTACGAGGGTCGCGGGGTGGGGTCAGCCGCGGGGGGGGAGGCGCTCTGCTCCGACAGCGCGGGGGGGGAGGTCGCCACAGTCGCGCTCGGGGAATACACCGGGTTCGAGAAACTAAACGTGTTCTCTACTTCACCTGGGGAACGTATTTATTTATTGACGTATTAACCCAACCGCTTTTCTTTATTTTATTTTTTTTGGCTTATATTTTGGCTCCACACATAGTGTATTTAGCCAGTGTCAAGTATTGTAATTTTTCATAATTAAAAAATATATCATAGTCATAGTCCAGTCTAAGTCAGGTAGGTAGTCATAGTCCAGTCTAAGTCATGCTCCAGTAAAGTGGTGGCAACTTTACTAGAAGCTTCTATGGAATTTTGGAAGCAACACGAAAACTCACGTTTCACCACATAATATTACTTGCTTAATGCGTAAAATGCCACCAATTTTAAACATTAATACTGAAAAAAGCACAAGTTTAAAAAAATAATACAATGCAACCACGTGAACTTTTCCGCGTTCCCGCCAAAACCGCTGCTTTTCTTAAATCGTAGAAACTAAGGGTGGGTTGCACCAGCTTACTTTAGCAATAACAATAATGGGCATTTCAGTTAAAGTAACGGGCAAAAAATTTGTTGCATGTTCTGATAACTGTTAAATGGCGTCATAACTTTAACTGCTAACGGTAATCCACGCTTCCACGTGTTATTGTTTTTAACATATCTGTCTTACGCATACGCATAGAATATAATCGCGGAATCTAGTATTCTGAAAACAAAAGTCTGTCTGTCAATTGTCATAGTGGTGCAACACAAGCTAGCTAAACTCCAGAAAAAAAAGGCTTCGGAAGGGTTTGGCTGTGAGTGCAACGTGCGGGACTTGCAAAGCAATTACTGTAACTTACTTACATGGGTTAGTTTCATAGATATAGAATGTACAAGAATGACCTTGACAGTTTTAAAATGGGACAAGAAATTAAAAAAAAATGTGTTGAAAAACTGCTGTTAACATTAGGCTATTGAATTTTTGCGACAAATTAACGGTAGTGTTTACTAAATATTGAAAATATCTTTAATTATTACATAAACTTTTATTTATGCCATTATGGCTTCTGAAAACTTTGGTGTTAATGCTTCCTTACCTTGACCAATAGCAGATGGAACAGGACTTTGTAACTTCAGTACGCCATAACTGGAGTCACCAGTTTCGCTCTCTACCATCTGAAAACATTTGAGTGTCTTGATATGATATGATATACTACCGTCTAAATTAAAAATAAAAAGACATAATATTACCCATTTTAAACTTTTGTTAAGTTTATTGGCTTTGTTTTAATTATTTTTGAAGTATGTTATAATAGTTTATCCATCACAGTTGCTCGTAAATTGGCTCTTATCCTACCACTTGTAGGATTTTAATCGAAGAAATTTCCTAGTGTTTTTCCTACTTTACATTACCGCACTAGTGGTTTATGATGATAACCCGATTCAATTAAGTGTGTATCGCTTCAAGTAATACCTACATAAGGAAGAAGAATTTTTAACTTACCCGGCTTATACAGATTCAGTATTACCCACAGACACAGATTAGAGAGAAAATAAAAATATCCACAGACCTGCACCCCTATTCTCAAATTCATCAACAACGTCTCGGTTCGAAACTCACGCTATCCGTCTCCATTTAGAATGAAAGAGACGGAGAGTGTAGGTTTCGATTCTAAACGTTTTCGATGCGTTCAGAATAGGGGTGTTAGAATATTTTCGTAACTGACATTACCACAGATCAAAGAAATAAAACTTTCTGACAGGTTCCTCCTTAGTAAACATTTAATTTTATGAATTATTCACAGTAAGTTATGTTCTGAATACATTGATATTCGCTTTATTTTATTTTTTCTAGATATTTCTTAATTTATTATGGCTGCATCGATTTTCTTCGCACCACTAAAACAAAACGTTGTTCTCTAATCTGTGATTCGCTCACCACAGCATATAACCCTTAGTTACTACCAAGTAAATTATATACTCTTTGGTTACTACGTTACTACTATGTTCACTAGGTAATTACGGCGCGTGAGAATATGAAAATACACGTTTTTTTGTAATACAAGTCTGTTTTTTCCTCGCATACTGTGATAAAAAACGAAGTATGACATGCGTGTGCATTGATCATTACACTCTCGGCTTCCTTATCGTGCTCGTGATCAACTTCACGCACTTATATCAGAATGTACTAATCTTTTACATAACACAGCGATTCAAAACTATCGCGATCCTCATTCGACTTATGACAGGGACTGGACAGCAACCTTTGCAAATGAAAGATTTTAGCAGCCTCTGAACATGAGACTATAGCTCAGTTGGGATAGCATCTAATCAGGTGTGCGGTTCAAATCACGCTGTGGTTGCTAAAAAAAAGTAGAAGCTATAATATCTTTGTCTAAAGACATATAACAGTCCAGAAGTTTACATCGGTATCGGTGTATAACTTTTATGTATAAGTACCTACTTACATTTATTTTAGTATAAATATCAGATACATACCAAATTGCCGTCTTCATTCGGGTTCAAATGCAGTTGAATACGCCGCCGATGCCTCGCCTCTTTGGTTGCTTTGACGTAGTGTTTTACTAGTGCGTTCCGTACATTCAGCTTATGCATTGCCAAATGTATGGCAAGCAACAAGATTGACGATGAAAAAAATAACAGGGTGCTTTTCTTAGAGCTGTTGTAGGTGTACTTGGTTAGGATTCGGTCTACCGATACCCAGAAACCAGCTGCACCTGAAAATATGTGTAGGTACCTATTAGCCCAGATAATATAATACCTACAGTACAGATGCCTTATCCCATACAACGGAATAACGCGGGCTATTTTACTAATTATTTTATTTCTGCATAACGCAAGATTATCAAACTACATTTATTGCGTATTGGCGAAGTATTGGGTCAAATGAATACACTGGACACTAACTAGTAACTCTCTAGACGATGTTTGTACCTGATGGGACTCCATGCTATTAGTAAGCCTTAATAAAGCCTGTAAGATTGAACTTTGTTTATAACCGACCCCACCACCGTACCCAAAGTGTAGAGAATCCTAGCTATTACCAAGACTCCGCTGTCCGCTTATAATTATGCTGAAATCGCGAAGATGATAAAAAGTGCGAGGGCCGGAATAGGCATGACTACTATTAAAAATGAACAAGTCAATATTACTTTCATAAACAAGATTAAAAATGAATGCAATTGAAAAAGTAAGTAAAATTGGTAATTATAAATCATGGAGTAATAAGCTTTTAAAGTTTCTATAGGAGGCATCTCCTGTCCCTTTCTCGCGAAACAGAGCGCCTCCACAGTTACTGTGAAAAATCCACCTGTGACGTCACATGCCAAAGATATTGTATGTAAAGCTACCACAGCTTAGTAATGAGGTACTATGACGACATTGATCTGACGTCACTGGCCGTTTAAGCTATCTCTTTCTATTCCGGTTTTTAAAATGCTTGTAACTTTGTCGTTTTTTGAGATATTTTATTTTTGTTTTCGCAAATGTTTATCTTTTGGGGAATATTTTTAATTTAGACAAAAAAAAAATTTTAGTCATCATGCCTATTACACAAATGTTTTCGTCCCGTGAAATAATCTAAGTTCTACGTGAATAAACGGCTTAGCTAGTCACAGCAACTTACTCTCCCCAGCCATGACAGCCTGTGTATACTTCGGCGGTAAGCATCCAGTGAACCCGTAGCACGAAGCTTGCTGAATGGTGCAGCCAAACGCGACCACTCCGATCGCAAACAAGTTGATGATGTACGATACATCAGTGGAAAACCCATCCCAGCCGATATTGCAGACGGCCACGAACACCATAGTCACTATAGAGATGAGTAACCCTGGAAACGTTCATTTTATTCAACTATTTAGCAGAGTAATGTAAAAACCTAAAATAATGAAATCAAAAAATGAAATTTAAAATGCATTCATTTTTCATTTACTAGGCAATGCATATTAACGCATCTGGGTGCTTTACAGTTTTATAGAGAAGGGGAGGGATAGAGAGAGAAAGCGAGAGAGAGGGAGAGGTATACCTCTTTTCTTCTCTTCATTATGGTAGAAAGAAAAGTGTTGGAGTCACAAGAAAGTATTGAATATGAATGTTGGTGACAAAAAAAGTAGGTAAAGGAAGCCGAAAAAAGACAGTTGGACTATGTGAACAAGGATGTGTGCCAAGGGAGTCAATGTTGAGATGATGTCTGACAGAACTGAGTGGAGAAAAACATACTGCAGCGACTCCATTTCAATGTGACAAGGGTAGGCGAATGACGATGACTAAGTGAAAAAATGAGTAAGACAGCACCTACTCCTAGCCGTCTCTAACCGATCGGTAAAGTTAAGCAACGTTCGCTGCGGTCACTACTATGATGGGTGACCGCTACAGCAAAAAGTTGGTATAAAACTGAGCGCTACCGTGCTTCGGAGGGCACGTTAAGCCGTCGGTGCCGGCTGTTGCCGTAAGACAATAGTCGTTAAGCCAAGTCAGAGGCCTTCGGGCAGCCTAAAAATTCTGACACCAGGGCTGACCACTTGCCTATACGAGAAGAAGAAGAGCACCTACTCCAAAAAAGCTTACCAAATGTGATCCTAGTATCATAGCTGAGTAGATCAACCAGCATATTGTTGATAACAACAGCGACACACGCGGAGGCAATGTACACGGTGGACATGTCAAACATTATCGTGGTGTCCGGATAGTGGCTCTGGAAGTAATCCACCGCCATTATGAAGCTGAAACAGTTACAAAAACAATTTAACACAGGAATATACTTTTTGAAAATAGTATTATACATTTAATGCCCGTATTTAGGAGCGATTATTGTGGCTTAGCGATAGTTCTATCGACTTTTCAACACCATTATTGTGCTGAAAGTAACGCGTATGATAAAAAACTTCTCAAGAACATGTCAGGTCATGCGTAGTGCATAGGTAAGTATTACCAATAATAGGTTAGGGTTCCGTAGACACAGGTAGACAGGTAGCTTTAATTACGAACGAAAAACGTACCTACCTGTTTTATTACTCTAAAAAAGCAGATAATCTAACTAACTCATGTCTCGTCGCTTATATGGACATCTGCAAGGCTAGAGACGATGTAGAGTAGAGATCGGCAGAGACTAACAGCATAAGCACGCAAAAAAATATCGTACAAATTTATTTATTATTTATTTATTTAAATTGACTCATAAGGACTTTTTTTATCTTAGATAGGCGAACTTATGACTAGTTTCACCTGATGATAATGTGATGACGCGGTCGACGATGGAGCATGTTTGCCTAGAGAATTAAATAACTCAATCAGGGAAAATATTTGGGTGGAAATTAGTTCCGCATTTTACAAGTGCAAGGTAAAACCAAGTTAAATTAATAAAATATTTCAGATATCTTTCATAGCTGAAAGTAACCATACAATAAGTATCAAATTAGCATGATAAGTAAGATGACTGTTGATTACCTGTTGTAAGGCAGTAGGAACGCAACGCCTGCAACGAAGAAGAAGACATAAAGCAAGTTGTAGGTGTCCCGCGGGGGTTCGCTGCGGCCCGGTTCCGTTGGGTTCCCACAGCTTCCACACAAGGGCTCCCCACGAGCCGTGCGGATCGCCTCTATGCGGGCGTACCCGCGACCGAGGGTCTCGTTCATCTCTCACAAGCTATTCACATCACTATTCACAACTGAGAATGTACAATCCTCATTTGTCTGATAATTTTGCTACCCTAGTCAATACATGCGTTTACGTAATGAAATTACTTTTCGGTAGAATCGTCACTCATTTTCATAAAACTAGTCTGAATAATCGGGTTGTTTTATTAATCTTTCACCTTTTGTTTTTGCATGAGTTTTCGCTTCAATTTCGTAAAGTCTTCGTTTTTGTTGATTTGATTTTAAACGTAATATCTTATTACAAAAAAAATAGGTATAAGTACCTACCCACTGCGCTATAAGACAACGACTGAGGGTGAGATGTCTACAGCGCATGTGTTTTGTGCATCGATTTTCAGTGCAGGGACGCCCGTCGTCGGTAAAAAATGTAACTACGGGCATTTAATTTTATTTTTAGCACTATTCCTATAGTTACTTAGTAACTTAGTTTTAACGTTAACGTACAGTAATAGACAATGGATTATTCAAAGCAAAAAATAAGCGATAGACTTCTCGGTGATAGTGTGGAAGAAGCTCCTAGAGCCAGTGCATGAAGAAAAATGTGAACCGTCATTTATAACATTTACAACTTTACATTACAAAAAAGAAAATAGCCCACGAAGGCAGAATAGAGACAACTTTTACAGAAATGTGAGATCAAAACCAATCGAATAGACCAGATATCAGAGTGTATAAGGTAGTTGTTAAAACCGAGTTTAAGTCGTATAAACGGATTTTGATGCATTGTACTAAAAAACCTTGAGATGAAAACAAATCCAGTGAATACTGGCATACTATAGAAAAGACGCACCATAGAAACCGGTAATCATGCAGCGAGGAAGAAGCCTAGAGACTGTTAGAGTCTGGGAAAATATAGGGAAAAAGAACAGCGGTGGCAACACCTTCAAGTTCAACGTTGTTTCTTACAACGTTCTTGCTCAATGTTTACTGGAAGAGCACCCTTATCTCTACACTAGCTCTGAACCGACGAGCCTCGACTGGTCACTGAGATCCACTCGGCTTTATAATGAGCTCGTAAGCTTAGCACCAGACATATTTTGCTTACAAGAAGTCCAACAGTTACATCTCGGTAGCTTCTACGTCAAATTCGAAGAGATTGGTTATTCTGGCGTATTTAAGAAGAAAACTGGAAAGCGCTTAGACGGTTGTGCTATTTACTACAGAAACTCGATGTTCGAATTGAAGGACCAACTGAACGTAGAATTCTCCCAGCCAAATTTACAGCTACTTAATCGGGACAATATAGGGTTGATCGTAAAGCTCACACTACGCGATAATCCTGAATCTGACATTGTGGTAGCTACCACGCATCTCCTCTACAATCCGAGACGATCTGATGTGAGACTAGCTCAAATAAGGCTTTTTCTAACAGAAATAGAGAGATTTGCATACTACAAAACTGAGAACGATTCCGGCTACCTCCCAATAATATTGACAGGAGACTTTAACGCACACCCTGAAACGATGGAGATACAACTATTAGACGCGGGATATGTTAGCAAGAACTTCTTTCCTGACACCCTCCGTGTCTTCTCAACTGATTGGCAGCGGATTGGAGTAACGGAGAAGTGCCAGCATTTATCGGTTCATTTAAATCGTAAAGAAGGCAAAACAACCGAATTTAGCGATCTGAAGATTTACAATTCGGAGTACAGCAAATCAGTCGCCAGAGCTGCCAAAAACGATGCAATGGATCAGCAGAATATGGAACACTTTAATAGCGGAATAATCAGTCACCCATTCGATTTGGTTTCGGTTTACACGAAGTATAAAGCGGATGGGAGCACTGAAGCCACGACCTTCCAGGGTTATTGGTTGACGGTGGATTATATTTACTTCAGTAAGTGCAGCTCTCTGCACGTGACCGACCGCCTGCGCCTGCCGACAGTGCAGGAGTGCACCGATGGGCTGGGACGGATGCCCAATAATATTTGCGGCTCAGACCACTTCAGTCTTTCCGCAGTGTTCGAGTTTACACCCAAGGATGAGCAGTAATTATAGCTACCATTATAGCTCAGTATGCTGAGCATACAACTATAAATATAATTATACTGTAGAGGATCGAGTTTTCTATTAAATAAGTAGACGTGATGATAATACATAACTATTGTATTAATGTATACGTATATCTACACTTATATGATAACTTTTTAAATGTCTTCTATTTTGGATGTCTATTTAATGTGACTTTAAAGTAATCATAAATTTCTCGGCCCTAGAAACGTAAAACGTCAATTAAACGTGATAAATTTTTGAATATGTTTTAGTTCAGACCACCATATCTATACATATAATAAAACTGTAGAGATAAAAAAATCTGTAAATGCAAGATATCGAAAAAAAAATGACACAGGTTAGCTTGAAATTTTTTGCTGATCACGTTAAGCTACTTTTTAGACATTTTGTCTGTTTGTTTGTTTGTTTGTTTGTTTGTTTGTTTGTTTGTTACGGCACAACTCCGAAAATACTGAACGGATTTTCATGCGGTTTTCACTAATAAGCTTAGAAAAACCCAGCGCACAACATAGGATATATTAAATTTTAAATTTTGTAAATTTTTTTTGGTGAAAATGATTAAGATTTCATTATGAAACGGAACGGGATTTTCACAAGATGGCCGCTTCAAGACTTAAAGGTAAGTTTTTTTTTTCTTATATTTTGGTCCACACATAGTGTAGGTATTTAGCCAGTGTCAAAAAATAAGTTTTGTTTTGGCTACTAATCATAGATGAGAGAAAAAAATGTGCTCTGTGCTACTGACGGTAATGTTATCTCGGGTTTATCCGGATGCACAGATTAAAGAAAAAAAACTTTGTAACTATTATGGCGCGGCTTCATATACGCCCGAACTTTCACTGTTAAGTTGGCGCGCAAAAACATCTCTGTTGACTATCCTCGATGTTTTTGTAGCGCCCCAACCCGGACACATAGTCAATATGTTTGCCTGCTGCCCGACCGACCGACGTGGGTTAAATAAAATGGAGGAAGCAGTAGCGTTATATTGCATGTCGGCGAATAAATATGTTTTACAAACTGTGAAAGTATATTTTGCGATTACAAAAATAAATTTTAATAGTTTTAATTTATAATTCCTTATCAATAGGAAGTAAAACCATTTTTTTTATTTGTCTGTTTATCTGTCCCTTTGAATACGGATCACGGTTGTTATAGTGGCATCAGAAATATATCATCTGTGAAAAATTCAACTGTCTAACTATCACGATTCATGAGTACATCCTGGTGTCTGATGGACAGACAGACAGACGGAGAGCGGAGGTTTAGTAATAAGGATTTACCCTTTGAGTACGGAACCCCAATCATTTTTATTTCATTCTGAACAATCCCCACTGCACTAAGCAATAAGGAAGTAATTTAATGCATGTTTATATTTATAACTTAAAAGACAAAAAACAGTAAATAACAATTGGCGCGCCTGCATTACCGGCAGCGTATCACACTTTTCGGGCTACGGCGAAATACATCGCGCGATTACTCGATGCAGTGCAGATTAGAGAAAAACAATCAAGGAAGTCATATGTATTTTTTTCTCTAATCTGCGGTATTACTAAAGATAAGTTTTTTCGTTAATCTGTGGTCCAAACTAAAAAAGAGGATAGGTATGAGAACCTTCTTGAATATGAGCAGGACAAAGAGAACAAGGAATTTCGAAAACTAAGAACTTCTTACTTAGACTTTTTATTATAAGTTTTAAGGCTTCACGCGATATCATATTTAGCCAATATTGAAACATAACTAAAATTATTATATATTCATGTTTTCGATTTCTTGGGTTCTGGCGAGGGCAAAATTCTTTATTAGCAATCTGGTATTATGGATTAGTTTTCAAAAATATACTACGCGTTACCATTCGAAATAAGTATTTAAATTGTATTTATAGTACCTATAGCTTAACCTATAGTAGTAACTTATTCAGTAATCTGTGCCTATAGGTACTTAATTTATTGACCCTTGCTTTTGCTACGCATTGTATAACCTTTTTTATTATGGCATTAGACAAAATTTGTATTTAGCCAATTTTAGGAAGTATTTTATGAAAACTGTTTAAAAGGGTAGGATCTTAGACTTTTTATAATCATTCATAAGGCTTCACGCGATTATCATACTTAGCCAATATTGAAGCTTACTTAATTAACATTTTGTTTCAACTTTTTGATTTATAGGGTTTTGGCGGGGAAAATGTTCTTTATTGGCGATCTGGTCAAATGTATTATTTACATAAACTTACTACACGTTACCATTATAATTAGGTAGATAAAATTATTTTTGCGCTACTGCTAAATTCTTGATCAACCCCAAAGAAGTTTTAAGGTACCTGGGGGTCTAGCAAAGATACTAACCACTAACGCTAACGCCTCACGCTAACTCCAAAAATGTATTGAAATGACATTCGCTGCGGAAAAGTAAGCGATTTCAGAAATGTCATTTCAGTACATTTTAGAGTTAGCGTTAGTGGTTGATATCACTATACAATACCTACCACTAACGCTAACTCTAAAATGTACTAGGATGACATTTTGGAAATCGCTTACTTTTCCACAGCTAATGTCATTTCAATACAGTTTTGGAGTTAGCGTTTGGCGTTAGCGTTAGTGGTTGGTATCTTTGCTAGACCCCCTGTAGTACTTATAGCTACTTAAGTTATAGACCCTTACCATTGCTACGCATTATGAACCTTTTTTAATTTGGCATTAAAGTAGAGTGCTTGCTATTATTTGTAAGCCAATGATACGAAATATTTTATGAAAAATGTTTAAAAAGGGTATGTACTTAGATATAATAATATGTGGGTATTCATTATGGCAATTGTATCCTCGAATTAACAATAACATGGCACGTAAAGTTCGTTTTTGACTGTTTTTTATTCGTTCTTCTTCTTCTTCTTGCATGTTGATATAAGTTTTTAATAGTTAAAATATTTTAGATCTGTGGGCTTTTAAATAAACCACTGGAGCAAAAAATGATTGATTACTCCGTTACTTCAAGAAGGTTATAGTTATAGTAGGTAATCTTTGGGTGAAAGTAATATTTATGTAATGACGATTTAACCTACTTCCTCACTTTCATCACTAGGTAGGTATTTTGAAAGTGCAGTGGGAATGAGACAGCGTGGAAAATAGTGGACATAATAATAATTATAACTGTAGATTCTTTAAGGAGTTGTGGTTTAGTATTTGTAATATCTAATTAGTATTAAGAAAATTAATTATGTACGCATCGTACAGGTAAATGCATATCTCCAGCAATTTATAACCTTATTAATGACACTGGCTAAGTGTAGGTACTCAATTCGTATGGAGCCAAACTTAAGAAAGTAAAAAAATGTGGTAAATGGTACAAAAAGCGCGCGGATAATATGTAAAACTGAGCAAAACTGCATCATCGTGTATGATTCTTCCATATTTTCTAAACTGTACCTGCCTGCTTAGGTAACTACTACCTAAACAAAACTTACTGAAACTTTTGTTAAAGACTTGAGTGAAGTGATGATGATTTCTTTTTGTTGTAATATGAAGAGGTACTTATAAAATTGTAGTTTTTTGTTTGAAACTTCTTTTACTGTTATAAATCTATATTAGACTCAAAACATTTAATTGTAGGTAATGGCTTAAATAGCTTCCACTCACGGCTATACTTGCGTTATACCTATACCTATGCTAACTAATACAGGTTGCTGTGCTCAGCTTCGAAAATATTTATTGGATTTTGTTGTTTGGTACGAAATGCATGATCTATTATTAGACTATAACGTAAAAATAACATAACACAAGCGTGCGAAGCCGCGGGCAAAAGCTAGTATAATATATAAATATAAGCAGGTATACTTAAGTACGCTTAGCTTACCTACACTTAGATAGCTACATCATAACTGCAATTTGCGTAGCCGTGATGCTAAACATCAGGTGAAAGACAAGCTCGCCGCTTCTTTCATTTACCTAGATACATTTAAAATATAGAATTTGGGTTACTTACGCAACACACATACATACCCAATTTAATTGTCTAGTATAACTCATCAATTTATTCTCTACTAACACTGATCAATTTATTTGTTTAATCCAGGATTTTGAACACTACGTGTTTAGACAATCTTCAACATCTTGGTTTAAAGATAACTCTGAATGGTTGAGCTGAGAGGGAGAGTCCATCTAGGGGCTCCGTAGAGGGCAGCGGGTCTCCGTCTGGTATCAGTAGTTCGAACTTTTGTAGTAGATGCGTCAAGATCATAAACAGCTCTGATCTCGCCAGCCCTTCGCCGATGCAACGTCTCTTGCCTGAAAATAAAAAGAAAATGTAACCGTGCAACATTCTTGAAATTCTAAAGAATGAAATTCTAGACAAATAAGCATTTCAGAATAAATTGTAGAAGATTTAATAAGCAAAAGCAATTTTGTGCTACAGATCCCTACGCCATCTATCAATTTGGTTGAGAACCTGTAACCCGTATTAATAGTGATATATGACTGATGATGAGAACATTATATCAATGCGTAACAGTTATAGCGTACGTACTGTAGCCTTACCGCGTAAGCCCGGTGGCAATCGTAATCGTGTGCTCTCTTGCTCGCACTCAAGGGCGTGTACATTGGCGCAAGCAGGATGGCAGGCGATGTTCATTACCAGAATGCTTACGCGGTAGGGCTGCTGGTTTACTATGTCACAGACTTGGCAGCGATTTAGTTCCAGAAATTGCCACCACAGAGTCGTTATAAAGGTCGAGTAGGCATATTAAAGTTAGTTTATAATAAATATTGGGTTAATAACAAGATAACCCGGGCCATGATACTCGTCAGCGTGGTGGGTGATAGTAATAGAATTGTAATTTACAGTAGTAAACAAAAGAAAAATGGAGTTTTTGTGTTTGATTGGAGAGGCGTAGAAACACTACATTTTTAAAGAATCTTTGTGTTCGAATCTATGCTACTTTTGTTTTAGTATTCCCTTATTCCAAAATTACAAAAAGCAAGCTTACCTGTACCAAAAGGAATCAACCACTCATCTTGGATAAGGTTGCCTTCTTTAGTCAGAAACCTTTCCGGGCGAAACATTTCTGGGTCTTTCCAGTGGCTGCCATTATGCAGATTGTACATATTGAGTAATATGAACGTATCCTGAAGAGGTATGTTATTTTATTTTGTGTTTGTATACAGTTGGATAAACGTTGTCATGATCCACATGCAGCAGGGTTAGCATGGACAGTAGACAAAATTTTCTTTCACCGTTTTATGTTACATTCTTTACTTGCTTACTTGTTTGTCAAGTAGAGTAAAACAGGGTAAAGACTATTTTGTCTACCCATGCTAACCCAGCAGGTGGATAAATAAATTCTTTCGTGGCAAGATTGTAGGGTATGACTACCCCATTGGCTATAACTAAAGAGATCCAAACATCGGACTCAGTTAATAACCTCTCATGAACACAAAACAACACCTATTTGAAGCCCCATTCACTAAAAACTAAATATCATCATGTGGCAAAAGTTTCTTTAAAGAATTTTGCTCGTTATTCTGAATTGAATATATCAACTACAAATAACATGTTGATTAGTTAAAATTATTTCTAATAACACAAATAATATAATGATAGTAAGCGTATTACTTGCAAAAGATTAGCTTGCAATCGGTTTAGAAAGATATGAGGGTCGAATAGGTTCGAAGATCAGCATAAGACATCTAACATGGGTGGTCTTTAGACGCAGTTTGCATTACGTCCTATACATAGAGCTAGGCTTTAATATAAATACTAATATAAGTACATTAATATAAATAAATATTTGTGGACATTGATAAAATCCGGAATGACGAGCTCTGTAGGACAACTAAATTCACAGCCAGCTCTCAAAATAGGCAAGTTGAAGTAGCGCAGGGCGGTCTCCACTAGGTGGATCGGCATGGTCAAAACTGCGTGACAGGGATAGTTAATTAGTATTTTGTTCTCTCTATCGAGTTTTATATAGGCAACGACAAAACAAGAGAAAACACTGAGTAGCTATCCCAGTATTATTCAGTACCTATTTATTTGTAAGGCGGTAACAATTTAGCGTTCAGTTTTGCAAGAGCATAAAACATGGCATACAAATCTCTAATCAATTGCCATATAGCTGTTTAGTTCTCAAAAGCATGTTGTGAAATGAGTTTTCCGAGTTACCTTCGGTATAACGTAGTTTCCAAGCTGAGCGTCTTCAAGGGCCATGTGAGGAATGCCAACCGCCGCGACGGTTGATATTCGCAACGTTTCTAGGAGAACTGCTTCGGTGTACACCATTCTTTAAGATAGATGTATAAACTCAATTGTAAAACACAATGTTTCTTAAAAAAGTATAACGAAACAAGGGATTATTGTTTAAGCTTTAAGCCTGTTTGGAAGAGATCCCTTTAACTCTTAATGCTATCTCTTCCAGGCAGACTCTTGGATGTAAAGACGTAGAATAGGTATAGGCACGTACTACGTCATGAAATATGCTAGAAAAATTTAGATATTAACAAGTACTTTTACACAATTTCATGTACATAGTAGGTAATGGTATGACCGATTCTGCTCATATTTAAAATCAACATCATTCATCATTAACAGCCTGAAGATGTCCACTGCTGAATATAGGCCTCCTCCAGGGAGCGCCGCTTTGAGCGGCTGCTCGCCTCCTGCATCCATCGGCTCCCCGCGGCTTTCACCAGATCCACCTAGTGGGGGGCCAGCCTAAGTACACTACGTCTTCCGGTTCGTGGTCACCACACGAGAACCTTTCTTCCCCATCGGTTGTCAGTTCTACGAGCGATGTGGCCTGCCCATTTCCATTTCAACTTAAGAGTTATATCTGTCACTTTAGTTTCCTGCGGATCTCCTCATTTCGGATCTTATCTCGTTGCGCGACTTTGAGCTTACTAATGAGGCCAACAGTAAGAGACCACGTCTCAGTTCCATAAGTCATCACTGGCAACAAACATATTTAAAATACTTGTTTAGAATTGAGTACCCAATTCTTCTGCCAAATATTATCAAAATAAGCTGGTACATGATGCCGCTGCAAACTATTTGTTGGGGAATCAAAACCGCCAACGACAAAAAAATCCCTGACCTTGTAGAACTTGTAAGTATAGGTACCAAGTTTCTTCAAGATCCGTTGAAAAATGCGACTTGTACTCGTACATCCGGACAGACGAAAGCAAATTTTGGCAAGTTGAAGCAGATACTTTCGCTCACTTCGTTCGCTCGATCAACTCTACTATGCTATATGAGATCGATTAAATGGTATCACCGGTGGCTTTTAGCACATGCATGCATATTTAGGTGTTCCGTATTTAGATAATAGGTATTTTTAGCCTCAAAAAAAGCTAACCTGATATTGAGCAAGGCAGCTTTATGTGTTATATTTATTTTAATAGTTATTGCCGTTCAGTTAAAATAAAATTGAAAATCAAAAATGTTTATTATAATCATAGCACAAGTATGAGCTGTATTTTTTCAGTGAATAAAATAGCAAAATAATAAATAGGTAAATAATGTGCGAACTCTCCAATGAACTCATTGATATGTTCAAGGTCCATAAACCAGTTTCGATTAATGATATTTTCATAATAAAACTTTTATAATAAGCGAAGCACAAAATGTCAAAGATAAGAATCACATCGTTTCATTTGATTTGGCAGTTCTCTAGCTGTTATTTAACTTGCTGGAACTTCAACAATGTCAAGATGATGGCGGACTAACATGTCGGGGTCAAAACAGTACAAAATCTTATCGATAAATGCTCAGGTGGTTTAAGTGACCAAGTCCAGTTCTTTACTGACAGGATTCCTGAAATGCCAACAGTATTTACATCTCATAATAACATAAGCTTAAGCCCTTAATATTAGTTTAACTACCCATATCCAGTTACAGCGTCCTGATTCCTGCCTTTAGTCTTTGCAGACCAGTAAAACATACTCAGACAAGTCAGAGACATACACAAGAGAGAGCGAAATATAGTAGATACAAGTGTATACCTGGTTCGATCATTGACCATCGGCGCACGATCGTGGCCGATCATCTCGTCTATTTCTTGGTGCAGCTTCCTTTGGACCTCGTAGTTTCTGACGATGTGGAGCAACATGAACGATGCCGTGTTTGATACCGTCTCCATGCCACCTTCCAGTAAGTCTAGGCATATCACTTGCAGGTCTTCTTGTGTGACTGGAATAAATGGTAGAAAATCTATACTTATAATAAAACTGTAACTGGTCCAATTCTGTACATAGAAGATATTTACAATTTTTTTTGGAGGGCTGTAATGATACGACAGTATATAAATAACTGCGTTTTTTTTTATTAACAATCGTTTCTTACAAAAAGACGGTGACATATATACAGCTAGCCTTGCTGTCGGACGAACAGTGCAACGTCGAGTAAGATTTTATCTGTACGTTTGGAGCAACTAGATATTGTCTCAAAGAAACACAGATATTACAATAGAGACGTTATGTGTGGACTGCCGACTAATCGTGCGTCATTTGTTTTCGGGAATTATAGTCTGCGATAGAAAATAAATGGCCTTATAACTAAGGCCTGCCCACTGCACAACTGACGGCAACAACGTGAATAACTTACATAAGTAATTATTATGTCTGACTGGTTTTTAACCGAATACAAACAATAAAAAAGCATAAAAAACAGATAAAAGGGTATTTATCCAGCTCTTTTTGCTGTTTGTATAGGTTAAGTCAATATTTTAGATAGGTTTTACAGGGCTTGTAAAGTAGGTACGTACATGGCTCGTCATTCTGCTTAGACGTTTCTTCTATTATAAAAGCATCGATGACATCTCTTGGGTGCTTTATGTCGATGGATTTTCGATGTTCCTTGACGGTTTCCTAAAAAAATTATTTTTGTTTCACTTTTAATTAGGTATAGATACAGATTTTTATTTTTTACACTCTTATTTATATTCTATAAGTATTTAATTATTTATTTGAATCATGTACTTATAAACAAACATTGAATATAGGTACCAATAATAATTATCACGTATATATTGTGATTTATAATCTAAGTGACCCCGCCCCCGCCCCCGCCCTTGTACTTGCTTACGTCAAACGCCTACATGTTATAAATTATACAAACCGCAAATATTTGGACCAATTAATTAAAGAGCTCACTATCTTATCTAAATACCGACTATAGACAAATAAACTGCCGAATAAATCTTCTAGAATTATATCATGTTTGTCTCAAATACAGAGCTATATATGATTTGTAGTATAAGAACAAATAAACACATTTATTTAAAAGCAATGCATGGGTTTAATTCTATTATTATAATAATTTACCTATAGGGTAAAATTGACAATTTTTAAATGAAATAAAGTATTTTAATAATAATTATACCTATTTGATAGACCACACCCATTTTTGAAGTTTGCAGATGTAATGGGCACGCCTTCCAATGGCGCTCTTTTTTATGTAATGAGTGACAAACAAGCAGGCACTTGATGGTAAGTGGTCACCGCCACCTATGGCCATCTGCAACACCAAGGGCATTGCCGATGCGTTGCCTACCTAAAATAATATGCTCTATGGGGAGGCCTATGTTCGGGCTGTTGATGAAGATGACTGCATTATTCCGCCCAATAAAAGAGAACATAAGTGTATATATGCTTAGCAAAGGGATTATCTTCTTCTTTCTTTCTTCTTATGTATTGCAAAAAATTCACCTCAATAAATTGATGAAGTTCTTTATGTATGGATCTTAATTTTGTGTATCCAATAAGATCAGGTACGACGTGTCTCAGAAACGGCAGGAAAGTTAAGAAGCCGCCGCTCATATCTACAGCTTTGAACAGCTTTGTAATCAAAGAACATAGATTATTGAGCCGAGGATCTTCTAGATTGTATCTGAAAAAAAAAACGGATAACGTTCTCGCAAGTAAACATAGGTGTATCTAAGATTAGAGAAAAAAATGACATCGAGAAATGTGGTCAAATGCAAGCCTATCTTACAATCATAATAAAAAAATAACAAAAACAAGGTATTATACACCTATATTGTATATAGTAGATATGTATATACCTATGTTAGTGTTCAGAGTAGAGTTTATCATGTTTTTGTATGATGAAATTTTGCTTTAGATACAAAAACATTATATCTGAATGAATATTATTTGACTAAATCTCAACAGCCATTGAGATTGAGTCTAGGATAGGAGTAGATGTTTATTTAAATAATATAGTGCGATTACAGTTATGTGGGTATATAATTAATTGCAGTATGGAAGCACGTGGCAAAGCATGCGATGTTTGTGCTTAAAAAATTCGCACTGTTTTTTAAGGTGAAGTTTGCGATAGAATATAATTTTTATAAAATATCACAGACATTTTTATTGTTCATATATGTAAAATAAATATTTATAAGATCAAGATTAACATTTTTAAAAGAAATGTTAAATAACTATTTATTGGATTTATTTTAAGTTCCGTTTAAGTGCTAACCTTTGCATCAAGGTCATTGAGGTTGGTTTAAATTAGATTTTTGTTTGTTCTAACAAACTCTATACTTATACGATATAGGTCGGTACAGGATGGAGCAGTAATGGCAGTGGTATTATCTCTAAATGATTCACAATCTCTACTTCTGTGAAGGTTTAGGCTGTCTGTTAGCCTTTTGGGGTATCACGGTCGGAGTACCGGAGTTTTGTATGAAAGTTCAAAAAAGTATAGGCATCAAGTATTAAAAAAATGAACCTTTTTCCAGCTACGAGTTGCCACAGTATATTGACAATGGTGACATGAAACATAGTGTTGATGAGCACAGGGCGACCAGCATCGCTCATTCGCAACTTGACGAGAGCCTTGCACTCTTGTTCGATGTAATTCTCCATGTAGCGCGTGTTGTATCCGAAACTCTTCATATATTTCAAAACGAAACGCCTTGTCTTACTCCATTTAGGCCCATCAGAGAACACCAGTCCTGAAAAAGTAGAGTCAAGGGTTGGAAATGTATTTCAGGGCACCACCGTCAATAGTTGGGCTTGCGACCACATTAAGACTGCAAAGAAAGAGGATTAAAGGTTTAGCTTTTTCAGCATAAATTAATTTATTTAACAAAATAATCGTGGTGATTATGGCAACCCTATGATAAGCGTCCAAAGTGCCTCTCAATGGGAGAGACCTACAGCTTTCGTTCAGCAGTGGATTTTAATTGTCCTACTCGACAAAATAAGTTGAAACTTTCGAACCATGAAAGCTCGTTAGGCTAGGTCAGTTTTTGCTTGAAGCCAGAACAGTTAAAAGTAATTTTTGTAGATAAGTGTGTAGGTTTTAAATATTTAACATTATATATAATTATTGAGATAAAATGTAAAGTAAGTATACGTGAGACACAAAAATCATTGATTGTTGTCACGAGAGCGAATTATGTAACATTACCTAATCAGTTATCATACAGACAAGCAAGTAGCTAAATTGTAAGCCTAATCATGACAACGAATGCTATAAAATGATAACAAATGATGCTTCAGCTTATACCTGTACAATTCTGAATCACAGATAAAGACATGCTACTCACCAAGTTTTTTGCCAAAAGATCTCATGGTATAGAGAAAGCCGTTCGGTCGTCCTTGAAAAACTTCTCTCGAAGACACCTCTCTAATGTAATCTTTTCCTGATACCACCACGACATTTATGAGTCCCATTCTTAAGCCGAGTATCTTCCCGTATTGTTGACTCCATATTTGCCACAGTTTGTAATGGTTCTTCACTTGTCTTAACTTCAAACATACCGACAAAATATTCCCTAAAATTGGCAGCGGTGTTGGTCCTAAAAGTGTATATCATTTGAAATTTATATATACATTCTAGGTGGATTCCCAAAAGATTTTCAAGCCTGTTGTACAGAAAGCTATAAATAGGAACTCAAGGCAAGATTTCCTTTATTGCCTGTAATTTTATGAAATCTTGACTTGAGTACCGATTCATGATTGAGTCGGCCTAAATGTTAAACCTGGAGGATATAACGGTTGAAATTTTGATCGTCCCACGATAAAATATAGCAAAATAAAACCAAATAATACTGCAATCCACATCTTTGTCAAAATACGACTGAAGCAAACTAGAATCTCTGGATGAAGAATGTTTTGTATAAGTACCTAACCTACGCAGTACGCATAACTTTTCAATAAGATGAAAACGTCAAGTTTCTAATGTTATTTAAATTAGTTCCGTGGATGAAGTTACTTCAATGGATTATTTGAATGGTAGGCACTGTTCACGGTGAGAGTAGAGTGCAGAGGTGACGAATAACTAATATTTTACTGTGTTGCGTGGAAAACTATATAGTAACAATAAAATAAAATAATGTGGTCCCTAATTATGGTCTTCGCTCCCATCAGATAGATAACCCTACCTGCTTTAAATAAAAGTATAGTTCAAATCGTCATCATCAGCCTGAAGAACCCTGTTCAGCAGTGGCGAGGCATAAGCCTGGATACATCCAGATGCATTTATACTATGCCTCGTTTAGTCAGCATATAAAATTATAATTAGGTGCATCTCAAATTTAATTGTATAGATGTGAAACGGTAGGTTCAGGGGTTTGCAATTTGTTATGCAATCTTTCCAGTAAAAAAAGGTCTCGACCCCAATATAGATTTAAACTACTATACCTAGAGAATTGAGTGTAAATAAAATACCATATCTAATTTATGTAAATAGATAATACAATACATAAATAGACGACTATCCGACAGACCGGTTTCCAACAGGGACATACACAATATATTTATAATAATACTCATAGATCTATGCTTGTAGGTAGTGAAAATGTAACCAAGGTAAGACCTGTACAATCCATAAATATTATAGTTTTTGTTAATTTTTCCGTCGGTCTGTATGAAAATGTATCACGCACAGTACAGGATGAGTTTTGGTTTTTGATGGATGAATGAGCTATCAAAATCGGTCTATTCAAAAAGTACAGCTCCCAATTACGATGGATCTAGCAGCGCTGCTCACGCGTGTCAGATCCTTCGTAGTAGGGGGGGCTGATAATTATGCGCTTCCACCCGCACCCTCACACCGCCGCGCCGGATGGACGACCCTAAACAGGCTTGAATAACAAATTCTACGTTATTTGTAAGGGAAAGGAAACTATGAGAACGAAGCAAGGGAAAAAGAAAGAGATGGAGAAAAAGTGGTACGATAGAGATCGTGGGCGTAAAACCAATCGACTCGTGCGAAGCCGAGCGGATTAGCTAGTTTATTAGTAAACCTAGATGAAACCTGATAAAGTGTTTTAACCCAATAATGATATGACTATTGATTTCCACTTGATCACGCAATACCACAAACTTGAATTATTAGGTTGTAACTAGCAATTATAATTTGACACATGAGATTCTTCCAACCAAGATACACAAACAACCAAAGTTGATAGGTAGGTGGTACTAAGTATATCACTGTATCTAGATTTAGAAATGCACTAAGTAATTTGAAAAACGCAGCTGCTGAGCTATAGGCGTGCAGTAGTCATTTACCTAATTTATGTAAATATTTAACCTGGCAATTATTGCGCTATGAAATTCGTATCAGTGTTTTACTTAATTACCATCGGAATACTTACGTACATTTATCATAATCGCTCATGCTTTGACGTCTTATCGCCGTTCTGGGGGGTAAACCAAAAATGAGACGATACTTTTCAACGTTCTGAACACAGAGCAAAAAAAAACGCTTCCCGAAGCGTCATTTGTTTCATAGCAAGAAATACTTTTCGGTGTTGTTCTGTTATTTCTGTAGCGTGATTTTAGTTTCCTGAATGAATCATTTTTTTTACGAAACGCTTGGCTATAAAATGCATCATATCGTCATTATCACTCAGCAATACATTCACTAGCGGCGTATTTAATCTTTAGAGGCGGCCGCGGATTAATTGACCATTTTCTCGGTTCCCGCAGGAACCATACATTTTCCAACTTTTTACGCGGCTGTATTTTGACTAGCTCCGTATTAAAACTGAGAAGTGACCAGCTGCAATTTAGACAAAACGCTCATTAGATTAGACAAAAGCTGTTAAATTGGGAAGAGCTTTATAGACTCTACCTACACTATAATATAGATATACCTACATACGCTCTTTTACTGTCATAGTAACATTATCATCATCACCACATCTATCATCAAATACACCTTACTAAGATAATTTACGTACCTAGCTAAAAACCGTGAATTGATTAACCGATTATAAAAGGACCTGACGCTTAACTGCAAAAAAAATTGCCTACATATCGTACAGAGCACGCAAGCATCATCAATCTCTCCGCTCAAACAGGTTAGTCATAACCAGTTAGCCGTGCAACCACAAACAAAATTGTTTTAGGAGATAATAAACTTATATGAATAGTTTATCTATTTTCAGGGTAAGCCCTATAGTACTTATAGTAGTAGGTAATCGCGTTACATGTTGAAAGATTACTAGTAATAACATAATCATAACGTCCACTCAATGTATAAAACAGCCTCAGTGCCGGAGATACCGCATTGTATGCTTGGACATCGAACACAAAACATCTCGCGGCTTTACTTTTTAATTCTAATTAATTAAAGTGTTGTGATGGCTCCGATAAACGCGACTGATATCAACGAAGCCAAAAATTTTGTACCCGCAAAGAAGACATTACCTGAAGTAGAAACAGAAAATGGGAATGGAAAATCAAAAAGCAACGGGTATGTTCACTTAGTAGATCGTGTAGATTTTAACTAAGATAAAATAATTATGGAATTAAGTATGTAAGTTAACACCAAAAGGATTAAATATATAGATGAACAATTTGATCTATATACCTGCAAAGCCGTAGGCAACTAGGCATACAAGAATCTCAAACAAGGATAGCCATTTCATGTTCATTTTTGCAAAGACTACCTCAAGAAGAAATCCATTGTTGCAGAATATGATAAAGGGATATTTGGGTAGCCGCATTTACCGTTTACAACCGGTTTAAGTTCATAATAGATGCTAGAAAGATCCATGAGGAGCAATATATTTCTGCAATTCGCACAACAAGGGTCAATTGGAACAATTAACAGTATGATAATATCACTTGTATTCGATCGATCCACGATTAATATCAACTTGTTCATCCTTGAGTTCTGAACATATTCATTATTATTTATTCCAGAAGAATTTAAATGCCAGATAAGCAACGCAACAAGAAATCTATATAATGTTTATACTTATTTGAAGCAACATTTTCATTGATATAGTTTGTACCTTTAAATTATTTTTCACATCAAATATCTATTACAAATATAAATAGTATTATTATAAAGAGCAAAGATTTGATTGTTTGTTTGTTTATATTGAATAGGATTTTTTCACTGTTGGGAAGCTACACTATCCCCAGGTGACATAGCCTATATTATATTTTCGAAAAATTAGGGCTCCTTACTAAAACTCCAATAATGTAACCCAAAGTGTACAAGGTCTCCCAGGGTGTGTACCAGGGTGTGTAACAGGGTTACGGGGCGTAAAACTAATTAGCTCGTGTAACGCCGGGGCGGTTCAGCTAGTCATATAATATATAAAAAGCACAAGCAGCGACGTGCATGTAGGATGCAGTCTGACACAATGGCATCATGCTGATATTTTACAAAAAGTCATTCACCTAAAAAGTTGGCAGGTTGCATTCCTCAGACGACTCGATATTTGCCTTATACATTACAACTGAATATGGTCAAAATCAAGTGCCTTTTACTTGTCTCTATTTATGGTGTCAATGCGAGCAATTCGCCTTTTATATTTAAACGCAAAATTTATAAAAATATAAACATGTTGGTCGATAATACGCTTATTTTTGCACTAATATCTTTGCGCTACACTGACCCTGAATTGTCTTATTATTTTAGATTGATAGTACCTAATATAGTGGCTCTAAAATCATGCAATCAAAAGGTTATTATTAGATTCAATCAAATGGTTTCCTATATAATTTTATGCTGTGTAAGAATGTTGTGTGAGATGTAACATGAGAACGCCGGTAGTATAACAAGTTCGGCACGAGACTTTTCGACTCGGTATTTTTTTGCGAATCATTCCATTCTTGCTTAGAGAATTAAGTCACTGTTTTGAATATTATTAATGCTTATTTAGTAGAGCTTTGCATTTAAGAATGGCCGGTTTTATCGATGTCTTTCCAACAAAACTTGATCGATATTTGTACGGAAGCATTTCAAATAATAATTTAGAAATATATTTTATCTTATTGTGATAAAGTGTTTATATTTATGTCGTACTTCTTTTTCTTGGATTTGTTTTATTTATTTTGTATCTTATTATCAATAACAACAGTTTAGAAATCTTGTATTTTACAAAAATAGTATTTAATCAGTTCCCGCGTACTTAGTTTATTCACTTGTGTATAAAAACCAAATCAACCAAAGAATAAATGAAAAAGAAATTTTATAATTCATTTCGGATGTGACCATGTACCAGTAAGTATTTGCCTGATTCACATTTTTATTATTATTCCAGATATTCGTACGAGACGCTGGTCGAGACAGCCAAGTTCCTGCTATCAAAGATACCAGTAAAGCCCAATGTGGGCATCATATGCGGCTCCGGGATGGGTTCGTATTGGAACGAGGGTATCTATTCCACATGTTTCACTTATGGCATGCACTCTGTAGATTAGTACAAGAGTATAACTACATTACCTACCAATTCAAAAACGGTTATTTTTCACTAATAGATTGCTAATGATAATTAAACTTTCATAAATAATATTAGCGATTATGGAACCATTGCTGAAACTTATAATTACATCATAATATCTAACGATTAAGATTTATATTACATCATATAGTATGTGTTAAAAATTTGACAAAACAGTTTACACGTGTGTACGCCATCTCATTTTGTGCTAACAACTTCTTACTAAACTGCTACTCTATCGTAAATTCTACATTAAATTGTAATCTGTAGGAGTGCTCCGCAAAAATAATTACAGACCATATAGGCCAGTAATATAACCACTGCCTTGCATTTTTAGGTAGGTACATTATGATACCATTTATTACCATTTATACAAACATCACAATTTTACTGATAGTTGCTTTTATCTTTTCCAGGTTCTTTAGCAGACCATATCATAGACCCTATCAACATACCATATGAAGACATACCCAACTTCCCTATAAGTACAGTGGAAGGTCACCACGGCAGGCTGGTGTTCGGTCGTCTGCAGGGGGTGCCTGTTGTGGCGATGCAGGGACGATTCCATTACTATGAAGGATACCCACTTTGGAAGGTAACTTGACCCGATTTTTATGAAAATTGCTTTAAGATCCCTCGGCAACCCTCGTCTCTCCCCCCAGCCAAGATGGTTCGCAGGAGCAAATTAGCCTGTCTTAGTCTCGGAAAATGAAAAATGTCAAAGAAGAGTGAATTGCGGGCAAATCCGTAGCTCTTCGTAGTATGCACGTATGCGTGACCAATATGAATTGATGTAAATAGACGCGATAGCGATCTAGATATAGGATGATTCAATAAATTATGACACTGTTTACAAGAGATAATAAAATTACGTGGTTCCCGGTTCCAGAGTTCCGATAAAAGTATGAGTTAAAATGTTTGCGTCTTTTCACAACACCGTGCTGTTTATCATACAGTTTTAATCAATGAAGAGTGAACTTTGAACGTTAACCCTAAGCTTTACATAATATTTACTGACGACAAAAAATTTACATTTGATAATGTAGGTACCTATGTCTCCAACCGTTGTGTTGTCATCTCGACAAACCTAAATCTATGTATGACTTGGACACTTGGGGTCTTTCCAATACGATTCTTTTTGTGTAAACTGGTCAAACATAATGCATTATGCAGCTTCTGGCTGCGGCTAAGAATAGGCATTGAAGTGAACTAACGTGGACTGCGATATCCTGATGCTGATGTGGCTAAATAAAACATGAATGAACTGGTAAATGATAGGAATACATTAAAACAGAAAATTATACAAATTCGTGGGAGAAAATCAAAGCAATGCAACAGTCAATCTAAATGCCAAAGGACCGAATCAGTTTGTTTTTAAATTTTGAATAAAGTAGATTATTACAGTTTCAGTATAAAATCCAAAGAGTTTGCAACATCCTGCCCCTCGTGCAGCAATGCACCAACTGGTTCAACTTGCCAAGATCAGACAATGATCTTAGGTGGCGAGGCTTACCAGCTTTTTCAAGGGCCGACGCAGGAAGCCCCCTTGTGTAGCAACGTCGACTACTCTTGTTATGCCATCTTTCCCTGGATACAACTTCTGTACTCGACCTCGAGGCCATGTCCCTCGTGGCAACGACTCATCCACAATGATAACTACATCCCCAACTTGCAGGTCATTCCCATGATTGCCTCTACTTTGTTCACGTATTTGCATGGTTGGCAGGACCTCGCGCACCCAGCGGTTCCAAAAATGATCAGCGAGTCGCAAGGCCTTTTTCCATTCCGCACGTCGGGTCAGGTCACTGTCGTCTAAATTTGTAGGCATCGGTTCGTTTGAGGATGAACCAATCAGAAAATGGAAGGGTGTCAATGTCGTGGGATCTTCGGGATCAGTAGACACGTGAGTCAATGGGCGAGAGTCTATCGCTTCGGCTTCTGCCAGTAAAGTTTTTAAAGTTTCCTCTTTAGGTGCTCTTTCATTGAGCGTCGCTTTCAAAGCCACCTTTACGCTCCGCACTAAACGCTCCCAACACCCTCCAAAGCTTGGTGCTGCCGCTGGAATGAAACTCCAAGTCATATTCTTTGTGGCGGCGAACTCCAGAATATCAGCAGAATAAAATTCCTTCAAAATGCGGTTAGCGCCAACGAAAGCAGTACCATTATCGGAGTATACCGTCTTTGGTGTTCCACGTCTAGCTATGAAACGCCTAAGAGCCATGATGGCGGAATCGGCTGAAAGGCTGTGCACAATTTCTAAATGGAGTGCTCGTGAAGTGAGGCAAGTAAAGAGGGCCACATATCGCTTTTCGTGGCGGCGGCCAATGGTGACAGTGACAGGACCGAAGTAATCAACACCAGTGTAGGTAAATGGGCGTTGATGGTGAGCCAATCTTTGTGGTGGAAGATCTCCTGTGATAGGGTTCATTGGTAGGGTCTTCCTGATTCTGCAGAATAGGCACTGCTTTGCTATGGTTCTCACTGTGTCTCGAAGTCTTAAAAGCCAGAATCTCTGCCTTATTTCGTTGATCACCAATTCATGGTTTGCATGGCCTGCTCTTCGATGATATGATTCTACCAACAATCGTACAGCTGGGTGGCGGCCGTCAAGTAGAACTGGGAATCGTGTGTCAGGATCGATGCTATCTACGGCTTTGATTCTTCCAGCTAAACGCAATAACTTATCTTCTCCTAATGTGGGAGACAGTTTGGCAAGGCGACTGTGTTTAGGGATCGGCTTCGAAATAATAATGAAGCGAAACTCTTCCGAAAAGCTGTCCAATTGTGCTTGCTGCAAAATATGCCTTTCAGCGGCTTTAATCAAATCGGCACTTAAAGGCTTAAGAGTAGTGGACGTTGGTAAGTGGCGGGACCGAGAAACCTCGCCGTTTAATTTTGAATTTCTAATGGAGGCCAAAATGTTCCGAAAGATGTCCACAGCTTGATGCGCCCGAGCTGTGGCACGTAATAATCGCAACCAGTTACTGAATCGACTACAATTGGCAGTAACCGGGGTAGGTAAATCTAAGCTAACAGTCGTCAATCCCACCAATTCGTTAAGAGAGCATTTGCGTTCCTCGCGAACTGGTGCGACATTAATAGGCTCTGTTGGCCAGTCCTCCGGGGACTTAAAAAGAAACGATGGACCACGAAACCATCTGTGTGAAGAGTCCAAACAAATAGGCTTCATTCTAGTTGCATCGTCGGCTACATTCAAATCTGTTGGTACCCATCGCCAATCATTGACAGAAGAATTTTCTAAGATTTCGCCTAAACGAAGGGCAACAAAAGGCTTAAATGACCGTGCGTCACTGCGCAACCACTGAAGAACGGTCATCGAGTCTGTCCAAATAAAAGTACGTGATGGTTTTTTGCGATGACTGTCCTTGATGGTGAGTGCGAGCCGAGAAGCAATCAAAGCGGCCTGAAGTTCCAAGCGCGGTATCGATGTTGGTCTCAACGGAGAGACTCTTGCCTTACTTGAAATGAGAGTGAGGTTGATACTGCCATCTGGATAAACTAAACGCCAATAAGCAACACAAGCATAGGCAAGCTCACTCGCATCTGCCAGGACATGTAATTCTCTGTAAGACGGCTCAGAGCCATTGACTTTTGCATACCAACGAGGAATTTTCAGAGCACCGACCGATGATAGCTGTTGGAACCAGTCTGACCACTTTGATACTTCAGCTGGTGGAAGTTCGGTATCCCAATCGATGCTTAACCGCCATGCGTTTTGAAAAAGAATGCGACCCTTAACAACTATTGGTCCTAACAAACCTAAAGGGTCGTATAAACGCATGAGATGTGAAAGCACCGCGCGTTTTGTAAGCGGACTAGGAAGGGTTATTAGACCGGTCTGGAACCCTAACTCGTCCGTCGTAGGATTCCACGCTATCCCTAGAGCGCGAATGTTACTAGTTGAGTCGCCAAGGTCGACTTCCAACGATCGAGCAGCCCGTAAATTGTCAGGGACGAGGTCGAGTGCTGCTGGATCATTAGAAATCCAACCTCTCATTTCGAAGCATGCAGCTCTGTGAACTCTGACAATGTCCGCTGCTAGCTGGGCTGCTTCGTCAACGCTATCCAGTGAATCTATGTAATCATCCATATAGTGTTTATGCAAGATAGCGTCCACGGCATTAGGATATAAGTTGATGTGCTCATGAGCGTTTTTATTTTTTATGTATTGCGCTATAAAAGGGCTGCAACACGCGCCAAAAATGACGGCCGTCATCCTGAACTCCCTTATGGGTTGCGTTTTTTCTGGTCTCCATAAATATCGGAGAGCGTCTCTGTCCTGCTCTCTGATCCGGACCTGAGGAAACATTTCTTTGATGTCCGCTGTAATACCAATGCGGCCTTCCCGGAAACAAAATAAAATCTTCAGCAGAGACTGAAGCAGGTCAGGACCAGAAAGCAATAAAGAGTTCAGGCTGACTCCTTCATTCGTAGCTGCAGCATCATGTACTACGCGAATTTTACGCTTTAAAGGATGGTAAATACCAAAATGTGGCAGATAAAGGCGCAATTCCGTATCACATTTAACATTTTTGGCATTGGCATAATACGTCTCAAGAATACACTCCTCTGCATAACCTTTGTGTAACATGTTTGTCATGAAGGCGTCATATGCCTTAGCATAATCGGTAGTTAGCCATACGTCTTTCTAAACTTAAAAAACGTGACATTGCTTGTGGGTAGCTGTCAGGAACATGCTGTATATTGTCTCGCCATGGCATACCTACCTCAAACCGGCCAGTGGGTAAGCGCCTAGATGTGGCATCAAGAATATCTACCGCACGCTGATCCTGCTTGCTATGTAAAGTTTCGGTCTTACAGATACCTAGAGAATCGATTTTATATTGTTCTTTTATCAAGAATTCTAATTTTTCGTCTGTAGACGTCTCAGTGAATGTAATGTGATTTACAAAGTCGATCAACTTCGTTTTGCTAGAAGCAACGCCGTATAAAGTCCACCCTAGTGCTGTACAGCAGGCTACGGGTTCGTTCCTTCTACCAACACGTACGTCGCGATTAATAGACAAGTGCCAATGTTCGGCTCCTATTAAAATCATTGGAGTGGCATCTTCGTACACCAAAAGGTCAACAAGATCTGTCAGATGTGACAAAGAGTCAATAGTTTCTCGCTGAATGGTTTGTGGGCGCAAAGATAATGACTCCATGGCCATGGCATTTTTCACTAAAAATGTTTCTTGTGTGTACCTGCCCTTAATATTAAAATCAACATATGACACTGTAGTACTTTGCTCGAAACCTGCGATACCATTTACTGTAATCAACTGTTGTGGCCCCGAAGCTCCTATCTGCGTCGCAATAGTGGTGTCTATTAGCGTAGCAGTGCTCCCGTCGTCAAGAAGCGCGTACACATCGCAGGATCCTGAAGGGCCGGAGACGGTGACAGGTACAATCTTCAAATAGGCACGAGGACGTAGAGCTAAAATAGTGTTTGGTTGATTAATACCTGTAGAGGTAGCAGACACAACTACTTTTTCTTCGGTCGGCTTAGAAACAGCAGAAGTCGAGGCGGTGTTTTGTTCGATCGTAGTATCGAGTGTGTTGACGAGAGAAGCGGGTGATTTATTGTGAAGAAGCGAATGATGGCGTAATTGACATCCGTCGATACCGCATGGACTAACTTTGCACGTTTTCCATTGATGTGAACTACCCCTAAGACATCGGTAGCACACCTTTGCTTCTCGTAACCACTGCCACCTATTGTCGACCGTAAGGGACTTAAATTCAGAACACGTCTTAATGTTATGGTCTTTTTTACAAAATGAACATGGCCCAACCTTAGATTCGGCCTTGTGTGTGACCGTGTTTATATTTTCACGCTTATATTGTTTGTCGACCGAAATAGTTTGCGTATTTTGTGCAGGGCTAGACTCGGGTGATAAACCAAACCGAATATGTTGATCTAACTCACGCTTTAAGAAGTCGGATAATATTTCGAGCTTAGGACGCCCAGTGGTGTCTAGCATAGCAAAATCGGTCCACCTAATTTTCATGGTAGGGTTTAATTTACCAAGTACCGCGTGAAACAATTCTGGTGAGTATAAGTACTCTATTTGATTAAGCAATTTTATTGTAGAGATGGAGCTACGTACCCGATTTGAGAGAGTTCCGAGTTCTTTCAGATCGTTACCCAAACGTGGAAGATTTTTTAAAGAAGATACTTCCTTGAAAACGATGAGCTCGGGGCGTGCGAAGTTATCTTCAAGTGCGCGCATGATCTCCTCCGGGTCCTCCGCCGACATTAGATGCACGGTGACAGCATCGCGAGCCGGGCCGCGAAGTGCATTTTGTAGCCGGTTTATATTTTCTAGAGCGGAAAAATGTAATTTAGTAACGTCATAAATACGTTTAAAATGCAGCCATTGCATCATGTTACCAAAAAATGGAAACAGTTCCAGTTTTTTTTCACTCGGGCTGCTGGCGAGAGCCTTTGCAGCAGCAGCAGTGTCGGCGACAGCTTGCAACAGAACTGTGTGGTCCGCAGGAGCGAGCGGAGGTATGGAACCAGCCGCCTCGGACGCCTTGTGAATGTTAGGCAAGTGTTGCTCGGTATGGTTAAAAAAGGGTACCCGTGTGGCCATTGGTGGTGGTACCGGCACGTCCAGTGGTGGTACCGGTAGGACCGGTGACGGTACCGGTAGGACCGGACGTGGTTCCGGGAGGACCGGCGGTGGTACCGCCGGGACCGGATGTGGTACCGAGAGGACCGGCGGTAGTACCGGTGGGACCGAATGTGGTACCGGCTGGACCGGATGTGGTAACGAGAGGCCCGGGGACGGCACCAGAAACTGTTGCTCAACATTGCTACGAGATTGATCGCGATGATTTTCAACCCAATTTGAAGTTCTATTCAAGCTTACCCTAGTAGAACTGCCACGGCTCACCCCACTGCCCTCAGCATCGGCGTCGATAGCGGCGAGTTCAGCGTGTAGCTCGCTGTCTTCCACCTGCTGCTGTAAGGCGGCAAGTTCTCGTTCACGCTCACGCTCTCGTACGGCGAGCTCTTGTTCACGCTCCAGACGGCGGCGCAATGAAATTGCTTGTAAAGCTGCTTTTTGTGCTTTCATTGAAGTTGAAGATCTGGATCGGGCGGTCTGAGCGCTAGGGGCACTGCTGCCTTGCAATTTTGGCAGGCTGGGCGGTGAGTTGTGGACGCTAGAGTCGTCATTGATGGGCTGAGTACTAGGTGCAGGGTTCGCTAGCATAATTCTACTTTTACTGCGGGTGATCATTAAAATATTGCTAAAATACCTGATGAAAATGGGTCGATACGATGTTTGTATATACTTACGACAACTTGAAAAATAATATGAAAGATAAAATGAAAATCTAAGTACGATTTTAGGTGCTGGAATTGTAGGGTGAAGGACCAAAATGAAGTGAACTAACGTGGACTGCGATATCCTGATGCTGATGTGGCTAAATAAAACATGAATGAACTGGTAAATGATAGGAATACATTAAAACAGAAAATTATACAAATTCGTGGGAGAAAATCAAAGCAATGCAACAGTCAATCTAAATGCCAAAGGACCGAATCAGTTTGTTTTTAAATTTTGAATAAAGTAGATTATTACAGTTTCAGTATAAAATCCAAAGAGTTTGCAACAGGCGTGATGGCGAAAAAATTATTTATATTCCTCAAAAGATAAACATTTGTGAAAACAAAAATTAAATATCTAAAAAAATTACCAAGTTACAAGCATTTTAAAAACCGGAATAGAAAGAGATAGCTCAAATGGCCAGTGACGTCAGAGGAAGGTCGTTATAGTACCTCATTACTAAGATATGGTAGCTTTTCATACAATCTCTTTGGCATGTAACGTCACGAGTAGATTTTTCATAGTAACTGTGGGGGCGCTCTGTTTCGCGAGAAAGGGACAGGAGATGCCTCCTGTAGAAACTTTAAAAGCTTATTACTCCGTGATTTATGTACCGATTTTGCTTATTTTTTCAATTATTGCATTCATTTTTAATCTTCTTTATGAAAGTAATATTTACTTGTTCTTTTTTAATAGTAGTCATCATGCCTATTGCTAGTCTTGCCGTTGGCGAATGAGGCGTATTCATCTATTTGAAATGATTTACCTGGCGGCTGTTGCAATGACAGTTAGATCAGTTTTGGGTTATACTGGTATACATATTTGATCATCATCATCAACAGCCTGAAGACATCCATTGCTAAACATATGCCTCTCTTAGAGAGCGCCACCTTGAGCGGCTGCTCAACTCCTGCACCCAGAGGCCAAATACAAAACACAAATATTTATATAAGTAGTATAAGTAATGCAGATATGGAAAAGTTTACGTAGTGTGTGATAAAGATGAAAATGATGCAAGTCTCGCGACCCCCGCAGCGGCGAGGGTTATCTATCTATTATGACGATGAGCCGACATCAGAAAACAATAAAATAAACACACGTTTAGAATACATGGTTTACTTAAACAATTTTTTTTTTACTTTATATAACACACATGGACGTATATATAACACGTTACTGTAGTGGGTTTAAAGCGAATGTCAGCAGCAATGAATAAGTTGAAACTTAAAGAACTTAAAGTTAAAAGAATTTTAATTTAATAATCGCGGTTATTTATGGTGTGTTTAGTCGTTTATTCAAGTTGTTCTTTGACCTGTCGGAATTATCAGCTATCAGACTGTGGATTTGGAGATTCTGGGTAAAATGAGATTCAAGTTCAATTCGACTCTTTTTATATGAAAACTGAATATTACACTATTATCTACATCTAGCGAATAAAATGGATAATGGATAATGTTTGTCTGAAATAAATACGTATAGAATTGAATTGAATAAAGCAACGATATAATATTGACAAGAGAGTAAAACGCACGTTAAGATAATGATCATTTTATCTCTAAACTCATTTCATGACCTCTTAACTCAAACGATATTTTAGGTTGGGTTGTACAACAATTACGGGTAAAGCTACAGCTATAGTTAAAATTAACTGAATAAGTTACAGTTAAAATAAACTGTACCTACCCTAAGGCTGAGTTGCACCATAATCACAGTTAGTTACTGTTACGGTTTAAATCGCGTATGCCAGATATTTAACAACAACACTAACCGGGCGAAGCGTGGGCGGTTACAGTTAGCAGTTAAAGTTATGACGTCATTTAACAATTATCAGATGGTGCAACTAATATTTTGCCTAACCGGTACTTTAACTGAAATGCCCATAACTGTTATTGCTAATAGCCTGATTACACCTGCCGAGTAAAACGGAGAGTCAGTGCTGTCAGTGGCACTCGACGTGTATTTACATAAACCGAGAGAGAATCAGGCTATAAGTAAGCTGGTGCAACCCACCTTTAATCTGTAAGTTGAAGCAGCTAGACCAAAAGCTAAGGCCTATACTTACATCATTCAATCGTATTCATGGTTGTCCATCTTCTGGTGGATATGGTGCACGTAAACAAGGGTGTCTACTGAAAATCTTCATTTTTGGATAAACCGATTTGAAACAATTTCGGTGAGGAAGAAGGTATTGATGAATAATACTTAATATTAAGCAAACCGCCATCATTCAAGCTTTTTCTTCTTACAGTGTTGCCTGCCAGTTCGCGTAATGAAACTGCTTGGAGTGAAGACTCTGATCGCGACCAACGCCGCCGGTGGCCTTAACCCTAACTATAAGATCGGGGATCTCATGATCGTCAAGGACCACATCAACATGATGGGCTTCGCTGGCAACAATCCCCTTCACGGGCCCAACGACGAGAGATTCGGCCCTAGGTTCCCACCGATGAGCAAAGCATACAGACTTAACTTCAGGAAATTCGCTAAAGAGGTAAACATTACAATTTTATCCACCTTAAGAAGAATACTTATTACTATATCGTAAAGATGCGGAAATCTTATATAAACTGTCTCTAAGTAGTTGGTTATTCTTAAAAAAAAACTCAATATTTAATTGTTGATTGATTTTTTAAACTGGAAAGATAATATAGATAGGTACATCTTGATGTTATCGAACCCTTTTGTTGTTTACAAAGCGCTTTATGTCATATTGTTGTCGTATTACCATTACAAGCAAGGTTATCGCGGGTCATAACACGATTGACAACTATAGTAGAGGAAAAACAAGTAGTTGAAGCAATTGTTATAAAAATACCAATAACTTGCAAGACCTCCTGTTTATCTGATATACTCCAGATTAAATTACATGTGCAATACCAACATGGTTAAGTAGGTAGTACTATGTAGTTAATAGTATATTAGTTACCGTCTATGCTACATCTTCGGCCACACCATTTACCATGAAACGAGTTGGTGGCCAAACAAACTTATTCAGACCTATTCTCTATATAAAAAAAAAACGATCTACGAGTATGTAAGCATCACTAATTAACTAACATACAATAACTGTAAATATTTTATCTAATGGCCTAGCATGCACACCGCGAGAATACTGGTCGGCCCTGAGTGAGACACACTTAGACGCTGCCATAGCCTTGTCACGTTCTTTCACGAGAATAAAAGTCGAGGAAATTTTGTTTGCATGCTAGCTAGATACTAATTTGAATAGTGTTTAACGATGAATTTAATCTCCCCATGCACTTTCGAAAGTAAGAAATTTATTGTACCTAGTAAGTATGTTTCATTTCTTCATGAGATCCCACTTCTAATAAACAACGTGACCATAATAAAATGTATATTTCTCAACAGATTGCAAAGGAGCTAAACATTGAGGATATCACCAGAGAAGGCGTGTACACATGTTTAGGAGGCCCTAACTTCGAAACTGTAGCAGAGTTAAATATGCTGAAAATGGTGGGAGTTGACGCCGTTGGCATGTCCACAGTACATGAGGTACCTACCTACTGATAATCATTAAGTTTTCAATATAGATAAAGAGCGAGAACCGCGAAGGTTGTCAATGTAAAATTAAGCAAAGATCGAGGCGAAGTCATATGAAGTAGAAATGGCAATGGGTCGGCTCGCTACAAAAGCTGATTAATGCATCTACTAAGCATTACCATTCTTCGGAGGGCACGTGAAGCCGTCGTCGGTCCTGAATTCTGTCTTTTGTTTTCTTTTTTTTAAATATGTGTGGACATTTCACATGGCGCCACCTAGCCCCAAACTGAGCAAAGCTTGTACTATGGGAACCAGAACTGATATAATACTTAGATAACTTTTTGTTTGTAAATACATATATATAATGCAATATAACACCCAGACACAAAACAGACACCTATATTCATCACATAAAATATTGTCCTGGATAGGAATCGAACCCACAGGCCTCAGTTCAGAAGGCAGGGCTAATACTTGAGCTATCGGGCCCGTCAATCTTGCAGCGCTGCTGTCGCGCATCTCCCATTCAACTAGTCAAAATAGGCGCTGCTCGATTTATCATAAAAGGGGGCGCTGTTGCCTTTCTCGTCATTCACCTTCAACCATTACTTGAAAATTCTTAGCTAGAAAGATAAACAGCTAGGATAGGTATTGGAAATTACACCATATTATAGATACCTTTTAAAACACCAGTCCAGTGTGATATAAATTATTAATGTCTACCTACCTTTATCACGCCCACGAGACAAAAGCTAAATATATATCTTGATCTTACATTTTAATATTTATACCAGTATAATAAAATAGACTTTTTTCTCATTTTACAGGTGATCACTGCCCGCCACTGTGACATGAACGTATTCGCGTTGTCTCTAATCACCAACGAGTGCGTCACCAGCTACGACGAAGACTCTGAAGCGAACCACGAGGAAGTACTCGACGTCGGCAGAATGCGCCAGGACATCCTCCGCAAGTACGTGTCCCGACTAGTCGAGAAGTTCGCCGAGTTCGACAACCGATCCCCGTGAAACTAAAGTCCACTCTACGTGGATCCCACAGCTAGCAGTCAATGGTTGCTACGTTATAATGAATCTTCAACGTACCGAATTTGTATGATAGTGTTGTGTAAGAAGTTTCAAGCTATAGGCCCGTATTTATAAATCAATTTTAGTTTTTGAGTGACCTTGAAATGTAGATCTAAATTATTATTAGTAGGTAAATGCATCACTGTGGCTGATGCTTTTAGAAGATGTCATTATTACCAGGACTTTTTTTATTCGATTCAAGGGCGAGATTTCATTTACCTACTTTAGAAATCCTAAGTCACATCACTTTTGGAACTGCCTAACGACAATTTATAAATACGGACCTAATTCTTAGTTATTTATAGTTTGTAGGTTCTAGTGTATTAAATTTTAGATAAATTGTCTTTGTAAGTTTGCGTATGAATGATGTATAAGCTCAGTTATTCAGTTTTGCAGTGTGAATATTTGAGTCAGAAATAAATAATGGTATGAATTATATTGAGGTATTTTTTAAGTACCCGTATATTTAGGATTAAAATTAATAAAAAAAATAAAAAAAAAAACAGTATGTTACAACTACATCTGCAGGATACATAAATAATATATTACCTAAAATCTATGCCTAAAATGTAATCTAAATGCTAACATTATTTCTTTGATTATTCCTGTATAATTCAGTGTAATTACACAAATATTATTTATTAAATATTTAGTTGACAGTACATAAGAATAATAATAATTTACTCTAGTTTTAAAATATAAGTAAGTAAGTACTTAGTTATAACAGTTTTTAAAACATAATAGGTACATTTTAGGTATAGACTAGTATTAAACAGTAATAAAATAATATTTACTATTTATAAATAATGAGACAGTTCATCATAAATAGGTACCTTATTATAAAATTAATAATTGTTTTGACTTTACAACTGGCAAGTAAAATTTATTGTTAACAAACAATTTTATTTATTTACAAAATATGCAGGCACTAGGAGATACGAAAAATAAATATAAGTAAATACATTTGACTTTCACTTACTTTCGTAAATGCAATTAATTTCGTATCTACAAATTCATTAATCTCACAATTTGAAAAACGACTTACTAATTACGAGGGCTTGATTAATTAAGAGGATGTTTCTTTGGACACAGATGGGCAAACTCTTTGCATGCGTCGTCGATATTGGCGTATTGGTATTCGAATCCATAGTCTAGAACTCTCTTGGGCTGAACATGTTGCCCTTTCGTGACGATCATTGCTCGCTCTTGGTTTAGAAGCAAGTTCAGGATTGGCTCTGGAACGGGAAGAAACGCCGGTCGCTGCAGCGCTCTTGCAAATGCCTGTAAATGTTACAATGTTTTTTCTATGTCATTTTTCCTACCTGTTTCGTTAGCTTTATTATATTTCTTCTAGATATTTCTTAATTTATTATGGCTGCATCGATATTGTCCGCACCACTAAAACAAAACTTTTTTTGTCTAATCTGTGATTCGCTCACCATTTAGGCATCTTATAACCCTTAGTTACTACTATGTTCACTAGGTAATTACGGCGCGTGAGAATAAGAAACTACACGTTTTTTTAGCAATAAAAGTCTTTCTTTTCCTCGCGTACTGTGATGAAAAACGTCGTATGACATTCGTGTGGATTGATCATTACACTCTCGGCTCCATTATGGCGCATAATACCGCCTCGGGTGTAACGATCAATTAAGATCTCAATGGATACAATGGAAGACTTGCTTCCATCGAGGAACTAGCTGAGTTGCTTCTAACTACAAAATTACGATACAAGCACTAATTGAGTGAGTTTTATCGAGTAATCTTTACCTTAGTGAATTCTTCATTCGTAATGACCTGCGGCGCCACACCATTCAATATTCCGGTGACGTTATCATTCTCAATGGCGAAGTGGATGAGCCTCGTGAGGTCTTCTAAATGTATCCAAGGCAGGTATTGCTTGCCAGAGCCGAGCTTACCGCCGAGGCCGAAGTAAAATGGCACAAACATATTCTTTATCATACCACCCCATCGGCCGAGGACGGCGCCTGCGCGGATTATTACCTGAAAGTTTAGATCTAATTACTTCATCTTATTCAGCTACATCGTTCTTCAGCTCGATTCACACTCCATCGGTTTCGATTTAAAATCTTACTCTCCGTCTCTTTCATCCTGACCTAGAAAGAGTGTAGATTTTAAATTGAGACCTCTGATTGGGTTTGGAATACGGCAGCAGGTCCGGCGTCTAACGTCACGCTGGGTAGTTTTGATTTCAATGCAAAATAATTTTAATTATACTTCTAAATATAACCTTAACAGTCATCATCATGTATTAGTCCACTGCTGGACATAATACCTCCTAATGCAAGCCAAATAGCCCGATTACTCAGCTCATCTTACTCATCCAGCCCAGTTGCCACCAGCCACTCTGCATACCTATTATCGTTGTTCTACATAGTCGGAGGGCGTCCTACAACTACGTTAGCCAAGTCACGGTCTCCACACTATAACGTCTACCCCAGCGGTCGTCGCGTCGGTCCTGCGGCTAATGTGACCACTCAGCCCACTGCCACTTGACTTTGCTAATTCTATGGACTATGTTGGTTACGTATTTTGGTTGGCTCTCTACTTAGTTTTACTTTCTATAATCTTTTGAATCTTAGGGCTGATTTTAATGGTGGTTGCACACTAAATCTTCAATGGGAATTAGTTCTCAAATCTGTCAGAAAGTGCTGTTGAGGGCACAGATTTTAACAAGAGTGTGGCAGACACAGACAGCCAGACTAGAAACCCTCCAAAAACAAGGATAAGATGCTTGCCAAAAGTTAGGACTACAAAAATAACATTCACCACACAGAAAATATCTTTATCTCTGTCATTTATTCCCATGGCAATTAGCCAGTTTTATTTTTAAGATAACTTTTAATGGGCAAGAGCTCATTTAGACTTAACTAGTTGACCCGCCTGACTTCGCACGGGTTAATTAGTTTTACGTCCTAGGCCTGTTTAAGTTTGTTGTTTAAAAGAGTAGGGAAAGGGAAAAGATAGGGGAAAATGATGATTGGTAAGGACGGTAGGCGCAGCCTGCCTTCCTTCACCGGCCCATCCACATCATCGCGACAAGTGGCGTCCGTGAAGCGGCATAATCGACCATTCGGCACCCATTGCTGCACGTGTTCGTAGACGGCCGTGCCGCGATCCCCGCAGGCAGCGATCGGTACTGAATAGTTTCGTGTCGCTGACACAGCAGATGCGCCGGAGCGCCTAAGCTTTATGGTTAGCTTGAGATTTAGTAATACTGCTGGCACAGTTGGTAATAATGCTGGCATTTGAATAAAACATTTCAAAGATGACATCATTGACATGTAGGTACTGGCATTCATCTGACATTCCTTGGAGTATAGGGATTTAATAGATACTAAAGCCATGATGTACTTACAAGTCTGACCGGTGGATCAACCTGAGCAGCTTTCTCCCATTCAAGGCAAAGTCTTGAGAAAAAGTCTAACCCCATAATAGGACTGGATTCATCATATTTGGCACACTCGGAGGGTTGATAAGCTCCAACACCAGTGACAAGGACAAATACCTTTGGCTTATCAGGACTTTCATTTATCGCCTTTGCTAGAGCTTTAGTTGTGTATACCCTAGAGTTTTGGACATTTTGTTTGAATCTGAAAATATATTAATGGACTATAATCATGTAGACAGACTCCGTGGTGTGGTGGTTGAGCAGGTTGACTCAGAACCCTGAGGCAGCAGGTTCGATTCCCGCGTCAGGACAAATATTTGTGGACAGAGCAAAGCACAAATACTTGTTCTGTGTCTGGGTGTTGTGGGACTATGGTCCTCGTAGTTCCTGGGTCCCTAGATACAGGGAATCCTAGTTAGGGTCCATCATCTATGTATGTGATCGTTGGGCGTTATTATATACATATATATATATATAGATTCCTCCATGGGCACTTAGTTGATCAGACGTGCCATATAGGTAGTAATTTGTTGATCCGATTTCACGTGTTGATCCGGGTGGTATTTGTTGATCCAATACAGCATCACCGTCAGTATGTGGCTCCGATTGGAGCCACAAATGCCATCGACAGTAATAATAATAATTACGTGTTTTTTATACAAATCCACCTTTTTTGCGCTTGAGCACTAGTTGATCCGATTCAAATGAGCCAATCAGAGCCCACAAATTGTCACGAGCTCAGCAATTGGTTGCTTGCGCCCTTGGCAGGTATTATCTTATTCAAGTACAATTTGTACATGAGGCTTAAAGACGGAGCTAAACTCTGCATTGTTTATGCGGTCAGTGAAAAATTGTGTGCCAATTTTTACCAGTACCTATGATTATTATCAGCGTAGGTTACGGTAAGCTAGTAACGGTTAGTGTAATTATTTTGATATTTTTACCACCAACAACATCCATTTTGCTTCTTTACTGATTTTTATAATAATCGTTTCTAGCAGATTTGATTCTAGCGTTGGTAGGTTTGTTTGATACATTTCCAGCAGAACTACATGAACGCAGATCCAACGCTCTGATTTAAAAAAAAATTGTAATAAGTAGATAGTACACAGATTCTATGAATGTAGAATTTGTGGGGAGATAGAGGTTATACAAAAATTTACTGACAACTTTTGTTTTGTTTTAAGTTACTTTTTGTTTTGTTGCAGCAGGTACAGCACCGTATCAACATACTGTGGCAAACTCATTTTTTTATTTATGGAACCCCACCATAAACAAGTATCAAACTAAAAAACCTATAGATATAAAAATGGTCCTTTATTTCGATATAATATCTAAATAAAGAAGACTATCGCAAATCTATAACATCTTTTAAACGGCCTTGGAAAGGAACCCATTTCATAAAACGAAATATCTGTATCATCTGGAACAAAAGAACGAAACCCAATATGCCTCTCCATCCATCTTTTATAGTCATTCAAACTGACGGAAAAAGTATAATATTTGTTACATGATGATAGGATAATACATACTAAGTAATTTTGGTGTAATTTTGCTTTTTATGAACATTACACAGCTGATGATGACTGCTACGATGTTTGTGCTTATTGACACCATTGGATGATTATGTTGATTTTGTGATGTTAATTCCCTATGATGATGAATATTTTAAATGTGAATAAAACCTAGTCCTATTTACTTGTTAATTGGTTTTATTAAATCAAAGTAAGTTCAGTAAGTTTTAAAACGTTTGAATCAATTTAAGTAGAGGTTTCAGTTCTGCATTCTATAAACCTCTCGGAAAGGTTCTCGAGTGGCTACCACGAACCAGAAGACTTAGCTTAGATCGGCTCCCTACTAGGTGGATCGATGATCTGGTGAAAACCGTGGGAGCCGATGGATGCAGGAGGCGAGCTCCCGCTTAAAGTGGCGCTCTCTGGGGGAGGCCTATGTTCAGCAGTGGACGTTTATCCAAATTCGTTCAGCCATTTCGGCGTGAAGAGGTAACAAACATACCCTCACACAAGCTTTCGCAATTAGTTTCTTTCGGTAAACGTTGTTCCCAAAATTATACTAAACTTGAAATAAATAACCTAAACTTGATAGTGTTGATGACAACCAAAGATAATATTTTCTTGTTTAATAATTCTATAAATGGCTGTATTATTATTCTTAAATTCAGTAAATTATTGATTTTTATACGTATTTTTAAGGTACGAATTTTAGTCAAAAGTACCTACACGTTTCAAGGTTTCGGGAGTTTTTATAATCTTCATAGGATTTGTGCATCTTACTCTAAGATTTGGCGCAAAGTAAAACTCTAAACTAAAATGTTATCTAAGAAGTGGTTATTATCATTATTATCTAATAGTAAGCAGTAGTAGTAGTAGAAATACTTCAAGAATCAATGCCGAATGAAGACTCGGAAGCTCTCAGAAAAACTTGTGAATTAATGGCAGATCGGAGCTATGAAACTGCAGTCTTCAGTTGATATGTCAGCGTACGGTGAACACAATAAACAAATCTGGAGTGGAGTTCTCAAAAACTGGAGACAAAACTGAAGACGAGAGTGGTGTTATTTCATCCAAGCCTGAGATTCTGAAAGAGATCGAGAACTTCTATGGACAGTTATACACCTCGACATGTAAGCCCACTACTAACACAGCTCAGGACACCAGAGCCAAGTTAGTCCGACACTATACCGAAGATATCCCGGATATCAGGCTGTACAAGATTAGAATGGGTCTCAAGCAGCTTAAAAACCACACGTCGCTAGGTGAGGATGGAATTACGACCGAACTTCTGAGAGCAGTACTTATAGTCCTTTATACAGAAGTTATTTAATTCTGTCGTCCTTGAAGGTACAACGCTAGAAGCGTGGCACCAGAGCGTGGTGGTACTCTTCTTCAAAAAAGGTGACAACACCTAATTGAAGAACTAGGCCCATCTTGCTTCACGTGTATAAGCTGTTTTCGAGTCATTACGAATCAATCGACTCTTACGCAGGTTTGATGAATTTCAGTTAGCGTTAGCGTTTGGGATCTTTGCTAGACCCCAGAGTGCGGAGAAAATCCCATTGCAAAGAGGCGTGAAATACAAGGAGACGTTATTTTTCCGAAACTGTATACAAACACGTTGGAAGACGTTTTCAAGCCCTTGGAGTGAAAAGGATCTGGCATCTACATAAATGGCGAACACATCACTAACCTTCGTTTTGCCGATGATATTGTAATGGCGGGGTCGCTTAATGACCGCAAGCCAGCACCATGCTCAACGACCTTAGAAGTCTCCCGACAGGTTGGTTTTAAGATGAACACAAAAAAGACGAAAATCATGTCTAATGCCCATGTTCTACCTGTATCGGTAATTGTTGGGAACGATACTCTCGAAGTTGTCGACAAATATGTCTACTTAGGACAGACTGTCCAACTTCAACAAAGAGGTCGCGCGAAGAATCCAACTTGGCTGGGCAGCGTTCGAGAAGCTTCGACCCATCGTTTTTTCGTCTAAAATACCGCAAAGCCTGAAAACAAAAGTTTTCGATCAGTGTGTGTTACCAGTGATGGGAACTGAGATATGACCTCTTAGTGATGGCCTCATTTGTAAGCACAAAATCGTGCTACGAGCTACGGTATTTCCCTGCGAAATAAGATCCGCAATGAGGAGATCTGGAGGAGAACTAAAGTGACCGATATAGCTCTTAGAATTATCAAGTTGAAATGGCGATGGGCAGGCCAAATCGCTCGTAGAACTGACAACCGATGGGAACGAAAGGAGAAGTGGCGACTACGAATTGAAAGACGCAGCGTAGGCTGGCCCCCCACTAGGTGGACTGATGATCTGGAAACCGCGGGGAGTAGGTGGCGAGAAGCCGCTCAAGGTGGCGCTTTGTTGGGAGGCCTTTGTTCAGCAGTGGACGTCTTCAGGCTGTTGACAATGGTGATGATGATGACCCAATAATATTAACCAAAAATAACGTTTTTTCAGCAAAATAGTAAAAGACTTAAGTAAAACAACATGAAAAATTCAATAGTTATATTAAGTACAAAAAGTATTTTTGTAAATAATATTGAGGTAGGACCAGCTTTAAATTACAATTTCAATTGTTTATTTGCATTCCACCAGTTTTTTTTTCAAGGGCATTATTTTTTTATTTATTTTAGTTACAATTGTGATTTTTTTGAAACATTATACTTGTTTATAATAAATAACGGCTAATTGTAATTTACTTCATTTTAATATGGGTTTTTTGCTGGTGCCCCAAATCATACGGTAAAATGAAAAAAACTCCCAAAACCGCAAAACGTAGGAAGGTACTTTAGACTAAAACTCAAGCATGGAACCTTAAAAATTTACTGCATTTAAGAATAATATTACAGCTACTTAATACAAACACCAGGCAAATATTATATTTTTGTTCTAATCAACAACACCATCAAATGTTATTTTATCCGACATTTAGTCCAATTTCGTGCGGTAGACTCCGTATGCCAATTAGAAGTCAATTGATACATGAATATGATTTTATAACTATTAGGTCGAAGACGGAGAATTTTCTCAATTTCCACGAAATATTGAATACTTAACTCAAAAATAAAATAAAATTTGCAATACTTAATGATAAAAGATAGCCCACGGTAGATCTACGAGCCAATCATCCTGTATATTCGGTTCGGAGCCAACAAATACTAAAGCACATTAAAAAATATACCTACGTTACTTAAAATAGTTTCGTTTTGTCGGATCAAATTAAGCTGTAATTTTGATAATATAAATGGAGCCACATAGACGCTGTATCCCGATATGGATCAACATACGACTTTGCATTTGGTATACAAACTGGAGCCAATAAGTGTTTAAGCATTTCAGAATTTTGGCCGTTAAGGAGTCGATAAAGTTCAAAATTTCAATGAAAAAAAATGCGCGTATATCACTTTCTCAATGAATATGTGTGGCAACGTCGCCTTCAACTTTGCGACGTTGCCACTCCGCATGCGATATATGCAACCGGAGTCGAGTAGTGAGGCGAAAAAGGTGGAGTCAACAATGCACGGCAGTCAGGCTGGATCAACTTTGGGCCCAAGTTGGTATTTATATATATATATATATATATTGTTATTATGTATAAAAATAGTACAGCATTATCAGATATTTAACAATAGAAAGACTTATATTTTGCGACAAGCATACATTGTTCTTATAATAAATTTAGATTTGTACAAATATGTAAATAAAGTATATGCAAGGCGACCTTGAATTGGTATGTTATCCCGAAACACTGGGGGACTGGGATCATGATGTTCCACAAGTTGTGAGAGCCTTACATGAAACTACGTGTTTCCAAAACTCCATGGTAAAAAATAAATCTACTGCCAATATTGCACGTGTGATCACTATGAGAGTTAACAAGATACAATAAATTCAGTTCTAAACACAGGTTGTTAAACTCATTTATGTGCACTCGGTCAAGGACGTAGATCAACCACCCAGCTGTGCTAAGGCCATCTTCGAATGTAAACTTTACATGGCATTTCTTAATAAAAACCTTTTTATTTAGAAAAGTTGTTGAAGAAACATTGTCTACCTTGGGGTGAGCCAACAAGGCTCTTGTTTTGAAAATATAATATCAGTCAGTACCTATTATGATGTAGAAAGTCAACTTACCCTGGGGTCCAGGATTTAGTAAAGTCCATGAACTGTTGGCCGGCGCAGTTTACAACTGCGCACGTGCGCCTGGGTAGACCAGACATCTCTAGCGACGACCACGATATATTGTTTGCTCCAGGCATCCGAGCTACATTCATCACGGAATATCCATTGTTCCTTAACAACTCACCAAGCCGGCGACCGATGAATCCAGTCCCTCCACCTGCCAAGAATGCAAGAATGCAATAGACAAATATTTATTGTATTCCTAGCTATCTGATTTACAAATTCCGTGCCCGGATTTGTTGCTATTTTATACTTGTTTTTCTTTACTTACCGATTAGGATATTTGTAGCTGCCATGTTATATAATCAGTAGATACAGCCTTAATGAAAGCGTCGTAAAAATCCCATACAGATTTTAAACTGTATATTGAACTCAATGTTGGTTCCAGTTTGTTCGATTATCGGCTTAAAATTTTGTTTTAAATGTTTATATATGTATTGTTTTTGACATTTTTGTTTTCGATCAGCTGACCAAAGAAGAGTATATAATCACAGAGCATATAAATATATAATACCCACAGAGTACATTGGTAAAATACCTTTCAGTTTTTACCAATGTACTCTGTGATAATACCAGGTTTTTTTTCTAATCTGTGATAATAATACCCTTAGGCGTTCCGATCATGGAGGTATAAGGAGAGAGCCAAAATCTGCCAATGCGGCGTTGCCGCTCCGCATCCTTCGTGTAAACATACTATCTTGTATCTCTGTCTAACACACGAATCGTCGCATAGAGTATGCGAGAAAGCGACTGTAGGTACGGCAACCTCGCCTTACCTACACCGCGTGTCATGTCTTGACAGTTTTGTGTGTCAAGAAATTAAATGCGAGAGCATAAAACGTACAAATATAGTCATTATATTGTTATTAGGGCTAAATATTGTGTCAATAGTGAAATTATGTCGTGTTGTGCTGTGTTTTGTGCATCAAGAGTAACCCGAGGAGTCGAAGGAAAACCAGAATCATCATTTTATACGTTAAAGTTTACTGGCTAGTTTTATGTTAAACACGAAGTTTCGAAGTAAATATGCATTTCATATTAAGAATACACGTTTTTTTCCATCATATAATTACCATGCGATTGCAATTACTAAAAGATTTAATGCTTTAATTGATATTTTTGGAATGGGCGATTTTACGCCTCTCGAATAGTGATGTACCTACACTGTCCATTACATTTTGTCGATATTCGTAAATCTTCATACATTTGCACAAAATTACTTTGGTTTTGGGGAGATTAAAAAGTAGAAAATCTCTTTCCCTAAAAGTGGCTGAATGGATTTAGATCACAGTGCAAACAGAATGAAAAAGTAGGTGCAAATCTGGCAATTTAAAAATAGGCACCTAACCTACTTTTATAAAATACAGTAAGTAGGCCAGTGTCGTCTGGCTTCAATATGAGTTATGAAATTTATAATAAACTAGCTGACCCGCCCCGGTTTCGCACGGGGTTATTAGTTTTATGGCCTTACCCTGTTTATGGGTAAGAGAGAAGCAAAAGTGAAAAATATAGGGGAAAAGGATGAATAGATGGGACGGCGATGGGAGACAGGCGCAGCCGTCCCATCCATTTATCTTTTTTCCTTATATTTTTCCCTAAAATAAATATAGGGGCTTCAATACAACAAACGTGATTTTTTGCTCGTTTTTATAGATAATGGTACGGAACACTTTTTACAAATTTAACCATCATTTTAATGAATAGAATAAGAAAAGGCGAATGTAAAATAAAAACTAACTATTATGGAACAATGTTATTTGAACAGCCTGAAGACGTCCACTGCTGATCATAGGCCTCCCCTAGGGAGCGCCACTTAGAGCGGCTGCTCGCCTCCTGCATCCATCGGCTCCCCGCGGCTTTCACCAGGTCGTCGGTCCACCTAGTGGGGGGCCGGCCTACGCTGCGTCTTCCAGTTCGTGGTCGCCACTCAAGAACCTTTCTTCCCCATCGGTTGTCAGTTCTACGAGCGATGTGGCCTGCCCATTGCCATTTCAACTTGTTAATCCTAAGAGCTACATCAGTCACTTTAGTTCTTCTGCGGTTTAGTCCTCATTTCGGATCTTATTTCGCAGGGAAACACCGAGCATTGCTCTCCCCATAGCTCGTTGCGCGACTTTGAGCTTAGTAATGAGGCCAACAGTTAGAGACCACGTCTCAGTTCCATAAGTCATCACTGGCAACACACATATAAAAATGTTAATTACAAACGTTATTTCATATAATGTGTTTCAATATACTTTTACTAGGATGGGTCAACATCATCATCATCATCATTAACAGCCCGAAGACGTCAACTGGTGAACATAGGCCTTCCCCATAGACTGCCACCTTGAGCGGCCACTCGCCTCCTGCATCCATCAGCTCCCCGTGGTTTTCACCAGATCGTCGGTCCACCGAGTGGGGGCCGGCCTAAGCTGCGTCTTCTGGTTCTACGAATATCTAATTTTCTTTATTGTATTAAAACTAAAAAGTATCGAAATTCTGCAGCACTGTTTGGTTAGGTTTATTATATATCGATATATTGTGTAATAGGGGTCACTTCCCTACTCACGCATACTAATGCATATTTAAATACTCACACCAACATAAAACGGACAGGCATTTTATGAATGTCCGCCGTCCATATGATTCTATGTTGATGGTTCCGATTCAGTTATTGCCATGGAGGTTCTGATTCTATGTTGATGGTTATTGCGCTAGGTAGTTACTATACTCTTTGATTGCGCTCACAACTTTAGGCGCTGTCAATGATTCGGAACAACCAATCAGGGTCGGCGATAACGCAAGATGGCGATGGCGTCGGTCATAACGTTTACAAGAGATTTCGTTGTCGCGATCACGGTCATTCGGTATGCGTATTTAGCACGATAAAATTGATATTATCGATTTTAGCGTGAATCGGAATACGGCCTAAGTCCCTGCCAGTGCTGCCAAACTAGATAACTTTTCGCCAATTAAGTTACCAAAGGCGTGTCGGAGTCACCAAAAATGGCGATCGGTAACTGTCATTACATAACTTACTTAAGGGTGCAGTTACGAGGATGGGCAAATAATATGTCACATTTTAAAGCGATATTTACATTTATCTGTGATGATGAGTGAAATGTTATTATTATCTATAGATAGGGTAATCCAATGCCGTAAGTTTAGCGTCGAAAGCTTTTCATTGGCTTTAACTAATTCATAAAATTCATTTTCCACAGCGTCCTCCTATGAAAATGCGAATAATGGTCGAGTTCTCTGTCATTTATCTAAAGAACTGTAATATTTTAATGATTAAAAAAATACACTAAATTAGCTGATATTATACTCGACAATAATAATAGATAAGCAAATATTAAAAAAAATGGTATAGACACTGAAGAGAAAAAAGAACAGTTTATTTCACTATTCTATACGATTACCTTATATTTTGCTAAACATATATATCTTAACTGTATGAAGATAAGGTTGGTTTTGCTTGGCTCATTGTGGCGTTTTTGGTATAAATCAACGAACACTTGAAACGAATTCTCAGACCAGTGGGCTTGGGCGCCATCGAGAGCAGACACTGCCGTTTAGACATGTGTAAGTAATGCAAGTGATATTACAAATGTCATATAACTCAGCGCGTACTGTTATATCACACCATCACTCGAGGGAATGAAGCATGACACATGGCAACATGACTCTGGTGCAATGTATCGCTAGTCTGTGATAAGTTATGGAATCCGAGCGGGCGGCGCGCCCCGATTTGCAGCTAATATCACGCGTAATGTTTCATCGCGCGCCATGCTTAAACATTACACGTGAAATTAGCTACAGAACAGTCATTTTATGTAGGCCGTATTCCGATTCACGCTATAATCGATATTTATCTTTTGAGATTTGAGATTCTTAATTATGCGTAATAAAGTTTAGTCGCATAAAATAATAGGTAGGTAATATATATTAAGTAAGTATGATTTTATATTATGTGATTTATGAGTTTAATTATTCCGTAAATCTCCTGTGAAGGGAACTGTAGTCCGGAAATATTATTTCTGTTTTTTTTTGTTATACAGTTTAAAAATAATTCATTACAATGTTTACAACTGATAAAATGAATAAAGTAATGCAATACGTTAGTATCCCTTATTACAGTTATTACCCGACATAACAACCATCACTGACATCACTGTCATGTTTGAAGTCAAGTTATATTACGAAGTTATATGACTTTGCTAGGTAATACCATGTAACATGGCATTACATTCTACTGTACTGTTTCGCGCATGTCTACTGCCGTTTGACATCAGCACCTCCTGGTGAAACACATCGCTGTACGAACACAAATATTAGGCATTGGAAATAATTTCCAAATTTGATCGTCGACAACGTAGTACCTATTTCTACCTATTTAAATAATTAGTATTTATTCTTTCTTGGAATTCAGTAAATCGTAATGACCAAATTGAAGTTAGATTTTGAATGCTAATGATGGGTGGTGGTGATGGTGGATGGTGGTGGTGACGGGTAGAACTTCAGGTGCCGACTTTGAGCTCGTTTCATTAGTTGTGATGCGATATATCCGGTTGACACCAGGGTGCGGGTAATGGGATTGGACTGGCTGACCTGATGGTAGACTTCGAAGACTTCACCTGGAACTCCTAGACGCGTAGAGCTAGACATGCCATCTTTGGGCTCGTTTCATTAGTGGTAATCAGATCTTCTTGTTTCTTGATCTTTTTATTGGGATTGAACTGACCTGCAGGTAGGCACCTACATCATCTTTGGTACCTACCTAATGGTCTTGAAGAATTTAGGCGGTTTGGTTTTCTGAAAAGTATTTCTCTTTTTATTAATAAATCATCATCGACTACTATTGTCGTCATCATCATGTTCATCATCATCACCGTGTTGATTTTTACCTACTGCTCGGAAACTATGCCTTGAATCATTATACTGTTTTCGGAAAATTAAACAACAGATAAGGTAGTTTTTTGTAAACAGAAAAACCATGTACCTATACAAAAAACATGACTTCTGTGGGAACTCGTAAACTATAAGTCCGGTTGATATACTATGTTTAGATAAATTGTAGAACTAACTGAGACGATTCTAGGGACATAAAAATCTTATACATCACTAATACAAAAAATATGACATATCACCAAAAACAAAATGAAGATGTTTATCTCTAAGACGAAACTGCCTGACAACCTGACAATGTATAACAAAAGTATAGAAATAAGTCACATAATTATCAATAATAAGTTACTCATCATAATGGTGTCTCCAAAAAAAAGTACCATCACGGATCTCAGAAACTATAATACGGATCAGTGTAATGTTTTCGGAATATTGTAGTACTAAACATTTTTATAAAAAAGACCTAGTGCCCATATGAAAACCCTCATTTTCGAAGGAACTCGTAAACCGTAGGTCTGATTGGTATACAACCTTCAGGCAAGTTGTAGCACTAACCAGGATCCTTCAAGAAATGTTGAATAAAACATAGGTACTATACAAAAATTCACAATTTTTATCATTTTTGTTAACATTTTCATGTTCATCATCATCACCGTTTTCATCATTTTCGTCATCGTTATTTTCGGCATTATCATGTTCTTCATCATCGTCACCATCACCAACACAACTATTGACGTCATTATGTACGAATGCCAATGGTACCCGCAGTAAAAGACTAAGAAAGAGGGTAGACCGTTATATCTGCTCCTAACATTTCGAACTTTTTATCATCCACCCGCATCTTCAGTCTACTTGTGAAAATGGTGCATGTAACTGTGCCGAAATATTGGGAACTCAAAAATGATTCTAATCACGGTAAATATCCCGTAAGTACTATTAAAAACATGATCCTTTGTATTCTTCATCATAATCATTAACAGCCTGAAGATGTCCACTGCTGAACATAGACCTCCCCCAGAGAGCTCCACTTTGAGTGGCTGCTGCATCCATCGGTACCCCGCATCGACAACGGTTTTAATTTTTACCCACCTATGATTAGATACAATATACCTACAATAACATATTAAAAAAAAAACAATATCATGAAAATGCAAATATCGAGTAAAATAAAATTAAAATAATAAAAGGACCAAATTAGTTTGGTTTACTCATCCTCGCCCGCCATCGTCCCGTCGCTGTGTGCCTAATGCCGTGCACGTGTAAGTAGTGCGGTTAAATACCTACTCATTCGCGTAGTAAACGTCCTTAAATATTTTTAAGTTATTTTTAGTACTTTTACATTGTGATATATTATCTGTATCAGCACTATGTGAATGACTAAAGGGTAGGAGCTGGAAGTTTAAAGTTTAAGAGAAATATATTTTTAAGAACCACTCTCTAAATTCGTGTGATTGGAAAGTGGGAAACTAAAGCCAATCTTTTACTGAAACATCGTCTTGTAAAACATGGTTGACTAAAATCTCATAGAGGTAATTAATAATGCATCCGTAATGTAACATTATGCCTCCGAATGAGAAACCTAGATTTAGCTAATAAGTATTTAATAAAACATCATCACTGTTAAGGTTTTCTTGTTGGTTAGTGTCGTAAATTAAATAAAAACCGTTTTCGAGTTAATAATTGTGAAAATCTCGAGAGGATTTTAAAAAATTGGGGGGAACTTTACATAGTAACATAGTAACCTGGCAGCACTTTCAAGCGCAAAAAAAACAGTATTGTTTAGGTTATTTTATATTATTGTTATTTGTTGTCGTTTTCACTAATTATTCAGATATTCAATTATTCACTCTCTTCTCTTGTGTGTCTCACACAGTGCTATTAATACTGGTGATACTGACCAATATAACAGCAATGATACCGCTGTTTGTTGATAAAGGGAAAGTTTACATATGGAATCCTGATGGTAACTCTGCATTTTAATAAAATACGTACCTATGTTGGTAAATTAATATTTTTTGTTTTTCATAATTATATCATAATTTAATAATTATTTTTTTAGATTGGTATACCATTCGGTCCTGTCATCGAATATGTGGTTCATTAATTGGTGCAGTTCCTTCATTTCCTCGGCAAAATGATTTTTTAGGTAAGATATATTTTTTAGCTTTAAGTGTTCTAAGTGGCACATTATTAATAAAATTATCATACTCTTTATTAGGTGGGTATTGTAAACAAGATAGAGTCCAAAAACTAATACCCGACTACCTAATTATTTATGATGGCATTTTTACCCTCGCCCAAATGAAGGGGTGTTATATAACTAATGGTTACACTTACCTATGTGTAAAAATGTGTGTTTACAACAATAGAGATTTTAATTTTTTTTTTGTTTATTATACTTTTGAGTACGTACCTACTTCTATCATCTATGCTACAGCTTTACAAGCGCTATGCAGTTGCGCGTTATAACGAGGTGGGAGGAAGCTACTTTTTCAAATTCCAACATCGTTTATTTCCTAAAGTATTGAACCTACAGTAAAAATGAATAGAATCTTTTTTATGGCGGATGTAATATATTTTAATTTCACAGAAGTAATTGTAATACTAATCCTAAAGGTTTCTGAGATATAAGCAAATATCCGAAAAAAGTGATATTCAAACCCTTCCCCCTCCCTCTACTTACCCCCCACCCTTGGACATTTTTAGTATATTCATCAGTATACCTTCAAAGTATAACTGTGCCAATTTTTAAGACTACATGAATGATTTCGGCTGTTTGCCTAATGTTTAGCGGATTTTCTTACTATGAGGTGGAATGGATAGGTCATAAAATCCGCCATATTGTGTTTAGTATAATTTAATGTACCCAATGTCACCCAGAGTGTCAATACGCATCGATTGGTATCAAATTTGATAAAATATGATGAGTAGTTTAGGCACAACCAGGGAACAACAAAACCAGAAAATTGGCGCCTATTTTTATACGTAGGCTATACATAGTTATATATAGATACAAAAATGAGACATATTCGAAACGTACTCATGAAGACCTTTCATTTGATACCAAACATGTTTCTCAAAAAAATATTTTTTTAATTTAATCCGCCATATAGAATTTAATGTTACTTTATATAGCCTATGACACGCAGAGTGTTAAGATCTATCGATTGACACCTTGCTCTTTGAAATAGATTAAGTAATTTAGGAGATACGAGGGAACATATATACATACATACATACATACATACATACATACATACATACATACATACATATGAGAGATTATACTTATATCACTAACCATTTAAAATAACTGCTTCAAGAATAATGGTTACGAATTATTTATTTAACATAATCATTTCAGGTTTGCCAATGGCCCTAATGTCGGAAGAAGCAGCCTTATTGGTTGAGAAAGGCATATGTGAGCTATTTGAACTTCCTGAATTAACTAAAACTCCCTCACAGGAGCAGAAAGAAGTTGTGAAAGTTCAGCAGGAAAAGTGAGTTATTAACTTTTTGATGCCCATTAGATCTCCCAGGAGCCATCAAAACTTTAGGGAATTTATTAATTATAATTAATTATTCATAGTTTGGAGATGGTGATCTCACTCCTAGGAAGCAGGTGTGATTACTGGTCCGCTCAGATATGCAGTCTGTTATTAAGCCTTATTTACTGTCATATACAGGATGATTGGTTCGTAGACCGTATCTTTTCAGGATGTGCTTAAACAGGTCTTGGGCTATTCTTTTTTATATTTGAGTTATTCAATATTTTGTGCAACTAAGGCAAATTCCCGGTTTTAGACTTTCAATCACCGATTTCCGAAAGTATGTGTATTAATTAATAAGTTTTTGATTTTAATTACATAAAAAAAACTTAAATGAATCGATTGGCACTTAAACTTTATCATAATTAAGCATAGTTTTTAAAAACAGTGCTTAAATGTGAAACATTTTTTTTTCCTGAAAATTATGACCCTGGCAAAAAAGTTGATTTATCTCATAAAGTGGACTGAATCTTTTGTTCGGTAAATTACTTTAAAAGCACGTGCTTTTCAACGGCTTTCTAATTACATTATATGGATGGGTGCCAAAGATATTTAAAACCAAAGATGTCTTCCCTCTTCTTCGCAAACGAAATCATCCAAGTAAAATATTTGGTATCACAATCAACGTTAAGGCACAAAGCGAGAGTTAGAGCAACCAAGTAGTCATAAACTGCTTTTTATGTATCAATTGGCTCTTATTGATGCAGAAAGTCTACCGCACGAGTTTAAATTGGACAAAATGCCAGGAAATAACACTTGATAGTATTGATGAAACAAAAGAGAATATTTGCTTATTTTCTTGTTAAGTCATTCGAAAGGGCTCTAAAATTATTCAACGAATTGTAGATTTTTATGCTCATTGTTATGGTTCTGTATTGAATTTTAGTCAAAAGTACACGGTAGTAGTTTACGGTTTCAGAAGTTTTTATCATTTTACTCTAAGATTTGGTACAATATCAAAGTAAAACCTTAAACTGAAATAAAGTTATCTGAGACTTGTTGTTTACAGTTTTGCACCATTACCAGTACCAGATATTAGTAAACAACGGTCTAGCAAGATTACAACAGTTATTTGAAAGCTGCTAATCATAAATCACTTTATTTTATTTTTTTTGTTGCTGCCCTAAATTATACGATCAGATGATAAAAACCCCTGAAACCGTAAAACGTGTACTTTGAATAAAGTTCAAGTACGAGACCTCACAAAAGCGCAGAAAAATCTACAATTTACTAGGTTTAAGAAAAATGTTGCAGCCGTTTTGAAATATTAAATAATAAAGTAGTAAAATATTTTATTTTGTTGTCATCAACACTATCAAATATTATTTCTGTTTTGGCGTTTTGTCCAATTTAAACTCGTGCGATAGACTTTCTGAGTCAATAAGAGCCAATTCATACATAAAAAGCAGTTTATGACTACTTGGTTGATGGTTGCTCAAACTCGCGTTTATGGCTTAACGTTGATCGTATTTTACTTGGATGATTTCGTTTGCTAAGAAGAGGTAGACATCTTTGGCACCCATCCATATTTTTTGATAAATGACATGTAATTAGAAAGCCGTTGAAAAGCACATGTTTTTAAGTAATTTACCGAAAAAAAGATTCAGTCCACTTTTTGAGATAAATCAACTTTTTTTCCAGGGTCATAATTTTCAGGGAAAAAAATGTTTCACATTTAAGGACTGTTTTTAAAAACTATGCTTAATTATGATAAAGTTTAAGTGCCAATCGAGTTATTTAAGTTTTTTAATGTAATTAAAATCAAAAACTTATTAATTAATACCCATACTTTCAGAAATCAGTGATTTAAAGTCTAAAACCAGGAACTTGCCTTAGTTGCACAAAATATTGAATACTCAAAAAAAAAAAATTCAACTAATGTAACGCTTAAACGATAGCCCAAGACCTGTTTAAGCACACCCTGAAAGGATACGGTCTACGAACCAATCACCCTGTATATGTAACTTAAATATCGACCGTTTTATTGTAAGATACATTGCCCGTTTGCAATAATACATCATGGAACTGAGACGTGGTCTCTAACTGTTGGCCTCATTACTAAGCTCAGAGTCGCGCAACGAGCTATGGAGAGAGCAATGCTCGGTGTTTCCCTGCGAGATAGGATCCGAAATGAGGAGATCCGCAGGAGAACTAAAGTGACCGATGTAGCTCTTAGGATTAGCAAGTTGAAATGGCAATGGGCAGGTCACATCGCTCGTAGAACTGACAACCGATGGGGAAGAAAGGTTCTCGAGTGGCGACCACGAACTGGAAGACGCAGCGTAGGCCGGCCCCCCCACAAGGTGGACCGACGACCTGGTGAAAGCCGCGGGGAGCCGATGGATGCAGGAGGCGAGCAGCCGCTCTAAGTGGCGTTCCCTGGGGGAGGCCTATGTTCAGCAGTGGACGTCTTCAGGCTGTTGATGATGATGATGATGAATAATACATCAACAGTTTATAAATGACCGCGTTTTTTTTATAAACTAACGGTTTTTACAATAAGACGGTGACATAAATATAAAACAATGTTTAAAAACATTCATCTATTAAAAATAAAATACTTACATTAAAACAGTGATAATTTATAATGGATGAAGAACAAATAAAAGTATATTATACATACTAAATAAACGTATACTTAACTAATCAAGCATTTAATTTTTTTTTACATGTTCAGAGTATTACAAGAGCAAAGAGAAGCCTTGAGAAAAAGAAAAATTGAACAGTTATCACAAAAAATTGACTTAATAGTGGCGGGGAAAAAGAAGAAGTTGTTAGCCAAAGGTTTACCTGGTATGCCCACTATGATATAAATTTAATAATTGTACAAATCAGAGAACTCTGGATTTCTTTATGAATTTCTTCCTAACACCCTTACTAATAAAAATAGCTGATGGGTAATTATTATATAAGTTTTGTTTTTCTATCAAGTTTGAAATAGGTAGACATAAAACTAGAAAAAACACGTACCTATTCCACTCTTACAGAGTGTTTATTAGTAAGGAAGAACTGATAGCACAATACATTTGACAAGAATACAGGCTCTCATTATACATTCCTTGTCTAAAGTGTTTGATAACCACAAACTCCATTACAGACTGTGAGCTGGACAAAGAGGCATTGTTGCAAGAAGAAATTAATAAACTGCCTGACCTGCCGCCGGAACATCTTTTGGTGCACTTACCAACAGAGCAATTTTTAAATACAGGTACAAAAGTAGCACATTTTATTCAATGTTATCTGCATTTTTCAAGATAATGTTAAGCACAGTGGCACATTGGCTAAAAATGTTTTCTTAACCAGTTCTGCAGCTTTGACCAAATGGTTTTTTTTCGGTCAAACAATCAGAAATTTTTGCTTGTTAATTAATAGGGATGCGCCGAACATGGATTTTAAACCGAACCGAATAACTAACATTATTCGGTCCACAGCTTACCGATCCGAATATTTGGCCGAACTATTCGGTTCATTTTACACGAATTTTCCCGTACATTCATATCTAATCAAATATTATTATGATTATTTTTTCAGAGAGCATTAAAGTTGGTGTAGATGTTTTAAATCCCAGTGTGATGGAAGGTGAGGGTGCCATCAAATATGCCGTCTTCAAAGACCTTTGGGATAAGAAATACCATATTACAAGTGGATCAAAATTTGGATCAGACTATCTTGTTTATCCAGGTAAATATAAAGGTACTAATATGATCCTAAAATCGTCTTATAACATGTGCCAAATTACATTGAAAGTAATTGATTATGGCCTCTGCGACAGAAAATGTCGCAATTTTGCCAGTGTCACATACTATACTAGCAAGACAAGTGATGGAGAATTATCTATCTGGACAACTTGTAGGTACGGTGTAAAAAAGGGAGAATCAAATTCCGGGTATCATTATTACAATCATTATGATGATGAGACTTTAGTGACAGTTAATGATGTTCAGAAAGTATTTTGTAATAGCTCTAAAATCAAAACAATAATGTCAACAAAATGAATCATTTAGATCTTTAAAAAGCTAAAAGCTTTTTGTTTTACTAAATATTGCCGAAGCCATAAAGGGAAAAAGTAAACTACGCTTACGGTATGTTAACTTGACAAGCATTCTAGATATTCACCACATTGGGGTTTCCCACCATCTGGGGCCTTACTACAAACTAATACAAAACCATCATGGTTCGTGACAGTAATGCTTCAAGGCTACAATAATATTGTTCGAATTCGTACCATGAATTTATAAAGCGTGCGTGAGAACGAGACGTCTACATTTTTATATAGCGCTATCACTGTCGCACATCAGTGTCAACATGATGTATTTGAGTGAACGATTTAACGTGACGTCATCAAAACTGCTCTGCGTCAACAACATTACAGTATTCTTTCTTTTATGTCATTTTTCAAAGTATGATTGAAGTAATAATGCTATAAGAAGTTGTGGTAGGCTCCCAGGTCAGGGGTAAACGCCTAGTACTAGTAGGTACCTATATAACCCAGTCATTGATAAATAAACCGCTTCCGCTTCGACACCTTTGATATCGGTAATAGCGAGATTAACGAGTGATCTAAGAGCGAGTGATATTTTTTTTAACGTGACGTCACTGTTCGTTGTGTAAGAGATAACGATATCGTATTCACTTCCTTGTGCGTACGTAGGTAGGTGGGTACCTGTTTTCCTGCCAAAATCATCTCGCGGGAAGACATACTTCGCTCGTAAATAACTTTGCCATGAAAGAATAGTTAAAAATCAATTAAAAGTTTATGTATGTATGTACTTATTTACACCTTTGTGCAAAACCCATAAATAAATAAAACAGTAGGTACCTAGGTACCTACACATACCTACGTACTTATTTATATTTTTGTTACCTATTTATTCCTCATAAAGGTATCTCTATCGAAACGTGAAACTCGTGCGCCTTTTCCAATAAAATTAAGGGATAGATAGAAAGAGACAGGTAGGGTGTTCTCTTCTCTATGTCTACTTTTTACACGTTGAATTATTATTAATGATGTATATTTTTCCTTCGTTTCAGGAGATCCAGTAAAATTTCATGCCACATACATGGTGCGTTGTGTTCAGCAAGAGACACGATACAACGCAACAACTTTTGTCACATTTGGGAGATTGTCTGTAGCAGTGAATAAAATTGCTGTTTACGCATATTGTGGCAATAATAACATCGAATATCAGACATTCCAGTGGCATGATAACATTAATTGAATGATAACGATTAACTGACTGAGCACTATTTCATTATTTAATTTTTTTATTATAACTTAAGCGCTACTTTAGAACCAATAAATAAATGCTAATACAAGGTGTCCTTGAATTGGTATGTTATCCCGAAATGGGGGGACTGGGACCATGATACCCTACAAGTTGTGAGAGTCTTACTTGAAAGTGGGTGTTTCAAAACTTCCATGGTAAAAAGTAAATCCACTCGCAAAATTGCACGTGCGATCGCCACGTATGTTAACAAGATACTATAAATTAATTTCTAAACACAGGTCGTAAAAACTTATTTATGTGCACTCGGCCAACGACAAAGCTCAACCACCCAGCTGCGCTAAGGCTATTTTGGAACGTAAATTTTACATGGAATTTCTTCAATGAAAACTATTAATTTAGTAAATTCGTAGAAGAAACATTGTCTACCTTGGGGTGTAGATTTACCCCCTTTCGGGATAACATATTAATTCAAGGTCACCTTGTATAGTTTAACGGATGAATGCATTATTTTACTTTGTAAATTTATGTAAATAGTAGGTACACACTAAATACAGCAGCTAAATCGTCTAAGCATAAAAACATTTAAAACGGCTAAGTGTGGGTTGGAGAAAGCCTAAGGATGTCATTTTTATTAATGGATTTTTTGTTCTCATCATATTATATTATATTAGTTGACTCGCCCCGTTTTCGCATGGGATAATTATTTTTACGTCCTAACCCCATTTATGGGTAAGAGAGAGAAGGGTTCAGGGAATAAGGCAGGGGTAAAGGATAAATAAATAAATAGGTGCGGACATTACACACGGCGCCATCTAGCCTCAAACTAAGCATAGCTTGTACTATGGGAACTAGATAATATAATACTTAGATACTTTTTTTGTTTGTAAATGCATACATAGAATACAATATAACACCCAGACACAGAACAAACATTTATGTTTATCACACAAATGTTTGTCCTGGATAGGAATCGAACCCACAGCCCTCAGTTCAGAAGGCAGGGTTAGTACCAACTGAGCTATCGGGCCCGATGAATGGATAGGACGGATAGAAGGGAGCCAGGCCTGCGTCCCTTCGCTTCTTTCGCTTCTCTTATCCTTAGCCGGTCAAGCGCTTCTGTAACATTCATGACTCTCTTCGTCACATTGACTACTTCACCAAACCTTCATTAATCAGTTGTGGCCACAGAGCAAGAAAAAAATATCAGTACTTCCCCACTGCTTCTGCGCCTCCCGCGAATCGTAATTTTTTTCAAAGCTTTTTGTTTTTTTAGTACATCGCACAGATTACGTCGTGTAAGATTAGTCCTTCCTCCTTCCACTTGCAACAAAAGTGGTCAGTTGATCACTCACTGAGCGAGCATGAGGGCAAGTCTTACATCCCTCATCAAAGGGGCAAGTATATACGTATAAGCTATGATTACCTACATGTCCATTACCGACATGTAGGTAATCATAGCGTATAAGTTTCTTGGCAAGTGATATACTTAATGTGGTGAAACGTGGTGTTTCGTATTCACAGCGCCTGATTCATCCTCTAGAGGAGCCCCCGCCTCGACTATGAATTCCAGTGTTAGAAAAGCAGATGGCAAGGCAGGGATTACCCCTCTGCTGGTGATATGCGGTACTTGGTCGTACCAGTTATATAAAACTGTTTCACTAGCATCCGCAGCCATTGTGTGTGAGTCATGTTCAGGGATTGTGCGGTATTTGTATGTAAAAGGCAATCAGAGACATCAAACATACGAGAACATGGCATTTTCTTTCACAATTAAGTGTTTGAAGTGTGATCCAAATAAATTACCAGTAACGATAGATTAGGGACAGTTTTACAACGGCCATCGTCTTGGTAGAAGGCATGAAGGCGTAGTGCGGGAAAAAGTTGAGTGAAATTCATTAAATGAATGAAGCATTGAACGTTAAATTATTTCACTTGCTATGTGTAAGAGGGTTCCTATATGAAAAATTACAATACTTGACACTGGCTAAATACTCAATGTGTGGAGCCAAAATATGAGAAAAAAAATTAATAATGTCATGTCATGTCAGTTAAAAGTCAATGTCACGAGTTAATATTTTCAGTTTTTACCAATGTGTACTCTGTGAGTGTGAGACTGTGATTAATATTCTTCCTTTCCTTCTGTTTTTCTCATCAAGCGTTAAGCGATAAATTATATTCTATTGGAAGTAACATGGACGATCCAGAATTAGATAAAATTAGACAACAGCGTCTTGCACAACTTCAAAGCCAGCATGGGGTACGTTATTATCTTTGACCGCAAGCTTGAAAGACTATTTGTGTAGGTGTAATATCGGTATTCGGTAGAGGTTAGAATTGCAACAAAAATCGATCTTAAACGGCTCCAAATCTTTGTTAGCAAATTACGACCTAATCCTTAATCTACTCGCAGAAATTCCGTGTAGTTTTCGAGATTTCACGTAGGTATTATTGCCGCTTTCTGATTGTAAAATGTTCTCACGTCTGTTTTGTATTTATACAGGGAATGGGTGACCCCAACCATGGCAAAGCACAAGATGACAAAAGGCAGGCTATGGAGGAGGCAAAACATACAATTCTTGCACAGGCACTCAGTCAGGACGCTAGAGCCAGATGTAAGTGGTGAAAGCTTTGCCCATCTTTGTATGTCTATTTTCGATTTTTCTTATTGCTGTGATGTTCTTAGAGTTGTGACTACTTCTTGGGATTAATATATATGTCTATGGGATTAATTGAACGATACATCTAAGCACAACACTTGCTGTGTGGTCACTATAATGGATGTGTACAGAATGCTACTATGTTTCAGAAAGCATGTTTGGTTGTTGGTGGCTAGCTGTTGTCATAAGAATTAATATACTAGGTGGTAGGACTTTTCTGCAAAGTTTGTCAAGGTAGGTACCACCGCTTTGCCAGTTATTCTGCTGCCAAGCAGTAGTGTGCAAGCATTACTGTGTTCCGGTTTGAAGGGCGTTGTACCTAGTAAAATTACTGGGCAAACGAGACTATGAACTGATTCCACAGTCTTGCAATCTGATTACTAAACTGTGTGATGTCTCGGGATGACGTGTGCAGTGCACTGTCACGCGAAACTTAGTTCAAACTAAAGCAACTTCCTTTTAGATATAATATTTAATAATTTTGCAATTCACTAGGTAAAATAGGCTGAAGATCATGAAGACAGCTATTTCACTATTGTGAAAAAAAGTGACATAACAATGCAACATTTATGGTGCTAAACAAAGCTTACAGTTAACACTAGCTTGATTGTTTTGTTGCAGTAAACACAATTAAGCTGAGCAGACCAGAAAAAGGTGCTATGGTGGAAAACATGATCTGTAGAATGACTCAAATGGGACAAATACGTAACAAAGTAACAGAAGAAGAACTTATCCAAATGCTAGAGTCCCTCAACCAACAAATGCCCAAGTCTTCTAGCACGGTGAAGTTTGACCGGCGCCGTGCTGCTCTGGACTCTGATGATGAAGACTTTTAACAGACTGTTAAATTTAATAAGAAGTTACACTCACAAATAAATGTATTTGTAATACAGCTTTAAAATCTATGCCTTGTCATTTATTTATATATTAAACATTAAATTTTTTCTATAATAACACTTATTTGGCTTTTAAAGTGCACACTCCCCATTTTGATCTTGCACATTTTGACCTAATGCTTTGCCTTTGCTTCCTTTGCTCACTTTGTATATTATAGGGTTGCACAATCTATACTCAAAAGTGCAGTAAAAAGAAAGACCAAGTTTCTTACCTCAAGTAATTCAATATTTTCAATATTACACTCTGTTTTGTAACAAAATAATCGAATTTATATTTGGAATAATCATTGTAAACATAAACATTGACGGACATATGGCAGCGATAGGCACCTAATTTTCTCAACTTGTCGTAGTTCACGCGAAATCTAATAGATGGCGCTGACTTTTCCCACGCCATTTTGACAAAACAAAATGTTCCTTCGGGCATATCCTGTATATAAATCTATGCAACCTTATCATGTAATTCGGTTCATTAACTTGTTTGCAAGGAAGTTTTAAGTATACTCATAGTATATACGTATAAGTTTCTTGCTTGTTTGTCATTAACGCAAATATAAGATAAATAAATTCAGTTCTATAGAAAAAAATCGCAACCATACCTCAAAAAATTTGGTTGTTCCTATTTTATTAAGTTTCCATCGAATATATTTTTAAATACTAAATAATAGTGTATGTCCAACAAACAATCACATAATGTGATGAATTGATAATTTAAAAATACTCTACGCTACGACCTTCCACCATAGATATTAATTCAAAACCTCCAAAATCAGTCATTTTGTGCGTTGTTTTTGTCGTAAGTGCCACGTGCAAATTCAGACTGAATTGATATTTAAGTCTACTACTTTAAGGTCGATGTTTGTTTAAACGAATTGGACCTGCTTATCTGGCTCTAGCCTTCGTCTTAAGCTCTATGGGTCCAGTGCTTTAAGGGTCCAGTAGGCTTAGCACGAATATTTACGCGCAAGTAAGTGTAACGTTATTAAAGTTGTATGGCATTTGATCAGTGCCCCATACAACTGCCTTAAGGTGCGTACGGAAAACTGTATTGAAATGACATTAGCTGTGGAAAAGTAAGCGATTTCCGAATGTCATTCTAGTACATTTTGGAGTTAGCGTTTGGCGTTAGCGTTAGTGGTTGGTATCTTTACTAGACCCCCAGCTCCTGTACGGACCGCCGCGAACCTGTTACCCGAGGGCAATCGACCCAGAGCGCCCCGCGAGTCATTCGCCATGACCCCGACAAACTTAGCGGTTTTTTTCCAAATTGCCTTCCATGCACCTTGGCGTAAATCGTTATTTCGATAATCAGTTAGTGTGACAAGACCCGGTGAAATTCATAAAGTTGAATCAATCTGATAATATTTTCATTACTGAAACTCGAATATCACGCGTGTCTATTCATTTTGCCGTCCAAACACAGCGTATCCGGTCGTCCTCTTTGACGCGCGACCAAAAACCGACCGACGGCTTCGGCCGCTCGTGCCGGGAGCTAGCTCGCGCGGTATGCGTAACGCAAGTATGGACATGACGTTCCAGACACGCGTAAACTGACTACGCGTACCAGTGTACTGCGCAGTGATACGTACGCACCTTTACGTTAACGACACTTTCTCGCAAGTAAATATTCGTGCTAGCCCTACAGGATCTGTATGTGACGGTTGAGTGTTACTTTTTGATTATTATTAATTTTATTATAGTTAGTAACTTAGCATACATTCACAGATAATATTAGTATAGTACCTACTATTACACATTACATTAATATAATTATCACAAAGAAAAAAAAATTGCTTCGCCTCTAGGTGCGGTGCGTCATATTTTTCAAAGCTCTGTGATAATTACATTACATTGACAGATCAGGAATCCTTAAAGGAAAAGCCCAAAACCAAGCACCCATTGTACGCGATAACTGCTAAAAGTGCGCGATGTTAACGCAACACGGGTTCCCGATCCCCGAGGTCCCGAGGACCTCGATTTTGTTTTATTGTCATAAACTCAAGTCTGTTGACTACTGTAGGCTGCAAGCAGAAGAAGTGTTAATAAAAACAATCCTCATAGTTCTCAAAGATAATAAATAGTAATTAATACGCCAGATAATATAATAGTAATACTTACGTAAATATGTGTGGATATTAAAATTTCACACAGCGCCATCTAGCCCCAAACTAAGTATATAATGCTTGTAATATGGGAACCTGGCCCCCAATTATGAACGAGCTAGCAGCGCGTCTGCCAATCAACTACTGTCAATTTTCATACAATATTGACAGCATCTGAGCGGCAGACGCGAGGCAGCAGCGCTGCTAGGTCCATCGTAATAGGGGGGTAGATAACTGATAGAATAGGTACTTATACCTATTTTTTGTTTGTAAATATATACAAATGCAATACAATATGATACCAAGACACAGAACAAACACCTATGTTCATCACACAAATGTTTGTCCTGGGTAGGAATCGAACCCACAACCTATAATAAGTTCAGAAGGTAGAGCTACTACCAACTGAGCTATCAGGCGGAGGCCTATCTGATATATAGGTAGATACTATAATACTGAAGTAAGTAGCTATATCTTTCGTTTGCCTGAAGACTTCCACTGCCGATCAAAGGCCGCCTCCATGGAGTGCCACTTTGAGCGGCTGCTCGCCTCCTGCATCCATCGAGTCTTCGCGGTTTTCATCAGATCGTTGGTCCACCTAGTGCCTACGCTGCGTCTTCGTGGTGATCACTCGAGAATCTTTCTTCTTTCCCATCTGTTTTTGATTCTGCGAGGGATTTCAACTTGCTAGTTCTACGCTACGAGCTAAGTAGGTAGGTATATCGGTCACTTTAGTCCTCCTGCGGATTAACTCATTTCAAATCTTATCTAGCAATGGAACTCCGAGCTTAAAGGTCTGATACAGGTTTGATCTTACTATAATGAGATCAACAAGAGACCACGTTTCCGTACCTACCATAAGTCATCATTGGCAACACACAGATTGAAAACCTTTGTTTTCAGGCTCTGCGATATTTTGGACAAAAAGATCGGTCGAAGCTTCCCGAACGCTGCCCACTCGAGTTGGATTCTTCATGCGACCTGTTTGTAGAAGTTGGACCAACCCAATTGGACAGTCTGTCTGTCCTAGGTAGACATATTTGTCGACAACTTCGAGAGAGAGAGGCATGTTCATTTGTTCATCTTAGGTAAGACCAACCTGTTGGGAGTCTGTACTATGAGGTCTTTGGGCATGGTGCTAAGGTCCTCGAGCGACTTCGCCATTATGACTATATCATCGGCAAAACGATACGCTAGGTATAGAAAAAAAGTTTTGCACCTGTATGTATCTTAATATGTATGCGATTATAAGTAGGTACTACCTACTTAATACCTCTATTTGCGTAAATACATGTAATGATCGTAGTCCTATGGTAAATAAGTAGTTGATTATTTTGTAATTATCATGTTAATTAGCAACTTTATCAGATTTGCGATGAAGTTATAAAAATGTTCGACGGCGTTTCGGAAACCGTAGTGTTTGTTTCTGATATTTACGATGTGGACAAAAACACTAATCGTGTTGTGTTGTGTGCATCTCATATCTGCTAGGGCGCCACTTGTTGAGGAAGGTGTTCAAAATATATTGAACGAAAGGTACTCGGACAATCTTCTAGAAGATGCCAGTCTTGATGTCGTGAGTATTTTCTTTTCCTTTAGCATGTGAAGGTAAGTAGGTACACATTATACCTTGAGATAGGCAATAATTAAGTGTTATAACTATTTAACTAGAAAAGTGCTAAAAGTTACCAAAGTAATATATTAGAAGTAGGTACAAAGCGAGACACACAGACAGACAAAACTACATAAGTACCGAGGTACACAGTCCGTAACAAAAGTATTACGCCCTTCGTTTATAATCGTGGGCGGTTCTAAAAAAAAGGCACTTAAAGGTATTAATTACTAAAATGTTAATGAAATTATTATTATATCTGAGGCTGAGGCACTCGAATTTTAGCTCTTGGGTACTTTTGAAAAATAGCCAGTTTGTTTTGTTTGATATTTAGCTTGTAGAGTCGTAGCCGTAGACAATCGTAGCACTGTCGTAGCACTTCTACAGGAATATATACTGCCTCAAACTACTGTCGAAATAAACTAAAAACATGAATCTTCTCATTAAGGAGAAAGAAAAAAAATATGAATATGTCTTAATTTAGTTTATCTTCGATGAGCTATAATGAATCTTTGAAGATACACTAATGCATTTAGTTCCCGTAACGTAAGAATAACGCTGCTATTGACCTGCGCGCTGAGTGGTTTTTAATTCCTGCATATTCCATACAGTACTTACGAAGTAACTAATACAGTAGGTGAAAACTTATTGTGTTTCTATGATAATTGATATTTTTACAGAACAATATCTTACACATTTCTTTATAATATGTAAGTACCTACCTTTCTTTTATTATTAAAGGCCGCTTAGTGCATCGACGGCAATTTTCTTCGTGGCGGAAAGGTGGAGGCATACAGTTTTTTTGTTATGTTATCATACCGTTTTAGCCTGAACTAGTGAGAAAGTATCGGTACCCCCTGGAAGTTCACCATGTGACGACTGAAGATGGGTACATCTTGGGCCTGCACCGCATACCTCATGGACGCGACAACAATAACGTGCCCGACGCAAGCAAGCCCATCGTATTCCTAATGCATGGTCTGCTGTCCTCCTCGGCTGACTGGGTGGTCATGGGGCCAGGATCCGGGCTCGGTACGTTGGTTATAGGCATCTTACATAATATATACCTATCATTTTTCTACAATAAAAAAAAAAAATAAATTAATAAAAAAAAAACTACAATAACAAAAAAAAAACAAAAAAACAATTAATATACAATTTTCGAAAATCTTTTCTTATCCTCAAAATATGAAGTTTCTATGTCCAGAGTTTGACCTGTATTTTATCTGTCGGTCAGTTAGTCCCTCAGGACATAATCTTTTATATAGATTAAATTGATTGATGATAATAAGTAATTGATTGATGAATTAACTAAACACCCGCTCCTACATTGAATTCCTAGGAGATTCCGCAAAGTTATAAAATCTTTGCATTTTTGGTAGATATAGATAGGCACTAATACTTAATTATATTTTTTGGTTTTAACAGCGTACATACTTGCTGAGGAAGGTTACGACGTGTGGTTGGGTAACGCCCGCGGCAACTACTACTCCCGCCAACATGTGTCGCTGAACCCTGACGGTATTCTCAACACCAGGTTCTGGCAGTTCTCTTGGGATGAAATTGGAAATATTGACTTGCCTTCCATGATCGATTATGCTCTTGCTGTCTCTGGGCAGTCCAGGCTGCACTACATAGGCCACTCGCAAGGAACTACAGCCTTCTTCGTCATGGGATCTTTGCGGCCGGACTACAACGATAAGATCATTTCGATGCACGCATTTGCGCCCGTGGCCTATATGGCAAACAACCGCAATCCACTACTGTGGTACATTTCGCCATATGCAAATGACATAGAGGTGTGTTTCATATTATAATTTAATTTCAAAATGGCATTAGGTACTTCAAACCACGATATTTTTACATCATGTCTTTGCAGAGAATCGCTTCTTTGTTGGGAATTGGCGAATTCATGCCTAACAATGCGATCATGACCTGGGCTGGACAGGCTGCGTGCAAAGATGAGGTGGTCTTCCAACCTTTATGCAGCAACATTCTTTTCTTGATCGGTGGATGGAATGAAGACCAGCATAATACTGTGAGTAAAATACCTACTTTTTGTGACCATCAGGACTGTCAATAATTAGTTATGGGGCCTCTAATTTAATTTACGTTTTGTCACCTTGTAGACTATGATGCCAGTGATATTTGGCCATGCTCCTGCCGGTGCTGCGGTGCGTCAGTTCGCTCATTATGGCCAGGGTATCGCAGAAAAAGGCTTCCGTAGGTATGACCACGGCAGCTGGATTGCTAACAGGATAGCCTACGGAACCATCAGACCACCCCGTTACGACCTGTCGAAGGTGACGGCGCCGGTGTTCTTGCATTACTCCGACAGAGATCCTCTGGCACACGTCAACGATGTTGATACTCTGTGGAGGGAACTCGGCCGACCGATTGGAAAGTTCCGCGTACAAATGGCCAAATTTAGCCACTTAGACTTCGTGTGGGGTATAGATGCTAAAGAACTATTGTACAATCGTGTTATCAATCTTATAAGGACCATGGATATCAATGGATTTCAGGACAAAGTATAATAAATAAGGTACCTAAAGGTATATATTATGTTGACATTGAATACCCGTTTTAATTCTATCCTTATAATCTTGTATAGATCATAATTACTTATTTTGTTTTTCGTTATTGGATTTATCAGATAAACAGCGATAGATGTTAACTGATTGAATTATACAAATTATAGTACATGCCATACTTATTATCTGTAGGTAGTGATTATAATAGCAAAGAATAGATAGGTACCATAATAACAACTAAAGAAATTGATAATAAATATCCATTAACTACCTAGCAGGTACCTAGTTTAAAGATTTTTTTTATGAAACATATCAGAAATAGGAATAATAACTAACCTATTGTGCCAAAATTCGCTTCAGCAGTGAGACGATCATGGCTGACACTTTGAAATTAATTTGGAAAGATTTTTCCAGATAACAATAATAATTGCGCTGTGTGATAAAGCAATGATCATCATATGGTAGGATAACTTGGAAGGTTAGTTAGAACAAGAAGTTTTGAGTTATAAAATGTTTGATCGAAGCCCAAGTAACCCACGTACCTACCTACCATTGATAACTTTGACCTGTGATTTCCAATAAAACTTTCTAACACTGCTAGATGAAGTAATTTATTGTTGAGAGGTTCTGTATCTGTATCCGTATATTATCTTCCATTGCTTCAAAGTCAATTGTTAGGTGGGGTGATTACTGTTAGTTGCCTATAAATAGCTATTCCTTAGAAGAAAGGTTCTCGAGTGGCAACCACGAACCGTAAGACGCAGCGTAGGCCGCCCCCACTAGGTGGATCAACGATCTGTTGAAATCCGCCAGTAGTGGATGGATGCAAGAGACGAGCAGCCACTCAAAGTGGCGCCTTCAGTCTGTTGATGATGATAATAATCTATTCCTAAAAGATTTTCAACTTAAAAATTAATTAGTAAAACGTTTGCTGTGATTCAAAACCAATATAATTTCCACATTGTTCTCTCCAGTTCTCTCAGGTAGGTTAAATAAAGGAACAATAATTATACTTAGTCTAAAAAAATCTTATATTAGTAGGTACTTATAGAGGAACAAACTAAGAATTGTCAGTTTTAATCTCCTACTCCATCATAAGGTCCTCATAAAAATATTTGGAGCTGAATGAATAAAAAATCCCCATAATGGCGAAAATTTCGTATAATATACACCTACACAAACAGTGAAGACGCAGCGTAGGCGGCCCCGCACTAGGCAGACGACTTAGCCAGAACCGCAAGGAGTTGATGGATGCAGGAGGTAAGTCACTGCCCAAAATGGCGCTGTATAGAGGAGCCTATGTTCAGCAGTGAGGCAGTGACCATCATCAGGCTGATGATGAAGAAGGATGATACCTACACAAAAATATACGCACGAGTTGTACTTAATTCCTTTTAGTCGCTGTAAAAAAAAACTCAGGTTACGTTGCATTAAACATTTTTAATAACTAAGTGCCCGCCCCATGGCTAAATCAAATATTTTGTTGTTGTGGTTGTTCATACCAACTACTAACTGCTAAATATAACTAGCTAGACTTAATTTTCGCATACTGGTCCAGTCCATAGGTTAGATAGGTGATTATTACTTTACTAACTACGTATCTAAATACGTATTACAAATACCTAATAATTTTTTGGTCAATATACCCACTGCTGCTCATAACTTCGATAATACTATGAATATGCTATTCAATGCGATAGCAACTGATTTTCTACAAGGCATATGAGTTGATTATTATAATCTACAAGGCATATGAGTTGATTATTATAATCTGGTTTGCGTTATCAAAATCTGCAAAAAGGTTATAAAAATGATCGTAATTAGCATGCACCTACTAGTGTTTGCTGGTGATACCTATTCAAGATGTGGGGAAAAGCACTCGTCGTTTGTATATGTATTCATTTTATTTCTGCTAGGAGGTCTCCACAATCAGACAATCTAAGAAATATTTTTAGCACCAAGGGACCACGATATTCAGACAATGTCTTCGAAGATGCCAATCTTGATGTGGTAAGCACTGATGATCGCACAGAGATACGTATATATGAGGGCAATTTTTTCGGATGGGCGTACTAAGTAGCTTTTCTTTGTAAATCATTTGATATGTAAACCTGCTGACGTTTTTCATACCGATTTAATCAATTAGCTAAGCAATTCCTTATGCAGTTTTCAATTTTCTTCTTTTCTTTTTTAATATCTGCTACAATGTCTGTGCTAAGTTAATATTTTCAGGTTCAAAATTATCATTACACCAATTGAACTTTTATGATAACGATTCTCTCTTCTTCTTTAAAGATTGCGTTATTAGGTACTTAGATAGAGGAATCTCATTAGCAACTGAGCCAAGGAGATTTTAATTTGTGCCATACCGTACCAATGTTTCAGCCAGACTTAGTTAAGAAGTACCGTTACCCCATGGAAGTTCACCATGTGACCACCGAGGATGGGTACATCCTAGAGATGCATCGCATTCCCCACGGGCGGGACCACCACAACGTGCCAGATGCGAACAAGCCTGTAGTATTCGTGATGCATGGTCTACTGTGTTCATCAGCCGACTGGGTGCTCATGGGACCGGGCTCTGGCCTGGGTACGTCTCTTTGTGTTAATTTCTAATAATAATTGTAATTGGTTTTAGAAATTGTGAGCTAGGTACTTGGTTTTATATATTCAGAGATTGAGTAATTATTGATAAAAACATTGATAAAAGTTATGTTTTTCTATTTTGTTAACAGCATATATCCTTGCCGAAGAAGGCTATGACGTATGGATGGGTAACGCTCGTGGAAACTACTACTCTCGAAATCATGTGTCACTGAATCCCAATGGCATTCTCAATACTAAATTCTGGGAGTTTTCTTGGGACGAGATGGGCCAATACGACCTGCCAGCTATGATTGACTACGCTCTCGCACATACTGGTCACTCCAGGCTGCACTATATTGGCCACTCGCAAGGGACCACAGCATTTTTTGTCATGGGATCCCTGCGGCCGGAATACAATGCGAAGACAATTTCTATGCATGCTCTCGCGCCTGTAGCTTACATGGCACACAATCGCAATCCACTTCTATGGTTTATATCTCCATTTTCTAATAACATAGAGGTGTGTTATAGTTTCTAGTCTTTTACAGAATTTTGCATGTTTTGGTTTTCAATAATTAATAATATTTTGTTTGTAAATATTTTACAGAGGATAGCGTCTTTGTTTGGAATCGGTGAATTTTTACCAAACACTCAAATCCTGACTTGGGCTGGAGAGGCTCTTTGCAGAGATCAAGTAGTGTTCCAACCTCTATGCTCCAACATTCTTTTCTTGATTGCAGGGTGGAATGAAGATCAACATAACTCGGTAAGGAAATGTTTTTAATTTACATTTGGTTTAATCGTAGCACATTTTTATAAAATATGTTTTTGTTATTAGACAATGATGCCAGTAATATTTGGCCACACTCCTGCTGGTGCCTCCGTGCGGCAATTGGTCCATTATGGTCAAAGCATCGCCGACAAAGGGTTCCGTCGGTATGACTACGGTAGCTGGATTGCCAATAGGAGAGCATACGGGTCTATTAGACCACCAAGCTACGATCTGGCGAAGGTGACGACGCCGGTGTTCCTGCATTACTCTGACCAAGACCCTCTGGCGCACGTTAAAGATGTCGACACTCTGTGGAGACAACTTGGACAACCAGTTGGAAAATTCCGTGTTCCCAAATCCACATTCAGCCATTTAGACTTCATGTGGGGTATCGATGCTAAGGAATTAGTTTACAGTCGAGTACTCAACCTTATTAAGGCAATGGACATTAATGGATTTTAAAAATACGTAATATGGTTTCGAAATATTCATAATAATTTTAACAAGAAATTGAGTACTTAAATTAATTAATTTTAATATAAACATGATGGAACTGACACTAAACATTATCTTTATTTTTAGATTAGGTACCTACTTAAATTACTCGACAAAATCTTTGCAGTTTTCATACAAATTGTGAATGAAAACGGCCCTCCAGTAACTATGCCATTCAATAATTCCATCTATTATAGGCACAGAGCTATGAAACAAATGAGGCTTCGCCTATAAGCGTTTTTTTTTTCTCTGTGATTATAGGAATGGAAATTCATTGTTTTTGGTTGTCATAAACAGGTAATAAGGGAAGTAAATTACAGGTTTGATGACGAGTGAATTTCATACTAATAGGCGTGATGACTACTATTGAAAATGAACAAGTAAATATTACTTTCATAAAGAAGATTGAAAATGAATGCAATAATTGAAAAAATAAGCAAATTCGGTAAATAAATCACGGAGTAATAAGCTTTTAAAGTTTCTACAGGAGGCATCTCCTGTCTCTTTCTCGCGAAATAGAGCGTACTATGAAAAACCCCACAGTTACTATGAAAAATCTACTCGTGACGTCACATTCCAAAGAGATTGTATGAAAAGCTACCACAGCTTAGTAATGAGGTAGTGAAACGACCTTCGTCACTGGCCGTTTGAGCTATCTCTTTCTATTACGGTTTTTAAAATGCTTGTAACTTGGTCATTTTTTTTTTTATATTTTGGCTCTACACATAGTGTATTTAGCCAGTGTCAAGTATTATATTTTCATCGTGTTATAAAATATTTCACGCAGTCATGTCCTAGTCATAGTCATAGTCCAGTATAAGTCAAGTAGTCATAGTCCAGTCTAAGTCATGCTCCAGCAAAGTGGTGGCAACTTTACTAGAAGCTTCTATGGAGTTTTGGAAGCAACACGAAAAATCACGTTTCACCACATTATATCACTTGCCCTCACTCATGCTCGTAATTCAGCACTTAATGCTTAAAACGACACCAATTTTAAACATTAACACTAGAAAAAGCAAAAGTTTTGAAAAATAATACAATGCAACGACGTGAACTCTTCCGCGTTCCCGCCAAAACTCCACTTGGTCATTTTTTTGAGATATTTAATTTTTGTTTTCACAAATGTTTATCTTTTGAGGAATATAATTAATTTATCCAAAAAAAAATTTAGTCATCATGCCTATTGCTTCAAACTTCTAGGTTTTTAGTATTATGTGGCTGATAAATATGTCATATCCTTTTATTGAATAAAGTTAGTAACTTCATTTTTTATAGGATTACTCTGTAAAACTTTCAGCCATACCTATCTGAGAAAATGGGCCTTGTACCTCAGTGTAGGTACATGATCTGTTTTAAGCATGTTTTATTTATAGGGAAATATATCTGTTTATGGTTTTTCCTCCAACTATCATGAACAGAAGATAAGTTCGCTCCTAAACGAACTAGGCAAAGCTATAAACAAACAAGAGTTATTGTATGGCATCACAAACTTTTTATTAGTGGCGATTCAATCCAACTTTCTCCCTGTTATGAAGCTATGAGATGAGGCTGGTTAATGCTGTAGTTTTACCTATTTATTCGCTTATTTCATAAGTTTATTTTTTTACCTAGAACATTTTCATTAATATCTATTATGGCGTTGTGAAAAACGTCATCAGCCGCCTGAAGACGTCTGCTCGTCATATGCCTCCCCTACAGAGCGCCACTTTGAGCGGCTGCTCACCTCCTACATCCATCGATTCCCCGCGGTTTTCATTAGATGATCGATCCACCGGCGGAGGGTCGGCTCTGTAAGGACCGGCCTCCGCTGCATCTTTCCAGTTCGTGGTCACCACTCGAGAACCTTTCTTCCCAATCGGTTGTCAGTTCTTTGAGTAATGTGGCCTACTCATTGCGATCTTAACTTACTAATTCTAAGGGCTATATCGGTCACTTTCATTCTCTTGCGGATCTCATCATTTTGGATCTATCCACAACGAGGAGCATCTCTCCATAGCTCAATGGACGACTTGAGTTGTTGTAATAGGATTTTTAAAATGGTTTGCAATAATGAGTATAAAACACTACTCAATAGGTTGACTATGCTTTTTTTTTGGATGGGATAGGGGTATGCTTAGTGGGGGGGACCGACACTACACTGACCGACACCGACACTGCTACTATATACCTCGTTCCCCCACCGCATGGAAGGTGGGAAATGGAAGAGGACAGGGATATGTTATTAAAATCCCGTTAAGATAACTTCTATTATTATTCTAAAATTCTGACACCAGGACTGACCACTTGCCTACACGAGAAGAAGAAGAACTTCTATTGAAGAAGCAATCTAATAAGAGTATGTAAATTTTTAGAAGACGGTGGCTACTTAGCGCATTTCTACACCTATAGTTAATTTTTCTAGCTATATTAGTCTCCCTGGTGCACTTCCCCGGCGTACCCCAAGCTAAAGCCGGCACCAAAGAGTATATTAAGGCCAGGATATTCATGCATCCTCTTGTGATATTATTTTTGAGGTTTTGTATGATGGACCTATGGCCAATATATATTACTTTTTACCAATGTACTCTCAGGGCCCCGTTTTATAAAGCTACAAGTCTTGTACTTGTAGCAAAAACCTGGCAACACAGCCAAAAAAATTGAAATAATGCGTTTTATAAAGCTACAAGATAACAAGTGTACAAGCAAATCGGCCGATATATTACTTTACTCTATGAATTACAATTGTTTGTAGATCATAGACAATGCATAGTGTTTTTTCATTTTTTAAATGTAATACGAGCAATTGATATGGTCGTTACTAGTGTACGGAACTACAAGTTGTAAAAATTTTTACCTAACTAAAGAGCTAGGTAAAATATATAGATAACTGTGAAATAATGACGCCCGGGGTTTCACTCACAACTTATTTTTTTTCCCGTCGGAACTTTCATTTTCCGAAATAAAACTCATCTGTCCCGATAATATAAGTACCCATATTATCTTATGTGTGTCAAATTTCATCCAGATAGATTCATTCAATACGGCTTGTAAGCAAGAACAAACAAATAGACTGTTTTATTAATTTATATATTATGTAGGGATTTAATGTATACTTGACACCGGCTAAATTTATTAAAAAAGGCAAGCCAAATTAAAAAATAAGCTATAGACCGTGACGTTTATTCATAGTGATGTGCAACTTGTAACATCATTATCTAGTTTTTATACTCTGCTTAGTCTGTGGTTCCACGCTGCGAGGTTCGTAGTGATGTGAATTATACTTGTAATCACAGAGTATATTGGTATAAACTGCTTGTAATCGATGATTTGTAGGTTTATAAAACGCTTGTTACTAGTAACTTGTAGTTACTTGTTCTTGTAGCTGCTACAATTGTAAGCTACAATTGTAGCTTTATAAAACGGGGCCCTGATATTACTTTTCTCCTATGATACTTGTATCCTCTACTTAGTTCACAGAGTACATTGGTAAAAACTGAAAACTTAGTTTGTGGACTTATGTAATAGGGCGAATTCTGTGGTTTTTCCCATTATTTCCTTTCCTTTGCAATATCGTGCCCTCTAATAAATATGAAGCTTTACAATGATTTTACTTCTACATTGTAAAAACATAGGTAATACAATATAGGTACAATATATTAAATTATTAGAACCGTTGAACATAGTGCTAATTCTCTGCCGTTGATGTTTTCAACTAAAGATCCAAGAGATGTAGTTGTAACAGTACGTGGGGTGTCTCACAAACGGCATGTCATCCTTGCCGACGTCAACATCCCGTACAAGCTCTCACTAGACCAAGGCAGAAATATCTTGTTCTTTTGTATTAATGCTGATGAATTCTCTGACCAAAGTTTCCACTCTGTTGCACTAAACCTTGAAACTGGATCGGTTAGTGTAGTTCCTGGGATCCGTAATGGCTTTGCAAGTGCCGTGGATCATCACTCTGGAAATGTATTCTTAGGAGGAAGCGATGGCATATTTACTTATAATTATACTTCAAGTGATATCGAAAAGCCAGCTCTAGTTGGTGGTATTGATATATTTGATATGTATCACGATAAAGATCTTTACTTTGTCGAAACTGCTTCTCAGATTCTACATGTCTTTACGAAAGGCAAGAGTCGAATACTCATCCAGGCTAAGAATCATTTGATACATTCTTTTGTTGTACACGATGAAGGTTTATTCTTTGTTAATTCAAATGGTCTTTTTTTGATTCGGAAAGGAAGTAACACTGTGATACATGTGGACGACGATGATATTCACTATCACGGAGCTACGGTTGACAAGTTTGGAGTGCCACATTTTATAGCACAAGATGGCATATACGCGATAGACAAACATACTAGGCTACCAGAAAAGATACTGCCCGTGGAGAATGGACTCGGATTAGCATTCGACGATAAGAACAATATTGTTTACAGTAACGAACGATCGGTCATTAAACTAATCCATTATTAGCTTATCAACTGTTAAACGTCAGCTCTATAATCTTGATACATGATTAGCTTAAATTATATCTATTGCTGGTGAGTGACATGTTTGATTTATTAGTTCTAAAATTCTGGTTTTACTTATGAAACTAATTTGGCATTATACCTATATCTTATAATTAACATGGTCTTCGTAATATAATTTATCATCTAGATCCATATTGATAGATATGGTTTTCATTTAAAACTCAGCTTTTACATTAAAAGTATGTAGTACTTGAGTAGGCATGCATCAAGAACAGAGAGACACAACGGTTTTAATACATTAGTTTTAGCCTAGCGTTTATATGCAAATTTTCTTGAATGCTTTATATATATTTTAAGTGCCCCGTGAATTCCGCAACCAAAGAAAATTTCTCACTCACAGCTCCTAAGTGGTGAAATGGAATCTAATTTATATTCCCAGTGTGTCCAGCTGCGAACCCGGACACCAGACCTTCGCCCACTACGCTCCGTTACCAAAGAAATGTGAAACGACACAAATGAAAATAAATGAATCTTGGTTTCGCCCTCATCTCACTTATGATTCTAAAGAAAAAAATGATATGATACTTTTGGGCTTAAAAATGTTGTGAAATTTAATTTAATATTATATGAATAAATGGTTATTATTTTTAAGAAATAAATATTAATGACTGACCGAGCTTACTGAACCCACAGACTGAAAAATTTGCATATTATTTCAGCACAAACCCAAGCAGCGAAACTTTTGTTATAAAAATATATGAATCGTTTTTCCCTGCTCTGTATTTAAAGTATCAAATGGTTATTAGTACCTAATTATACATTATTCTTAAAAACCAATGACCTGGTGAAAACCGCGAAGATCCGATGGATGCAGGAGGCAAGTAGCCGCTAAAAGTGACTCTCTTTAGGCTTGATGTGTTTAGCAGTCAATATCTTCAGGCTGTTTATGATGTACTTTAAAAACTTTCTTGATAAAATTATCGATAAATTAGAATAGGAGTAATGTAATGTAGAGTAATGAAGGTTCCAAGCATAGACTATAGTATAGGTATTATATAAGTTCCGAGCTTTGTCCTTGTCAAATATCTAAACTGAAAACAGCTCGTATAATAAAATGATGCTTAAATAAAATACGAGGAACCAGAGTTTTATATGACAAAGGGTTGAGAATAGCATAAAGCTTTATTCGGTTAAATTGTGGGTGTTTTTAGGAAGCGAATCCTTGTCGAATTATAAGCTGAGTAGAAAGGGTAGGTTGCTATGGACTTATTATCCCTTGTTCGAAATAGATTGTGATTGTCTTGAAAATCTGATTAGCTTACACTATTTATGTACTTACCTAAGTAAATTATGTAAAATATGCTGGTTCCACTTTAAATTATAAGTAAATGCTTGATATTCTCTATTTTTCACAAATTACCTTTATTAATGTTTCTATAGCAACTGGTGCGGGCATAGAGTATATTATACCTAGTTTACAACGTAAGATGCAGGTGGGGTGATGAAACGAAGGTTCTGCGATGTCTAATTAAGATGCAGAGCGGGTGTGCGACGTGGTCGGTCGGTCGGCGGGCATGGCATGAGTGTCAGGGTGTGGCGGGTGGTAGGTAGTCTTCACAGTAGACGGCAGCACAGTGGTAATAATACTCCTACGGCGGCAGGTCCCGAGCACGTCGTGTGATGGTCAAATCATGTGACATGTGTTAAATATATGGACAGTTAATACGCAACAGTGCATCTGCATATAAATACCCTCGAGGAAGGGCGAGCGCAGTTCCACGAAGATATAATGCCAATGAAAAGCACCATGTCTGTTTATCTATAAAGATATTATAGTCCTCAAAATTTAAATAAAATAATTTAATTTATATTTATTTATAGGAGTGTGGTTTACACTTTATAAAATCATTCCTATGATGTCTTTTTATCTTCTTATTTATCTTCATCTTCATATTTATAACAAGTAGCTGTTATTCATGAAACGCTATGGGTCTATGCGTGGTCCAGAACAAGTTAACAACAATTAAGATACTTGTCTAAGATAACTAATGCATTGTAGAACCATTTATTAACCACTTGTTTAGCTATCATTTGCCTGACGTTAATCGTCAGGTTACAACGTGAGTTGAACGTCGCGGCCATTACTTAAAGGCCGTTCATAAATGTTGCACATTTTCACTGCCATTTTAAGTATATATAGTTTAGCGTGACACACTGCTTATCATCCTGACTGGGACCAGCACAGTAATAAGAGTTCTAGATTATAAATTATAAGTTATTACAGTACACAGTACCTATTGTATGAAGAAAAAAAGGGAAAAATCCTATCACCAGCATGTACCAAAAATATCGAAACTCTTTACCAAAGATCTCCACTCGTAGAGTTGTGGAATCTGCAACGGAGTGCTAGATGAAAATTCCTACCAGTAACACTCGCAAATCTTCTGAAACGTCAATTCCTTTCGTAGTATGGTTTAGTTACCATTTGTGGAGACCGTAGACGCTCTCGTAGCATTATCGTAGCGCTTCTACGCGAAGATGCATAACTAGAAGTATTAGAACATTTGCATTAGAACATAACATACCTAATCAAAACTCTATTACGCGAAGGTGGACGGTGGAAAATAAATATTTCCCAAGGACAAAGGTGTTGTAAAAAATAGCTTATGCCCAGGTAAGAACCAGAATGTAGATATTTAAACACTGAGCAGAATATGCAAACGCGAACCTAACTTTTTTCCTGTTTTATGGGCATTCTAATTTATATGTTCATGAGTTCGTCTTTACTCACGTTTTCATTTATGTAGTCTTCGGCTTATCGCAATAAAAGTATCGTAGTACCGTGAAAAGATAACAACAGATGACACACATACATACAAACATACAAAAATACTGCATGCACACAACGTATACATACTTACAAATTAATATTCGGTATTAGATAGCATGGAAGTATAGTAACTATTATTATAAGTAATTAGGTACCTACTAGTGAGTTTTGTGATCCGTATTTAAAATAAGATGGATAATAACTTAAACAAATGTTTACCATTGGTTATAGGGCTTTTAACTACTGACTACCCTGCCCACGGATCAAAAATCCACCCTTAAAATATTCTTCTGTACAACCGTAACTTTATGATCTGTTTTATCGATAAAACATATCTTAATAAACGTAGATTACTAAAGAAACATTATAGATACCTATCCAAAGTAAACATCTTCCCGTAATGAGTAACTTGATCAAAGTAAACACTCCACTAGACTCCTTAATTGAAATAAGCGTAGGAGCGAAAAATTGAAGCGCCACCGTCGCTACGTCGGCGTTGAGTGCGTCGTTCTAACAAGTTTCAGAGTTGTTATTCGTAGGTCTAACTATTATTTGTTCACCCGGTAAATCAACATTGATTCTCTGTGTAAGAGGAAAGCTTTGAGAATATTGTTATAATGAGTTCAAACGAGAGTAACGATAAATTCTCGGTCGGTCGTTTAAACTACATAGTTGTAGGTGGGTTGCAACTCAACAACTGCCTGAATAACTCTTTAGTTCGGTTCCTCCTTTTCGTTAATTTATTTTTACTAGCAAAAATTCGTAAAGATACGGTCTATGAAAATACTTCTAAAAACTCTTAGTGGGCAATATTTTGATGGTAAAATTCTGATACTGAAATTTGGTGCTAATTAGCGCTTCGGTTCATTTTGTATGTACACGACACACAAAATGAAGCCTTCGCAAAATGTATAATACGTGGATAGTGCAAACCATTGTGCCAGCCATCATCATTGACGGTATGGGGATATTTTTTCCATTGATCCTATATAGCGACAAATCCCGCGGTGACAATGGGAAATTCCTAAGCGATAAGAAATTCCCAAGCGCGAATAATTTCAGCGAACACCGATCTGTTGGTTTGAATAACTGTGAGGACATCTGCATCCTGTCGACCGATGAAATTATAATGTAACATTTATATACGTACTGCACTAACAGGCTAGAGGGAAGCTCAGCAGGTATAAGTAATGCAATAACCGGCGCAGTGCCGTGACCGACAACTAGCTCGCTTTGTGACGATCAGTGGCCATAACTTAATTAATTCGTTAAATTTCCTATCTCCCTTTAGCTTTTAGTATGAGACTTTCCTTTTCAACCGACTTCAAAAAAGAGGAAAGTTCTCAATTTGGTTGTAATTTTATTTACAATATAAGTAGATATCTACTACTAGCTGTCTTTTAGGTGCTTTGGAACAAATGCCCATTTAAGTAATTTCTTGGATGAATCAATTTTGATAGAAGAACAAAAAGCTTGTCCAGGATGCCATACAAATATTAAATGAATGGATTTCTTTCTAAATTCTCTTTTAAGGTTTTTTAAGTAAAATTTCACGCTTCTTTTCTGTGGATCAATCATTATTGAATATCAACCCGTATCGAGATCATTTAGGAACATTTATGATTCATGAATTGTGTTAGCCGTATTGCATTATTTCCTAAATCAAGCTTGTTACGCACATGAGCACGTTTTTGCTCCACGCAACATATAATGATACCCAAGCGATACGAACGACATACCGATCAGTATTACATTATAATATCTGTGGTATTATACAAGTATTTCACAACAAACAGAAAAAGTATTATATAATATCCTTCCGGAAAATTTCCTATACTTATGTACGTACTTACCTAAATGTATATTTTTGTTTTTAATTATGATTAGACTAAAAATAAGAAGTTTTTTTGCCTATAGGTAGGTACCCCGTGCGTATTACTATTAGTTATTTACATTCAGGATTCCGCCCGGTGACGCTGTAAAGGTCGGTAGAGTTTTGTGTCTACGTATTATAGTAGGTAGTAGCCTAGTAGGTATAGGTCTTATCTTAGGTATACTAGTATCCTGGGCTAGTATCAATACTTTTGGGGTATAGATCATAGAGATGGAATGTAACGAATTCTAGCTCTGTGGTACTGGTAAATAGATAAATGATCATACTAATTGGCAATCTTTCATTGCTTTTCTGTTCTCCCCTCTACATTTAGATAGGTAGGTATCCTTATTTTATTGTAAGAAACTTTAAAAAAATTAAACGTCTCTGGTGTCGATACCTGTTACACACTGATAGATAGATATTCTTATATGGTTGGCTTTGGGCAACTGCAGCAAACTCTATCCTCAATCTATCCGTTGGGTCACAAAGCGATTGCCTATTAATAGGATTCCGATGAATCGGCTGCTTCATTCTGTTATCTTCCTCGTGTAGCCGCTTTGATTTCACCTGAAATATCTATTGTACAGCATTATCTACTCGGAAGTGGTTGTATTTTGTAATAAGGTCAGTGATCCAATTTCTACCTCAAGTATTGCGTAAACGGTTGACGGGCCCGATAGCTCAGTTGGTAGTACCACTGCCTTCTGAACTGAGGGCTGTGGGTTCGATTCCTACCCGGAACAAACATTTGTGTGATGAACATAGATGTATGTTCTGCGTCTGGGTGTTATATTGCATTCTATGTATGTATTTACAAACAAAAAAGTATATAAGTATTGTATCAGTTATCTGGTTCCCATAGTACAAGCTATGCTTAGTTTGGGGCTAGATGGTGCTGTGTGAAATGTCCACACATATTTATTTATTTATATATCATACCTATAGTCATAACCTTAAAACTATGAAGACGCACTATTAATGCAACTGAGTAATGCGATGCATCATCCAAACAACTTCAGTCGAGTTTTGACTTAATTCTAGACCTCTCCCGCGGAACACAATAATAGTCCAATCTGCGGTTCTCTTTTTCCAGTCATTTTCATTCTTTTCATTATCATTGTTCGAGTAAGGGCGTAGCTTAAAATAGCTAGTATAGCTAACAATCATCATCATTCATCATCACCAGCGATCATTAAAGCTTCCCGGTCAAGAATACGACTGTACCCCATCGGTCTATCGGCCATTCTTTCGGCTACCCCATTGTTATTTCAGTTTGCTAATTTTGTGAGATACGTCGGATAATCATAATTCGATCCCAAAAAATACCAAGCATATCCCTTGGTTACGCATTAGGGGATGTGGGCGTCGTATATAGGCCAATCTACAGTTGCTCAGTAATGTATGGAGAGTCATAGATGAACAACTTTGAATTCGTCGATTAGGTAGTCGTATCGAGAGTGCCTATGGCATTGGCTCCGTATATCCTGTCATAGCAGGTAGGACGAGACTTTTGTCTTCCAGATTCGATAAGGTATCGAAAATGCTGCCCAGCCCATACAGCTGCCTTCGCGCCAAGAATAACCAATGAAACACGAAGTGTTCGGTATAACGCAAGCCTACATTTTTGCAGCCATGTTCATTAGAGTTGAAGGAGACTGCAAACACGCGCTGGAATGGTCATCCAAATGGTGCTTAATGCCATTCGCTGCCACTTGCCGATATGCCGTCGTGCGTAGTAATAGGTACCTATAAGTTGTGCCTCTTAGTGGAGACTGTTTTCGCATTAGCCATATTAAGTACTAATTGAATTTTTTATTTATTTAATTGAACTTAATTACATAGGTATTAGCTCTAACACGAAATTCTATCTATTATCGTGCGCAGTGCAGTGTCACGCGAAACTTTTATTTTAAAGCTCCGAGTGACACTGCAACTGTTATGGGCAGCCGTGTCTAAGCGACACCAGGTGAACGACTAGCTCGTCACGTCAATCATTCTCATAAAAACAATTATAATACTTACGTGGAAGTGTAACTATCCTGTAACTGTATAAGGTAGGTAGGTACTTATATAACTACTACTAAAGTAATTAGTGACTAAGGTATAGGTATAGGTAATTAGGTATATATTGTTTACTCAATGATGCTCAATACTGCGAAAACAAATAGCCACTGCTTCAAAGCGTAGTAAGTATAAGAAATTTATTCTATGTTAGTACTTATATAGTACTGCACACACCATTCAAATTGTCAATTCAATCTGCCACACGATCTGTTGAAATGCTACTTGACCGCGTTCTGCATACTACTTATAATCCAGTAATCCCCTTGCCCCCTTCAATATCACACTCTATTTGTCCTTTCTTAAAATTGGTCCTATCTCTTCCTTCATCGACATTTGAACATACTACTTCATTCTGTGCAAAAGATGGTTGATACGCTTTGTAATATATTTATATGGAAACAGATAATAACGACATGATATATATGTATATATATATATATCTAAGTCATATACCTATATAATCGCAACTTATAACTCAGCTATTGTCACAATAAGAAAGTAGTTATGTTTATTTTATGTTGCTGAAACAAAAGGCACTTTATTTTTGTATAGGTACTTTATTAAAGCCAGGAACACAAGTTTCATTGACACGTACAAATATAGCATTACAAGTAGAAAATAAAAAGTAATGTACAGGTTTCTAAATGTATTATACTTAATTAAAATCATTAAGATCAGTAATATTCATGTATTTTGTCCACTCAGTTCGGTACAATAGGCAATATTATTAACTCAATTTCATTATTGTATCATCCAACGTAATCAATAAATCTCTTTATTTTTAAATTTCCAATTCAATTTATAAAGTATGTTAAGATGTTTATAAAAAGTTACAATTAAACTAATAATAAAATAGACATATTTAAGTACTTACTTTCTGTATAAAAAGTTATCAAGTGTTTATACTAAAAGAAAGTAATAGCCATTTTTGTTCCAAAATATATAGGTTAACATTTTCAATGATAAATTAATATATTTTACTAACATCCTATATGCAATTTATTTAATTTATAGTAAGTATATAAATACAATAAAATAATTGACTTTTGGTCTCGGTTTGCCAAAACATGTTTCATTAGATATTTTTGCCATAAAAATTCTCTGATGGACGCAAAGTGCAAACCACGTAAAGCAAAATTTCAAATTCTTAGCAGAGAAAAGATGACGCTTCCTAAACGATTTCCCACAAAATTATACAGGAAATGACAAACGCCTGACGTCGCGCTTCCGCAGCGTCCCTTAAAGATGTCGTCTACCGTCTGTATAATATAAAATATATTCTTACAAGTTGAAAGCTCAGCGATATGAATAGATTATTTTTCGATATGGTTAAAGGGTCTGGCATTCCTGTAGTACCTATCTATTTAGTATATATATAGACACCGACGATTGCAAGAATTTCACAACACACATAACGGATTCCGTTTAATATTTTGGGGAGACATTTACTGCGATCATATAAAATTAGTTTAAAAACTTTCCGTTCTGGTTGATTTTTCAACCATCATTCAATACCTTAATTCCTTCTTAGCCTAACCAGGCTTATTCCAAACGAACACCATAAATATTTCTCTCACTTATCGCTCCCATTCTCATATATAAGATAAGTTTATCTTTTTACAATCCCGTAAGTATACAACTCTACAAGGTTATATACACATAGTTATGTAAAGGTATATAAGTATAGACGTAATATACATTTACTATTTTAGACATCAATACATTGATCTAATAATACTTGTATACAAAATGACCGTTCATTACTTATAATGTTAAAAAATTTATATTTCGTACAATATATTATATTACCTACGTCTAATAATGAAAATCAGTCGTCAGAGACTATGCAAGTACATTTATACTTTTTTTTATAAATAACCTGTGACGGCTTGTACAAAGCTCTCATTAGCTTAAATATTTTATGTTTTTGAAAATCACGCGGGTTTATAAGCGATATATCTATCACTACAGACCAAAATTATACACGAAATCTACAGATCGTAACAAAAAAAAACATTATTCTTGATTCCTATGACGTCTTGCTGCTATTAAGGAATATCTACGAGGTTTACCTACATTTGATATGCTAATAATATTTCTGAGCAACAACATTAATTGCATGAATTTTTAATATGTGCATTACAATTACCTACTTAGTCACAATATTTCTTGCATATAGACACATAGAAGGCAATGTTATAACCACGGATGAATACATAGCATTTTGAAAAACAAAACATTTAGTTAATGTTTGTTGTATATTCCATACGAATAGAAATATATAATAGCATAGATATGAAGTCGATAACGAGTCTTATATTACTTGGTCAGGAAATCCTAATAGAAAGACTAACAGCTAGGGACATAAGCTCACAGGGTGCGTACTATCTACACACAAATCGCATGAAAGATTACAGATAATATACTAATATTCATGTATATTCTCTCGTAAGAGTACACAGTCTTTGTAATATTTTATACATTAATACTGATGTTCATATTAAATCTTATTTTCAAATATATAACTCTTTTTTGTCAATAAATATATATCAATTCTGTAATAAACTAATATGGGTTTCAAAATATTAAATTTTGTAGTATTAACATTTTCATAAATATTGTCGTCATTTAAATGGACGTTGTGCGTAAGTAAATCGAACAAAAATTCTGCAAAAGTATAAAATAGCAAATAATTACTAATTCACTGTTCAGCAAATCGTAATTTTTGCTTTTTGACAAAATCCTGAGCCAGTTTGTCGTTAGGACGCAACTCCAATATTTGCAAAATTGGATGATCTGAAAGAAAATATTATAGTAAAATATTATGTTGGTGGTGGGACGTTGGTAGTAAAAAGGTGAAGCACAATGTTGAAATTAGGTATATCTCGTGATCATTGAGCGTTTATTTATATTTTATGCACACACATCACACACCGAGCTAAAGAGACAACTTTCTATGCTCTACAAAACCGATGATCTCGGTGTTCATTATTTACCAAAGATAACTGCGTCGTAACTATGCGTGTGTGTACTCACTGCGGTTCATGTGAGGGTGTGTGTTGTGTCTATATGCTCAATGCAGTCATGGCACCACGGGCAGCTCAGGCGGGCGTGTGTATTATTTACCGGACTTAGCTACCTGTGTCTGAGTGTGAGGCTGTGTAAGAGAGAAAAAGGGGTTGTGTGAGGGGGTGTGTTTATGTTGTATATATAATTATACTCACTGCGGTCATGGAGCTGCATCATGGGCAGCTCGGGCTGGCGACTATCTCAATGTGTATTATTTACCGGCCACAGCTACCTGTATGTGCATGAGAGGGTGTGTAAGAGAGAAGGGGATGACTGGAGGGGTGTGTGTGCGTGTGTAGTTACTGTATACGCGCCATGGAAAGCGGCGTGGAGGGGAAGCTGACGCTGACGGTAGCAAGCGAGCGGGGTGTGTGGGGGTGTGTGTGTGTACTCACTGCGGTCGTGGAGCTACATCATGGGCAGCTTGAGCTGGCGACTATCACAATGTGTATTATTTACCGGCCATAGCTACCTGTGTGTGTATGAGAGGGTGTGTGAGAGAGAGAAGGGGATGACTGGAGGGGTGTGTGTGCGTGTGTAGGTACTGTATGTGTGCCATGGAGAGTGCAAGCGTGGCGGGAAAGCTGACGCGGATGGTGACGCGCGAGCGCGCCGTGAGCCATTCGACCGTGGAGCCACGCACGCATGTAGTGTATGTGCGTGTGTGTGTGTGTGTACTCACTGCGGTCGTGGAGTTGCATCATGGGCAACTCGTGCGGGCGCAGCGGGTCGGGGATGGCGTGGTGGTGCACGCCGGGCACGCGCGCGAGCGGCACGTACGCCTCGCCCGCGAAGTCGTCCGCCGTCAGCACGTCGCGGTCCCACACGGACAGCGCGAGCGCGGCGGACGGCGCGCGGCACGACTCCAGCGGTACCACCCACTCGAAGCACTCGTCCCACACAGGGTTCAGGGTTTTCTGTTTGTTTATCAATAACCTTCAAAAAAGGACCTCAGGAAGAAAGTGTTAATTCCCATATAAAATTTTTGTTATTTTGAACTCAGGATCATTTACGAACCAATTTTGAAATAGTTGAAATGTAGGTACTTTCAGATTGGTCCCATGGTTTAGTAATCTGTTTAGTAGATTGGTTTTAAGTTAAAATAGCTAACTAGAAAAATACGTCATACAGTATGAAATTGTTTATGATCAAAGCTAAACAGGCTTCGATATAATACCATCAGTTTTATGTTCTTGCATGATTAACGACTACACTTTTTTTCTTTCCCCTGTTTTTTTATTCTTTGAATGTTTATCAATACAGTAGTTACGTTGACCTTATACCATGATAACTCAACAAATAACAGACTTTATTTGGATGGTAATGTAATCAAAATATGGATTATTAGTATTAGTATTAGCAGAAAGCCCTTTGGTACGATTTTTAAAGAAAGTGTTCTTTTAGCTGTTACAAATTATTTAATAGGTCAGCATGGTGTGCTTTGTGAAAGTTGTTCCGAAACTTTTCCAATTTTAATACATAAAGACGCAGCTTAAGTCATTAAAAATATTTTTGGTATGATCTAGCTACTTAGCTGATAAGTATATTAAATGCCTAAGTACATGACGTTTAACACAAAATTTTAACATTTTATTATATCCTTTGATTTATAATTATCAAATTATAAGTATAATAACAAATTAATTAATCCAAACAGATTCACCCAACACCCAACCATTCTTACCAAAATGTAGTAGAACTTACTTTCTGCACGTGTGTGGTGAGCTCGTGCACTTTAGGGAAAAGCCGTTTGGGTAACAGCTCGACGACTACGAACGGGTCGCTCAAGCCATTGGGATCGAGCGGGATCACGTCGCGGGCTGATAGCACTTCCACGCACAGAGAGTCGTGGTTGTAGTAGGCTCTATCAATAGATGCATGTGTGGATCAGATAAATAATACATTATATAATATAATATGCCCCTAAACGGTATAGGTAGGTAGGAAAAAACGCATCTTTTATTGTGTTCTAAAATACGTTTTTTTGTCTAAATTTTGCGCTTTAGGTAATTGAAACAACATGATGTGACCGCAAAAACTATACACAAAAACCTACTAATATATAAAAGTAAAACTTTGTCTGTTTGTTCGAGTAGTGCGCCGAAACGTCTGAGCCGGTTTCGATGAAATTTTGTTAACAGATTTTTAATACCTACTAGCGAGATCAACACCAATCCTTAATCCCGAAAAGTGTAGTTTCACATTGGTACCTAATATCAGGAGAAATTTAATACAACACAACATTTGTCAAATTCATGTTAACTCAACCAACCCAATACTAACACGCTTATTGTCGATTTTGATAGCTGATAATTAGCAAGCAACTGTTATGGGCGGCCGTATTGCTTAACATCAGGTGAACGACCAGCTCTTCACGTCATTCATTCTCATAAAAAAAGGAGCATTCAGTATTTTAAATCCTTTAACTTTAACAAACGTACAGAAAACCGGGGGTAAGAGAGGTATTACCTGACCATGATAGAGCCATAAGGCGAAGGCAGCGGCGTGCGTTGTTGTTCCTGAAGTCGGTCACACAGCCATAGTTCTAGCAACTCTTCGGTAGGAGCTTGGTGGTACTGCATCCGTTGCTCCAAACGGACCCACTCGGCGTTATGTACGTCGGACATCGGCAGACCTGTTGTGGAAATGTTAAAGGACATCCTAAGTTGTAAGATGACAAGTTGGAAGGTAATTGATAAGTTGTATGATAGTAAGTGATTTCGCCTTGACTGTTTGGCCTTTTTCAGTGTTTGCACGTTAATGGTACGTGAGTACAACACGAGTACTAGTTGTACAGTATTAGAAGCTAAATTGGTATTTTTAAACCTATAATATTGCCCGCCACTAGATAAAAAAATCGTAGAGAATATTAGGTAAGTTATGATTGAAATTACAACAACTGTTTATGAATTGTAAATGTGCTGAACAATTAAACATGCCTATGTTAGCTCAAAACTAATATAGGCATGTTTACTGCTAATGTTAGTGTTATTCATGATCTTCTCGTAATATCTAATAATGTGATTACCTGGGTACTAATATAATGAATCTAAAATTAAAATGTAATATGTATTGTATGTATGTAATGTTTCATAAGGAATATTAAGAGTGTGAGTAGGGACTGGAGGTCTTACTACTATAAAATTTCCATTTACATCACAACATACATTAGTTATTCTACAGTGCTCTATAATCAGATGAGAGTTTCTGTTTTTTTTTCAGACCATTCTCTACATTATAATGAAATGAATGTACTTGTGAAAATTACAGAAAAACACTTATTACAAAGTCTTCAAAGTCGGCCAACTTTCGAAAACATTACATGAAAGGCAGCAATATGTAGATACGGCTGACACCAATACAGCTGGAAATTATTAATCACACATATTCCTTTTTAATTAAAAAAGCCTAGAATCTAATATAAATAAGCCATCCGTTTCATTTCATATCGGATGTCAGGCACATACTTTTACAATTTCAAATCATAAATCCGTTGTTATGCAGCTGGCCAACTTTCCACTGCCACCACGTTAAATGTGACAACGCAGCTTAAACAAATATTTGAATAGTTTGATGGGGAGAGTTACCTTTCGCCTCAGCATGGAAGAACTCTGCCAACAAGTCGAGTGCTTCCCTAAGCCGGGAGTGATAGACCCGCGGACGCTCGGCGCCGCCCGCGTCCGCCTGCGCAGACATCTCCTTCAGCACCGCGCTCCAGCAGCCCGCCAGCGAGCGGGTGAACGCGCGAGGGAGCAGCCACGTATTCAAGGCTGACAGGTGCTGGTCGAGGAACTCCAAGAGGGGAGTTATCGCCTAGGTCGAAAACAATAGAAAGTGCTTTGAAATCCTGGAAGTTTCCAGAACTCAAAGGCCTTACAGGTAATTTATGCTATAGCTGGTTGAAGTGATTTTTACCTAGGTAGATTATTTATATTTATGATTTTTATAGCAGTATCGCCTGCACAGCGTAATCTATAGAATAGAATAGAATAGAATAGAATCCCGCATCCATCCATCCCTCAAGCTGGGATATGCTTTACTTAAGCTACCCTGACAAGTGGTCTCATGTCCGAATTTTTCCTTCACAAATTAATCTGTATGTTATTTATGTTGCGAGGGGTGTATCCATTAGGCATGTTACCCGTGATGGGCGTTTGACTTATGTAATGGACATCGCTACTGATTATTTGCAGTGGGTATGTTAATTGCCAGTAAAGGGGATGTTACTTGTTGTGTATATGTTATCAGCTCTGAGGATGTTACTTGCGGTGGATATGTTACCAGCTACGGTATGTTGCCAGCGACGAGGATGTTACATGTTGTGGGTATATTAGTAGCTACAAGGATGTTACTTATTGTGGGTGTGTTACCAGCAACGATGATATTACTTGCTGTGGGTATGAAACCTGCGATTAAGCATATCACATGCAACGGGTATGTTACCTGTGGAGTGGGCAGCGTGTCGGGTGACCAGGCGAGATGGAACACCGCCTTGCGTAGCGGCGGGCGCGCGCGGGCTGCTAGTGGGGCGGCAGCGCGGGTCGCACGCGCCTCCAGCGTGCCGAGCGCACCACGCACTAACTGCCGCGCGCTCTCATCGTTTGCACTGATAAAATATACACATATTACTTACAAACGCTGCTTTTTATTCAATACGTAAAATTGACAAATAGTATCAAGAGCAAAAAGAGACGTAGCATTTTAAACATTAATAATTAATAAGTAAGGAAAACTGAATGAATCGACGACCTGGTGATAACTGCTGGTAACCAATGGATAGGAGAGGCAAGCAGTCGCTCAAAGTGGCGCTGTGTGGGGCCTCTGTTAAGCAGTGGACGTCTTCAAGCTATTGATGATGGTGATAATGACACTGAATGTGTAACAAGAGCCGTAGTCAAGATAAGGATTTTGGATATTTAGAATAAAAAAATATAAAAGTGTGCTGCGTGAATTTTATATTGTAAGAGCTGTTTAAATCTTTATTAAGTATAGATATATTCATGAAACTTCATAAAATACTAGGTTTTATATAGATGAATGTCTAGTCTAATAGTTAATTAGGGCGTATATAGTCAAGTGACGCTATTAAACCTATTTGTAACACAGTAAAAAGTTCAGTCGGTCATAATGACACTCATTTATCTGATCGGTCCCGTTCCCTCTGGCGAGCCTAAATATAGGCAAAAGTAAGTCTAACGTGTCAAGACAGGTCAAGTCAGTTGTATAGCATTTGATCAGCGCCCCATATATAACTGACTTAGGTTAACGATACACTTAATTCACGTACCTAATTAAAGATTCGTGCTAGGCCTACAGAAATAAGATTATGTACAACACAACGGTTAGATGAAAATGCTTTCATAAAATCAACTGTAATAAATAATAGGTATTCATAATAATATTAAGCATGCCTCGGATAATAATTAAGACAACTACGGTTCCTTATAGATGGAAGAAGTTAAAAACGCCGCATGTGTTTTAATAATTAAGGCATTGGTTTTGTTCAATATTTTAAAACGTTCGTTAACTCACTTCGTATTTCACCGACAGTTTGACAGTTTAAAAAATATCCAACACAAGCACACGATATTTTCAAAGAGTTTTAACAAAACACTGAACGTAGGGATCAACAATTCATTCCGGAACTGTCAGAATGCACAAACAACGGATTTCCACAAAATTCGGTTTGATTGATTCGTGGGGATTTTTAGAATTGACTTTTTGATGAAAATAAGAGTCATTTTATTTTCAGTTATTGGTTACCGTGTTTTTTTATGGCTTACTTTTTATCGCATTGTTATTGTGTATATTACAGTGTTAATATTTAGATAAACACATTTCTTTAGGCATTAGAGACCTGCGTCTATAGCAGTCGACTAACGAAACAGTCTGATGATGATGATATTTATTTTTTTTAATTTGCGAAGCTTTCCTACATTTTTTAACAGTAGTAGATATTATCCCAGCCAGAGCCACCCAGGACAAAGATTTGTGTAATGAACATAGATGTTTGTTCTGTGTCTGGGTGTTATATTGTATCCTATGTTTGTATTTACAAACAAATAAGTATCTAATAATAAGTAAGTATATTAGTTATCTGGTTCCCATACTCAAGCTTCGTTTAGTTTAGGGCTAGATGGCACTGTGTAAAATGTCCACACATATTTATTTATTTATTTTATTTTATTTTATTATAAGTAGGCTACCTAATCTAAACATTCATATACATAAACCAATTTTATACTTAATGATAAAGATAGGTATAAAATTAATAATATAAAACGTGCTCGAATGAAATCTCAAATTGCAAACAATTAGGTAAAATAAGGTAAGGCTCGAAAGTTGGATAAATTTTAATAAAAGAAGTTAGCCCAAAGATTTCGGATCTCAAATTACATCTCATATACCTACCTTAAACTTATTACTCCTAAATCAGGAATATGAAAAGTTGAGTAAGTTTATGTATATCTACTTTTGTACAGTCTAGGCCCGGGCGCAGAATAGGTACCATTGGTATATAATGGTAGGTATGTATACTGAGAATACGTAGGTGAGAACTTTAGATCCAACGTCTTGTTTAAGTTTGCAGCCTGGTGTAAATTTCATAGGTTTAGGCAAGTTTCAAAACCGTAAGCTTTCAGGTGACTTAATTGTAATTTGCATTACATAGAATTATTGTTTTTTCTTTTTTCTAGTGCGATTTGGTAAATGTTACATTTGGGCAAAAAAACTTGTCTAATTTTGGTTAATTATAATCTTACTTAATCTTCTTAATCTTAAACATCGATGTGCATTCGGCTCTATAATAATATTATAGGTTTGCGAAACAAACATTTTCCAGCGTTCGTAGATTTCTTCTCCATATTATTAAAAACGAAATAAGAGCGGGTTTTCTTTAAATTTTTTGTTGTAAGTACTTATACTTATTGGTTTGTATAAAATATGAGCAGTTCAAAATCAGAGGGAGGATGCACTCACATGTGTTCATCGTCGTACTCTGCCAGCGAGCGCCGCACGTACTCCAAGTTGTTCACGATAGTGCATATCTCTTCAGTTGTTTTGTTCTGACCTATAACATAGCACATTTATTAAAGACGCATTATAAAAAAGCTACAGTTACATTTGATAGCGAAAGAATATGGGCTTAGAGAGAATTAGACAGCAGTGGTGCAAACATTTTGTCTACACTAAGGTTATTTGGCGTAGTAAAATTCTGAACATAAAGCCACTCGATGTAATAACAACCCTCGGGCGTAGCGATAACAAATACTCGTGTAAATAAAGTAAGAGTTTATTACGAACATTGTAAAGTTAAGGTTAAAATCTCTTTCAAGCTTTTTACAATTTTGATAAAATGTTGCCATCAAATCATTTGTGAGAAGAGAGAATTTTCTTTTACTGGGTTTCCATTGTTGACAAGCAAAGTTTTCCCCTACTTGTGGTTCGTCTTCTATTCAACTCACTAACAATAGAACCCACACTAATAAGATTATATCATTTTAACGTAATTTCGCTTTAGATCTCTATTAAAATAATAACAATAGAGGACCTAATTGCAATTAGGCACGATGGAAGCGAAATTTGCATTCCTATCCACATTCTAGTAGCAATACTTTTTATACGGTCAAAGAAGCATACTTTATGCTTTTAGTTCAGAACTATGCTATAGTGGAACTATTCATCTTCCATAGACTTAGTGGAGCCCAGAATTTCTGTTGAGGTTCACATTTGCAAAGTTGACACAAGCTTTTTCCCGTAATTCCTATTCCATGTAAAATACGTCAGACCTTCGTGATATAGGTGTACTAGAGCATTTTCCGTGACCTCTTATTTCCATTACATGCCCTGTATATATACCAGCACTCCGATGTCATTGAGCGACGAGATATACACAAAACTTCAAGGTAAAACCTGAGCTCTAAAACAACGTCTCTCTATCTGAATAATAAAATGGTACCTAACAAAAAGGCATGAAAACAGACAAAAAAATTTAAACTATAGACTTGGGATTCATCATAATCATCACTAACAGCCTGAAGATGTCCACTGCTGAACATAGGCCAAACAGTACCACTTTGAGCGGCTGCTCGCCTCCTGCGTGAATCGGCTCCCCCCCGCAGACGTGGGGGGAGCCGATTATATGTTCAATGATGCTCCTTTATGAAATAAGTATGTGGATAGGAGTCAGAAATCGTATCTTTTCTAGGATGTCATAATTTAGTGTAATTATACTTCTTAGCTTGGACCAATGCTTTATACGAATGTGCTAATAACCGACACCTATAAAAACGATTCAAGTAAGTACCTTTATGTTTATTATTTTTTCTGTATGTCCTCATTCTCACCTCACTCACCTTGATTACTGCGTAGCATAAAGTTTAATCAATGAGCATATGTAGGTACACAAATAACCTCCGTAATAGCCCAGAATAGATAGATATAGTAACATTTACTGTGAACATTTCCCTTACCATGGTTCTCGTAGTACCCCTGGTCAGCCAGCGCGCCGTGCACCAAGTCTGCGTAGTGCAGCGCGGTGGCGCACGCTGCTTCCAGCAGCCTCACGCCGCCCCCGGACGAGCTCTCCTCAGCGCCTCCGATGGCGCGCCATACGAGACGCATATGGTATAGACTACAAAGGGATCTTATTATAACTTATTTTATTAAGATCAGTATTTTCCGGGCATATTCGTATATATGAAGGTTGTAGTCAATTGTCTTTTTCCCTAATCTGTGATGTAGGTAGGTATAGTCTATTGTTCACAGTATTATACCATGGTTATACCTCAGAAAAATTGCAAAATGATCAAAAGCCAATCCAAAGTTTAAAGTTATGATAAAAAAAAAAAATTATCTTAACTAGGTGGTAGTACTTTTCTGCAAAGTTCGTCTAGATAGGTACCACCGCTTTGCCAGTTATTCTGCCGCCAAGCAGTAGTGTGCAAGAACTACTGTGTTCCGGTTTGAAGAGCATTGTAGCTAGTGAAATTACTGGACAAATGAGACTTTATGACCTGATTACACAGTGTAGTAATCTGATTACTAGACTGTGTGATGTCTCAGGATGACGTGCGCAGTGACACTGCAACTGTTATGGGCGGCCGTATTGCTTAACATCAGGTGAACGACTAGTCACGTCATTTATTCTCATAAAAAAAGAAAAAATAATCTTTGAATTCTCTGGAGCCGTGCTAGTACATATGTTAGGTATGTAATTATTTCAGAAACAAGCCGCGTGAAACTACAACAGAGATTGCAAAATCTATTTAATAAGTTTGGGCAAGACAATCATCTATTTCATTGCTTTATTTCAAACGACTCGTAAACAATGGTTGCTAAAGCTTGGCAGCTATGTCTTTGTGCTGCTTAGCAGCTGGCAAATATTGGATGAGGTTAGCTTTGAGCCGTGCGTACGTCATGCTGGCGGTCATAGAAATACTCAACTGTAAATAGCAATTTAAAATCCCTTAAATACCCCCGAATACATAATGCCCATTCACAATGTTAATTATATATACCTACTGGTTACTTTTCTCGGTTAATTTAGGTGAACCAAAATTGGGTCGATTTAATTAAAAGTCCTAATCAAACAGTTGCAACCTCACCGACGTAAACAAAAGGTACCACGCTCGAAGGGCTCACGGATAGGCTACTCCAGTTTTTACGTTATTGATGGCGTTTCCATTTCCGTAATGGGTGGCACGGGATCAATCCAATGTTTGAAGCGATCCATCCTTACGTCCATTAAATTCTCCGGTGAAAGGTGTCACTCAAATATTATTTTCTTTCATCACTTTTTTATATAAGTACACATACTTGATTAAATTGTTTTAAAGATATTTCCAACTGTTTTTATCTGACGCATTCATTTACGTTGGAGTGGAATATTTTCCCAAGGGTAGGTTAATATTGCAAGAACTTTTATTGTATTCTTTGCATATTTTTCGTTCCTAAACATATTAAGTTGTTTAGCTATACCGTTGTGTTTGTTAGTAAATGTATGTTACACGTAGAACATAATAATATCATGAGTATACGTGAAACTATCTCAGATGTCTCTGGAAAAACACTCAAGGAAAATGAGACTCACCAGGCGGCCGTGTCTACGGAAGAGGTGCTGTGTTTGACGAAATGCTCCCCGTCCACTGGCCGGTCTGTAAATATGATCTCTTAGAAAAACTGTCCGTGACATAAGGGTAATATTTCTTCTATAATACATCTTTGCACAACATTTTATGATGATTAATAGACACAGTGTTTTTATGATATTTACGAGTTATGTTTTAAATTATGAAATAAGAGCAAAATAGATATCAGTAACACAAATAAATTGTCCATATTTTGTTATAGTTTCTACCACGTTTAGATTTTGTATAGCTTGTTTTGCATACATTAATTCTGCAACTAATACATTTTATGTATTTATACAGTTTTTTTTATAACCCAGGCTATATGACCCAAACCCAGTTGGTCAGTAACAAATCCTTTATTTGTCTGGGCTTTAAAAAAGGTTTCGTGTTATGGCATAGTTAGATTCCGATGCTTATCTAAACGGTGGCCACCCCAGTGCGGGTGTGAACCTTCGCCTTTTGCCCTCTCGATAACGCTATATTCTCTCGTTGGAAAATCACTTTTCCACACCAGATGTTACGTTACACTTTTATTTGACTACTTTCAATATTGTTTGGTGAAGTTTCCGAGCTCTACTGGAGTATTTCCTTCGGTATTTTGTTTCGGAAACACTGGAGGTAATTTTTATGCCTGTCAGATTTAGTTTCGCTTTTACTCGATTTATGAGAGGATGGAAGTGAGCTTTAATTACGTTTACCTTGTTAATAGTATTAATTAACTGGTAACTTGATAAATTGGCCTACATTATATTACACAGTAATCAATATGCCCATCATTATAATTAAGAATAGGTACCTATATTATAACCAAGTGATGTGATCATAAACTACATGTATAATCTATAACATCTTCTATAGGTAATCTATAATCTATCTATAACAATATTAGATTTGACTGTTTGTTTGTTTGCATCGAATAGGCTCCGAAACTATAGAACTGATTTGAAAAATTCATTCGCAGTTGTGAAGTATCCTCGGGTGACATGGGCTATATTATACTTCCAAAAAATTTAGGATCCTTACCTTGACTTCAATAATGTAAACCAAGATGCACAAGGTGTACGTAACAGGGTTACGGCGTAAAACTAATTAACCCGTGCGAAGCCGGGTTGATTCAGATAGTACAACAATAAAATTATTATTTATGTAGATTTTATCACAACTTCATTACAGTCGCTCATTGATATTGCAGAGTCGTGTACTATTTATATCACTGAAATAGGTTCACCCCTTATTTGCTATTGTTACACACGGGACCCAGCACAATTAAATTCTATTGTATCTGAAATCTCTGCTGATGACAAACTACTAACTAGGTAATAAAATTACATAGAAGCTGTTTATTGATATCAAAAGGTGAAATAGTAAACAAAATCGTATACATTGAATGAGTAGTCAAGTCATATTGATAAAAGAACTTATCTTCCAGATCACTTATAAATGGACATAGAAGTACGTAGTATATACAATCTGAACTTGAATTCTTATGTTATCCCGAAGGGGTGGGACTGGGGCCACGATACCCCACAAGTTGTGAGAGCCTTACTTGAAACTGCGTGTTTCCGAACCTCCATACTAAAAAATGAATCCACTAACCTAGCGCTGCGCGTAGTAACCCTATAACGCACAACCTAATCCACGGAAGAGCTAGAAACATAAAAATGCACGTGCAATCACTACGAGAGCTAAAAAAATACGAAAATAAATAAACGAACTCATTTCTAAACGCAGGACGATGAACTCGTTTAAGGAATTCGGTCAAGGACGAAGTTTATTTACACCCAAATGCGTGCAGCTGCACTAGGGCTGTATTCGACGCGTTTGGGTAATATTATTACGTAAACTTTGCATGGCATTTCTTCAATGAAAAACTATTAATTTAAAAAGGACGTAGAACCCACGTAGTCAACCTTGGGGAGTAGCATACACTTTGATATTGTCAATTTGGAAAGGCCTTACCTAGCTCGACCGCTATGCGTACTCGCTGCAAAGCCATGGTCTTGGTCACCGATAGCCACCGCTCGATCAAAGGCTCGAACCACCTGCATCCATGTTGAAATGAAGAAAGAAAGAAAATTATAAATGTACATCACATTCAACATCTCAAAAATGGACGTACGTACAAATTAACTATAGGTACGAAAACCCTTTAATAACTTTCATTTGGTGAAAACGTTCATGACGTATTCCTATTAGCCCAAACACAACGCGGACTGACAGACGCGTGTTTTACTCACATGTATTTATACTATGTGATTTACACATAGATTGTGAACGCACGACCCTTTTGCTTATTAGCTTTGTAAAACACAAGGTTTCGTTCAAAGGGCTAGCGGTTCACATGTTTTCCTCATGGAAATCGATTGATGGAATAATTACTGAGATGGTACATACAGGGTACGGAATTACAGCCAATTTTTGTGGTTATGCGTTCCCATGCTCCATTACATTACCATTACAATGTGCGGATATCATAGACATCTAACAAAATAATAAAGTGAAAAAGGAAGTACATGATTATTTAATGGGTCTTTATGTATAAAGTATTAGTTTGAAATCAATTGTTAACAGTGAAGTTTTGTTTTACTCATGGTAAAAATTGTTGTGCGTTGTGGTAGTAGCGCGTATCAGTCTATTGAAAATTATGACTGGGCAAATCAACGCCTAAGACTTTGACAGACTATGAACTCCCTATCCCTATCCGCGCATACATAATCTTAATGAAACAACAACTCAAAGTCAAGTGTAAACACTTAACTCCTAATTACCTACAGCTGGCAATGACGTCCCGTGTAATACGAGCACAAACATTCACTGTTACACAACACTTGTAGAGTTTTTAATGAGCTTTTAACTTTATGAGCTTTAAGCTCAAGTGGGCACTTCTGACTTTATGCGTACTTATTCAGGGATGACGTTATTATTTTACTACTGAACTTGTTATATGAACTTCAGTGATCGATTTGCTTTGCTTATTGAAACATCAACTTCTGATTGGAAATAAAAATACTTACTTATATTTTTATTCCCTTTTAATAAAAAACTAGGCAAGTTTATTGTAGCTTCTTATCTTTGAAAGTTGGCATATGGTTCCATTTAATCTAAAGCTAGATATGTAAATGAAATGCTTATAAAAAGCTGTTGAATATCGTGGCGTCAAGCCAAGAGCTGCTCGCTGTTTCTAGAATACGTTAAGGCTGTAATCGCACTAATTGGCTAATATTGTGAACCGTTTTCATATGATTTGACACCATTGAATTTGGCCCCTTTCTTCAAGAGAAGGTATCATGCCAGTGGTTATGTTCACTGCTACTATTGAATGGCGTACAAAGAAGGATGTATTAGAAATACGTAGAACTTCCTTGATGGCGTAATAATACACAGGACACACACACACACATAATAAGTCTCGGCAGTATAATGACATTGGCATACTTAAAATCTGTTGATATCATATACTCATTAGTATATCCGCATTAAAATATTCATAAATCTGAAATATTGGAAAGAAATTGTTAGCGCATCCCTACTATAATTTAGAGATATAATAAAACTGAATAAAATAAGATCAGGACCCCTAGTACAAGTTTCGATAGTTTACTAAAACTTGATTCGTTTACGTTTTCTCCTTTTTCTCCCATACATTTCTCTGCAGCGCCCCTAGCGGACACGTTGATGAACTAAAAATGGCAGTACAAATTTTAAATGAATTCGCGCGTATTCACGTATTGGAAAACTCATACTAGGGGTACTGTATAGTCTTACATGTAAACGTCGAAGAGCTGTGGCGGCGGGTCATGCGGCGGGTACGCGTGCGGCGCGGGGCTCGCGGCCGCGCACAGCTCGCGCACCGCTGACAGCACTTCGAATGGAAGCGTTTTGGCTGACACCGTGCACACCGCTAGACGACCACCACACTTATTATCATCGGCCAGAAGGTACATCAACGTAACTGTTATAAAATAGGCGCATGATAGTGGCGTGCTCCACACCACAACGAATGCCTTTTGTATATTATACAAATAATTTCCGCAACTCGTTGCACCTGGTAGAGAATCGTTCTACACTTCGTCTTCCGATCGATACACGAGTGGCGACACTCGAGAACCTTTCTTTCGCAACAAGCGTTACACCTGCGAGTTACGTCTAGTCTGCTGGTTGCCGATTCTGAACTTATTGACGGCAAGCGACAAGTGTACTTATATAGTGTAGAGAGTAGACTCTATTGTCTATGGCATGGTATTTAAGTTGTTGTCTTGAGCACACAGGTAATGGATATAAAGTGGGTAGTCATTTTCTTACGACCTACCACTATAATATATAAGTTACATTATACCCTTTGTGACCTACTAGCTAGAGCGGACGTCTACTGCCTTACCTGCTGGCTGTCTTAGAAATCTAAAGTTAAACTTCCACAATTAGCGAAAGCACTGGAAGCTATTCTACGAAAGTTAACGCTGTGGTCAAAATAAAGATCATACATGTCCGTTTCTACAAGTGGAAAGCGAATGATATCGTTGGCGTGGCACTGTCTGAAACACCAGGAACCCAGGAACTGACTGTAGAGCCATCTATAAAATTACATTTGACACGTGATACGTTTTCATCACGAAGAAGAAAGGGAAAGAAAGGTTCTCGAGTAGCAACCACGGCCCGGAACTCCCCGCGGCATTCACCAGGTAGTCGGTCCACCTAGTGAAAGCCGCGGGAAGCCGATGGATGCAGGAGGCGAGCAGCCGTTCAAAGTGGTGCTCTCTGGGAGACCTATGTTCAGCAGTGCACGTTTTCAGGCTGTTGATGATAATTGTTTTCATCAGGGTTGTATACTCACATGTCCCGTTCGCTTCATCGTATGTTTCTACTTCCGCAACTCCGCACCACCCCTCCGACGCCCATAGCTCCACGCACTGCCTTACATCTTCTGTTAGCTATCACCAAAAGATACACAATAATATGTCTTATATACATATGCGTGAACCTTCAATGATGAATGAATGAATGAGTGAATGAATGAATGATTTATTCAGAAATTAACAAACATCTCTTTAAAGTACATATATGTTACAAACAGTGATTGCTGGTCCAAGATTAGTTACATCTTGGTACCCAAACTAGGATTGACCTGTAGAATGGTGTACCAATGCCCTCCGCCCGGTTTAGTTTAATGCACTATGTAGGTAGTGTACAAAAAACATGATACATCGATATTGAAGTCAGAAAATTTACCATGTGTAAGAGAAAATGAAAATGTCATATTTTTAAACCAGTCTTTATTTTTGAATTTGTTTACCAGATGTTAACATCTCGTTCGACTATATAGCAAATTAAAGAATAAAGGACGTTTGAAGGTTATAAGCTGGTCTCTAACTCTAGCACTGATGTAGATATATTAACCTACCTCTAGCATTACGGCATCCTCATTACAGGGTCATAAGTACGTATAGCTATAGATAAAATTATTAATATATGGGTCCCGGCGGGAACTAATGGACAGATTGTGTTGATTGATTGGTTAGTTCATATATAAGTATAGACCCAGATAACATAACACTAGTACATAATAGTAGTAGTAGGTATAAGGCTTTAAGTCATTCAGAATGCAGTGATATTGATTGAATAAATTAAGCATTAATATTGTATTTTTCAGCACTATGCAACGTTAGTCATGTCAGGGCGTTATTTATGCATGTTGAGAAATAGCAATTGTGGACACTATGCTGATGCCTGTAGGTACTTTATTATGACTACATAATTAAGGTTCTTCATCGGAAATACTATCAATAATACAAGGAAGATTACACATTAACATCATCATCATTAACAGGGTATACATTTACATATATATATTTTGTATTAGAAAGAGACCGATGTAGCTCTTAGGATTAGCCAGTTGAAATGGCAAAGGGCAGGCCACATCGCTCGTAGAACTGACAACTGATGGAGAAGAAAGGTTCTCGAACTGGAAGACGCAGCGTAGGCCGGCCCCCCACTAGGTGGACCGAAGACCTGGTGCCGCGGGGAGCCGATGGATGCAGGAGGCGAGCAGCTGCTCTAGGTGGCGCTCCCGGGGGGAGGCCTATGTTCAGCAGTGGACGTCTTCAGGCTGCTAATGATGATGATGATGATGATTATGTATTAAATTAATTAGAGAAAATCTTTCTGTTACTTAAATGGGCTAAAGAGGTATGTTCAGATAAATTTTATTAGATGAATGTGTCGATATAATTATATTTAGATGTATACATACTTAATTAAAAACGTTTAACACACAGCTTAAAGAACAGCAAAAAAAAATTGTACCGTCCTTCTCATTTCACAGACGTATAAAAGAAAAGATAGTATAATTTCCGGCTAACGCGTCCGACTTACCATTTTGTCTATCTGTGCAAAAACCACGCTGAAGTACGGCACGTTATTGGTCCTGAAACATTAAGGTTAACGTTATCGCTCCGAGTTTTATTGAATCGGAAAAAAGTATTGGGAAATATAAACATGGCAAGTGGCGAGGGACCTGGGGACTCTACGGTTTTTACTTCCTTTCCGGTTTCTCGTGACTGGATACGCGATACAATAGGTTTCACAAAAATATTATTTTTCCGCATCCGTTATGATTTAGATAAAATTTATCCTTGTGTAACAAAACGTAGTCAAGCTGTGTTTCGGCTTTACTTGATATTCGTGGACTTTATTAAAGCGCAGGTTTCAAAAGTCCGATAACCTTCCTTAAGTTAAGGCCTTTTTTATCAAAAAGGCCTTAATTCAACACCTTATTTCAATTGTATAATTATATTTGTTATTGCTTAATTAAAAAAAAAACAGTGAAAGACGTTGTCCTGGGATATAACAAATACTGTAAGATAAAAAGTGAACTACTTATTCACCTGTGTGATATCGCCTAGCCTAGATAGTCTCCATTGATCACCCGATAGATAATATTGATTCATTATTATTATACGATCGTGGGTATGAAAAATAATTTTGATGATTCATTAAAGCAGGTTTGTTATTGTTTCGTCTGTGATGACGGTGTTATCAGTTTCAATTACAAGAAGTACTATTATCTATTCGCAGAACTCTAAGTTAAACAATAAATAAAATAACAAATATTTCCAGGGAAATCCAATCAGCGTACCAAAAGCTTTCGTAACAGAGCAACAAAACAAGAACGACTTTCTATTTCCACAATAAAATCGTGCCTATTTTTATTTTACGCGTCGCAACTCCGTAAAGGCTAATAAAAAAACCGTAAAGGAACCTCCTGTACAAACTGATGGAAATACGCTCATATGTGATTGTCTTCAGCTGTAAAAATAAATAAATGATACTCGTTGTAAGTAATAAAATCATATGTGTAACAAAGCCATTTCATGTTTTATGGTTTAATTAAAATAATAATTTAATATAATTGCGGTAATCATTAAACCAATACATTATGACTTAAGATAACCTGCTAGAAATTAGTGAGAGTTGACCTGACAAAATAAAGATAAGAGTACTAACAAATACGATAGTGTATGTGATGGTAATATGAATGATCAGCTCACGTTTCAAAAAGCGGATGGTAGTACGTGAGCCCCTGTTGCAAGTCGATCTGCACGAGCGTGATGAGGTTGACGAGGTCCTCGCCGCGCTCCGACTCCGTGTCCTGCGCACACAGCGCTTCGTACCACTCGGCCGTGCCCTTGCGGAGCGCACCCACTATCTCCGTTCTAACCAAACAAGTGAGAAATCAAAGTTATATCAAGTGCTATAAGTTAGAACAGAGTATTTCTACATTTTTAATAGTACTAGTACTTAGATAGATTCTTCACACTCTTTGTTCACACCAAGGTAGCAAAAAATTCAGCAAGACAACTGATTAATTACAATGGACGGTCTTATCACTCAGCATCAATATCAGAAATATCAATGAGCAATAGAGGGCGTGCTACGGAATCATGGGATGCTTACCGTGATTTGCATCATTTTCAGATGTAAGTAGTGAACAACCGTGAATGTTTAAAACGTGTATTTTCTTCTAGTGATCAGTGTCGATGGATGGCACGATATTTGCTAAAGATATATTTATATTCTATTTCATATCTAGGTCTCATTGGTTATTTATTATATTAATCAAACACTCCTTTCGTCAAAAACATTCGTTTCGTGATTTGCCAAAATACGTAATAGGTAAGTACACGGATATTACTAAAACTTTATCCATGTAATAAGCATGCGGTGGTATGGAATCAAGAACCAACTTTATGGTTGGCTTGCAAACACATATATTATATTTAATTAACGATGATTTTTGATCTGAAATCTAGTTTTGAATGTTTTCTGTTATATTATTTGTTTTACAAACAAATTAAGGCGTGCTCTAGCGAAAATTATGATCATTATTTTATTACCTTGTACTTAGTAGACCTAATTTTTTTATATCTTTATGGTTGCAAACACATATATTATATTTAACGATGATTTTTGATCTGAAATCTAGTTTTGAAAGTTTTCTGTTATATTATTTGTTTTAAAAACAAATTAAAGCGTGCACTAGCGAAAATTATGATCATTATTTTATTACCTTGTACTTAGTAGACCTAATTTTTTATATCTTTATGGTCTTGGTGGACGGACAAGGTCCTTGCCGCGGCTTGTCATAAAAAAGTTGTAAACACGAGGTTCGCCTTGCATTAATTCGTAGATAAACTAGGTAAAGCTCATTTTCATTATGAATATTAGGTAGACGTGCCTGGGTATAATATAGGCTGCCCTACGCGTGTGGCCTAGACTATACAAACATTTTTCAAATTTCAATAAAATAAAGGCTTGTCACCATACTTCTGAAGGTTATTTTATTATTGAGATTGTTTACTTTAGGTTTAGCTTTAATAATTTATCATTCAAGATACCTTTCTTCTTCCAATCAATCGGGAGACTGGAATAATGCCTTATCATGGGGTCCCATCAGGTACAAATGAAAAATAGCCCGAACGTGAAAAAAATATAGTGTACACGATGTCGTGAGCGTTATTAATTAGTGTCCAATGTATTCATTTAGCCCAAAACTTCACCAACACTCAATAAATCTTGCATTGTGCAGAAATAAAATAATTCGTAATAATAAAATAATTCGTAGAGTTATTCCGTTGTATAGGATGAGGCATCTGTAATGTAGGTATTATATTATCTGGGGCCTTATCTTGTTGTTTGCAAAAAAAATAAATTTTTGTTTTGAAAATATATGGAGATTTATATGTTCTTATTCTCTTACTCTCAAACAAAAGAAAGCTGATAATAAATACGGTTAGTTGTTTTCCTAAGACAAAATAAAATAGAGAGTAAAATAGTATACAGTACTTATATTGAATTTTGATACAATTTGATACATTTCAAATCGAACGTTTACAAATTATCAAACAAACCACTCCACAATCATGAAATATTCAAACGGAAGGTTTCTTATTTGACATAAAATTCCAAGAGATTAAAATACATTTTATTAAAAGGGTATTCGCCTTACCGGATTTCTTTGTTGAAAGGACAGCATCGCCAGAACGCTTTCATTTGTGAAAGCTGACTCAAACAGCGCAGGAGAAATTCCAGCCTAAAATCAAAGTTTCTTATTACTTTCATTATAAAGTTTGTTTTTATAGAATTAGGTAGTAGGTAAGTAATGTTTGTGCCTGAATCCACCTTCACGTTTAATACTGGCAATGGTTCAATGATAAACAATAAAAATTAAAATAAGTTCGTAAGTTCGTTGGTAAGCGTATCACTTTCATAAGAAGTTTTGTTATAAAATATTCTTAATTCATTAATTATCCAAATGAGTTTCTCCTAGAAGGAATAATTTAAAGAGCTGGATTATGCAGGGGTAGAATAAGCATGGCTACGCGAACGAAGTCGTGAGCAATAGCTATTATTCCATTAAATTTTCAGTGACATCTGGCTGGAGTACACCATAATTAATGTCGCTGAAAAGTGGACCTTCTCTTGCGTTTTCTTTCCTTGATCAATTACCCGTCACTTTATAGCCCCTCAATTTCTTTACCCAGCTATTATATAGTAAGATTTAGAGTCTGTAATAGATTTTATAATTTGTTAAATGAAGGTCGCCATTTACAACGGAGTAAAGTAATACCAAGATTGTGATTAAACATTTGTTCCATTCCAGGTCGATTTCAAGTTTGGCAGTTACAAGCTCTTTCGATTTCGATGTTATGACTAATACCGAAGTTTGGATTTAAGATCAATAATCAGGGTGTACTTTATTCTTTCAAACGAGTTGTATAACAATAGAAATGACAGAGACAAGAATAAACAAAATTATATAAATCTAAAGAGTTTTATCTTATTTACTAATATTATTGATGCAGAAGTTTGTTTGTATACATATATATATATATATATATATGTGTGTTTCAACTCAGTGCTGAATGCTCACATGTCTTGGAACAAGAACTAAATAATAAGTTTTTTATTTAACAAAATTCTGTTACGTGGCAGCGTAAGTGAAACCAAAACACTGTAAAAACTGAAATAACACGTAAAAGTCTGTTGTGATTATTTGTTACATATTGTTGCTGTTATGGGCGGCCGTGTTGCTTAACATCAGGTGAAAGACGAGCTCGTTACCTCATTCCTTCTCATAAAAAAAAATGTGACAAAAATAAGTGATTTTAATAACAAGACACATAACACACATATATCTAAAATGTTACTACGGAAACTATGTGTTAAGGTGTCTACTAACTTGATAAGACTGTTAGCGTGCAGCACTGGGTACAGGTCGCGGTGCAGACGCAGCTGGTGCAGCGCTCGCTCCACGAACTCTCCGAAGCAGTCCGCGAGCCAGCGCTCTTCGTCCCGCGATGCGCCCGCGCCGGAGTCTCCACTGCCACCGCCCGCGATTGCTTCGCTCGCACACCACGCCTTCTCCAGCTCCATCAGCAGTTTGTTCATATACCTGACAATAACAGCAGACAATGACAAAATACATAAATAACGCCCAACGATCACCTACATAGATCCTGGACCCTAACCAAAATTCCTGGGACCCAGAAACTAAGACCATGGTCCCACAACACCCAACCAAAGAATACATATTAGCGATCTTTTTGTTGTGCTTATTCTGTCGTGGGAATAGAATCCACCGCCTCCGGGTCAAGGGTCGATTTGCTCAACCACCACACAACAAATGGTGTCGATTGAACAAAATGTGACATTACCGAAGAAAAAGTTTTTAGGCCAGGCATTTATTATTAATAAATAATAATAAAATAAATAAACTAAAAACTCAATAGCACTGTCTCTATTAGGATCTTTCAAACTGCGCAGTACCCTGCTAGTACCAAGTACTTACAACACGCGTACGCGTAGCTCTGCTACGAGTGTACGCGTAGATCAGCTACGTATTGGCGCGTAGACCCACCTCGCATCTACGCTTAGTTCCAATACGCGTGTGCGCGTAGATATCCTACGCGTCTACGCGTGTGCACGTGAGCTTATTCAAACTCAAGTATAAATAATTTTAATACTACGTGTGAGTTTGTTAGTTTCGCCATGTAAGAACTTTACTGAATATAATATGTACTTGTGAACATGATTTAATAATTTTAGCAATTACTTTGACATTTATTTAATAAAATTATAAGAACATTTCCCGACATTTTCTTCTCTTTTTAGTTAACAACAGGATAAAAACTCATCAAAAGAAGACGCTGTGAAAAGTCGTAGGCCTTGCCTTTGTTGGGGAAAGTAATAATGCAGCTCGAATTATTCTGAGCTCCAACTTTAGTCGCACACGGCGTCGGATTAAAAATTCCAAAAAAGTTTTGACGAAATTTCAGATGTAAGATACTAAAAGAAAAATAAAGGCGAGTAACTCTCAGCTTTGTAGGTTATTCTAAGCCTAAAGGGTTTCAAGAGATGTACGTAGAGCAACGACCCAACCGTAGGTAAGTATCGCTTCACGTATGTGTGGTTTGGGACTTACATAGACGGGCCCGATAGCTCAGTTGGTAGTATCCCTGCCTTCTGAACTGAGGGCTGTGGGTTCGATTCCTTCCTACCCAGGACAAACCTAAATGTTATGAACATATATGTTTGTTCTGCGTCTGGGTGTTATATTGTATTCTATGTATGTATTTACAAACAAAAAAGTATCTAAGTATTATATCAGTTATCTGGTTCCCATAGTACAAGCTATGCTTAGTTTGGGGCTAGATGGCGCTGTGTGAAATATCCGCACATATTTATTTATCTATTTACCTTTATAAAAATACTTAAGTATATCTATGTATAAAGTATTCTTGCTGACCAATTTCCATGAAACAATAATACCGGAAACGATACTACTTCACTTTTATTAAACTTATACTTATGGTTGAGCACAGTGTAACAATTGACGAGGCAGACGAGTGAGACTACAGCGCGCTGACGTCATTCGTATGCCTTGTGTACTAATCACATAGTTTCACTTATCTACAGCTTTATACTTAATCCTGCAACATTTTCACTACTAATAGTGCAAAGCCAAACGAGTTCTACTTACTTAGGATCAAGAGGAGCGTCACTATTGAGGCGGCAGGCAGCCGCAAAGCGTGCGATGGAGGCTTGCAGCGTGCTGAGGTCTCCCTGTATAGCGTGCTGATGCAGCAATGTCTGAGCTGCAGGGCACAGCTCGCCTTCAAAGGCCACGGCCTCACTGCCCCCGGCCTCGCTCGCTTCTGCACCTTCTGGGCCTCCTACGGCTCCCGTGACTCCTGCCGTCTCCACTTCATGTGCCAGAAGCACCCCGAACAAACGCTCGTGTTGACGCACCTGGATCATGTTTACGCTTAAAATGTCTCCAATATAATCAACATATTACAATTATTAATGATAACACATACTGTGATACTATCTGTTCATAGACTAAGATAAGGTCTTCTCACCAGGAAGGCCTTATCTTTGCTCCGCCCTAAGTTACTGACCGACCAAGTATTTACCTCATCAGCATTGAGCAGCTTCGCGAGTCAGCTCAGTCGTCAGTAAGCGGCTATTTAAAAACAGTTCTGGAAATAGCGGATGTAACTATACCTGTTTCACTACTATCATACCTTGGATATATTGGTGAGAGCAATAAAAAAACAATGTTGTAAATGTTTCGTCTCCCTTTTTAAATGATCCGAGTAGTAACATTTTATGGGTGCCAGCAAATAGCAGTGGTGTTGCTGACGTACCACGTAACATTCGCGGTTAATCTAAACATAATATTATTTTTTAAATGCTCAGTGACTATATAGTATGATATCTTGGCTATGCGTTTTGCTACTTATGGTGAATGCAGGTAACATGGTGCGGTGCATTATCAGGTGGACTATTATTTTTGCTTTTTTAGTCCTTTTTCATAGGATTCCGCTGAATGTAAATCCATATAGCTAAACAACCTATGTAGACAGATGAAGACTTTTCAAAATCTCTACCAGCAAAAATATGGTTTCCACAAAATTTTCAAGGACAACAAACAAAATATGAGTATATGAAAACCAGTGGAGTTAGACCATTACTGGATATAATACGCTGAATAAGTATGATAGGATAGAACGATACCCACACGATATTATATATAAGATATTAAGGAACTTGATCTCATATATGCTCTGTTATCGGTTATAACTATACTACATAATATTATGTTCTGACAGCACGTAGCATAACGACTGTCAACTGTTACAATAAAAAAAAACTAATACTTATATTTACCACGAAAAAAGTGTACTAAACTTAACATTAGAATTGTTTAGGGGTGGTTAGCTCACGCAGCGAAACATGTATTGGACGTAAATAAACCTTTACTAGCGTGGATATAAATAGAGCGATGTTGTATCTGATCCACCGGCTATGGGCTGTTAAGCAAACAAAAGTGGCAATATGAGCCAAAATAACAACGAAGGCGACGGAGCGTGCGCGACATGTGCCCAGCCTTTTCGATAGCGTTATATTCGTTGCCGCTACACAAAGGCCCTATACATAGCGACTAATGGCTCGTTGCAAAAAGCCAATAAAATCTTTTATGTACGGTGCAGTACCTCGCAGATTAGCAATATTGGCCGCTAGGTTTGCTTTATTATACGCATTAAAGCTTGGCCGTTATGGAAAAGCCCCATATGAAGAAGTCGTTTCTTATTTAAAGACTTTCCGGTACAATAAGTACTAAGTATTTGGTTTGGGTATGGGTACAACTATTTCCTGTTGACTGTTGATAAATTATATTTATATCATGTTGTCAAACCATCTACAGAGCGTTTTCAGATTACAGTAACTTAGACAAATCAACATTCGTCCAAGGTTGATCAAAAGAGTGGTGACGTTCAATCTCAATAATTAGCGGATTTAGTCTCACGATTTCCAACTTGAGTTATGTTGTAGATTGTAGCCGTGTAGCGGCCAATTATAATTTTGTTTGTTTTAGCAATACAGCTAAGTTTGGCAGGCGAGTTGAATTTCTTTTGCAAATGATTATAATACCTCTTATAAGAATTTCCATATTGAAAGCTATAGCTGCACCTTCATCATAAGGTGAAATCCAGCCTTGGTTCTGCGAAGTGTACCTGTTGCCAGTTATCGTCATCATGCCTGCTGGCCTCGCGAGCCGAGAGCCACAAGCGCAGGCGGATGCGGCCCTGCACCGACGAGCGCTGCGAGCGCGCCTCTAACTTGTACCACGCCTCCACGCCCGTTGATGGAATTTCGCGTAGCGGGATGTTCACACAACCTATTAAATAAAGGCACAGAATTATGTATAATTGTATATAAGTTTCATGATATAGGTGTTATTGCTCTATGATTAGAAATATATAAAACTAAATTTTCTAAATTTTTTAAAGCCCTAATTTTTTGATTATTATGTAAATATTTTCTAGGAACAAAACCTCTTAATAGGAAAGGTCTTACGCTTAAAATCCCGTTATTTTGCCACAATCTGTAAATAAATAATAGTTATAGTAGTAGAAGTAAAGTCAAAACATTTTTACTATGAATTGCTTTAGGTATAGGTATAAAATAAGCTTTTATGAAAATAATTTATGTGTGAGTGCAACGGGCACCGGTCTGCGAACCAATTAAGCGCACGAAGTACGAGGATCGATGCTAGACTAGAGCATTGGGTATTATTAAAGGTTTTCAGTCCATTTTATATGGGTCGGCTTTGGACGAAAAATCAGATTTAGATTCAGATTTTTATTGCTTCCATAGTGTACAATAGGTGGAATATAATATTAAGTCTAGGTTCATATGGACCCCGTCGGGCGCAGCAAAATTTGGAACGAGGAGGGCTTAGCAAAAGAATCAAAGTGATCAAACAAAATCAGAATAGTGAGGTGCATATTTTCTAAGAATTCCAGTAAAAATAGTAAAAACGTGAATAAGATTCTCTATTAATATTAGTTCTTAATTCACTATAGGGCTGATCTTATTCTAAGGTTAAATAGAGATATACCTACCTGACCGTTATCATGTTGTATTAGAAAAACATTCGACTTCCTTGGGCTCTAAACACTGACGTCACTTGGTAAAACCGTTTTTCTGTGGGATACCAACTCAAAAGTTACGTCACAGCCAGTGTGCACGCTCTAGGAGGTGAAAATAGGTTGGTTATCCGATTCAACACGACCGAGTTGATAAATTAGATCGAGCATCCACCCGTCCGCATGCACGAGGCCTATAATCCCGGTAAATTCAACGTTATTTTGTGGTATATGGGTTCCGCATCCAAATAATTTCTACCTCGAATGAAATCAAACACCGAGCGGCGCATTTTGACGTGTAAATAAATATTGAATGAGCGCTCCCGTCCATCAATCTTATTATATCCAATTTTTTTCGACGCGACTCTCATTTTATCCCATTGCCGTGAAAGGATTTCAAAATGTCAGCATCGTAAAACAGGCTTTTGGGACAGAGATGGATTATTTCAGCAGAAGGGACGCGAGGAAGGTCACTTGTGTGATCTCCTCAAAAGGAATACGAATTGAATTAATTTTCGTTTAAAGTAGACAGCATATTCATTTTATGTCGACAGCATTTTTACGTTTTATGAAACGGTCACGACCCTACCTCACAAGCATAGTATAGCCAACCACAAAGGTTTAAGCATTTTTAGTACAGCTATACGTACCCATGCCCTACGTATTGACGTCATATCATAGTTTCTACATGATTACACCGATCCAATGAATGATAATGATAATAATGTTATCAGCGCAAAGGTAAACAGAGTTTATGCGAACCTAGGTCAAAGAACAATAATTACATACACTGAGAATTAGGACACTTGCTCAGGTACCTATAATTGTACCCTCTCCTGATATTACCTACAATTCAAGTAATGCAAGCATGCTCCAACGTCGACCGCGTCATCACTTACCATCAGGTGGGACCGTGGTCAAATTTTAGCCTATCGTTAACAACTTTTTTTTTTTAATTATACCTTGTATCGACCTTTAAATATTATACCGGCCGCAGCACAACGTAGAATACCTATGTATTCGCGGCTAATGTGGGATTATTTTGTTAGATAATACATTTGATCACAATTCATACCGCATACTACATTCAGCATTCAACTATTGCAACAAAAGGTTCTGTTCTACAAAGTGCAATACTATGAGTTTTCATTACATAAATGGTGTTCCTATTGTCTAACCCAAATTAAACTTTTCACAATTTAACATTGGTAAGATGAAGGTGTTCATTTCAGGCTATTGATGATGATGATGATTGGTAATATAAGTAATCACGTGAGTAAGTTCACCTGGCCTGGCTGAGCCTAGGTGTACGTGAAAATTCAACAACATTTTAATTAAAGCACATAAATGAAGCCAAGTTCAAGCCAGTTCTCGCGCCTATTTGTGAACAAAGCTAATTAAGTTTGCCTTTTGTCTATTTCGGGAGCGCAACCACATTCGCTGTAACTGTACGTCTCACGATTAATTGGAATGATTTCAATCGGACTGACGCACATTCATGAATGAGGCTTCGTTTTCAATCAACGTTATTTTACTTACTCGTTATTGTTACCATCCCACGTATAGAATGGAAATGGACCACAGTCACGCCATGTCCATGCACTAGAGATTTCTTTTTTACTTTTGTTACTACATCAATACTCCATCACAGTCAGTGAAATGTCTACTTCGAGTAACAAGTAACGGAGATGAGGCATCGTATTATTTTAAATATAGTCATGTTATGCTCATAACTATTATTGGTCATACAACTCTGAAGCTCACTCTACAATTTAATATTCATTACCTACTAAGGCATTCTATCCTTTACCTTAATCCGTTTATTTTAGTTATTAGAAGTCAATCGTGTTTAGGTTGTTTTAATAAAAGATGTTGAGCAGGTGTGTTTGAGTTTCGATATCACAACCCTCTGGGGCGGAGGGACACCTTCTTGTCAAGAGCAATACTTTATTATTTTTCTGTTTGGACCCATGTCATCCCGTAAAAGATGTAATGGAATTCCAGTGACATGTGTAAACGTAAAAATATGAATAATAATTTGTTTCCCTTTTTTGTGTTAAGTCTACACATTCCAAACACCAGGGACGGTTTCTAGTCCTATCCTAACACTGATATAAGAATTTTAGTAATAGGTTCTAATTCTAAATGTTACCGAGGAAGTCATCCTGGCTGCCTTGGCGTGCGCTCTGGCAGACCTGCTTGAAGAACCGTCCGAGGCCACGCACGCCGCGCACCTCGTTCAGCCGAGATACGGCGTCCATCACCGAACTCTCGTCGTCGTGATCCCAGATGTCTAGGTGCAGCACGTCGGATGATATGTCGTCGATGTCGCTGGACAAACAACGAAATCGACAATGCGTCGTGATTTCTTATAGTGTGAATAGCATGCGAGGCTACATTACTTAGCTTAGCATAATGTAATAAAAATTGCATGGCAACATCAAGCATGTATTGTTTAAATGCGACACACTCTATGCACGAAATAGACGATTTGAGACCCAAATAAAAAATGTTTAGGCAGTCCTATAAAATAACAAGAATACGATAAAAAATAACGCCAGCTGCTACTAATGATATTTTAATGAACCTTCTGCTGTAAGTAGATAAATGTGGTTTCTGTGTAGGCCGAGTATCTACCGTGTAAAATTATAGGGATCGGAAAATTAAGCTCACGAAATTGTGAAAACAGAGATTTGTGGTATAGAACAATAATTCATTTGTAATGGCTCCTTGGTCTTAATTTCCACATAAACTTTACAATGGGCTCGAGGAAAGGTTTATGAATGTTTTGCCCATTGTCCGTACCACTCGTAAACAATTAAACAGGAATCGACACCCAAGTTGAAGTTTATACGTTTCGAACAGATAAGGAAACCCTTTGCCAATATACACAACCTTAATTTCTATTCAATCAATTTGGAACTTTCCAAACAAAACACTCCATTGTTTGTTTATCGAGGGGTCTATACAACGAACTAAAATTAAGGCCCACATTATAATAAAATTATGTTAAAAAACATTAATTATTGCAAACGAAATAACTTTTAAATAGGTGTAGGTAATTATATCTCAGGAGTCCCACCCAATTCAACCGATTATCAACAAGACAAAAAATATCCATTAAAAAGTAATATACGCTTTACGACATAAACCGGATTGAGAATTGTGATCGTGATAGCCAGTGTTAATTAATGGTAGGTAGAGTAGACCACGCTCGCGTGCTTTATAGATTATAGGACATTCTATAGATACCAGTGGCTGAAGTTCGCCTTTATATTCAGCCTATTTTGTTCATCGGACGGTATGACCTTCTTTCAAAAAAGTTTGAACATTACCTACCTTTTACCTTGATTCCACTATACCTAAAGAAGTAAATGGGATATTGTTGTTCTTGAGTGTTGGACATGCTAGTTTCTTGTGTAACTCACTGAAGTGATTAATCTTGTAACAAGCATTACCATTCAGCTGATATTTGATAACATAGTCCCCAAAATTGTTAACAGATTAATTTTTAAGTACTTTAGTATAAGACACTTACAATTTAAAAGTCTCGTTCCACTTGGGTGAAAGCGTGTGCGGTCTAACGCTGGTGGCTCGAATGTATCGAGCAGGCAGCCGGCCGAGGCTGTCGCGCTGTTGACGGCCGTCGCGCCTCTTGAAGCTCAGCCGGAAGCCGTGCTTGCGACCCTCGTCCTCGGAAGCTCGTGGTGAAGCGGGCAGTGAGGCGGGCTGGATGCCCAGCATGCAGTACGGGTCGCTGTACCCTATGTACGTAACATGAAATCTATGCCCGTCTGTACTAACGTTCCAGTTTTTAAGTCCGTAGATGTCTCTCCAGGACGTACCCATAGATTTAGGATGTGTAAAGAAAATATTCTAGGTGTATGGACGTACCCCAAGAAAGCGTTATCTTTTAGATTCCGCCGTCAGCGACTCGATATTGAACGGGCATACATTGTTATTCTATTGTTAAATATCTCAAATGCTGGTATTCCAGAGGTTAACGAAGGTACGGCCTAGTCCTAGAGAGATAAGTGCGAACTTAGGAGTTATGAACATTAGTGCATTATGACCATATTAAATAAACCTTGTTTGGAGAGCGAACAAATAAGGTTTTTGGCTTGTCACGCTACGATGTAATACTAAACAGTTACTTAGCATCTTAATAGAGAAAACACTAAAATTGTGCAAATAACAAGCGATAAAATTAATTTATATGAGGATGTAGGTACAAAACTCACGCTCCATTACGTTTTGTGAAATAACATACCGTACGTAAAAGTAAAGTAACATCCATTATTCCACGCCGAGAAATCCCTCGCAAATATATTGTAGGTACGAATTTAATATGACAGAGCATTAAAATTCACCTTTCACCGTTATTTTATTACGCCGCTCGGTAGAGTTGCCGAGGTAATACGTTTTGCAAAAACATAATTGAATACCGAACAACTTTCCAAAACATTTGCAAAGCTGTCGAAACAAAGTTCACCCGGAATAGAAATTTGATTCCAACTTTTGGTTTGCTGCATTCATTCTGCTTCTGCAGGAAATTCTCTATAATCTTGTTGTTCCGCGGCGGAGCAATATGAAAATGTATAGAGCTGCGGTGGGTGGCTATGTTTAGAAGCAAAGTTTTCTTTTATGTGACGTGACAGTGTTCTGGCACTTGACGTATGACGTGGCGCGGAAAGCTTTTTACGTCAGCGTTTGCAAAGCTAAAAGCATCGCGCGTAACGAGCGCCTGTCTATTGCTTTTATGTAATTCAATAATAATTTCCCGTTTTTATTCAACCATTAGGCTTTATAGTTTCTATTCATCACGAAACATTAGTTCAGACACTTGCTACGGCTTACGAGGCCATGGGGTGAATGTTTGTGTCAGTTTGTGTATGGAAAACGCTTTCAAAGGCCATTTGGATCAGTTTTTTTGTGATATCATTTTTTAGTCGTTAATTGTTAATTCAAACATTTTTATGTATCAAACCAGCTAGAGCAACCTACAGTTTAGTATCCAAGGAGCAATCATGTCTCTAATTTTCGGCCTAAACAAATCCACTGCTAAGAGAGCGCCACTTTGAGCAGCATTTCGCATCCTGCATTCATCGAGTCCCTGCACTTTCACCAGATCGTCAGTGCCCCTAGTGGGGCTGGCCTACGCTAATAAATAATACGCGGTTCGCATTCGCCATCACTCGAGAACCTTTCTTCTCCATCGGGATTTATAATATTATAACAGCTGTAACGTAGGTCTTCCAAAAAAGAAAGAAATAAAAAAGGATGTTTACCGTTAGCATCCTTAGCCTCGAGTCCATCAGCCTCGAGCACGGAGCAGCCGAGCACAACGGTGGGCGGTCGCTCGCTGCCGGCCGCTCGCACGGCCCGCGCGTGCATATCAGCCGTCGCACGGAACGCTCGCTTGGCGTACTCGATCACCTCGTCTTTGTACGCCGTGAACTGCCCATCGGGGGCTGGTGCCCCTACTGTGTTCTCGATACAGTATAGCACCTTAACAAAACAGAAAATAACATATTATTTTACAATACTTATCGGAGTAAGTTTGACTTGAAGTGGAATTCGTATACTGAGAGTTGATACCTCCTAAACACCTGTCATATTCTATGTATATTGGAGTACCTTATTATCTGATAAACTTATCTTTGCCGTTCAATGCAAGTTAGTAGGCACCTACATATGTACAGCCAGCTACAGTTGGTTGAGTGAAAACGGCTCCCAATATAGCTTATTTCGTGTGATACGGATTTTGAATTCCTCCACTATTATGCATTGAGCACTCGAAACTCCGCGATTTTTTATAAATATCAATTTAATCATTTTCGTGTTCGTGTTTCCGCCAAAAATTCAACTTGGTAGCTAATAAAAACAAATGAACATGACATCTCATCAACGTTAGCGTTTATATTCTCTTTGGGCATGACCAACAAATTAAAAAAAAACACGATGTCCATCCACCAAGGAAGTTCTATGCTAGATTTTAAACTTCCACGGTCACTAACATTATTAACATATATCCCGTTAATAAACAATATGTTAGTAAGTTCAATGCTATCAGAATATACTATTGCAGTTCGTTGATGACCTCAAAATATTTATCATCGGCAATGATTGTTTTTCTCAATTTCTCTAAAAAGAGAAGTAACAATTTGAATTTAAATATAGAATTAGGGTCTACACAGAGCAAAAAAAACGCTTCCTCTCTACAGCGAAGCGTCATTTGTTTCATAGCTCTGTGGGGTCTAGGACCTATTTATGTGATCCCAAGTTTAGGCATTGACGGTTAGGCAATCTGCTTCTTAGTCAATTCACGTTTTAGGCAATATGCTGCAGTCATTAGGCATCTTTCATTTTACGCAACGCTCTCAAAACCGATACTAGGGTGATACTTTATTTATTTATTTCATTTCAGAGTTGACAATACAACCCATTCTTGTCTATAATAACGTGTCTAGAACGCAGATTAGAGAGATAACAATCGACTATCATGTAAGTACATCTTTGATGGGGGAAATAAGAGGATGTGGCATAAAGCTAACTACACAGAATATGAGTCATGAGGTCAACTTCGTTAAAGAATGGACAAAAATAGTCGCATTTCATTTTAGCCAATATCATTTTGAACGTGCTAAAAAGAGACAAGTATTCCGTTTCAACTTTCATTTTTGATAATAATTTGTCTCTGACGTCACTTGAGACCGCCCTGCGGCAAAAATTCCGCCATGTTCTGGTGGTATTTTGAGCTAGTACGTCAGTCGTCAACTGTCAAATTCAGTATACAATGGGGCGGAGTGGGGCGGAGTCGGCACCATATTGTGATGAAAAAGTGCCACACGTCACGTGATCATGTTTCACATCCTCTTACTTCCCTCATCAAATTTATGTTAATTCACCTCAAAGTTCCTAAGGGCTTTGTAATTAACTGCACCTACAAATACAAATAACTCTATATTGAACTACTCCCCGACTACTCCAATCCCCGTGGCCCCCGTCCCGGAGGACCACGAATACGATTAAGTAGGTACCTAAATAAATTAGTAATCACCAAAGAATTCGCCCTATAGACATAAGTCAGGTACCTTGATTTCTCGTTCCAAATATACACTTAGGTACTTAACACATTCAATAAACATGTTACAGTAATGCGTGACCATTATGCTGTAGACACATTTGTAAAACAGGTATTTTTCTTCGTTTATTTCTTACGCTACCTTTGCAAATGGACCAGAGCCCAGAGAAATGGCTGACGTGAAGGAATGTTTGTAATAATGTAAGGCGGTACGGTAACTTACTGAGGCTCAGCGCTGAGGCCTCGATTCAACCAACTTTTATTTGAAAATAGAACGGAAATATGAAAATAGAACGGAAATAGCGTCATCCTTTCTGCAAAAGGCATGGGATTTTTCGGTAACTTCAAGACATTATTATAGATCATCTTATTGTGGTACCTACATAACTCTTACAGCGCGTAGTAACTTGGATTAGTTAAGTACTCCAAGTTTTGTCTTTTTTGTCATTGGAATATCGAACTCGATCGAAAAAGACAAAAGCCGATATATCCAATCTAAAACTGCAACACATTTAGTAATATATGCCGTAGCCATACAAGCCAAGTATACATGCACAGTACTACAATTACGTTTAGTGCTTAGTGACTATAATTATTATGTTCTTAAATATGAGACACATTAATTCGCCGTATAAAGATCACAAAAGAAAAGCAGGCTACAATTTCTATTCAAGGCATAAACCGCCACAGAAGATAAAACCAAGACAAATTGTCGTTTCCGAGTGCGATTTTCTTTTCATAGGGCTTTGAATTACTTATTTTTACTCCAGCTTAGACTATGTGCAAAATAAAATTGTAAAAGCTATATAATATTCTATTATCTGAATATAAGTACCTACTATAGAACTTCCTTGAATGCTAAGTACAGAATCAAAGCACTGTAGGTAAATGCAGTGCTCTTGATTTGATTGTAACAACTTACACTTTTTATCATCCACCCGCATCTTCAGTCTACCCGTGAAAATGGTGCATGTAACTGTGCCGAAATATCGGGAACACAAAAATGATTCTAATCACGGTAAATATCCCGTAAGTACTATTAAAAACGTGGTAAACAACCGTGAAAGTTTAAAACAGTGTTTTAAAAACTTACAAATTATACTCAATTATTAATAAGTAATTTTTCTCATAAACTTTTTCGGCCCGCCCCGCACTAGGTGAAAGTCGCGGGTACCCGATGGATGCAGGATGCAAGCTGCCACTCAAAGTGGCGCTCTCTGGGGGAGGCCAATGTTTAGCAGTGGACGTGTTGTTGATGATGGTTTTTTCTCATTATAAGTAAATACTTACCTTAGTACTATGATAATAATTATGAACTTCGACGGTCTCGCTGTATCGTATAGTTATCATACAATTCCTATTGTAAGTTTTATATTAAAATGCAATATGCAATGACCGTCGGAAAATGGAAACCAAAGTTCTATACCGGGGTCGAGCGCGCTTGTTTGCATTTTGTTGTACGCCTCGTTTGTTTTGTTTCCTTTGTTATTGTTGTTATTGCTATTTGTGTTTGCAATATCAAATGAAATTCCATATCGTTATTTTATCATTTATTTATATTTGTGTAGAATATCCAAATATGTTATTTTCATTCACTGCATTGGAACTGTTTGGGATAAAACAGAATACAGATAAATGTAGCAGCAATACATGCATTAACATTTTAGAGCATACTGCATTTTTGAGATAAGATTATGCAGCTGTTCTTTATTGAGGTGGGTGTAAGGATAGTGCGTTGTGTTATTCATCTTTGTAGAAAATTCAGAGGTTTGTTTAAGCACCCCAGTTTAAGATCGTGCTTTAGTGCTACGTGCACAGCTAATAGGCATGATGACTAAATTTTTATTTTTGATAAATTAATTATATTCCTCAAAAGATAAATATTTGTGAAAACAAAAATTAAATATCTCAAAAAATGACCAAGTTAGCATTTTAAAAACCGGATTAGAAAGATATAGCTCAAACGGCCAGTGACGTCAGAGGAAGTTCGTTATAGTACCTCATTACTAAGCTGTGGTAGCTTTTCATACAATATATTTGGCACATGACGTCACGAGTAGATTTTTCATAGTAGTTCTGTTTCGCAAGAAAGGGACAGGAGATGCCTCCTGTAGAAACTTTAAAAGCTTATTACTCCGTGATTTATAGAAAAAAAAAAAAAGCGCAAATACTTGTTCTGTGTCTGGGTGTTGTGGGACCATGGTCCTCGTAGTTCCTGGGTCCCTAGATACAGGGAATCCTAGTTAGGGTCCAGGATCTATGTATGTGATCGTTGGGCGTTATTTATTTATTATTATTTATTTATTAATTTACCGATTTTGCTTATTTTTCAATTATTGCATTCATTTTTAGTCTTCTTTATGAAAGTAATATTTACTTGTTCATATTTAATAGTGGTCATCATGCCTATTCGGTAAATTCTACGACCATTTTAAATAAGTTTTCTTAGTAAGTTTCTAGCGATATACCTCTACAATAGGTAGTTTGTTTTCGATTCACCCTATTGGGCAGGCTAGTCATGAGACCATACTTACCGTCTAGTCTTTCGTAACAATAGGTACAGTTTCGTAAGCTGCGCAACACCCCGATTCCCAACCGAACCCAACAAAACCGTTTCGATTCGAAATTAATGCCCTCCGTCTCCTTCATCATCATTTAAGAAGAGTGTAGATTTCGGATCGAAACGTATTCGATGGGATGGGAATCGAGTGCAGGTAAGAATACGTCACTCACCTCAGTGTAAAGATGTTCGTGTTCCTTGTGTGACAGCTGTGCAGACACACTCGGTAGACCGAGCTCGTGTGGTGATGGTGGTGGTCGCTCTGCCCTGGCTTCTGCCAAGCGAAGACCTGCCAGGCGTCTGTTCTCTTGACGCCAAGACAACACTGTGAAGCTCTCGAAGTACGAGCCATCGGTTTCTTGTACCCTGTATAGTGACGTCATTTTAATAAAGGATACTTACAGTAATAGTTATACTCTATGTCACGAAATCGGTGAAATATTGGATTAAGATTTTTTTATTGTGGTATGGTTTGTTTTTGTGTAGACTTACTAGAGTATTATAATATTAATACAACATTGTATTGAACGAATCTGGAATTTTATTAAGTAAAACTTTAATCACAAACTTATCAACTTAAATTTATTCTAACCTAAAAACGATGTTTACCTTTACCTTTACGCAGCTATACGTAAGTGATATGAATCGCGAGAAAAGGTAAACAAATAAAACGTGTGCGGGTCACGTATCTCTGAAAGTTCAACATCTGAAAATTTGAAACGTGTAGGTAATGTTGAGAGAATCCGCCGTATTAACTTTACCCATCCTTATTTATGTGTTTAGTTTTATTTGCCTTTTGCTATCTATTGTGTAGGTAAATTAAAATTTACGCGTGTTCAGATTTCTTACCTTTAGCCTAGGCAAATTCTTAACCAACTGTTTCGTTGTGCAAAAGATTATTACTCAAAACATTCTCTGTAGAAGGCAGAGAAAAGCAAATTTTCCTCTTGAACCAGAGCAAAAGAAAATGTTCATGCAGTAAAAGGAAAAAGACGTCATCTTTTTTCCACGTTTTATGCCAGTGCAACCTCTTTATTATTTTTAATCCTTTTAAAGCTAAAATGTTATCATAGCCAGATAGTTTACCTACGGAGGTGTATACTTATAGAACTCTACATCTAGGTATGTATATAGACATTATTTATAACCTTTGCTGTATATTAAATTATAACTTCCGACGGGATAGCTGTAAGCACACTTTCCATCAAATCGCATTTCAAACAAAGAATGATCAAAATCGATTCATCCGTTTGAGAGCTACGATCCCAGAGACAGACTACATACCCCGATATACATATACGCACTTGCCTTTTATGTGTTTATGTGTACTTTGGTTTATTTAGCAAAATATAGCTAGGTAAAAGGTACCTCTATGACCGTGATGTTTAAATGATCCAAGTACTTTATTGTATTCAAAGAGACACGACAAGAATTGGAACAATGGACTTTAAACATGACAAGCTTGTCTAGTTGATGAACAATACGCGGACATCTCAGATAATCTAAGGCTGACATACTCAGGCTCCATGCATGACATGTGCCTAAGCGACATCCAGACGAGGCCATGACAAAACCGAAAATGCAGGTTGTAAATGACTGAAAATACCTGCCTGTAGGTCCGTGTAGCAATGCCCTGACAGGTATAATCAAGGCACAGATAATTTAATATTATACTGTAATTAAGGGTAATAATAAATGACTGGTTTTTTGGTTGGGGTTGACTTCGGTTAAGTTCAAGAAAATCATTTGTTTGAAATTAGAATATGTGTGTGCATGTTACGTTCATTAGGTAAGTACACAATTGCAATGCAGCTAACACATACAAAAGTTAATATCCACATTTAAGGTAGCGGATTGAGAAATACTATAATTATTTAGGTAGATTGGATAATAATTAATATTTAATGCCTATTAATTGAGCTGCGTGTTGCCAACCTCAAGGGAAATCAGCGTATAACTAAATAAGCACATCCACTCTTCGCATTGAAGAAAATGACTATTATTTGTATCCGTTACAGTGATTCTGCAAATACTATAAAATAAGCATAGAGGAAAAATAAGAAAATAATCTCGTAAAAGTCGATGAAGTAAAGCTAGTATATAATATCTACGATTCTACAATCGTAGATATTATATACTAGCTTTACTTATTACCTATTTAGAAGCCTTCTATATTAATAAAAGGCTTGGTCCTGAGGGAGTGGATGATAATCAACATACCTACTATCTAAACCACTGGACCTAAGAACTTGACCTTTAAAGGGTCTCTTCTTTTTATAGCGTATAGGGATGTAAAAAGAAAAGATTTTAGAATATTCAACCCTTTTTGGGGGTAAAATGGCGAGTTAAATACTAGATACATAAATAGAAAATGCTTTATTGCACAATCAACAAAAATGTAGGTACATAGGCGAACTTAATGCTAGAGAGCATTATCTTCCAGTTAACCTGGGTGTAACTTAAAAAATTTATGTTTGTACTAGTTGAAGAAACGCGGGTGAAACCACGGGCTACCTCTAGTTCACTATAATCAGGTCCCGTATTTTCACTACTACTTGAAACTTCTATTATAGACAAAACTTTTGACCGCCATCTCGTTTGATGATTACTTAAACAGAAACTCCGCGACACGTATTCCCAGTATACTGGTACAAGCAAAAGGAATTGAGGTAAAGTTACCGATTATCTTGGCTTGGTAGACTTTTGGTAGTTGGGTATTAAATTTTGCTGTTGGCACAGGAAAAGAGATGAATATTTCAATTTTGTAAAGATCCTTAGTGGATCAAACTAGAATAAAAATGAATTATTACATATTGTTGATCCCTCAAGGGATCGTTTCAGGAGCTTAAACTGGAATAGATCATAGTGAAAATTCTAAAACTCTTTTAGATTTTGGAACTATTACTGTGGAATGAAAGTTACAAATACCTACCAAGGGCTATTTATGTTGGTAAATTTCTCACTCAAAGTTGAATAGCAAAACATACTAAAATAGAGCCTAAATTGTGACGCCTGAGTGCCACGGATGATCTGCCGGAATAAACCAATAAATATTCTTTCCAGCTAAAGTTGATGGTTACGGATAGAATTTATCTGAATGGATTGTGATTGCCAAATTATTACAGATTACCTAATCATAAATAGAGCATGCTCTATTACACGCACGACAACTACTTAGTACTTACGCTGACCTGACTGATCTACCTTAGTATGAACATAGGTATTTAGGTGTTTGTTCTATACAAAACGTATCTAACTTCTATAATAAGTATTATTCTATCAATTTTTGGGCACCCATAGTTACAAGCTTTGTTTAGTTTGAGGCTTGAAATGTCCACAACTATTAGTGTAGCTATTTATAAAAAAGATAAATAATAAAATAAATAATGCAGCAACATATACGTATTCAAATCTGGAAAGAAACAAATTCCATGGATGCAATGCACAGCTTTATTCAAATAGAGTATCGCGTGACGTTATCTAGGAACGCAGGTACGGAGCGAGCCCGTGATGGACGTACCGCCCGTTCCGGTCACCCAAGTTCTCTACACTGTCATGATATAACACACAATTGTAGGCACATGCAAAATTAACTGGCCATAGCGTTGATAGAATGTCTGCCTACTAATCAACCACACATCACCACTATCTTGACGAATATCACGCGGGTGCGTCAAAGTTCGGCCTCTAACATCCCTAAACTAAAATAATAGACGCTCGTGTCAGCGTCTGACGTTGTGCTTTAGGACCACGTTATTAATGTTAATTTAACACGCAACTCTGACGCATTTTTTTGCTAAAAATGGCGTTAAGACCATTAACGTGACGATAAGTGTGATGCCACAAGAAAGTCTCAATTGGTCTCAATCCATTGCAATGAAATCCCTATAAGTTGCCTGACAGTAACAACTGCCACTTATATTTGGAAGCGCATTCATGAAAAGATAAGGTATATAATGGATTACGTAACTTTGCCCATCCATTATACAGACAGGCATCATGTCCGTGAATGTATAGGATCTAAGATATTAGCTGTCTAGCGGTCTATTATAGTTGCGTCTCAACTGCCATAGTCAACAACATTCAAAAGCCTCCATTATTTTCCTGTTTGTGGAGTAATGACCATAAGCAGGTAAAATACGACGCTCTCGCTATAAGCTTTGAACGTGGAGGGCTTATTCAATATCCGCTCAAGTGAAAACTGGAAAAATTCTTATACATACCCATTTACATGAATAGGCAAGATAAGATTCAGATATTTAGACGCTTCAAGTGACACGCGTAAACAACTTATGAAATCCACAAAAGTATAATACCTTTTTTTATGAAAATACAACTTAATGCTGTCTTCCCCATAGAAAGGATTATACTTTATTGTAAGCAGTGATGCCACAGATTAGGCAGCAACTAAAAACCACGTACATGTTATTAAAAAAAGGTAAATTTAGGTAATAAAATGTTTTACAATGAAGTAAGCAATTCAGTTTTAATATTTATCGAAATAGGCCTCAAGACTCTTTTGGAAATTATTCACTACTCCCTATACTTTCAGATGTGACCATGAACAGAGTTGAAAGATTTGCCCTTAATATGGCATGGCAATCACAAAACGAAAATCATTACTGGGACCCAAAAAGCTGCGCACATCGTTATCGATTGGTCATTACAATAATGGAAACTCAACAACACTCATGAGTGACCTTTCCGTCTATTCAATCATCGCGTCGTGATTGGTGTAAACATGTGTAGATAATAACGTTAGGATAACTAGGTCATCGGGCGACCTGTTGCGTGCTCTTGCACGCTCCCCGTGGCCTCACCCCCATGTCATGCGCTTCATCACCTCTTCCCACCTTCTGCTTTTTCAATCAACAAATCTGATTAGTGATCAGTAAAAATAAAACGAAATCTGCTAACTTCACGTAAAATCATCAATCATCAGCTGTTTTCATAGATTCTTGAGTGACCTGAAAGTTCACCTGCTTAAAGCATAAAACTTTTCAAGCCATAAAAACCCGCAATTTTATTATTGCTGAATCTGGCGTGTTATAAAAGTAAGCTTGCAGGATGTGAAAAGTATCAAAAACTTGTCATGTCTAGCGCGCGGAGACTATAAAAAAGTAGTAGGTACGTACCTAACTTTGCACAATTCTGTTAGAAGCATGATTTTTGTGACGGACGGCGTAACTAAATTAAGTAATACTTATTCCTTGCTTTAATTTAATGTGAAGCTAACAATAGTGCAAACCAAAACCAAACCAAACCGCGTAAGTAATTTAAAATAGGCTATACAACTTCTATTCTAATATTAGAGCTCCCCGTTTACTGCGTATTGCTTGCATCCGTAGTGGAAGAGAGAACTTTTTTTTTTCAAACACTTTTTGTAATGGGCTTGCTATAAATAGTTATAATATTTGACATTGTGCACTTTGTGATTTTATCTGCTCAGTAATTATAATCTTTTAATTTAAGTGCCCAAGACATTTGACTTGTAAAAGTGCTATGAATAGCCTATTTGCAATAAAACATTTTGATTTTGATTTTTTGATTTTTCTCGATCTCATTGTCAGCTCTTATCTTATCGAGTACCCTTCACAACTCGCCTCAAATCACTTATAAAATAATCAATTTAAAACATCAACTGCTAGCTTTGTGCAGAAAATGCGTGCTCTTCGTACTACTAATGGAAACTCAGGGTCGAACTAAATGGATAAACTCTGTCAAGAGCACTGCAAATTGAGTTTCCTTTGTGTGGCCGGCCAGGATAGGGCTCATCCCAAGGCTTAATTGAAATAATTGCATGACGTCGAACTGTCACAGATTTCAACTCTATACCAGGGAGAATAAATAGGACAGTGAACCTTGGCTATGGCCATAGAATAGATAAAAGTTCGATTTGCTGTAATGTAGTATAGATAGATACGTAGGTAACGTCATCGCTTACGTCAGCCAATTAGGCATGATTGTCATACATGTTTTCTGTCTATGTGGTATGTAATAAATTGAACAATAAAATAACCAAGTAAGCACATGTCGTAACTTTACTCTGAAGAATCATAAACTTACCCCCAGGCGATAGCGAGCAAAAAATTGATTACATCCGAAGTAGCAGGAGAACAAATAAGGGGCAATAGGCACCCGCTGCTTTTAATCAAATTTTCTTATCGACCAAATAGGACTCCCGCTGACAAATCGATTTGACTTCGATAGGAAATAAGATATTTTGAGTTAGTTGTATTTATCTCTGTTTATTGACACCATTAAAGAAATTTAAAGAGCCCAACTGGTTGTGCAAGAGGTGAAGTAATCATTGCACCTAGTAGAGACAAAATCTATCAATATCGTCGGTAGTTTCAGAGTTTTCAATTACAGAGCACAGAATAAACAATAGTGCTACGTAGTCAAAGGACGGCTCAGCGTTAATCTCTGTGTATGGCAGTGATGGGAAATTTCCTGACGGAGGGCGGACGTCCATATTTTAGCTTGGATATTGGAAGCAACGAGTAACAGTGGTTAATAAATTCTTAGGATCCACATTTTAATTTTTGTTTGTCTGATTTGTGGTTGGTTGGTGGAAAGTGATTACTTTCTTTACCCGTCTATACTTGTGTGTAAGCGAGTCCTTAGGTAGCAGATTTTGCGAGTTTGGAAGAGAGTTACGTTCGTAGTTTTTTTGCTGTTCTTAGCCTAAACCCGATTCTGGGTCAGGTTTTAGTAGAGTCAGGTTAGTAAAAATTCGAATTTTAAACTTCCCGAATTTCGGTTGTTTTACTTTGAACTAAAGAGATAGAATAGATACATTTTGGATACAAACGTATCCAAAGTGTTTTATTGTTTTGTTTACACTACGTAGGGTAACACTTAATGTGTTTTTACTTTTATTACTACGCAAGTTACGCAATCAATTAAAACACTAGTTCTATTTAGAATGAAGTGACTATATACTTTATCTATGGCTCCATTCACCTATTTTATTTGCGGCTCGCTCATCTCCATTCGAAATGTTTGTAGCTACTAGGAGCTGCCACTAATTACAGCTCTATCCCGGAAACACGTTAATATCCTTGGAGAGACAGATTTCCCCGATATTTGTGTGGGTGGCCCTTGTTAGGTTGACACTATCAGAACTTCCTAATGGAACTCTATTGATGTGCTGTATAATGCCATTAATACACCTTTTATAGCCCGTCTCAGTTTCAGAAAGGTATTCGGAAGGTGTGGCGGTGAAGTATTTATTAAATATTCTATGTCTTTGTTACTTTGCGGCCTCTTTGTCTGAAGTTCATAAAGTATTCTGTAAAAGGATGTAAGATAAAATACCCGCGGGAGTATTACAAAATTATATAACAATTTTATTTAAATAACTTTACATTTAAGATTAAATGGGCCTTGTTCGTCGTTCCAGTATTTTCTGTGGCTATGGTAGGTACCTATAGTAATGGTTCATATAGTTCATAATTCTTAGACTGATATTAAGATTTATTTAATCTTATTATTTTCTTTTTGCTTCTTTAGATGTAGAAGTATAATAGGCATGATGACTAAATTTTTTTTTGCATATATTATTAATATTCCTCAAAAGATAAACATTTGTGAAAACAAAAATAAAATATCTCAAAAAATGACAAAGTTACAAGCATTTTAAAAACCGGAATACAAAGAGATAGCTCAAACGGCCAGTGACGTCAGAGCAAGGTCGTTCACAGTACCTCATTACTAAGCTGTGGTAGCTTTACATATAATCTCTTTGGCATGTGACGTCACAAGTGGATTTTGCAAAGTAACTGCGGAGACGCTCTGTTTTGCTAGAAAGGGACAGGACATGCCTTCTGTAGAAACTTTAAAAGCTTATTACTCCGTTATTAATTTACCGATTTTTGATTGATTCATTTATAATCTTCTTTGTGAAAATAATATCTACTTGTTCATTTTTAATAGTAGTCGTCATGCTTATTATGGTAATCTGTTTAAACAACACCGACCCGCGTTTGTATAATTTACCTAATACGCAAAATTAATTGAAATTAGCGCGACTCAACGCAGTGTGAAATTAAAACGATTGAAATTTCAAACACTCCATACCGATAAGTTTCGTAATGTAGAATATCTTAAAAGCACGTCATGCTAAGTCAGTCGATTACAAATAATAGGTCCCTAAATTGTCATCATCATCATCATCATCATCATTAACAGCCTGAAGACGTCCACTGCTGAACATAGGCCTCCCCCCGAGGGCGCCACTTAGAGCGGCTGCTCGCCTCCTGCATCCATCGGCTCCCCGCGGCTTTCACCAGGTCGTCGGTCCACCTAGTGGGGGGCCGGCCTACGCTGCGTCTTCCAGTTCGTGGTCGCCACTCGAGAACCTTTCTTCCCCATCGGTTGTCAGTTCTACGAGCGATGTCCCCTGCCCATTGCCATTTCAACTTGCTAATCCTAAGAGCTACATCGGTCACTTTAGTTCTCCTGTCTTTGGTTCTCCTAAATTGTCATAGCGATTCCCAATATAAATACGATCCTATGTTCCCGATGCACTTATTACATGTTGGTCGCAGTGCATACTTTATGCATAAGTGTGAGTATATTTAAGACATGAACCGACATGTACTAGAAAATTACTTCAGTATCCAGCAACTAATTTTAACCACCTTCTAGAGAAGCCGAAGTTTTTTTACGTTTCTTATGGTCCGCTACCGAGAACAGTCACTCACAAAAGGTATCAAGACTGGTTTTTCTGGTATTTACCCAATTTACACCTTATAACTAAATTAACTAAAAGAGATTTTCATACCCAGAATTAACAGAGTTATCCACTTCTGGCCAGGATAGCCGTCGCTTGCAGAAAGCCATCGTGGGCGGTTTCTCCGGCACAGTCTGCGCACGCGGCACGCGCAGCGAGCCGCCACGACGCGGCGCTGGCGCCGGCGCTAGGCAATCCAGTGTGCGGCGGCGGGCGCTCAAAGCGGATGCGCCTTCTGTCGGCAGCACACGAGGAAACCCGGCTGCGAATAAACATATACTAAGTACTTACAGCAAATTACCCAAAGAATATCCAAAGTAACGTGATTTGGAATTCAGAATCTTATTGTGTCAGAATAATTTCTGAGATCTATGTAAGTATAACATAGAAATGCACTTACTTATAAAGAGAGTACCTACGATTTCATATTTATCCGTTAATGTGAGTGTATTTTTAAATAGGTAATAATTGAATCCTAATAAAAAAAATAAATAATAATAATAATAATAAATATGTGTGGACATTTCACACAGCGCCATCTAGCCCCAAACTAAGCAAAGCTTGTACTATGGGAACCAGATAACTGATACAATACTTATATACTTTTTTTGTTTGTAAATACATACATAGAATACAATATAACACCCAGACGCAGAACAAGCATCTATGTTCATCACACAAATGTTTGTCCTGGATAGGAATCGAACCCACAGCCCTCAGTTTAGAAGGCAGGGCTACTACCAACTGAGCTATCGGGCCCGCGGGGTGTTACATATGCAATTTTTTTGCGTTAGATTATGTCAAAGATTGTAGGAAACGAATGGAACGTAGGTAACACACAGAATTCGCCCTATTACATAGGAGGTAACATTCCCCATGCGCAAAGTCTGTAAATCTGGCTTAACAAGAGTTGGGAAGAATTTAAAAGATCATTAACCGAAAAGTTTTTATACGACTTCACCCTTACCGAGAGTTTCTAGAGACTCCGCTGCTATTAGTTGAGTACCTTACACATTATTATGCCTTAGCATGGTGTCTTTCGTGGATAACGAATTAATAATGAAACACGATAAACATTAAAGTAGGTAATTAAAATCCACTGAACTTCTCACGTAGTCGGCGTCTATGTAAGTATCTATTGGTTACAAACTATTGATATGAGGTAGGTATGGCTAATAATATAATTATGATGGTTTATATGAGTATCTCATCATCTTCATCATCAGCCTGAAGACGTCCACTGCTGAGCATAGGCCTCCCCCAAAAAGCGTCACTTTGAGCGGCTGCTTGCCTCTTGCATCCATCGGCTCCCCACGGTTCTGACCAGGTCGTCGGTCCACCTAGTAGGGGGCCGGCCTACGCTGCGTCTTCCAGTGAGTTGAGTATTTAGCTTGTACTAATGTTTGCCTAGCCTAACCACGGCATGGATAGAATTAGCTATCAAAATATGAGTGATATAAAATATTGCGTTAATTTACTACAAATAAGTTTTATAAGTGAATCGTTATTTACATGAGCTAGTTTGTTACTGATCACTTGTTATTGGTTATTTAGGTACCTAGCGCAGCAGAATAGAACAATAATTTATATCGGGGAGAGAAAGTTGTTAAGGCATTACTAATAGCACTGAACTGTGTGTACTGTGACGTTATTTGAAAAGCTATTGATGTGAGTTGGCAGGCAACTGGGATCAAGAAATACAAAAGACCGCGCCCACCCAATAGCGTTTTTGAATATTTGCGATGTGCTGAGTAGAATTTTCCATTTATTAACGAACGAGGTTTCAAAGTTATGAATAATTTTTTGTTCATATATGTAATGGATTTTCTAAGTGTTGATGCGATTGCAAGTACACCTTTCAAAGACATACATAAAATGGAAAATTAGACGTAGGTATCTTGACTTAGACCTACCAACCTTCGTACAAAATGCGGTTGATAATTGATATAGACTTTTTTGAATTGCTCCACTCGTAAAGTAGTGCCAATAAAGATGTAGAGAGCTTAATGCTCTCCACACTGTCTGTAAGCAATAAAATCACTGAGCAGGCTAAAACTGTTCGGATCTATTGAGCTTTATGTAGATCTTTGTTTTAAGTTGGAGCACCTAACTTATTCTTATTGCGATTGACTATGGCTTAAGAGATAAATCTTAGATATCGCCAATTCAGTGATGAATAGTTTTTTTCGTTTCAAACTTAATGCTTGTGGTTATGAATAATGTGTATGATATAATTTATATATGAGTTTAATAACGGGCAATATGCCTTTATTACTCAATCTAACTACTACAATAATAAAAACTAAACTAAAACTAAACTAGCTACTACAAAGAACGACGTAGTTTGATTAGACGTAAAGTACATGTGAGACATCATATTCTGATGTTACATCAGAAAGGATGTAGACAGACAGACGTACCTATAATATTGTTTAGAGAGACCCTGAAACTTTATTTCGTTACAAGTAGGTTGTATTTTGAGATAAGGTTGTATCGAACCAGACGCTGTGAGACACCATATTCTGATGTTACATACTAATTATGGATGAAGGCACCTATAATACTTTTGAAAGAGACAATGGATTGATCTACTCAGAGAACAGCTAGATCGTTATAAATAGGTACGGACCTCTCATACTAGCCGTGGAAGGCTGCGGTTTCTGCGGCTGCACGTCCTCGGAGCGGTGACGCGGGGGCGGCGCACGGCGCGGCGACAGCGCCAGTCCGGCCACGCTGTCCGCCACGCCCGCCACATACTGCCCGATAGACGTGAAGAAACTCATCGTAACCACAGTTACACACCCTCACTTTCACCACGCGCACATTTGCTGAACACACTCCTTAGTTTTACATATAATCGTCTTAGCTTTTACTCAATGTCCATTGTCTGTAGAACTGAATTTGCGGAAAGCTAATCCTTAATGTACGTTCACATAATGTAGATACCGACGCACATCTGAAATAGAAAACGTTTGTTATAAAACATTCTTAGGCAGGTAATATATATAGGTAGACTATTAAAAAAATTAAGGCAGCGACTGAATGGGGGTAATATTTTCCTATAATAAGTCCCGAGCAATAAACCGTTTTATGCCGGCAGTGAATTTCTCTCTAAAGGATTCTTTTGTTATCGCGTACGGTCGTAAGATCGTAGAAATTCTGTTCATCTTATGACTCCTCCTCCAATAGATATCTGTTAATTTATAAACATATATCTATAGAGGAGGAGGGATGATAACCACAACGTCATCGAGCACCACGAAAACGGTTAGAACTAAAGAAAGAAAATTCCAGCTTTAACATTGTTCATAAATCATAATGTAATCATAACGGGACGCAATATACTTTAGATATTAAAAAAAAATATTATATTAAACACTTAATGTAAACTATGGCATTTTTATCGAGTGATTAAAAATTATGGTCACACTAAAAAATAATAATATAACTTTGGCAAGGATTAATTAATTTCTGTCAATTTAAGCATAATAGCCAACTTATTATATTATATAATACCCGGTATTGGTTGTCAGGCTGCTCACCTTCATTCCTGAGCTTAAAATTATAGCCACGTCGGCCGCACTTTGAATATTAATTTATAGCTCTTTTTATTGCTTGAAAGTAATACCATCTTTTGCCTATCGTACCTTCCAAGAGCCATAATAGTAAATTAAATATGCACCACATGAAAATTTTTAACAATGTAGGAGACAGTGATGAATGTAGGATACCCATAGTAAATCTACAAATCAGGTGACATTTCACTTCAAATTTACATAGCTGCGTTCTTGCAAATTATACTACATCACTAACTCGATCTTGAGAGTCGTCTACTCCCGCCGGGTAATGTAGGTATTGGGTAAGAGAACTTTGGACTGCCTTAAAAGTGTCGTCAAAGTACTAAAAGGTCCCTACTCAGCAGTGCAAGCACGGAGCTTCGGTTCGACAAATATATCGAGTCGATAAACAGATTTTGTTTATCGTTCTTATCGGTAACATGTAGCATGGATCTAACATCGGTAAATTTTGTCGATGTCTTTCGAGGGCTTTTTTTTTTTTTTTTTTTTTCTTAGATGTTGGCTCCACACGCCGTGTATTTAGCCAGTGTCAAGTATTGTAATTTTTATCGCTAAAGAATACATCACGTAAAGTCAAGTCTTAGTGATAGGTCATAGTCATAGTCCAGTCTAAGTCAGGTAGTCATATTCCAGTCTCAGTCATGCTCCAGTAAAGTGGTGGCAACTTTACAAGAAGCTTCTATGGAATTTTGGAGGCAACACGAAAACTCACGTTTCACCACATTATATCACTTGCCCACACTCGTGCTCGTAATTCAGCACTTAATGCGTAAAACGCCACCAATTTTAAACATTAATACTGGAAAAAGCACAAGTTTTGAGAAATAATACAATGCAACGACGTGAACATTTCCGCGTTCCCGCCAAAACTCCGGGCTTTATTTTGTCGACAGCGTATTGATCATTCGTTCTTAACTCTCACAGAGTAGCACGATATTTCGGAATTTTCCACAGATTAGGAGATAGCCGTTGTCCGATTTTATTTGTTTCATGTAGATTTTATATACCCTTTGTCGGATTTTTTAAGGTTATACGAAGTAAATTACTCTTTGAAAAGGTATATTGTTGATAGTTGGTAGCAAAGAGCATAGAGAAAAGTAATATATATGGCAAAGAGTTGATTACTTTTCTCTATGATTCTCTTAAATCAGTCTCAACACCTTGAATAAGGGCGAGGGGGCGAGGGCAATTTCTTTGTTGATTCTAAAAAGAATCTCGAACTGGTCGTTGGGTAGGTCGAGTGGATCATCGAGAGGATCATCGGCGGCAACAATAAAATATAGCCAAAATCCATTTTACTAATGTTTGGTTAATATTATCGAGCAACTTTAGGAACCCGATAAATATTCGGTACATTCAATAAGATCGACAAGATTAAACCGATCACAGATGTCAAAATTTAGATCCATGCGCGGTTTAATCGATATAGAACGAACATATTCGTTAAGATTTATCGAATTTATATCGTCGTCGAAAAAAATACATTCCATGCTACCAATTTCGTTTTATCGATAATTTATGTCAAATTTGGCATAAAAATTCGTTAAATATATCGATCGGTAGATCGGTGCTTGCACTGCAGAGTAGACAGGCCACCTTGCTTGTAAATAAACGGATATGCTAAATGTGCTAACGCGACACCGCACCGGTCGCTGGTGTTACCTTCGCGCACATAGTACCTACATATTTATTTACACTATAAATATAGATAAAGTACACTACAATTAAGGTATTATATTATCTGTGCTATATCCATATTTTGGCACAATTACTCAATCGCAAATGGAGGTGTTCAAGCTCTTGCAGTGGAAAAGATGTGGCATCAACATAAATGGCGAGTATATCACTAACCTTCGTTTTGCCGATGATATAGTCATGATGGCGGAGTCGCTCGTTGATCTCAGCACCATGCTCAACGACCTCAGTAGAGTCTCCCGACAGGTTGGTCTTAAGATGAACATGGACAAGACGAAAATCATGTCAAATGCCCATGTTCCACCTATACCGGTAATTGTTGGGAACGATACTCTCGAAGTTGTCGACAAATACGTCTATCTAGGGCAGACTGTCCAATTGGGTAGGTCCAACTTCGACAAAGAGGTCGCCCGAAGAATCCAACTCGGCTGGGCAGCGTTCGGGAAGCTTCGACCTATCTTTTCGTCCAAAATACCACAAAGCCTGAAAACAAAAGTTTTCAATCAATGTGTGTTGCCAGTGATGACTTATGGAACTGAGACGTGGTCTCTAACTGTTGGCCTCATTACTAAGTTCAAAGTCGCGCAACGAGCTATGGAGAGAGCAATGTTCGGTGTTTCCCTGCGAGATAGGATCCGAAATGAGGAGATCCGCAGGAGAACTAAAGTAACCGATGTAGCTCTTAGGATTGGCAAGTTGAAATGGCAATGGGCAGGCCACATCGCTCGTAGAACTGACAACCGATGGGGAAGAAAGGTTCTCGAGTGGCGACCACGAACTGGAAGACGCAGCGTAGGCCGGCCCCCCACTAGGTGGACCGACGACCTGGTGAAAGCCGCGGGGAGCCGATGGAAGCAGGAGGCGAGCAGCCGCTCTGGCGCTCCCTGGGGGAGGCCTATGTTCAGCAGTGGACGTCTTCAGGCTGTTAATGATGATGATGATGATGAAATGGAGGTGTTAGCTTCAGCTTCTATAAAATTGAACTGGTTCGTCATGAAAACAAAGAAACATAGCGTGGGTACCTCAATTAGCGTTTTATAATAATGGGCACAAAAATATTATAGCTGACATAATTATAGACTTATTTCACGTAAGTCCACAGACTTCAAAATCATAAAGCCGAGAAAGTAAAAACAATGACTGCAATGATCTGACGCTGAAAATTATTCAAAGCACTATTGAGAAATGGGCAAAACATTTGCGGAATTCGTTCATAATATGTTGGTTTATTCCTCGATGGTTTATAGTAAATCCCTTTCCCAAATCTCAATGGCCATATCCTCACTACAAAGCACCGCAGAATACCAGTGGGACATCAATTACGGGTCTAAATTTATTATCGCCGAGTAGGACCCGCCCCAAAGGCCAAAGTTCAGGAAAAATAAACCCGAGACTTTCTCAGGCCTAAGATTTATTAACTGAAAAGAAAGATTTGTAAATTTCGCGACGGTACACCGGCGGGTAACCGGAGTATCTAGTGCCTATGCATTATACAGGCGTAAAAGGTTTTCGTTTAGGCGTTATTTTTTGGTGATATTGTGTAGGTATGTAATAGTGGCTAAATTCTGTGTGTATTTTTGTTATGGGCTAAACTAAGTAATGTCATGTTTAGTAAAGTTTGTTAAGAAGTTGGCCATGTCAAACATCATTAATTTGTTTTACTACATTTTTTCCTTTGCATGAAACCCACTAACTTTGGTAGCCTCAATAATTGCACGTATTCCCTTTGTTGGCAAATTTGCGATTTAGCAAATTACAGTCAGACTAAAAAATAAATAGCACAGCTGGCACAAACCAAAACTAAACCAACTGGACTATTAATAAGATCATTATACAAAAATATTACGGGCCCTTCCATTTTATACCATTTGAAAGTGATAATAAATTTTGAATTTATTGCTAATTTTTTGTCACTTTTCTGGTTTATATTAAAATATTTTATTGCAATAGTTTTTCACGCGCTATCACAAAAAAAAATCCTATGTCTGTTATACTATATCTCCGCCAAAAAATTCCTTCCAAATGATTCCCTTTTTATTTTGTAGACTACACTTCGTTCATTACTGCTTTGGAAGTAGACATTACCTACACTGTAGAAGTAATGAAATAAAAGGTTAAACTCCTCAATGGCGAAAAATACATCTAGAATCGATTTTTGTATTGGAAATCAACCATCCGCGTATCGGGGTTGGGTACCGGTTGAGGGCCTCACCGGTGGTCAGCTGAGCCGACTGTGTCCATTGATGATAAGTTTGAAAGCCGATTGAAGTCGCGTTCACCCCATTTTAAAAGGATATAATTTATGTGTCGTTATTAAAATATATGAATTTCATAATATTTCAAACGAGTTAGGATTTATTGCAGTAGCGCCTGCTTATTGTACCTAATCAACAGATTTTAATTTAATTTTTTATGTACACATTTTACAATCAACTTATGAAGTCGACAGCATTATCTATGTAGAGGTTCTTGAGGGGCATCTCAATTTGCGGGTTCAAATCCTGTTCGCGACTCTAATTTTTCCATAATATTTAAAATAAATCTGTAATAAAAAGGTTTTTACTAAACTATGGTCCTTTGGTTTCTAAGCACAACACCAACTTGTCACCGCTAAAATTATACAATATTGCTTAATTTAGTTATTAAATTTGGGCCAGGGGTTGCTATAAAAAGAAATAATTGTGCAAACGAACGTGCCTTTGCTGCCGGTAAGGGGTTAATGAACAAATTAGGGAGTGTCTCAGATGGCCGCGGTGGCGCTGTCTCGACCGCAACTCCTATTCTTATTATTTTAATCCTTTTTTTTCTTTTGTTTGTTGTGTTTTCATTTTTATTTAATTTTTTTGTTTTTGCAATATAGTAAGTGCTAATACATTTCCGATGACCCCGATCCCGATTTCCACGCGGTACACCGTGTGAAATCGGTCAAAAATGTACAAATAATTTTTTTTCTTCTTTTCAATTATATTATCTTTACTTTTAAAAACCCCTGAATAAAATTCTGGTAGAGACAACATAATTTCACGCAATTACATCATCGTGCTACGCAAGAGCTACGCACGTAGCACTTGCTACGAGTTTGACATGAACATTTTATTTATCTGTAGAGCTGCAGCTGCTTTTTTGTTTTACACAGAAACATGTTTTTACACCCCTTGGAGAATTTAGCTATAGTTTTGAAACTTTACACAGCCAAACCTAACACAAATACATGTTATGTATACTGGATTTTACACACCTTCGTATATCTATTTTGAAAGTTTGTTAGGTACGGGTAAAAGCACTAAAATTCCCTTTTTTAAATAAAAAAAAATTCAGCATTTGACCAATATAGTGTTTCAAAATCCTGCAAATATTACCCTCAGTCCAGCGTTAAATTATTCGTTAACGGAGTGCGGTAACCGAATTGTAAACACCTTCATTGGGAGCCAAATTCAATAATGCCAGTTCCACGTCGGTTCGCATGAAAATATAATTTTATTATGAACCCCAAAAAACGCGACAAAAAATTTAATTGAGAGAGAAAGTTCGGAACGGTCCGATAATTGAATATTTTCTCAGAATTATCCCGGGAGTGAGCAAAACTCTATTTAAATAGCAACAAAGAGGGTAATAAAGTTGTAGAGGACAAACTGAACGTTCAAATGGAGGTGGCCTGTTTATTAAACGATACTTGGGAATTAAAGGGTTGCCTAAATTATTTTAAGCATTCATTCCGAGAAGTAATGACTTAAGAAAAAAAATAAGAAAAGAAAATGATATCATATTGATAAATCAATCAAAAGCAATAAGAAAATAACAATATACAAATAACCAACATACAAATTAAAAGCAGATATGTACTTTGGGAAGTACCTAGTCTTTATCTAGGTGCCAAATAAATAAATTAATATGTGTGGACATTTCACACAGCGCCAAACAGCTAGTGGGCTCCGTCAGCATTGCTTAAACTGAAAAGAAATTATGTTTCTCCGACTTTTAAAAAAACTCAAGTAATATTAAACCGAAAACAAAAAATGAAATCATATATTATTGAAGTCATATGTTATTGAAAGTTCAATAATATATGGCTCATACGAAAATCGGTACTGTGGTCATCCGCTGAAACGATGACACTGCTTGCGCTTCGTGCTCGCCTGTCAATTATAAAAATACTAACCTACCTAACCAAAGTTACAAGTTCCCGTAGAAAACGAGAAAATACCAGTGAAACTGCGGAGTATTTTTAATTTCTTACTTGTTTAGGTATTTTTAAACAAAGGAAACCACAAGACATTGCATTTGGTTTACTATTTACTTAACTCAATATTGAGTTGACCTAATTATGTGAAGGCACATTGCGTGCAACAAATTAGGTTACTAATATAATAAGAAAACGTCCACATATAGTCGAGAGAAGGATTTATCGAGCAAACATGATTACGACATGCCAATACTTTTCTAATCATGCCTAGCCCCTGCGACTAGCGTGAAACTATCCGAATTATGAAACGAAGTATCAAAATGTCTTCCTATTATGATAATGGACTCAATGGATGGAAATTTTGTCTTTAATTTCATGTTTTAGAGAACGTTTGGTATTGATCACACCTAAACACCGGGTATTAATAACCGTGGTCCACCTGCTCAAACCTTGTATGCCCAGGCGTGGCTGGTCTTAAAAAAAACTTGGATTCATAAATCAAAATAGTTTATTGGACAACAGTAATTTGGAGAACCATTGTTTCCCAAACTATATTTTGACAATAAATTATATCAATCATTCTTAATTTTGATTAAATGTAATTATTTTAATGAAAAATAACCTACTATAAACTAATACGAAATCGCTTAAAAAGAGGAAGTACATAATGCTTTATTTAACATTATAGACCAATGAACACACAGAAGAAGTATTTAAGATAAATTGGACTTACTTATATATACAGTATACTGTAGTTATTATATTGTCTGGGATAAGGCCATTATCCGTATGCTTTTTAAACTTATACCCTGTGTATTTTAGGTACCTTAGAGTTTTGTGTAGATAATGTTAAGGTTATATTGTGATCTGACGGGCCCGATAGCTCAGTTGGTAGTAGCCCTGCCATCTGAACTGAGGGCTGAGGGTTCGATTCATGGGTAGGACCCAGGACAAACATTTGTGTGATGAACATAGATGTTTGTTCTGTATCTGGGTGTTATATTGTATTCTATATATGTATTTACAAACAAAAAAGTATCTAAGTATTATATCAGTTATCTGGTTCCCATAGTACAAGCTATGCTTAGTTTGGGGCTAGATGGCGCTGTGTGAAATGTCCTCACATATTTATTAATTTATTTATTTATCTACTCTAGGCCTGACATTGCTTAAATTATTAATGTTATGTAACACGACGACCCTGGCAAGGAAGGATTCACCGCAGGGTAACATATCAAGTGGGTATGTACATTGTACATACATATATGCATAGGTATACTCATTTACTTAATGATTACACATTGTGTGGTCAGACCTATGGGTCAGACCCGCCAGACCCACTCCGTTCGTCTTTTGTAAACACGATGTTACACGAAAATGAAAGTTTTTGTTCCAGTAAACAGGTTTTTCAGTGATTATTGTGGACCGCAATCTGTTTGTTTTTACATTTTTCAACGGTTTTGTTTAACATTTTCATTGTTTAGTCCGACTCTTTTTTTGGTTTTGAAGCTGGAATTATTATACTGAAGCTTAAAGAGTTTTCGCGCAACATTCATATTCAGCAGTTTTCTTTTTTAATATCAACACAATAATCACAGTTTTTTCAGAAGAAGTGTAGAAGTAGAGTTAGTTAACTGAGAATATAAATAAAAAAATGTGGGCAATTAAAATATGGATTAAGTAAAGACTTATCCAGAAGTAACAAACCACATGTTTATACAAATAAATAATCTTTATCTTCTCAATTGTATTAGTTACCTACGTACTTCTTTCGTTGGAAGTTTGCATGTGCATTGTGCATATTAAGTATATCATATCTTATTCTATAATTCTTATGCAGCACAATATCTACTTAGGGCTATACCTAAAAGTGCTATGCCCTATATGCCTACATTCACACCCCCTCACTACTACTACTAGACTTTGAGGTTAGGCATTAAGTCTCATTTGCCCATTACAATTCACCAGTTACAATTTCCCTTCAAACCGGAACACAGTAGTGCATGTACTACTGCTTGGCGGCAGAATGACATGCAAAGCGGTGGTATATATCTACGTAGACGTACTTTGCAGAAAAGGCGTACGACCTAGTAGAATATACTGTAACGATCCAGGGTGTCTCGTGACGTCACAAATATAAGAAATAATTTCTCTATTATAAAAATATTTAATTCAAATCATTTTACGAGTAAATAAAAATCCAAAAGTAAAGCAAATATTCGTTTTATACTGCTTTAACTGGTATAGGACATGGAGATAGGTGTAAAAGTAGTTATCTAAACGTAAAATGAGGTAATAGTAGAAAGAATAAAAACTCCTTAATAAAAAGGTTCATACTTAATCGCGAGCTGGCACTTAAGAATGTGTCAAACATTATCAGATTGAGTTTGACAGTTTTAGTTTGGATTTTTGATAGTTGAATAATGTCTACATTTTTATTAAAAAAAAGGGGAAGATTTTTTTTCCAGATTTTGTTTGCAGATAGTGTATTACTAATATTGTAGAAAGATGTTCATGGAGTGAGAAAAACCAATCAGCAAGAAGGAACAGAGCAGCTCTATTTAAAACAGGAATAATGAATTAATATTACCTAAGACCATCAGGTTCAAAGGGAAGTACTTCGTTATATTTAGTGTGTGGAAATTGAAAGGTGAAATCTTCTAATTCATTGTTTAGTAGGTGTAGTTTTAGTATTTGAAGATATAAACGGACGCAAAATGTTTGCTGCTGAGCGTAGCGCTTTCCTTGTAGGTTGATGTTGAATGCAGATGCTTAGTGTAGGACAAGAACGACGTAGGAATCACGCCGAGCGGGCGGGTTGATGATGGTAGAAGGTTTTAATGTACAGAACGGAATGCGTAGAGCTTTCCTTGTAGGATGATGTTGAGTGAAAATGCTTATTGTAGCATAATATCGTCGTGGACATCACGCTGATCGGATGGTCTGATGATGGCAGATGGTTTTAATGTACAGAAGGAAGTTATATGTATTGTATGGAGTAAAACTTCTTTGTATACTACATACTGCCATGTTTTGTTCTTAGTTCAAAAGACGTGGTAAAATACCAACAATAAAAAAGTATTCGGGTTAAAAACTCAACTCAGTATCACAAACTAAGTAGAGGATACCTCAGTATATAGCAAAGTTCTGTGAACTCAACGAAGAGCTACTAAAATGCTGCTGAATGACCTATTTTTAAAAAAGTAATAAAGTGTTGGTTGAGACATAAGCCGGTGCTATCGCTAGCGACAGCCGCAGCCGACGACCACTGACTACTAACAACAAATTAAAGTGACAGTCAGTTTCGTGACTGCTGCCTGCAGTTAAGCAGCTTACCAACTTTTTACTCCAACATTTTGGCGTGCAAAGCGCCAATATAGCGAGATACATATTTTCAAAGCGTTCACAAAAGGAAGAAAATTAAATTTGGAATAGGTATCAAAAGCGGGCCGCAATTATAATACCCCCCAGCTAGGGCAGTGATCCCGCAGCACTCTACTCTAATAGCATTCTGCTATAAAACCAACCTAACCTTTCAATCCGATAAGGTAAGGTACCTTGGTAGATAGGTGATGCATTTTTATAAAATAGTATATATTTATCATTTATATTTTCAGTACAAATTGATACTTATTGATAATTCTTTAACAGTAGGTAATATTCAAAATCTACTTATACCTATACCTAAGTGTTATATCAGATGTGTTGTATAGTATTTATGTCAGCACCGTAATTTGGTATCAAAAATGTAGAGCAATAAGAGTTTATTCGTAATTCGTAACATAATATGTCACTTTTATAAATCATTTTCCTCAGCAAATTATGTGATTTTGATCATTTCTAAACTTTGCAATTATCTCAATGCCCACAATAAAGGAATACTATTTTTATTATTTCATGTGGTATTTCCCTCATGTTGTCATTGGTTATATTCGTAAAGGGTGAACAAGCGGGCTCCTCATTTTTAAATGTTGGCAAAGGGGATATCTGGACTAAAAGTACAAAAATCCCCTTCGCAGGGGATTTCAAAAACGTATTAAGATGGTTAAGGGGAATTTTGGACGTTCTAGCCCAAAAATCCCCTTCCGGCATGCAAAGAAGATGCAAAGGGGATTTCTGGATAAAAATTCCAAAATTCCCCTTCGCAGGGGATTGTCTAAGGGGAATTATGGAATAAGCCGATGATTTCTAATGACTTCCTACTGAAATTTATCAAACAAAGCAATTTCGGTATTATTTGATTTGAAGAAGGTAGGTTTATTCGATTCTTATAGTTTATTAAATGCTTGATATAAATAAACTAAATTACTTAATATCTAACATAGAGTAATTACCTATACATAAATAATCTAGCATTAGACTTCTTTTTGATGATAATTAATTATCAAAACCACAGATATTAAAATAGTAGTTACCTACAACTAAGGTACAATTTACATTCTTTTACTATAAAAATACATAATATCGGTTGGATGGGATTTTCGGTATCATCCGTCATTTAGGTAGGTGACAATGTATCCTGCGTTGTTCTCCGACATGATGGACTAAAATACACCCTTGTGCCCATCTCCTGGCACCCATGAACAACCAATTACTAAATTATATGCTTTCGTGTTAATAACATAGCACCACCACCATCGATTGATATGAATATGCAAGAATTATGCATAAAATTTGCATTTGTACCTATAAGATAAGAAGTTCGTTGGTATATATCTAATGAAGAATACAATAAAGTGTCTAAGCAATAAGTAAGTAAGTAAGTAAGTAATTTATTTGCCATAATAATAAAAGTTACAATCTCAATAAGTTTATTCAACAAAAATAAAATGGTAGTATCGATAATAGTGCTTAAACCTAAGATCTTAAATGATTAAACTGATAAATGAAGCAACATTCAAAACAATAGATCAATAAATATTCAGAATACACTTAACGCTACTTAAAAACTTACGTCGCCTCCAGCGATAGGCAAAGGGATCGCGAAAATCCTCCGCTATCCGTCGGCACTTCAACAAACTTCAAAAAGGTTTATATCTTTTCACAGAAACGTTTATAAAATGACGCCTCGGAGCACGCGAGGCGGCTGTGTTTTGAGGTGTTAAAATATGCTGGGAATTAATTTCGGAACGCTCGAGCGGTCGGAAGGCTGCGGGCGGCGGTCGACACGGGGCGGGCGTCGCGCAGGGCGGCTGGGCGGCGACTGGTATCCTCGGCTCCTCACACCCTCGCAGGCTGCGTGCTGCGTGCTCTCATACAGCCTCGCCCGGATCCTTTCCTGTTGATCGTGTACGCGACAGGTGATCGAGCTTTTAATCACTAACTTGTGTTTACAACTCCGATCAATATCGATTTTATACTAACTTAGAATAATGACGGTAATAAGGCGTTACTTATCAGTCTCTAAGGCGTCTTCCAGGCTCCTCTAAGTTTATATAGCTCAAAAGCTTACTTAAGATCTATTCGAATTAGGTTTTATTCCCAGTTAAGCGATTAATGTCCTATCCATTTCCAACAGATTAAAGTTTACTATAATTAAAGATAGATATTTGGTCTACTAAGAAACCACACACTATAAAAGCTTCACCTATTAAGACAATAAGAAGAGTCTCCAGCGAATACTTAATTACTTTTCATGAAACTTTCTTGCTGTAATTTATTCCTAAACGTGTAGCCGTTCGAACGGTGATTAGCTAACTTTACCGCCGCCGCACGGTCCGTGCCCGCATTCGACTCCCACCAGCTGTGTCAGTGTAAATACAAAAGCTTCTTCACCTACAATATACTTAGTTAAATTCTACTTTTCTAAGCTCTTACTCCTGATTGTGTTTTTTATGTACGAATAAGTCAACCTTTGACTGCAACTCACTTAGCGACTATGCAGCTGAACCTGTAGCACGTTTGCCTATTCACTCTCTCTTAATGAGACCAAAACTATATTTTTAAGGAAACAAAGGCGGGAAAAGGTTTATGAGGACCGCAATAATTTAGTGTAAGCTACATGTGTAGAATATAACAAACATTCAGAGGCTTCAATTCTCTTTGTGACTATTATTATGCATCCTAGAGTTAATTGCGCTCTCTTACTCCCAGTCTTATTTATCATTCGTAAGTTGTCTGACGGGGCGTGACCGACAGAAGTCATTCTATTACAGTAGAATAATGGAATCGCCTGACGGTATAAATTACAGTCATCAATTTAGTAACATCTGTGTCTGGGTGTTATATTGTATTCTATGTGTGTAGTTACAAACTAAAATGTATAATAAGTATTGTAAAGTAAGTATCAGTTATCTGGTTCCCATAGTATAAGCTATGGTTAGTTTGGGGCTAGATGGCACTGTGTGAAATGTCCACATTATTTGTTTATTTATTTATTTATCTCTAATATAAAACTGTTAACTAAAACACGGTTTTTCAATACGCATTGTAAAAAAGTTATCAATACTTATAATAACATTTAGGTTTTATAGGATGCAGGTTGTGCGGAGCTATAAGGATGTATTTTTAATGCAAAATTTTTTTGTACATTATTTATTTATGTAATTTCTTTATACTCATCCTTTCGAAGGAAAGATAGAAGCATCTGCCCTATAAGCTCTGCCCTTTATCCTTTCCAATTGATAACTGCTTGTTGCTATAATATAAATAAAAAATTACCTTACACGCATTAAGAAACTACGGTACCTGGTAATCCGATGAGTTTCATAGGAATCGCTGCGCAGTGGCAAATAACGGGTCGCCACGCCACGCTGTTTTGCAAACCACAGCTACATCTTCATGATGGCAAGTAGGTGTACACATCATAATAATAAAATCTATATCCACAGACCTAGAATATTTATACCAACATCGCCTACATTTGAAATATATTTTTGATGACCAATCTTTCAGTTGTAGTCATATTTATACGGTTGCTCAGGTAAGATCCGAAATGAGGAACTAAAGTGACCGATATAGCTCTTAGAATTAGCAAGTTGAAATGGCAATGGGCAGGCCACATCGCTCGTAGAACTGACAACCGCTGGAGAAAAAAGGTTCTCTCGTGGCGACCACGAACCGGAAGACGCAGCGTAGGCCGGCCCCCCACTAGGTGGACTGACGATCTGGTGAAAGCCGCGGGGAGTCGAGAGGTCTAGGAGTCGGCAACAGCTCAAAGTGGCTCTCCCTGGAGGAGGCCTATGTTCAGCAGCGGAGACGTCTTCAAGCTGTTAATGATGATCATGATGATAACGGTATTAACGGTTGCTCAAATCCTTTTTGAAAGTTTTATTTTATTAGTTTCAGTTTAGGGGCTTCAGCTTTGAGAGTCTACCAAAACTGTCATAATAATGCAAAGTTAGAAATATCTCTGTCAGGGTGAAACTTTGCGGAACGTGGGTAGACAGATTTCCCATTAGACAGCCATTCTGTGATTGTCTTTCACAACCATTAGGTGTGTGTTTGGCGTTGATATTACGAGCCCATAAATTAAATAAGGCCATAAAATTCGCATTAACTTAAGGGATTTTACATTATTCAAGCGTCATACTTAACGACTGACGCGATAATTCCACGCAGTAAATGTTAATAGACAAAACGCGTAAATAAGGCTATATATATGGGCTTTATTACATTCATGCGATAAAAGCATTTAATGAATTTTATCAGCCACCAAACGAGACTCGTGCTGATACCTGTAGATATTAATTTTAACATGTGCGACAACACTGGTGATTCGGAAATATCTTTATTATGAGAGGAACGAACTCTGCTACGCCTCAAAGTCCTCTTTGTCTTGATTATAGGAATGTTTGAAGGTGAAATCTATAGAAAGGTGCATTAGGCTTACTTGGAATATGAATAAAAAGGGGTGAAACCACAGGTAAACTGTACGTTTTGTATCACCAACGAAAATTCTATTTTTTAATTGTCTTGTGTGAATATTTTAAATGTGTTGATCTAAATTTACATGGGTTTGTAGGTATTTCTTTCTCCCATAGGGAATTTAATGCGTTGGCTGGCATTGCTCAACCGATACCATCAGCAATTTATTATAATAGAGGTGTTATGAGATTTACGAATTGTTTGTCGATGTTTTAGGGACGTATATCAACATGTTAGTTATTACTCATTTTGCAGCCTTGTTATCGTTTATGATAAGCGATGAATTTATTGATAATGATAAACGATAAAATGTTCATGAATACACAATCAATTACAATGATCATTTTGTTATCGCTGGGTGAAATGTTATAGTTACCTACAGGTCATAAAAATCTGGATTTTATCATCAAGTTATCACGCTTGTCTTGTCTTTCCGATTACCAATAATAATTAAGAATGTCGTTATAGAGATTGGTGTAGTATATATATTTTTATTTAAGGTTCAGCGTGTAATATTTGCGCATATCATGTCTCTGCTGTATATGTATTGAACTTTCCAATATAACGTTTTCCAATGATCACAAACAGGTACTGCAATACAAATGGAGTTTTACGTAAGGAAGCGCCCTAGGTAAGTGCGGCGAAGCTTGACCTATATTTTAAACCTATATTGATCGGACCCCTTACGTCCCTAATGCACCGTTCACGTAAACAACTCGATGTGTGGGACCTTTAACGAGTTGTCAACTATTGATTAGTGCACACATTATAGCGAGATTGTAGTGTTTTACCTTTATAATCTCTAGTTGTAATGACGGAAGAAAACGCGGTTAAACGAAACGAAATACAATTTCAATGGTGTTTCATTATAGGGATAAGTTGGGATATGAAATGGTAGATAAGTACCTACCTTATGATGATTTAGTTAGATAATTTGATAAATAATAGGTAGAAGAATAATAAAAGAAGAGAACGATTCCATCTCATCCCATGGATACCGTAAGACCCGGTTAAGGGAGCGCCCAGGAAATGATCAGCAGCATTTCCTCTCATAGTATTATGCGGCATGCATGAGGCCCAGCCTCCATGAATAGTAGGAATTAGCCCTACATTATTGTAAGAATTAGTCATGATTTGATCTGCTTGCCATTTTCATTAAAAAAAGGACGTAGAACTGTCGGTATCCTCTTTCCGCCCTACTTACCGGACGGTGACTATAGATACCGCAGTTGTGGTATGCTGACTCGCTGCATAAACCTCATATTTCTGTACATACCTATGCTACTAGGTCAAGGAGATACAAACTTTGTAAACAGCTTATTAATCGAAAACAGCTTAATTAGATGACCGATAGCCATCCTAAATATTTCAGGTGGAATACTTACATCGAAATGAATTTTGCTTCAATGTAATAATTATGTAGATTATGGCTATATTATTCCCATTTCGTTGGTCTGTCTCTTTCAGACAGTATTCCTTTTCTTCTTGGAGTTTAGTCATGTCCCCCTTAGGTTTTTGTTTGGAAATAATTATTGTTTAGTCGACTATATCAATACCATTATAGGTAGCTATTTGCTTTCAACTATAATTTTGTTACTCTTCAGTTCTAACACATGTCATCAATAGCAGTTATTAATATTTAAACCTACTTATTTGGTAGCTTTACATGAATCAAATCATTTATGGACGTACTTAGCTGGGAAAGAAATGCTATTTTATTTGCGTTTATTGAATTGTTTGGATCTCAAATAATGTATGAAAAAAATAATTTCAGAAAAGAAGGGCACGGATCCATTTTCGACCCATTTGGAAATAAGCTATACTAGGTTATCTAATAAAATATTTTGAGGTGTATCTGTATGAGACTGAGACATGTAAAGACTACAGGGTTACTGGGAAAAGATGAAAAGACAAAAATAGCATAGCCAAAAAGTCTATACGGTTAGGTACCTATCTTTTTACCACCTATTTACTTTTGTACGTACTCATACATGGTTCCCGGAATGCTGTCGTGTTTTTCTGACTATTACGATGACCCATTAACGGTTACTCAGACTATTTGCTTCCTCACCGTACAGAATAGACCTACATAATTATATGTAGTAGGTACTAGATAGTAGTCGTTTTAGAACAATTGCAAGATCACAGATTGTTTCTAGTGAAGTCTTGCCACTAATGCTATGTTTTTGTAAATCCCTAATAGGTGAAGACCACAGAGCTATGAACAAATGACGCTTTGGAGGGGAAGCGTTTTTTTTTTGTTCTGTGGTGAAGACGCAAGCGTAAAAGATCCGCTTTACCTAGTATTTTTTTTTCTCTAGTCTGTGGCTTTAACACACAAGTCGATAGTTGGAATGAATAGACATAAGCAAATTATATGAACTTTAGTAGGTACTTATAACCGGGAGACTTGAGGTAATGGTGAAATGTATTTACCATCAAAAATAAACTCATTTATCGGAAAGTTAATGATAACTCATAGGTTATTGAAGCCTATTGAATTCCTACAGGAAAAAACAGGATAGCCATAACAATGAGTTTAAAGATTGTGGTGACACCATGGATGAAACAAAACCGAGTGTACATTATATGTACTAAAATTTTATAGAGTAATGAATAATAAGGTAGGTACCATATTTTTTAACGCAGAAAATATAACAACATAATTTTTATATAGGTAATAGAGATAGAGTTATTTTGAAATTAAGTAAGTACTTAGCTTTTCTTTTTATCATAGGTACTTTTTCTTTATAGTCATGCAACCTTCTAGTTATAGTAAACGTAAAGTATACCTATTCGGAAACGTTTTTCCCTATTACTTAGAAAAGTTGTCAATTTTCTTATGACTACGGATTTTTTGCTAATTAAGTACCTACAAGAAAATCGAGTACAGAAAGTAATAAATGGTCCCCTTTTAACACATTGGCATTTTGGAGTTTGGCCTGTGCCCATTCCAATGTTTTGTTATTGTTATGATTCAGACATAAAGTAATTCAAAAGGTTACAATCCTTTACATCCAGCAGATGAACTCACGGTCGACTTGGCGCGGTTTAATGCGCACTTGGGTATTTTGCCCTATCCGATGACGCCTGAAAACCGCAAATTCCAATAAAGTTATTGTATCATTTTACCTTTATGAATAAGAGTGAGTCTTTATTTCCCGTCTGTCATTAATACAATACAGTAGTACGGTGATACCGCCAGTCTGATGTCCTCCATGCTTGGAGCTCGATGCGGTTCTGTGCCGCTATAATAAATTGAAATAAAAGTGCACATGTAGCTATCACTATGGAGGAAGTGACCACCTCTAGTGTTCTGATGGATGACTCCGATACTACTACTACTACTACAGAAAATGCAATTCCTACGACGTTGGAAGGCTTTTGGACCACCGAAAATATTTTTAATACGTCTAGCACCGAGCTCTCAGTGAACCCTGTATGGGAAGAAAATGAACACGGTGCCGTGTTTGAAGTTTTTAATATTATTGAAATTATTATGACATCATTGGAAGTGATGGTGTGGATCTTAGCAGCTATCAAGATGCCCCGTTGGAGAAGAAACTACAGGAATCAAATGTTAATGCAGATAAGTGTAGCCCGCTTCATAAAGAGAGTTATATTTTCATTTCAATGTTTGCAAAAAGTCAATGATTTATCTAGCCAGAACCCCGTTGACGTAGCTCTCAACAGTTTACAAATTTACATAGATTTTGTTGTTGTGATTTTAATATTTTTTTTTATCAAGCACATGTATAGCAGCCTAATAATAGTCTTAGTTAAAGTGAGACAAAACAGTTTATACAAGGTATCAGTTTGTTCGTGGCTCGTGCCGGTACCCATCTCTGCAGTTTGGACTGTCATTATAATTTGCAATGCTCTAGATAGTTTGGTCGTCTATCTAATAATATGCTGTATATTTAGGTGGCCTTTGATCTTGTTAGGAACTTCCGTGTATATCGCTATTCTGTACAGAGTGCTATGTGATAAAATAAGAAGATTTGCTAGAAGTCTAACAGTTGTAACATTTTTGATGTGTTTGAACATCAATTTCTATTTGTTTTCAAAAGATGTTATAACCCTGTGGTGTATAAATTCCTTCGAAACTAAATTAGCTAGTTACGTGTCGGGTCTGATTATGAACTTTTTGATACTGAGTTTTTATGTCATTTTAATTACTTTAGATTACAAACACTGCAACCAGACACCTAAGAATTCAATACCAAACTATAGCTTAGCTGACACATGTTGTAGAATAACAAACGTGAATGAGCATGAATGAAGCCAAAATACCTAAGTCTAAAATGCTAATAATGACGTTTATGTAATATTCGAATAATTCTTTAGGTAAGTATGTTGAACAACATGAGATTAATAAAATAACTATAATATTTATAAGTTATAATGTAGATAGGTAAGTACAAATAACAGCTATTACGTGTTTATGATTCATATTTTTATGTGAAAAATAGTTATTGTTATTGTTATTATTGCCTACTTATAAGGAAATAAATTCTTTTATTATAATTGTAGTTATTTTTATTTTTATATTTCTACACTAGCTGACCCGCCCCGAATGAATTGAACTGAAGTTAATCAAAACAAAAATAATTACATCCTATAATAAATTTGGAGAATGCAAGAAATGAATAGTTTAAGTGCAGACTTGAACCCGTTGAGATTACAATTTTTAACGTCCCTGAATTTTTTATTCTTTGCCCATCCTAAATAATACGTTTTAGTGTAATAAATTAACGTTAATCAATATGTACGAGCTATGGAGAGAGATCTGCGAGATAAGATCACTAGGTGGACCGACGAAATGGTGAAAACCGAGGGGAGCCGATGGATGCATTAGACGAGCGGCCGCTCAGAGTGACGCTCTATGGGGAAGCCCTATGTTCAGCAGTGGACGTCTTCAAGTTGTTGATGATGATGATGATGATGATGATGATGATGATGATGATGATGATGAATATGTATCTATAAACTACACATTGTAAACCAGCCATGGTAGTAAATCAATCAGGTTTATGCTTGTTGCTGCGTTTATCTGTTCGAATAAAATTAAGGTGTACCTGCATATACCGGTTTCTTTATTATACTATGTATCAATGTACTTACAATTTTCCTCTTGTATAGGGAATCCCGTTTACTATAAGCATCTAGTTGTTGCCTATCCCATCATACATTGATATAGGTACCTTCTCCATGCATACGGAAACCATTACCTATAAAACTAAGTATTTTATTAGGTACTACAGGTTATATGCAGTTGCATGCAACTGCATATAAGTCGGTATAATATCTTCCAGTATTACCCATGTGCAACTTACTGGTTTATAAATAGTACATCTAGTTTATTGGATGTAAAAACCATCATTAAAGTTCCTCGTCGTAGAATTGGAATACAGAATAAGATAAATTTTTCTGTATTCCAAGGTTTCGACTTCGAAAAAGCGCGTAAGCTTCGGCCACACCGGCGGCGCGTCGAGTGGCATCAGTCAATCGTCAGAATCAGCCAGTCGGTACCCATCGCTGTCCGTGTTCGTAGACGGCAGCGCCGTGATCGCCGTGGACAACGATGGATACCGAATAGTCCCGTCGCGTAAGCTTCTGTTTCGCAGGCGCACCGGTGCTGAGGCGACGGAGTGCGCTTAGTCTTACTATCTTAAAAATTTTTGAAAATAATGGAACAAAAATCAACTGAAACCTGCGTCCTAAAGGCTCTGGTACTGCATAAACATCACCTCTCGAATATATTATAGCCTTGAAAAATAACCATATAGAGTGGTTGAGAGTACCTAGAGTGTAATTAGGTACCCGACATCAACATACCTTTGAACATGCTGGCAGCTTTGCCCCGTTGTCTATTAAATCTCAAGTCAACTTTTCTTTCACTATTGCAAGAGTGCCCAAGTAAAATTAAGTACTTATTTTAATTATTAATATATATATTTACAATCTAGCCATAGACAACTATTTACTTAATGAGCGATTTTAATTTAACCTAAACTTCTAATAAGTATAATAATTAACAGATTGATTTGTAAAGGAAAAATTAGAGATAGAGATTATAAGATAATATAATATATTAAAGTTCATATACTTACATATTTAGCTTCCTTTGAAGATATAACATTGTATAAAATTTATTATCACGGTTGGTGTAAGACTTTTCTGTGCTACTCAAACTTTTCTTCTTGATTACATGCTGAGTCGTGACCTATATTATTATCATGACGTCACGCAACATTACTTTTCGTACGATAGCGCCTCATCATCATCATCATCATCATCATCATCATCAGCCCGTAGATGTCCACATAGACCTCCCCCAGAGAGCGCCACTTTGAGCGGCTGCTCGCCTCCTGCATCCATCTATATAGATAGATGCACCTACCTACCTACTATTTTATTCTCTGTTTTATTTTCACGTATGTCAAGAACGTAATGTTGTGTGATGCCCTGAATAAATGTCTTTCAGATGGTTATTATAAGAGGATAGATAACAGCTTTATTTATTCCGTTATGAACTTTAATATTTTTATCCGAAAATAACCTCGCGTATTAAGTAAATCTGACAAAGTTCTAGTCAATTTCACTGAGGCAAACTAAAACGGCACTGGGGTGGCCATATTTTTATGCCCGGATTATGAACTATAGATCCCTGAACACATAGCACCGCTAAAGTAATAACAAGAAACACAAATCACATAATTACAAGAAATAAAAATTGTATGAGTAACTACTAACATTAAAATTTCGAGGATCTTACAAGAACATAAAACATAATGATATATCCAGATTATAAGACCTACTTTTTTTTACAAACTGTAGCAAGTTTATGACTACACAAATTAAAAAAGGAAACATAATTAAAAACTAATTATCTAAATCAATATAAAGTCATAATAGCAAATAATAATTTTTGAACTTTAAAAAAATTAGGGGCTAATCGTTGTATGTATGCAATAGCTAGTAATAAAAAAACCGTTTTAGGGTTCGTTTATATGCGTTTATTATAATAATATCTACTTAACACTTACTACTGCTTGCTTTTGTTCCATTTCTTCCTGCTGACAACAGAACCTTCAAGTACTAATATAATAGGCATGATGACTGAAATTTTTTTTTTTTTTTGATAAATTTATTATATTCCTCAAAAGATAAACATTTGTGTACACAAAAATTAAATTCTCAAAAGATGACCAAGTTACAACCATTTTAAAAACCGGAATAGAAAGAGATAGCTCAAACGGCCAGTGACGTCAGAGGAAGGTCGTTAAAGTATCTCATTACTAAGCTGTGGTAACTTTTCATACAATCTCTTTGGCATGTGACGTCACGAGTAGATTTTTCATAGTAACTGTAGGGGCGCTCTGTTTAGCGAGAAAGGGACAGGAGATGCCTCCTGTAGAAACTTTAAAAGCTTATTACTCCGTGATTTATTTACCGATTTTGCTTATTTTTTCAATTATTGCATTCATTTTTATCTTCTTTATGGAATCAATATTTACTTCTTAATTTTTAATAGTAGTCATCATGCCTATTGCGATTGTATTGGTCGATTTTTCCCAGAATTTTTATGGAAACTCTTTCAAAATGTAACAATTTTAGAACAATTCAGTCGCAATTTAAATATTAGACTTGGAGCACAGGTTGAGAAACAATGTGCCATAAGTAGGTACAGAAAATAATAATCTAATTTTTTGTGTTGCGAAATTGCTTTAAGCCTAATATTTTCTTCATTGTGTTAGAATGTCATGAAATAAAAAATAAACACTCCGCAATCTGCCTCCTCTCAGCTCAGCATTACAAAGCAATCTCGGGACGTTTCATCCCAAATTAACGTAGGATTACCCACAAAATGGAACGCTGAAATAAAACTAACACCAGTAAAACTAATGTAACTTTAATAAAGGATCACAACAAAATAATTATAATGTTCACTTTTAGCTTCACAATATCACTATTAGGTGATTTTCACAAGTAATAATAAAATTACTTAGTTATTTATAACTTATACGTTTAGATACTTTTAGAATTCGGATTTTCAGTTTCAGATGAACGCAATATTACGAAGCCGACTCGACCAAATCGTAGGTGGACGCCACCGATAACATCCTAGGTCCCTAATACTTCGCAGCTTTATTAACACACATAAATATATGTGAATCATTATCATAATCACTAAACATTTAATTACTACATGTTGGTATTGCATTCTCCAAATAAATAACTGATTTTAGAAATTTTAAACAGTAAAACTAAATACTTATAAAAAAATATTATTTATTTAACAAATACTAATATTTCCCATAAATACAACCGATACCCCCACGAAAGGCAGGCAATTAAAAACGACTATTCGTTTCGGATGGATTAACAACTTTATTTACAGAGGTGTTAGGGAAAGGGAGTTCTAACTTAGATGGAATGAATGGTTGAGAACTTAAGATTGGATGTGGACGGAGATAGCCGTTGCAGATGCGATGGCTGAGGCGTCGTGCGACTGTCGGAGTGTCGCACGACGACCCTTGAGGCGCGGCGATTAGATGCAGTCGCACGCGCAACGCTTCACGCGCTTTGGACTTTGCACTACATCGCGACGGAAGCGCTCTAGGGTCGGCGCGTCAGCGCTGTGCACCGAGCGCGGCTGCATATCTGCGAACAGAAATATTCGTTAAAACGATAATTATACCAGTACCTAATATATTATACGTTCTTGACTTCATAACAACTAGCATACGATACTTTTTTCAGGGAGAGCTTAAAATTAATAGGAAGGTAATTAGGACCCGATACAGTTTTTATCAATGTATAGCTATACGGTTACGAGGAAGGGGAAGGTTCCTTTGTAAAAATCCTGTAAAATATAATTCGGTAAGTACGTCGTTAGGAGATAAAATACGTTTGACGCAAGATTGGCCCTGAATATTTAAAAACATTACGCAGAAACAAAAACTCTTCACAGAAATATGACAATCAATTTGTCAGCTTGGAATTGCTACTGTGCTTGTTGGAAACAATACGTAGCAAGAGCGAGCAAAGTAGAAAGTCGAAATAAGCAATTCAAGAACTAAATTCAACTTCCCAGTGTCTAATGAGTGAGACAATATACTTGCTAATGAAGTTGTGGATGCGACCACAATCTCTTCTTCGGCGCCGTAAAGTTATCATATTTGTACGATAAATTCTATAACATGCAATGGCTTTTACGCCTTTGTATACCTATAGCTATAGTTCTCTCTGCGTATTAGAGGAATCGTTTTTATGGTGTGTGTACTGTGTGTATTATATGGTAACGGTAACAAATACTTATGAGCGGCGGCCTTAGAAAATAAAACACATTTGCTTTCATTAAATTCCAGATGTTTGTAGCTCAAAATGTGCTTTGAAGATTGAGTGATTTTTATATTACCTACAGCACATTTACAGACTGTTTGTTTTCTACTTACAATATATATACCTACAGATAAAGCCTTTAGATGCAGACGTGTACCTATTATTTATTATGCACAAACTTATTACATAATTAAACCCTTTACTTATAGAACAACCTACTTATTTCTAACGATTAGGTATGTGGGAACAAAAAAAATATTATTAAAACAAAAGAGCTCTGCTACAAAATAATGGAGTTAGCTCTTTTTTGAGAATACCATAAAAGTGTAATAGGTATTACCTACAGGTAGGAGAAATACCTCAAAGTAATAAGTTAATATTGTACAGAAACATATGACGTTCAATATGGATACCTAACACACAATTTAAATACCTACATATCGTTAATACTTACCACCAAAACATGAATCAATCATACATACAAGCAGCTGGTCAAAGAGCATATAGGTACCCATAATTGTATATGTGGTCCTATTAATATTTAGTTAATTAGCGATCAGACGGTGGTCATTTGCATCGTGCCTACATTAATCACAGTTAATTCGCGGTGATTTGGCTGCCATTTACATGTAAAATAAGGAAGCAAACAATTCATGACGTCATCATAATTGGAAAATGTGCTTTTCCTTATTTATGAGGTTGATATCTTGGGTGACGTTGACCATTGATACTTCGTAGCCAGAAATTTGATAGTTACGTTAAGTATGTGAATATTTACGCAACGTGTTATTTGTTGGTGATGATGATGTGTTTTTTGCTTAAATAAATCAATGCCTATAGGTTTTATCCCTACTTATATTAGTAAAATAAAGAAGCGCATAAAAACCCTTTGATAACATGACTAACACTGGAATTCATAGTCAAGGTCCTCTAGAGGATGATTCAGGCGCTGTGCGGCAAATTCTAGCTTTATGCATTTCATAAACAAAAGCAGCCCCCAAACTGGCATGATCCGAGGCTGAATGCTGATTGTCCGAATTTCGTCAACCAATCGGCCCACTTGACTTTTGGACTTTTTTTTTTCTTATATTTTGGCTCCACGCATAGTGTATTTAACCAGTGTCAAGTATTATAGTTTCATTGCGTTATAAAATATTTCACGCAAAGTCATGTCCTAGTCATAGTCATAGTCCAGTCTAAGTCAGATAGTCATAGTCCAGTCTAAGTCATGCTCCAGCAAAGTGGTGGCAACTTTACTAGAAGCTTCTATGGAGTTTTGGAAGCAACACAAAAAATCACGTTTCACCACATTATATCACTTGCCCTCACTCATGCTCGTAATTCAGCACTTAATGCGTAAAACGACACCAATTTTAACCATTAACACTGGAAAAGAAAATGTTTTGAAAAATAATACAATGCAACCACGTGAACTTTTCCGCGTTCCCGCCAAAACTCAGGCGGGACTTTTGATAGTTCAAAAGTCACGTCAAAATGACACTCGACAGAATTTTCATAGAGAACTTGATTGAAATCGTAGACTATTTAATTAAAAAGCAGTTCCGTTAGGGGTTTTTCCAGTGATTGTTTATGAAAGTGAAAGAAGAATGATTACGCATTTAATCTCTAGGTAAAAGTGGAATGATAGATTTTCGGGGTTTGTTCAACCTTTGTTTATGAATACCACTGTTAGATTTTTTCGATGTAAGTACCTACAACCTCTGCCTGTGGGTAAACCACGCGTTGAAATTCATTTAAATGATAACCCAATAATAGCTTTTGCTACAATACCTACATACATATTTCTCGATAATGCAAAACGTCAGAAACGTTTGTCTATTTAATTAGCGCATCGTATTTACCTACACTTTCTAGTCTCAACAAGCAATTTAATCACAAATATAAATACATAGTCGTACCGCGTAACGTACTTGCAAGAGGTTTCAATGGAAAATTACTACCAAAGGTCAAACGGGCGCTTCTATATCAAGTTCTGTGAAACAAGAATATAATGAACGTGAATATATAATGTCATAAAATGCTGAAATATCTTTGTTATTGGATAAAGCTATTTTCAGTGGAATGTACATTATTAAATATCGGACCTAGCTTGTTATCGTTTCCATACGGTCTCCTGCTCTAAGTAAGTACTATATTTATTGTTACCAATATGCTGACAAGGGTTTATACCAAAGAATATTGGTAAGTACGTACTATCCTATTTTTATTTAAAATTATGCTTAGTATAATGAAGACTCATGCAAGTGGACTCGAGCAGAGCTCTCTCCATGAGTCATTGTGCGAATTTAATGCCTGTGTGGATTAAAGTTTGACAGAACTTAGCTTCGCCCTGAACTCACTAGGACGTGCCCAAATGCGTTGTACTTAGTAGGTACTTTATACAGGGATAGGTTTAAACTTTGGTGCAGAAAGGCATAAGCTAACTTTCTATCTACTTACAACAATTTAATTTAAACGTTTAAATACCTACCTATCTTATTTTAGCTTGTAAAAGTGCTAAAAATGTTCAATACAATCCTTTGACTTTGACATTGAATAAGGCCTACAGTATTAATATCAGTATTTACTGGTAAATGAGTACTTACAGTGCCTCTCGTCCATTTCCTGTGGCAGCATCATGGTGCGCGGCACGCGTGGCGCGGCGAGGTTCAAAGGGAGCGCGTTTTGCGGTTGCGCGTCCTGCTGGTGATCATCTTGCGGAGTGTCTGCCTCCGCGTGCGCCTCCGCCTCCGCGCGCGCCTCCGCCTCCGCCTCCGCCTGGGCCGCTGCCGCCAGAGAGTTTACGATCGTCTTCATCTGGAACAATTTCATTTAAGTATTATTAACAAATTGATCAGTGTGCTCCGGTAGATTCATTTAAGCTAAATTTGTGAGTTTTATAGCAGTATCACCTGCAAATAAAATAAATCAAAAAAAATCAACAAACACAACACAAATGAATCTGTCATTTGAGCCAGTTCTCAATCACGTCGACGACACAGCGAGGTTTGGCCAATATTCTGAGTATGAATAAGTATAAGAAAACGCTATTGGTCAAGACTTTTATGTTCAAGTTAATAAATAAAATAAGTACCTAATACATGATTTGTGTGACAATTTAAACACAATTTTTATAATGAAGGCAGTGTTAAGTATTTGCATATCAGAGTCTCGTATACTGTCTGTATATCATAAGTAGAGTTTTGCAATAGACATTGTTGATGAGCCTGTGACAGGCATGAAGTTAGACTTGGCTACTTTTATCCCAGAAAATCATGTGAATAAAACCGCGACTACTTAGTAAAAGATAAACTGAGGGATTCAGGAACTTATCACAGGGATCACGAAATTATAGAAAGTCAGTAGTTATGTTATACTTACTTTTAAGTATCCGAGTATACGAGGTAACATTTTAAGGGTGACCCACAGTAGAATATTAAGGAAATACTTAGTAGCATTGAGGTTGCATAAATTTTACCTGAATTCCATATTATTAAGACAAATCCGAATACCAACCATAGTTACCTCTTGCATATCGTTGTCCGGTTGAGTGCGGTGCTGGCTAGCCTCTTCAGCGGTGCGAGTGATGGCGCGCAAGTCGTCGGGCGTCAGGCCCCACGGCAAGTTCATCTGCACCGGGCTGCCTTCCATCTGCATCTTCTGGACCTGCCACCCGTCCTTCCGTTACGTGTTATTTTATTGCTCGATATAGACTTCAATTAAATTTACCTTTGGTACTTAGTCGCCGCTTATTATACACAGACGTCCTAATTCACACAACATCTATCATCGTATGGTAGTCGATCAACTGTGGTGTTCACCGCTATTAAAATAATGGTGGCAGATTTACCTAATTATGATGACAGCTAAAGTGCTCGGTAGCTCCTCTGGAATAACCTTCCCAAAACTAAACTACTACTTGTAGGTTTTATATTATCTGGGCTACTACTAAACGCTAATGACTAACACTATAGCTGCACTACTTGAACATTTGGAATAGGTTCGTACTATGGCGGCCTGATATATAGACAGTTCAAATACTCCAGCGTGCCCTAGCCCACTATAGACCTGCGCAGAATGTATCATTGAAAAGAAAAGAAAGATACGCGTCATTTGTATCAAAGGATACGATTTTGACGGGCCCGATAGCTCAGTTGGTAGTATCCCTGCCTTCTGAACTGAGGGTTTTGGGTTCGATTCCTACCCGGGACAAACATTTGTGTGATGAACATAGATGTTTGTTCTGCGTCTGGGTGTTATATTGTATTCTATGTATGTATTTACAAACAAAAATGTATAAAAGTATTGTATCAGTTATCTGGTTCCCATAGTGCAAGCTATGTATGTTTGGGGCTAGATGGCGATGTGTGAATTGTCCACACATATTTATTTATTTATTTATTTTATACATATCATTCATTCAGCTCACTAACTCATTTAGCTCAGTGAATAAACAAGAGTTTCGGCTTATCATAACTCGTACATTTTTCCTGAGCGACATAAAGATACACAGAAACGTATAGCTAGGGTTTGACAGAGTGTTATATGATCTCTCAGGCATAGCTACCTATCTCGCTCTCTCTCTCACATGGCTTCAGCACGCCATCGCTCGACTACCTGCCTAAGTGGCTCGCTCACTTTAGTCCCATTCATGCGCCACCCAGCTCAGTAGTCATTTAGTAATCGGCTCGAAAATGAATCATAAAATAGTGAGCTAGTGATATATTTTAAAAGCAAGTGAGCTGGTGAGAGATTAGCTCACTTGAAGTGAAACGTTTCATTTTTATCTTTCTCTCATGAGTTACCCAAGTCTAGTCCACTATACCAGTTATCATAATTATGAACGTCATACTTACTTATAATAATTTATTGCTACGAATAAATAACTTGACATAATTATATTATCGCTTTGATGCCGTATCTAATATGGAAATGATTGCTAATAAAGACATTATTTTACTAGAAAGCTATAATTAAAAAGTTGTGCTGATAACACTTCGAGAGTGATTTATCACAAACATTTGTATTTTATACAAGCGTTGGTCCAAGACTCCGCACTAGATCATAGTAAGGGCAAGTAGGATTTTGAGTCTATAATATCAATAAATAAAATGAAGAAAACAACCCCTACACATGTTTAATAATAATAATAACAAATGAAATCTTTATTGAACACATCTTATACAAACATTTAGGTTTGTACACACACCTAATATTTTTTCTTAAATTAAAAAAAGTTAAGGAAATTATGAACTACAGAAAAAACATACCTACGTTCTGTTGATCTTCATTACTACTTATGAAAATAACATAAAATACATATACGTAAGTACTTTTAAACACTTACTAACTAAATAACTCACGCTCAGCAAAATGAATTATTCTCACTGCTTTGGCATCCATTATTAAAATAAATTTATTATAATATATATCATAATTTATGCAAATATTTTATCGCAAACTAAGTTGTAAAGAAGATATGCTTTTAACAGTGAAAGTTGCAAACAACACGCAGAGAGCTATCATTCTCTAAAATTGTGAAATCGGATTTCAAATGTATGAATAATTTCTCTCATTTGCAAAGTACCTATATTAAACTTTATGATTTACTAACTGAACTTACTTCGGGTTGTTCCAACTCCTGTGTCGGGGCGGTCTGAGGCACGAACTGGTGAAGGACGGTGGGCTGCTGGAAAAAAAAAATACAAAAACATAAATAACTTTTATACCTAATACTACACCATCAGGGCCAGCAAATATAAACCGTAATGTATATGTCACCGTCTTATTGTAAAAACCGTTTGTTGATAAAAAATAAATAAATAAATAAACCGGTTATTTATAAACAGTCGATTTAATACAAACTGACAATCTGTCTTACAATAACACGGATGATATTTCGTTTATAAACAGTCAGTGCCTAACGACGAGTTTATAAAAAAATGTTTTTTTAGAGTGACTACAGTGGCTAACCAGTAGGTTACGACGACGAGCGAAGCGAGGAGGAGTGTTAGGTTAGTTTTGACCACATTAGAAGCACACAATTACAATAAAACGAAGTGATGCCGATTAATTATAAACAACCGAAATATCGACCGTTTTATTGTGAGACGTATTGCCCGTTTGCAATAAATCGACAGTTTATAAATAACCACGTTTTTTTATAAACTAATGGTTCTTACAATAAGACGGTGACAAAATATATGTATCTTCCGTATTCTAGACGTTTTTATCTACTTATTTATTTATGATATACATGCTTTCATACAATGAGCTAAAGAAAAATAACAAAGTCGAATATTGCAGATTCCAAAACGTAGTTTAGTTCAAAGAACCACAATTCGTTTATACCAAAACAAAATACAAAAGTTACCTAACACGAACGTGAAGAATAGAAAACACATCTCAATTAGGAAGTTACGTGTAAGAGTGTCTCTCTGTTTGAATCATTGGTCACGGTAGGGAAATAAAAGTTTGCAGGTTCTTTGACCTCTGCGCAGTCAATGTTTCAGCGACCTTCAAAATACAAATTGATGATAACCATTTTACCTACATATACAAAATTGTTCAAATTCTTAATTATACCTATACTTCGTGTATTATCTTTATTTATCTCGTTAATAAAATCTACATACCTACACAGCCATTTCCTTATTAGAGTAAAATAGTTAGGTTCCCACCATACACATTAATTAAGTCCATCCTACATCTTATTAAATTCCAATAACTGAGTAAACTTTATCCAATTCTAGATACATTTGTTTGTTAAAAAATCTCGAGTTCAGAACAACAAAAGCTACGTTGACTATTTTTATAACATTAGTTTGTTCCACGCGATGTGCTCTCGTTGTGCGCACGCGCACACATATATATTTATCTATTTATATTGTTTATTCAGTATTTATGGGCTGGTGTCATTATACTCATTACACTTCACTCGGCGTTTCCGTATCACATCATCTGTAATTTGTACGCGTTACTGAACTTGTAAATTACTTGCTAACGGAATGTTTTTTACGCCTGTATGGTAGCATGTGTACAGATGTCTATAAGTTTTTCGACACCGCTCACATACTAATAGGTATTAGTAAATATAATGTATAAAATATTCTATTAAATTTTACATTTATGAATTACTTTAGGTTCGTGAAATAATATCACTTTACATGATAATACCCGCGTCACCAAGTACCTTTGTGCACGCTTAATCTAATAAGTCGCCTTCCAGACAATATACCAACAAAATGAAGCTAACGGGGTTTCGTAAAACATTGGAGTCAGACCCTACAATCCCATTAAAATAAACAGTCCGACTAAGCTCCGTAGTAATTTGACGCTAATTAAATACCTCGTATTCACCTCTGTTTATTGGGACCGCTCATAGCGACATAGCTTCGTTAAATTTCTAACGGACTTAAGTGGATCGGTTAAGTTTGGTAGTTTCTGGTTTAATGAGGTAGCAGCCGCTGGGAAGTTAAATGCAACCTTTCATCATATCATTAAAATAAACATTTCTTTTGCCTCTTTGGATAAATTAATTATATTGTTAGAGATAAACATTTGTGAAAACAAAAATTAAATATCTCAAAAAATTACCAAGTTACAACCATTTTAAAAACCGGAATAGAAAGAGATAGCTCAAACGACCAGTGACGTCAGAGGGAGGTCGTTATAGTACCTCATTACTAAGCTGTGGTAGCTTTTCATACAATCTATTTGGCATGACGTCACGAGTAGATTTTTCATAGTAACTGTGGGGGCGCTCTGTTTCGCGAGAAAGGGACAGGAGATGCCTCCTGTAAAAACTTTAAAAGCTTATTACTCCGTGATTTATTTACGGATTTTGCTTATTTTTTCAATTATTGCATTCATTTTTAATCTTCTTTATGAAGATAATATTTACTTGTTCATTTTTAATAGTAGTCATCATGCCTATTCTCTTTATTCAGACAATTCCATTTGTTGTGATCTTATAAATTTTTTAACATACTTAGAAAAATTTTAGGTAATTTATGAAATTATTATTAATTATTTTTGTTATGAGCGGCCGTGTTGCTTAACATCAGGTGAACGACTAGCTCGTCACCCATTCACGTCAACCATTCTCATAAAAAAAGAAAAACAAGTTGTGATTTGATATCAGATATAATATGTTATTTTATTATTAGTGCCGTTCAGTTTATGTCCCAAAAATATGATATGTTATGGTGCTTGCTTTGTAATCCATCAGGATTACAAAGGATCTCACCTCATTCTGGTCGTTGTTCTGGGGTGGTGGTGGGGGTGGGGCGAAGGGTCCCATGTTCTCTGGAGGCGGAGGCATGTTCTGCGCGGGCGGCATGTTGTGGGGCGCGGGGATGGCGATAACGCGCTGCACGTGGATGCGCATCTCTCGCGGCGCGTTCATCTGCTCCTCGGACGAGTCCCATGGCAGCTACAGGACAAACAGATGTTCTGGTCATCATTATGCATATTTATATTCTACTAATAACATCAATCTGACATTTTACATATCACAAAACCAATTAGTAATTTAAGATTCCACGATTATTTCCTTACCTACTTTGTAATAAGAAACTTAATTATTTAATAGTACTTCTAACCTATAATAATCAAGGCAAAATGATCACGATCATTGCTCCGTGCTGAAGTTATGTAACGAATAAACTTTACAAGACCTTGTATAACACAACCAGATGTAAAACTATAACAACGTCTAGCAGGTATTATCTAATAAATAATAACAAAGGCATGCAATTTATGATAAGTGAATTAGCAGTGTATTATAAGATAATGTAGTTCTTTAGAACAAAGGATAATGTATAGGTTCAATCGTGACGGGTATGAATAAATGAGAGGTTGTTGCGCAAACGCAGCGCAGGAGCGTCATTTGTGTAGGGACCGCACGAGCCAACCGGCGATCAGGAAGCAATGACCGCTGACATCCGAGGACACGACGTTAGCCATGCCGAATGCCGTTGCCAGCCACTTCCAACTTAACACACGCGAAAGGGACACCAAAAATAGGTAGGTAGGTACTACAGTATCTACATACACATCAAAAAATGCTAAATATTTTCCATCTCGTTTAAATCTCCAATACACCGATGTAATATCAATGTTTGATTTAAAAGATATTAGTCACAACTCACAAATAAATTGGACCTTGGCCGATGTAAATATAAGACTTCGATTCGCAAGCAATCAACCGGTATAGCACCGGCCGAACAAGCGCCTCTTCAAAATGTTAGATTTACAAAAAAGCAGTACAAAAACTCGCTCATAAAAATAAACAAAGGAACCGTGTTTATCGACTTCACTTAACGAATATTAATATTCTAACGATGATGCGAGAGCTACGAATGATGCGGAACGAAACAAAAACACGGAAGAAGCGACGCTTCAAGCATTGTCCATGCGCCCTTGACAAATATCGCTTAGTGCGCTTCGAACAGAAACATGCAAGCTAACAACATTACATCGTCAGATGTAAGCAATTGCGAGATGTAATGGCAAGTATTTAATCTCGCTGCCAGAACCGGCTCCTACTACTTTTTCATTGAGTGTAATTGAATTAATTACATGATAAGTTTGGTTCACGCTGGCTGATGTTTTTGTTAGCTCTGGAGTTGAGTGCTGTCATCGGTATAGTAATTGTAATTAATTAGGGGCCCACTGTTTATATTTTATCAGGATTATTATTATTTATAATGTTAATTTTATAGTTTAAATTTCTTATTCCTAGATAGTGAGTACATATTTGCGCCTTTTGGTGTTGAGACGCTGGGACCGTGGGGACCAAGTGCACTCAAAATTTATAAAGACCTCTCGGAACGTCTGATCGAGGCAACACGTGACCAAAATGCTGGTCTATATTTGGCGCAAAGGCTAAGCATTGCCATACAACGGGGCAATGCCGCCAGCATTTTGGGTACGTTGCCCACCGGTAGTGGCTTTTTAGATTAAGTTTACTTCTTATATAGTTTTTTACTTTAGATTTAGATAAGTAGTTTATTTTAGTTTCGATTAATTTAGTTTTAGTCAAGGAATACTATGTATTTAAATAACTTGTGAATAAATTTTAAGCATTTACGTAAATTAAATACAATTATAATCATCCCAATGACTTATTCCTTATTATTTGTTTAATCAGCTAACAAATCCAGTTTTTTTCATATTATATCTCCGGCCGGGATACCTTGTGCCTTGTATTTGGATCCTTGATAATATTCATTGTGCTACCGTCCCAATCTCTACTTGTCATTACACTAATCTCTTCCGGTACTATTTTAATATATCCGTAATTACATCCGAAACTTGATTACCGACTAGCCCGTTTACATTGAATTATATTTATAAACATATTTCTAATGGAATTTAATAATATCATAAAAGTTATATATTTGAAACATAACATTAATAAGCGTCAACAATAATCTATGATGAGGGCTAGTTCATAAATCCTCATTGCTATTTTCTCGTCAAGGGGATTTCTAAACTATTGTTGAGGTTCCCCGTGCTTGTTTCATCCGCACTATCTTCTCGTTTCCTCGTAATAAGCCCCACAATAAAAGATCAATAGGCTACTTTCTATTCCTATATAGAAAGTATTCTATTGATCTTGTTATTATTAGCAATCATTAGCAATCTATCTTAAATTTCATCCAAAATGGTTCAGTACTTATAAATATAAAAGTAATAACTATTATATTTATATTATTAGCGTGAAAGCCACACAAACAAATAAACAACGAGAGTTACAATTTTCACTTTGATAATATTAGCAGGGAAGTACGGATAGGGACAAAGGATGCGAAAATTATTAATGAATAGCAACTGCTACATATTCTGTGTTATTATTGCTTGTAACAGTTCTGATGGTTTTTCTGTAACATTTATAGGTGGAAAGTATTACGGTGGTTTTTTTACGTACCTAACTATGTAATACTGTAAGTATGTATTATATTATATTACCTAAGTGCAGCAATCAGTATGACACCATATTAACTATTGATTTTCCGAACAACTGTTCATCTAATTAACGTTTGCTTATGATCGTTATAAGTGGTAGCAATTTAATCATAATTAAAATAACACGTTTAAGGAATCAACAGAGCAAGACGCGGTGGAAGGCCGCGGGCGCTCGATTTGCTTTGCTTCCTGTGTTTTGGGATCCTAAAATTCAACTTGGAAATGACCTCCAAAATGTTACTTCCGTATTTTAGAACTTTCTATTTGGTATCAGTTTACTATTAGACAGTTAACCATAGAAACTAAAACCGCATCAAAATAAGAAAGGCCTATCACAACGTGCTTTACATATTGGATGGCAACAAAGAGGTACCTATTGTACTACGAAGAAGTCATTCGATGCAATGATATTTCTAGTCAAACTTAGCCCTATGATATATCTCTACAAGTCTACACTTACCAAGTATATTCAACGCAATACCACAAAATTAATAATTATTATTATACCTTATAATAAAACAGTAATAGGTCCAATTCAGGGGCCCCACTAGGGAACCGGTAAAAACCACAGGGTGCCGATGGATGCAAGAGGTAAGCAGCTGCTTTAAGTGGCGCTCTGTGGAGAGGCCTATGTTCAGCTGTGAATGTCTTCCGGCTGTTGATGATGATGACATTAGCTACATAGGCAGAGGCGTCTCTAGCCCATGTTGCGCCGTGTGCGAGCTAATGTGTGAGTAATCCCTAGCGCTCTCTAGTTTGTTTTCAGATGGGGAGACTAACATAGGTACTGATACCTCAAGAATCTTCACTACTTTAGGCTCACCACAATAATAGCGACAATACAGCATTAATTGATTCTCAAAGTTGATGTGATGATAGATAATAATAAACCTCTAAGACGAGTTTTGTTTATGTGCAACATTTTATGTACCTAGGTATATGTATGTTACAAAGTTGTAGAAAATGTACCTAGTTTAAATATTATCCTTGAGGAAATCGTGTTCTAAGTTTTTAAATGCTCCGTTTAAAGTGGTTACGCACTATGCATAATATACTATACTTACTACCAATTTTAAAATAAGTACTTATAAAATGTCACAGTCAAAACTTAGGTAAGTAAGTATATATCAGTCAAAGCCAATTTAGACTATAGTCTAGCTATAGCTATTGACGTCGGTCAAAATTAGGTTTGGCTGAAAAATATATAGGTATATGGTAATAAGTAGTGATTTTGACAGTCTACTACACAGTCTAGGGCAGAACCATGTATGTAGTTTAGGTAGGTATATGTATATACCAAAGACTTTTTATCCAGACCACTAATACGAAATTAAAGCAGGGCAAAACCGTACACACCACATTGGGTGTGATTGATTCTCAGCTGTCAATATCAAAATCAGTCGTTATTTGGGTGTGCTTTTGAATACATACCAAAAAAATGCCATCTTGCGTGATAAAACTGTGCCGAAATCACTCGAGGCACGAATCACAGAAGCACACGATCACATTTCACTTGTAAGTGGCCTTAATCATGTATTTTATAAGATTATTTTAATTATTTCTATTTGACGAAGAGTTAGAACCATTTCACAATAAAAAGTTGACATGTCAAAATCGGTATTGCCACACGACATCTGAATAATTACCCGATTTCTTTTGTATAGATTTCCAACAGATCCATGTCTAGCTGATCGTTGGATAAAAGTAGTTCAAAAAAGTTGAAATGAAGATTGGTGGAAACCTAATACTCGCTCAACAATATGTTCAGCGCATTTCTATAGTAAAGAACACACAGAACACAGAAGTGCAATTACTGATAATAGTTTTATTGTCAACTATAAACGTTCCACTCGCCCACTGTTTTCCCATTTTTAAGGTTATTTTTTTTATCCTAAAATATGAAACATTTTTTTGGTTGAGGCCCAGGGGGTCTAGCAAAGATCACAATCACTAACGCTAACGCCTCACGCTAACTCCAAAAAAGTATCGAAATTACATTCGCTACGGAAAAGTTAGCGATTTCCGAAATGTCATTTCAGTACATTTTGGAGTTAGCATTTGGCGTTAGCGTTAGTGGTTGGTATCTTTGCTAGACCCCCTGTACCTACATAACTGTTGTTCTTTAATCCCTTTAACTTGGTAATATTGAAAAACTCGTGAGTTATTAAAAGAAATGTTGAATAAACTGGCTGGTTATACTTAATTTGAATCCTTTTTATTAAAAGACCTTTAGTGTTTAACTATACGTAGTGCAGTATTATTACACACTTTATACAAGTTATATTATAGGTGCATGCGGTGTCTGCCTGTAATTGGTTGAGCATGTAGTTTAGATATCTTAAGTGACTTTCATTAGCATAAGTTCATGTTTTAACTGTTGGCGGACCTAAATAAATAAATAAATAAATAAAGATTGCATGAGCTATCTATAGACCTTTTTCTTGTCTATAGATAGTAGTATGATGGTAATTAATTTTATAATTTTTTATTTTTTAATGTAGGCGTTATATAATTTTTATTATTTACATTTTACATCTAGCTAGATTTTTATTTAGGTACCCGACTAAATCGGGTTATATTATTTATATAGTATGTTGAAAGAGGAACTGACATTAGAAGAAAAAAAAGTGCTCTATGGTTTGATTCATGTTCAAACAAGGTTAAGTATGGAGACTTCGGTTCTGGACCTATGTAATAGGGGGAATTCTGTGGTATATACGACGTAGACGGCAAAGAGGAGTGTTATGGTCACTGGTTAGGTACCTAGCACCTTGCTCCAGGTTACCTGCGCATGCGCAAAACCAACTTTCCCAAAAGAGTCCCACCTACGCGTTCTTTTCAATTCTCAAATAACTTAGTTAATTAATTGTCCTATAACCTCTTCAACAACTGTGTAAATTGTATAGGCACGATAAAATCAAATGTTGAAGCACACCATTAACCGCTCGGTGTGATAATAAAATCCTTACTTATTATACCTGTGCATGTGTGCATGTATGCAATATTCACCTTGTAACGTCAAGAGTCGAGAGTAGCATCGGTTAACATCAGCTAATGTAAGTGGAACAAGGTTCATAAGCGGTCGAAGTCACCGGTGCATCAAATTATACGAATATTAATGGGGGATGCCGCACGTCCAGCCAAGCTCGCCGGCCGCGCTCTGCCGACAGCGGCGACCGACGCCTGCATCTCGCGACACACTATCAAGTTCAAGAGCGTCTCATATACAACAAACAAAAAATATGTACCCAAATTGGGCGCGAATGGTATCGATCGGTCGGATATATAAAAATGTGTGTTGGACGCGCGCGGCTCAAACACTCGAGACACACCGCAATATGCACGCGTACCTCGCGCTCGCCCTCGCGTTGGCGACGCCCGCGCTCGCCGCCGCCGCCGCCGCAGCCTCTCCCGACCGACTCGGGTACCAGAGAGAAATAGACTCCACGCACAACCAAATGCCCAAATTCTTCAACTACGTGCTCAGTGACGAATACTTGTCTTCACAGAAAAACAGAGCTAACCTTGTGACCAAGCTGAGGCCGGATGAACCTATCGCCTCCGATAATGTGATAGTGGAATCCAATGCTGTACGAATTGTACGACCGGCGAAGAGAGAGGTTGAGAGCCAGCAGGCGACAGGTGAGGAGCTGGTACGGCGCCGGCGGGGATACAACCTGGAGAATGTGCGCGTTCCCGCGCGGTACCCGTACCTTCCTGTGGCAAACTTCAACCGTTTCCGCCGTTGGGGCTAGTGGCCGCGTGCCGCATCGCTGCGTCTCAAATGTCAAGGCTGCGCAGACGCTGCTCTAGCTATAAACATAGAGAGCTTTGCTCCATAGCGCCCGCCCGGTCCGGCCCCGGGCGCGTCTCCCGTGAGTGCGAATTTGCGAAATGCCCATGCTATTGCAGACTCTTAGCTGTTATGATATTTATACTAAGTGACTGTGATAGACCGATCAAGCTACATAGTTATTGAAACGATACTTATAGGCAATAATTGCCAGAAAAAGACAATATATAATACTTAGGTGCTACTTAGATTTTGTAATAATTGAATGTTAAGTGAAAGTGATAATTATAAGAAAATATAAATTAAAGTTAATATGTATGTTTTTTACTAATAGTACTGCTATACTACCATATTTTCGATTGATTTACGGAGTCTAAATTTTTTGTGTGCAAAATGACATTGTATAATAATATAAATTTCAAAAAGTCCTATATGACAGCAAGATATAAATGTATAAAAACAAATAAAACCACAAGACCATGCAAGTGCATGTATAAGCGGTGATAAAAACGCTATCCTAACAAATTAAATAATGGTAAAGCAAGTCCTGATTAAATAAACATCGCATGTAAGCACGAACGGGCTCGCACTTAGAGAATATTACAGTAATTAGACCCTATCATGTTGTAATGGGAACAATGGAATATAATGTATGCGAGTTTAAAATGCAGCTCGCATAATCTGTGTCAGAAAAGCCAGTTATAGGTGTTCTAGAAATCATCGTCAAGCTATTGTAGGTGCTATGGTTGAGTGGCCCAGCCGTCCTGGCATAACCAGGTTAAATGTGTAACTTCGACAACGTACACCAATATTACCCACTTGTACGAATTGTACAATCTAAGTACTTCCTTGCCGATTTCACCAACTATGGCCTGCAATAGCGCATCGAACACATTTGCTAACCAGAACTACATTGCATTATTGAACAGCATTTAACATATTAAGATATTTGAACAATAGAGACAGCAGGTGTGTCATGAACACGACGAGTTGCGCGCAAAGTTTCACGAATTCCTTAGAAATTCTCATCATTCCTACACAAACTATGAATACAACAAAGGCAGGTAAATGTAGATTTGCATTTGCAAAGCGAACTGCGGGAATGGTTACTGGAATATTTATTCAGCCAAAAGCATAGAATAAAATAAAATAACAAATCAAAAGTTAGATTTGGTAGGTAAGAAAAATATTTAGTAGTAATCAAAATTATGTACTTGTTGTCTCAAAAGCTTCATCTTTAAATATCGATAACAATTCAAAAAATATATCATTAACTTCAATGTAAAAAAACGTAAATTAAATTGGTTTTGTGGTTTTATCAAAGATCAAAAAAGAAAAAAGTTGTAGTGACTTTTTAGGTCGCCGTTCGTCAAACAGGTTCAAATAAATGAAGCCAATGTGGAATAAAAAATCTCAATTTGCACCTACTTGCTCATGATAAGGTGAAGGTTATTAAACTTATAAATAGCCCATCAACATTGATCGCAGGGAACACCATTACTGATTCCTTATATAAAGTCGTTCGTAGTGTATTTTTTAAGCATAAACCCACTGTTTTAAACAAACATTCACAGTTGTTTACCACGTTTTTAATAGTAAAAAAAAAAAAAAACTTTGTAAATATCCCGTAAGTACTATTAAAAACGTGATAAACACACTATTACACACTAATTAGGTTCTAACAATGAATTTGGCTCAAAAGAAGGATTTAAAAGCAAAGGCATCCATTCTTTTCTAGATTAAATGTAATAGTGGGAAAAAATAACGAATGTCAATTGATTGAACCTAATTCCACCTTCTCCATTTCACCATCGGACGACAAGACGTACTGCTACACGCCATCCATTTATGGTTGATATTCCTTCAATTCGTACAAAGCGGTTCGACTCGACATTTATAATACGAGCAGCGAAAGAATGGAACACATTACCAGCGTCTTTGTTTCCCGATAAGTACAATCTGGAGCTGTTCAAGTCGCGAGTGAATAGATATCTTCTAGGCAAGCATGTACCACCGTAGACCGCATCGTCACTTTCCATCAGGTGAGATTGCGGTCAAATGCGGGCCGATCCAGTTATAAAAAAAAAATCTATAATATCATGAATAGTAAGTGAGAAGAAATAAGAAAAAGTTGAGAGATAATAGGGTTATAATTAATTAAAAATTTTGAATATGATTAAAATGTTATTACCGGCGCTCTGCTATCCTTGCGTGTAATAGAGATAATTAGAGCCCGTGAGTGAGTATCCCAAAACGGTTTTCACCCTCTAAATTTTGACGAAATATCACGATTTTGGTATCAATCGTTAGCTGGATTACAATCGATGCTTGTACCTACGTCTTCATTTTTTTAAACAACTTTCGCACCCTGTTTACAATACCTTTTCTTCGTCATAATTTTAACGCCAAAAACTGGCAAGATTCAAAAACAAAAAAGTTTATGTAAGAAATCCTTGTGGTATTTTTTGTCTCTATTACATGAATGTGCCTATTCTGCAGAGGTTTTCCTCAGAAACTTAATCCCCACCAATAAAAATGTATCCAACACGCTGGAGTCATGTAAAACTTTTAAGTTTTCACTTGCCAAGTGCAATTAGTCATTATTTGGGTAAACAGACAAAAGAAAAATGAAGATAAGTAAAATATTGGAAAATATTACTCGGGAGGTACTTTTATTGCGGCTATTGTAGAGGCGTGAGAGAGTGACCTAGTTAATTAATTTACAGGTTCAAGACAGCTTTGCATCTGCAAGACTTATCTATAAATAAAGACAGCTGTAAGTATAATAGGTACTTACATATATTATACCGCTCTTCCTTGACAACGCCGGTTACAGGGCTATTTTACCCTCCACCCTTCAACTCACAGATTTACTGTCAGATGTCTCACAAATGTACGAAAATGTCACCAAACTTCTGATGAAAGGTTTTGGGGCGAGAGATCAAAATACTATTTATTTGTTTACTATCAAACCTGTAACCTGATTCATTATGCATTCTACTAGCTATAGAAGATTAACCGGTGTGGTGCTTCATTTACTCTTTGCCACCTTGAAAAGTTCATTCACGGTAAAACTTAACGCATATGAAATGTTTACAAAGTTAATGGTAATTTGATGTATAATACAAGATGCGAGAACATTTTAATCAATGGTTGTAAATAATATATAGCTTCGTGAATAGTGAAAAGCAAGCTTAGAAAGTAAAGCCTATTTAACAAAGGTTAAGATGAAAGTCAACTTCTAACAAAAGAGAGTTCCGACGTCACAGCCGAAGCCACAGAATATGTAGATAATAGTAAGGTACGGTGCGGCGAGTTATGCAGGTTAATGTCAAAAATGGAAATAACATAATAACTAGGCGAACTTTCGTAAGGGTAAAATTTATATCTTCTTATAGCCATAATTAGACTTAATTTTCAAAGAAAATTGAGACAAACTAAATGTTAGAAGCTTCTATCGCCGGATCTTACCCAACAAAACTCGAGGTGATATCAAATTAGCTCTCAAATAAAGCTCAAGCATAGGCATAAGCACAGATTACTGAATATGTTACTTCGTAGGTCTTATATAAGTTCCTAGTTCGGGGTTCTTTGCATTCTGACTATGAAGGCCTTTGGATTTGGAATCGAAGAATCGAGGAAAATCGAGGAAAGATTTGAGAGTAACGAAAATATTCTGAAGGTCTGTGGGAATGACCATTTGTATCTAAGTACTATCTACCACCCGCGCTAGGAGAAGTGCTCGAATACATCTATGAAAGCTGCTTTTACATCAAGGCGTAATTGTACATCTCCAAAACCTTCGCATGAGTACCTACATTTTAAAAATTACGTCGACACGTCTCAAAATCACTAAGGCTATTTGGATGTGGAACTTCACCGCTTCTTTTATTTAACCTCCCTACATGACTTTTCAAAGATTCGAAGTGTTCACTGTGAGTCATCATGAGTCGACAGACACCTACAGAATCACTTTTTGTTCAGCTGTCAAATATATAAAAGTGGAACGTCATGTACAGTTAACTTTCTGTATAAGATGAGTGATTATCAATGAGGCTGGCCCACTATCACCTAATTGTCTTCAGTACCCCTATTATCTTATACCGTTATTCGTAAAGTCTGTACACTCTAACCTCTACTGGGGCTATTAATTTCAGTATCCAGGACATCATTGCGGTTCTCGGCGTTGCTATTGATTATCGTGAGTATCGTGGAATGGATTTCAAACTGTAGGTATTTATATCTACAAAGACGTCAAAGTGACAGAACGACTTGGAAACCCTAGGACTAGACCCAGCTAATTGCTAAACCTTTTAGGAACTGTAAGTAACTTTGATTTTAAGCTCGTAAACTTTATTCGACTACTTACCTACACATAAGAAAACAAAATAACATCTACGCATCATCGTATGGATAGACGTATTAGGTAGGTATTTTCACCACAATATAATGGACACAATATAAGATTATATAACTTCCGTGATCACTAACGTAAATAATCGATCAATCGAAACAATTTCAAGCGTCCGCATCGGTAATGTTTGAAATTATCAAAGCTTTACACAGGTAATCAAATTTCTACGTGAAGAGATTCAAATTCGATTCGTGTTCTCATCAAAAACCTATATTGACATACGCGATGCGGAGAGATCTGTTAACGTAGAGCCAACAAGCAATAAAAAACATATATGGGGGCCTACCACAACCTTTTATAGCATTATTACTTTAATCATACTTTGAAAAATGACATAAAAGAAAGAATACTGTAATGTTGTTGACGCAGAGCAGTTTTGGTAACGTCACGTTTTAAATCGTTCACTCAAATACATCATGTTGACATCGACGTGCGACAGTGATAGCGCTATATAAAAATGTAGACGTCTCGTTCTTACGCAGGAATACTTTATAAGTTCATGGTACAAATTCGAACAATATTACTGTTACGAACCATGATAGTTTTGTATTAGTTTTTGGTAAGGCCCCAGGTCGAAATATCGCTGCAAGGTCGCTGTACGTGATCTTGTTACGTTCTGTTTCACTGCCGAAGCTCCTTGTATATTATTATTTGTTACTTATTTGTAGCTTGTGACTCTGCAATACTGCTGAAATATATACACCACATTTTTTTACGACAATAATTTATGGCTACATTATCTCGGAAGAAAAACTTACGGTGTATGTAACTGCCCGTTAACAATACAGGGTCATTTTCCTCATTAAAAATACTGACGGAGCCTCTTTCAGTATTGATATGCCTAGATTATTAAATAAATTAAATGTTCGTAGTCCTTGACATTTATCCGTGACCAGATTCACCATTTAAATACTCCGTAAAATGGCGATAGATACCGATTCTCTACTCTTCTAAATGAAATATATTATATTTATTCATTATGGCTCCTTGCATCGTTGTAATGAATGTATATTATGATTATGTACCCATATTTCAAGGCAGCCCTGTAAATATCCAAGTATGCGAATGAGGTACCTAAATAACCGAGGCATTCAATTGTGATCACTAGAATATTTATATTCATGTGTAACATATTCAATAACTGTACAATGAGGTAAATAATATCCGAGTCTGCAATATCCAACAACATAGAGGTATCAAATAACCTATTAAATATAAACGTGGATATGTATGCATTATTTTATTTTTCTTTTTTCTTTAACAGAAAATTGTATGCCACTGCGAGATGGCAGTTATTTTATCAGGCACTTATATGCCTATAAACTGAACCTAACTAAACGGAATAATAAGGACAAAATATTACTATACTCATACTTATTACATCAGTAGGTATCGTCTGCTTAGCGTACCTAATCAACATTTTTTAAAGGGTGTTAATTATTATCACCTATATATGGAACGCGCTCTGCCTCGTCCTTTATAAATTACCTACCTATCTACGGGTTTGGCTGGCGTGATTGAATAGTATACCTATGTATTTAATTGATGTTATTGTAATATCAATATTAGTTTTACACCTATAGAAAATTAATATAAAGCTCTCCATAAACATTCTAACTTTAATATACTTATGAATAAAAAACTATAACATGACTTCGTTGTCAATATTTCACGGAAACAAAACTTGAAAATGTAATTTTGTTTATGTAGGTGCGCAATGTAGTATCTAAAATGAAATCCTTTTATTTAAGTAACGGAATCGTTTTGCGTGTTTAGATAACAGTCATGTTTAATGAGTTCATGTCCTCTTCACGAAAAAGCGGCACTTGTGCGTACCGACGAAAGCTAGGTCGCAGCACGGCGCAATGTAGAGGCCCGAGCGTATCTATTAGCTAGAGGCAAAGAGGCGAGAGTTGTATATTATGTTGCGATTGGAAACGTACATTTATTTAAGCCCACGCTGTCACCCCGCCATCGCCATGTCTAAACTCTTAAAGCCTTCGATTGATCTACTACACCACGGAGCAGGCTCGCCCATCCCATCGCTCCCCACACGCCCCAACCAGCCACACTAGATGTATTGCAGAATGGGAGTCGCGGAGTGCCTCACTCGTGAAATTCGGTTCACCCTCGTTTGGAGGGTAAAAGCTCAAGTGTTACTGTTTCCAGTTCGGTGATCATAACCGGCTTACTTTGCTAGAATTTTTTAAATAATGCTGCTATAGGTATCTTTGAATTTGTATGAAGAAAGTTTTACGGCAAACCCCGAGAAAGTTGGTTCAACAGTGAATCAAATCATTGTTTGTTTAAACTTGAATCTAAACAAAATTAATTTCATTTGGCAAAAATAATTTCAACAGTTCTTTGATACTTTATTTTTAATTTAACTTTTACATGAAAACAACATAAAGAAATTAGATAATTACGAATATAGGAAATGATTATTCTACTAAAAATATGGTTTCCTGTTGGTACAATCTAGTTGACTGAGATTATAATTATTAAAATTGAGTCATTTTAAAACTCCGAGAAGCTTTTGAAGTGCATTGAATTATCAAAAAACGAAACTAAATGAAATGAAAGTTTAGTTTATGGTGTCTACCTACGTTGAAGGCGAGCTCTTTATGTGAAGCATTCTATTTTTATTTACGGATTTTCATGAAAACGGGGTCGTAGGATATTCGCTTACTGAGCTGCATAAATTCCATTCCAGTTAACGCGATAACCCAGACAGCTCATACCTTACGGTATTTTCGTATCATATTTTTAGCTTTTAGTCCTTGCGCTGAATAATGATAAATGAAAGGGCAACATGCCGTTGACCAAAACCGGAATGCACGTGATTGCATAAGCTTATATGCACTGCAAGAGCTTACTTTGAGGGCAATGACCGTACGATCCTGATTTTTTGCGAATTTTTCAACCAGTATCTCTTCTCCTCAGTCACACGAGCCAGCATATTAAGCCTTGCAATTTATATGCGGGACACTTGAACCGTAGAATATTGCAACTATACCCCCAGTATACTTATAGAGATAGCTGTTTAGTAGCGCAAATATTCCCAAAATATGTAGGTAAGATTTATTAAATAAGCGAGAATCATAAAATTGTTTATTATATGGATATTGGTATGAGCTTATATGAATGCAAAAAACCATAATATAAAGCATAACATTTTCTTATTTTACCATTCTTAAATGTACAAGTTAGGATTAGCATGCTGAATAATACATTTTTAATAAAAACGATCTAAAAGAAAACATTATTGTCACGTTTAAATGGTTTCACTTGGTTTTCGCCTAAGTACATTTCTATAGGTACATTGCTTAAATAGGAAAAACTAAACAGCAAAAGTGTAATAACAATGGAAGGTAATATAGAGATTTTCTTTTCATGAGATATGTGGAAATGTTTACAGCACCGCACTCCTTTTATTCTTCTAACAAAAGGCTTAAGTACTTCCACATCAAAAATGCGTAGGTCTACAACCTTCTTACTTCATAAGTATTACAACCTTATATATAAACTTTTTCTATTTTTTAAAGCTCTGTATTGCATTGCCGATTCTATGTTCATCACATAAAAGTTTGTCCTGGGTAGGAATCGAACCCACAGCCCTTAGTTCAGAAGACAGGGATACTACCAACTGAGCAATCGGGCCCGTAGTTCAAACTCATACCTAACCTACCTACCTCATTGACCTAACTGTGCCGTACTTACAAGCTACGTCACAAACTAACATGGCAGTAAAATTAATATGAATGGCAACCCCAGATAACATAATACGTAAATACGCAGGTAATTATTTAAGACTTCTGACAGATGATATTAATGAATTAGCAAAAAGCAGAAAGCTGAAAAGCTGAATAGAGTAGATACCTAATCATAATGTAACCTTAAGGTAATTCCGTTTCTGGAATAAAGGTAAAAATACCATCCGAATCTTTCATGCAGGGTTCCTGTTCTAGAGCTATTAGTAGAGTACTAAATGTATTTGTCACAATAATAGCAGCCTTTAATGCTGCTTAAAATGGAGGAGGCGAGGCACGCCGTAATGTCGGTCGGCACACTAATTGCTTTTGTTATGATACCGTCAATCATTATTTGGAGCCGTGACGTGCAGGCAAAGATCACTCACCAATTGCACGTAAATTACATGATTATATTGTGATTGATAATAATGGAAACAAGACGCAAAGGGCCATACTTGAAAAACTACATGAAGGTATGCATAGGTAACCGAAGTTGTCTAGGTACTTATATGAATATCTCTCTGCTATATTTATTTATATAAAGAATCTAACAGGTTTTTTATCAATATTATTCGTCAATGTTTAACTGTAGAGTAACCTTAGAGTTCGTAGAAAACCAATTACAATTAATTTTTTGACAATTGTTGTAATTTTAGTTGATAGTAAGCTGACATGTTTTTATGATTAAATAAATAAATGTTTGTTGTGTCAACAATGAATTACAATTAATAAATAAATAAATAAATAAATAAAACTTTATTTGATCACACATTGGTTGTAAGTGAGGTACATCAACTTGTAGTAAAAGTAACAATTTGGTTTGCATAGAGTTATTGTGTATTTACAAACAATGTATTATTAATTTTATGACGTCATCATGGAAGGGAAGAAACCTTGCACTATTATATTTTCTGCAGTGGAACTGCATTTGATTGGTTCAGTCGTTATATGGTGGGGTAAGTGGTATTGTGGTGCGTTGGGTATGCCAAACAAATTTGCTACAACATATTTTTAACGAGATTGCCAACGGTATGTTTCATACCAACCTATCCAGATTGCTATCTACCACGGATATCGGGCATTACTTCAAGACCTTGGTTAATCCTAAATTGGGGCAAATGTCAAATAATAATTAGAGCAAAATTACAGGTGATCCGTAGTTACACGGCACGATATTAAACCTAGTTGATCAGAAAATTAAACTACCTATATTGGATCACGAACTTCGATCATTTGATCACTGCGATGAGGGTTGATTGAGCTGGATGTGTAGGTAATAGAAAATATTGTTATGCAAAATGCCGACGGGTGAAATAAATTAAACCCCTGATATAATTACAATATGCAAATAACATTGTTCAAACATCACAGAATAAATAATAGTACCTACAAGTAACAACACTAAACAAGAAGCTTTTGAGGGTGTAGGTAAAAGCTGTTTTGTGGGTAACGGTGTTTGGAAGATTATTAAATGCTTAGTCAGAGAATCTCACAATAAAAGCAACTATAGGTTCATGTATAATGAATGTCTGTTCAAATGAGAATAAATAAACCTACGTACGTACCTCCATAATAAACAAATGTGGCAAGACCTATTATAATCCATATCATTACTTGCATGATTTGATATTCTACATATGCCACGCCGCCCGCTGGCGCCGCGGAGCGCTTGAACACGGAGAGCCCGGAATTAGGTAGTATAGAGACACCGACTCTACATATTAATTGCAGACGTCAATTTTATTGTATCATGTCATACCTACCATGGGGCGCATCAAAACACTTAAATTATTTTAAGGGCACGATTGACGTATGTATATGTTAGTTCCAAGCGAATATGTTAAAATAGAGCTTAAAAAATCGGGAAGACGAAAATAGATATACAACTAGGGAGGACAGAGAGGCATGAGGAGGAAATATTAAGCTCTGTGAAGTAAGAGTAGGACAGCAATTATACAATAAAAAACACGGTGTACCCAATTTAATAGTCTCTACAAATACGTGTCCGCTACCACCGATAAAGGGAAATAAGTGATCTAATATACCAACAAGATTTTTGAACTGAATGCCCTAACGTAGTAAATTCAGCCCAAAGAAGTATAAATCCAGACAAAGATCAATCCAATTATACCGTCGCTTATATCTCTATAGATTCAAAGCCGTGACTCAAATCTGATGTCTAATTTATCTCGATGCCCGCGCTGTTGGCCGATACAAAGCAAAGAGGGAACGCACAATTTGATCATTCAGAAGGCCATATCGTGATGCCTAGATTAGAGTCGATTAGGATGATCGTTAGACTGAATTACCTCCTTGTAAGCAATCTATTCCATGTTAGATCTCGAGATTTGTACAGAAAATATTAATATTTTCTACTGAAATCGTCCAATTTGCGTGCGTACTTCAAACTCCGGGAAAAGCCTTGAAATATGAAAAGTAGGTAGGTATAGCAGTAGGTACAGAGCTAGAAGCAAAAACGGCCACACATAAAGAGGCGCATTGGGTCAGGTAGGTCTACATTATTTGGAACTACTACTATGTATTGTATACTACTTATACACTAAGGTTCAGATCAGTTTTATCGGATACAATGGATGTTATTATATGAACACGCATCACTCTGCGAAGATAAATACCAATCATTCATTATGTTAAAATATAAAAATGAGAGAAGGTAAAATTACTTACAAAACAAAATAGATGTTACTCTTCAAGTTACTATGAATAAATAAATCATTATCTCCTATCACGTGGAGTAGGTACGTAAGTAAGTACTTAATCTTCTTTAAGCCCACTACAAAACGTTAACAACATCTAAACACGGCAATTTAGAACATCAAAGCACAAGAGAAACATTAGCCAAATCTTTTAAGACTTTATAAGAGGGCTTTAAGCATAAATGGGGCACTTGAGTGCTATATTTGGACACTCTAGCCCCGGAGTAATCCCTCGATCCCTCATCAAGGTCGCACTTGACCTGGAGAGGAGAATCCATCCTCGCTTATTGCTTGCCGCTTTGCAGTTTTAAGATACCTAAGGACATTAACATAACCTAGGGACCAATATAAGTGCCGTAATTTTTTTGTCGTCTTTTCTCGTTGATACTGAGAATGATTTGCGAAGCATAGCCGTTTACTTGAATCCAACCCTTACGATATAGTCTTAACAAATTGCAAATAGTCCACTAAACCCAGTTTGTATCCCCAATACACTATTTTATAACATTGGTTGTGGCAGTCTCGATTGAGAGTGCATGACATAGCGTTGCAGTTGGCACCATGAATCTTCAGCGATATCATCATCACATAACGACATAACGTGTGACGTGTGGAAGCTTCAACAAACGCTACCCTATCTGAAATAAAAATAAAACTTGCTGAGCTTCCTTTCATTATTTTGTAAGACTTTTGATAGCTCATAATTTATAAGTAATCCATCTCATGTCATTTTCAATTATACTGTACTTACCAAAAATAGTATTATAGCTTCTAACCTAAACTTCATTGATATTTAAACCAAATATTGCATAAATATAAATGTAATTAGTTATTGATTGAAGAAAAGGCGGTAAAGCTTAAGCAATTCCTGTTGAAATCTTGTCACCAAATTCTTTTCGTTCCATTATGCATATACTTGAACCATTTAGGTTATCACAGTCTAGGTGGGCACTGAGTACTTACCAACCTCGTCGTCAAGTTGCAATATCAGACACGTCGCCTTGTCGCTAGATATTAGTAAAATTCTAGGTACTCTTTCTTATCTCCTGAAGTAACTACCAGACGACCTTTTGTACGAAAGATTTCATCCAATTTCACGGGATAAAAACAAAGATCAAACTAAGTTGAGTTTATTCGAAAAGATTAAACTCAGGCACTCTACATTGAAATATTTTGTTGTGATGATACCAATAATAGTTTAGGTATGTACTTACCTACATTTTCTAAGGTTAAAATAAATTCAAACAAACAGCTTCGAGATCATTAAGTACCAACATGAAGATGAGAAGACCAAACTATTCGCATAAAATGTTCATTAGTGAGCATTTTCTCACTGTGAGCAATTTACTCACTACACCTGAATATTTGTCGCAAATATACCCATGCTCAGCTATGCTCCATTTATGGCAATCCGCTTGTAGACCACCGCCGACTAGGCATAAGAAAGCCACCGTACTTCTGAACAGGATAGGTACGTATGCACTTGAGCAATATTATAACCTATGATAGTCAAGTCAAGTCAAGTAATCATTAAAGACCTTCGATCAAGAAGACAGCAAAATATTTTTTTTTTCAATATAATCCTAGACTTACCGAGAGAGGGAATGGAGCATTGTGACGCTGGGGCATGGGTCCCATAGGTCCCATAGGGCCCATTGGTCCTCCGAAGGGCGGCATCCTCGGCTCAGCAGCGGGTGCGGGCCGCTCTGGCTGCGGCCTCAGCGGCAAGCGCACGGGGCCGGTCAGAGGGAATGCGAACACTTGAGACTGGGGCTCCGGGATCAGTGGTCTGCCACAATCAAAAATAATAGATATCAGTACTATCTTTACTTAGAATTAGTACTATATTTAAAAGAAACATAAACTTCATGTTAATGAGGTATTGCCCAATACCTACGATCTTGGACACTAAGGTAAGGTTATGTGCAATGTGCATTATGCATTTATTTTATTTATTTATTTCATCATAGGAAAACTTACAGCCAAATAAACAATAGAAAGTAACATAAGTAACATGCATGTCGTTATTTGAATCCAGTCAGTAATTAAGTAGGTTAACCTACGTAAATAGAATTATCGATATAGACTATATTCTAATGTAGGTTGTAGTATATGTACCTATTACCACTAATCGCTATCCAAATTTTAAAGTCTATTCTAAGTCGGTACATTATATTCTAAGTTAAAAGTCGTTTTTTCTATTTATCTAACAAACATAATTAGCATACCTTCCTATAATCTTGTTCCAAATTTTTTTCGCAAATGCGGCGCACAATGCTCCAAGCGCTAGATGTTGAATTTCATGATGTAGGTAAGTATACGAAGACAACAATACTTATCATTTTTCAGCTTTCAATGCTTTATAATATACAATATCCAATTTTTGGGTACTGTAACTTGCGTTGCAGTATACGTTTTAAAATAGGTTATTATTAGGAGTTTGCCACACAGTGTCACAGCACTGTCTAATTATTGTCTATCGATTCATGGGCGGGTATTTTAATTATAATTGACCATATGTCTATCGGAGAGCCATCTTGGCGTAATTTATAAATGCATCTTAACTTAGCCTGATGTAGCAGCTGTAGTTTGAGGTGATAAAATATTATTCTATTGAGCGCTGATATATTGCTATATAAACTCTATTTACCTACTTTATAATCTCTTTACAAAGACGTGCCTAATATTATCATCTATTATGACCTGACAAATTTTCTCAGAAATCCTTTTTATGTTAGATCAAATTTCGTCTGTTGCCTACCATTTAATACAACACTTAATATTCCGTGAGAACTTCTCATAATATCGAGTAAAGCTAATAATATGTTGCCAGACTACGCCACTTCTACATACCTAACCTACGTAAATGATATGGTGGATAGATATTTCAGTAAGTACCTATCAATATACAACGTTTACATGTCGAGTGCTTTCTACTCGGGAGGATTCCCTGCCTCACTTTGGCGCTTCCCGGAAAATAAACACATACAATCAAACGCGAATTATACACGTGTAGGCCACATACAAATTAGCTTCACAGATCATACCAGCATCAATGTCACACAGCTAACTAGCACATAAGTTTGGATATAGGTATCAGCTCAGCTTAGATATAGTGCGAGATACAACCTCATTTTGATGTAAGTTACTCGTAATAATACCTACTTGTATAATGTTAAGTGTGCCTAAATCCTTATATTCTCAGATATGTTGTGATGTGAATAATAGAGCTTCAACTTGAATGCTTTCGAATTAAACTGTTTATATTCACGAATTGTGAAACGTAGAGTAACGACTTCGTGGCAGTAACATACATGTTCGGTGTTCCTATCTTCATACAACAATAACCCTCGAGTATTCACGACGGGTTCTATCGCACACACAACAATTGGTTCAATTGGTTAGGCCGCCTTGGCTACTCAAAATTCAACGTCAACACCAACTCAGGTCACCGACGGCATATACCTACGTATACTATTTTAATATCTGTGGTACTATAAAATCTGTGCAGATACCTAGGTTTCGGATACTGAAAGCCTTATTAATAGTGTATAAAAGAAGTCACTATACTTAATATTGACACATGTTTAGTTTTATAAAACAGAAATAACAACGTATAAAGGTATAATTCAACCCAACATCTAAGTAATCTTTTAAACCCTGCTGATGTATAACATCCTGTAGCTTAAAAGCAACGCAATTTAAGTTTATGTTCGACTGTTTTTATGGCGAACCTTGGCAAGTGTACCTAGATACTTCTTTGATGTGCCACAGCCGTTATTTTGTAAAGCGAAATGTGTTTCTAGCGTCAATTCGTCACGTTCTGTGGTAAAGCATTAAACTGCTGACCTTGCTCCAAGTTTCCCCACTAAGTGGGGGTTAGTTTGCCCAGCGGAATAAATTAATGTGTTCATAGATATAGCATTGAAATATGTAAAAATATAAGTAGATAAATGTAGATAAGCAAATATTGCAACGTGAGCCTAAATAGTGACGAATATTTATATATAGACATTAAAATAAATAGTAAGTAGCTATAGACGGATAAAAACGTGTTTTCTATAATTGCCTTCAACCCTTAAATTATTATGAAGACAAAAACATGACATACACTTAAATAAAAATTTGAATTTTCGGTATATGAACCAATCTATTGTTCTATCTTTGGTGGTAAGTACCTACTGAGCTATTCGCGTAGTATGTGGGTACGTTAAAACAGAATAAGAACACTAAATGCTGAAGGTTATGACTTTATTATATTATATATTAGTGAATAGACTAGAGTAGTATCAAAAAGCAAGAAAAAGAAATGCGCTTCGCCTCCAAAACTGTCATTTTTCAATGCTCTGGAGTAGGTCCTGTTATAGGTGCTGAGTAGGTACTAGTAAGTTTTTTCTCCTATTACAAAAGGCAATTCATAAAACTACTGCGACTTTAGAAAGACATCTCCTTTGTCTGGTACAAATCGTTATACATGTAAATTACTTAGTTTTGAAAGCAAACCGTTAACTTTCAGGTGTTCGAGGTTATTACTTTGATAAACTTAACCAGTCTGGTCTCAGGGGTTGGCTTTCATTGAAGGAATCTACGCTTCATGTCGAGGTGGAAGGGTTATTACGAAAGTAGATTAATATAAGTTATGTTACATAGATAGGTATATAAGTTCAGATTAGACACCAGTGCGTCTTTCTTCATTACCGTTACATAATTATGTTTACTATTAAGTACTTTGTTCCTTGTACTGTTGAAATTCATTATTCTTTACCCATTATAGACTATGCAATTCCAACCCTACATTGTGTGTGTATGTCTGTAATATGTATGGCTGTTTGTTATCACTCAGTGATAAGATCGCAAAACAAATTTTGATGTCAGTTGATGTGTGTAACGCGCTCGCAATAGATATTGTGTTAAGTCCTAGGCTAATTTTCATACCAGCCAAAATTCGTGGTTTTTGTGAGATTTATATAATTGACTTTTGATTGGTGCAGTAAGTGGCATATAAGAAATCCAGAATTACACTTGATATTCTTATTTCATTTTGTACATTAGTAAATCTTACCTCTGCTCGTCTCCGCCGTGGCAGATGATGGCGATGCGCTCGGCTTGCGCCTGGCGCGGCGCGAAAGCTCCGAGAATGTTGAAGGGGAAGCGCCGCTCCGGCTCCTCGCGCCGCCGTTCCACCACGCAGTTCATGCGGCCCCTAAAGAAACACTCATATTATGAACATCATTAACTCCCGTAGGCCACGTCGCGTCTGCACTAGCTGATAGACTAGCAGCTAGTGTATCTGTTGTAATAGTATAAACTATTTACATTTTCAAATAAAACTCTATGTTTCTGAAATCGATGAGAAATTTCTCTAATTTACTAGAAATAACACGTTATCAGCAGTATCTCATCGTAGTAGCGGTTGAGATGATCATCCCCACGGTCCTCGTCTCAGACACCGGCCCCAGAATTATACAAAAGTTTGCGATATAGCGGCAGAAGTAGCAAAGTGACAGCAAACACATACTAGTATGCAATCGGCCGCAATATGGTATTATAAGTTCCATCCCAAGCCCTGTAGCGCTCATAGCGAAGCACGACTAGCCGTTCTTAACCGATCGGTAAAGTTAAGCAGCGTTCGCTGCGGTCACTACTATGATGGGTGACCGCTACCAGCAAAAAGTGATATTTACAACTGAGCGCTACCGTGCTTCGGAGGGCACGTTAAGCCGTCGGTCCCGGCTGTTGTTGTAAGACAACAGTCGTTAAGCCAAGTCAGAAGCCTTTGGGCGGCTTAAAAATTCTGACAGGGCCGACCACTTCCCTACACGAGAAGAAGAAGAAGATCCCAAGCCTGATTCTATCACACAGTGTCAATAGCCTATTGACAAATACGCAATTATTCGTGTTGGCGAATCTACGGGCTAACAAGACTGACAGTATTAATCCGCTAAAAACTGAGAGCTTTACCATCCATGCGTTAGCCGAGCCCACGCGTGGGGACACCTAATGATCAATTAACCAAACAATCCCGATTTTTAGCTTTGGTTATCAACCCTCCAGATTAGTACCACTAGCCTATATAAGTAACGTGTGAGAGTAGAGGGCTAAAATAAAAGAGAATAGGACGTTGGAAATATGTAAAAAAAACGTTACGTGCATTCATCATCATCATCATTAACAGCCTGAAGACGTCCACTGCTGAACATAGGCCTCCCCCAGGGAGCGCCACTTAGAGAGGCTGCTCGCCTCCTGCATCCATCGGCTCCCCGCGGCTTTCACCAGGTCGTCGGTCCACCTAGTGGGGGGCCGGCCTACGCTGCGTCTTCCAGTTCGTGGTCGCCACTCGAGAACCTTTCTTCCCCATCGGTTGTCAGTTCTACGAGCGATGTGGCCTGCCCATTTCCATTTCAACTACAGGCATTACCTACTGCAAAACCAGTAAAGTGCTTCGTACCTATAAGTATGTATTTATCTGTGGGTCAATTTACATGCAGTTATTATTGACACGCGGTGCGATGAAAAATATAAATCTTGAAGCTGCTATTAATTCAAACAGTGGATTGGATCCTCGTTTTCAATTAAATGATATCATCTCTAAAACAACTTGTAAAAAAAAAGTTATCGCACTATTGTGATACTCTCATCATACTACCACATTTGATTGGGTATATAAAGACACATGATGCATTTTTAAAATATTGTATTGCAAAATCTTCCAATATTCCAAAACGCGAACATGCTTTTGTCCATACTTGTATCATGTTGCACAACTCGTGACCTGAGATCCTCTATAGCGTGATCGCAAGTTAAGAGTAATAAAATATTAAATAATTGACCGTAGCTGTAATTGTTTAAAATCAAGCATTTGGTAAATATTACAGCCAGTTTATGTAATAAACTGTTGTTAAATAACTTGCACATGTAAGTACATTGCGTAACGACAAAATCAAATAACGCGCTCAATTTCTTCTATATTTATTTGATTACACAAGTTTGGGTAGTTATTTTCCGGTGTTATTTCCGGGTGCGGCTAATCTTCGGAGGAGACGGCAGGGCGATGCCTACATAAGTGGCTTACAGGAAAACTTGGGTGTAGGTACCTACCTATGCCCGTTTATTCCCGGAAAAACGGATATCACTTATGACTTAAGTAAATATGTATACATAGAACTGTATACTTAGTACATAGGTATATAAAGTGGGTAAGCTGGGGTAGTTCGATTTTCAAATTGTTGATATAATCAATTCGTAATGAAATTTTATAACGGGGAACTAACTCTTAATCATTGTTTATACGATCAGGCAAATTTGCAGAGCAATAAGCAAGCATTGAAAGTAGAGATATAGAAATTCCATATTCTGTGACTCAACCTAACTTTTTACTGAGAAAAGAATAAGGTCGAAGAACGCAGTAGGCCTGGCCTGCCCTAAGATAAGTGAAGATCTCACAGGAACTGATGTGATGTTGCGGTGGTACTCACTTTTGGTTGTTAGCCAAGAATGCTCCCGCGAGATCGTCCAGGTCAAAGTGCACGGGCAGCTTGAATGGTCTCACAACGTCCAAGTCGTCCTCATCCTCGGCCGAGCTGTCTGACTCCGAGCTCTCATCGCTGCCATTGTGCGATTCGCTCTTGTCATCGTCGATTTTCTGTAATAAAATAAAATAGTTTTTCTTTATTGGGTTTTTATTATTCTTTATTAGAATCTCAAAAAGGACAAGAGGTGACATCGAATCAACAAATTGACTATGACTTCATACGAAATTTTAGGAGGCCGAATGGTGGCTATAATTCTCTAAACCCCGTATCTTGCATGGGGTGGAAAGTTAGAACGCTAACTGGAGAATTCTTCTAAAAGTCCCTACCAGGCGTAGAATTTTTCTTTTTATGTTTCAAAACATGGAGACTCACGAAAGCTCACAATGTGCAATGTTCACAACGGGCCATGGATCATGTTTTAAATTAGTTAATGTGGCAGAATTTGAAATACGGCGATTTGAAGAAAAACCAAGTTGAGCTAAAGTGGAAGATGAGCAGGAGCTTTAGCAATAGTTAGACGTGGTAAGGGTAGGTATGGTAGGTTATACTCTAGACGCACAGCCAATGGGAGACCTTATGCAACATGAGTAGACGATAGTAAAGCTCTTGCAGAAAAGTACTAGGCAAAAAGGAATGCATGGCGTAAAAGAGACGAGGTTTAGGAATACCCTGTGGTGGCTAGTGTGAGTGAGCTGCTAATGATAATGATTATAATATGTCGTGAAGTTGAATTACAAAAGCAAACTAGAATAGGACTGTTAAGAATAATATAAGTTAGTCATTACATTATAACTGATAAATAACAATACCTGCTGTTATTCAAAGAATTGCAGATATATTTAATATTGCATATTATAAATAGCTTTGTTTAGTTCATATTTTTATGGTATTGGTACAATAATACGCGGTTGACATCAAACTTTATATGTAGTTAGGTATTTAATTACTATGACTTCTTTGATTTTTAGTGTTGACTTAGATTGTGCAGGCCTGTAATATAGTTGTGCTCGAATATTGTAGTTATTTATGTTGTGATCACAGTCAATATCTACTTATACTACGCAATGGATTTTAGTTTTGCTTTAGCTACGTGTACATGTAGTATAAAATAACGATGTAGAAAATATAATGATTCTTAGCTGTACTAATGAAATATGTGCTCAAATAAGAAATTGTATAGCTACAACAAGAACTGACTGCTAAGTGGACGAGCGCCAGGAGGCAGCTCTGTGTCGGATGGCCGAATGTCGTGAATTTTATAATTTATTCTCACTTTTTAATATTAAGAGGTTGGTAGACTGTTTAAAAATACTATTTCGGTTGGCCACACTGGCGGAAGGAGCGTCCGCTGAACCATCAGCCAATTACGATGGCTGCCTTGGTAGTTCCGGTAAAATAATATTGAGGTTTAGGAGGGAAGTTTTGGAGGGAGGACAAGGTCCAAAAAGGCGGTCTATTCTGGTTAAGCAACCGAAGCGTCAAGACGTATTATAGCTCCTGTTCGTTTATTATGTACTGAGTGTGTACTGAATATTTAAAGAAGAAAGAATATACAAGAATTAAAAAGGTTCTCTATGTTTTACTTCAAATACGACATAATTTTTATCAACGAGTATAAAATGCTTTTATCCACAGAGTCCAAATGGGTTGTTCACAGAGATCTATGGTCCATAACTACAAACAATAATCAAATAATCATACAATATGCTATCTAGTATGATTATGAATGAAGTAGATAGAGTCGCTAAATAGAAGTAGATAGAGTCTATTATCCACATAATATGATATGTCTGCCTAAAATGGTTTTACGATATTTTTATGATGGTATGGTGAGCTAATAAAATAATTAGTATTCCATGAGTTCAGCATCTATCGCACATCTATCGCACATAATAAAACTATAGACGTAACATTCGAGTTGTTGCAGTGCGTATCACACTAATACGAACTAAGTCGAAAGTTTGTATGTGTGTTTGTTTGTTACTCCTTCACGCTCAAACGGCTATATTTGGATGAAATTTGAAATAGAGGTAGCATATTATACTGTATTAACACATAGGCTATTTTTTTATCCACACGGGTGCAACCGCGGGGTGCAGCTAGTTCATCAATACAGCACAAAGTCCGCCTGACCCCGGACGGCGCGGCGGCGGCGGTATGGCCGCGGGTCGTGCGAAGAGTCGTTTGTCTTCCTGCACTTTCAACATTCTGTACTAATCTAGGCTCTACCTCATAGATCTATATATCAGGATATGCCCGAAGGAACATTTTATTTACTCAAAATGGTGTGGGGAAAAGTCAACGCCATCTCTTTGATTACTCAGGAACTACGACGAGTTGGGAAATTAGGAAGGTGCACGACCAATACTAGTATTGGTATCAGCTAGAAATACGTACGGGTGGCATTCAGTAAAATATATGTATGAGTATTTTTTGGAACTGCACACTTAAAATAAAGCAGGGAGTTTTGTTTCGTATAATAGTGTTCAATATTGTGGAAACGTTATGATATTAGTCTATCCTGGTTGCACTTTAGTAGTGGAATAAGTTTGGGAGTATTAAATAAAAATAAAATCAACTAGGTACCATTTAATTAAGACTTTTTATTTTACAAAAATTACCTTTTATTAGAAAATGTTTTATTCGCTGAAGGATTGACTATAAGTATCTCGAAGTGTTGACGTGTCTGTACAGCAAGGCAGTGGCCTTGCGTACGTCAACGTGTATGTGTACTGACATAGTGATGTCAGTACACAATCTAAAAACTTATACTTGACCTTGTACATAAAAAATCTCGTACCTGTACCATTTTTAGTGTATATTTTGAAGTTACTATGAAGTAGTTAGGTACTATTCCTTGCTAGTCTGGGGTAAGTATAATAATTATCAGAGTGAAATAAACATCGTCAACATCATGTATATAATTGTTCCCCAGTAATATTTACATTGATTGTCTTATATTTTATATTATTAATTAGCTAATAGCTGCACCTGGCTGTACACCTGCGTGAAGAGTGATGAAAATTAATGATGAATGAAAGGAACCACATAATTTCCATCAAATAAATTAAGTCTTACAGTGCGGACAGATTATATATTCACTTTCCTACCTACTAAAACACAGCCAACTATGTTAATGTTTTCAATCAGTGTGTGTTGCCTGTTGGCCTCATTAGTAAGCTCAAAGTCGCGCAATGAGCTATGGAGAGAGCTATGATCGGTGTTTCCTTGCGAGATAAAATCCGATATACATTTTTTGTCTGTCTCTTTGAACACGCATCACGCTGGAACTACGTAACAGATTTGGGGGTCTAGCAATGATACCAATCGCTAACGCTAACGCCTCACGCTAACTCCAAAATGTATTGGAATGGCATTTCAGAAATCACTAACTTTTCCGCAGCGAATGTCATTTCAATACATTTTTGGAGTTAGCGTAAGGCGTTAGCGTTAGTGGTTGATATCTTTGCTAGACCCCTCGGTATGGTAATAGCAAATTTTCCAGACTAACATTTAGGATAGTTTTGTTTTCTAAAACGGCCAAGTGCGGGTTGCACGAAGCAATAAGAATGTAAGTATATTATTTTTTAATTTATCTACTATTTACTATTTTTTTATTTATATCACAATTATCAATCAGCATTAATCATCAATCGTCATCATCAATACATATAATAAAACTGTGAATGGGCTAAATCTGTACATTGAATATTTTTTTGAAAATTTTGGCGGCTTTGCACTTCTTAAATATAAGCTTTTTTTCTATCTACTAGTATACTGAGTATCGTACGAAAAGTATCGAGTACTGGTACCGATACTGGTTTCGGAACGGCCCTATCGCTGCCATTATGTCCGTCAATGTTTGTTTACAATGATTATCCCAAATATAAATTCGATTATTTTCGTACAAAACGGAGTGTAATATTGAAAATATTGACTTACTTGTGGTAGGAAACTTTGTCTTTCTTTGTATTGCACTTTTGAGTGTAGTTTGTGCAACCCTTCACAACACAACTTGGCATATTTTCTTTGAGACACACGACCGATATCTTCTCACTTCCAACACAGACTGGGCGCTAGTGGATGCCAATCTGTGAACTTGGCTCCCTCTTTTGAAGCGACGTTTTAATGGCATTAGGCCTGTCCTTATATGTATGTCTATGCTCTACCTAGCGAAAGTTGCTGTCGTGAGAGATCAAACTAATCTAAACTTTCGCCCAAGGGAAGGGAAGTGCCTAAACTTAATGACCTCAGAGGTGCCTTTGTATTAATGGTAATATACACATACGATGAAATAGCGGTTTTTATGTTTAAGCCCAGACAATAGAATACCTAGAGTAAGTAATTAAATAGTTGCAATTTCATGAATTTTATTTTAATATAAAAATACTCACTAAAATGTAATATATAAAGAATATCTTCATGTATTTATTATGTACACACCAACTCATATTATGTAGTGTACACAACACGGTAACATTTACCAACGTTCCCATTTTAAATACACGCAGCTGCTTGATTCATTTGTGGTTATTGTACTTGCTAGGTATTGTTTACAGTTATGGCATATGAATGAAAAAATGTCAATGAAACATTCTTCACTGAAATTATACCTAAGTATTATCGAATGCGCGATGAATCATAGACGCATCGTCACAGTAGTACAAGACAGAGTGGAAACTCTACTTCCATAACTCACGGCTATACATAACACGGTTATGTTGTGTCTTATATCACAGAATTCGTATTATTAAAAGTAGCGCTGTCTATGATGTTTATACACTAAATACACCTACATTACAACATTGTATGATACAATGTGTTTGTGCTGTGTGTGTGTTAAGTAAATAGTATTTTTTTTTATTCTACGCCACTTTCAACCTCTATAAACAATATAATATTAGGTACCTACCTACATATTAATGTTGACAATCTTATGCTTTGTACCATTATAATATCTGTGCCTATACATACCTACTTATTGTTATAATACTTAGTATCCATAAAAATCAGTAGATCCCTATATATGCCTACCTAATTTGGAACTCTTACGCATAGGAACCTAGCACTGCTAATCCGCAAGCGTTGTCGGTCAAACCTAACGATTAGCGATGATGCAGGTCTCAAACGTGGTCCCAGCTTCCATACTGGTATTATTTGCTCTGTGATCTCGTTCTGTGCTGTTTGTCTGGCACAATGGCTCGGACATCCTGTCCAGACAATGCGCCAGCGCACCATTGTTACGACCCTCCATTTGTAAACACCACCATTTTAATAGATATATCAGCTCATCACTCAATTGATTTGTCTATGAAATATATACCAATCAATAGAAACAAAAGATTACGATTTATGTTATGATTCATATGTTTATTATTATAACAGAAAATCGGCAAAGAAAACGATCGAGAGTTACGATTTGCCATCGCTCCTGAAAGGGTAAATGAAAATGAGACACCAGCGCGTCCAAAACCCGCAAAAACCAAGGGTTTAACATATAAATAAATAAAGACCGTCGATCACATCATAGATCCTGGACCCCCTGGAATCCCTGTGTATATAGCGACCCAGGAACTTATAATATGAAGACCGACCTGTTTGACCCACCACAGACTGTCGTAATAATAATGACATTTATACAATCTTGCAATGTGGTTAGGATCAGGATATAATTATAATTAATAAGAAGACCCATTGTAATTGTCTATAGGTACCTACTGTGAGAACGTCAGATCTTTAAAAGTTGCTAATGATATCAAAGTATCTACTAAGGTAGACGCCTGGATGCAGCCAATCCATGAACATACTATTCTTTTTAATTCATGCAGTCCATAAAGGCAGACAACTCTTCTATTGATGGCTATTAAAACACTCATGCCCGTAGATAACGGTCTAAAACATATAATAAAAGGTGGCCGCTTTCTCGTGGTGCAACGGTCCAACACCACCACCGGTACCGGCGAGTGAAAGCTGTGACGTCACCACTTGCACCGACCGACGAATGCACATAAAATTATTGGCACATTGTGAAATTGTCATTGAATGCATAACGAAATACACAAATCGGTGCCTACCTACATATATTGCATAACACAATAAACATTGGTGGAAACCTGATGGTATCATATGTTTTAAATCAATAATACATAATATGGTTACGTCCACAGAGTGTATCTCTCGCTTATGACTTCATTATAAGCTTTGAATAAAGCGAGCCTATAGCTTTTGATAATGAATCGCTAAAGAGAGAGTCTTAGAAGGCGTGCCTCGATTCCATTAGTGTGGCGTATTAAAGCGTGCAATTACCGTTACTAATCTATTCCCCCAATTACGACACTGTCCAGTCCGAGTTAAAATCATAGCTACGGCAAATGTATATTTGTCATGGACAACCAATTACGTCGACGGTCAACCTTCGACCTTATATTACGTAGTTATAAGGTATGTATAGAGTTCAAACTTATATGATATATTTTCTACTAACGAAGTGGAACTCAGGGACAGCTACAGCAAGGGTATAGGGTATATTTATTGATATAAGTACCTATAGGTAGAGGTTATAATTATTTATTTGAAGACAAATAAATTATACCGTCGCGTCACATTTAAAACTAAAAATATATTATGTTACCTGTAGTCTGTCTTCGTTTATTTTCGACTCAGCCCGGCTGAGCGCGTCTTCTTTCACCTGGGCAACCAGCTCGGGCTGGCTCGGCGATGGTGGCGGCGCTGCGGACGACGACGGCGCTGCCGGCGGCGCCGCGTGCAGCGCGTGAGCATTGCCGATCGGCAGTGGCTCGTCCTGGAAATATTTACCGAACCATTAGGCATATAGCTGTGCTGTGAAGCCTGACTAAGAGAAAAATCACAGTGGAGCCTTTGAATAATATAGATTTTTATTAAATAAGTAGTAGATACAACACATGACCAACATTTTCTCTACTTAACCTAATTTCGCTTTATACCTGCCACTCGCTTTATACATTTTGCACGCTAATAATTTTAATTTTACCTAAGCGCGTTTTTGTGCAATGGATTCCTAGTCCTAAAGCCTGATTTAGTTGAAATTTTAACGGTGCGTAATTTTCTGCGTGATCTGTTTTTGTAAGTTCATTACTCGCCTAAGAATCATTGAGAAATCTTTACAAAATGTTACCTACTCTACGACAAACTATAAAGTAAAAACATTGCCAAGCGGACGCCGCTCACTTTAGAGCAAAAACCCTCTTAACGTGTTCATCGCAAAATGGCGGATGCCTTTTGCATTTAGCCAGTCTCTTACGTAATCTTGTACGTAGGTAGATACATGTAAAGCACTAAACTTATAAGTAGGATAGGAAGATGCCAACCTTCCTACACGGCTATCGAGGATCAGCATTGTGGTCTTCAATTAGGTTCCGTGTTTTCAATGGATAGTCACAGCTAGGAGTTGCACATTTCCACACTCATATACGAGTCTACAATTAAGCTGTTAAAAAATATTTAAAAAGTGCAATCCAAGGCTGCCAGCAGTGGCACTTGCCGTGCCTTCGCCATGCCACGCTACGTCAAAGATTTCTTTTATGCAGATTAAATTCATTGTTGATATGAAAATTAACTATGAGAATTGAGAAAAACAAAATGACGAAATCACACAACCACGACCGGCTCAAAAACGTGACCATAATAAAGAGCCGAACGGCACACGTACTGTCCGAGATAATCTTTTTGTCAGAATCCAACGTAAACGTCATGTCATGCATGACTTTAGTTTGTGTGAATCAGACACAATAAGAGGCACATTATCGGAAACAATTAGTAGTATAAGAAATTAAGATAGAGTCTTATAGGTAAGTACTCATTTTCTAAGTTTCACCTCCAGATTAGAGGACTAATTACCAAAATAGCCTGTTCTATGTAAAAATGCGCCAGGGTATTGGCAACAACAACAAGCAGCCGAGCGCGAAATGTTCGCGACCGCAACTGATAGAAAACGACAATTACGTAGGAAACTATTGTCGCATTGTGCACTACACCCACCTCACCACACTTTTACTGGATTTACGAAACGTTTTAAACATTTTATCATTGCTGTTGCTTTAACGTTGCAAGATAACGAGGGAATTACTTTAGAAAGACAGAAGCAATGATCTATGTGATGGTAACGTTTCAAAACCAAGCAAATGAGTAAGCTCGCGTTACGTAACGCCTTTATGTGAATAAAGAATTGGTACCTAAGTAAGTAGAGATACCAGAAAATTCTGTGTGTAAATTTCACGGATTTAGAAGTATTGTCTGGGGTTTCATTTAAATTACAATGAACTAAAGTTATAGAATATAGACCATGTAGACTGAGATTATTACATTTTACGAATGTTTATCTGATAAATATAATGACAAAAGTGATCCAAAAATGGAAAATTCATCTTTACTGACCAAGAAATAAAAACTTAAATAGAACATCTAGTACACTTAGGTACAATATTCTTTATGTTTTGATTTGAAATTAGAAAGTTGCCGTGAAGTTCATAATATAACCTTGTAAGTTGTACCTACCTACTTATAATTGGATTTTCGCACTAATTCACATTTTATAAGTAAGTACTTACAACCCTATAACTTCAAGACAAATAAGGAAAATAGAAAACCAAAAACGAAAAGTCACACTGTATAATACCCAATACTTTCTTATTCAAGTATATATCTTATTTAAATTTAAAGTCCTTATACAGGTAAAGAAGGTGAATGAGACTGCTTCATTTTGTAGAGCTAGAGAGCATCGCCTAACTATAAATTTATCGAAATCCAAACCATTCATTTCAAATACCTGGCTAATTTGAAAAACATTTACAAGTCAAAATCAAAATAAGTATAAGTACATACCTCAAATACTCAAATTACTCTATTTTTCTAATCATACAAAGGCTTACAGAAGATTTTAATATACCTAATATAAAATTCAAAACCCAACCAGTCTGCAGTAATCTAGACTCAGCAGTTGACATTTATGCTTACTTACATAATTCCTATTTTTGAGCATTATATGTATATCGTGTATCCATCCCGTATCGTATGTATAGGTACACATATTAATATTTTTGAATTGGAAATGCAGAGGCATCTCAAAACTTGCAAATATAGGTAGAAAGGTACCTACTACACCTTTTTATAAGAATACCTGCTATTATTTCTTTTAATATGACTTGTAGGGTTGGAGTTTGGACCTGCGTGTGATCAGACGGACGGTGACATTACATTATACACCGATGCGCCTGCGCGGAAAATAATCCATTTCCGCTGTCCGCCCAGATGTCATTTACATAATTCATATCACGAACACGTGAGGTATCAAAATTATATAGAAATTACCTTTAATCACCCCCATAGTATAAATAAATTAGGTACTTATAGGTTGGTTTAATTTAGTGGTCGAGGAGGTGCGTCATGTTACTTGTAATGTGGAAGTATTATGGGCGGCCGTGTCGCTTAACATCACGAGAACAACCAGCTCGACACGTCTTTTATTAACATTAAAACTGAAGATCCCTACTTTATATCCCTAATATATTTTATACATGTAATGAATACAAAATTGTAAAGATGCCTATTTGTGTTCGTGGGTGCAGTAGGTACGTATGCAATAAAAGTAAAAAAAAGTGTTCTATAATAAAATACTGAAAAATTCTGGTCAATGGGTAAAAAAATCGTCTTTTTCAAGTGAAGACTGCATTGGGTAAGCAAGAGATGTGGCAAGAGTTACCCTTACCTATGCTGAATGAATTAGGAAGCTGCATCAGAAAGCCTTATGGATGTGAATGAATAAATACCATTGTAAAACTGACCAGGCCAAGAGCGACGGCCAAGTACATGTTAATTTACAATACTTCAGTCACGGAGAACGATTCAAGGACTTCGCGCCTTTTAAATGTTTACATTCCGACTCAACGGAGTGTTGCCAAAAGTGTTTTCCTTCACTTACTATTGTTTTGGGTACTCTTGATAATAAACCTTATTGAACGCTCAATATTAGTGTGGTGCTGAACGATATACCAATCTCCAGGATGAATTGGGCAAGTCAGAAAGTATGTGGAATAGTAAAAAATGCTCAAACGAGTCAAACCCAATTTTGATCAAAACTAACACTGAAATCATTTGTCTAACTCATGCATAGAACCATCGGATTTTGAAATAAGAGTCACATCTGTATTATTGCGCCATCTCATTCTGTCGCATCGGATACAAGGATCAACAAATTACTTTAACTAATAAACTTTAATGTTCGAAATGATGCCCATATGGGGAAAAAGCAAATTGATAACTGGAACAATACTTTACTAACAGCCACATAAAAATACTATAGGTACTTACTAACAGTTGGATTACAAGTTTTGAAACATGTATTTACGTAAGAGACTTCAAACAAAGTGAGAAGCCAAATATTATGCCTAATAGTCAGTGGACACAGCACAGGAACAAACCTATTACATTAATATTCTTCATTTTTGAAATGGCTCGTGTATTTCTCAATTGACGATTTCCAAATATGGTTGGCTTTGGCATTCATGGTCAATCGCCCCAAGACACAACTAATGATCGGAAATTTAGATATAAATAATTGTTATACAGTTTTGCCCCAAAATGATGACCTTTATAACTATACGTGAATAAACATTAGAAGACGACAAGTTGCTGTAAGTGTATACTATACTATGCTACATTAGCAACTAGCATATATTTATATAGCTGGAAAGTAGATAAATATTTGCATAGGTAACGTCTCACAGATCGTTACATCAACTAACAACTGAGTACGGCATTCGAAACGCGACGAAATCTGCTGTCGCGAAGAGATGCATCAGAGTATTCAGTTCAATGACCGCTGGCTACTTTCGCTACAGATACATAATCACTGTCTATACTTCCTATTATGTGGTGTTCATATTCATAAATCGTCCCCGATGAGAGAACCGCGTCGCTGACCCCTGACTTACCTGACTTGCATTGCAATTTACTCTATTGATAGTTGAAAGTTGCTCAACTCATAGCAGAGATGCAGAACATTGAATACCCCGGTCTGGTCTACGTTTTATACGTTTTGTTTTATTCATTTATTTTAATTTATTGCAAAACCAGCTTATTTTAACAAAATTCGTTAATGTAACCATAGTTTTACGTTTCACACAGGACTTCATCGCGCTAAAAACATTATATATTCGACGTTTCGGCCAAGTTTCATTGGCCGTGGTCACGAGAAGACTGGAGAATACGGGTATCCGTGCCAATAGAGCGAGCCGTTTATGCAAAACTACCCACACTTCAACTTCGATGGTGTAAACATACGGTTAATTGTCGTGAAAATTTAAGAAATACTAATGTAACCATAGACAATCAGACAGTATAAACAATAACCATTTTCGTGGACTGTTTTTCTTTTAGATGATACGGATGTACGGATGAGCTATTTAAATAAAACACCTCTAATCTTAAACACGTAATAAGACCTGAGTAATTCCCCGGCAGGTAATTTAAGTGCTCAACCATGACTAGTAACGCCACAAAGACAAACAGAAAAACATAAATAAGCAAGTAGATAAAGAACAGCCTTATAAAAAATCACGTCACATGAAAGAACAAAGGGTACCTATACATAGACATGCCTACAGACTTACTGAAATCAGGGTCAACGGAAAGGCGTGGGAAAACCAAGTTTACTGCGGATGGCCACCAGTTTTATACTCATCCTAGTTTTATCTGTAAACTACAGAGTAGTGAGCTATTCATGATAAAACAATCACCATGATTTAGCCAAATTTTGCAAGGTACTTTATTGTTTTGTAAATGACCAAACAAATGCCAAGAACTGAAACTTAAAAAAGAAAATTGATGTAAGTACTTGTAAGTACTTGTAATTGACGGTAATTATTTATATCTTATCGGAATTTTATATATAATTTTAATGTTTAAGTTTAACTCACATAATTGCCAATTTTCTGAATTTATTTGTATCTTTTGTACTTACATTAATTGGTGTAATTGGCTTCAGCCGTCTAATTAATTAAATAAATAAATAATAAATAAATTGTTTTGAAAAATCCCTATTTTTTTCTCTATAGTTAAAATATGTACCTACTTGTCTTACATATATAAAGTAGGAACGCTTTCTGTTTGTTTTTGTGATTTACACACCAACGCAACGTGGCTAAACCGATGTGGGTAGAAGTTTGCTTATATAATTATACTATGTACATTGGATACTTTTAATTCCGTAAAATTAGAATTTCGTGAGAAAACGGGTTAACGGAGAGTGAAACCGCGGGCGCATGTAGAAAAATAAAGCGCTAACAAAAGACTTCAACGAGTTTGAAATGTAGAGTTTCGGGTCTAACTTTAATAAAAACCACACAACAGCGCCGGCGCCACGTCAAAGCAAATCAATATAAGATTTTTAAATAAACATGTTTAGCATATCATAAAAATAAATACAAAATATTCGGTGAAATCCGCTAAATTTAATTCACAAATATACCTTTATACAAGAAGATACTAAGTATTATAATACTTCTATTAAAACCTGATTCATATGTTTCTTCAATCGTTGATTGATATCACGATATGAACAGATTTAAAGCGATCTTTTTAAATCTACGGCTGGTGAATGGTAAGCTGGCTGGGTCCGACATGTTGCCGATGCCGGGGTAAATAACGTTAGATTAGAATCACAACACACTGCCTGTGCCGAGATTCAAGGTGAGCGAGTCCGTCAACGACGTGGCGCGTCCTCAATGCGAAGATACTCGCCGCTAAAGACGCTTGCACATTGTATACATAAATTGTACCAAAAGTTTTTATATCAACAATTATTACAAACGTATAAGCTTATAACTTTAAACCTCTCTCAACTATTCATGCCACGTTTATCTAATGGCGTCATTAAGTAACGAAGGCCGAAATGTTAAAAGACGATGAACCTTTGACATTCCTACCTAGGTAGATATCTTAACGTGTCCACTGTACTAACATCAAAATACTGAGTTACGTCACAGAATTTGATGTTGTAAACGACGACGGATAGGTGGACATGTCACGAAGCCCTTTTATAGTGGTGGTTGCTAAATATTGATGCTCACAGCATGTCTACATACGGTTTTAGTTTCTACCTAGCAGTAAGATTTAAGTGTCTACACGGAACCACGACACACACAAAGATTACATAATTACACAGACAAATACTGTAGCTACAATACAATAGGTGAGACATGACGGATAACACAAATTATTAGACGTTTTAAAACGTTGCTATTTTATTTTCCTGCTTGGAAATATACCGATTATGTCATACATTAAAAAATCTTTAAATACCATTGTTGACTTAAATTATGTTTCTAATGTAAATAAACAAACATGATTGTTAAAGCTAATTACGAAGCTATGATACAAAGATTGAGCACGTGCGAACGGCTGCGGCAAACTAACCCCGGGGTCACTTTACACTTAAAATTACAGCTCATATCACAGGTAGGTATCCTACGCGGCAACACAGGCCACTGCACAAGTGGGTTACCTACTTACTCAAATATCACTAAACGAATATATTAAATTTATGCAAAGTTTTTAGTTTATATTCAGTGTCCACGAGATTTAATTTTGTTATCAGGTTATGCATACATTTCATTCTTCATTCATATTTCCAATTCCTACTATAATTGATTACCTGTCTAATTGTTCAACAAAATAACAATCTACTCTCGGAGTAGCAATATAAAATATAATAAACCTTTGATTCATTTGTACAAAAATATCTATCCTGTCTAATACTGGTTGGGTAGGCAATTAAGCTATTTTCAAGCGATTGTCATACTCACAGCTAATAAAGCATCGTTTCCATATGCTCTTCCTTCCAGTGCTAGTTCTTTGTCCAGCATGGCGTCCAGCTGTTCGAGCTGGTGGCAGGAGGCGTGCGCCGCCACCCAGCTCGAGGCCAGGATGAAGGCGCCCAGAATGAATGCGGAGGCCACCACAGTTAGCGCTGCAATCCGCGCGATCTGCACCGACGATGACACCCGCTGCCGGTATGCCTGTAAAGTCAGTTACCACTCAAAAAGGAGACATAATGCATCCAAAGGAAGATTACTTTTACGTAACGTGACCAGCATCAAAACAGTTTCAAAATGACTCAATACACGTGTTTAGAAGTGAATTAATTCTACACAAATGGAAATACGTTAAAATGTAGAGAAAATTCTCTGTTCTCAAAGGTTTTTAAGCCCTATGAAGTAATGCGTTAGCAATGATGGTGCATGGGGTCACGTGTTCTTATATAGGTATAGCAAGTAAAGACTCTACATGAAATTCAGAACAGTAGTCATTGGAACTTAGGGAATAGCATCTTTTTGCTAAGTTTCAATGACTAATATTAATATTACCAACTAGGTGAAGGTACATAGGCACATAGCTGTTCAAAAGTAGTTCATATTTATGTAGCAGTTAGTGTAAAGCTTACTAAGCATTTTTCCGTTTAAAAAATGGGAATATGCTTTATGTGTAAGTAATTAAGTTCACAAATGCACAGCATCCATGCACGCACGTATAGAGTTTAAATTGTTTGCAAGGTATCAGTATGTTCCCACAACGTGATTGCACACCAAAAAGCTGTTGCAACATGGCTGCAATCCTATAGCACACTGTTTGATCCTTAGCATGTTGATGAAGTAGTGGTTTACTAACAGCCAAAGTACCTACAAAGTACCTCACAAAATTACATAATACTTAAACGGCGCAGCGCGGTCGGTGACCCAGAGAAAGTGCTTCGACGATTGCAATCGAGAAATCCATCATCTTTAACAGCGTTACTGAAGTGCGAGGTAATGCTGAATTCAACCATGGCGATTTGTTTGGCACATCTTTAGTAATCCGAATCCAACTTGATAGGCAAAAACTTTCACCCACTAAATTATCAAATACATTTTTATGAATTTTTCATAGTAACTTAAAGTGTGCTAACTAAATAGATCGAAAGAATAAATCGTTATAAATGACAAATTAACTAAAAGTATTATGTTATTATGAATAAAATACTGGTCAAATCTAGTTCAGAATGGACAGACAGTCCGTTTTATAGCGGAGTTCTTGTTACATTAAATTATAATAATTTAGATAAATCAAATATTTAGAACGTCTATTTCTCTTCCTTATATACATTAATAAAACCTGCAATAAAACCTCCCAGTTGCTTGGGCTTGATAGACTGACAGTGGATAGTCTTGAAAATATGGGCAGTTGCACCTAGATAAGTGAAGTAGTTGTTCACAAAATAAGATACCTTACAGCTAAGCATAAACGTACCGTATATAGGTATCTAGTTATTTCCTCTCAGGTAACTCTACAGTACTCTACAGTAATTAAGAGATATATATTTTTACTATACCTAATACCAGCTAATACTGCTACTGTTCTCTTTAAACAGTGCATCATGTCATCAGTTGGCTTGGTGTAGGCTCATTATTAACAACCGACGTTTGACTCACACGGATGCTGATTTTTATGCCATGTTCGTCGCACTGGCTTGCCAACGTATGTTAAACTTCATTTAGAATTCTACGGACATAACCGAGTTCTAAAGGTACCATAACATATAGACGTCATAAAAATTACTCAGTTTTAAAACATTTTGTTCAGGGATATCTATTATTGATTGCACATCACTAAGAAAACATCACTAGCCCATTTACTAATGAACATTGTCTAGGTATAATAGTTATTTATTTTATTTATTTATTTATTATTTGGAAAACAAACAGCTTAAAAACGTATACAATAGCTCAAAACATGGTAGCAAATTAGCCTTTAACAGTTTTCACTAGTAGAACATTATTTACAAACCAGTTGAACTTAATGATTAAATTAGTAATTATACTTCTTGTTTTATCTTTATCAGTTGAATTTAAAGTGGCCAATAAACAAAACACTAGTAGCTATTTCATTGTATCTTCTAGGCAAGCATGTACCACCGTAGACCGCATTGTCACTTTCCATCAGGTGAGATTGCGGTCAAATGCGGGCCTAAACAGTTATAAAAAAAAATCATCATCATATCATCATCAGCCCGAAGACGACCACTGCTGGACATAGGCCTCCCCCAATTCCATTGTATACCTATATTCTATTAAAACACCATTATGTTTATTTATGATTTTTATAGCAGCATCGTCTGCTCAGCCTATAATCTAATACACAGTATACCTGCTCAGCGTAATCTATGGATTTATTTTTAAAGCAAAAGTTATACAGGAACGGGATTTGAACCCGCATCAATCCGTCCATTCAACCGGACCATGCTTTAATATCGTGCTTTTTTAATGCTTGATAGTTTGGACCACTATGGGAATTGGGAAGCGACGATGCGGTCTAGGATGCTTCAAGTTTTTCCTTTACAAATTAATCTGTCTGTACCATTATGTATGTCTATGTTTAATGTATATGTAGGTAGGTACTTATGCAAATCATCTCTCGGTTCCAGTTACATACCGGTACGGGCGACCATCAGCTATGTCATTAAGTAATAATTACACGCGCTTTGTTATGGCGTGCTGTAAAAACTGAAATATCATTATTCGGTAGGTATTGTACTTATGTAACCTAACATACTACGTCATGGTTTCTTAATTACGGTGTAATTAACCTTCATTTACTTACCTATACCTACATATACTTACTTTAATGGAAGTGAAGTTAAACTCTAATGTTAGTTATATTATACCTAATGGTTAAAAAGGTAGGTAATTATATGTAGACGCCACCGATCCGCGATCTCACCGGCAATTTATTGCCCAGCCGAAGCCCAGCCGGGATATATAAGTTTTCATATTAAGTACCTAGTGCTTATACAAGGTGACCTTGAATTGGTATGTTATCCCGAAATGAGGGGACTGGGACCATGATACCCTACAAGTTGTGAAAGCCTTACTTGAAACTAGGTGTTTCCAAACTTCCATGGTAATAAATAAATCCACTTGCAAAATTGCATGTGCGATCGCTATGAGAGTTAACAAGATATTATAAATTCATTTCTAAACACAGGTCGTTAAAGTCATCTATATGCGCTTAGTCAAGGATGAAATTCTACCACCCAGCTGCGCTAAGGCTATTTTCGTACGTAAACTTTACATGGCATTTCTTCAATGAAAAACTATTAATTTAGTAAAGTCGTAGAAGAAACATTGTCTACCTTGTGGTGTAGATTTACCCCCTTTCGGGATAACATACTAATTCAAGGTCACCCTGTATGCATTCGGTAAGCTTTATCCAAGTTGGTTTAAGCTTTTTGGCTGAAAAGCCACACAAACAAACTAACAGACAAAGTTTCAGTGGAATTTAGATAGATAAGTAAACTGTTTATTGAAAATATTTAACCTTAACTAGTATTTTAATAGCTGTCCACAACCAACCATAATTTGGTCTTAGGATTAGCAACTTGAAATGGCAATGGGCAGGCCACATCGCTCGTAGAGCTGACAACCGATGGCGAGGAAAGGTTCTCGAGTGGAGACCACGAACCGGAAGACGCAGCGTAGGCCGGCCTCCCAATAGGTGGACCGATGATCTGGTGAAAGCTGATGGATGCAGGAGGCGAGCAGCCGCTCAAAGTGGTACTCCCTGGGGGAGGCCTATGTTCAGCAGTGGACGTCTTCAGGCTGACGTTGAACCATAATTTATATTACAGGAACAAACGGTAGGTAATCAAAATCTTATAACTAAGTAACACAATGAGTGGTCTTAACGTAAAGCGAACAAGATAACCCAGGATTAAAAAACTATCTAGAGTCCTATGTAATAGGGCGAATAAGCATGATGACTAAAAATTTTTTTTGGATAAATTAATTAATTCCTCAAAAGATAAACATTTGTGAAAACAAAAATTAAATATCTCAAAAATGACCAAGTTACAAGCATTTTAAAAACCGGATTAGAAAGAGATAGCTTAAACGGCCAGTGACGTCAGAGGAAGGTCGTTTAGTACCTCATTACTAAGCTGTGGTAGCTTTTCATACAATCTCTTTGGCATGTGACGTCACGAGTAGATTTTTTTAGTAACTGTGGGGGCGCTCTGTTTCGCGAGAAAGGGGCAGGAGATGCCTCCTGTAGAAACTTTAAAACCTTATTACTCCGTGATTTCTTTACCGATTTTACTTATTTTTTCAATTATTGCATTCATTTTTAATCTTCTTTATGAAAGTAATATTTACTTGTTCATTTTAATAGTAGTCATCATGCCTATTCTGTGTCTAGAACAAGTACTGAGAACTGTCCCATGTCATGCAAACATGCAAACAATCACGTTTTTATGTAGTCAGTACCCAATTTCGAGCAAACATCTAGTTTGCGTGCGGTTGACCGCTCCGCTAGGATATGACGCAAGCCTATTGTCCAGCCACTTGGTCCAGTCGACAACGATTTCACTCGCTTTGTGACGGTTATTGTTTATATCTTACGAACATTTTTGTTTGTTGTCGGAAAATCTAGACGTTTCGTTTGATTTTTTGTAACATTTGTATTTGCGCAGCATTTTTAAATAAGTATTTAAGTACTATTATAGCTATGGTTATCCTGTGGTAGTGAAACTTGCAGTAGCAAAAGTGAAATCAAACCCAAGGCCTGGTTATGAATTGACTATAAATAGAAAGAAGTAGATAGTACCTAGTTTAGAAATATATCAAACACCTACCTCTTAGCACTAAAACTAAATTAATTTATGGTGTCAATAAGTAGTTGGCTGCTTATTACCTACCTACCTTATATTACCTTATGAAACTAATATCGGCCAAACAGAACGGGAAAGGGGCATGTACCTATTAATTACGTAACTCTGATATAAAAGTTGCTGCGTCTTGAGAACGCGGGTAGATGTGATATTACCTGTCAAACGTCGTGATTTCGCTACAAGATAAAGTCTGGAAACTTTAGTTAACATTATTTTCGTATCATCTCCAAAGCTAGACGGGCTAAATAAAACTTTTCCTTCATGTCTCATGATTTTATAATTTGTTTCCCGAATTCAAAGCTCAACAGCTAGGTGTTCAGAACATTAATATTAATCATACATAATAACATGACTAGCTATAGATCTGATAATAATATAAGTAGGTAGAGCAAATTTCAAATTTAACGTGAGTGAAACACGTTCGTTTTACTATTGCTTTACCAAAAAGCTTCTGAGCCAAACTAAAATATAGGTAACTTATTACTTGTTATATAGGTATTTTTGGGGTGACTAGTTAGATGCATGGACGACATGGATGTTAAGTATCATGTCAGATGATATCGCGTGATAAAATGTGTCAATAGTACTAACAGCTATGATAATAGATGGCCACAAACAATAGAACAATGAATTTTCCCACTTATATACATATCGCAGTTCTTGGAAAATACACCTTATTACCATTGCATCAATGGACTTAACATCCTTCATCCTTATAAGCTGAATTTATTATTACAACTGATTTAACAAACATGACCACGGACCACCAACATAAAATTTGTAATATTTCCCTGCAAGCTTGTTTATATTATCATCGTGACCGACGCCAGCAATACTTATATCAATTTGCGTCAAAGTAAAATAAATAAACAGGTGATTTAACCAAAATGCAAATGAATTCAATTTGCAGGCAAATAACAATCAAATGTTCAAATCACTACTTCCCCTGAAAACTCTTTAAATAAGCTTCAGGTTTTTAAAATCTAAATTTAATCTAACTTTAAAATATATATAACTGTTAGAGTCCATTTTATCAAGCATAATGGCTAACATAATTTTACATCATTAAATCCACAAAAATAGCGTTTATGATTATTAGCAAAGCTCGGCTCTATCCGTTAACCGATCTATTAAAGGTGCTATACACTACAATCGTCACTACTTTGTTGGCTGACTACGTAATCGTAGGCTGACCAGTACCTATAACGAGTAAAACTAAACACTACCTTTGGGGACCGATGATCATTAAAACCACGGGGAGCCGATGGATGCAGAAAGCAAGCACCCGCTCAAAGTGGCGCTCTGTGGGAGAGCCCTATGCTCAGCAGTGAACGTCTTCAGGTTGTTGATAATGATGATGTTGATGATGATGATAATGATGATAATGATGAACGCTACCGTGCCTGAGAGGGCACGTTAAGCCTTCAGTTGCAGCTGATTTGGTAATAGAATATTATAGTCGTTACCTATACTACTGTAGGTAGGTATTATATTATCTGGGCCAATACTTAAGCCAAATCAAAAAGCAAAAGTTGAGTAAGTAGCCATAAAAATAAAAAAGTAACCAAGTGAAACATGTCTGTGTTTTTGCTTGTTTACCTACTTTGTTTGTAATATTTTTGCAACCAATTTAGAGATGTAATTTCTTCACCTTCTCGTGTAGTCAAACGACTGATTGTCGGCCCTTGTGTCAGAATCGTTACTGAATAAACTTAAGACAAGAAACTTATACGTATACTTGACTTAACAATCACATGACAGCAAAAACACTGTCTCCATAAATGGTATTTTAAGACTTTTTTTTTTATACAGTATAGGAGTTATAACGAGACACTTCAATATACTTATTAGTAGAGCTAGAATGCTAATGATAAAATAATAATATTAAAATTTAGAGAATACATCTTTTTTATGAGAATGAATGACGTGACTAGCTAGTCGCTCACACGATCTTAAGCAATTAATTTTAAGAGAAATGGCCGCCCATAACAGTTGCAGTGTCGTTTGGAACTTTAAAATAAGTAATAAAGTTCACGTGACACTGCACTGCGCACGTGATCCTGAGACATCACACATTCTAGTAATCTAGACTGTGATATCAGGGCAGAAAGTCTCATTTGCCTAGTAATTTCACTAACCACAATGCCCTTTAAACCAAAATACAGTAGTGCTTGCACACTACTGCTTGGCGGCAGAATAACCACCACTACCTAACGAAAAGTCCTACCACCTAGTGAACATAATTACAAACTAACGTAGTACCTACCTACTTACTCTGTAACTCAAGAATTCCAATTTAACATGAATATTGACGATAGTTAATGCGCTTTAGACTTGGCTTACATTATATTATACTTAACTTACCCTTAATAAATTGAACAAAAGGTAAAAGTACTTTTTTACGAGAATTTTTTTAGAGCATTGTTAACTCTACCATGAGCAGACATTATATACACACGTTAAAGTAGGTGTAACTTATGTAAACATATTTTGTCATCAATAAATTGAAAATAAAACTTGGATTAAAGGCGATCTAGTAAAGCAAATTCGATAAAGTTTTAGCTGGAGCAACATTACGGTAAATCTGGCTTGAACAAACATTAATCCAATCCACCATGACTCGACTTAATTTACATAATATTGTTCCCAATAAATTGAAAGTAAAACTTGATTAAGTAAAAAAGTAAATTCGAGAAAATTGTAGAGCAACGTTAACTTTACCATGAACAAATAGCATAAACACACTTGAAAAGTTGAAAACTCTATGATTACATTCCCTACGTTTTTGTGCGTAGTTTCTAGCTAGATTGATAGATAATTTCAAACAGCTTCGATGGCTTAAGTCTGTATTTACAAATTCTGGCACGCGTGAGCGGAATAACGGGCCGGCCGGCGGCGCCTGGCCCTCGGGCCCGGTGTGACATCGACGGAGCCCTCGTCGAGAGAAAGGCGCTTTCCCACACCTAGGCTCCACTTTGTGGACTAAACACTCTCATTTGCTTAGTTTTATGATCGTTACAACTGACATAACACAGATTTCTCTTGTGATTTTTCGTAACACGAGACTCTCGTTTTGCGTTGAATGGCTCAACATAACAAGTTGAACTTAAAACCTTTTTGTTACGATCTTTAAACCGATTACCTATTCTTTAGACTGATTATACTGCAGTATTTAACTATGACGTTAATATTTTTGTTATGGTATTAAGTGCTTTGATAAGAGCGTATCTAAAATGTTGAAAAAAAAAATATAACAATGATATTGCGCTGCAACAACAATGAGATCAGCTTTTCAGCTGCCTACTCGAATTCCAAACTTACTTAGGTACACTTACGTAGGAGTAGTAATAGTTCTATATATAATAACTTCCCGCACGTGAAAGTTTATCTACGCTACCGAATATAAGATAGATGTGAGTTTTTACAGGTAGTAAGTAGGGGTAAGCTTTGTGGGAACAGACTGATACATTACGTGCTTAAAATTAAGTAAAGCAAATAACTGATATGTCCATACCGGCGGCGGCTCCGACGTACTGTAAGCCTCGGAGGGTGGGTACTCCGGCTTCATGGTAATGGTGGCCATCGAGTCTGGTTGGTGTTTCTCCTCCATCACTAAGTAATCTGCACGTTAAGTCAAGTGAGTCTACTGGTTGTTGCAACGCGCGGTATGTTGGACGTTCGGAATAGAAGTGTGCGCGAGTGAGCGGCGGTGGCAAGCGTAGGCGCAGCGGCGGCGGTCGTAGAGTCGTGGGGGCCCCGCGCGCCCCACCACGCCCTCTCTCTTCGCTAATGTGACACTGGAGATGCATACAATTAAACTGGCACAATAGAAAACCATTTACGAACTTATGAGCAAAACAGCAAACATAAACTCTAGAGCTCTAGAATTCTAGAAGGCTCAGGTGTCGGTTTGACGAATCACATCATCAGCCGGAAGATATTCCCTGCTGAACACAGGCATCTCTCACAAAACGCCACTTTGGACGATTATCATAATGACCAGCACACTTGGCAGGCGGTTTGGTAATCGCGAAGATTTAAGAATGCTGCTGCCCATTCTCTGCAAGATATTCCCTTAGCTGGCTCTTAGGCACCCACGGGAAGAGATGGGATGGTCTGTTCGCAAACCAGGAGGTCTAGCAAAGATACCAACCACTAACGCTAACGCCTCACGCTAACTCCAAAAATGTATTGAAATAACATTCGCTGCGGAAAAGTTAGCGATTTCCGAAATGTCATTTCAATACATTTTGGAGTTAGCGTGAGGCGTTAGCGTTAGTGGTTGGTATCGTTGCTAGACCCCCTGGGCGGTTATTCTCTATGAAACTTTTGTGTTTCTGTTGGTTGCAATCAAGTTACATAATCGCCTAGCAGATTCCACACGATTCGAAACCACGTCGTTAAAGTGTCTTGTTCAAATCGTGCCACAGCGTTAGATATACCTTCACCTTAAATTAAAGTTATCTTTATTTTGAATAAAATATAGTGACATAAGTGTACATATCCTTTGATGTGTTGATGTTTCGGAACGCGTCTCGGTAAAACATATGATTTTTGACCGTTCAAACTGCGCCAATTCCAAATTCTTTCGCGCGGTTTTGTTTTTGTTTCATAGAGAAAAAACTTTTGCAGATTTCTTTTGTAAGACAAGGAATTCGCGTGGTTTCGAAGTAAGGAATCGATACAGAATAACCGCCCAGCACCACACGGCCAATTAATGAATGGCCAATGAATTTTGATAAATGTCTACATGCATGGGCGTACCGAGGAGGAATCCAGATGCGTACCTACCTATTGTGCCTAGTTAATAAGGCCGAGTTAGAACAGGCTATATTACAACTTTAGCCATTTTTTGCTTAACTCATTCGAGGTTTATTTAATCATTGGTGGATTGGATACTCCGTAATTCCATAATTTCGAGTCAATAATTCAGGTGCACTTTTACACAGCATACAAAATTACTGCCAATTATGCCGTGGCCAAACCTAAAATACTAATAGTGATTCAACTCGGCGGCCAGACGGAGCAACGATGAGGTGCGGTATGAAGATATAATAATAGATAAAATTGGATTGACATTTTATTATAGCTAATCAAACTAATATTATTTTCTATGTAGTGTACCTATTTTGTTTGATCACTTTGATTCTTTTGCTAAGTCGCCCTCCTCTCTCCAAATTTGCTGCGCCCGACGGGGTCCATATGAAACTAGACTTAATTTTATATTCCACCTATTGTACACTATTGAAGCAATAAAAATCTGAATCTGAATCTGAAGGAGAGCGGAGGTCCTGCCCGCGCCTACCTCAGACGGCGCTTCGCTGGCTTCCCGGTACGCTCGTTCAGGCGTGTCATATACAGAATAAGTTGCATCAAACTACTCTTGCGATCTGTTAGTATGGTATATACTAAGAAATTTCATTTCTTTTGCGTATAATTTGATAAAATTAAAAGTTTACTAAGGAGCTTACTTACTAGGAGTTTACCCACCTAAAATTTTGTTTTTAAGAAAATGTGTAAGTATATATTTTTGTCCGATAAAAATTAAACGTGTGTTGCCAGTGATGACTTATGGAACTGTTGGTCTTATTAGTAAGCTCAGAGTCACGAAAATAATGAGCTATGGGCTCTGCGGGATAAGATCCTTAAGGAGGAGAACTACAGAAGAACTAAAGTAACCTATATAGCTCTTAGAATTAGCAAGTTAAAATGCTTATCATCATTCGTAGAACTGACAACCGATGGGGAAGAAAGGTTATAGAGTGGTGGTCACGAACCGGAACACGCACCGGCCCCCCGCTAGGTGGATCGACGATCTGGTTAACAGGGAGCCGACGGATGCAGGAGGCGAGCAGCCGCTCAAAGTGGCGTTGCAGTGGTGTCTAGGCCTATGTTCATTAGCGGGCATCTTCAGGCTTTTGTTGTTGATAGTGATAATAACGACACTTGCAGTGAGATACAGCCTTAACTGAATCGGGATATTATCAAACACTACTAGTGCGGCAATATAAAGTAATTTAAATGACGCATCCGTAATATTTTGGACTATGGCCCTAAAAGCTGTGTGATAAGAGCCATTGTAATAAATTATTATGAAATACAAATAAAAATATTATAATCTAAGAAAATGCTTTTCTGACAACCCTTGCTTATTTTTAGGGCCTTGACGTCGAGGCGGCGTTGTAGGTATTTTGCGATATAACAAAGGAGTTGCCTAAAGATAAACGGCGGTGCTTCGCTGTTAAACGCTAGTGTGTGCGCGTACAGCGATGCATCGGGCGCAGACGTAGTATTCGAGCGATATACAAGGTGACCTTGAATTGGTATATTATCCCGAAATGGGGGGACTGGGACCATAATATTCTACAAGTTGTGAGAGTCTTACTTGAAACTGGGTGTTCCCAAACCTCCATAGTAAAAAATAAATCACTTCGCAAAATTGCACGTGCGATCGCTACGAGAGTAGACAAGATACTATAAAGTCATTTCTAAACACAGGTTGTTAAACTCATTTATGTGCACTCGGTCAAGGACGAAGTTCAACCACCCAGCTGCGCTAAGGCTATTTTCGAACGTAAACTTTACATGGCATTTCTACAATGGAGAACTTTTAGTAAAGTCGTAGAAGAAACATTGTCTACCTTGGAGTGCAGATTTACCCCCTTTCGGAATAACATACCAAATTCAAGGTCACCTTGCATTCGCCGCAGCCTGAAAAGTGTGACACACTGCCGGTAAAGCTGGTGCGCCGATTGTTTTTTTACTGTTTTTTTTTTGTTTTTTAATATATAAATAAAAAAAACATGCATTAAATTACTTCCTTTTTGCTTAGTGGGAATCCCCACTGCACTAAGTCTGGCAGACTCCCTCGTGCTGGCAGTCGCCTGGGTAATCGTCGGACTTTTAAGCTGCCCCATTGTCGAACTAATGTAGGACAATATTTTCCTCTGCATCGTATGTTATAATGGAATTCGATCATCCTTAGATATTTTAGATAGTTCTTTGGCCTCAGTTAATGCCAAACTTATAAAAGTTGTAAATTGACAGACTGTGCATGTAGTATACAAAATATTTTTTTTTTTCGTTTTTATTTAAAGTTAAGTATTATTTGTAAAAGTTGTTTAATTTAATTTAAGTTGTTTAAACTGTACTAACTTTCTAATTTTTTTTTTTCTATTTACCACACGCCGTCAGTACCTTAGTACTGACTTGTGTTTCACTGTATAAGCACGCTGTGTTCACTAGTTTTAGGACGAACGCTGAATGTAATGTAATAATTTTTGTTAAAAATTGTTCATAGTGTTACGTCCAGATTGTGAATAAAAGAAATAATAAAAAAAAATAGCCCACGTTGCTCGCGCAGCAGGCAAACAAATTGACAGTGTGTCCGGGTTAGCGCGCCACAAAAACTTCGAGGATAGTCAACAGTGGTCAACAGCATTATGTTGATGGTCAACAGCGATGTTTTCGCGCGCTAACTCAACAGCAAAGCATCGGGCGCAGGTCTGACCGCGACATTACAAAATTATGTTTCGCGCTCGCTCTGTCGTTTTACGACCTTCTCTATTTTTTTGATTGAGCTAAAAATCAAAGTATAGTTATTTCGGTGTTTAATTTTACTTTTTCACCCATAATTAAGTGAAAATAAATTAGTGAGGGTTAGGATCCACCTTAATATAAATAACCGAAAAATCGACCGTTTTTTTTATATTTTGGCTCCACACATAGTGTATTTAGCCAGTGTCAAGTATTATAAAATATTACACGCAGTCATGTCCTAGTCATAGTCATTGTCCAGTCTAAGTCATAGTCCAGTCTAAGTCATGCTCCTGCAAAGTGGTGGCAACTTTACTAGAAGCTTCTATGGAGTTTTGGAAGCAACACGAAAAATCACGTTTCACCACAATTTATGTCACTTGCCCTTACTCATGCTCGTAACTCAGCACTTAATGCGTAAAATGCCACCAATTTTTAACATTAACACTGGAAAAAGCACAAGTTTTGAAAAATATTACAATGCAACAAAATGAACATTTCCGCGTTCCCGCCAAAACTCGTCCGTTTTATTGTAAGACAAGTTTCCAAAAAATCGTTTATAAATAGCATACTTGTATCCTATACTTAGTTTGTGTAAATAGCCGCGTTTTTTTATAAACAAACGGTTCTTTCTTACCAAAGAGTATATAACACAGAGAACTTTGCTACTATTTGTTACAGATTAGAGTAGAGAGAAAAAAATCTGTTATGCTTGCTATTTCTGGAAACTGTAGACCACAGATTATAGAAACAAAATCTACTATCATAATTATTAATTAATTGACAGTTCAGTATTTTTGATTGTACTAAGTACAATAAAACAAAAACAATTAAGTAATAACTAAGTGAATTGAGGTCTTAGTTATTTTAGGTGTCCAGTTTTTATTAAATTAAAACTCGATTCAGCGAAGTAACGATATCGATAAAATATCGACTCATTATTATTTTTTCAAAAATAGCTACGTTTTTACTCTAATGCTCCCTCTGGTTTTTCTGTGCTGCCCCCCTATTACGAAGAAGCTAGCACCGATGCTGACGCGCGTCTGCCGCTCAACTACTATCAATTTTTTTTTTCTTATATTTTGGCTCCACACTTAGTGTATTTAGCCAATGTCATGTCAAGTATTATATTTTCATCGTGTTATAAAACACTTTACGCAAAATCATGTCCTAGTCATAGTCATAGTCCAGTTTAAGTAAGGCAGTCATAGTCCATTCCAAGTCATGCTCCGGCAAAGCGGCGGCAACCTTACTAGAAACCTCTATGGAGTTTTGGAAGCAACACGAAAAATCACGTTTCACCACATTATATTACTTGCCCTCACTCATGCTCGTAATTCAGCACTTAATGCGTAAAACGCCACCAATTTTAAACATTAACACTGGAAAAAGCAAAAGTTCTGATAAATAATACAATGCAACGACGTGAATTTTTCAGCGGTCCCGCCAAAACTCTACTATCAAAATTGTATTAAAATTGACAGCAGTTGAGCGGCAAACGCTCGTCCGCAGTGATGCTAGGTCGTTCGTAATAGGGGGGCTGTAGACATTGACTTATGACAATGTCACTAATGTCAGTGTCACTACGTGACTGTAATATTGTCAATTAAAAAAAAAAATGTGCCAGTGTTGCCATATATACAGATTTATATATGTATTTATACAGATTTTAAAGTACCAATACAAATAACACATTTAACTCTATAAAGATTTGTTGATATGAAGATTTTTAGACATTCCGATTATGGATTCTTATTTTTATACTAAGTAAGTAGCAAAGACTTTGTATCCTTTGTGGACCTATGTAATAGGGCGAATTCTGTGGTAAGTAGGTACTCGTTTTAGTTTCGCATGCATTTTTTTTCATGTCAGGTTAGGTAGATTTTAATACGATTGAAGAATATTATGCCCATTCAATTTAAGAAAAACGAAAAGCAGATATATATATAAGTCTACCAGAAACTCATGAAAAAAAAAATTAAAAAAAACAAAAGGATTTACATACGGCACCAATTCTTGTTTTGAACCTTTCGGTTTTTGGTTCCGTAGGCGTGTTCCGTAGGCGGTAAGAAAATTAACTACGTAAAGTTTTGAGCCGAAATAATTTTCGTGTTTGGAATGAAATAAAGTTGAAGAAGCTCCTAACAGGTAGTAGGTAGATAGAAGTAGGTAGCTGTGGGTACCTATTTATGATGGTTTTATTTTTGTTTATAGGTTCCAGTGCTAAGTAACGATTTCTGCAACTGGTATTCATATCAGGCGTGCTCCTATTCGTGGTGCGGGGCTCTAAGGAAACTACGATTCACGGACACAAATAAATATATAATTGAACTGATACATAGGTACTGATATAACTAAATAATATAAACTATGACATGACGCGGTAGTGGTGGCGATACGACTGCCTAAATTACATCTCGCACCCTTTATATAGGTCGGCGCTGGCGTCGTCAATATTATAAACAAATATGTCCCTACATCAACCCCCTTCTTAAAAAAATAATTTTGGCACAAAATTCGACAATAAAATTCACATATTACGTTAATAAAGTGACAAAAAAATCTTTCAACAATTAACAAAGAAAGTTGTACTAAAACGATCCAATAAACTAAACATCTTTCAATTACAAATCAAAAAATCCAACTCAAGTATAACGTTATTCGATACACAAATACTCTACTAACGTTAACTTATACAAACAAAAGAAAACGATCGATTTACAAAGTAACTCATTGTTATCCACTCTAAAACAAAGAATTCATATTCTTCCACTTGATTCGACCCTACTCATATTGCATATGTCTCAGTTATCACCGACATCGACAGTCGACACCGACTGTTTATATTATCCGGAAACAATCAGTGCAATATAACGCTAGCATTATTCATTCGTCGGTCACATATAAACGTACAAAGGTAAACACATAAAATATAAAATCGAATCAATAACGTAGTCATAAAAAGTACTAGTGGTGGAGAGACGACTGCCTAAATTACATCTCGCACCCTTTATATAGGTCGGCGCCGGCGTCGTCAATATTATAAACAAATGTGTCCCTACATCCCTATTTTTCATCAGATTCTGGTAGACCTATACCATAACTACGTCATTTCAAAGCCCACAGTTTTATCAAATGACAGCTAACAGGTAGGTACTTACATTATGATTATGCCCTGTGATTTCAAACACAATACCTTAATAATTCCTCTACCTGAGCTATCTACTTGTAGTTAAGGAGTTCCCATAGGGTAGGTGAGCACTGATAGGTTCCTAAAGCTCTTTCCTATATGCATATGTAATCACACTATCACACAATCACACACACACATATTATAAAGGCAAAAGCTTGTGTGTGTATGGTGTGTGTGTGTGTTTGTTCCCTCTTCATGTCGTAATGGCTGGACGGAATTTAATGAAATTTGGAAGAGAGATAGCTTATATACTGGATTAACACATAGAACCCCGACCTCAACCGCTAACGCTAACGCCAAACGAATGTATTGAAATGACATAAGCTGCGGAAAAGTTAGCGATTTCCGAAATGGCATTTCAATACATTTTTGGAGTTAGCGTTTGGCGTTAGCGTTAGCATTTGGGATCTTTGCTAGACCCTCTGGGCCGCAAGCGGCCCGCGAGACTGACTTTGTAGCCGAACGTCATCTGTCATAAAAGTTGACGTTTTTTTTCGAGGGTGCTCTGTTCGCTAGGCCGCAAGCGGCCCGCGAGAGTGACTTTGTAGCGAAGGTGACCTGTCATAAAAGTTGACGTTTTTATTTTGAGGTTGCTCTGTTCTGTGAGGGACAATTTTTTTTACCAAGAACAAAGCAGTTGAAACCACGGGTAATCCTTATCCTAATAATATATAAATGCGAAAGATGATTCGTATATTTGGTTCTACTTCACGGTGCAACGGCTAAACAAAAACAGATTATTTTAGTTGTAGTCAAGGAACTTATACATATACATACTTAAAACTTCCTTGAGTTGTAGTTTTTGTGTTTTTTTTAGTTAACACATAGGCTATTCTTAATACGCGGGTGAAACTGCGGGGCACAGCTAGTAAATTAAATTAATATATTTTGGCCACTGCTGCTCAGGGCCCCGTTTTATAAAGCTACAAGTCTTGTACTTGTAGCAAAAACCTGGCAACACAGCCAGAAAAAAATTAAATAATGCGTTTTATAAAGGTACAAGTTAATAAGTGTACAAGCAAATTGGCCGATATATTACTTTACTCTATGAATTACAAGCACTTGTTCGTAGATCATAGACAATCCATAGTGGTTTTTCATTTTTTAAATGTAAAATCGAACAATTGTTATGGTTGTTACAAGTGTACGGAACTACAAGTTGTACCATTTTTTACCTAACTAAAGAGCTAGGTAAAATTAACTACAAGTGTAGATAAATTTACTGAAGATGGATTGTATTGGTTGTGTCACATATTAAGGAATGTTCAATTAGTAAAATTAAGTAGATTTGAATTAAATAATATTATTTAGCGACAAATTCAGCTTGATCTTAACTCATGAATAATGAACGCATATCACAAAACCTAATATAAATGCGCAGATTAAAAGAAAAACAATAGGTATAAATGTTATAGACTACCATAGAATAATGTATGTACCATAGAATTGACTGATGTATAATAATATTGTTTTGGTTTGACTCACACATACATACTTACTTGCAAACGCCCTTCCAGGGCTCATGTCAATTTACCAACCTAATTATTTAAGATCTTGTGTATTATATTATACTTGTTATTGTATGTTACCTATTTTAATGATGTACATGAGTGCAGTAATAATAAAAAAATAAATAAATAATATGAGAACAGCCATATATAACCTTGACCCAACTTAATATACTTAAATACCTTGGCATAAAAATAATGACGCCCGTGATTTCACCCACAACTTATTTACTTTCCCGCGGGAACTTTTCATTTTCCGAAATATAACGCATCTATCCCGGTAATATTACCGAACTAACCTTTATTCAGAATAATTAAAATAGACTGTTTTATTAAATTATATTATTATGTAAGGATTTAATGTAAACTTGACACCAGCTAAATTCACTAATAAAGAGAAGCCAAATTAAAAAATAAGCTATTTACCGTAACGTTTACTCAAAGTGGTGTGCAACTTGTAACATCATAATCTAGATTTTATACTGTACTTGGTCTGTGGTTCCACGCCATAACGTTCGTAGTGATGTGAATTATACTTGTAATCGATGATTTGTAGGTTTATAAAACGCTTGTTGCTAGTAACTTGTAGTTACTAGTTCTTGTAGCTGCTACAATTGTAAGCTACAATTGTAGCTTTATAAAACGGGGCCCTGGTGTTCATTTAAAAAAACTGAGAATAAGAGACTCATCTATCTACGAATGTGATATGGATGAAGCTGATTTGAACCACATTTTCTTCTCATGTCCTAAATTTGATCATCTTTCAATATTCAACTCATTAATCCATTATAAATTTCCATTCCCAGTTCACATAGATAATATTTTGTGTAAAATAGACCCTACTTCAATAGCTATTTTATCATCTTTTATTATTGAAAATAACATTAAATTGTAATCATAATATCTCATGTAATTATATTCATTTTAACAATTGTCCTAGTAAGTCATGCCACAATATTCAATTAATTTCTTCATTGTATATTTTGCTCATTTATTGTAATAATGTTGTGTAGTTGGTAGTTATAGGATATTTTTCTTTTGTTTCAGATACTCTAAATTCGTTTTTACAACAGTACCTATTGCGACGCCATTATTCCTCCAACGTGGAAAAAAAAAAAAAAAAAAAAAAAAACAGTACCTATGCTATGCTGTCATCGTTGTAGGTAGACTTTTCCAGTACAGATTTGATTGGGATGTGGCAAGGCAACACTGTGCTGTCATGCTGTGACAAAAATAAATAAAATCGTTCTGCATGCGCCTGTGAAGTGGAGTACATAAATACATTCAAATTTTTTTATCATCATTCCTATTTATTAAATAATTAAGGAAAATGGCGACATCAGGAAAAGGGACATTTCAGCCGGTATATACTACTTCACATACGTTGTAATGTACTTGCTTTGAGGTTATAAATTATTAGTTACAATCATAACTTATCATTTTATCTATTGTGTTAAGCTATGGGTAAGGTATTTACTTAGTTATTTAAGTTTTCTTTAGCTTATTTAACCAAAACTTGTTAAGATTGGTTTCATAAAACTGTTTTTATTTACATTACTTGTCTCAGGTGGCCAGATAGGTTTACTTTGTATATTATCTGTGCTTTGGCTTATCTCTAAGGGTGGGTTCTGATCCGTAGTTGTGTCCAATGGTCAAGAATCCCAAGAAATTTTGACCATTGATGAGGTGAGGTATTATGTACATATACGGATTAAAAAACCCACCTCTAGTGCTGACTTCTGATGAAGAACATTGTATTGCAATACCTTTCATTTCAGGACTCTGATGTCCACATATCTTTTGAAGACCAGCAGAAAATTAACAAGTTTGCTCGTCTTAACGCCAAAGTAGATGATTTCAAAGATGAACTTAAAGTGAAACAGAATGATGTTAAAAACTTAGAAGATGCAGTGGAAGAACTAAGCTTGGCAGATGATTCTGATAAGATACCATATCTTGTTGGAGAAGTTTTTATATGCCAAAACCTAGAAGACACACTGGTAATAATAAAACATCTTTGTGAAACAATATATATTTTACCTTTCTTTTTTATTACAGAACAATGCGCAGTAATTTTATGATTTTTATATCGGTTTACAACCAACAATTTCTTTAATGAATGTTCAGTAGTTAATGCTTTTATATCAATATTTTATTTGCAGAAATCCCTGGAAGAAGCAAAAGCTAAAAAAGAAACTGAAATGAGTGATTTGGAATCCAAAATAGAAGAGATCAAATTGCAAATGAGTGAACTAAAGGCTCATTTATATGGAAAGTTTGGCAGCCACATCAACTTGGAAAACGAAGAGGAATAAAACTGTGTACTCATAATTATTTCAGTGGAATATATTTATTATGCTAAAAGGTGTTTTTATAATACATAGCTGATTATTATGAATTAATGGCACTTATCTGTGTACCAAGCTAAACAAAAATTTAACAGCAATAATTTCAGACTTAAAATCTATGTTATATTGCAAAACTATATAAAAAGTATGGAATAATATGAATGCCGATGGATGCAGGAGGCGAGCAGCCGCTCTAAGTGGCGCTCCCGAGGGGAGGCCTATGTTCAGCAGTGGACATCTTCAGGCTGTTAATGATGATGATGAATATGAATGCACAGAAATTGCATGCACAAATGTTACCATTACTAACAACTGATGCAGGACATATTCAGTACTTCAGCTATAATCTTTATAAATAAATGTAACTGTCTGAATTTATGCACTTAATAAATTACTCATCTGAACATAATTGTATCTCGTTTTTATAAATAAAATCCCTGTAATAAAATAATACACAACACAATACTTCAATCTAATTATTATTACATTTATGGAATTTTAATACTTAGTTTTTCTAAGAATGCTGGTAAATAAAGTATCAGTTTTAATTACTTTTAATACAGCTCGATAATACTTGAATTAAATAATTAGGTGAAACATACTAGGTAATACAAATCATACTGTTAAAATAGATTTCTAAAAATACTAGAGGCAAACAAGTACATGGGGATGTTATATTACGCAATATAACATCCCCATTTAGAATAGGAACAAGTTGATGCAGACCTTGTCTCCAGGCTCAGTTGGTCCTATTGAGGGTAAAGAGTGTTTAATAACCCTGCTTTCTAAACTTATCATTTTCTTTGTAGCAATACATTAATATGTTAGTGACCATGACATTCAAAAACTTCATAGATACATTACAAACATTTAAGTACAACATTATAGGTTCCTATTTATAAAATACAAACAGGTAAATTATAATATGCCAATAATAAATAGTGTACTTACAAACTAAACTGAATCTTTTAGTATAATCGTTAATCACATTTAATGTGCTGATTCACACAACCAACAAAATACAAATAATGAAATGATCACAATTTAACATTTCCACATTGCGTACATCTTTGGTGTGTCTAACATTTTAAAAGGCTTTAAAATTATTATATTAATATCTGCAAACCTTGTTTTACGATATTGCACTTCAATTCAACTAACTAACATACAGCTATACATTTCAAAAATAAAATATTCACATTTTATGTATTTATGTTAGTAATCTGGCTCGATTTATTTTTAACTTATTTTTATTTCGATATATTCAATTATTTACTGTACAGACCAACTGCAATACACAGATAATTAAAAAGTTAATCACCACTGCAATATCTTACAAGTTACGATACTTACAATGGACAAGTTTTAACACAAATCATTCAGCATAAATACAAGTAGAAATAGCATCATTTTTATATCTATATAAATAATACCTATTATAATAAATATGATAAACCAATTTTCTACAAGTAGTCACAAGCACAATAATAATTATAAAAGTGCTGTGCCACTTTTAACAATAGGTACATATACTACTTTTATCACATTCATTGACTACAACAATAAATTATACTGCATTATATGTCACATTAATTTAAAAGTTGTACTATATAATTAAGTACTTAATACTCTTGAATAGTATAGGTATAATATAAGTTTTCGCCATCTTCATTTCAACCTCAAGCAATATTCTAGATATTTTATAAGAATCCAAAAATGGTGAAATCACAGAGCTATGAAACAAATGACGCTTCGCATTAAGGCTTTCAAACTCGCTACATTTTCGAGTCCCGGGAAAATTTTTCGAGACTCAACCCGGTCTCGAAATTCCCGAGAAAAATGAGACTTTCGAGACTACGTCAAAAGTAGGTTTGAACTAGTTTAGGCAGTAATTGCAAGCTAATCAAACTGTTAAAAATTCAAATACAAGCAAAACACATTACTATTTACGAGATTTTTCTCTAATTTATCTGCTAGCGAACACATTGCAGCTATTTTTTTTTAACTTTTACGAAGAAATGTATTCATTTCAACAGCCAGAAGACGTTCACTGGTGAACATAGGCCTCCCCCATAAAACGCCACTTTCGGCGCTTATCATAGGATTTGCCATAATAACCGCGCTTAGTAGTCACAGAAGATTTTAATGTACCAAGGATCCTTTTTAGTAGGGAATCATCAAATCTATAGCACGCCAAAATGCTTGAAAAGGTTTAGCATATTCCCGCGTCCTATCAACAATATTGCAACAATAACTTTGAATTTAATATAAGTTTAGAATGATAAGGTCTGGGCTAATAGTCAAAGGTGCGAGTAGCATTTAGCGTTAACACTACCAACAGATTCCATAAATGCACAAGCCAATTTCGGATAAAATAAACATATAAGCAACTTTGTTTCTTTATTTATAAATTACAATGGCATGACAAATAAATAAATAAAAAAATTAGTTAAAAAGCAATAATAAGTACTTATATAATTTGATAGTACAGCAATTGAAGTATTATTACTAAGTCTTATGTACTTATAGCAAAAACGTGAATTAATAAAATTTTCTAGATGGAAAATATTACAAAGTTACCTCCAAACCGTACAAATAAACAATGAATACTTAAAATACCGTCATGAAACTTTGTGTAGTAGATGAACTAAATATAATGGAGATCTTATGATAATGGATTTTAATAATGCCTATTATATTCAGTGTAGTAATATGTTGCCTACAGTAAAATTATCATGCTTTGGAACCACCACCCCTGCCGTTCAGCCCCCCGACTTTGGCCTAGTACTAAATATTATTAATTGTTCTGTTGCTTTAGCTTGGATTCGCGATTGGAATCAATTCAATTTTAAAAATCTTTATTCATCATGAAGAATCTTAAGTACATGATCTAGTATCCATTTTAATCCTAGATATGACTGACATTAATACTTTATTTATACATTTTAATTTAGCTGGCCTATCACACGCCCTTAATAGGTCTCTTAAAATGAAAGAAAAGTTTCCTACATCATTATTTCATCAGATATACCCCTTGCGATTATTATGTGCCACAAAACTAGCTTGCAGTTGGTAGCTTGCTTATACTCAGTTGAAATCCATGGTAGAAGACTTTAGTCAAATCCCTTTCAAAGTTATCATTTTTAAGCAGCTGCTCTATGAGGGAGGCCTGAATCCAGCAGTGGGCGTTTCCAGGCTGGTGATGATGATAATCAGACCTTAGATTATTAAGCCTGTGATCAAGACCCTCAGATGACTCTTTGAATATTGAATAAGTATGAAAACTCAGACTACAAACCATGCTAGAAACTTATGTTGTCAAGACCGATGCTATTTTTCAATTATATTATATTTATAATTGTATTAATAGAATTCAATCAATTAATTATAAGTATCTTAAATAATGCACAATATTATAAGTTAAAATGTAACCTGACCTGCCCTGGATAGCATGCAATGTTATAATATGGCCAATAAACATTTCTATTCTATTCTTCTATTCTATTCAAAAAGGCTAGTTGTAGTGTCTATAGATTATTTATCAGAATAAAAAATACTCGTGGTTTAGTACATTTTTGAATAGTTTGACTCAAATCTCAAAAGTCTCGTTATTCCCGAGATTGGAGGTAGCAGTCTCGAGTCTCGAAAATACTAAAAAATCGTCGAGACCGAGACTCCCGGGATGAAAGCCTTACTTTGCATGTAGAGAGGCGTTCTTTTTTTGCTCTGTGGGTGAAATCGTGTAGGTTTCCTTTTTTTTGTTGTTTTGGCTCCACACATAGTGTATTTAGCCAGTGTCAAGTATTATAATTTGATCGTGTTATAAATTATTTCACGCAGTCATGTCCTAGTCATAGTCCAGTCTAAGTCAGGAAGTCATAATCCAGTCTAAGTCATGCTCCAGCAAAGTGGTGGCAACTTTACTAGAAGTTTCTATGGAGTTTTGGAATCAACACAAAAAATCACGTTTCACCACATTATATCACTTGCCCTCACTCATGCTCGTAAGTCAGCACTTAATGCGTAAAACGCCACCAATTTTAAACATTAACACTGGACAAATCACAAGTTATGAAAAATAATACAATGCAACGAAGTCAACTTTCCGCGTTCCCGCCAAAAAAAAACTAGGTTTCCTTTATTAGAATAAGTACAGGTAACAGGATCTGTGTTTATTTTAGTCTGTGTCGATATCGTCGCGTAATAGCAATGATCGGTATACAGGAATTGTTACAACCTTTTTATTGGGAATGCATGAGAAATAAAGAGGAGTAAAAAGTACAAATTTCGATTGAAATAACAAGTTACTTATACTAAATTTCAAATTACCCTTTGTAGACTACTACTGTGTGAATTGGAAAGCGAACCAGTTTGTAGGCTTTCTTCGTCGTCCGTTTCTCTATCGTTCGATATCCTGATCGCCTGGTACCACTGGTTGGTGAGATCCGTCATTTGACTCTTGCAGTCCTTCAACTCCTGAAGTTTAAGCACACAATCAATTACAATGATCATTCACTATCTAGTATGAAAGGAAATTATATATTTCGTAATCAAATGAGAACAAAAAATTACGATTAGATGAGATGTTGTGTCAGTCTTTGAAAATAGAGCCAATGAGAAAATAAAATCTCACTAGATCCATCATGGATCTGGCCCGTGGATCTACTGAGAATGAACCGTTATTGTTTGCGGGTGGAGCGCCTCTAGTCTATTATGTATATTGTCATCATCAACACTGCTGAACATAGGCCTCCCACAGAGAGCACCACTTTGATCGGCTGGTTGCCTCTGGCATCCATCCATCAGCTCCCCGCGCCGCGGCTTCAAAACGTCAGTCCACCTAGAGAGGGCCGGCCTACGTTGCATCTTCCGGTTCGTGGTGGCCACTCCCAGGTACTGCCACTACAACTTACTAAAGAGGCATGATGACTAGTATTTTGTTTTTGTATAAATTAATAATATTCCTCAAAAGATAAACATTCGTGAAAACAAAAATAAAATAGCTCAAACGGCCAGTGACGTCAGAGCTGGGTCGTTCATAGTACCTCATTACTAAGCTGTGGTAGCTTTACATACAAATTCTTTTGCATGTGACGTCACAAGTGAATTTTTCATGGTAACTGTGGAGGCGGTCTGTTTTGAGAGAAAGGGACAGGTGATGCCTCCACCAGAAATTTTCAAAGCTTATTAATCCGTGATTTATTTACCGATTTTACTTATTTTTTCGAATATTGAATTCATTTTTAATCTTGTTTATGAAAGTAATATTTACTTGTTCAATTTAATAGTAGTCATCTTGCTATTTGCGTCATCTATTCTTAGTGCTATATCGGTGACTTTAGTTCCCTTCTAGTACCTATAAATCAGTAGCGCTCATAGCGCAGCACGACTAGCCGTTCCTAACCGATCGGTAAAGTTAAGCAACGTTCGCTGCGGGCACTACTATGATGGGTGACCGCTACAACAAAAAGTTGGTATTTAGAACTGAGCGCTACCGTGCTTCGGAGGGCACGTTAAGCCGTCGGTCCCGGCTGTTGCCGTAAGACAATAGTCGTTAAGCCAAACCAGATGCTTTCAGGCGGTCGAAAATTTCTGACACCAGGGCTGACCACTTGCCTACACGAGAAGAAGAAGACCTAAAAATTATTACACTGACCTGATGCGTAAATCTTCTAGTAAAGAATGGAATCAGATATTTCATGTCGAGCCGAACAAATCCTTTAATGCGCGTAGCGTTTGAGTAATTCACCTGAAAGATAACAATAATTGACATTACAATAAACTGATATGATAAATGCTTTTATGTGTGCTGTAATGTATACTTGTCTTGAAAGGGGTTTGATGAAAGGTGTCTAGAAATCAATATTATGATACTGTGTATTCTAGGCAGTTATAATAAGAATGGTCTAACATCCTAGCTAAGCCATCATTAGCATGGAAGGTATTTTTGGACTAATCCTGGGTTAGTCTAGTTTCTCTTGGCACAAAAATTAACAGATTTAGGCAAGTAGTCAAACAGGCAAACAAAAAAACTTTTGATTATATATTTTTTTTTTGTAAATGTAAAGTAAAACTTATTTAGATCATATTATATTTTTGATGAACATTCTTAACGTTATTTTTAAGAATGGCTATATGGAAAAAAAATTCGTAAGTAAATTTTATCATTTAATACCATCAAAACGGTCGCAATGTCGAGAGTCGAGTCGAGACAGATCCACGAATATAAAGGCTTTAATTTCTTATCCCAAGCTCATTAGATTAGCTGGATTAAAAATTTAAAATAAGCCTGGGTTTAAAAAACGGGTTAGGTGGCTGATTAATTTGTTACCATAATCTAGCTAAATCCTAACAACGCACAAGTGGTCCTAACAGTCAACTACACTTGGGTGCAAAAAATTCGCACGTATGCAACATTTTGACTTTCGCTGCATTTTTATTTTTGCGATTTTAACGGTACTGCAATATGTTACTACCATTAAAACAAAATGCACACGTAGGCTTTTGAGTGACACATCGAGTGACCATCAACCTCTATAAACAATACAATAACAACAATACAATAGCATAACCCGAAATCGCTCGTTACAGGTAGAGACGCTCGCACTACTTGTCACAGGTATAAAATGGTGCATTTTAAGGGTAGTGACCTCATTCGCACATCAACCTTTTCTTTGAACAGTCGTCAATTGATAACATCGTAACCCAAAATTAAAAAAAGAGTACCACACCAGAAATAGCCGCTCAAGTGGTGGCCCTACTTCAAGCAGGGAAAAACCAAATTGAAGTGGCAAGACAACTGAATCTAAGCCGGTTCTCTGTCCGTCGAGTATGGCAGAGGTATCAAGAGACTGGCGGCTTCAAACGGCGCCAAGGATCTGGCCGACCCCGTGCCACAACAAGGCGTGACGACCGCTTTATTGTGACGACTGCATTGCGCAATCGGCGTTTGAATGCAGTTCAATTGGGACAGCGTCTCCAAGAAACACGGGAAGTCGATGTCAGCCGATGGACAGTTAGAAGACGACTACGGGAAGGGAATCTGACTGCGCACAGACCAGCAAATGGACCGAAACTGACCCCAGCCCACCAACAAACCCGCCTTCAATTCGCTCGAGAGCATTTGGAATGGACTGAAGACCAATGGAGCGCAGTTCTGTTCTCTGACGAGTGCAGGATGTGCCTACATGGCAACGATGGAAGAGGAAGAGTCTACCGAAGGCCAGGCGAGCGATTTCAACAATGCTGCATCGAAGAACGAGTCTCTTACGGCGGTGGATCATGCATGCTCTGGGGAGGCATATCACTGGAGGCAAAGACTGAACTTATTTTCATCTCCGGAGCGAATCCTGGCCGCCGATCAAGGGGATTCACTTCTCAAAGGTACATTGAGGAAGTACTCCAGGACCACGTTGTACCATTTGCGGGATATATTGGAGAACACTTCATCTTCATGCAAGATAATGCAAGACCGCATACGGTTCGTATTGTGTACCAGTACCTTGAAGAGGTTGCGGTGCCTGTCATGGAGTGGCCAGCTCGCAGCCCGGACCTCAATCCGATTGAACATTTATGGGACGAGCTAAAAAAACGAGAGGGCCAGAGACACTGCCCCAACGAGTCTCCAGGAGCTGCAACATGCGATTGAAGAAGAATGGGAGGCCATACCGCAAGATTTTATAAAAACTTACTAGTTCAGTCAATGAAAAAACGCATGGAAGCAGTCATTCGGGCTAGGGGAGGGAACACCCCTTATTAATAAAAAAGTTTTTATGCTGATTTTCATGTTTTTAATTTAATTTCAACCCCTAACTTTTATGTTATAAATACACAAAAAACAGGTACTTCAGACATTTACCCAAAACTCACTAAGTAGACGTGGTATAAGGACAAAAAAGGTACTGCTGGATAGGTTTTGAAATAAACTTTAATATTAGATACCAAAAAAATAAAAACAAACATGTTTTTTTTTTATTTTTGAAAATTTGATAGAAATTTATACATGTGCGAATTTTTTGCACCCAAGTGTATATGACTTAATTTGACGGGCCCGATAGCTCCGTTGGTAGTAGACCTGTCTTTTGAACTGAGGGCTGTGGGTTCGATTCCTACCCGGGACAATCATTTGTGTGATGAACATAGATGTTTGTTCTGCGTCTGGGTGTTATATTGTATTCTATGTATGTATTTACAAATAAAAAAGTATATAAGTATTGTATCAGTTATCTGGTTCCCGTAGTACAAGCTATGCTTAGTTTGGGGCTAGATGGCGCTGTGTGAAATGTCCACACATATTTATTATTATTTTATTTATTCTATGTTCAGGATTCAGTCGAGCGCGCATGCAAGCAAATAACAGTTTCAAGTACCGCCGCCGTCAAATAACCAATTAGGCAATTGCTATGTCGATGTCGCCCAAATTCCACTTCATTGAGTGACTACGTGGGTTGAATAGATACTACTCAGTATTCTGTGGTGTAATATAAATTGATTGGCCTCGAGAAATAACGTAAAGAAATGTGTATGCCTTCACTTTGTTATGACATCATTACGGCCTTTAAATAAATACCTACTGCATAACGAAAGCGCGCAAATGTATTGGTAACTATAAATGAAAATTAATGTAATTTTTTGTTTAATTTATAATGTGATAATGTAAAAACAAATACTATTTACAACTTCAGTGATAGACAAATAAATGCTAAATAAAAAAACTTCATTACTTTACAGTAAATCAATATCTATTAATAATAAAAACGCACAAGCACAAATACTTATTCTATGTTTGTGTGTTGTGGAACCGTGGTCTTCGTAGTTCATAGGTCCCTATACAGGGTCCTAGGTAGGGGCCAGGATCATGTATGTGATCTTTGGGCGTTATTTATTTATCTTAAAATCTATAAAGTTTGAAGATTGAAATTTATTTACTGCAACACAACCTATACACAAGCTATTTTTGAACTAAGCCTTATCCAGACCAAATAGTCACTTGAAGTTGTACGAAAGTCTATTCAAGCACTGAAAAATATGCTATAGTGCATTACATAGCAAATACAATAAATAAAATATATGTATGTATGTGTGTATGTGTATGTATGTGTGTATGTGTATGTATGTATGTATGTATGTGTGTATATATAATATATGTGATAATTTTACCTCTAACTCCTCCTCAGTGATTTCCGACAGATGTTCAGAGTCAATCGCTTGTCCCCACTCCTTCGTCTTGGACAAGCTCACTTCTTTCTGCTTTCGGAGAGAACGCGACCGCTTCGTTTTCTTATTTGCCTAAAATCACAGAAAAAAATTATTAGTTACTTACCCAGAAAATTCTCTCCGCACCGAACCATTCTTTACTTTATAGCGACTCTTGCTGCAACGCAGAGTACAATTCAGCTCGGACTGTACTACGAGAGCGAGACTAAAACAATATTCCACTATAAATTAGTTTCCCTTTTTCTTACGCATATCCATAGACCATAAATAGAATACACTAACAGCATAGCTGCTCTCTGAAGCATATATGGACCGGCCCGGTCGATAAAATAGCTTACCATCAAAACATTTTTTAAGCATCACGGTTTAACTCAATACTGTACGTACAGTACACATACCCGTAAGAATTTCAATAGAGGCATGGTGGATCCGCCAAAAAATAGAGTGGTAAACAGGACAATAATCAGTGTGGTAGTAATTATGACATGCCTCGTCTCATCTGAAAAGCCGAGATGTAGGGATAGCGCGTAAGATATGGCACCTCGTAAACCTGAAATCAAGTAAAATAGTTATTTATGATATTAGGGCGGTAAGTTGGATTTTACTAACGAGTAGACAAATGTAAGCCCGAGGCGTAGTCGAGGGCTTACCATAGTCACGAGTTTGTAAAAACCAATATCCGCCCGGGTATCATACAACGTTTTTCAACACATTTGCGAGAAAACAGTACCACAGGTACTGAAGCAAACTTTGTTTATTAGTGGGAAAGTAGCAACAAACAATCTTTGACGTTTCTAATTTAATGTGAAAATCTAGTAGGTACAGTTACCACTCTACTATAGCATAACTTAGAATGGACTATGACTATGACTTGACTACGTGTATAATTCTATAACATGATGAAAAATTGTATTGCAATACTTGACTCCAGCTAAATAAACTGATGTGAGCCATAACATAAGAAGAAAAAATGGTCTAAAATGGCGCGCATTTACAATGCAAATGGCCACGTGCGTGTGGTGAAAATTATAACTAATTAGAATTTTATAACGCTTTAGAATCAAAGTGAGACAAACTTATTCAACAAATGCGCTTCCAAGGAGTTTCGTTCATTCAGCTCATCAACATAGAATCAGAATTTGTGTCACCCGTGATACAAATACGGAACGTACGGTGCCACAATACAACTAGCACAAGTACCAACTTAAATTTATATATATATACCATGAACTTATTCTATGAATATTGGCGGTGCTATGGATGTACTGAAACCTTGACGTGAGTTTTACACGTTGCTTGTTCTCTTATTTCTATGGAAAATGATAAATATAGCCATTGACTGTACCATGATGTTATTATTAATTTTATTAATTTTACTATTGATAAGGATTGCTGAATTTATGTCTATGTATACCTTATCAGACACGTAATATGAACTGTGTAAAATTGTTTCGTTTTGGTCTAGTCTAGGCAAACATTAATAAATTTTTATTATCAAGCTGGCTAACCCGCCCCGGCTTCACATGGACAGGCGAAGCCTGCCTTCCTTCACCAGCACATCCCTTATCATTGCCCCTTTCCCTTCTCTCTTGCCTTCGACAGGATGAGTATAGTGGTTTCATCTTCGATGCCAGATATTTTTATCGCAGATCCCAGCGTATAGATAATATCGTGCAAATGGCGCCAGGATTTTGAATAATTTCAGATAATTTGAATAATTTCAATCATTTTTTCAAAACAGTGTAATAATTATTATATTTACTGTCATTTAAATAATGTACAAACAAAAAATTCTTGTATAATCTTCTTTATTGCCTGGTACAACCCACACTGAGCCATTTTTGAAACATAAAGCATACTAAACTAAAATGTTATTCTGAAAAATTAGCTATTACCACACCAAATATCAGCGAAATCCCTTAAGTACTTTCAGGGTGATGCATGTTCAAAGGGAAAGGCAAACAGACATGTACAATGCACATACAATACAAAATGTACTGCACATTCTAGGGCAAACATCAAAGTGATTAGGTTATATTATTACTGTTATCGTCGGTTAATTAGATTTTCCATTAAATAGATTGCTGGCAGATATGGACGCCCCAACCAATAAATTAATAACGATGTATTGTATGAACAGTTCAATATGTTACTATCGTGCATAAACCAGTAAGTAGTAGCTTAGGTCTTTAACTCCCATCAACCCGATATCGTAAACATATGCATTGTTATTCAATTGTCATCTCAACGCTGGGATTCAAGAAGTTAAGCTATGGTATGATGTACCATACCATAGTTTAAGTTATATCTGAACTAATCTATATTGATCCAGCAGCCATTCTCTGTATTATACCAGATTTCTGGGATATCTGAAAAGGCAAGTCAACGTAAAAACTGTTTTGATTTGTTCCATCTGCGAGACATTAATCAGGAGTAGGTATCTATCTCAGAACAGGTATTGAACCCTGAGAAATAGGATACCTACCTACTTTTAATCGCTATAAACAGCAGTCACGCGCGGGATGCCACAGGCCACTCAATCAGCAGCTATATTAAAGTTTTCATAATAATATAACATGTGCCTTTAGATAGGAAAAATGCTCGATTCTGGCAAGCTAATAATAAGCAAGATTACTTACCACTGAACCACATAATAAACATCATCTTCTTGGTTATCTTGTGTTCCCTGAACTTGTTACAGAGCAGAGCGAGAGGAAAGATATTAGCTGCGCGGCCGAGAAGGCACATTACTATGCTCCACACCACCAGTGCTGGTTCTACTCGGTGTCTGAAACTATGGATAAACACACATCTATTTGAAAAGAGCTAGTTTATTCTTCGTTAACAGGGACTAAAATAGCTCTTAAATTCCTAGGCTAAATGTGATTTAGATTTGTAATGTAGATATTATTGGTTAATGTTGGTGGAAATTAGATATGAGCGCCGCCGCCGCCGCCGTCGCCGTGAATTCATGTCGGCGCGCCGCGTGTTTTGCTCAGCGGCGGCGCGCCGTCGTAGGTTTTAGCGGCTTGCTTTCTCGCTCGCACTAATGAGTAAGAGCAAGAAAGCAAGCCTCAGGCAATGGCAATAGGCATGATGACTAAAATTTTTTTTAAAAATAAATTAATAATATTCCTCAAATGATAAGCATTTGTTATAATAAAAATTAAATATCTCAAAAAACACCAAGTTACAAGCATTATAAAAACCAGAATAGAAAGAGATAGCTCAAACGGCCAGTGACGTCAGAGGAAGGTCGTTCATAGTACCTCATTACTAAGCTGTGGTAGCTTTTCATACAATCTCTTTGGCATGTGATGTCACGAGTACTTTTTTTCATAGTAACTGGGGGCGCTCTGTTTCGCCAGAAAGGGACAGGAGATGCCTCCTGCAGAAACTTTAAAAGCTTATTACTCCGTGATTTATTTAGCGATTTTACTTATTTTTTCTATTATTTAATTCATTTTTCTTCTTTAATAGTAATTTCTTAATAGTAAATTCTTTAATAGTAGTCATCATGCATATTGGCAATGGCCTGACCGCGTTCGCTCGCTCAGGAGAGTCAAGAAGTTGAGTCTGTCATCAAGATACTCGCTACCCGTAAGGACCTTGATGCCGATGGCGACAGTAATAAAGTGGTCAAATTCAATCTCTTTTCAATCTTTCTCATCAACAACAACAACAACAGTCAACATCTTCAACGGCTATGAGTAATAAATTAGAGTATTTTGATGCGACGCCCCATAATCGCAATGTTTATGTAGTCCAAGGGCCACTCTACAGACATGACAGACTCACGTCCTCGTAACCCTAGAAATATCTTGGGCGACTCGGAAAACCCTATCGCAGCGGACGGATCACGGGGGGTTTTAGTGGGTTCGAGTCCCACATACCTCCTGCCATCACCCTCGTGGTGACAGGAAAGAGCCAGGGCATTTCCCACCCTCAAAAAAAAAACAGAATAGTCAAGCCCTTTTGGCTTAGGCACCGTTTTTGTCACCGGTATAAAAAATCAGCGTATTGCTATCTGGGGCTGTACTTTGAGCTCCCAGCTCAATTCAAAACAGAGCCTATATCGGATCGCTTGTCAAAATCTTCATATTACAAAAAATACACAGCTATCTAAGTAGTAGTAGCTCTTTCTGTAAGTAGTAGTAAATAAAATTTTAAGAAAAATGATCTTTGGAAAAATTTAAAGCTCAAGGTCACCACGCCGGCGCGCCGCCGCCGCCGTGGAATTGGCCATCGGCGCTCATATCTAGTGAAAATAACAAAGACTGCACTACTTTAAGAACTGTCAAATTAAGTTTAAATTAGGATTTGTACAACAGGGTTGGTTGACACCATTATCTAACTCCATAAATTATATATTGAATGGTGTATGAAAATATTCTTATACCTGAATATTGCCAACCCCAAATAGGCAAACACACAGGTTTCAGCAATGAAAGCTAGAGTCCGCATAGTTTGCTGCATGGTCACTTGTGTTACAGTAGACAGGTTAAAATGAGTGTAGTGTGACATCACAATGCCACAGAATAAAATCGCCATAATACCTGAAATAGAAAATTGTTTTAAAATGAACTTTTTTTAGTTGCTTAGAAAAACAAAAAAAAATTATACCCGAGGGGTGTTGAAGAGAAGATAGAAGTAAAAGATAAAAAAATAGGGAAAAAGGCTGAATGGATGGGACGGCAATAGAAGGGTACTTACAATAAAATTAAATGAACGGTATAAACTTACCTGACAAATGAATACCTTCAGCAAGTACATATGGTGCATAAGTAAATACCAGCATCATTCCAAACTCAAGAGATGGGTTCTTTCTAAGGTCAACATGCTTCAAAAGTAGAGCACTCACTAGCGCAAAGAGAACTCCAATACCAGCTGATGCAAAGAACATCAGCCAGAAACGGTTGATAGCTGAAAGGATAGCTTCTCCAGTAGACATTATAGGATCATTGGAATCCAACACTGCAGTTGTCAGGACAATAGCAACTGCATCATTCAATATACTCTCTCCAAACACTAACATGTTTAGCACTGGATCAACATCCAGAGCATGAAATATGGCAACTGTAGCCACAGGGTCCACAGCCGATATCAAGGAACCAAACGCAAATGACTCCACAAAACTCAGCTTATAAACTACCTGGGCTAAGCCCAACAAATATATTCCAGCTCCAATCACAAAAGCAGATATAGCAGTACCTACTATGGCAAATAATAATATAGAAACTATATTTTGGAAAAAATTGCCTTTGTGCAAATTGTATCCAGATTCAAATATGATTGGCGGCAAAAGGACTAAAAAAAATGCAGTTGGTGAAAAGGCTTCTTCTTTTCTCCAATTTGCAATATTTTTTATAGACATTAAGTTAATGATCATTCCAATAAGAGCACCCAGAAATACAATCACAACACTCTCAGGTAGATAGGAAAATCCTGTTTGCAGCATGAGATGAATAAGTAATATTCCCAAAGCCAATATGCACAATACAAAAAATATGGCCATGGAGCTGTTATGTTCATCTTCAGCAGAACTTTTTTCAGGCAATGGGGCAGCGTCCGACGGGCTGACGACCGATGCATTGGGCGCCGTGGATAACGAAAGATTCACTGGGGCGACAGCCAGAATAGAATCATTTGACGGTCCAACTTCATACACGATGTTGGGACTTTCAGATGAAGATATTAAAGTAGTTCGAGATATACTTGCTTCACTTGAACTAGAAATATTCTGGTCACTAGATCTTTTTGACCTTGACAAAAAAGTGTCTCGATTTTTCTCATTACTGCTCATGCCTCGGGATGTTTTATCATAGGTAAAATTGCTTTTGAAATGTAAGCCGTGTGATAAATTTGCGAATAATACAGATGTCCAAAATAATATTTTTAAAGCGCACAACATTTTCTGTTCTCAAGAAACGCACTTCCTTCACAGTTCACTTTGTTTGTGTGTTCACGCGGTTCACGATCACGTTTGTATTGTATTATAATTTAATATTAATTATTTACTATTATATATATGTATTTTATTTTATTAGACGACTGACTGAACACCAATGTACTCTGTGGACTGAACCCACAGACTACTAAGAGATACTACGTATACTGAACCTAGGCCACAGATTAGAGAAAAAAAATCTACTATAAAGATGGAGCAAAGTTTGACTTTTTTACGAACAAAATAATATTTTTAAAGCGCACAACATTTTCTGTTCTCAAGAAATGCACTTCCCTCACAGTTCACTATGTTTGTTTGTTCACGCGGTTCACGTTTGTATTGTATTGTAATTTAATATTAACTATTTACTATTATGTATATTTATTTTATTTTATTAGACTGACTGATCATAGGCCACGGATCAGAAAAAAAAAATCGACAATAACAGATGGAGCAGCCCCCTATTACGAACGAGCTAGCAGCGCTGCTGACGCGAGTTTGACAGCACTTGAGCGGCAAACGCTTGTCAGCTGCACTGCTAACTCCTTCGTAATAGGGGGGCAGTTTGACTTTTACGAACAAGAGTGTGTAAGGCACAGAGTACATTGGTTATTAAGGCACAGGGTAAATTGCATGAAGTTTTACTCTGTGGCCTAGGATAGGAACATGGAGGTATAAGGAGAGAGCCAAAATCTGCCAATGCGGCGTTGCCGCTCCGCATCCTTCGTGTAAACATACTATCTTGTATCTCTGTCTAATACACAAATCGCCGCATAGAGTATGCGAGAAAGCGACTGTAGGAACGGCAACCTCGCCTTACCTACCACCGCGTGTCATGTCTTGACAGTTTGGTGTGTCAAGAAATTATAGCATAAAACGTGAAAATATAGTGATTATATTGTAATAAGGGCTAAATATTGTGTCAATAGTGAAATTGTGTCGTGTTGTGCTGTGTTTTGTGCATCAAGAGTAACCCGAGGAGTCGAAGGAAAACCAGAATCATCATTTTATACGTTAAAGTTTACTAGCTATTTTTATGTTAAACATCGAAGTTTCGTAGTAAATATGCATTTCACATTAAGAATATACGTTTTTTCCATCGTATAATTACCATGCGATTGCAATTACTGAAACATTTAATGCTTTAATTGATATTTTTGGGATGGGCGATTTTACGCCTCTCGAATAGTGATGTACCTACACTTTCCATTACATTTTGTCGATATTCGTAAATCTTCATACATTTGCACAAAATTACTTTGGTTTTGGGGAGATTAAAAAGTAGAAAATCTCTTTCCCTAAAAGTGGCTGAATGGATTTAGATCAAAGTGCAAACAGAATGAAAAAGCAGGTGCAAATCTGGCAATTTAAAATTAGGCACCTAACCTACTTTTATAAAATACAGTAGGTAGGCCAGTCGTCTGGCTTCAATATGAGTTATGAAATTTATAATAAACTAGCTGACCCGCCCCGGTTTCGCACGGGTTTATTAGTTTTATGCCTTTACCCTGTTTATGGGTAAGAGAGAAGCAAAAGTGAAAAATATAGGGGAAAAGGATGAATAGATGGGACGGCGAATGGAGACAGGCGCAACCGTCCCATCCATTCATCCTTTTCCCCTATATTTTTCCCTAAAATAAATATAGGGGCTTCAATACAACAAACGTGATTTTTTGCTCGTTTTTATAGATAAATGGAACGGAACACTTTTTACATATTTAACCATCATTTTAATGAATAGAATAAGAGAAGGCGAATATAAATAAAAACTAATTATTATGGAACAATGTTATTTGAACAGCCTGAAGACGTCCACTGCTGATCATAGGCCTCCCCCAGGGAGCGCCACTTAGAGCGGCTGCACGCCTCCTGCATCCATCGGCTCCCCGTGGTTTTCACCAGGTCGTCGGTCCACCTAGTGGGGGGCCGGCCTACGCTGCGTCTTCCACTCCGTGGTCGCCACTCGAGAACCTTTCTTCCCCATCGGTTGTCAGTTTTACGAGCGATGTGGCCTGCCCATTGCCATTTCAACTTGTTAATCCTAAGAGCTACATCGGTCACTTTAGTTCTTCTGCGGATCTCCTCATTTTGGATCTTATCTCACAGGGAAACACCGAGTATTGCTCGTTGCGCGACTTTGAGCTTAGTAATGAGGCCAACAGTTAGAGACCACGTCTCAGTTCCATAAGTCATCACTGGCAACACACATATAAAAATGTTACTTACAAACGTTATTTCATATAATGTGTATCAATATACTTTTACTAGGATGGGTCATCGTCATCATCATCATTAACAGCCCGAAGACGTCAACTGCTGAACATAGGCCTTCCCCATAGAGTGCCACCTTGAGCGGCCACTCGCCTCCTGCATCCTTCAGCTCCCCGTGGTCGAGCATCTAACTTTCTTTATTGTATTGAAACTAAAAAGTATCGAAATTCTGCAGCACTGTTTGGTTAGGTTTATTATACATCGATATATTGTGTAATAGGTGTCACTTCCCTACTCACGCATACTAATGCATATTTAAATACTCACACCAACAGAAAACGGACAGGCATTTTGTGAATGTGCGCCGTCCATATGATTCTATGTTGATGGATAGGAATGTTAAATAATAAAAATCGATTATTTAAATATCGTTTTTTGATTTAGTTTCGATTTTTTCTACTGGTATTGAAAATATTAAGGCAACACCCATGGATGAAATAAAAAAAGGGTTGAGTTTTCAATCTTTACCAATGTACTCTGTGGTTTTGACTGACATCGAACTGAAGCCCAAAATGGCGGACATATTACATATGTGTGTCAGATGAAAGTAGGGCGACCGGCTGCATATGATGTGAGCGTGTGCGTGCCCTGCTCGTACGTACGAAGCGTTCCGGCTTCCTAAGGGTGCTTCAGTTTCGGATCAGACGGGATTCCCTCCTTCTTTTTTTAATAGCTTGGCATAGTTTGGCTATGGCAACACAGCTACCAAATTCACTTTAACAGCGTCACAATATGCGTTTTTAAGAAATAATTTAAATAACAGCGTAGTACGTGCGCTCTCGGTGATAGTCAAGCGCAACGTGGCCAGTAAGATCGCGCCCCGCTTGCCTCGCCTCTCAATCAGTTTGAAAGTCATCTTGCGATTGGTCGGCCGCGGTTCGGAACGAGATCTTCACAAGTGATGGACGACGGATGGAATGGAAGTAGCGAGACCATTACAGTTATCTATTTTTAGCGTAGGGAAGTCCCTATTATAAAGAGATTATACAATGAGTTATCTCTATTGAAATAAGTATTTCAATAGAGATACCTCATCACATATAATCTCTTTAGCCATTCTAGCCACAGGGCTGAATGTCTCACAGTAGTCAACTCCCTTCTCTTGTGTATAACCTCTCGCTATAAGTCGAGCTTTGTACTTATCGAGGCTTCCATCAGCATTGGTTTTTATCTTGTAGAGCCATTTACACGAAATCAGGTTTCTGTCTTTTGGTTGATCTACTAAAATCCAAGTTTTATTATCTTTTAGAGACTTTACCTCGCTTTCCATTTCTGTTACCCATTCAGCTTTTTATGGACTTTTCATAGCTTTTTTGTATGTATTTGGTTCATCCAAATCAGTAACAATAGCTGACATGACAAAATGATCAAACCGAGTAGGCGGTCGCAATCTCGATCTGTCTCTGAGAGTTCTTGTTTCAGGAGTTACTTCTTCGTGATCTTCATCACCAGAATTACTTAGAGATGGTTCAGGTGTAACATCAATGCCTAGTTGTGGACAAGGCTTGTAGTGCTTTTCTCATGAAAATTGAACCATCCAAATGTTGAAACTTTACAGTACCTACCTACATGAAAAAGTATTGTTGTAAGTCCGGCGGGAATTAAATTATTGGACCTAAAAACATTTCAGCAGATTTATCATTGAAATTAATTAAATGGGATGAAGTAAAAACGGTTCCTCGTCGCAACGCCCGGCCCGCCCACCGCTAAAGGCAGTATCTCTACTTTGAACATGGTCACACTGTTCACTCATTCCCTTGTTTTTTCCTTGATTGATCTTTGGATTAGAATAATTCTCTACATTTTTATTATCATTACAATGGATTCTACTTTACGTGAGCAAGTTATGATAAATCAATTCGTATTAGCAGCAGGCTGTGCTCAAGAACAAGCTAGACAATTATTGCAAGCTGCTCACTGGCAATTTGAGGTATTTATCACATTTTATGTAAACAAACAGTAGGTAGGTAATCATGAAATGGCTGCTACATATTTTGATTTGATTACATTTGAATAGCCTTCAATTCAAACTTTGTGGTTGTATGTATCCAGCGGCTAATATTTCAGTCTACAAAGTCAAGTTTACTATGGTTTTGGTTTTTAATGTCAAACTCCTTATACATGTTTTGTACGAACTATCTTTATTTACCTCGTGCCTGATTACGTCCCGCTTACCTATACATAGACATACACAATAAAATTATCTACAAATGTATAGTCAATTCAATGTTGATGTTGAATTGTTGACGCAATACGTGTTGCGGACATTGCTTGCGATTTGCGCCTAATGATAACAAATCAAATGATAAACATTACAAGTAGGAGTTAATTATTTAAATGAAAATGACTATCATGTAACTAAGGTAGTATATCCTACATGCTGTAATATCCTTTATGACAAATGACTGCCACAAATTTATTTAATATGTTTAGTAATGTTAGCAACCATGGAAGTTTAAAATCTCTTAAACAATTATGAAAATAAAAAATATTCACTGAACTACTGACTAGTATACTACTTAAAGATAGCCCAAGGCTGTAGCATGCCCTGAAATACTACATGGTCTGAAACCCAATCATCCAGTATTTATTTAAAAAAAGTGCAATTTCATTGCAGACTGCACTATCAATATTTTTCCAAGAAGTGGCCATACCCAGTGGAGCCAATGGCATTGCCGCACCACATTATCGACAGGTAAGTAATTCTTACTGAAGCTAATGAATGGTTGAACTTGTTTTGCTAATGTATTACCTATACCTATAAGGTCTTAGCAAAAGTCTTCTCTTAATCTGACCTTTAAAAATATATATAAAAATAAGCTCTATATTATAGTTTGGTATGCCCATTGCCTACTTTATAGGTTAATTTCATGAAAAGTACATGTTTCATTTAAATTAACTTCACACACTAAGGTAAGGTCTGTAGTTGAAATGGTAATGGGCAGGCCACATCACTCGCAGAACTGATAACCAATGGGGAAGAACGGTTCTTAAGTGGCGACCACAAACCGAAAGGTGCAGCGTAGGCAGACCCCCCAACTAGGTGGGCCGTCAACCTAGGCCCCATTTTATAAAGCTACAAGTCTTGTACTTGTAGCAAAAACCTGGGCTTCGTTTTATAAATTTACAATTGTAGCTTACAATTGTAGCAGCTACAAGACGTGTAACTACAAGTTACTAGTAATAAGCTTTTTATAAACCTACAAATTATCGCTTACCGTGCGTCATATCCGCAAAGATATTTATTTTTCTACCTACCCACCTCCGCAAGAGGAGCTAAAAATAGAATGAAATCTAGGTATAACAAATACACCCATTACTAAAACTCCTTTCTACTATCCTAATATTGTAATTTGTTTCTGTTTTTAAACCTATTAATTAAGCTTCAATTCGAAAAGCGATGGTTGACGACCCATTGGGACTATGCAAACCATCAGCGATGGAGGTGCGAGATCTTTTGAATCAGCACACGGAAAAAGAACAGCAAAAGCTATGGGATAGGAGAACTGATTGCAGACATGCTAGGTCAGCTTTTCCTACTCTCAGTAGAAAAGTGACGAACAACTTATTACGGCTTACGCGGCATGACCTCTGCCTAATCACAGGCCTTATTACGGGTCATTGCAACTTAAATTATCATTTGAATAAAACTGGAGCAACAGACAGTCCGCTTTGTAGGGGCTGCCTGCAGGAGGACGAGACCGTAGAGCATGTGATGTTTCACTGCGAGGCCACGCAAGAGATAAGAATTAAAACCGGAATGCGTGAACAAGCATATAAGCCTTGTAACCATTCATCAGCGTCACCATCTGCGACGCCAACACTGGAGCAGTTATGCCAGCACCCCAAAGCCGCACTCCGTTATTTCAAGGAGCTGGGCTGGCTTGGGTAGATGCTGGAGGGGGAAATGCACAATACACCCCAAGCGGGACGTCAGTGCAGGCCTTACCGCCCCCATTCTAAATTAGAATTAGAAGCTTCGATTGCTTATTGTTTATAATATTATGTACGTAAATTAAGTGTAATTTCTCATGCAGTGAAACGTAAATTTCTTTTGAGAAAATAAAGTTTCTTTAACCATAAATTATCGATTACAAGCAGTTTATGCTAGGGTTCAGAACCGGGAAATCCCGGTACCGAAAATCCTGGGATTTCCCGGTTCTTTTAACATCAAAAAGAACCGGGATTTTAAAATCTAGTCCCGGTTCTTTTCGGTTCTTTCGGTACTTGGTATTATGTTTTTTTAATGGTATAATATTTAACGTAACACGATTAAGTTATTTACTGCGAGGTTTTGAGTTTAAATTGTATGTACTATTGTACCTCTTCATTCATATTAAAAGTCAACTACTGTTCCAATCAAGGCACACAATTACCTAGCAGATTTCTATGTAATCCAAAAATTTAGCAGAGGCATAATTGTACACACGAGGCATCTTTTCTACCTGAAGTTGTTGGAATATAGACATGTTGATTTTTTGTGCTATTTGGGGAACTCAGGGCAATTTCTTTTTTAAAAATTTTGGAGAGTTTGACAACAACCCATTACATTAATTCGCAATACCTTGACTGTTCAAGTACAGGTTTTGCAGCATAGTGATAAATGAATTTTAGAGTTTATAATATACTAAACGTTAAAATAATTATTATTTGTCTTCATTTAATTGATTTCTGATATTCTAAAATACGTAAATGTTCGGCTATTATTCTAAAATTTCTTTTAGATATGAAGTATGTGAATTAACAATAATTTAGAGGTTTTATACATGGAATCAAAGTTAGAACTTCTCAGTACATAGCTATTTTAGTGTTTTATATGAATTTCATTCTATTTATTTCCAAAGCAAAGTTAGTGAGCGCAATTAAAACTCAAGTGATTTCCTTCAACTAATCAGATAGACAATTTCAGAAAAAATTATGTACAACATTTTAAATTTTTACTTTATTGGTTCTTAATTCGTTTAAATTGTTCAGATTAACTATTCATCCGTGTTCCATTAAGTTTTATACCATTAAAAAACACAAAATAGCCAGTACCGAAAAGTACCAAAGAACCGGGAAAGCCCGATTCCGTAGAAGGCCAGTACCGGAAATCCTGGTTCTCAAAATAAGTACCGGTTCCGTAAACCCTACTTTATACCTATATACTCTGTGATTACGAGTATAATTCACATCATTACGAACCTCACGGCGGCTTGGAACCACAGGCCAAGCAGAGTATAAAATCTAGATTATGATGTTACAAGTTGCACATCCATCACTATGAATAAACGTCACGGTAAATAGCTTATTTTTTAATTTGGCTTCTCTTTATTAGTGAATTTAGCGGGTGTCAAGTTTACATTAAATCCCTACATAATATATAAATTAATAAAACAGTCTATTTTGTTTGTTCTGGCTCTCAAGCCATATTGAATGAATTTCTTTGGATGAAATTTAGTTAGGTTATATGGGCACTTATACTTATATTACCGGGACAGATGCGTTTTAATTTAAAGTGGGAACTTTTCATTTTCAGGCGTCATTCTTTATGTTAAGCTATTTTTTAAGTATATAAAGTTGGGTCAAGGTTATCTATATGGCTATACTCATATTACGTTTTGTGATATGCGTTCATTATTCATGGGCTAAGATCATTGGCTGAATTTGTCGTTATATAAAGATATTTAATTCACATTTACTTATTTTTACTAATTGAACATTCATTAATACGTAACACAACCAATACAACCCACTTTCAGTAAAATTATCTACACTTGTAGTTCATTATACCTAGCTCTTTAGTTAGGTAAAAAATTTTACAACTTGTAGTTCCGTACACTTCTAACGACTTTAACAATTGTTCGATTTTACATTTAAAAAATGTAAAAAACACTATGAGTTGTCTATGATCTACGAACAAGCGCTTGTAATTCATAGAATAAAGTAATATATCGGCCGATTTTCTTGTACGCTTGTTATCTTGTAGCTTTATAAAACGCATTATTTCAATTATATTTGCCTGTATTGCCAGGTTTTTGCTACAAGTACATGACTTGTAGCTTTATAAAACGGCGCCCTGGCAACACAGCCAAAAAAAAATTGTTTGTTCTGGCTTACAAGCCATATTGGATGAATCTATTTGTTTATCTACTTATATTATCAGGATAGATGAGTTTTATTTCGGAAAATGAAAAGTTCCCACGGGAAAATAAATAAGTTGTGAGGAAACCACGGGCGTCATTATTTTCACAGTTATCTATATATGGCTTTTCTCATATTAGGTTTTGTGATTTACGTTCATTAGTCATGGGCTACGCTCAAGCTGAATTGCTTATTTTATAAACATATTTAATACATATTTACTTAATTTTACTAATTGAACATTCATTAATACGTGACACAACCAATACAACCTACTTTCATAATTTATCCGCACTTGTAATTCATTTTACCCAGCTCAATTTTTACAACTTGTAGTTCCTTACACTTGTAACGACCATAACAATTGTTCGATTTTACATTTAAAAAAGAAAAACACTATGTATTGTCTATGATCTACAAACAAGCGCTTGTAATTCATAGAGTAAAGTAATATATCGGCCGATTTTCTTGTACGCTTGTTATCTTGTAGCTTTATAAAACGCATTATTTCAATTATATTTGCCTGTATTGCCAGGTTTTTGCTACAAGTACATGACTTGTAGCTTTATAAAACGGCGCCCTGGCAATACAGCCAAAAAAAATTGAAATATTGCGTTTAATAAAGCTACAAGTTAACAAGTGTACAAGCAAATTGGCCGATATATTACTTTACTCCATGAATTACAAGCACTTGTTCGTAGATCATAGACAACTCATAGTGTTTTTTTCATTTTTTAAATGTAAAATCGAACAATTGTTAAAGTCGTTACAAGTGTACGGAACTATAAGTTGTAAAATTTTTTACCTAACTAAAGAGCTAGGTAAAATGAACTACAAGTGTAGATAATTTTACTGAAAGTGGGTTTTATTGGTTGTGTTACGTATTAATGAATGTTCAATTAGTAAAACTAAGTAAATGTGAATTAAATATCTTTATATAACGACAAATTCAGCCAATGATCTTAGCCCATGAATAATGAACGCATATCACAAAACGTAATATGAGAATAGCCATATAGATAATGAGTAAATGTTGGTTTTGATCTAAATTTACATCATACAGATTTCACCAGCAATATTTTGGTTGCATTCGTGGAAACCAAGTTTAAAGCTGCAGCTATCAGGTTGTGAATTACCATCTACAACTGAAGGATTTCACCAGTGAAATCTGTATCATATAAAAGACATGACAATGGTTTTGTTTCGGAGTTGGTACTTAGTAACCAACAGCACAGTCACTTGTATTATTTTGCAGTGTAGTTATTGTAGAAAATGTTCAGCGCAAAAAAAGATTTTATAACATAGCCATTTTATTATTATTTTCAACTTCAACTCTTGGCTAATAGACTCTGTGGAGAGGTGAACACAATTTTGAATTATTATTTTAATCTTTCTAAAATAGTAGTAGAAAACAAATCTATATTTACTGGCATCATCACTACGCGATGCATGGCAGCCCTACAGAAATCGAGCGCCAAGGATGGGAATATTACGAAAAATCGATTATCCAGATTACATTTTAACATTCTGAATCGATTTGAATGACTATATTTTCAATCGCCTCTTAAACTCTATTGCCAGTTTCTAAAATAAATAATGCCGGGGTAAGTACGAGGGATGTAGGTCACGGACTCATTTCAGTTTAATTATATATGGTTTTGTTTGGTATGGTTTTGTATTCTTCTAATCAGCAGTGCAAGCACGGATCTTTGGTTCGACAAATATATCGATTTGATAAATAGATTTTATTTATCGATCTAATCGGTAACTCGTAGCATGGATCTAACATCGGTAATTCTTGTCGTCGTCTTTCGAAGGCTTTATTTAGTCGACATATTATCGATCATTCGTTCATAATTCTCACAGAGTAACTTTATATTACGGAAAATTTCACAGATTAGGCAAAAAATTGGAGGTTAAAGAAAATAGGTTAGACATTCATTCGTGAAAAACACCTATTTGAACAATTTATTCTAATAGGTACCTTTACATTTTTATGAAATATTACAGAAAATCCATTATTTTCATGTGAAATCCGATTAATTATTTAAGAGGAACGACATAATAATAATAATATTGGCCGAAAGAACTTTACCTAATTATTCAATTGCAAATATTTTACAACCGTATTATTATATTAGATACGTAGGTAGTGCTTAGTTGATAATATGATAGTAAACACATATGAAACTTGGAATAGGTGTTTAATACTCTTTCATTTATTCATGCAAAAACTACTTTATGGATTTGGCCACCAGTAACTTCTCTCCTATCCCTTGCAGTGCTAGGGACCATGATGTAACTGCTCGTGAGATTTTGAACAACTGCTTGCATCAAATTCTGCACAAGCTTGCTTGTAGTCCTTTGACCAGTGCAAAGTTGTGTTCTTGACCCATACACCTTTGGTAATTGGCAACGACGCGAGCGTAAAAGCGTACCGTACACCCATACAGACCTACAACAATGAATTTCCATGTATAAGTAGGATAAAATAACAATAATTAGAATAAGTATAATTTTAGCAAATAGTTTCCGGTTTGGGAAGTACTTACTAATTACTATAACATTCACGGGCAGTCCATTTGATCGGCTGCTTATAGATCGCTCTGAACAACTTGAATAACGGCGAGGGCAATTTCTTTATGAATTCTAAACAGAATCTCAAACTGTTCGTTAGGTAGGTCGAGAGAATTATTGGCATGTCTTAGGCACCGCCTATTGATTCTCAAGACATCTCGACGCTTCCATTTTTCGGCTTACAATATTAAAATATAGCCAAAATCCAGTTTGAAAATATTATAAATTGGTTATCGAGCAACTATGGAAACCCGATAAAATTCGATAAGTTTGACAAGATTAAACCGATGACAAATGTCAAAAATTAGATCCATGCGTGGTTTAGTCGACATAGAATGACATGATCGTTAAGATTTATCGAATTTATATCGAAGTCGATAAAATACATTCCGTGCTACCGATTACGTTTTATCGAAACTTTATGTCAAATTTGACATGAAAATTCGTTAAATATATCGATCGGAAGATCGGTGCTTGCACTGCAGTTCTTATTACTGCCTAATTTGTGATTACACGCGAGTAAACGCGTTCCCTCTGAACGCGTATACTCAGGACTTAGTTCTATTGAACTCGTTTTGTGATATGTACTTAGAGCATTTAGAAAGATATGAACGGTGAAATTAGCCCTTAGGACGAAGGGTAGAGCCAGATAAACAGTTCGAAATTCGTTCAAAGAAACATCGACCTTAACGGCGTAGACTTAAATATCAATTCAGTCTGAACTTCCGCGTGGCGCTTACGACAAAAACAACGCATGAAATGACTGATTTTGGAGGTTTTTAATTAATATCTATGGTCGTATAGTATTTTTCAAAATTATCAATTCATCACATTATGTGAATGTTTGTTAGGCACACACTATTATTTTATGTCATGTTATTTGTAAAAATATATTCGATGGAAACTGCATAAAATAGGAACAAAAAAAATTTTTGAGGTATGGTTACGTTTTTTTTCTATAGAACTGAATTTATTTATCTTATATTTGCGTTCATCACAAACAAGTTACTGAACCGAATTACATAATATATTGAATTCAAAGCTCCAAATGCTCTAATTTCTTTAGGAAACTTGCCAAAAACACCTTGTTTGCTCTACCCTTCACCTAAGAAAGGCTGATGTTGAGAAGTGGTTGTATTTCGGGTGTGTATATGTATAATGATGTCCGCTGGTTCCAGCAACTAATGACGCCGTGCAACACGCCCGCGACGCCGCCCAACTTCCCGGACGCGCTGGCTGCGTTCTCGCGGCTGTCGACGACGGGCAGCCCGGGCGGCGCGGGCCCGTGCGCGCCGCCCGCCGCGCCGCCCGTCTCGCCGCTCGCCGCGCACCCGCCGCACCCGCACCAACACAACATATTCCAGGGGCCGCCTAACACACAAACTAATTATACTCAACTCTCCTGCTCAACTGCGGTAAGTACTCAAATATTGTTCTTAACGGGATATTTACCAGGCCATTTATGCTTCGAGTTGCTGATATTTCGGTTCTGTTGCAAGCCACCAAATGACACAATGTCGTTATTTTCTTAAATAAGAATGTTTTTATTTGAGGTAAGTGTGAGGAGATCCGCAAGATAACTAAAGTAACCGATATAGCTTTCAGAATTAGTAAGTTGAAGTGGCAGTGGGTGGGTCACATCGCTCGTAGAACTGACAACTGTTGGGGAAGAAAGGTTCTCGAGTGGCGTCCACGAACTGGAACACGCAGCGTAGGCCGGCCGCCCACTAGGTGGACTGACGAGCTGGTCAGAACCGTGGGGAGCCGATGGATGCAAGAGGCAAGCAGCCGCTCAAAGTGGCGCTTTTTGGGGGAGGCCTATGTTCAGCAGTGGACGTCTTCAGGCTGATGATGATGATGTATCATTTTATAAGTAGGTACTTGTAACGTATTTTTGGGGTTCCATACCCAAAGTTTAAAGCAAACCCAATTACTAAAGCTCCGCTGTCCGTCTGTCACCAGGCTATATCTCCTGAACCATGTTAGTTAGGCAGTTGAAATTTTCACAGATTATGGATTTCCCAATAACAACCGCAGCTAATATAACAACTACAGCTATAATGGTACAGAACCCTTCGTGCGCGAATCCGACTCGCACTTGGCCGATTATTTTCTACTTATTTCAATCCAAAATCTCAATGTTGCCAATATTTTGGCAGTGTTTGGCACGCGCCTTTCGCATTGTAGCCTGAATGTATATGTCACCGTCTTTTTTGTAGAATCCGTTTGTTTATAAAAAACGCGGTTATTGTCGATTTATTGCAAACTGACAATTTGTCTTACAATAACACGGATGATTTTTCGATGATTTATGAACAGTCGGCGCATAGCGGTGAGTTTATAAAAAACGGGTTTTAGTAGCGTTTAATTGTGAACAAACCCGCGGGGTTCAACTTCAACTCTTGGTTAATGGCCTTTGTGGAGAGGTGACCACAATTTTGCCAATGTCACGTGGACTAAGATAGAACAAACCCGCGGGGTTATTACGTAACTTTTGCAACAGGCGTAAATTTCGCAATCATTGCTGTCAAACATGACTGGCAGCGAAGTGACGTTTGACAGCAATCGATGAACTAAAAAGTTAATTCTTTTGTTTCCATCTATTGCCGTTCTGTTGCTAGTGGCGCTAGTGTCTAAGGCCAAAGTGTATTCGAGCAACCGGCGGCCATCATGCGACCGATTGCTAAGTGTTCGCTGTCGCATTGCTAACTGCTGTTGCTTTGCTATTGCTGTTGCAATTTTTACGTAATACAATTGCCGTTTTAATGCACCAATTTTTGCTGTTATGAGTTACTAGTAGGCTAACCAGTAAGTTACAACGACGAGCGGAGCGAGGAGGAGTGTTAGGTTAGTTTTGACCACACTAGAAGTAGGTACACAATGAAGTGATGCCGATTAATTATATATAACTGAAAAATGGATCGTTTTATTGTGAGACACATTGCCCGTTTGCAATAAGTCGACAGTTTATAAATAACCGCGTTTTTTTATAAAGTAACGGTTTTCACAAAAAGAGGGTGACATATACATAAAATCTGGCATTCTTTTTGTTAAAAGGGTTGTGTGATTAGATTAGACGGGTTGGTTACCGAACCTTTGGATGTGAATATATATGTACAATACAAGGTGACCTTGAATTGGTATGTTATCCCGAAAGTGGGGGGGACTGGGACCATGATATCCCACACGTTGTGAGAGCCTTACTTGAAACTGCGTGTTTCCAAACCTTGTCACGTTACATCCGTTCCTTTCGTGAAAAAGGTAGAATGGAACGCTACAAGTTAATGAGCAGCTCCTCCCCTACCTAAACAGTGCCTAGGTTGACAGGATCCTAAGAGCTGAAGAGAAAAAAAGGAATTGGTAACAGATATTTATTTTCGTAAATTTTACAAGCTTTGTAGAAAGAAAAAAAAAAGAGTCTCTAGATGATGCGGAAGAACGCGAAATTTAAGTTGTTTACGGCCTACAAGTTATCACGGTAGAACTAGAATGTTATTGGATCCAAACAAGGCCCACTTCCGGTTCTTCAGATAAACAAAGCCCGCTTCCGGTCTTTAACGAGGCCCACTTCCGGGTCTTCAAACAAACAAGGCCCACTTCCGGGTCTTTATTCAAACAAGGCCCACTGTCGTTATAGAGACTGAGGAATTCGTTGCCTTTAGTTTGTCCGACTTCCAGAGTTCAGCGGCTAGCTCATTCAGTTATTAGCTGCTGGATCCAGAAGAAGATTCTCGTCCTTCCACCGTCGATGAAGTATTATTACGCAGCTCAGATTCAAGATGCAGGAGCAGGAGACACGCAGGTATTAGTCGTCAAAGCTTTGACGGACGACGGGCCGGAACATGGTGATGAAGTTATATTGCCACTCAATGTTTGAAAAAGGCAAGCCGGTCGTCTCACTGGTTGACGCTCGGCGATAGATTCGTCGTGGTAGATACGGCGGCCGACGGTGACAACAGATGTAGTTTCGGCGATCAGCTCTCGGCGATAGATTCGTCGTAGTTTCGCGACTGGCTGTAGCGGATGTAGCTCGGCGATCGGCGATTTGACAATGGATATGTCGTGGCGCAGCGATTGACGTAGATGGAGATTCACTTCACAATTTTGGTGTTGGATAGCCAAAGATGGTTTTTGAAGGCGTTCTTGAGTTCCCGGGCCTTGCCTGGCCCGGGAATGGCCTTATATCAATTTAGTGTTCCTCGTTCGAGGAGTAAATTGAGACTGCCATTCCATAGCGACAGCTTTTCTAAAGAAACCTCGCTAGCATTCCAAGGTTCTAGATTTTTGCAGTTTTCAAAATTTTGAATACAGAATAGTAAAAAAAATAAATCTAGAGTCAAAATACATACAATCATGGCCAAACTATAAAATACCTCACTGAAATTGACAGTAGAAAAAGAAAAATATGAATTTGAAGAGAAACTAAATTCGAAACAAAAAAAAACAGTTTCAAAACAACTGCCATCCGAGCAGTCGTGTCTAGAAATCGGGCCCGTGACCCGCGCGCAAAATCGATAAAGTGATGTAAAATTTTTGAGAAAAATCAAGTTTTTTTGTGCTTAAATTACTGTGAAAAGGACTGTCAAGTGCTGTGATGTGAAAGTTGTGAATGAATAATAGAAACCAGGTAATATATTATGATATATACATACATGTAGCATTACATATTTCCCCCACGACCCCAGAAAATTTTCAACTCCATTGAAAATTTTGAAGGTTAGGAATAAAACCGTGCTCTTTCATACTTAAATCTTGCACTTCTTCTTTTACTCGCTCACAAACATACTTAGGGGATATGGTTCACATATTTGATGACGCATACTCCACAAGGAACTATTCATTATACATAACGTAGGCTTATTTTTTTTAATTAGGTGTCGTTATCCGCACCTTTTTGAAAACCCGAGTAAAGATAATAAGTATTTACAATTAAGAAAATGTACAACACAAAGGCTTATTTAACGAGTTGTGTACCGCTCTTTAAGAATATTACACACACCCTTGGGTATTGAAGATTTCAAGGAAATTAATATTCAAGAACCTTGTATTTAAGAAATTGCAAGGAAATTAAGATTAGAGTAACAACATGTGTAACTAAGAAAGTATAAAAAAAATGAGTAAACACAATGGCTTCTTACCCACACGACTCGTGTTAAAGGATAAAACAAAAAGAGTGAAAAAAAAAAAAATAATAACGTTTGTAAAATGGATTTAAAAAAAATAAGCCGAAAGGGTCTAGTTTCCTTGTACAATACAAAAATAATATACGCTAAAGCTATTTACAGAATAAGTATACAATTTAGAGAAAAAAACAGAATACGACCGCTACACTATTTACACTTTAAAATCTTTTACATGCCACTTTCCTCTTAAGCCGTTAGGATCCTCTAAAATAAAGACGAGAGGTGAGAGCTTCTCAACAACTGTGCATTTGACATATTTGGGAGCCAACTTTGAACTGAAATATGCACCAGCGTTACTCTGGACGTAATTTTTACGCCAGACTGTGTCGCCAACGTTGAACTCTTTAAAGGTGTGTCTCGTGTTGTAATGAGCAGCATTTTTTGTGTGTGCAGTGTGTAATGCAACCTGTACTTTATCGAAGATGTTAGATAATAATCCTAAATTAGCGGCGTAGATGTCACGAGGAAGAAAAATGAAATTATCAAGGTTGGAGCAGTTAGTGTATAGTGAACCACATGGTATGGTTTCACGTCCAAAGACCAGAAAGGATGGAGAAAACCCAGTTGTAGAATTTACAGAACTGTTGAGTGCATATTGGATTTTCTGCAAATGTTTGTCCCATGAACGGTGATCATCTCCGACCAACTGTGAAAGTGCGGTGATAATTGTTCTATTATACCGTTCTGTGGGGTTTACTTGAGGGCAGTATCGAGGTGAATAAAATATAAAAGGAATTTTATACTTATTCAGAAAACTTTGAAACTCATTAGATTGAAATTGTGAACCATTGTCCATGATGATGGTTTGTGGCACACCGTGTACCAGAAACACATTATTTTCCAAATACATGATGATATTGGAAGATGTAGCGCGCTTGATAGGGAAAATAAGGCAATACTTTGAAAAAGAACATGTAACCACTAGTATGAATTGATTACGTTGTCTTGTGAGTGGAAAAGGGCCCATTAGATCTAATGAGAGGCTTTGAAAAGGTCTTGAACAAATTTTTGGTTTACCCATAGGACCATATGGAGAATGATTCGAATGCTTATAAGAGAGGCATGTTTCACAAGAAGAACACATTTTAGCCACATCTTTAAACATACCAGACCAATAGTATCTTAAAGAAAGCTTCTTGTATGTTTTGAAAATGCCAGTATGGGGATTACTTTCTGAGTCACCATGGCAAGTTTTGATGAGATTCATTCTCTCAGAGGGAAGTGGAACTTCTTTCCAAGCAAAATCTTCATTTAGATAATCAGGTGAGTTATTAAAACGGTATAAATTATTGTTGAGAATTTTGTAATTTGGATAAGCATCAGGATTATCTCGACAGTTAGTAAAAAGTCTATTATATAGTTCCAATTGTGATGCATTGTCTCTAGATATCGGGTTCAACACCACCAATAATAGCAGTATCGGGTATTTTATGACGCGACAGAAGGTCTGGGACAACATTTTCTTTTCCTTTTTTATGTTTTAGGTCGAAGTTAAAACAAGACAGACGAAGACTCCATCGTGCCAATCTGCCAGAAGGATTAGACAAATTTTGGAACCACTTTAATGCTGCATGGTCAGTGTATACTGTAAATCGTTTACCGTTATCAAGATAACAACGCCAATGCTCAAGTGCAGTAATGACAGCTAAAGTCTCACGTTCTGTAGTTGAATAATTCTGCTCATGCTTGTTTAGAGATCTACTCATATATGCAATAACAACTTCTTTATTGTCTTTTTCCTGAGTCAGCATAGCACCTATCCCAAAGTTAGAAGCGTCGCAGTGAACGGAAAATGGATAGTCAAAGTCAGGGCAAGATAGTATTGGTGTTGTAGTCAAGCATTCTTTTAATTTAGCAAAAGCAGAGTCAGCCTCAGCATTCCAGACAAATTTTTTTGGAGATTTTTTTCCAGATGACGTTAATTTACAGAGTGGTGAAGCAATAGTACTGAAATTAGGTATGAATCGGCGAAACCAACTGCATGTACCTAAAAATTTTCTTACTTCTTTTTTAGAGGTAGGAGCAGCGTAAGCTAGAATCGCTTCAATTTTACTGGGATCAGCCCGCAATCCTTGCTCATCTACTATGTAGCCAAGATATTTCAGTTCTTTGCGAAAGAATTGACTCTTTTCAAAGTTAATGGTTAGACCAGCATAAGAAAGTTTCTGATGAACTTTAAGTAGGAGTGAAATATGTTCCTCAAATGTCGCACCTATGATTATTATGTCATCTAAGTAACAGAACACTTTATTCTCAAACTCTGGAGTGAATAAACTGTCCATGAGTCTTTGTTGAGTTGCTGGAGCGTTTGTCAATCCGAAGGGCATAACAGTGAATCTATACATTCCTCTACCAGGTACGTAAAAACCAGTTTTATCTCTGTCTTTGGGATGTAATGGAATTTCCCAAAAAGCCTTTGCTATATCGATACTAGACAAATATTTAGCATTTTTGAGGTTATCTAGTATCTCAGAAACAAAAGGGAGGCTGTAGGCATCTTTACGAGTAATTGCATTCAGCTTTCTGCTGTCGACGCAGAAACGCCATTCTCCGTTCTTTTTTGGAGTGATAAGTACTGGAGATAACCAAGGACTCTCACATTTTTCTATAACTTTTAATTCTAGCATTTTATCGACCTCATTGATGAGTGCTTTTTGCTTTTCTGGAGAGAGACGATAACAACGTTGTTTTATAGGTAAAGCATCACCAGTATTGATCCGATGACTAACTAAACTAGTACGGCCTAATTTACCTCGTTGTTCAAAAGAAATACTTTTGAAACGCTTGATTATGTCATTAGCAATTTCTACTTGATTCCCAGACAGATGATCAAATGTTGATATTTGATTTTCAACAGCACAAGTTGTATGATCTTTAGATTCGAGATTGAGTTCAAGAGAAAGTATCTTTGGGGAGAGTTCGAATTCTTTCCAGAAATCCCACCCAAGTATCAAAGAAGGATAAATATCAGGGAAAACATAAGCTTTGATAACATGTGTCTGATTATGAAATCTCAATGGCAAATGAAAATAACCAGAAGACATTGCTTTTTGTTTATTAGCAACCATAACTTGAGTTGGAGACTTGAATAGTTTAAAGCCTAACTTTTGGATATCTTTATGAGAGTTATTACCTAAAATAGTTATACAACTTCCACTATCTAAAAGACCGGAAAAAGGTATATTGTTTATAGACACGTTAATAAAAGGTCTGTTAAAGTCTTTTTCTTTGTCGTAGAAAACAGAAGTTGTTTTGTAGCAAAACATAAAATTTCGAATAGTATTTAACCATTGATTCCAGTCGTTAAGATCAAAATTATTGTTATGTGATTTAGTGAAACCATTCAAGTCGTCAGCTAGTTTTTTTGTTGATTTGATGGAGCACATTTTGGACATTCGCTGATTCTCACGCCTTTACGACCACATTTAAAACAAATGAGGTATCTAGGCTTAGTACAAGTTTGTAAAGAATGGCCTGTGATACGACAGCGATAACAGAATTCTTCTTTAGAAATGTCATTAGTTTGAGATGACGAGCGTGGATGTTTATCTTCCTGCACTGCATTAGTGTACCTTACGTTTGGAGACGCTTTAGGAAATGAAGCTTTAGAAAATGAAGGAAGATAGGCAAATTCAGCAGCACAAGAAGTGTCTTCAGATCTAGGCTCATGAAAATTTTTGTCTCGTTCAGAAATGCGTTCGTAACTTTGACAAGTAGAAATTAAAGAATCTACCGTTTTAATATCTTTAAGTGCAACAAAAACTGAATAGCACGGTCTTATATTATGGAGTAAAATCTCTAATTGTTCGCTCTCGCTAAGTTTCTTTGAAAGACGAGCAAACATACCGAACATAATTGAGACGTAAACGATAATGGTCTCAGTTGCTCCTTGCGTTCTATTCCTTATAGCTTCCAACAGCTTATAGTCGTAATCATGTATACCGAAATCTCGAATCAGCAATGTGCAAATATCTTTCCACGATAAGGTAGGATTTCGATTATACTGAAAACGAAACCAATGAAGGGCATCACCTGTGAAAATCTCAAAGGCGTGCTTGCAAAGCATACCTTCCGGAATGTTTCGAGAAATCCTAAACTCGTCCAATCTTTGAAGAAATGATCTAGGGCACGATTTTCCATTGAAAGAAAACGTTTTGAGCTCCTTCACAAAATTATCCGAAGTGTGATAGTTTTGTACAGACTCGGAAGCCAGTGGTATACTAGTCAGAATGCTTGAAGGTAAAGTGGGTTGAGGAGTACTCAGTACTTCCAAAGTTTGATTGGTTCCAGTCATAGGTAGTAATTGATAAATCGAGGGAGGGCTAGGCTGAGTCTGAGGACAAGGATTGTGAATGTCAACTAACACTTCTTCAGAAGATCCTGAATAATCTGAAGTTAAGACTTCAAACCGTTTTTGGAGCGTGAAGAAGCGAGATCGTATGTTTGAGCATGACTCAACAAATGGTGGAACGGCGTTAAAGCGTTCGAGGCGATAATGAAGATGATTTACGAAAGATTCAACTTTCCTCAGGTTACTTTTATCATCCGTGGCTTCGAGGTGCGAGATTTTACCCTCGACGTAATTAAACGTGATCTCTGCTTGGGAGAGGTCATGTTTGAGAGGTATTGGAGAAGATTTTATGTCCTCAGGTTGAATGTGACTCAATTTTGCCAGCTGCTCCTTAAGAGTTGTCAAAGTGTCAGCTGGTTTTTCACCTCTGATAGTCACTTCATATTCCAGTTCAAGTTTGTTTAGAAACGAGTATTTAATGGGTCTCGCCATAGTCACAAGTTGAAGTCAATAGTCAAGGATAAAATCAAGTCAAGTTTAAGTTCGTTTAAGTATTAAGTACTATGCGAGTGTTGTAGAATGTAAGTGTGATGTTCCGCGTGTCCTGCCTGTATAAAAATAAATTAAGCAAGTACCTAAGATATTACGTTAGAGCCAAAAGTCAATATCAAATTTTAGCCTACTTGAGTAAGTATTATTTTAGAATTTAGAAGAATGTTTTAGAGGGTTCATTTTAGTTGGGCGCCAAACTGTCACGTTACATCCGTTCCTTTCGTGAAAAAGGTAGAATGGAACGCTACAAGTTAATGAGCAGCTCCTCCCCTACCTAAACAGTGCCTAGGTTGACAGGATCCTAAGAGCTGAAGAGAAAAAAAGGAATTGGTAACAGATATTTATTTTCGTAAATTTTACAAGCTTTGTAGAAAGAAAAAAAAAAAGAGTCTCTAGATGATGCGGAAGAACGCGAAATTTAAGTTGTTTACGGCCTACAAGTTATCACGGTAGAACTAGAATGTTATTGGATCCAAACAAGGCCCACTTCCGGTTCTTCAGATAAACAAAGCCCGCTTCCGGTCTTTAACGAGGCCCACTTCCGGGTCTTCAAACAAACAAGGCCCACTTCCGGGTCTTTATTCAAACAAGGCCCACTGTCGTTATAGAGACTGAGGAATTCGTTGCCTTTAGTTTGTCCGACTTCCAGAGTTCAGCGGCTAGCTCATTCAGTTATTAGCTGCTGGATCCAGAAGAAGATTCTCGTCCTTCCACCGTCGATGAAGTATTATTACGCAGCTCAGATTCAAGATGCAGGAGCAGGAGACACGCAGGTATTAGTCGTCAAAGCTTTGACGGACGACGGGCCGGAACATGGTGATGAAGTTATATTGCCACTCAATGTTTGAAAAAGGCAAGCCGGTCGTCTCACTGGTTGACGCTCGGCGATAGATTCGTCGTGGTAGATACGGCGGCCGACGGTGACAACAGATGTAGTTTCGGCGATCAGCTCTCGGCGATAGATTCGTCGTAGTTTCGCGACTGGCTGTAGCGGATGTAGCTCGGCGATCGGCGATTTGACAATGGATATGTCGTGGCGCAGCGATTGACGTAGATGGAGATTCACTTCACAATTTTGGTGTTGGATAGCCAAAGATGGTTTTTGAAGGCGTTCTTGAGTTCCCGGGCCTTGCCTGGCCCGGGAATGGCCTTATATCAATTTAGTGTTCCTCGTTCGAGGAGTAAATTGAGACTGCCATTCCATAGCGACAGCTTTTCTAAAGAAACCTCGCTAGCATTCCAAGGTTCTAGATTTTTGCAGTTTTCAAAATTTTGAATACAGAATAGTAAAAAAAATAAATCTAGAGTCAAAATACATACAATCATGGCCAAACTATAAAATACCTCACTGAAATTGACAGTAGAAAAAGAAAAATATGAATTTGAAGAGAAACTAAATTCGAAACAAAAAAAAACAGTTTCAAAACAACTGCCATCCGAGCAGTCGTGTCTAGAAATCGGGCCCGTGACCCGCGTGCAAAATCGATAAAGTGATGTAAAATTTTTGAGAAAAATCAAGTTTTTTTGTGCTTAAATTACTGTGAAAAGGACTGTCAAGTGCTGTGATGTGAAAGTTGTGAATGAATAATAGAAACCAGGTAATATATTATGATATATACATACATGTAGCATTACAACCTCCATGGTAAAAAATTAATCAACTCACAAAATTGCACGTGCGATCGCTACGCGATAACAAGATACTATAACTACATTTCTAAACACAGGTCTTTAAACTCATTTATGTGCACTCGGGCAAGGACGAAGTTCAACCACCCAGCTGCGATGGCTATCTTCGAACGTAAACTTTACACGGCATTTCTTCAATGAAACACTATTAATTTAGAAAAGTCGCAGAAGAAATCTTGAAGAATCTACCTTGGGGTGTAGATTTACCCCTTTTCGGGATAATATACCAATTCAAAATCAGGTAGTTTTATTTATAAAATAGGTAAATAGGACTGTGAAATTCGTCAGCAGAATTAATTTGGCCACATAGTTTGAATATACTTATAGACAATAAATAAATACTTAGCTGCTGTTTTTCCGCGAATTTCCCTCGGTTGCCTTGCGCAAGTACCTACTTTCGTTGCGCAGATACTTTACTTACATGGTATTTTCGCCATCGAAATCTAATAACATTTATTATTTTTCTAAAACGGACGTATTCTTGTATTAACTATTAAAATGTTTGTTCTAGGTGTGCAGCGAACACATGCCGAGATAAATGAAATGTATTAATTTAGGAGCATCAATAATTTATTTTTCTAATGGTGCGCAATGTGAGCTGTGGAATTGTGTATGAAAGTGTATAATTACTTTAGGTAATACCCCATATGTGCATAGTAAGCTGGAATATGTTTGGGGTTGCTATAATTATTGTAGTCAAATCATGTTAATAAAATATTGGCAAATATCGTATCTGTACACAAAAAATATTATGTAAATTGTTTAACATATTGATGATCAAAATTTATAGGGATTCAAGTTCTTTTATTTTAACTATGAATTTAACGAGTAACCGTAATGAACTGTATATATTTAACTTACTGAGTGAATGGTTTGCCAAGGCAACTACCCTTTCTAGAGATATCAGATATAGTCAATGTAAGGTGTTTCTAGTGTTACTAATAAATTTTTGTATTACATAATGTTATTATGTACTCAAGTAGTAATAGTTCTTGGATGTTCACTCACAAGTCAAACCACACAGCATTAAAAAAATTACGCTAAGGGCGGAGAGTATTTTTTTCTGCTGTGATTCACCTCTTAAATTATTCGCCTATTAATTTGTAATGTTAAAACACAAAGAGTAGTTGCCTTCTTTAGTAGCTGTAGTAAAAGTTGGGTTATTCCATCTAGTACAGCTGGACTAGATGGAATAACGGAACTATACTGGGTGTAATCGAATTGATTAGCATTAATATTTATAATTTTTATAGCAGTATCGCCTGTTGATTAGCATCCTTTGAAACTAGGTAACATTTTTTTATTGAAGGGTGAATGCCCTCGCACTTCCCCCGCACTACGGGGGTGATGGCAGGAGTATGTGGGACTCGAACCCACTAAAACGGAGAAGTTGCGCAAAGCGCCTCCTCCGTCCTCCGGTCCGTCTGCGCCGGACAACTAGGTAACCTAACCTGTGTAACCTACTCCTGACAACGGTCACGTGTGGACCAACATTTGTTAAAGCATTCATTTGGTATTGATAGTAACTCCATAAAATAGGAACATCTTAATCAACCGCTACAATACAACAAGGTGACAAAAACTTAAAAGTACCTAGACCTACCATAATTATTCGTGCCACTACGCTAGGTGCCGGCAATCTTCATAATTTACAATAAAAAATACTTTCGTTTGCACTCTTGTTTACTTCTCGTCTACTTTCGTTTACTTCAATAAATAATGTTCATGTACCGAATTTATGCTAATGAATTCAATTTCATCCTGTATATAGCCAATAGACTATTGAACTTGTACATCCATCTTGAAATCAATGTTGATATTAAATATTTTTATTTTAGTGTTACTTCCTTGTACTGTCTTACTTTTATAAGACATTAAAATTTTGCTTTTATTGGCATATATTATAAGAATAAGAATAATAAAATAAATTGTACTATACCATGCATTTTCTGTACGAGCCGGTTACCCTTTCTATACCTAGCTACGGGAAAACCAAAAGGAACGGTAGGTAATCATTACTTCCCAGAATTGGATTTTTTATTAAATACCCTATCCAGTGGTGAAACTGTCATAATACAGTTGTTTTCTTTTTCTCAATATCAACAGGTTCAGTTGTTTGCTAGGACTTGATTTTTAAAAATCCAAAGATGTAATTTTAATTTTCTTCAAAATCGGGCCCGAGACTAGCTTTGATTACTTTTAGCTATTCCTCATAGTTAGGGATTTGGCCTAATATTCACCGGTTGTTACTCCCTGTATAGTAGGGTTGTCCGTCCTGTTTTCCCAGGACATCTCCTGTTTTTTGGGGTGTCCTGGGCTGTCCTGGATAGTTTTTAAGTATCGTCTTGGGATTTTCAAGCGTCGTCCTGGGCTTTTCAAGGGTCTTGTGAGGAACCTAGTGTTTTAAAATTGAGGCGCCACTCCTGTTTCTAATCAAATATCTCCTTTGTATAATAACAGTTTGTTTACTAAACTATGAAATAATTATGTAATACGTTACGTTACTTTCTATAATATAAATAAAGTTATATTATAGAAAGTAACGTAAGTAGAACTCATAATTTTTACGTAAAGTAAGCCGGATTACGTGCTATTATATGTTGATTAGCGTGCAAATTTTTAGCGGTCGCTTCGCTCGCGGTTAATTTTCCTCGCTACCAATCCTTGTCATCAGATTTCGAAATTTATTTATTTATTAAAGGTTTTTCGCAAACATTGTATGTGTTTTCATGACAATCATTTCATAATGCATGCGAGGTCTAATTTTGAAAATAAATGTTAGCGCTTGGTTTGTCCACGCACTATTATGGACGGTAAGTACCGTTTGTTGGAGTCTGTTTTTTTTTTATATACAGGGTTACAGGAAAAATTGTGCTAGATCCGTTAAGGGCGTGGAGTACCCATCATTTCTGATTTATTTCACTATGAAACACCCTAGCCTAAACTTAACCCTTTTCGAGATATTCGACTTTTAATATTTTTATTGAAAATTGCCGATTTTTAGGCTACAAAATTTAATTTTGTTTATTTTGTGTGTCTTATTATTATTATTATTGCATTTTTAAATGGTAATAAGATGCTTTAGGACGTCAATCATTAAAATAGTACAAAAGTTAACTGAATAGACCGTAGTAGACAAGTGAAAGTTAAGAACTAAAAAAAATATTAGAAACTGTAATTTTCTCTGAGGGATATCTAAAAAAAATATTATGGCAGTTGTTCGGCAGATGTGTTTTAAAATATCTACGTTTCATCAGCTATCTAACGAGGTACAATAATCTAGGGTTTGTAATACATTTCATGGAAAAAAATAGTTGGGATGCTCCAGGTAGCAGTTCTAATGGTCTCGCGCCTATTGTCCTTCAAGTTAAGACGCACCGTGCGAGCGAGACAAGTGACGTTTTATGTAGGTGCGAATGAAAGAAAAAATGTGTAGAGACTGGTTAGGGCTGGGAATGCAACAGGGGGTATTGTTTTGGTTGTCAGTCTGCTTTTGTGCTTCGTACATAGTAGATGTGTTATCGTTTTGCTTTATTTCTCGACTTGGCTGTGATTCTGGACTTTTTCTTCTGATTGTTGTGATTACTGTGCTTGTTAACCGGACTCTGATTTGTACCTGTGATACGGAATTGTTGAAGATGACGTCCTACACACCTGAGGAATATGCTGATAATATGCTTATTTGTTACGGATACTGCGATTGTGTGTCTGCGCAAGCTCGCAACGAATACATAACTCGCTACCCCGGTCGTCGAGTGCCGGATGTGGCCGTTTTTGACAGAGCTTATCGAAGACTTCGAGAAACTGGCTCTGTTTTGAGACGAAATACAGACATGGGAAGACCACGAATTGACGACGAAGAACAGGACAATGAGATGGTGCAACGCTTTCGAACGGATCCGACTACTTCCACTAATATTGTTGCCCGTGATCTGGGACTTTCGCAATGGAGAGTGTGGTTTACAGTGCATACTGCTGGCCTATACCCGTACCATTACACGCCGGTACACGTTATTGAAGAAGGAGACCCTGCGAGAAGACTGGACTTTTGCAGATTTATGCTAAATGCTGACGTAGAAGACCCAGATTTCCGAAGAAATATCTTGTGGACGGATGAGTCCAAATTTGATAAAGATGGCATAACCAACTATCACAACGCCCATTACTGGGCCCCAAAAGAACTAAGGAATCCCAATAAGAAAAGAGTGAAAGATGGAACCCAACGAAGATTCAGCGTGAATGTGAATTGGACCTTACTTTCTCCCGGATAATCTAAATGGGGAAAGCTACGAAAATTTCCTGAGAGCAGATTTGAGTGATATGCTGGATGATCTGCCACTCAACCTGATCAGGGACATGTGGTTCCAACACGATGGCTGCCCTGCCCATTTCAGAAGAAGTGTCAGAGACTGGCTGGACACAAATTACCAAAACAAATGGATAGGACGAAGTGGGCCGTTGCCATGGCCAGCAAGGAGTCCGGACCTAACCCCCATGGATTTTCGTGTGGGGGCTCATGAAAAGTCTTAGTGTACAGCGAGCCAAATCCAGTTTCGTCTGTGGAAGACTTAAGAGAAAGGATTGTGAATGCAGCAACTAAAATGAGGACCACGTTGACCACTGGAGTAGTGAAGACTGGTCTCCGTAGAAGAATGCGACAATGTATCAGAAATAGAGGCGGCCATGTTGAACATGAACTGTAGAATAAGAAAAAGTTTTGTGAAAACCTTTAAAAAATGACATTGCATGCTTACCTATTGTTTTATTTTGCTTTATAGGGCTAAGTATACATTTTCTTCTCCACTGTCGCCTATGAAACTAAATTATTTTCAATGCATTTGAATAAAATCCTAGATTATTATACCTCGTTAGATAGCTAATGAAACGTAGATATTTTAAAACACATCTGCCGAACAACTGCCATAATATTTTTTTTAGATATCCCTTAGAGAAAAATACAGTTTCTAATATTTATTTTTAATTCTTAACTTTCACTTGTCTACTACGGTCTATTCAGTTAACTTATGTACTATTTTAATGATTGACGTCCTAAAGCATCTTATTACACACGTAAAAATGCAATAATAATAATAATAAGACACACAAAATAAACAAAATTAAATTTTGTAGCCTAAAAATTGGCAATTTTCAATAAAAATATTTAAAGTCGAATATCTCGAAAAGGGTGAAGTTTAGGCTAGGGTGTTTCATAGTGAAATAAGTCAGAAATGATGGGTACTCCACGCCCTTAACGGATCTAGCACAATTTTTCCTGTAACCCTGTATATTGGCTCCACACATAGTGTATTTAGCCAGTGTCAAGTATTAGTTTTCATTGTGTTATAAAATATTTCAGGCAAAGTCATGTCCTAGTCATAGTCATAGTCCAGTCTAAGTCATTCTCCAGCAAAGTGGTGGCAACTTTACTAGAAGCTTCTATGGAGTTTTGGAAGCAACACGAAAAGTCACGTTTCACCACATTATATCACTTGGCCTCACTTATGCTAGTAATTCAGCACTTAATGCGTAAGACGCCACCTATTTTAAACATTAACACTGTAAAAAGCAAAAGTTTTGAAAAATAATACAAAGCAACGAAGTGAACTCTTCCGCGTTCCCGCCAAAACTCGGAGTCTGGGGGAAACGTCGAAATAGGCGGTCGTAATTTTTTCATTGGAAATTATTTTTTTGTTTCTAAAGATCTAAGGATCAGCAGAGTGTCTTAGTGTAAATAATACTTGTAGTTAGTGTATATATTTTATTTATAATTGATTAACTAACCCGGACCGGTAAGTTTTTGAAGTTTTTTAATGAACGAGCCGCCCGACTTGGCGGCTCCGGGGGGCATGGTCCCCCCGGCTACTAACTTTGTGGTGGTTTCCACAAATAATACTATCTATAGCGAGTCCGGTATGGACACGGATGGATCTAATTCCCAGCGCGCTAGTCGTAAAAGAAGCCGCTTGCACAAAATTTGCAAAAACTGCAACATGAAAAAAAGGAAGCATGCTAAAGCGGTAGACGGTAAGTCAGGCTGTATCTGCGTAGATACTGAAGTAAGTGATATCACTACTGTAACTGCTACTGTCAACAATGAACCGATTGATAAACCTACAATTATTTCTTCACCTGCTAATAATAGTGGTCCCGGTCCTCAAAGTTACACCCCCATAGCTAGAACCAAGTATGAACAAACTGACGCTGCTCCGTTTATTGTTCATGTGCAACGTGAAATCAAGTCACCGGATGATGGTGCTACCCTACATCCAGTCACATTCGGTAAGTTCTTGAAAAGAAATTCATTCCAAGGTATTATCGATGGATCTGTTAAAAAAATAGGCAGAAATAGAATATCACTTGCGTTCTCAGACTTTAATAATGCCAATTTATTCATTAGTAGTAATAGTCTGGCTCCCAATCACCTCAAAGCATTTATTCCATCATTTAACGTAACGCGCATGGGTCTAGTCCGTGGTGTACCATCGGAATGGTCACCTGAAGAGGTAGTCGAAAATGTGTCAGTTCCTAGTGGGTGTGGAAAGATTCTAAAGGTACGAAGAATAAACTTTAAAACTATAGTAGAAGGCTCGCCTGTGTGGAAACCAACACAGAGCATTGTAATAACATTTGATGGCCAGGTTCTTCCTAAAAGAATTTTCATGTGTTACAACTCCTTACCGGTTGAGTTATATACGTACCCCACTATTCAATGTTTCAACTGCTGCCGTTATGGGCATACGAAACTACAATGCCGTTCAAAACCTCAGTGTTACAAGTGTGGCAGTGAACATACCGGTGACAGCTGTAATGTTGAAGAGGAAAATATGTCATGCTGTTTGTGCTTAGGAGCACACTTTGCGATAAGTAAGTCATGTCCTGAATTCACTCGACAAAAACAGATTAAGGTATCTATGGCAGAGAATAGTATCTCATATGGGGAAGCATCCAAGTTGTTCCCGCCTGTATCAAAGTCTTATGCGGATGTTGTTAACTCCGCGAGTAATGTCACTTCGACACATCATGGCATTCATAACTCTCAGAATTCTTTTGCAGAACGACCATCGTATACTTCATATAAAAAAACCGTCTATACAAACCGCCGTCCAGCCTCCAAACCAGTAAAAGGTTACGACCGAGCAGCTCATGAAAAGATAGTTAATGAATATAGCATACCTACACCTCAAGATGGTTGCGCTTTTCGCACGCGACCTAATAACCCATTATTGATGTCTACCTCAGACATCATACAAATTCTTATTGAGACCCTTACCCAGTCGAATATTTCCTTACCGTCCAACGTTGCCCCTATAATTGACATGTTTAAATCTAATAAAGCCATTAAAAATGGCGGTCTTTCTTCAGAAAGCAATACAGTGGAACTGCAGAAGCGCAGTTCCTAAGAAAAGTGAAATAATTCACTTAATAAACAAGTACGATACTTGTTTATTAGCACTTTCGGAGACCTGGCTAAAACCAGGCTCCATTTTTAAAATCCACGGATTTTCTTGCATAAGGGATGATAGATCTGATGGGTATGGCGGTGCTGCCTTACTTATTAGAAACAACATTCCTTTTTCTCCTTTTTCTCTCCCAATATTTAATGAGTTTTCCGTGGTAGCAGCACAAATTAATAACATTTGTGTTGTTTCTATTTATATTCCTTCTCCTTCTTCCGCGGTCTTTCAAAATCTTGGTATTATGTTATCTCTTCTTCCTAAACCTTTCTTAATCCTTGGAGATTTTAATTGTCACCACATTTCGTGGGGATCTTCTGTCTCCACTTATTGTGGGGAACTCTTATTAGATTTACTTGATACTCATAACCTTTGTGTGATGAATTCTGGATCCCCTACTCGACGCACGGCTCCCTCTGAAAATATTAGTGCTATTGATCTATCAATCTGTACTCCTAACTTAGCTTCATCTCTTACATGGCACACTTTATCCTCCACGTTTGGGAGTGACCATTTCCCTATTATTATTTCTTTTCCGCATAAGAGTACTCGTACTCCTCCTCGTCAGCCACGACTTAAATATAATCTTAGCAATGACAAATTATGGGATAAATTCAAGCTATCTGTTGAACAAAAAGTTCTGAATTTAAGGAATATTTCAGACCATGAGGTCACAGATTGTTCTGACACCTTTACCAAAATACTAACGCAAGCAGCGAACGAAACATTTCCTCTCAAAAATGTAATAACTGGCCTAATCCCTTCTCCGCCTTGGTGGGACCGAGAATGTACTGAAGCTGTAAATAAAAGAAAAGATGCTGAGCACCAGTACAACGACGACATGTCAAATGAGAATTTTGAAATATTGTCTGATATTGATAGAGAGACACGTAAATTACTTAAGGAAAAAAAGTTTGAAGGCTGGCGAAATTACTGCCTTTCTATTTCCCCTGCTATTAACCCATCCATTGTGTGGCGTAATATCAGGAGATTTAAAAACGGTGTTAGTGACGTTCCCTTTTCATCCTTACCTCCAAATTTAAACAATAGCTTTTTAAATCGATTAGCTCCTTCTACAGTTCCAGAAGAAAGTAATTTTATGATATTAGCTCCTACTACATACAGTCAAAATGACTCCAATCTTAATTCTATATTCACTTTGCAAGAATTACGAGGTGTTTTATCTGCTGTGAAAGACTCCGCTCCAGGTGAAGATGGTATTCCTTATTCATTTTTATCCAACCTCAGTGAAACATCCCTGTTATATTACTTAAATATAATTAACAATGTAATGATTTCAGGAAACCTTCCTCCTTCTTGGAAATCGCAAATAATTCTCCCGATCCTTAAGCCTGGTAAAGCTTCGGATGATGCTGCATCATATCGCCCCATAGCTCTATCGTCTGTGATAGTAAAAGTGGCGGAAAATTTGGTAAAAAATCGTTTGGAATGGCTCATTGAAAACCGTGGTATATTATCTGAGACTCAGTTCGGTTTTAGAAAGGGTCGGAGTACATTGGATAGTGTGGGTACACTAGTAACAGAGATTCGGATCGCATTTTCTTGCAACGAATCTCTCATTGCCATATTTTTAGATTTAGAATCAGCGTACGATAATGTTCTTCTCCATGTCCTGAAATCAAAACTTCACCAGCTTGAAGTCCCAGAAGTTCTCTCTGGTTTCATCTTTAATCTTCTTTCGGGAAGATCAATAAAACTAGATCAAGCACGAGATGAGTGTCGACTCGTGTGGAATGGACTTCCCCAGGGATCAGTACTCAGCCCAATATTATTTAATATTTATGCGCACGACTTGGAATCATCTCTTCAGGGATCTTCTTATATCTTACAATATGCTGATGACCTGGTTCTTTATTCTAAGGGTCAATGTGTTGATAAAATTTGTGATAGACTTTCCAACTCATTAAATTACTTAAAAAGCTGGATGAACAAAAATGGTTTGAACGTCTCGGCGCTCAAAAGTTCACTGGTTCTCTTTACTCGACAACGTGTTCCTCCTCCTATAGCGATATGCTTTAATAACAATACTATCCCAACAAAAAATCGGGTAAAATTTTTGGGAATTGTTTTAGATTCAAGACTTACAGGCGTTCCACATTGTGAATATTTGGTGGAAAAGTGTGAAAAACTACTTAATATGATGAGATGTCTAGCTGGCGTTTGGTGGGGTGCACATCCTTTTTCTCTGAAGCTTTTCTACAACGCTCTAATACGAAGTGTTCTCGACTATGGGACTTTCTTACTGGAGCCTTGTAGTGTGACCGCTCTGAGAAAATTGGATGCTATCCAATCAAAAGCTCTCAGGATAATCGCTGGAGCCATGAGGTCTAGTCCCATTAATACACTACAAGTAGAATGTAATGAACCACCTCTTTGCATAAGGAGACAGTTTCTATCGGACCGCTTATTTTTCCGCGTTTTACAGTTTTCGAATAGCCTTTTAATTTCAAAACTCAATGAGCTTGCAAACCTTGTCGAATCATCGTCTTATTGGAGTCATAAAACTTTCCCATGCTTATTGAAAAGTTACATGAAAAATAAAGCTTTGAATTCTCCAACACACAGATCCCCGAATATAGACTTGTTTAATTGTGAATATGAAGCTTTAATACAAATACCAACCGTTATTCTTAACTTGGACGTTGAAAGACGTAATGCCAACTCTCATTTTAATTCCATAGTGGCAGAAAAGTGGCCTGGGTATAATCATTTATATACAGATGCATCTAAACATTCGCCAACTGATTGTGTAGGTGTAGGAGTATACCATCCACAGTACAATATAGTTCAGAAGATAAAATGTCCTCCTGAGACGACAGTATTTACTGCCGAATGCCTTGGCATTGTTAAGGCTCTGGAATATATTTTACTCTTTAAGCTTAGTAACAACTTAATAATATGTGATTCTATGAGTGCCTTGCAAGCTCTATTAAAGTATCCATTCAGATCAAAACCGTATTTTACCCTGATAGCAGAAGCCAGAAGTAAATTACGTGCATGTTCTTTGAAAGGGATTTCAGTCACTTTTATTTGGGTACCAAGCCATTGTGGCATCAAGGGCAATGAAAAAGCTGATAGACTTGCTAATGAGGCTGTGGTGTGTGGAGACCATTACCCCTTTAAAAATTATGCTCATGACTTGATTGCTCTTCCCAGGCAGTATCTCCACGACTCCTGGAATAGAGTCTGGGGAGAAAGTAGCCTAGTAAAAGGAAAACACTACTACAATATTCAGCCGCAGATCCCCTTAAAACCTTGGTTTTCTTATATGAGACTTGGTAAAATTGCTACGACAGTTTTGATAAGAATGCGCTTAGGGCATACCACGTGTCCAGCTCACCTTGCAAGGTTTCATATCATTGATAACCCGCAATGTGAATGTGGGCATGACTTTGGGGACCTGGACCATATATTTTTCGCTTGTCCTAAATATGACCGTGCTTCCTTTTACCATTGTTTAATATCCCTCCGTGTGCCTCTTCCTACCAACATAAACTCTATCCTTCATACTAACAATCCTAACATTTATAATATATTATCTGATTTTATTTATTGTAATAATATTAAATTGTAAATATGTACATATTCCTACTTATTTCTATAAACAATTTTGTAAATAATCATTCTTATAATATAATTTTCTAAATATTTTTTTATACATTGAGCTCTGCCTAATCCTATGATTTAATTAGATGAAACCGGTTCGTTAAATACTCGCGAAATATACGTTTCCCCACTTTTGTTTTTAAAATTACCACCTACCAAAATAAAAGCACACTCTACGAATCCACAAGAATTCGCAAGCGCAAGATACTGCAAGTCATTATAAACTTGAAGATTGAACATGACGTTGGCAAATGCACAAGACGTGCGACGCCATCCATCCTCGACTGAGGAAAGAAGAAAAAAAAAAAAAAAAAAAACTCGGAGTCTGATTTCTACACCAAATTATGAAAACTTGGCGCTGGCTTCGCATGATTTTTATGTCAGTCAATTTTATTATCATTAAGATTGGGAATATGTCTAATTTTGAGGTTTTATTTAAATATTGGAAAACCAAACCACCCGCTTATTTTAATAAAATTAACTGAATTATGTATTATCTAGACTTAAAAATGTAAAAATTTTGGCGCTCAGTTCACTCTCGCTTTGATATTATTACTCTTATCATGTCAGTTATTTCATTAAGACTGAGAAAGCTCTCAATCTTAACGAAATTATTCATTTATTGAAAAGCAGGTTATTTGAACAAAATTATCTGAAATAATTAAGTGTTTTATCTATATTTCCTTATAAATGTGCAATATTTTCATGCTCGCTTCAATATTTATTTACTATTACTTTATGTGCCGATTGTTATCATCGGGTTCCTAAATGTATTTATAAACTACTGATGTTTCTGCGCTGGCTGCGCATGCTTTTCCATGTCAGTCATTTCATTGACATATTTTTGAACTCTATTTATAAAAATAAACAAACTATGTGTTTTATCAAGATTTTCTCAGACGTGCAAAATTTTCGAGCTCGCTTCGCTCGCGCTTTGATGTAGCTTGTTGGTATATGTATGTAGCTTATTATAATCAGATTCCTACGTGTAGGCGTTTATAAATTACTGAAGCTTTTGCGTTGGTTTCACATGATATAATTATCATAAAGTGGGGGGCCTACAATTTTGAAAAATCAGCTATAGAAATAAAATCTATAAAAGTAACCAACTTTCGTCAAGATCAGCTGAAAAAAATACCTAAAAACGGGTACCAACATCAGACAAATAAAAGCAAACGCGAGTTGAAGGAGAGACTTCGCTTGTCGACGTTTCCTCTCCTCGGTCAAAAATGTGATAGTGCATTTAGTTGCTTTACTGTCCCTATTTTCAATGCATGTTACAATTAAGTACCTACCTACCTTCGGATTTTAGTGCGTCCTGGGTTTATACCGAAATGTCCTGGTTTTTCTACCTTCAAAACCTGGGTTTCGAATTTTGGAGATGGCAACCCTACTGTATAGTTAGGTACCTTTTCAAACGCCTTCCGGCATACATTCTGCTATTAGATCTGCTGCGCAACCACACCACCTACCACTACCATATGACACGCTAGCCGGCCGACGCACAGTGGTCCCGTTTTGGAAAAAGGTGGACATAGGATCAAAAGTTGGAAATTCAGTCTGATTTTTTTTTATAGGATTGCTGACTGTATTCTAAACATCTTTCATTCTGTTATGAAATTTCGTAGGATCAACAGTTAGCGAGTAAAAAAATACTGTTTTATTTTTTGTATGGAGAAAACACATTTCATTTTTTTTCTTGATTTAGGTCAAATCGGCTGCTGCGTGGCTTACACAAATGAAAGTATGCATTATTATGTATAATAAAAAAATAAAAAAACGAGTATCCACTGTCCGATTTGTGAAATAAAATACGTTAAAAATTCCTATTTTCTCATGCCTATAACTCATAGTAAGCGTCTCATTTTACTTTTTTTTTTCATTGAATGATCTGGTAACCTTATTACCCATGACTTTTGTTCTGTTTAATTTTTCGTAGGTTATAGAGTTTTCGAGTTTTTTTTTTACTACAAGTATTTTGTTTTTATTTTCGGTTAGGTACATTCGGCTGGTATATGACTCGTGTGTTATGAAAAACCACTATGCTCTGAATACGGAAAAATATAAAAATCGTAGATCTACTTGCCGGGCGTTTGATATACGAGATGTTAAATATTACGATACTTTTTTTATCAATGACTAGGCTAGCGTTTGGCATGATATATTATTCACATCTTTTTACAAACAAATGAGTCATAGTTTCTTGAGGCATTCGCAAGTCTCATAATATCACCAAGTTTTTTAATTTAGTCTAATTATATTTTAAAGTAAATAATATTTAATGTCGATGATTAGTATTCTTAGAATGCCAATCAAATGCGAATTATAAGAAAACAGTGAATATCAATAATTATTCACAAGTTTAGTTATCTATTTCTGGGTAATAGTAATTAGCCAGGTCATAAACAAACGACGCGAAGGACCCATCTACGGTCAGAATCAGGGGTTGATACTTAGCGATGATTGGTTCGCAGCCGTTATGCTCAGGTATACGGGTACTTATTGGCAACTCAAGTTCAATTATAAATATTGTGTAATTATTTATTATATTTCATTAAGCTCTCGTTGCTCAACTGTGAAAGAACTACGTAATACCTCAAACAATGGCTGGATACGGAACCAATCTTGACTTATTCTTCAAACTGCAAAGAAGTGGAAACATAAAGGATTACAATTATTTATATGAAGATATAGTTTCCAAAATTCCAAGTTACGTGTCTCCTGATGATCTCAAGAAAATTAAGGAATTTTCTCGTCTTTTTACGAAAAATGTTGATAAACGATGGAAAAATGCGAACAGTTGCCGGAAAACTTTTCTAAACCGGGAAATTAATAGCGAGTGGTTGCAGAAAAACATCACTTAGCCTTCCTGCAATACAATTGATTTGAAGACTATAATGAGAATTCCAGGAGATTTCCCCGAAGAATCTGATCATTTAGTTAGTGAAACTTTGACATCATTACCCGGTACTGCGGAAGCAAGCACTTCTACTGAAAAGGCTAAAAGAGTCCCTTTTGAAGATCTAAGCAATAAGCAGAAAAAAAGGCGTTCTGACTCTTTAATGGAAGATTATTCTGAACAAGAGTTACAATACTTTTTTACTTCCAAGTTAAAGGCCAATAAAAAGCATGCATTAGCAAAAATTGTGGACCATCTTATGAATAACTCAGAAAGTATTCAAGATGTGGCTGATCTTCTTTTCAAGAAGAAGAGTAGTGTCTCCATTGCAGAGGATAAAGCTTTAGCTTTGTGTACCTCACTCGCCCTCTCTAAATGGCAATACCTAGCGCTGAGATTATTTCTAAAAGAAGTAAACTGCGCTTACTTCCCATCTTACCAAAAACTTCTCAGCGCTAAAAAGAGGTGCTATCCCCCTGAAGAGGCTATGGAAATTAATGAAAATGGGGCCCGCATAAGGTAATTTAATTAAGAATATGACGTAATATTGTTTTAAAGTATTTGATCATAATAATAAGTCTTCTGTATTAAATTTCAGGTTACAAGCTCTTATAGACCACACAGCAGAGAGGATATTGATGGACTTAGATCCCATTACAAGATCCAGTTGCGATAGCCTCAAATTTATATGGAAGTGGGGACTAGATGGAGCGTCATCACAGAGCAATTACAAACAGAAGTCTTCGATTCTTGAACTTGACGACTCATCTGTTGTAATGACAAGCTTCGTTCCTCTGCGGCTGATAGACGAGAATAATTCTGTGATTTGGGAGAACCCCAATCCTAGTTCAACTCATTACTGTCGACCGCTGAAATTTACATTCACTGCCGAAACTACAGAGTTCATAAACGCCGAAAAAGTAGAAATGGAGCGAGAAATTGCAGAAATTTCACTTACGCATTGTGGAGAAGTACAGATTGCCCACGAATTGCACATGACCATGATAGATCGCAAAGTGGCCAACATTGTTGCAGATGTACCTTCATCAGCAACGTGCCCTATTTGCTTAGCTAAACCAAGTGAAATGAATAATCTTGGACTTTTAGCTACAAAACCACCTCGACAAGACATCTACCAGTATGGAATTTCGTCGCTCCACATGAAGATTCGCTGCTTGGAGTGTATACTACATATATCTTATAACATGGACTTCCAAAGATGGAGTGCTCGTGGAGAACACAAGGCTCTCAAACAAGCCAAAAAAACTCTCACTCAACAGGAATTTCGGGAACAGACTGGAATTCTTATAGATATTGTGAAACAGGTATGATAATATTTGTATTTATAAAATAGGTACTGGTCATTATGTGCAAAATTAATGTAGCAATTTGCTTAACTCTGATCATTTTTGTACACAGGGCTATGGAACTACAAACGACGGAAATACTGCTAGGCGCTTTTTCCTGGATTACGAAAGGTCGGCTAGAATAAAAGGAATTGACGAAAATTTAATTTTTCGTTTGGCTGTTATTCTACAAGTTATATCCTCGGGAAAGAAGATAAACATTGATAGCTTCAGAGACTATTGCAAAGAAACAGCAGACCTGTATGTGAAGTTCTACCCTTGGTACCACATGCCAGCCAGCCTTCATAAGTTACTCATTCATGGAGCAGATATATGCAGTTATTTTTCAGTACTGCCTATTGGTAAACAAATTTGAATTATTTTTATATATATTATCTATTTACCTGTACACCTGCTTAGTTTTAGTTGTTTTCACATTTTATAGGATTATCAACTTTGGGTTTCAGGTATCATGTCAGAAGAAGCATCAGAAGCCCGTAATAAGGATTTTCGAGACTTTAGGCAGAAAAACACAAGGAAAATCGGGCGGATCGAAACTAATAAAGACATCCTACATAGTCTTCTTATTAGTTCAGATCCGCATATTTCCCGCATCAGGCCCAAATATTCAAAGAGGACTCATCTGGAGCTATTCCCTGATGCCGCAAATTTGCTCCAGCTAGAAGACTCTGAGAGCGATTACATCGAAGAGGAAATTAGGGCGATGGAACCTGAGGATGTTTTGGATCCACTTAATTGAATAAAATAATATTTTGTTTAATTCGTTGTTGCCATTTGTATTGTCTTGTTGTTTACTGTAAATAATAATAATATATTTATTTACCAAAGTACAAATATAGTTTTGTAATTATGTTACGAGTTATGTACGTACGTTATTCTTTCTGGGTACGTTCTTCTTCTTCTTCTCGTGTCATAATTTTTAGGCCGCCCAAAGACTTCTGGATACGTTGTATTGTATGTATTATGATGTGAATAGATAAAATAAATTAAGCAGATAGGAGATAAGTAGGTAGTTAGGTACTGTACTAGTATGAGACGCTTCTTAATTTTTTTTTATATAATAAATTTTCATATCTGTGTACATATAACTACATCTCTACCGATCGTAAATAAACAGTTTAATATATGCTATCCCGAATATTTCATTTGAGCACTAACGTTTACCCAGAAATAGGTAACCAGTTAGCAGTAGCACCCGTATACCTGAGCATAACGGCTGCGAACCAATCATCGCCAAGTATCAACCCCTGATTCTGACCGTAGATGGGTCCTTCGCGTCGTTTGTTTATGACCTGGCTAATGACTATTACCCAGAAATAGATAACTAAACTTGTGAATAATTATTGATGTTCACTGTTTTCTTATAATTCGCATTTGCTTGGCACTCTAAGAATACTAATCATCCACAATTAAATATTATTTACTTTAAAATATAATTAGACTAATTTAAAAAACTTGGTGATATTATGAGACTTGCGAATGCCTTAAGAAACTATGACTCATTTGTTTGTAAATAGATGTGAATAATATATCATGCCAAACGCTAGCCTAGTCATTGATAAAAAAAGTATCGTAATATTTAACATCTCGTATATCAAACGCCCGGCAAGTAGATCTACGAGTTTTATATTTTTCCGTATTCAGAACATAGTGTTTTTTCATAACATACGAGTCATATACCAGCCGAATGTACCTAACCGAAAATAAAAACAAAATACTTGTAGTAAAAAAAAACCTCGAAAACCTACGAAAAATTAAACAGAACATAAATGGGTAATAAGGTTACCAGATCATTCAATGAAAAAAAAAGTAAAATGAGACGCTTACTATGAGTTATAGGCATGAGAAAATAGGAATTTTTAACGTATTTTATTTCACAAATCGGACAGTGGATACTCGTTTTTTTATTTTTTTTTATACATAACTGGCTTTTGCCCGCGGCTTCGCACGCTTGTGTTATGTTATTTTTACGTTATAGTCTAATAATAGATCATGCATTTCGTACCAAACAACAAAATCCACTAAATCTTTTCGAAGCTGAGCACAGTAACCTGTATTAAGCATAGGTATAGGTATAACGCAAGCATAGCCGTGAGTGGAAGCTATTTAAGCCATTACCTAAAATTTTCAATTTTCAAACAAAAAACTACAGTTTTAATAAGTACCTCTTCATATTACAACAAAAAGAAATCATCATCACTTCACTCAGGTCTTTAACTAACAGAAGCTTCAGTAAATTTTGTTTAGGTAGTAGTTACCTAAGCAGGCAGGTACAGTTAGAAAAATATGGAAGAATGACACACGATGATGCTGTTTTGCTCAGTTTTACATATTATCTGCGCGCTTTTTGTTCCATTTTTTACCAGCTTAAGTTTGACTCCATACGAATTGAGTACTTACCTACATTTAGCCAGTGTCAATAATAAGTTTATAAATTGCTGAACATATGCATTTACCTGTACGATGCGTACATAATTAATTTTCTTAATATTAATTAGGAATTACTAATACTAAACCACCACTCCTTAAAAAATCGAAAGTTATAATTATTATTATGTCCACTATTTTCCACGCTGTCTCATTCCCACTGCACTTTCAACATACCTACCTAGTGATGAAAGTGAGGAAGTAGATTAAATCGTCATTACATAATTATTACTTACACCCAAAGATAGTTAATTACCTATTATAACTATAACCTTCTTGAAGTAACCGAGAAATCAATCATTTTTTGCTCCCGTGGTTTATTTAAAAGCCCACAGATTTAAAATATTTTAACTATTAAAAACTTATTTCAACATTCAAGAAGAAGAAGAAGAACAAATCAAAAAAAGGTCAAACACGAACGTTACGCGCCATGTTGTTGTTAATTCGAGGATACAATTGCCATAATGAATACCTACATATTATTATATCTAAGTACCTACCCTTTTTAACATTTTTCCTAAAATATTTCGTATCATTGGCTAAATACAAATAATAGCACGCCCTCTGGTTATTAAAATAAGCCAAAATAAAAAAGGTTTTAATGCGTAGCAATGGTAAGGGTCTAAAACTTAAGTAGCTATAAATACTACAGGGGGTCTAGCAAAGATACCGACCACTAACGCTAACGCCAAACGCTGACTCCAAAACTGTATTGAAATGACATTAGCTGGGGAAAGTAAGCGATTTCCGAAATGTCATCTTAGTACATTTTGGAGTTAGCGTTAGTGGTTGGTATCTTTGCTAGACCCCCAGGTACCTTAAAACTTCCTTGGGGTCGATCAAGAATGTAGCAGTAGCGCAAAAATAATTTTATCTACCTAATTAGAATGGTAACGTGTAGTAAGTTTATGTAAATACTAGCTACTACCCGCGGCGTTGCCACGCGTGGACTACATTATATATGGCTATTACGCTAATTATTATCCTTGATATTCCTGGACCAATTTTGACGAAATCTCCACTCATGGCTACTTAAATATAGAATTTTCGATGATATTTCGATAAGTATCATCGAACTCATGATTAATTAAAACCTATATTAAATCAAAATCTAGGCTTTCAAAATATTTTTACAATAGGGCAAAGTCTAGCAAAGATACCAACCGCTAACGTTACTGCCAAATACTAACTCCAAAATGTACTGAAATGACGTTTCGGAAATCGCTAACTTTTCCGTAGCGAATGTCATTTCGATACATTTTTGGAGTTAGCGTGAGGCGTTAGCGTTAATGATTGTGATCTTTGCTAGACCCCCAGGGCATTTTACATAACATGTTTCGTACACAGATTAGAGAAAAAATCTACTTCGTATCATTCCAAAGAGTATTATTATACTTCTGTATCATTCAAAGAGTATATAATTTATACGTAACGTAAGAGTATCATTGGCCCACTGCATTAGCCTATGGTGGTAATAGTATGCATTGGCCCTCAGACCTGTGGGCCAAACATAAACGTCATGTAATGCCAAAAATAGGCGTAGCAAGGGTCAAGATTATACTCCCAAGGGTAAAGCTCTAACTATCACGGTTCATGAGATACAGCCTGGTGACAGACAGACAGACAGCCTGACAGACGTCGTCAGTCCGTTTTGGGTACGGAACCCTATTACTAAGGCTTCGCTGTCCGTCTGTCCGTCTGTCACCATCAGGCTGTATCTCATGAACCGTGATAGTTAGACAGCTGAAATCTTCACAGATGATATATTTTTGTTGCCGCTATTACAAAAAATACAGAATAAAATAAGTATTTAACCCCTTAAATACTTATTTTATTCTGTATTTTAGTATTTTTTCTCTCTCATACATCAAACGTTTTTTTGCTAGTTTTTATAGATAATGATACGGAACCCTTCGTGCGCGAGCCCAACTCGCACTTGGCCGGTTATTTCTCTAATCTGCGGGCACTAAGTATAATTAACATGTTTGTATCTTGAATGCAATCGATTCATACTACTTACATATTATTTGATGGTATATCTATTTTACTCCAAAAACCCCAAACAACCTGCAAGGGCTTAAATAGAAAAACTAATAATGGTTAATCAAATCTAATAAATTGTAAAATTTCATTCCACTGTTTAATGCATATTACTACCGAAATTAACTTTATTACTCTTTGTTCATGGCCTTACACACGTTTTTTTTCTTTAATTTGTGCCTCCAGATGGACTTTACGTGAAACATGTGAAATATTCAATAACAACACGACGAAAAATTACTATACTTAACACTGGCTAAATACACCATGTGTGGAGCCATAATACAACATAAAAAAAATTACTGTGACACAAACTAACCGTCAGTAGCCAAAAAAATTCACCATGAAGCGGCCATGTTGTATAAAATTCCGTCCGGTTTCGTAATGATATTTAATAATTTTAACCAAATTTTTTTAATGATATTTGTATTTTAATATATCCTATGTTGTGCGCTGGTTATTTCTAAGCATATTAGTGCAACCCGCATGAAAATCAGTTCAGTATCTAGGGATTTGTTCAATAACAAACAAACAAACAAACAAACAGCTACAAATTATTGTCCCTAGATGGCGTTAGATACGATAAATTAGAAAATGTATGGAGAGGGGTAAAAACCCTTGTAGTCCTGCATCGCGGTTACGATATTTTTTGAACAATAGAACCTATGGGATAAATTAGATTTGACATCATTATGTGTGTGTTCCGTAGCGCATCAGAATTACACATTTATTATATGTAGGGATAGGGAATACATTTGACCAGATCGGTAATAAAGAACATTGCTCCCGCCAAAACCCTATAAATCGAAAACTTGAATAAAAATGTTAATTAAGTAAGCTTCAATATTGGCTAAGTATGATAATCGCGTGAAGCCTTATGAATGATTATAAAAAGTCTAAGAACCTACCCTTTTAAACAGTTATCATAAAATACTTTCTATTATTGGCTAAATACAAATTTTGTCTAATGCCAAAATAAAAAAGGTATACCTCCATAATAAAAGGTTTTACAGTGCGTAGCAAAAGCAAGGGTCAATAAATTAAGAACCTATAGGCACAGATTACTGAATAATGTTACTACTATAGGTTAAGCTATAGGTACTATAAATACAATTTTAAATACTTATTTCGAATGGTAACGCGTAGTAGGGTTTTGAAAACTATCACATGCCACCAGATCGCCAATAAAGAATTTTGCCCTCGCCAGAACCCAATAAATCGAAAAAATGAATAATAGTTTTAGTTATTTTTCAATATTGGCTAAATATGATATCGCGTGAAGCCTTAAAACTTATAATAAAAAGTCTAAGAAGTTTTTAGTTTTCGAAATTCCTTGTTCTCTGTGTCGTGCTCATATTTAAGAAGGTTCTCATACCTATCCTCTTTTATAGTTTGGACCACAGATTAACGAAAAACCTTATCTGTATGCAATACATATGACTTCCTTGGGTATAGTTACTTACTAATGAACACATTGTTTTTCTCTAATCTGCATTGCATCGAGCTCAGACGAAGTTATCGCGCGATGTATTTCGCCGTAGCCCGAAAAGCACGGTACACTGACGGTAATGCAGGCGCGCCAATTGCTATTTACTGTTTTTATAGAGAATTTTTTTTTTACCTCATCTATGATTAGTAGCCAAAATAAAACTTACCTTTTGACACTGGCTAAATAGGCACTAAGTGTGGAGCCAAAACATAAGAAAAAAAACTTACCTTGAAGGCTTGAAGCGGCCATCTTGTTACAATCTCGTTTCGTTTTTCATAATGAATCTTAATCATTTTCACAAAAAAAATTAACGATTTTCAAAATTTAATATATCCTATGTTTTGCGCCGGGTTTTTCTAAGCTTATTAGTGAAAACCGCATGAAAATCCGTTCAGTATTTTCGGAGCTGTGCCATAACAAACAAACAAACAAACAAACAAACAAACAAACAGACAAAATGTCTAAAAAGTAGCTTAACGTGATCAGGGAAAAATTTCAAGCCAACCTGTGTAATTTTTTTTTCGATATATTGCATTTACAGATTTTTTTTTCTCTACAGTTTTATTATATGTATAGATATGTATAGATAATGCATACTTTCATTTGTGTAAGCCACGCAGCAGCCAATTTGACCTAAAGTAATAGGGGCAATTCTGTGCCTAAATCAAGAAAAAAAATGAAATGTGTTTTTCTCCATACAAAAAATAAAACAGTATTTTTTTACTCGCTAACTGTTGATCCTACGAAATTTCTTAACAGAATGAAAGATGTTTAAAATACAGTCAGCAATCCTATAAAAAAAAATCAGACTGAGTTTCCAACTTTTGATCCTATGTCCACCTTTTTCCAAAACGGGACCACTGTGCGACGCGGCGAGATTCTTGGCAAGCGCAACGCAGTAAGACGCAGCATAGGCCAGCCTCTCACTAGGTGGAGCGACGATCTGGTGAAAGCCGCGGGGAGCCAATGGATGCAGGAGGCGAGGAGCTGCTCAAAGTGGCGCTCCCTGGGGGAGCCCTATGTTCAGCAGTGGACGTCTTCAGGCTGTTAATGATGATATCATTTTGTGCTCTACAGTAAATATAAATTATCTATTTTGCATAAATTAGAAGGTAAAGAATTTAACGTTTTTGTAAAAAATAATTTTTTGTTTCTGTTTAAAACAGGATACTAAAATACTTTACATACCTTTTCTCCCCACTGGCTTGTTTCTCAGTGTCCCACCAGCGGGGAAAAAAGGAACGTCCCATTCCAATTACTGCCTAGACATTTATTGCTTGTATGAATATCCTCTACACACTGAGATCAACTGTTAAAAGGTGGGTGCACATGATTGTATAAAAAACAAGATGGCTGCAGTTTAAGAGTTGCCGATCCCTGCCAAAATGTTGCAACCCCTTTCATGCATGTATGTTTAGAGAATAACTCTATTAGAAGTTATAGAGGCTGTAAAGGATGCAGACAGACAGACAAACATGACAATGTTATAAGGGTACCTTCTGGTAACCCTAAAAATGAGTGGGAACAAAGTAAAATAATAAATATTGAGTTAGAGACACTAATATATTATGATGAAATTACTAATTAACAACATTCTTTTGATCATTATTCTCAATATCAACTATGTACCACAGGTACTTCATATAATATCAAATCCTAATAGATAAAATTTCATAGTAGATTAAGCTATATGGTTTTCATTATATGTACATCATTTCAGCCATAGAAGACATTTTCTTAGGTATATGCACTAAAGTTTCAAAGTAACTTGCTAATTCATCAATTGTCACATCACATGGTGGATTCAAAGCCTGTTGGGAGCAGGATCCTTGTTGGGATGTTGGGTTATATTTATGCTCTCTATTTTCTCCTAAGCATATCGCATCATTTTTCCACCATTTTGCTTTATCATTAGCAGATTTGTTTTTGATTTGTTTGTGAGAGTCATTGGATATTTTTAACTGATTACAATTTTTGACAAGTGTGCATAGATTTAAGGAATCTAGATTTATGATTGGGTGTGCTGAAGTGATTGTCTTCTGTTGACATTCATCTCTATCAGTATTGTGACCAACACAGGTTTTGAGGATTTGCAACACCGGCTCTTTGAGTATTTTGTTGTTTTTCCTCTTACATATACCATTATTAATATTTTTCTTATTGTGAATGCAAGAACATGAGCTGTGCTGAGTGGAAGTTCTTTTCAATAGTCCTCTTTTACTATGTGACACAAATGGGTTCTCATAGTTTCTACTTCTGTTTAATGTTATTGGTTCTATTTCCAGTCTCCCCATTTCCTCTTGCAACAATAAATCTTCTTTGGCCATTTTAAGCTATTCTGGAAATAAAATGATTGAGTGCATAGAATTACTACGATTGAGTGATTAAAAAATATAGCGCAATTTTGTAAGAAACATAAACCCTAAAAAAACAGTGTTTGCAAGGAATAAAATGTACCATAATATTATTAACCTTCGCATGGGCTAATTAGTTTCAAGTCTTAACTCTGTTTATGGGTAAGAGAGAAGAAGAACGGAAGAGACGGTGAAGGAAGGCTTCTATTATTTTTGTTTTTTTTATTGAAATTTAAATTTTTAAATAAATATAATTATAATATAACAACAAAAAATGTTGAATAAAAATGACATCCTTATTGCTTGGGCAACCCGCACTTGGCAGTTTTAGAAAACAAAAAGTATCCTAAATGTTATTCTGCATAATACCAAATTTATTTATGTTTCCAGCGTGATGCATGTTCAAAAAGACAGACACACAAAAAATTAAAAAAAATATTGCTTATATTTTTAAATGGACTAAAGAGCAAAATAGGCGATTGGGACCAACCACCAACCAAGGTCACATTTTCTCACCTTGGTTGGGTGTAAAATCCGACCATGTGGATGGTGGTTGGTAACCAAATGAAGACATCAACCACCATCCATACGGTCAGATTTTACACCAATCCAACCAAGGTGAAAAAATCTGACCTTGGTTGGTGGTTGGTTCCGATCGTCTATTTTGCTCATTAGAAGTGTCAAAACTTTGAAAAAATATTAAATGTACAGATTTATCCCAGTTACAGTTTTATTATTATTAGTATAGTATAAGGTCGTGTGGTCGAGCCTTTTTACATTGTAGGTATACCTACTATTACTTAGGTACCAGCATAATAAATGTAAATGATGCAGATCAGTTATTTAACCATCAAGGAAAAATAGAACCAGCTTGTAGCGGATCTAATTTTTCTTTTACCTACTACCTTACAACCTTTGGTTAGGTTTAGGTCTATGCTCTAAAGGTTTAGGTAACTGTAAGATGTTTACAATATTAGTTTTATTGAACTGTTGGTTTATTTACGAGCAAGCAATACGATTATAGGTATATTACGTCGTAAACCTTTATGATCTAAATACCTATAACTGACCTAGCATTACGTGTAATAGTGAATTTAGTCAAAGCAAAATGCGTGGTGATAAACCATTGATAAACATACAATGACATCAGCCATGAAATGGCAATAAATTTTACTTTCTAGACACTAGTTTCCACGATGTGTTTACATTTTGTAACAACTTTACGTACCATTCGATCAGCATTCATTAAAACTAGCGGGGGTTTTGTCTCGTAACAAACGATAAATTGTACAAATTACAAAACAATTTCACGACACGAATCTACAGCAAAAGAGCAATAGCAAACAAACAAAACAACCATAGAGAAAAATAATATATAAACAAATCCAAACCAAAGAGTAATAAATCAGTAGGTACTTATTCTAAGCAGGAGCCCTATTCTCAAGAATAAGATGTAATCATGCAATCTCATCTCGAAATTAGAGTTTTAGGTTGTTAGCTACTCAATGGAGAACACAAATGGGTCAAAATATCAGTATAAAATACATCTTAAATCGAAGCGTAGATCATGTACATTACAAACAGAATTCCCCCTATTACAAGTCTTTGACATTACATTAGTTTTTATTTCCCTTCAATACATGTGTACTGCGGTACTGTATGACCATGCAACAACCTTATTGCTTTTGTATTAAAAACAATGATTCAAATTTTTTTTTTCTGTTTCCTCTGCCGAGGAAAGGATGGCGCCGCACGTCTTGTGCATTTGCCAGCGTCATGTTCATGATTCTTCATTGTAATGTCTTGCGTTAACATGGTCTTGTGTGCGCTTTCAAACTCTTGTGGATTCATAGAATGAGGTATTGCGTTGCTTTTATTTTAGTAGGTGGTAATATAAAAAACAAAAGTGGGGAAACGTATACTTCGCAAATATTTATTGAACCGGGTTTTATGTATTTAAAAGGATCAGGGAGAAACTCAATGTATAAAAATTATAATTGTAGGAATAGCATATTATAAGTAAACGAATATTTACAAAATCGTTTGTAAAAAATAAGAAGGAATAATTATGTATGTACACTATTTACAATATAATATTATTACTGTAAATAAAATCAGATAATACATTATAAATATTAGGATTATTAGTATGAAGGATAGAATTTATGTTGTTAGGAAGAGGCACACGGAGGGATATTAGACTTGCTTTATAGCTGAGCATAATCTATTTTTTTTATAACATGGACAGATACACTAGCAGACAACCCGCCTGATGGTAAGCAGTTACCGTCACCTATAGACACCTGCAACACCAGGAGCGTTGCCTGTTTTTGAATATCACGGCTAATTTTCGTTAGAAAATTAAAAATATCTTATTAACTTCTTTGAGCACTTCTTAAATTTTCTTTGGAATATAAATAATGTGTGTACATTAAACACCGTTTCTATGAATTTTAACGTGTTTTATTCAAACAGTAGATTTATTGTCTTGAAATGACAAGTTTACTGTTTTTTTAGGCTGTCGTACTGTTTTTTAAGCTGTTGGCAACACTGGTAAGGACAAGTGCTGGGAGGGGGGGAAGTGGGCCGAGTGGGACCCCCCGCTCTTGCCCCCATTCCCTCACCATCCTGCACTTACAGTGGTATTCATAAACAAAGGTTGAAAAACCCCCCAAAATCTATCATATAACTATGTATATATATTTATAGTTAAGCGTTTCAATTTTGTAAGGCAAACCTATTTTTTGTGTTTCTCTGGAACATCCCTAGATTTAATCCAATTTCAGTTAAAACTGGACCCCCATATCTCTTGCCATTTTGGAGATCCGTTGAGCTGTTCCATCTCGGAGACGACTTTTGGTAATGTCAGATTTTTCCCGGGGTCACGTAACGCATCCCTATATATCTCTATACTCACTATCACAGAGTACATTGGTAAAAACCTCACTATTGAGTTTTGAGATTTCTCAGAGCTGTGGCCTTACCGCGTAAGCCCGGTGGCAATCGTAATCGTGTGCTCTCTTGCTCGCACTCAAGGGCTTGTACATTGGCGTAAGCAGGATGGCAGGCGATGTTCATTACCAGAATGCTTACACGGTAGGGCTGCTGAGCTGAGATCAATTCTGTCAACATCAACACAACAAACAAACAACAAACATCTATCTTTACTTTTCTGACGATTCCACAAAATGATTAAGTTAACACGCAAAAAGTTTTTATAAGTACCTACAGGAGGATTGCAAAATCACTTTCTTAAAATATGACGTCACAGTAGGACCACTAAGACATGTACATCCTCGTGGTCCTACTAGTAGGACAAAATAGTAGGTCCACGAGGAAACACCGCTCGCATGCTTGCCTTGCGTTGATAACGCGCGGGTTCCGAGTGAACCGCGCGCGCCTAGCGTTTGTGGACTATGAGAAAGCCTTTGATTCAATCGAGACTTGGGCGGTGCTGCAGTCCTTACAGCGATGCCAAATTGACTATAGGTACCTATATCGAAGTGTTGAAGTGTGTATTTGTAGTAAGGCCACTATGTCAGTCCGACTACAGGACCAGAGTACGGAACGGATCCCATTGCAGAGGCGTGAGACAGGGAGACGTTATTTTTCCGAAACTGTTCACAAACGCATTGGAGGATGTTTTCAAGCTCTTGGAGTGAAAAAGATTGCCAAAGAAGATTGGAAAAGATTGAAGACGCTCCCTGGGGGAGATCTATGTTCAGCAGTGAACGTCTTCAGGCTGTTAATGATGATGATGATGAATATTAAAGTGAAATCCATTTGTAGTGGTTTATAAGTAACGTAGGCACAATTTATCACAGATCAAGTAGATATTATACATTTTTCAAGTAGCGGATAAGTGTCTATTGCTTGACGTGATCACAGTTGTCTGTCACCAATCACAAAAAATTTCACATCTTTTATTTATCCTTCAAAAAATTATGAATTTTATTTGCATAATTTAAAGAAAAAAACATATTTTAGTGTTAAAATGATTGTTTTCAGCTTAATTAGGTCAAATAGCCTATTAGGTCTTAGTAGCTTCATAAAATTAGGTGACAGGCTAGAAGTGTGTTATTTAAAGGCCAGACCAGACAGAACAAAGTCGCTTGCCTGCCTTAAGTAATGGTATCGCAATCAGGGGGTTTAGCAAAGATCACAATCGCTAACGCTAACGCCTCACGCTAACTCCAAAATTTACTAGGATGACATTTCGGAAATCGCTAACTTTTCCGCAGCGAATGTCATTTCAATACATTTGTGGAGTTAGCGTTTGGCGTTAGCGTTAGTGGTTGGTATCTCTGCTAGACCCCCAGGGCCTGAAGTCTGCTATTTCAATTGTGTCATAATGGTCCATGACTCGTGTCATAATGACAGATTTTGACACTAATGGTACCTAGTCTAAAAACTATAAGTAGACTACCAATAGTGTCAAAATCTGTCGTCATTTTGACACTAATGTAGTCTACAAACCATAAGTAGACTACCATTAGAGTCAATATCTGTCATTATATGGTACCATTCATGAACCATTATGATAATTGAAATAGCAGACTTCGGGCGCAGGGTGTTGTGTTTGAAATCACAGGCTAGTTCGTGAATAAGAAAAACCCAACGATTGCAATGGACTGTATTGATATTACAACTATTATTAAAATTCATTTAACATTCCTATGTGATATTTACTGTATCTTACAATTTCATCACGTTTCATGCCCGTGTTATTAGCAATTCTAAGATAAACAATAAGTTTGGTTAAGTGAGCTAGAAAAACGTGCCTGTATTGTTTTGGTAATTTAGGTGCTTACTTATAACTATGTGAATAATCTATTTCACGACGACAGAGGGGAAAACTTCATAATATTATGTACTGAGTGAGACCATAACTACCATTTCTCATGTAGTTGGAAGATTTTGTTTGTAAGATACAACAAGTCTTTTTTTAGAGAAAAACAAAATAAATAGTAAATATTACAATTTTTTGATAAAAGTACCGTAAGCCCTACTATGTCATCTGAAACGCATTATGTTTCATATTTACCAGATATTTAATTATGTTTCCAGGAAAAACCTTCTCACTACATAAGAAACCCCCCCTTCCCTCAACGTCCCTTTATTGATTTTTCTCGAATATTTTTTATCTCATCGGCAGGTTGCGTACTTAAATATAAATAAAAGGTTTAGGTATAATCGATAACTATTTCGTGATCAAATTGGTCACATACCGTCTACTACTACTTAACACTTATACAATGGAATTCATGTTTCTCGCAACATTAATATTTATAAAGCTCTGACATAAATATATTATGACAATATGGAGTAGTAATGTATTTTTTGGTGCTAGTCTTATGAGTACATTCATTTGGTGGCGGGTATAGTTTTCTCTATGAAGAGTCTCATATCTTTAAGTTCGGCCTCCGATGAGCTGTGAGTGAGGCCACGGTACGTGTTGAACTCGATATTCTTCATGAAGGTCTTGAGGAAGGAAGCCGTCATTTGACCCCACTTGTATGGCACCACAGGGTCGCAGTCGCCATGTGCTTGGAATATCTGCAATAGATTATTAGAATGATAATTTTTACGTTTTTCCCACAGAATATAATCCAGTTTGTCCAAATGTCCATAGACTAAATAATAGTACGGCAGAACCCATCGCAATCGTCGTCGTCGTCGTGGTTGTGCTATACCTATAGGCTATCTCTTCTGAGGTCGACATATTTATTACGGTACACTAGATAACATACCACGGCTTCGCACGGATGCACCATAACCTGTCCAAGTAAAGAGAGACGCGTTTATTTATTGAGTATAACTATGATGTATGTTTATTTGAAGCCGCTATTCGAAGCTATTATCTATATTATACTTATAATAAATCCGTAACTTTCCCAGTAGGAGACACTTCCAATATTCAATTGTTCGTAGACATGCTCCTTACATACCTTTACCTACTAAACGCGGAAATAAAAGCGTATGCGCGATGAAGAATAAAAATAAAAATATAAAAAGTTAAGATGTTGGACTTTTTGCACTTTATATTTATTTATTTATGACTTAGTGTTTAATCGTTTTTGCATTCAACATTTTACGTGACACGGGGATGTGTGCTTAAGTTCACACATAAGAATGAAGAAAACCACATTCTTAAATTATTATGCAAGTACCTATTTTGCCCGTCACGGAAACTCTAATCTAGCGAAAACATTGATTTGTATCTCTCTTGTCTGTATCTTGCTTGGCGGAGCATCACGCCGAAACTACTGAATGAATTCCAATAAAACTTGGTGTGATTTCAATTCATACTCCAAGGTAGGCTATAGGATACTTTTTATCCCGAAATTCAGCATGATTCCAAATTAAATTTTTCAAGTAAAGCCTACCACCGCCATCTAACAACGAGTAGCTATACAGTAACTGACGTTACGAGTGCTGCCAGTTTTATGAAAAATAAGTCGAGGTGGGTAAAAAAGATACAGTTCAATGGTTTATTCCAGTTTTGTGACCTATTCCATTCTTTGATATTCTGGGGGTCTAGCAAAGATACACACGCTCGTTTTTCCGCACACGCTACGGAAATAGCCGTAGCGTGACCAAAATGGTAGCAAAATGGCATAGGTCACGCCAGACGCCTAATCCGCAGGGCCTAAGGAAAACGCTCGATTGTCTATGGAATTGAGCGTGAGTTCTAAATAAAAAAGTAAAAACTGAACACCAACAACAGTGGCGGCAATAATTTGAAAATAATGTGATTTGAAATAACTTAGTTCCAAAAGTTGAATGGTTAAATAAAAACTGCTTTTTTATTATTTTCATAATAATGTTCTTAATTCTGATTACAAGCAAAGTTGTATAATGGATATAAGAAGTTTTATATGATATTATGGATATCACACATGGAGCTATTAAAAAATTTCATCTATGATACCGATATATTTTTACGAAAGTAAAGCCAACTTGGTAGAATAACTTTTATTTTATTGTATTTTAGATGGATAGACTATGTGCAAGTCTGTCCCACAACAATCTGATGAGAAGAGGATTCTCATTTTTACCACTGATAGATTGGCAACAGGCCCACAACTAGGGCATAATAACTTAAATAGAAATAAATGTAGTGATCATGTCGTGAGCGTTACTAGTTAGTGTCCAGTGTATTCATTTGGCCCAATACTTCGCCAACACGCAATAAATGTCGCTTGATAATCTTGCGTTATGCATAAATAAAATAATTCGTACAATAGCCCGCGTTATTCCGTTGTATGGGATGAGGCATCTGTACTGTAGGTCACAGAATTCCCCCTATTCTTTGCTGTAGGTATTATATTAAATAGGGTATGTCAGTCATATAAGAGCTAAACATCAAGGCTCCTAAACTAACAGAAAACGGTCGCCGTAGCCGAAATCGGCCTGGATGATTATTATTATTATTATTGTTATTATTATATTATCTGGGGCAATAGCCAGATTTTACCTTATCTCAACAACTTTAACACAAAATTGATGTAGATATGCTTCACGAAATCACGAAATCCAACAATAAATTATCGATCGACAGGTTCGAATAGCGAGCGTTAACATGACATGCATGAGTTCGGGCGGACGCGCAGGGAGCGTGAACGACTACGACAAAATAAGCGATAGCGTTTGTCAAAAGCTAAACTTAGGCCTCAACACATCACGCTACCGCCGTGGGCGTTATCCACGATGATGTTTGCGACCAAGTTAGCGTGACCCGATGTCGCTTATCCGCAGGGACTGTCATCTCCATACATTTTGGCGTTAGCGTTAAGCATTAACGCCAATGGAAAGGGATCTTTGCTAGACCCCGGGGTCTAGCAAAGACACGCCAGACGTCTAATCCGCAGCGCCGTACGGAAAACGCTCGATTGTCTATGGACTGAGCGTGAGCTCTAAGTAAAAAAGTAAAAACTGAACAACAATGGCGGCGATAATTTGAAAATAGGGAGAATTCTGTGTGATTTGATATAATATAGCCCCAAAAGTTGAATGGTATAATAAAAAACTGTTTTCTTATTATTTTCATAATATTGTCCTAAATGCTGATTGCAAGCAAAGTTGTAAAATGGAAATACGAAGTTTTATATGATATTACGGATATCACACATGGATCGATTAAAAAATTTCATCCATGATATACCTATTTATTTTTACGAGAGTAAAGCAAACTTGGTAGAATAACTTTTATTTTATTGTATTTTAGATGGATAGACCACGTGCACACGTGTCCCACAACAATCTGATGAGAAGGGGATTCTCATTTTTACCACTGATAGAGTGGCAACAGGCCCACAACCAAGGCATAATATCATTAATAACTTAAATAGAAAATAGCCCGAACGTAAAATAAATGTAGTGATCATGTCGTGGGCGTTACTAGTTAGTATCCAGTGTATTCATTTGGCCCAATACTTCGCCAACACGCAATAAATGTCGCTTGATAATCTTGCGTTATGCAGAAATAAAATAATTCGTAAAATAGCCCGCGTTATTCCGTTGTATGGGATGAGGCATCTGTACTGTAGGTATTATATTATCTGGGGCAATAGCCAGATTTTACCTTATCTCAACAAATTTAACACAAAATTGATGGATTTGCTTCACGAAATCACGAAATCCAACAACAAGTTATCGTTCGACAGGTTCAAGTAGCGAACGTTAACATGACATGCATGAGTTCGGGCGGACGCGCAGGGAACGTGAACGACTACGACAAAATTAGCGATAGCGTTTGTCAAAACTTATGCCTCAACACATCACGCTACCGCCGTGGGCGTTATCCACGATGATGTTTGCGACCGAGTTAGCGTGACCCGATGTCGCTTATCCGCAGGGACTGTCATCTCCATACATTTTGGCGTTAGCGTTAAGCATTAACGCCAATGGAAAGGGATCTTTGCTAGACCCCCTGATCTGAAGCATCCATTCTTTTATTTCCTAAAAATCATATTTCCGGATTGATTTTGATTTATTAGCGGCCAGTGAAGCATGAAATATACTTAAGTACCTAATAAAAATTACAAAATTATAAAAATAAATAATAATAAATAAATATTTTAGGCACCAAATCAAAAAGTAGGTGTCGGCGATAGTATTTAAAACTAAAAAGTGGTACTTTTGCAGGTTGCAAATAAATTATAATCCCGCTCTTTTGCACTGTAGGCATAGATTTATATATCAGGATTTGCCCGAAGGAACATTTTATTTTGTCAAAATGACGTGGGAAAAGTCAGCGCCATCTATTAGCTTTCGCGTGAACTACGACAAGTTGAGAAAATTAAGTGCCTATCGCTGCCATTATGTCCGTCAATGTTTATGTTTACAATGATTATTCCAAATATAAATTCGATTATTTTGTTACAAAACAGTGTAATATTGAAAATATTGAATTACTTGAGGTAAGAAACTTGGTCTTTCTTTTTACTGCACTTTTGAGTATAGATTGTGCAACCCTTCACAATACAACTTGGCATATTTTGTTTGTGACATTCGACCGATGCCTTCTAACTTCCATCACAGACTGAGCGCTAGTGGATGCCAACCTGTGAAATTGGCTCCCACTTTGAAGCGACCTATAACCAATCATTAGGCCTGTCCTTAATATATATGTCTATGACTGTAGGGGATGAATTAGATAATTACTGGCTGAGTTTAGGTCTGAGGCGCAAATTCCGCTACTCAACGCTAGATGGCCTCAATAATTAATTGCATTCTCCGAGTTTTATTATACATAAAACTTTATTCATTCATTGGGGATTCATTGGCTTCGCACGCGTTTTTTTTTGCTCAGTGATTGGAATATATACAAGGTGACCTTGCATTGGTATGTTATCCGGAAATGGGGGGGGCTGGGACCATACCCTACAAGTTGTGAGAGCCTTATTTGAAACTGAGTGTTTCCAAACCTCCATGGCAAAAAATAAATCCACTCGCAATATTGCACGTGCGATCGCTCACGAGAGTTAACAAGATACAATATATTCATTTCTAAATACAGGTCGTTAAACTCATTTATGTGGACTCGGTCAGACGAAGTTCAACCACCCAGCTGCGCTAAGGCTTTTGGAACGTAAATTTTACAAGACATTTCTTCAATGAAAAATTATTAATTTAGTAAATTCGTAGAAGAAACATTATCTACCTTGGGCTGTAGATTTACCCCCTTTGGGGATAACATACTAATTCAAGGTCACCTTGTATACATTTTATTTGCGAGGCGCAACTCACGTTAAATGAAAAGGGTAAAATAAGCCCTAATTGAATAGGAAAAAATTTTGAGTAAAGGATAGCAAAGTCGCACGGTGTTTGGAAGTGCTCATCCCGTCGAGGGGTAGAAAGAAGGGATAGGGAAAAACTTCCCCTAAAAGGATGAATAGATGGGACGGAAACAGAAGGGAGGCAGCCTTTGCTATATGTTTTTGCCTTTCGTTTCCCTGTTCATCCATTCATCCTTTTTCTCTATGTTTCTTCATTACGCTTCCGTTCCCATGAACAGGGTTAGGATGTAGGTAACTACAACCAATTAACCCGTGCGAAGCCGGGGCGGGTCAGCTAGTAAAATATAACATTTATATCATGGTTCATATTCATGCACGTTTTTTAAAATATAAGTCTAACGTTATTCAGTAAAATATTTTCATCACTTTTTTAACACAAATTCACTGTTTAGAACTGTGTTTTGTGTTTGAGTTTGTTTGTGTTTAATAGCACCTGCCTCTATTCACCGTCATCTATTCATCCTTTTCCCTATCCCTTATCTCTTCCTTTGGCTGTTCAAAGGAAGAAAGAACCCGAACCCTGTGGTGAAGGTGTAAAACTAACTGACCCGTGCGAAGCCGGGACGGGTCAACTATTGTTTATTCCCCTATTATTAGCTATTATTGGATTGAATGCCTCAACACTTTCAAGGCTTAATGCAAATTGGAATGTTTAAATGTTAATCTGAATACCAAAGTATATTTCATTAACCTCACTATGGTAAGTCAGTTAGGCACACTTGAGTGGGACCCACAACACAATACAATGGCATTCTGTAATAGATAGGAAGATATAATGAAATGAGTTTCTAAAATAAGTTTGCAAGCCTTACATAATTTTATTTTTTACTAGCTTTTGCCCGCGGCTTCGCACGCATATGTTATGTTATTTTTACGTTATAGTCTAATAATAGGTCGTGCATTTCGTACCAAACAACAAAATCCAATAAATATTTTCGCAGCTGAGCACAGTAACCTGTATTAGCATAGGTATAGGTATAAAGCAAGCATAGAAGTGAGTGGAAGCTATTTAAGCCATTACCTAAAATTAAATGTTTTAATATAGATTTATAACAGTAAAAGAAGTTTCAAACATAAAACTACAATTTTGTAAGTACCTCTTCATATTACAACAAAAAGAAAGCACTTCACTCAGGTGTTAAACAGAAGTTTCAGTTAATTTTGTTTAGGTAGTAGTTACCTAAGCAGGCAGGTACAGTTTAGAAAAATATGGAAGAATCACACACAATGATGCTTTTTTGCTCAGTTTTACATATTTTCCGCGCGCTTTTTGTTCCATTTACCACATTTTTTTTTACCTTCTTAAGTTTGGTTCCATACGAATTGAGTACCTACACTTAGCCAGTGTCAATAATAAGTTTATAAATTGCTGGAGATATGCATTTACCCGTACGATGCGTAGATAATTAATTTTCTTAATGCTAATTAGGAATTACATTAAACCACCACTCCTTAAAGAATCGACAGTTATAATTATTGTTATGTCCACTATTTTCCACGCTGTCTCATTCCCACTGCACTTTCAACATACCAACATAGTGATGAAAGTGAGAAAGTAGGTTAAATAGTCATTACATAATTATTACTTACACCCAAAGATAGCCTACCTTACCTACTATAACTATAACCATCTTGAAGTAACCGAGTAATCAATCATTTTTTCCTCCCGTGGTTTATTTAAAAGCCCACAGATCTAAAATATTTTAACTATTAAAAACGTATATCAATATGCAAGAAGAAGAAGAAGAACAAATCAAAAACAGTCAAAAACTAACGTTACGCGCCATGTTGTTTGAGGATACCATTTTATTGCCATAATGAATACCTACATATTATTATATCTAAGCAATAAAAAATATTTCGTATCATTGGCTAAATACAAATAATAGCACGAACTCCGGCTTACTTTAATGCTAAAATAAAAAAGGTTTTAAAATGCGTAGCAATGGTAAGGGTCTATAACTTAAGTAGCTATAAGTACTATAGGGGGTCAAGCAAAGATACCAACCACTAACGCTAACGCCAAACGCTAACTCCAAATCTGTATTGAAATGACATTAGCTGTGGAAAATTCGCTGTGGAAAAGTAAGCGATTTCCGAAATGTCATATTAGTACATTTTGGAGTTAGCGTTTGGCGTTAGCGTTAGTGGTTGGTATCTTTGCTAGACCAGCACCCCAGGTACCTTAAAACTTCCTTGAGGTCGATCAAAAATGTAGCAGTAGCGCAAAAATAATTTTATCTACCTAATTAGAATGGTAACGTGTGGTAAGTTTATGTAAATAATACATTTGACCTGGAGGTCAAGCAAAGATACCAACCGCTAACGCTAACGCCAAACGCTAACTCCATAATATACTGAAATGACATTTCGGAAATCGCTAACTTTTCCGCAACGAATGTCATTTCAATACATTTTTGGAGTTAGCGTTTGGCGATAGCGTTAGCGTTTGTGATCTTTGCTAGACCCCCAGATCACCAATAAAGAACATTGCTCCCGCCAAAACCCTATAAATCGAAAACTTGAATAAAAATGTTAATTAAGTAATTTTCAATATTGGCTAAGTATGATAATCGCGTGAAGCCTTATGAATAATTATAAAAAGTCTAAGAACCTACCCTTTTAAACATTTTTCATAAAATACTTCCTATCATTGGTTAAATACAAATTTTGGTCTAATGCCAATGTAAAAAAAGGTTTTACAATGCGTAGCAAAAGCAAGGGTCAATAGGCACAGATTACTGAATATGTTACTATTATAGGTACTATAAATACAATTTTAAATACTTATTTCGAATGGTAACGGGTAGTAAATTTTTGAAGACTAATACATAATACCAGATCCCCAATAAAGAATTTTGCCCTCACCAGAACCCAATAAATCGAAAACATGAATAATAATTTAGTCATGTTTCAATATTGGCTAAATATGATATCGCGTGAAGCCTTAAAACTTATAATAAAAAGTCTAAGAAGTTTTTAGTTTTCGAAATTCCTTGTTCTCTGTGTCGTGCTCATATTCAAGAAGGTTCTCACACCTATCCTCTTCTTTAGTTTGGACCACAGATTAACGAAAAAACTTATCTATATGTAAATACATATGACTTCCTTGGGTATAGGTACTTACATGATGAACACATTGTTTTTCTCTAATCTGCATTGCATCGAGCGCAGATGAAGGTATTTCGCCGTAGCCCAAAAAGTGTGATACACTGTCGGTAATGCAGGCGCACCAATTGTTATTTACTGTAGTATAAACATGCATTAAATTACTTCCTTATTGCTTAGTGCAGTGGGGATTGTTCAGAATGAAATACAAAAAAATAGGGGTTCCGTACTCAAAAGGGTAAAAATCCTTATTACTAAACCTCCGCTGTCCATCTGTCTGTCTGTCCACCAGGATGTACTCATGAATCGTGATAGTTAGACAGTTGATTTTTTCACAGATGATATAGTTCTGTTGCCACTATAACAACCGTGATCCGTATTCAAAGGGACAGATAAACAGACAAATAAAAAAAATTGGTTTTGCTTCCTATTGATAAGGAATTATAAATTAAAACTATTAAATTTTATTTTTGCAATCGCAAATAATACTCTCACAGTTTGTAAAACATATTTATTCGCCGACGTGCAATATAACTGCTTCCTCCATTTTATTTAGCCCACGTCGGTCACGCAGCAGGCAAACAAATTGACTGTGTGTCCGGGTTGGGGCGCTAAAATAACATCGAGGATAGTCAACAGAGATATTTTTGCGCGCCAACTCAACAGCGAAGGTTCGGGCGTAAAGGAACTCGCGCCATAATAGTAACAGAGTTCTTTTCTTTAATCTGTGCATCCGGATAAACCCGAGATAAAATTACCGTCATTAGCGGTGTAGCAGAGTAACATTTTTTTCTCTCATCTATGATTAGTAGCCAAAATAAAACTTACCTTTTGACACTGGCTAAATACCTACACTATATGTAAAGCAAAATTTAAGAAAAAAAAATTTACCTTGAAGCCTTGAAGCGGCCATCTTGTTAAAATCCCGTTTCGTTTCATAATGAAATCTTAATCATTTTCACGAAAAAAAATTTACTATATTTGAAATTTAATATATCCTATGTTTTGCGCCGGGTTTTTCTAAGCTTATTAGTGAAAACCGCATGAAAATCCGTTCAGTATTTTCGGACTTGTGCCGTAACAAACAAACAAACAAACAGACAAAATGTCTAAAAAGTAGCTTAACGTGATCAGCAAAAAATTTCAAGCCAACCTGTGTCATTTTTTTTTCGATATCTTGCATTTACAGATTTTTTTATCTCTACAGTTTTATTATATGTATAGATAGATGATAATGAATGAGATGACCAGTTAGTCGATCAGCTAATGTAAAGCGACACCAACCGCCCAGGGGGTCTAGCAAAGATACCAACCACTAACGCTAACGCTTCACGCTAACTCCAAAAATGTATTGAAATGATATTTGCTGCGGAAAATTTAGCTATTTAGCTAAATTTTCCGCAGCAAATAGATATGGTTTAAAACCTACCTACTCATTCTCATTTAAACAAAATGCGATGAAAATTAAGGACGTTTACTACGCGCATGAATAGGTATTTAGCCGCACTACTACACGCGCACGGCATTACGCACACAGCGACGGGATAACGGCGGGTGAGGTGGTACTAAACCAAAATAATTTGGTCCTTTTATTTTTTTAATTTTATTTTTACCCGATATGTGTATTTCCTTTATATTGTTTTTTTGGAATATGTTATCGTAGGATTGTAGGTATATTGTATGTATCTAATTATAGGTGGATAAAAATGAAAACCGTTGTCGATGCGGGGCACCGATGGATGCAGCAGCCGCTCAAAGTGGAGCTCTCTGGGGGAGGTCTATGTTCAGCAGTGGACGTCTTCAGGCTGTTGATGATGATGAAGAATTAAAAAGATCATCATCATCATTATCAACAGCCCGTAAACGTGCACTGTTGAACATAGGCCTCCCCCAGAGAGCACCACATTGAGCCGCTGCTCGTCTCCCGCATCCATCGGCTTCCCGCGGTTTTCACCAGGTTGTCGGCCTACCTAGTAGGGGGTCTGCCTACGCTGCGCGCTCCGGTTCGTAGACGCCACTCGAGAACCTTTCTTCCCCATCGGTTGTCAGTTCTGCGAGCGATGTGGCCTGCCCATTGCCATTTCAATTTGCTAATCCTAAGAGCTATATCGGTCACTTTAGTCTTTCTGCGGATTTCCTCGTTACTGATCATACCTCGCAGGGAAATACCGAGCATAGCTCTCTCCATAGCTCGTTGCGCGACTTTGAGCTTACTAATGAGGCCAACAGTGAGACCATATTCAGTTCCATATGTTGTCATCACTGGCAACACACACTGATTGAAATTCTTCTTAAAAAATATATTTTTATTTCCAAATTTTTAGAATAATTTTCACGACAATGTTATGTTATGAATGTCCTCATGAAAGACTGAGGACTTCATCTAGAAATCAAAGAGAGGTAGAGCTAGGTGAACCGAGCTTGGGCCCTTTTTGTTAGTGATGAAGAGATCTTTCTACCGAAGTAATTGGACTGACCTCATGGTAGACTTTGAATATTTCATTTTTTTTTATCAATGGTAGGCTATAGGGAAAATAGATGTACCGAGTTTTGATTGGGTAAGGGGTTATTCATGAAAATGGTAAAAATGGTAAAAACTTTGTAATAGGACCTATGTTTTTTTCAGCATTTCTTGAAGAATCCTGGTTAGTGCTACAACTTGCCTGAAGGTTGTATACCAATCAGACCTATGGTCTACGAGTTCCTTCGAAAATGAGGGTTTTTGTATGGGCACCAGGTAGTTTTTTTACATTATAATTTTGAATGTTTATTACTACAATGTTCCGAAAACATTACACTGATCCGTATTATAATTTCTGAAATCTATGAGGGTACTTTTTTTTGGAGTCATTATGATGAGTCACTTTGTATTGGTAATTATGTGACCTATTTCTATACTTTTGTAGTACATTGTCAGGTTGTCAGGCAGTTCCTTCTTAGATATATACATCTTCATTTTGTTTTTGATAATAAGTCATATTTTTTGTATTAGTGATGTATAAGATTTTTGATGTCCCTAAGATCGTCTCAGTTAGTTCTACAAGTTACCTAAACATAGTATAGTAAGCGGACTTATAGTTTACGAGTTCCCACAGAAGTCATGTTTTTGTAAAGGTACCTGATGATGAATACGGTGGTGACCATGAACATGATAATGACGACAATAATTGAGAAGATGATGATGATGACCACAATGATGACGACAATAGTAGTCGATGATGATGATGATGATGATGATGATTTATTAATAAAAAGAGAAATACTTTTCAAAACCAAACTGCCTAAATTCTTCATGACAAGTAGGTAGGTATCTAAGATTATGTAGGTACCTACCTGCAGGTCAGACCAATCCCAGTAAAAAAGATCAAGAAACAAGAAAATCTGATTACCACTAATGAATCGAGCCCAAAGATGGCATGTCTAGCTCTACACGTCTAGGAGTTCCAGGTGAAGTCTTCGAAGTCTATCAGGTCAGCCAGTCCAATTTCCGCGCCCCGGTATCAACCGGAAATATCGTATCACAACTAATGAAACGAGCTCAAAGTCGGCACCTGAAGTTCTACCCGTCATCACCACCATCCACCATCACCACCACCCATCATCAGCATTTGAAATCTAACATCAAATTGGTCATTACGATTTACGTCTATTCCGAGAAAGAATAGAATTACTCAAATCGGTAGAAATAGGTACTTCGTTGTCGACGATCTTATTTGGAAATTATTTTCAATGCCTAATATTCGTGTTTGTACAGCGATATTTTTCACCAGGAGCTGCTGATGTCAAACGGCACAGTGTCTGCTCTCGATGGCGCCCAAGCGCAGACTGAGAATTCGTTTCAAGTGTTCGTTGATTTATATCAAAAACGAGACACAAAGAGCAAAGCAAAACCAACCTTATCTTCATACAGTTAAGATATTGAAGTTTGGCAAAATATAAGGAAATCGTATGGAATAGTGAAATAAACTGTTCTTTTTTTCTTGAGTGTCTATCACATTTTTTTAAATAGTTGCCATTTTATTATTATAGTCGAGTATATCTGCTAATTTAGGGTATTTTTTTAATCAATAAAATATTACAGTTGTTTAGATAAATGACAGAGAACTAGACCCTTTTTCGTCATTTTCATAGGAGGACGCTGCGGAAAATGAATTTTATGAATTATTGGTTAAAGCCAATAAAAAACTTTCATCATATAATTAACGGCATTGGATTACCCTATCTATAGATAATAATAACATTTCACTTATTATCACAGATAAATGGAAACATGGCTTTAAAATGTGACATATTTGCCCATTCTCGTAATCGCACCCTTAATGTATGAAAAAATATTTTGATTAAGAGATTGTATCTTGAACCCATTTAATAGTACATTATGATACGAGTGTGGGAAGTTGATCATTGCACTCGAGGCGGTAATAGAGCGCGAGCCACAGACGAGCGCGATATGGGAGCCGAAAGTGCAATGATCAACCAACACGCGTGTCATACGACGCTTTTCATCACAATTGCGAGGAAAAAACAGAGTTGTATTAGATAGATAGATAGATAGATAAACTCTTTATTGAAAACACCATTTTACAGAAAATACAGTAATAAATCTTATAACCAAGTGTCACAATGGGCGGTCTTATCGCTTAAAGCGATCTCTTCCAGACAACCCAAATTGTATTATTTATTTATATTGTATTATTAAGTAACTTTTGTGAGCAAATTGGGACATCGATGGAACGAAACGAAACCAAAATCGAAACGAAATTAATTAATTTGAAATATACATAAAATATACCGATGGATGCAGGAGGCGAGTAGCCGCTCAAAGTGGCGCTCTGTGTGGGAGACTATATTCAGCAGTAGCCGTGAATAGTGAGTGTTAATGATGATAAAAAATTTATGACTAACAAATAAACATAATTTACAAACTTAAGTGAATCGAGTTATCATCATGTCACATTTGAGTGTGACGTAAAGTTAAGAGCACGCGTTGGAAATTTCTTGGATTTTCATCCTAAAAACGGTTAGGATAGGAGCCACTTTACGAGCAACTGTGATGAAAAAATAATTCCAATCTAGGTAAGTAAACACAACTAGCCCGAGCAAGGGGCAAATGCACGGGCAGGGGGTAAAGTAACCAAACGTGACAATGTCATACGAAATTACAAAGAATAGAACAGTGTCAGTCGAAATAATACCTGATTGGATGATTTTGTTGTTATGACTTATGACGTCTATGCCTTCATATTCATAGATAGCAAATGAACTATTTATTTGCATACATATTTATGAACATCCTGCCTGACCTTACATACTTCCTAATGTAAAATTGAAAACTTCTGATTCTATGTTGATGTTGAAAACTATGACTATATTAGATGCCTACAACACTATGCTTACTTTGACGGAGTACATAAAATATAAAATGAAATAACGAACAACAGCTGATTTTGGCAACTTTTTTTTTATCACATATAGACTTCATCACAGTCTCACTGATTATGAGTGACGACGCGGTCGACGATCTAGTAGGGCAAGCTTGCCTAGAAAACTAGACGCGATCTATGTGACGCTCAATAGTATATGTACTTGTATGTTCATAATAATCACTATCTATTACTAGTGTGATATTACTAGTAGCTGGAACTCCAAAATCGCTTCCAGTGCCTAGCCGAACTTGATACAGTGGACGAGTTGAACAACGGGTTGGTGGAAAATGTCCAAGCTGTTGGCGCCAAGTTCTTCAAGACCCAACGCCGAAAGAAGGCTCAGAAGCTCTCAGAAAAAACTCGTGAACTAATTAGTACATCACGTATTGCGCGGAACCAAGGCTCTAAGTGTTCGCAAATGATTCGTCTATTGGGCAAAGCCAAATGACAAAACTGAAAACCGAGAATGGTAGTATCATTTCATCCAAGCCTGACATTCTGAGAGAGATTGAGAACTTCTATGGACAGTTGTAGACCTCGACACGTGAGTTCGCTACTAACACAGCTCGGGACACCAGAGCCAAGTTAGTCCGACACTATACCGAAGATATCCTGGACGTCAGCCTGTACAACCTTATTGAAGAACTATAGGCCCATCACACTCTTGAGTCATGTGTATAAGCTGTTTTCGAGTTATTATGAATCGTGTGCAGGTTTGATGAATTCCAGCCTCCCAAACAAGCTGGTTTCTAGAAAGGCTTTAGCACCATAGACCACATCATACGCTACACCAGATTATACAGAAGACCAAAGACTATAATCAACCGTTATGCCTGGCGTTTGTGGACAATGAGAAAGCCTTTAATTTAATTGAGACTTGGGTGGTGCTGCAGTCCTTACAGCAATGCCAAATTGACTATAGGTATATCAAAGTGTTGAAGTGTTTGTACAGTAAGGGCTCTATGTCAGTTCGACTACAGAACCAGAGTATTGCAGAGAGGTGTGAGCCAGGGAGATGTTATTTCTCCGAAACTGTTCACAAACACATTGGAAGATGTCTTCAAGCTATTGGAGTGAAAAGTGTCTGGCATCAACATAAATGGCGAGTATATCACTAACCTTCGTTTTGGCGATGATATAGTAGTAGCAGAGTCGCTCAAGGACCTTAGCACCATGCTCAACAACCTCAGTAGTCTTCCAACTGGTTGGTCTTAACATGAACATGGACAAGGCGAAAATCATGTCTAATGCCCATGTTCCACCTATACTGGTAATTGTTGGGAACATTACTCTCAAAGTTGTAGGACATACCCCCATATTCTAAGTCGTTACCATGAGATTACTCCACTTGACTTAACCTTGACTTGAATTAACCTTATTTTTGTGTTTTGGTATTTTTAATTGACTATATATAATCAACTTGACATTTCTGAGTCAATTTTTCTCAAACGAGGGAAGCAAAGCAACTGTCATCTCAAGATACGTCGCGATGTACCTTGAGTTTCCCTCAAAGTTAAGTGAAGAGTTTTTGGTGAAATGTTTTAGAATATGGGGGTGTTGTTCTTACATATTATGACTATGTGGTGTGGTCTCACAACTTAAACCTTAATAGGGCAAACGAAAAATCTTCATGTGATCTTAAGGTAGACCAGCCAGCTTCTAATCCAAATAATTATCACAATATTGTTACACTACTTCTTTAATTCTATCTTGTTGTGTTATTTGATTTGAAATGAAAAATACTCACAGGTAATTCCAGGGGAGCTTTGACTGCACCAGGGAACTCAGAATGTCGTGGCAGCCAGCAGGACAGGGACATCACTCCAGCTAATGGTTCTGAGTAAGTCAAAGCTGAATGCAATGCCAGGGCACCGCCTTGTGAGAATCCACCCAATAATACTCTGTTAGCAGGAATTCCAGCCTGCAAAACAGATTATTTAAAAAAAAATTGTTCACACTAATGTAGGTATAAGATGTAGTTTGGGTACTCACTTTAACCTCATCAGATATGATTCCATGTATGAGGCTAGTAGCTCTTAGTATTCCATCATCATCCTCTGGGGCAGTTGCATCCAAAGTTTTGAGGTCAAACCATGACGGCATGCGAAACCCAGCATTCAGCGTCACTGGCATTGTAGATGCAGTGGGGCATATCACCTTCACATGAGGACCTCTGATCGCCGCAATTGTACTCGCCCAACCATGGCTAAAAATAATGAGTTTTTCTCTCTTATTATATTCTAACACATTTCAACTACTGGGTCACTCAAGCCATGTGTACAAACTAGCAAAACTAAACTTACCCCGTGTCACCAAGACCGTGGAGAAATATCAGCTGAAATAACAAAACCCATATTGTATTATTCCAAGAATAAATGATGTAGGTAATAGTATTGCAATTTTTGTATTGATTGTTACTATACAGACGGCGTCGGCAACAGAAAAAAAATTGAAACCACCACTTACAGATGCTGTTTGACGTGCTGTGGCAGCAATAATCACTGGATTTGGCTCCATCCCTTTGTGGATGAGTAATTAAATGAATAGTAAATAAAACTACGTTAAATTATATTTTATATCACTACCTAATCCACACTTCCACAGAGAACTTTGCTCACAGAGTACATTGGTAAAGACGGAAAACTTTGCTACTTAATCTGGATTTTATTTTATGCTTGTCGTACGTTTTTTTTCTTATATTTATTTTGGCTCCACACATAGTGTATTTAGCCAGTGTCAAGTATTATAACTTTTAATCATGTTAGTAGAATATTTCACGTAGAGTCAAATCATAGTCCAGTCTAATTCATGCTCCAGTAAAGTGGTGGCAAATTTATTAGAAGCTTCTATGGAATTTTGGAAGCAACACGGAATATCACGTTTCACCCAGTTTCACCATATTATATCACTTGCTCACACTCATGCTCGTAATTCAGCACTTAATGCGTAAACGCCATCAATTTTAAGCATTAACACTGGAAAAAGCACAAGTTTTGAGAAATAATACAATGGAACGACGTGAACTTTTCCGCGTTTCCGCCAAAACTCCTGTCGTGTTGTACGTTTATTTGTCGTCAGTGTGACCATCTTCAAATTACAGATCCTGCCTAGGGATGCAAACGATACAAAGATTTTTTCAAACATCTATATATTGTTAAAAAATCGATGTTGACACCAAAAACATCTATATAACATATCGTTCTTTATAAGCGATGTTTTATGAATTATGTTTTATCATAGCATCATCTTCTGTCCTGACCGTGATCTACATCTACACACATAAACAGATAGTTCTCTCAGTTACAAGCGTCAATTTTGCTATTAAACGTCTCGTTCACCCTGCAATACAGACACCTGCACCGACAGCCATATTGTATTGTTTATTGTTTGACGTTTACCATATCATAGTAGGCTTAAACGAATTAAGTGAAGTGAAAATATAGCTTACTGTGACACAGTATTGCGAACGTCAGTTTGTACGTATTATTTAAACAGTATCATAGTCAATAGTAGTAGTTCATCTTAAATACAAAATGAAACAAGAATATCTAGTGTACTAGATATTCTTGTTTTATTTTGTATTTTAGTTAACACTTGTTTTCTGCGTTAACTAAAATACACGATTAAAAAAAACGAGCCAAAATGGTGTGAAACTTCTAAATATAACATTTATATTTATGATTTTCATACTTTGTTTATTTTGGTTCAAAATACTAAACATCGATAAAACATCGATAAACATAAACTTCGATGTTTTTAAAATCGATGTTTGACTTTTGAAAATATCGATGTTTTTTATGAGCGATGTTGCATCTCTAATCCTGCCCCACTTTGCTTATAAACCTGCCAAATTTTGCTCATAAAAATCCTGCCAAATCCTGCGAAACTCTGACTCTGTAGTAAAAATGCCAAAAATATTGCCAACTTAAAATTAAAGTTTAGTAATAAACAAAGATACGTAAAACAAACATAAATATGCTGTATTGTTTATTTAATTTAAGTTAAACAGCACAGTGATACGACTTTCAACTTAATGAAAATAAAAATTACAATTAGATTACTAAACTTAACGAAGACTGCCCACTGGATCCACTCATAGATTCTGTATGTAAAACTAGTAGTGGCATGCCAGTCGAATTGCATTATTATCACCATGGTAATCTAATGAGAAACAAAACAAAAGAGGACTTATTGAAATATCAACCAAGAACTTGCGTTTATGAATGTATTAAGTTTTATGATTATCAACGGCAAAGTTTTAAAGTTGTTAAAAAGGCATTAAATGGAAAAAAAACTAGTTCCGCCCTTGCTATAGTCTGACCATCTTATCTGTGAACTGGCAGAAAATGGAACTACATCCGCCATATTGAAATTTCGGGCTGCCATATACCGAATTTATTTCTCGTAGTAGCACTGCCAAATTAAATATGGTACATTCAATACACAATCTGTAAACTTATACATGTACATCAAAAATCTCGAACCTATGTCACCGTCGTAATGTAAAAACCGTTTGTTTATAAAAAACGAAATTAAAACCGGTTATTTTATAAACTGTCGATATATTGCAAACTGACAATCTGTCGTACAATAAAGCCATGCGTCCACTGCATCGTAATCGGCGCGTACAGAGCGTACGGAGCGTCGGTATTTATAAAATGAAGACGCAGTAATGCCGATCCAGTGCACGCACTGTAGGAGTAGGGTGAATACCTACCATAATACTGTAAATGAAGTATTACTTACTGAAATGCATATCATATTTATTATGTTAAATTATACCGACATAATATAATTATTGACGCACCATTTCGTATTTTCTTTACATGTAACGTTTTATCACACACTGCACTGACACCAGTCATCTTCTCTATGACCATAGTACTACAGAGGAAAGAATCAATCCTACATAGAGGTTGTATTCTCACACTCCTCCTCGATTGATATGTGAAAATAACTTGTAACATATAAATCGTAAAATAAATTAAATATCAACACACACTCCTCCTAGATAAAAACTCACGTGACTATGTCTGCTTACAGTAGTACTTTGCATTGTTCTCGTAGCATTGTATGTCTTGCAGCCGCTAATGATTTCGTTAACATATCGGCTAAGTTGTTCTCAGTCTGAATGTACGAAATTGTCATCTTCTTGGTAAATATTAAATCTTTAATATGATGATATCGAATATCAATGTGTTTCGATCGTTTGCTATTCTCATAGTCTTTAGAGATAAAAATAGCTCCTTTGTTGTCAACATATAGCATTGGCGTAAGATTTATTCCAAAATCTTTTAAAATTCCATTTAAATTAATAGCTTCGCATGATGCGAGTGATGCTGCTATGTATTCAGCTTCTGCTGTTGATAATGCGACACTATTTTGTTTCCTTGAGAACCATGTTACGACATTCTCGTTGTATTTCACTATACATCCACTTATGCTCTTACGATCTCTTTTGTCATTTGCCCAATCTGCATCTGAGTATACTTTTAGGCTTGTTTGTTCGCTCTTTTTATATTGTAGTGCATAATCTTTTGTTGCACTTAAGTAGCGTAATATGCGCTTTCCATGTTTCCAACATTCTTCGTTTGGTTTATCCAAAAACTGGCTTAGGTAAGATACAGCATAACATATGTCTGGTCTTGACACTGTACTCACAAACATTAAACTTCCGATTAATTCTCTGTACGGAACTTCTATCTTTTTATCTGTTATTTCGATATTTAATCCTTTCTCCATTGGTGTATTCTTTTCTTTGCACTCAGTCATATTAAATTTTTCTAGCATTTTCTCTATTTGCTTTGACTGTTTTATCATCAAAATTCCATCTTTCCTTTCTATTTCCATTCCAAGAAATTTCTTTATTTCTCCTAAATTCTTGGTATCAAATTCATTTTGCAAAAGCTTCATAATTCTGTTAGTTTCTCCAGAATTTCCCATTATTAAAATATCATCTACAAAAATAAGCATCCAAAGTTTTTTATTAAAATATAAACAAAAATCATTCTTGGATCTTTGTAGTCCACATTTTAATAAAAATTCATTTAGTCGTTCATTCCAGCATCTAGGACTTTGTTTTAATCCATATAAACTTCTATTCAGCTTTAGTACTTTCTTTCTATCTGCATTAACTCCTTGTGGTACTTTGATATAAACTTCCTCTTTTAAGTAACCATTTAAAAATGCTGTTGGTACATCCATTTGATAAATTTTATAGTTTTGTTGTACCGCTTGTGCTAAAAATGTTCTTACTGTGCTCATTCTTGCTACAGGTGAATAGTTTGTGTTAAAATAATCTTCTTCTTGTACTTGAAATCCTCTAGCAACTAATCTTGCTTTCTTTAAACCATTTTCTTTAGTTTTAAATATCCACTTTGTGTCAATAGCTTTCTTTCCTTTAGGTAAATCTATAGCTTCTACCCATGTCTTTAATTTTTCTAGTGAATTAATTTCTTTCTTTATAGCTTCTGACCATTCTTTATCATTCGCAGCTTCTTTGTATGAATTTGGCTCTTTGTTTTCCGTTGTAATTAAACAATATGCAGAATATAGCTGATAGTCATTTAAATGTTTAGGTTGATTTACATTTCGACCTGATCTTGTAGTTATTTGATTAATATTATCATCATCATGTTCTATTATAGTTATTTGGTTAATATTATCATCATCGTGTTCCATTATTTCATCACTATCATCATTATCAGTCATGTAGTTGGATTCATTTAGATCAACTTCCTCAGTGTGTTCATTTATTATTGAACTCCTTCTTATTTGACTACTTTCTTGTCTTTGTGATCTGTTAGTCTTTTGTTCTTCTTCTTCATCATTTAATATTATAACATTTTCGGTAGAATTATTGTTTACCTCCTCCTTCTTTTCTATTTGGTAAACTATTTTTGATTCATCAAATATAACATCGGTTGAGTTTATAATTTTATTAGTTTCGTGATCCCATAATTTATATCCGGAACCAGTATAACCGATCATGATCATTGGTTTCGCTCTTGGTTGTAGCTTGCTTGGTTTTGGCATTGTTACCGTCCATGCTTTGGAACCAAATATGCGCAATTTCGATAAGTCTTTATAACCATACCATATAGAAGCTGGTGTTTGACCCCTTAATGCCTTTGTAGGACTGCGATTAAGCTCGTAAGCTGATGCGCAAATTGCTTCGCTCCACAGTTCTTTAGGTAGCTTTGTTTCTACAAATTTTACTCTTACTTTATCAAGCAATGTTCTATACATCCTTTCAGATGTGCCATTCTGTTGTGGCGTATACGGACTTGTATATTCTAATATTATACCTTTTCGTTGACATGTTTCTTTAAATCTTTTTGATGTAAATTCTCCACCGTTGTCCAATCTTAATCGTTTCGTTTTAAGTCCGAACTGTGCTTTAATAAGCTGTATATGATTCAAAATATTATGTTCAGCTTCATTTTTATTTTTTAATAAATATATTGTTACAAAATGTGAAAAATCATCTATTAAAACTTGAAAGTAACATTCGCCGTTTATTGCCGTTGGATGGATAGGTCCACATAAATCTGAATGCAGTAAATCTCCTATCTCTTTACTTTCTCTTTTGTTAGGTATGAAGGGTCTCCGTGTACTTTTTCCTTCTATACAACTTTCACATTTTTTTTCAGAAATTGGTAATCCGAGTATTCTTAGTCCTTTTCTGTTTAAGTGACCAAGTCGTTTATGCCATACGTCATCGTCTTTTTCTTTTATTATGTTGGCATATTCGTCTTTTGGTGGTGTAATGTCTATTTCCAAAGTATATAAATTTTGATGTTTTGTGCCATGAAAATTTGTTTTTCCTCTTCTTATATTTACTTCATTATTATTAAATAGCACTGTATAGCCTTTTTTAGTTATTTTCTCGACTGATAGTAGATTATGCGTTAAGTTTTCGACAATAATTGCTTCAAAATTTATTTCAATATTGTTGCAATAACCATTTATTGTTCCTTTTTTATTTGCTATTAGTCCTTTACCGTCTGCAATTGTTACCATTATTGGTTCGTTTAAATCTTGGATATTGGTCATTAGTTTAGATAGTTTTTCAGTAACCATGTGATTGGTAGCTCCACTATCCAAAATAAATTTATTTTCGTTTTCTATTGATGCCGTAAAAGCTATAAATCCGTTAGGATTTTCTTTATATCCTCGAGAGTATCCTCTACTTCGATATCCTCGTCCTCGCGTAGGTCGTCGGGATCTCGTATAATTATTATTATTATTTTCTCGTGCATCGTGGTTATTACACTTTATTTTTGAATAATTATTACTATTGTTATAGTTTGCTCTCGAACCTGACGCTTTAAAAATATTTTGTTGCGGGTCGGTAGGATTTTTGTTTTTTAATTTAATTTCTTCATCAAGTAATCTTGACTTTACGAATTCAACAGTTATTTCTGTATTTATTGTTTCAATAGCTGTAATAACATTTTCATAGTCTTCATTTATTGTCAGTAGTAAATGACAGATTTTGTCAGAATCATCTAATTTTTTGTCAATATTTTCCAATTCGTGAACTATTTTGTCAAATTTTTGAAAATGTTCATCTAAAGTTTCATTTCTTTGTAGTTTTAAACTTAACAGCTTTCTTTTTAGTGTTAGTTTTGTGAAAACACTTTTGCGTTGAAATACTGAGTCAAGCTTTGTAAACATTTGTTTTGCATTTTGGCAATCTTGTATAATTGATAAATGTTTGTCGGTTATGCATTGTATTATAACTGCTTTTGCTTTTGAATCGTCTAATTTTAATTTTTGATCCTTTTGGATGTCGTCGTTTTCATAATCTATTATGTGCAGAACCTGTTTTTCTTCTAGTAATGATTTTACTCTGAACTTCCAGTTCGAATAGTTTTCGCCTTTTAATATCGGCAGAATATTCATATTAGTATACATTTTCACTTTTATAATATGGCAGGATTTTTCCTAGTCCATAAAACTTATTTAATTGCCCGTAACCTTATGTAGGAGTAGGGTGAATACCTACCATAATACTGTAAATGAAGTATTACTTACTGAAATGCATATCATATTTATTATGTTAAATTATACCGACATAATATAATTATTGACGCACCATTTCGTATTTTCTTTACATGTAACGTTTTGTCACACACTGCACTGACACCAGTCATCTTCTCTATGACCATAGTACTACAGAGGAAAGAATCAATCCTACATAGAGGTTGTATTCTCACACGCACTCCCATACAAATCAATACAAAGCAACAAATCCGTACGCTCTGTACGCGCCGATTCCGATGCAGTTGACGCACGGCCTAACACGGATGATATTTCGATTATTTATAAACAGTCTGTGCCTAGTGGTGTGTTTATAAAAAGACGGGTTTTGGTAGCGTTTAATTGTGAACAAACCCGTTTTGATGCAGCAATCTTTGCTGTAATTCATTGTTTTTTTAGTCTCAGATTCGGTTTTTTTTTTTATGAGAATGAATGACGTGACGAGCTGGTCGTTCACCTGATGTTAAGCAATACGGCCGCCCATAACAGTTGCAGTGTTACTCGGAACTTTAAAATAATAAAGTTTCGCGTGACACTGCACTGCGCACGTCATCCTGAGACATCACACAGTCTAGTAATCAGATTACTACACTGTGTAATCAGGTCATAAAGTCTCATTTGCCCAGTAATTTCACTAGCTACAATGCCCTTCAAACCGGAACACAGTAGTGCTTGCACACTACTGCTTGGCGGCAGAATAACTGGTTGGTATACGATTCATCAATGCTCATGCGGGATCAGAAAATGGATTTGTATCCAATGCATTATTGATTTTCAGATCACAATCGCAATCTGCCGATTACCACGATGACATGAACGGTACAAACTTTTTGAAGTGGATGACCGTTGTTGGTTGTTCCAAATTTACCAGAAAAATGTTTGGTGGTTATGGACAATGCACCATACCACTGCACACAAATAAACAAAGCTCCCACGATGTCGAACCTCAAATCAGAACTTTTGAAGGAACGAAATATGTTCTTTGAAAAAAGCTGGACTAAGCCTGTCTTATATGACTTGGTAAAAAAAAACAAGGAGCCACTGATCTACGCTATAGACGAGTTGCTGAGGCAACACGATCATGAAGTGGTACGATTGCCCCCGTAACACTGTGATCTAAACCCTAATGAAAAATATGGAGTTTAGCTAAAAGACGCGTTGCAGAGAAAAATGTTGCCCAAGATCCGAAACAAACAATTTCATTGACCTAAGCTGCTTTCGCCAGCATCACAGCTGATGACTGGCGCATTCAATGCTAACATGTAGGAAAAATTGAAGACGACTATTTCAAAAACGACGGTCTCATTGATGTGGAAATGGAAAGATTCATCATTTCTACAGAAAGTGACAGTGATACTGAATCAGATCACGACAGTGAAATGATTTATACAAACGACAGTGACTGCGGCATGTCAGGCATAAAATCTATCAACGAAGACCATAATTACAGTAAGAAGTTATTTAAAAAATAAATAAATATAAAATAAATTTAAATTATTTTGTTTTATTTAAGTAAGAAACAAAAGCAGGTACTGACTTTCACGTTTAACAATATTCATTTTATTAGTTTAATTACGCATCCGTAATCTTTACAATGGTAATGAGTAAATTATTTTTCTGAATACGGCAACATTAGTATACTCGATTGAAGCGCCTCGCCTATCGGACTTCAGTGGTGGCGCGGACTCCATGTCGTCTGTCGGGAGTGGATAGGTTATTGACCTGTTGTACGAGGCGTACTTCGTTATGATGACGCATTTTGCTGACATGAATATGAACTCTAATGCCATAGCTTTTAGGATTAATCTTATCTACACTAAAATATAACAGTCAGACTGTTATATTTTTTGGTCATGTGGAGCTGGCAAATATGAACTCTCGTGCGATAATTATAAGGTCGAATTTTATCTACATTAAAATATAACGATTTTAAAATATATTTTACGTTTGAGTGAAGTTTGACTAATATAATCTTTCATGCGATAACATGCGACTAATATTTTTATCTATACTAAAATATAACGATCGTAAATTATAATGTAACGAGTAGGCGTGAGGCGTATTTATCGTCACAAGTAAAAGTCACTGATAAAAGAAAGTCACAGTCAGTCACAGCGACAAATATACCTCCGGAAGCAGCGACACTGTGACTTGCGCGCGAATCTATGAGAGCGTGCTAAAGTAATAGGTGCATCCTTTTCTCACGAAGGCGTCTGTAGCGTGCCAGAGAGGGACAAACCTAGTATTTTTTCACAGGAGCTGTGACAGCGACATGTTTTGCCAGCCGTCAATTCAAAAGTAATAGGTGCATCCTTTTCTCACGAAGGCGTCTGTAGCGTGTCAGAGAGGGACAAACCTAGTATTTTTTTCACAGGAGCTGTGACAGCGACATGTTTTGCCAGGCGTCAATTCAAAAGTAATAGGTGCATCCTTTTCTCACGAAGGCGTCTGTAGCGTGCCAGAGAGGGACAAACCTAGTATTTTTTTCACAGGAGCTGTGACAGCGACATGTTTTGCCAGCCGTCAATTCAAAAGTAATAGGTGCATCCTTTTTCCACATAGGCGTCAGAGAAAGACACACCTATTATATATCTACATCCTGTAACCGTGACTTGTGCCGCGAGTAAAAAATACTCGCTAGTATTTATTCACAGGTATTTGTCACAGGTATGGCTGAGTCACAGTCACAGAGTCACCTAGTATCTCGATTTACCTAGTACGACCCACCTCTAGTAACGAGTGAAGTGCGTTCATTGTGAGATATGCGAGAATGTTTTGACTTTCGATTTTCGTTTGTCTGTTGTTGTTGTTTTTACACAACAGTCAAACGAAAAATCTGTTTTATGTTTTAATTCCGAAAGAAATTGAGTTACTTCGTTCGTTGTTTATTACTTTGTCGTTAAGTTAATAGTGAATTGGAGTGATGGTAAATAAGTTATTAGTGTAATTTAAATAGGCTGTATATATTTTTGTGGGTTAAATACGTAATTAGTTTTGTGTAAATACAGCCATTTGGAACTATTTCACTGCAGAAAGTGTAAACGATAAAAAAGCTGTATGCAATTATTGCAAGAACACCACAAAAGTACCATTACAAATTTAAAATTGCACATTTATTAAAGCAACAACACATAGAATTGTATAAAGAGTTTTAGAAGTCTGAATGGGAACAATTAATAATAAGAGTTTTGTGAAAACATAATATTACAATCAAATGATCAAACTATATAAAATATTACATTATCACCCAACTTAAATAATCATTACAAAAAAATACAATAAGACGACGACACGGTCGACAACTATACTGAAAGGACGTACCTACCTACAAAAATTTATAATATAATTTATATTGTAGCATTTTAAATTACTTATACTAAATTATTTAAATATAACAGTATCACACATCTTTAAAGTTCCTTGGCTGTGGCTGTGGCAATTATATACTCTTTGGCTGTGGCTAAAAAATCCTAACCTAATCTGTGTAAGAAATGAAAATAATAAATAGACAATAGACAGTTCAATTTTAGTGAAAATTAATGTGATTCTTCTAATAAAATGAATGATTTAACTGAACCACCGATGTGTAAAAAACGCCGAATAAGTTATGAATCGACTGCAAGTAAGTTTTGTTCTATAAATATTAAACAAGACATAACATAACCTAACCATTACGCTCGCTCAGCCTTGCGAATGTAGGGCGAATTCTGAGCACAGACAGAATATACTATTCTCCCGAGATTCTGAACGTTATCATTAGTAATAGTTATTATATGGCCCCACATCACGCTACGTCCGCTTCATAAATCACTAATTCGAAATATCAACTTTGCAAAATTGTTGGTTACAAACTGGATGCCCGCATACCTGCATACATCTACCTGTACCATCGTACCATACACAATTACACAATTATCTCATCACAGAATTATTTTTCGATTTGTTTTTTTAAGTACACTTATTTCTATGTGGGTATGTTTTGTGTCACCGTCATTTTGTAAAAACCGATTGTTTATAAAAAAAATAGGTGTGACGACAAGCGAAGCGAGAAGGAGAGTTAGGTTAACAGTTTTTTATAAACAATCGGTTCTTACAAAAAGATGGTGACATATTATGCATCTGGCAACTATACAATATACCTAACAATACAATATGTGTACCTATATTACAGTCATTACGGTGTTCTTTTATGCTACCTACCTACCATATTATTTAGAAGAAGTCAATCCTATGATGCCACCATGAATCACATCACACTAATATTATAAAGGCGTAAGTTTGTGTCTGTGTGTATGTTTTTTACTCCTTCACACTCAAACGGCTAGACCAATTGGGATGAAATTTGGAATAGGGATAGCTTATGTACTGGATTAAAATAGGATACTTTTTATCCCGAAAAATTAACCTGTTCTCGTAGGAAAGAATAAAAACTCACTTTTGTAAATACTTGCAATCATGAATAAGACTCCTTAAATTCCTTGAATCGAATCTGCTACTGTCAGATAACCAATATGGCTTTCGTGCTGGCAGATCCACGGAAGATGCCATCACAAAGTTGATTATATAGCCAAAAATCTGGATGCTGGATATAGATGTGCGGGTGTCTTCCTCGATCTTGCCAGGGTGTTTGATACTGTTTCTCAACCCATTCTACTGAACAAATTGGAGCAGCTGGGAGTCAGAGGTTTAGCATTGACATGGTTTAAATCATATTTGACAGATTGAAAACAACAAATAAAACTAGGTGGCAAATATAGTGACTATGTAGGGGTGCAGTTTCGAGTGCCAGAAAAACATGGTAGCGTCCTTGGACCCACCCTGTCTTTGGTTTACATTAATGATCTCTGCTCTCTCAAATTAGAAAATGCCAGAATTTTTGCTTATGCTGATGATACAGCGATAATATTTCATGAAAAGTCCTGGATCAAGACCAAAGAGACAATATACAGAGGGCTAAAGCAAGTATCTAACTGGCTACAGAACAACCTGCTTACTCACTTGCTTAGTATGACAACGCTGGTTAGGCCCATGGATATTAAACTGCACTCATACTCATACACACATATGGATGATTGCTCATGTCCAAATTAGAAATTGTAAATGTAATAAAGTATTTGGGAATACTAATAGATGACAAATTAAATTGGGAAATTAAAATTAAATACCTAGGTGGAAGAATTCGAAAACTCATGAGCTTCGGCCCCATAAATCCCCCCCATCCCTTAAAGCTTTAGGTGTCCCTTAACCGCTGGTGAAAACGAAATTACTGTCAGGTGTCACTTATACAGGATTACAGGAAAAATTGTGCTAGATCCGTTAAGGGCGTGGAGTACCCATCATTTCTGACTTATTTCACTATGAAACACCCTAGCCTAAACTTAACCCTTTTCGAGATATTTGACTTTTGATATTTTTATTGAAAATTGCCAATTTTTAGGCTACAAAATTTAATTTTGTTTATTTTGTGTGTCTTATTATTATTATTATTGCATTTTTACGTGTGTAATAAGATGCTTTAGGACGTCAATCATTAAAATAGTACATAAATTAACTGAATAGACCGTAGTAGACAAGTGAAAGTTAAGAATTAAAAATAAATATTAGAAACTGTATTTTTCTCTAAGGGATATCTAAAAAAAATATTATGGCAGTTGTTCGGCAGATGTGTTTTAAAATATCTACGTTTCATTAGCTATCTAACGAGGTATAATAATCTAGGATTTTATTCAAATGCATTGAAAATAATTTAGTTTCATAGGCGACAGTGGAGAAGAAAATGTATACTTAGCCCTATAAAGCAAAATAAAACAATAGGTAAGCATGCAATGTCATTTTTTAAAGGTTTTCACAAAACTTTTTCTTATTCTACAGTTCATGTTCAACATGGCCGCCTCTATTTCTGATACATTGTCGCATTCTTCTACGGAGACCAGTCTTCACTACTCCAGTGGTCAACGTGGTCCTCATTTTATTTGCTGCATTCACAATCCTTTCTCTTAAGTCTTCCACAGACGAAACTGGATTTGGCTCGCTGTACACTAAGACTTTTCATGAGCCCCCACACATGAAAATCCATGGGGGTTAGGTCCGGACTCCTTGCTGGCCATGGCAACGGCCCACCTCGTCCTATCCATTTGTTTTGGTAATTTGTGTCCAGCCAGTCTCTGACACTTCTTCTGAAATGGGCAGGGCAGCCATCGTGTTGGAACCACATGTCCCTGATCAGGTTGAGTGGCAGATCATCCAGCATATCACTCAAATCTGCTCTCAGGAAATTTTCGTAGCTTTCCCCATTTAGATTATCCGGGAGAAACTAAGGTCCAATCAAATGATTGGATATAATGCCCATCCACACATTCACGCTGAATCTTCGTTGGGACCCTTTCACTCTTTTCTTATTGGGATTCCTTAGTTCTTTTGGGGCCCAGTAATGGGCGTTGTGATAGTTGGTTATGCCATCTTTATCAAATTTGGACTCATCCGTCCACAAGATATTTCTTGGGAAATCTGGGTCTTCTACGTCAGCATTTAGCATAAATCTGCAAAAGTCCAGTTGTACGAATCTTAAGATGATATAGTGATAAATAAAATGATTTGATATTAAATTGATGTAGTTTATTTGTTGCACTTAATTTTAAATGATAAAATGATTCTAATGATTATGAGCCGCGCGACGCGATTGTGCCAACGCTTGATGCGAACTGTCGTTTACTTAGAATATTGAAACTAAAGCGCTGACGCAGGAGAATGTGCGGTTGCACCGTACATGCTCCCGGCCGCGAGATGAGCGTGAGATGAAATGAGGTGATACAAGGTGATAAACAATAATTATTTTGATAACAAGATGATACCGACATTGATCGTATTGGTGAAACTTAATGACTAATCGCGAGGGAATACGACACCGCGCGTTATAGGCGACGACGCCTTATCATGCCGACCACTCACAACACTGATTTGGGACATTTCTAATTCACCTTTATTGGCCTTAAAAGTGGGCCTTGACACTTCACTGTACACAACACTAGCACTGGGTGCACCGAGGGAACGCGGATGGGTTGCCACCCGCGGCCGCGCGGCCACCGGGCGAGCGGGCAGATCCAGGCCCGCGGCACGGACGCGGCTGCAGCGCCGACACGCCCATGCTGCTCCAATGCAGATTGCTATACCCACGACCACGTATATTGCCGCGTAATGATGAATGTCGTGATAAGAAACATAGTCTGACGGAATCGTCTCCCGTTTCAATTGCTCAATCTGTTGTTTGATGATATGCAGGTGATATTGCTCGTCTGTGGCGTTAAGTAGGTCTCCTGGTGATATTGGTATGGTAACATTTATGACATTATTAATAGGCGCTATTTCGTGTGTATAAATGTTTGGCTGTATGTTCAAAATTGATGACGTCTGTTTATGCGAGTATATTGTAAAATCATCACCTTTTATAAGGCAGTTTGCACTCAGGCTAATGATTCCTGAACCACTTACGCTTTCGCCTGTTATTTGATCTTCACATATGATTCGGAGTGTGCAATGATCGCAACATAAATATAGGTAGGTATTAGGTACTTCTAATTCTCTCCATTTGTTGATGCAGGTTGATGTTGTTTTTACACATTCGTTTGTTTTTTTATCTTTGAGACATAGGCTGTTATCGGATTCGATATTATAGATGGGACCTTGAACGTGGCAAAGGTAAGTATGTAGGTCGGAGTTGACGCATGATTTTATGTCTAGTATGGGTACGTAGGTATCTTTCCTAAGGTTTATCGCTAGGATATCGGTTACCGGTGATATTCTGATTGCTTTTTTGTTGACTTGGCGTGGAATCGGGATTAGATTATAAATCTCGAATCCTTCCCTGCCGACGAGTGGGATCCTGACCTCAAAGATGAGCTGTGTCTGGGTCATCCTGGTTCTCACCCGAAGAAGATGATAGATGTTTTTTAAGTCTGTCTGGATGTTGCTGATAGGTAAGGAAAGATCTCTGGGTAGCTGACCTGATATGATGTTGAGTTCTCTCTGAAGCTGTTCTGGTGTTAATAGGTGCATGTTAAATTTGGCATTATAAATATTTGTGATGATGTCTAGCAAAGTTTCTTGAATGCTGTTCAGTTTTGATAACATATTGCTGGCAATGATAGTTGATAAAATAAATTCGTTGGTTGTAGCAAGACCCAGCATTTCCGAAGTAAGAATATAAGTCGCGTTTTCTAAATTTTTCAGGTGTTGGTTGATCATACTGTGCTGCTTGTTCATCGATTCTTCCGTCCGCTTTAGTAAGTTGTACTCTGCCTCTATAATTGACGTCTGATTTCTCCATAGTAATGCGATATGTTTTTGGTTATTATTAACGAGTGCGATATCTCGTTTGTATTGTTCTGCGAATTCTTCGTCTAGTACGCCGAACAGGCTGTGAGCGATGTAACCGACACCGTTGATAAGCCCGCGGCGCGTGCGACGTCTGTAGTACGCCGAGAACTGCTGATTCATTAGCGTTTGGTCATAGTATTTGAGTTCGGAGAAACCAAGCTTTAATTGTGATATTATAATATTGCAGTGTGTCGTTATGTTGTCTTCCGCTGTCTCACATAATCTAATTAAGTTTTTCGAGTACTTATCGAGAGCCGCTCTTCCTTCCCAATATGGTGCCATGTCATAATACACTATGACCTTCCAGTCATCTCTGATTACTTGCATGTTTCCAATTTTGTCGAAATAAAGTCCCTTTTCGCTGTTTAAAGCCGTGAAATTATATGAGCCGAATGCGGATGTCAGCATATTTAGTAATAAGAAGATTGATAGTAGAGTTGATATGATGCTTGATCTTTGTTTTGTTGTTTTGATGGGTTGGCCTTGTTTGACTGATGAAAGTGATTGATGTGTCTGCGGTTCAGGCTGTGCAGGTGCATTTTCTTGAACCGGTAGAATTGATAATTTGACAACAGGCCGCTTCATGATACCGCCCTTTGTCTTTAGTGATACGACTCGTACCCGACCGTCCTGTCCTGGGTGGAGCTCTTGTACTCTACCCAATGCCCACTTTCCCGGGGGCAAGTTGGCTTCGTGGATGAGAACGATGTCGTCTATCTTGATGTTTGGTTGCTCTTGTTTCCATTTGCTTTTGATAGATAGCTGGTTTAAATATTCGGCGTGCCATCTTTTCCAGATGTCATCGAATATTTTTTGTGTCAAATACCATCTGGTACGGAGATCTCTTTCTGTCTCCATGATATTGAGGGTGGGGCCGCTTGCTAGAAAATGTGACGGCGTGAGACAGTCAAGGTCCTCTGGATCTTCCGTCAATGCACAGAGTGGTCGAGTGTTTAGACAAGCTTCGAGCTGTGCTAACAATGTGGAGAACTCTTCGAATGTTAGCTTTTGATCTCCTATCACTCTCTTCATATGATATTTTAGACTCTTGACAGCGCCTTCCCACAAACCTCCGGCACTTGGCCATGATGGGGCGATAAAGTGCCACTGGATCTTCATGGTGGTTATTTCGGTGAGGAATTCTGGTGATATTAATTGTTTCAGATTGATATATTCAGCCTGTAAGATTCGGCTGGCGCCAACATTGTTCGTCCCGTTATCACTGTAAATGTGACCAGGGGTTCCACGCCTTGCAGCCATACGACGCAGCGCAGCCAATAGTGATGATGATGTCAAATCGGATACTAGCTCCAGATGGACTGCTTTTGTCGCCATGCAGACAAATACCGCAACGTAGCCTTTGGTTGTTTTAGCTCCTCTTCCTTTGTTGTATTTGACGTTGACGAATCCCGTGAAGTCCACACCCACGTGATAGAAGGGGCGTGAAGCATTCACCCTGGCTGCGGGTAAGTCACCCATAATCTGCTGTTGTTTGTAAGGGTCATTCCTTCTGCATTTTACGCAGCCGCGCAGATGCTGTTTGATAGTCCGATTTCCACCCATGACCCAGTACTTCAGTCTCATACGTGAAGTAGTGAGACGTGCACCGCCGTGGAATGTTTGATGATGGGCCTGATTGATAAGTAAGGGCGTTATTACGCTGTCCTTTGGAATGATTAGAGGGTGCTTACTGTTATCGCTGATGTTGGCATTTCTGAGCCTTCCACCCACTCGCAGCAAACCCTCATTATCCAGGAATGGTGATAGGTTGAGTAGTCTGCCCTTATGATGCAGTGGCTTCTTTGCTCGTAGATCTGCGACCTCGTCAAGAAAGTGTGTTTCTTGAACGCATTTGATAATCTTGTCGTGCGCCGCATTCAATTCATGCAATGTTAAGTGCAGCGGCTTGACGTCACGATGACGTGTCATTCGCAGTATCCATGCAAGTACGCGGACGACACGTGTCATGTTACTATACCTGTTAAGTAGCTCATTGATAATTATGTTTTGATTTTGATCGCTTTGATGTAATGTTGTTGATACGTTAGATTGCTTCTTGATCTCTTCTTCTGTCGAGTACTTTGATTGTTCAGTTGATTTTTCAGGGTCGACTGATGGTAGCCAGGTGGGGCCGTTCCACCATAGCTGATTCTCTATTAATTTTGATGCTGTTAGTCCTCTGCTAGCGGGATCCGCAGGGTTGTCTGCTGATTTCACATATCGCCAGCAGTCTGCTGGGATGACCTCGACGATCTGCTTAACCCGATTAGCTACAAAGGGTTTCCACTTGTCCGTTCCTCCGTTGAGCCATCCAAGTACTGCCGTCGAGTCTGTCCAGCCGAATAATTTGATGTTGTGATTTGAGAGGCAGTGCTGAACCTTGATAAGTAGCTTAGATAGTAACAACGCTCCACACAGTTCCAGTCTGGGTAACGAAATGGTTTTGATTTCTGGTACTATCTTTGTTTTTGCAGCTACCATGACCACCGTAGGTTGTTGATTCGGTTTGCTTATTTTGCAATATAGTACACAAGCGTATGCTCTCTGTGATGAATCGCTGAACCCGTGTAGCTCGAGGTTGTCGTTTTGATGTGTTTGTAACCACCGAGGCACCTTGACGCAGCTGATATCTGGTAGATCGTCTTTGATTCTTGTCCACTCATTTTTGATTTCAGTTGGTACCTCGTCGTCCCATTCAAGTTTACTCGCCCAGACTTGCTGAAATAGTAGTTTTAATTTAGTTGTAATTGGAGCGATCCATCCTATTGGATCGAATATTTTTGATATCTGAGATAGTAATAGTCGTTTTGTTAATTTTTGTGGTGAATCATCCTGTTGTAATTCAAATGTAAAATGATCGTCATGTGGGTGCCACCTTAATCCCAAAGTTTTCATTGATTCTGGCTGTCTGAATTGAAATATTTCTTGATTGCATTGCTGTTTTTCCAAGTTAGTAAGTAATTCTGGTTTATTTGATGCCCATTTACGCAAGTTGAACCCCCCAGATTTTAGTAGATTGATCAAGTCCGTTTGAAGCTGTTTCGCTGACTCCATAGTATAATCTCCACTCAGAAGGTCATCCATGTAGAAATCTTCTTCCAAGACCGTTGCTGCTCTGCTGTTTTGATACTTAGGACCTTCATCCTTAGCCAGCTGCTTTAACGTCATCATTGCTAAGAATGGCGCGGCTTTGCTGCCATACGTCACCGTAGCCAGCTGATATTCTTGTAATCGCTGAGTGACGTCATCTCGCCATACGATTTTATGGAATGCTTGATCGTCGATATGCAGCCAAATCTGTCGGAACATTTTCTCTATATCCGCGATAAATGCAAATTCGTACTGACGCCATTTTAGTATTAGTTCCAGAAGATCCTGCTGAAGATTTGGACCGCGATGGGTGAGTTGATTTAGGCTGTATCCGGATGTAGTGTTCATGGAAGGATTGAACACAACTCTCAAAGGGGTAGTTGTTGAGTCTGTGCGATGTACTGCGTGATGCGGTAGATAACAGTGTAATGTAGGGTTGTCACTACTTTCCACCATATGTCCTAGATTTTTATATTCATTGATGAACAACTTGTAGTCATGTGCGATGTCGGGTCGTCTGATGAACTTCTTCTCTAGCTGACGAAATTGAGCAATGGCGATGGCCTTGGATTCGCCCAATTTTTCTGGTAATTGATCTGTTTTTAGTGGTAGTCTGACCTCGTAGTGGCCATCCTCTTTACGTGTTGTTGTTGCTTCATAGTACTGTACGCATTGATAATCTTCTTCTGATAAGCTCTGTTCCGAGTTGATATCCTCGACTTCCCAAAATTTTTGTAGGTCTTGTATGTTCGTGATAACTACGTTACATTGCAGGCTTTTGTGGATATTGCCGCAAAGTATCCACCCTAGTTGTGTTTGTTGAGCGACTGGGTGGTTCTCCATCTTGATAATGCCACTCTGAATTATATCGGAGTAGACATCAGCTCCCAACAGTATGTCTACCTTCCCGCTGATATAGAATGTAGGATCTGCTAATTCTAAGTTCTCTAAAAATGACCATGATGGCTTCTCGATTGATTGATTGGGAAGATTGTTTACAAGTGACTTCATGACGAACGCCTCTGTATGATATTGATAGTCATTATACATTGACTCAAACGTGATATTGATGATACCTTTACAATTGCTCTCCTTAGTGCCGACTCCGGTTATGACTCCCTTACAATGTCGACGAGGCAACCCTAACCATTGAGTAGCATTCTCAGTAATGAGCGATGTCTGTGATCCGGGATCTATCAAGGCTCGCATCATTTCATATGATCCGTTTGATTTCTGGACCCGAATTTTTGCCGTCGCTAGCAATGTTTCCGTGATATTATTTTGTGTTGATGAAACAACGTAACCGTTATAAGCCCGTGAAGCGTTCCCTGTTGACGTTGCATTCCCAGGCTTCGACGTTGTTGGTTGTTGTTGAGGTGTCGCTTTCGAAGTTCTCGAATAAACGTCGTGAAGCATCGTATTATGATACTCGTTGCATTCGCGGCACCGTTTGTCGGAACGGCACGGATTACCGTAGTGCGGATACAAGCAGTTCTTGCATATATCCAATTTCGAAACCGTGCTGCGCTTTGCTTCTGCTGATAATTCTTGAAACTGTTTGCACTGGAATAAGCGATGCTCATTTTTACAGAACGGGCATTTTGTTGTGTTTGAATGCGATGCCTTATTCTGCGTTGATAGAGTTGTTTTTTGTGGTTGATAGTAGTTATGCTGTTTTGTGTTTGTTTGTTGTTGTTGCTGGGTCGGTTTCATGTTCTCGAACTTACGCCTTGAACCTTCTAATGCCGTAAATTTTGCCTCCAAAAACGTCAAAAAATCGTGTAGGGTAGGCAGGTCCCTAGGGCTCTTTAGTGATTGTATGTACTCGTTATGCGTCTCTGTATCCAGTTTATGTGAGAGTAAGTGTACCAGCAGCGGATCCCATGTCGACGTGTTGACCCCTAAGTTTTGAATAGCGTAGAGGCATTCTTTAGTGGTGTCGTGAATCTTTTTAAGCTGGACGGCAGATGATTGTTGCATTATAGGTAAATTGGTCAAGAGGTTAATGTGCGAAGTGAATATTAGTTTATTGTTGTTGTACCTGTTGTTCAATATATCCCAGCAGACGTTGTAGTTGTCTGACGAAATGTGAAGATGCTGTATCAGCTTCTCCGCCTCACCTTTGACCTTACTTTTCAGAAACTGCATTTTCTGCGCGTTTGATAGGCTCCCGTTGTTGTGGATTGTCTCCATAAAGAGGTCCTTGAAGGACACCCACTGATGGTAACTGCCTCCAAAGGTCTGTAGCTCCATAGGAGGCGTGAATTTGTCCCGGTGTAGCATCGACCACATACCTTTATTGATCTGCTTCTTGATAGATTGATAGTCTTCCTCATACTTACAGAAAATAGCCTCGTAATCCTCATTTGTGCCATTCAGTTGGCTGTCCAAGTCCCAGTGGAGAGCATCGATTGCTGACCACCGTGTCTCAATTGATTTCAGAGCATCTTCATACTCCCACTTCGTTGTCATAAGATTGATGTTGATACCTGATAATGTTCGTGCAAATGCCTTAAAATTACTCGACTGCTTCCGCAACATTTCGTCCAATTTGCTGGAAGAGCCCTGTGATCTACGCTCACCTTGACCGAACGAAGCTGTTGGTGTTGTTACTGCTGATGTACTGGGTTGTAAATACGCCGGCTTGATAATTGGAGTTGTTGGCCGTGGTGTTTTAGCCAACTCCACCTCAGCGAAGCTAGATTCGATGTATTTGCGTGCGTTACTATACAACAGTTTTGCCTGATCATAGAAGCAGTTGGTAAAATAAGAGTGACTACTATCTCCAACGTCTAGTAGTTTCAAGTGATTAGAATGGAACTCCTGCCAATAAAGCTCAAGAGTCTCCAACCTCCGTTTGATAAGGTCGGGGGTTCTTCTCTCCTTCCCGTCCTTTTTAAAATTGCGAAATAATGTTTCGATAGACTCTTGTAGTTGTTTTTGAGTGGCTAGTAGATCTTCCATGCTGATTGATTATTTATGTGGTAAAATAATACAGGAACGATCTGACCTTAATACTGCTTGGTTACTTGTGCTGGTGTCCACTCGCCTGCTGCTCGTACCCTGGCCTTTGTTGGCCAAGATAACAGGAACCAGGAACCAATCCAAATAGATGTGCAATGAACTGATAACACCACTGTTCACTGATGTTCACAGAACCACTGTCACGAATTACGTTTTAGTCACTCGCGGAATGTCTTCTCGGAATAAGACTTTAACGAAAACGATACGTGGTCCTGAACCGCCGAAGGACCATTAAGATGTACGAATCTTAAGATGATATAGTGATAAATAAAATGATTTGATATTAAATTGATGTAGTTTATTTGTTGCACTTAATTTTAAATGATAAAATGATTCTAATGATTATGAGCCGCGCGACGCGATTGTGCCAACGCTTGATGCGAACTGTCGTTTACTTAGAATATTGAAACTAAAGCGCTGACGCAGGAGAATGTGCGGTTGCACCGTACACCAGTCTTCTCGCAGGGTCTCCTTCTTCAATAACGTGTACCGGCATGTAATGGTACGGGTATAGGCCAGCAGTATGCACTGTAAACCACACTCTCCATTGCGAAAGTCCCAGATCACGGGCAACAATATTAGTGGAAGTAGTCGGATCCGTTCGAAAGCGTTGCACCATCTCATTGTCCTGTTCTTCGTCGTCAATTCGTGGTCTTCCCATGTCTGTATTTCGTCTCAAAACAGAGCCAGTTTCTCGAAGTCTTCGATAAGCTCTGTCAAAAACGGCCACATCCGGCACTCGACGACCGGGGTAGCGAGTTATGTATTCGTTGCGAGCTTGCGCAGACACACAATCGCAGTATCCGTAACAAATAAGCATATCAGCATATTCCTCAGGTATGTAGGACGTCATCTTCAACACTTCCGTATCACAGGTACAAATCAGAGTCCGGTTAACAAGCACAGTAATCACAACAATCAGAAGAAAAAGTCCAGAATCACAGCCAAGTCGAGAAATAAAGCAAAACGATAACACATCTACTATGTACGAAGCACAAAAGCAGACTGACAACCAAAACAATACCCCCTGTTGCATTCCCAGCCCTAACCAGTCTCTACACATTTTTTCTTTCATTCGCACCTACATAAAACGTCACTTGTCTCGCTCGCACGGTGCGTCTTAACTTGAAGGACAATAGGCGCGAGACCATTAGAACTGCTACCTGGAGCGTCCCAACTATTTTTTTCCATGAAATGTAATACAAACCCTAGATTAATGTACCTCGTTAGATAGCTGATGAAACGTAGATATTTTAAAACACATCTGCCGAACAACTGCCATAATATTTTTTTTAGATATCCCTCAGAGAAAATTACAGTTTCTAATATTTTTTTTAGTTCTTAACTTTCACTTGTCTACTACGGTCTATTCAGTTAACTTTTGTACTATTTTAATGATTGACGTCCTAAAGCATCTTATTACACATGTAAAAATGCAATAATAATAATAATAAGACACACAAAATAAACAAAATTAAATTTTGTAGCCTAAAAATCGGCAATTTTCAATAAAAATATTAAAAGTCGAATATCTCGAAAAGGGTTAAGTTTAGGCTAGGGTGTTTCATAGTGAAATAAATCAGAAATGATGGGTACTCCACGCCCTTAACGGATCTAGCACAATTTTTCCTGTAACCCTGTATATTATTAAGGGTCCCTTAAAATTTAGGGATCTTTGGTGAAAACGGGCGTAAGACACATAGCTAATGAAGAAATATTAAAACTGATTTACAATGCACTATGCCAAAGTATTATTAACTACGGGAGTACAGCCTGGGGAGCTGCACATAAGACACAGTTAATAAGAGTTGAACAAGCTCAAAGGGCTGTTTTGAAAGTAGCTTATAAAAAAACCATTTCGTTATCCAACTGACGATTTATACGAAGAAACAAAATTTTTGCGAGTTTGTCAATTATCAATTCTAGCAATAATACTAAGATTTCACAAAACTGTACACCTTTCTATTATTGGCCTGGGTTCTAGACGTTTAAGATGGATAGCACAAAGAACTATGACAAGCTGTGCACAGCGTTTCTTTAGACATTTGGGTCCTTACCTTTATAATAAAATAAAGAAATATACTAATATATATCAACTCGATTTGAATGTAAAACAAAAATAACAGAATGGATATGTAAAAAAACTTATAAAGAGACGGAAGATATGTTGATGCTGTATGAACAGCAAACAATAATGTTTTAAGATGTTTCTATATCTCTAAAATATAATGTTTGCACACCGTACCTAATACTAACACTAACACGTTTTACACGCATACCTATACCTAAATAACTTTGTTCATTGATAAGAATGTTCGGAAGAGAAATAGTCTCCCTGAGACAGGGAATCCTAGTAGGAAGACTATTGTATCAATAAGTTTACATGATTGTAACAAGGCACATTTGTTGGAACAAAAATTATTATTATTATCATACTCAAAGAGATTAAATTTAAGTTAAATTAGGGTCTGTAGCATGTACTAACGGACAAAAAGTTATCATCCTGGAACCAACAATAGATCCTGTGTGATAAAATTATCTTACTCAACTTCTTATCATAAAACTAATTAGAATCATATTAAGGAACACTACAAGGTGACCTTGAATTGGTATGTTATCCCGAAATGAGGGGAATGGGGAGGGGAATGATGCCCTACAAGTTTTGAGAGCCTTACTTGAAACTGGGTGTTTTCAAATTGCCATGGTAAAAAATAAATCCACTCGCAAAATTGCACGTGCGATCGCTATGAGAGTTAACAAGATACTATAAATTCATTTCTAAACACAGGTCGTTTTTTTTTTTTTTTTGAACGGGCTAATGCTGTTGATCTCTAACGACCTTTACAGCGTCACCGGGCGGGAGGGCAGGCGCTTAAGGCACCCAGCCGACAAAAGTGGGGGGCAACTAGCTCAAGGGCACCCCTGGGGTGCGAGCCTCGGCTTGGGCTGTTGCCGGGATAAGAGGATCGAGAAGGCTACATCCGCTGGAGGAGTGGACCCTATGGAAAGTCGCGACCATTCTAACTAACCTACGGGGGGTACGTCGACCTCGCCGGCGGGGTCGGTGTCTGATTGTGTTACGCTGGTATCCTATACCGGTGCCGAAATCGGTACCTGAGCCAGAAGGGCTAGGCTGGTCCGGTGATCCTAGGGCAGCCGAAACAACGGCTGCTATAGGATCTTCCGGGTCGCTCAAGACATGTCTTGGGCGGCAACGACGGGGTGGTAGGTCTGTCATGTCTGTAGAGTAACTTGATGCTTGGACTACGAGAGGGTTGGGGTGATGGGGGGCCGCGTCAAAATAGCGGCGGGATGCATCCTTCATAAACTGACGGATGGATGGGAGTTCGAGATCGCAATGGAGGTCGGCGTTTCGCTGGTACCAGCGAGCCCCGACCACCTTGCGGATGAAGCGGTTTTGGATCACCTGAAGTCGATCCAGGTGGACTGGGTGTGTATGAGCAAACGCGACAGATGCGTATGTCATAATGGGGCGAACGCAAGTTTTGTAAAGTGTCACCTTATTTCTTAGGGACATCTTACTACCCTTGCACAGGAGAGAGTGGAGGCGGCCTAGGACGAAGGCAGCCCTATCGCGCACTCTCTTAATATGTTCACTGAAGCTGAGCCTGGAGTCAAGGGTAACCCCCAGGTATTTAGCAGACGGAACCCAAGGAACGGGCTTGTCAAACAAATAAAAAAAAAAACACAGGTCGTTAAACTCATTTATGTGTACTCGGTCAAGGACGAAGTTCAACCACCCAGCTGCGCTAAGGCTATTTTCGAACGTAAACTTTACATGGCATTTCTTCAATGAAAAACTATTAATTTAGTAAAGTCGTAGGAGAAACATTGTCTACCTTGGGGTGTAGATTTACCCCCTTTCGGGATAACATACCAATTCAAGATCACCTTGTATACTATACACTCTAGATATGAGCGCCGATAGCCAATTCCACGGCGGCGGCGTGGACTGAAAATTTCCACGGCGGTGGCGGCGCGCTGGCGCGGTGACCTTGGGCTTTAGATTTTTTCCCAGAGATCAATTTCTTTGAAAAAAACTTATCGTATTCCTATGGGGCCGCGCAGAGGGGTATGTAGATTTTTTCCCAGAGATCAATTTCTTTGAAAAAAACTTTCATATTGCTATGGGGCCGCGCAGAGGGGTATGTAGACCTTACCGGCGAGGTCATTGCCTGATAGCGTTACGCTTTTTTATACAGGTGCCGAAATCGATGCCTGAGCTAGAAGGGCTAGACTATTTCGAATATCCAAGCGTAACACGGCTGTGAGTTACAAAGATATTTCTAGGGTGACGATGTCGCGGAGATCAGTCTGTCATGTCTGCAGAGTAGCTAAGGCTTGGACTACAAAAAGATTGCAGTGATGGGGTGTCGCATCAAAATAGCATAATTCATGATATATCCTTCAGAAACTGTCGGTTGGTCGGGAGTTCTGGTACCACCGAGCTCCGACCACCTTGTATATAAAGCGATCCTAAATCACCAGTAAACAATGGTCAGTGGACGTATAAGCAAATGCTACAGATGCGTAGGTCTTGATTGGCAGAACGCAAGTTTTACTACCCTTGCATATGAAAAGATGGAGGCAGCCATTATTTCATTTATTCAATAAAAAAATTCGGTTCTTGTGAATAAAATCCTGAACGGAGTAAAAACACTCTTCCAGCAAAAAAAATGTCTTCTCAAAGATAGATTCGAGTTTAGATTTCATCTGTGCCACACACTCGCTTAAATAAAAATTTTCTATAGGTATTTTTACCATGTTTTGTTTGTATTATACAAGTGCGTTTGTACCTACTTACTGACATCTAACATCTCGCTCTCGCTCGAGCTTTGGTATTTCTGCTATATTTTGTTTGAAATATACAAGCGTGTTTGTACCTACTGACTGACATGTAATTAATGTTTGAATAGCCACGCGTGTTTTTTTAAATACAACACATAGGCTATGCATAGGCTACTTTTTATCCGCGGGTGAAACCGCGGGGTGCAGCTAGATAGTACATAAATAGGACAGATACCATTCATTAGTAGTTGCACAATGCACATATCATAATAATACTGGGTGTTTTGTTTTGTATTTACCTGTACCTCTAGTACGAGTTTTCCAATACGTGAATGCGCGCGAATCCATTTAAAATTTGCACTGCCATTTTTAGTTCATCGACGTGTCCGCTAGGGGCGCTGCACAGAAATGTATGAGAGAAAAGGGAGAAAACGTAAACGAATCAAGTTTTAGTAAACTATCGAAACTCGTACTAGGGGTACTGGTTTCTTCTGTTTGGTTCAATTCAAGTAAGCGATTTATTAAAAGCCCTTGATGCAGTTTTTTTAATTCTTTAATCAATGGAGTGTTTCTTATTAGCTTTCATAAACATCTACCAAGATAATTTCCTTCAATCCATGGACTGCTGGGTATGGAAACTGTTAAAAAAGGATATAATCACAGAATTTACCCTATATACATGAATAGGCACTATCACAATTAACCCAAGAATCTTTTGAGCATTACTTTGCTATATATCCTTTTATTTTTGAATTTGGTCATCCACAATTCCACATGTAAAACATACATCCTCATAATGCAAAAATTCTTATCTTTATACATGATAAAACCAGTGAGCATTTTATGCTAAATTAAATAAAATATTGTTAATTTGCAGTTCTCAAGGCAACACAAGATATGAAAGATGAAGCAATCAAAACAAAGCAGGTGAAACAAAGGCAACTTCCAAAGTTTCGCCTAAAATCAACAGGTGAGTGTGCATCTTTGTCTACTTCAGAAAATGAAAGAGTACCATTGATGCTAACAGATGTACAACACTTATTACTGCACTCCCTGCTTGGAAACCTGAATTTGACACAATCTCCACGATGGTACACAATAGACAAATGTGGTAAAGTCAGCCAAACTACTTGTCTCATCCTGGAAGGAGTATCAATTCACCATTGGGAAAAATATTCAGGTGAATTTGTCAATGCAAAAAATATTTTCAATCACTTTATTGAAATATTGACTCCGTCTGTTTATAACGGCTCTCTAGTCCAAGAGCTTGCATTAGTTCCACTATCTGAGGCAGAAAAAGAGGAGACTATCCAAAAATATGGAAGCATGAATTTAGCTCTTGAGGCAAGAAAAGATTTGATGGTAATGATGAGAGCTGTATTCCCAATAGGAAATGAAGTTGAAGATGATGCTAAAATTCCTGGGGAAGATACATTTCCTAGAACTCAGTTGATATGTTCTGCTTGGCAACTTATAGAAGAAAATTATCCTGTGCCACTAAAGGGAAAATTAAAAGATGCCTATTCAGATTATGTCCTCTCAAAGGATGAATATCTACCAGTAACGGCAAAGTCGCCATTATTTGGTTTAGACTGTGAAATGTGCTTAACTAATGCTGGTTCTGAGTTAACTCGAATCTCAGTTGTAAATGAAAAACATGAAGTTGTTTATGAATCACTTGTGAAACCTTACAATAATATAACAGATTATTTGACAAGGTATTCTGGAATCACACAATCATCTTTAGAAAATGTAACAAAACGGCTAGAAGATGTTCAGAATGACTTAAAGGAACTTTTACCAGGAGATGCAATATTAGTAGGTCAGTCTTTAAATACAGATCTGCATGCACTTAAAATGATGCATCCCTACATTATAGACACAAGTATTATATACAATATTGCAGGTGAAAGAAATCGTAAGCCAAAACTCAAAACTTTAGCAAAAGAATTCCTAAATCTAGATATTCAAAGCGGTAAAAAAGGCCACTGCTCTGTAGAAGACTCAATTGCAGCATTGAAACTAGTTCAATTAAAACTAAGCAAATCTATGGTGTATGGTGATGCAGTGCACACTAACAGGGAAAAATATAAAGAAAAGGTTGTCAAAATGGTCACTACACAAGAATATGTCTTACCCATATTCAATCATATGATAGAAAAAAAGAAAAGTTCTTTGGTAGTTGGGTGTGATGATATAACTGGTGACTATTATTCTTACTTGTCCCAAGCTAAGGAAAGCCTTTCAGCTCAATTCAAGAAAGGCAATCCAAAAAAGGTAAAATTAAGAACTGTTGATGATACTGAAGAGGTGATCTCAACTCTCACAGAAGCTATTAATGACTTTAATTTCACTATGGCACATTTGAAATGTGAATTTAATGAAGATGGTGAACTTGAAAAGATGAAAACTGTAGATAATTGGATTAACACAATTTGGAAAAGTGTACCATTGTCATCACTGTTTGTTGTAGTCTTGGGTGGAACTGTAAAGGACAATGGATTAGCAATGATAAATATTAAATGCAGATAATGCATGCATTTCATAAGAAAATGCAGTTGTTCTGACTTAGAGATTTTTGGTACATTGCTATGATGCTTTTTGTATATAGTGTATATATAAAAGTATACACGCTCTATGTATATATATACCAAGTATATATATGTTTAGATAAGAATAAAGTATGCTGATTTATTATAAGAAAAGTTTTTGAATTATACATTTATTCATACAGGATTTGTAGTTTTAAGCTGGCATATTTTTGGACGTTAAACCATATAATATATCTCAGAGTAGGTACTGGTTTTTAGGTTTTAATTTTAACTGGACAAAAGAAAATAGGTGTCAACTTTTAGAGATATCTTTTTATGGTGTGGTCAGAGTTCACACACATTTCAGTGTTTCACAGTGCTTGAAACTTGTCATAAATGTTTTCAAACACATCGCTATAAAGGTATTCTAAGTCCCAGTCCAAGCTTCAAACTATCCAACTTACCAAATTGCATCGAAATCAGCTTACTTGTGAAAAAGTAGTAGGCAGAGCCTACCTTCGAATGTATAATATTGCTCTGCAGTAATAGATGGATGAGGTGAGGTTTTGGTCTTGATAGACAAAAAAGTGATCCTAGTGGGATCGCATCACGTCTTAAACGTGTATGGAACCCTTAAAAAGAAGGTACCAATCTACACATTCATGTATAAGTACACGATTAGTTGTATGTAAGTAATGTAGGTATTAGTAGAGAAAGACTAATTGCACAAAAAATTTAATTTTAGTACATTATTTAGTTTACCTAACTACGAACAAGGGAACGAAAAATATTATATTTGTTGGTCTGATTTGTGTTTAGGTATGGCAATTTGATATATCTGTCCGGTCACGGGATCTACCGCCAAGGAAGGTGGAAGTTCGGCTGCTATGTCCGCTAGCGCTTCCCATCGTGTGGCACGGCTGCTCTGCGATTGGCTCGGACTTGTTTCTTCTGGATCTTTTTCTCCATCCTCCCTAAACAAGTAAAATTGTGTCAATTCTAATAGTAATGAGTAAATTAATAATATAAGCTATACATATACGTACTAGGTACGTATTCTAAATGAGATTTCCAATTTCGTTAATCTTCGCTAGTACTTAGCTAAGATCTTAAGATCTAGCTGCTACCTGCCCTACCGTAAGAGTTCTTTGTGCCCTGAAATACAAGTTTTTACTTAGTTCGGAGTCGGAGATCTCTGAAAGGCGGAGCTGGCAGCACACTGGAAGTATAGCCGTTTGAATAAATTGTTGTGTGCATTCAATTTCCATTTTCTATTTTTGTAACCACCCCGATGAAGTATAGTAGTAGTTAGGCAAAAGCATATGTTAAAGACCTTCTTTGCTATCCTGCAAGACCTTTCTTTATGTACATACTCTTATGTAAATAAAAATATTTGATTTGATTAGAAGACTAGTGCTGTGTATGTTGAGTGACTGAGAAACCTTGTATAGCTATCTATATAGACAACAACAAACTTAAAACTATACATGGTGATTGGTTCGTAGACCGTATCCATTCAGGGTGTGTTTGAACAGGTCTTGGGCTATCGTTTAAGCGTTACATTAGTTACGCGTTTTTGTTTAATTCTTGAGTTATTTAATATTTTGTAGAAATAAGGAAAATTCCCGTTTTTCGTCCTTATATCACTGATTTCTGAAAGTGTGGGTATTAACTAATAAGTTTTTGATAGAAACCTCAATGACTCTATTGGCCCTTAAACTTAATCATAATAATTAAGCATAGTTTAAAAAAACTGCCTAAACGTGCAACATTTTTTTCCTGAAAATGATGGCCATGGCTAAAAAGATGATTTACTACACAAAATTTACAATTTACTAGATTTAAGAATAATATTGCAGCCGTTTGAATGATTAAACAAGAAAATAGTCAAAATTTTGTTGTCATCAACACTATCAAAATATGTTATATTTGCATTTTGTCCAATTTCAACTCGTGCTGTAGACTCTGTGCGTCAATAAGAGTCAATTGATACATAAAAATTAGTTTATGACTTGGTTGCTCTAACTCTCTGGGAGTTGGGAGTTTACTTACCTACGTACATTTTTTCTTTCATTTTATTTTTGTTTCGCCCTAAGTAGGACCTTGTCATTATTCATAATACGTGGACATTTTGAAAAATGCCCAGCCCTACTTGGTCCATAACAATAACCTTGGTCCATATTCATGGTGTCTTGGTTTTGGTACCTACCTATTTTCTGGATGTTTCTGTGATCTACTATTATCACAGAATATTATAATATAGTACTAGGTACGTATTATGAGATTGATGTAGGTACTTACGTCTTGTCTTCAGCTTCAGGTTTATCATTGCATTCTGATTCGGTTGACGCGTCTGCTTCCTCATTTATATTACCGGTACTTTCAACCTTGTTTTTGGAATCTAGTGGAATTTCGCATTCGTGAATCTGCTGATCTGATTCGCTCAAATGGTGATTAGTTTCAAAAACTTTGTCCATAAATAACTCTAACTTCGGTATCTTCACCTCATCTTGAGGGTTTGCAGGTATCTTGATTACGTTATTGCTATCAACGACTAGCCCGTTCGCACCTGTAAATAATATAAAAACAGTTGTATTACTTACCTAGTCTAGGTAGTAAGTAGTATTCTGTGCAGTTGGTTCTATAACTCTTCAAAGCATAATAATTTTGCAATTATAACGTAGCGTAGCGACCTATAATGTTTTTATAAGGATGCGCCGAACATGGGTTTTTAATCCGATCCGAATAACGAACATTCTTCGGTTAAGGGCTTGCCGAACTGAATATTCGTTTCATTTTACGCGGAGTTTCCCGTACATCCCTTAAGTTCTAGTTTGTCCACATTATTATTTTTCAAAACTTCCCACTGTGGCTGGGGCCCGTTTGAAAATAGGACCACCCGATAACCACTCTTCCCGTGGCCTGGGTTACAGTACCCAGACCTAGGGAAGGGAGGGGAAATTTATCCAGCTAGGGAATGGGCAGCACAGCAATTTCGTAGGTATTTATAATCTTCTGCGATTACCAAGTCGCCTGCCACTGCCAGTATTAACCGTGGCGATTTTGTCAAATTCGTGTCGATACTTAGCGTCCGTCCTTACATTTTATGGGAGAGGCCAATGGACGTTTTCGGGCTGATGATGACCATAACTGTACTTAACTCTGAAAATTATGGATATCTCATTTGTAGGAGAAAAATAAAAGGCTTAATCATGTTAATTTACATAGGTACACGTTATTTCTGTCTAAAGGAAAAATTTGAATCACGAGCGATACTGCTATAATAATCATAATATTGATATGTAACATTTATTTGTTGTTCCTATTTCTGTGTTCCGATACTTTTTAGTTTAAAAGTTAGAAGAATGTAAGTAAAGATATAAAAATAATTCTTACCCTTTTCAGGTGCTATATTAGTTGAAGATTTGTTATTCCTAACTAACTGTACAGTTTCTTCGAAAGTATCACATGAGGGAAGCACTTTGGTTTGATTGGTCCGGTTTTCGTCTTCGATGGCGGCCACATCGACCTCTATCAATGGGTTTTCGTTGGTTTCTTCGAGATGTATACTTTTGTCTGAAATGTGATAAAAACTCTGATGTGGGCACAAATTTATCTTGTGAAAGTGTGTGTAATATTACGTAGGTAGGTACTATGCACCTATTTATTTTGGGTAGATACAACAAAACAGATCCCATTTTTCAAAAATTGCCGTCATAGCCTAAATGTCAATTGATAAAAGTCCCATCAGATAACAAGTCTTTACTGATAGTACCAACATCGACATAAGTGCTGACCGAACTTTTGAATTATATTTTATGGCTTTCTAAAGAATGTATAGAACAAGAACACCAGGAACCACCACCAAAATATTTATTACCAATCGGCGCTGTGGCTTAGGCAACACAAATAAATAAAAATAATTTGTGTTTATGTGATATATTACTATTGTACCTACTTCTATGAAATTATGTATGACTAAGGTATTTCTGTTATTCATTATGATTTAATAATTAGCAATGACTTGTAGACAACAGAAAAGTTGTAGGTATTTTTAAATACTACAGATTCATGTTCTATTATTTAAATACCAAGAAATTAATTGTTTGTTCGCGTTAATTTGAATCAAACGATGTGTAGGTAGATAGATATACCTACATATCAGTGGAATTAATTAGACGGGTGCACCCTACCTGCCGTACTTGCGTTTGGCGGGATCGTGTTTGGAGCGCTGCTTGTACAGCCCATGATGCATGGAGTATGAAGCTAGGCGGTAGCCATGAGGGTGGCACGCGCGAGACTGCGGAGCGAGGGTTCGTACCGGAGTGAGGCGCTGCTGTCCACCCCGGCTGGCTCCCGCGGCGTGACTGCTCGGTCGGTTGTACTCTACTGTGTTGTGTAGCCGGCTGGTGGCCCGTGGCTGCCGCTGCCCGCTGCCCTGAGATCGTATCGTAACTACCTATTATGGAAGGTGGGTGCCCACTAAACTGACCTCGCACCCCCATCGCGTTTTTCCAATTAAACCGACGTACATTCTTTTACTTTGACGCGCAAGTGTTTAGTGAAAGAACTCGCTTCCGCTCGCTTAACCAGCACTTGGCCCACGTGCGTCATAAATTTACCGTAAGTAAAATCGTTTTAATTATTAGGTACCAAAATGTTAAATTTTTGTAAATAAAGGTAGGTAGGTGTAAAGATTATTTCAGCCAATGTGTATGTAATGCAACTAAGGCTTTGTTGGAAGAGCGTCAAATGTAGTGAATTCATAGATGCGGGTTCAAATTCCGCTGGGTGCTAAAAAAGGAACTTTGTGATGTTAATAGAACGGTAGAATAATCAATATACATAGTAGGTAACTACTATTTTAATATCTGTGATACATGTAATAAAACTGTAACTGTGCTAAATCTGTACATAAAATATTTTTGGAAAATTTTGACTGCGTTGCGTTTCTTAATCGATATAGAAATAGAAACAATTTTTTTTTAATTTTTTGTCTTTCTGGCTGTCTGTGTCTGTCTGTCTGTCCCTTTGAACACGCATCACTCTGGAACTACTGAACGGATTTGGTTGAAAGGTATGGTTATAGCTGAATATGCAGAATAACATTAAGGATAGTTTTTGTTTTCGAAAACGGCCAAGTGCGGGTTGTGCAAGCAATAAGAATGTAGATAGATAGATCAACTCTTTATTGTACACCTTAAGACTTACAAAGGAGAAAACTTAATTGTAATTTTTATTCAAACTTTTTTATTCGCTTTTTATAATTATATTTGTTTATCAATTTTAATTTCAATAAAAAAACAGAAAAAATGTCATAAAAAATATATTTACCTATTTTTTTACCTGTCCCTTCTCTCTAACCCATAAACAGAGTTAGGACTTAAAACTAATTAACCCGTGCGAAGCCGGGGCGGGTCAGCTAGTACTTATAAAATAAATAAATGAATTTTTCTTTGACGGATAGATGAGCCAGGTAGCCTCATCTATCCGTCAAAGAAAAATATTGTAAAGAACGATCAATGGCCGATCGAATACGAACGAATGCTTAGTTTGGATACTACTTACAATATTGTATGATGGCACAAATAAGGGCAAAATCAGAAAGGGGGCAAATCGCGAACACACCATTTATTTCAATTAAAAAGTACCTATTACCTATCACTCTATTTTATATACGGACAGTCGGACATAGACAGAAAACACATCTATGGATATACGGTAAACGGATACCTGGATGCAAAGATTATAAAGGCCGCCTGAGTGTCATAATCCTTCGGTATAATTTTACACGCCCATACTGTTGTTTTCTTGTAGGTAGGTACTGTACTGTAGACTGCACTATGAATTTTAATTAAGGACTTTTAAACTATTATACTCGGCGAACCGCGATTGGTTAAAAAGTGAAAATACGCTAGGCCAAGATAATTCATGGTCACATGATTGTAACGTATAAGAAATAGAACTATGAAAATACTAATAAACTACATTAGTTTTGTTATGCATGAGTGCAAAGTTGATTTTTGGCGCAAGTGCTTGTTTTGTAACCTGAGCAAGCGAAGGATTCTAGGATTGAACCGCGACGAGACGCAAAAAAACTTTGCAGCCGAGTGAAACACACAACTTTTCACCTCACTACAGCGAGGAAAAACCAATATGATAGCGTATATAAATGTCACCGTCTTATTGTAAAAACCGTTTGTTTATAAGAAACGAAATTAAAAACTAATTCTAGCTCTGTGATTGGCGAGAATATATTTAAATTGAAACGTTCGAATTTTAAAAACACTGCTCGTTAGCGATTAAAATTAAAATGCGTTTATGCGCCCCGACTTCGAATGCCAAAGAGAATCTTTCCGAGCAAGTGAGGTGAAAATAAAATTAATGTCCTTAGATTGTGGATGTGGAGACAGCAGCGTGACCTCGCACACTCGCGTCACAAAATACCGGCCGAGCTCACGTGCAATGCATTATGCAATGAAGTAAGGAAAGTGCCGAATCGAGGAAAGTGAAAATTAGCCAAAGTAGCGAACTATTATAGTAGCCAATAAAGGGAAGTGTCGATTGAACCCGATGCGAGCCGCATGCTGTAGCGCATGAATTGCATAGGCGTATTTGGGGTGGGGGGGGGGGGGGCTCGCCCACCTCAGATGTGCCTGGTGCCCACCCCAGAAATCCCAGGATGTAGATACTGAAAAAAAATCTCAGTATTAAGTATGTACCTACCTACCAAATGGAATTGTGCTATGGGAAAGTGATAATAACGAAAACAAATTTAGGCTTACCTAATTAATTATCCTATCTCCAGGCTGTCATTTTATTTTGTGCCTAGCTTAGGTAGGTATAGGTACCGCAACGAGCAAGAGCAACCACCTAAAATAAGGTGCCTTAATCAGTTGTTTTAAATCTTTTTAGCGTCAATAGTAATATGCGTGTGTACAATTACTGTGTGGTGTGACAAAGTTAAATGTGTCCCAAAAACTAACACGTAAACGTTTTCCTTAAGCTTGCTTTAAGTTGTACCTAGTTGTAGCTGAGTATACCATGATACCTACCTATACAAAAAATTTATAAAATGCTAACAATAAATATGTTCCTACACAATTAATAATGTCGACGGTTACCAACAAAAGCTCTTTGTTCTTATAAATACAATTCACGCAATAGGTCGACTTTACTCGCCGCGTGTATAAATTATACCGTCTCCCCGCCCAGCCACCGAGCCATGAGCCACCTCTATGCGAGCGGCGCACTAGCTAGCCTGATTACACCTTAGGGCGGGCGGCCGGCGGCCGGCACATTCCGCCAGCTGTTTTTACTCGATTTCATGACCAACCCTCTAGGTCACGTTTTAAAAATAGTATCCTCAGTCCTCCACACTGTTTGATTTGAATAACAAACACCTAACATTATTACAGCTAATAAGGTAAAGTCGGAGTCACCACTGACGATATTTGTGAATAAGTATTTATAAGCTAGCTGACCCGCCCCGGCCTTACTCAGGTTAGTTTACCATCCTATCATCCCCTATTTCACACGCTCATCTTTCAACCATAGTTTCTTAGCGAGTGGTTTTGTAAATGTAAGGAACTCCTTATCCCCATCTTATCCTCCATATTAGTGTCTTATTTTTTAGGGTTCTGTACCCAAAGAATGAAGCGAATCCTATTACTAAGGCTCCGCTGTCCGTCTATCTGTCTGTCCGTCTCCGTCTGTCTATCACCATCAAGCTGTATCTCAAGCACCGTGATAGTTAGACAGTTGCTTTCACGGGAAAAATCAAAATTCATAATAACATAAATATTTAGGGGGACTCCCATACAACAAACGTGTTTTTTTTTGCTCGTTTTTTATAGATAATTTTACGGCACCCTTCGTGTGCTAGTCTGACTCGCACTTGGCCGGCATTCATAGGTACTTTTTCGGCTTCATGATCAGTCAGGCAGGTAAGGAAACAAATAACAGGTGTGAGGGATAAAATAATTCAGAACATCTGTCATTAGAAGTACCTACCAAAATTACCTAATTAAGTAATTAATACTTACCTACACCATGGGGTCCCCATCAGGTACAAACGACAAAAAGCCCGAACTTGTAAAAAATATAGTAATCATGTCTAGAGAGTTACTAGTTAGTGTCCAGTGTATTCATTTGGCCCAATACTTTGCCAACACACGCAATAAATGTCGCATGATAATCTTGCGTTATGCAGAAATAAAATAATTCGTAAATTAGCCCGTGTTATTCCGTTGTATGGGATGAGGCATCTGTACTGTAGGTATTATATTATCTGGGCCTACACAGATCTATGATATATTTCGGATAGTAGGTACTTAGGGAACTTAAGTCCTACTTCAAATGATGATCAAGACGCCCGCCGGTTGCTGAATAGTATAGGCCTCTCTTACCCCGTAGAGCGCCAATAGAGCGGCTGCTTACCTCCTGCATCCATCGGCTCCACGCGGTTTTGTTTGACCATTGTCGCGCCGCGCTCCGGTTAGGTTCACAATTCACATAATGTGGTAGGCCAGAGCACAGTATTTTTACAAGTAGATTCTGTGCTCTAAATTTTTAAAGGCTATCTTTTAAAGAATAAACGAGCTAAAATGTTTTAGTTGATCAGTCAGTCAACTGAAAGTGGGCACAAATCCGCGTCATCATGAGCCTATAAGTAGGTACGAGTACGTTCCCGCTGCTTGGACTCGGGCCTCCTATCACATACATGATACAGAAAATGTAGGCCATTGTCCACCACCACGATGGCGAAGTGTGAGTTAGATAACACGCTCTCGAATGTTTCTTAAACTGCTTAAACATGTCGGTTTCTTCACGATGCATGCTTTCCTTTACCGATGTAGTAAAATTCCACACATAGGTAAATGGAAATGTCATTTGTACAAGGCCGAGTGGAGTTGTTCTCGAGTGTAGCAGTTGGGCGGCGACGCTCGTCAGCAGAGATGCTAGCTCGTTCGTAATAGGACCCCTGGGGTCTAGCAAAGATACCAATCACTAACGCTAACGCTAAACGCTAACTCCAAAACTGTATTGTAATGACATTAGCTGTGGAAAAGTAAGCGATTTCCGAAATGTCATCCTAGTACATTTTGGAGTTAGCGTTTGGCGTTAGCGTTAGTGGTTGGTATCTTTGCTAGACCCCAATGACATTTCGGAAATCGCTAACTTTTCCGCAGCGAATGTCATTTCAATACATTTTTGGAGTTAGCGTGAGCCGTTAGCGTTAGTGGTATCTTTGCTAGACCCCCTGATCTGCGGGTCTAGCAAAGATACCAACCACTAACGCTAACGCCAAACGCTAACTCCAAAATGTACTGAAATGACATTTCGGAAATCGCTAACTTTGCCGCAGTTGGTACCTGTGCTAAACCCCCAGGTCAGAACCGCGGAGAGCCGATGGATGCAAGAGGCAAGCAGCCGCTCAAAGTGGCGCTCTTGGGGGACGTCTACGTTCAGCAGTGGACGTCTTCAGGCTGATGATGACCTGGGTAGTAACAATGTATAGGCACATAACCTAAATATTAAGAAATACACCGAGTATACCTACATTCTAGACACATACCTATAGGTAAAGCATTAAATGACACTTACGTTGTGACACTTAGTTTTAAGCTTGTGCGTGTACATTGAGTGTTTCTGTAAATGTGGTGTTTCAATAAAGAGTTTTATCTATCTATCTATCTAAATGGTATAAAAAAATTCTTAGATTTTAAAACAGCCCATTTTGGTGTTAGTTGTGCAGATAAGCTAAGGCTACTAACACTCAAATTGACCAAACAAACGCGACGATTAAACACCGGAAAATTAATCGCGTCTATAAAATACAGGGTATAAGCTAGAAATAGAATTTAGTACTACCCCAGGCAGGTTCTACCTACCTATACTTGGCTATAATTTGAGTTTATTGAACCTTTCATCTACCTACTGATATTCTTAAAGGTAAGCCATTGACCATTGAACCGACTATGAAAACTCTTACTTGATAGAAAAATATAAATTATAGCAAAGTTCTTCTTCTTAGCGTGTCGAGGGCAAAAAGTCATGTAGGTAGCCCAGAATGTGGTTTTTCGTGGTGTCCACGAGGTCCTGTTTTGAGGAAGTGGCGGGACAAGGACACGCAGAGGACACTTTTTTATCTATGTGGGCCATAATAATATGGTTTAAACCACGCCACACAAACATTTAAGATTATAGAGACTACATACCAAGAATCTTCACCTGCACCCCGATTCCCAACTCATTAAAAATGGGTTGGGAATAGGGGTGCTGGACATGTTGTCCTTGCTCCGACCAACCTGAGTCCGAGTTGTTCCTTCCTCATGACTTGGTGGGCGGTTCTCAGCAGATTCAATAAATGGGGCATTCTTACGCCATCGCCACAGGCTGCGTCTGGATAGTAAGGGCTTACAAGACTCGAATGCAGTGAAAGACGTGGAGAAAGAACTAGCCCGTGGCCGGGGTGGGTCAGCTAGATAGGAAGGTACCGATACTGATACTAAGCTTCTGCCAGAAAAGATTATTTAGTAGGTACCTATACCTACTTACAGATATTTAACTAACTATAACTTTTAGCCGTAAGGTAATATAGGTAAGTACTAAGCGTCAAATAAATATACTTAAAAACCGGAACATAAAATCTTTGGCATGTGACGTCACAGGTGGATTTTTCATAGTAACTGTGGAGACGCTCTGTTTCGCGAGAAAGGGACAGGTGATGCTTCCTCCAGAAACTTTAATATTACTCCGTGATTAAAGGTCACAGCTCTTGCATTTCTTTTAAGAAACTGAATTGAAATTGAATTAGAGCCACCCGGCACCCACTCCGCACCGCCGCGCCTCCTGCGGCTAGTATTCTTTATATGGGCTTGTATGGGTATGCGTTCACTATATCAACTCCATGGCGTCACCGAATCGCCTCGGTCGTAAGCCCTCCACGCGCGGACGGCGGGTGGACCACTCAGTGACATCTCGCTGCTCGCATGCTTGCCTTGCTTGACTGCGCATTGCCAACGCGCGGGTTCCGAGTAGACCGCGCGCTGCCCCTAGTGCCAATTGTTAACAGACTACTCGAAAATTCGTGGACCAAGCGACGTCCACTCGTTGACCACTGTCGACAACGAGTGGACGCCGTGCGACGAGGCCGTGCGGGGTGGGTGCCGAGTGGCTTTAATGAGCTGTGACCTTAATTTAATTATTTTTTTCATTTATAACATTCATTTTTAATCTTCTTTATGAAAGTAATGTTTACTTGTTCTATTTTAATACTAGTCATCATACCTAAAAGGCATGATTTCATAAGTTATAAAGCTACTGTTACTGGACTATTACACTCTTTACATTGTAAAAAATAAGCTCCCTGCGCTGTAGGTAATAGGTATTGGTATTGAAAATTCAGTGTGCTTGACTAATAATTCAACAACTACCTACTGAAATAAATTAAAATAAGTAGGTAGGTAGATACGTGTATTTTAAGTGTAATTTGAATTTTGACGATACATAAATTTTCTAATGAATGAAATATACATTCAGCAATAAAAAAAATAGGTAGGCAGGTTGTATAATGAGATAACCCTGATTATCATAGGCAAGGTGACTTTATTTAGGTAGGTTTGTATATAGCAAAATTATATAATACTACTACTAGTTAACTAGGTAGCTATAGCTAGGTACTTAACAAGTAAGTCGAAGCTTAAATTCTGATTCACAAATACCTAGTTAAATAATGATCACGTGCCCACAATTTTCGTTCATATTACCTAAATGCTGTTATATTTCTATGCTGAGTTAGATGTCTATCAGTGGTTAGTACCTAGATATAACGTAGGTAAGTATATTAAAACAGTCGGGTGTAAGAATAGAACCTTGGGAGTGGGTTGGTTGGGTTAGACTTGTTCCGTGTGATGGTTGTGTTAGCTAGGTGCGTGCACACGGGCAAGGTCCTGCCTGGGCGACCACCAGGTCTCCGTTCAGAGCGATCGCTTCAATCTCGACAGCCGCGTCCAGGGGCAGTTTGCCCACTTGGTACGTCACACGAGCAGGATAGTCCCTTGTGAAATCTGAAACATTTACCTATTTTAAAGGCCTACGTATAAATAACCAAATATAAACACCACCATACCTACCATAGATAGATGACTAAACTATTGCTACGTTAAGTGTACACTACTACCCACTCATAATAAAAAAATACGTAAAAATATTAAAATAGTTTTACAGTATGAAATCTCTTTCTTAGCTGTAAAACTATTTTAATAATTTTACGTTTTCAGGACGAACGGCGAGGAGAACAGCCGGACAACCGGGCAGGTACGGTACCTACTTATGGTCTATCTATACGAAACCATTTTGCCCAAGCTAAAACGGAGACGTGTCGCTCGTGCCGGATGGAATAATTTTAGTAAGCCCTTAATAAAAAAATTTAAACTTCAGCTGCTGACGGTACTTTTAAGTTTAAGCTAAACTGAGTTTTATCTAGGTAAAAATAGATCATAGTCCTCTGGGACGGGGGCCTCAAAGATCGGGATACTTAGGGAATAACCCTCGCGTATGCTCGGTCAACTCAAATAGGTATAGCACAGACTACTTATTTTAATAGCACTGCGCAGGTAAAACTAAATATTTGAATGATCTGAATTTCATTTCATTAACAAAAGGTAGAAAAAAGGCCAATCACACTTACACTGTGCATAAACCTGGTTGACAACTTGAAAGTCGTTTATATTCGCTAACAACAGGGTGGTTTTGACGACTGATTCCAATGAAGCACCCCCTGACTCTAAGATGTGTTTTAGGTTCTCCAGCGCTTGTCGCATTTGGGCTTCTACGCCTCCGCACACCAACTGCCCCTGGGCATCCATGCCCAAGACCCCAGATATGTAAAGGGTATTATTGTTAGCCAGAATAGCTTGGCTGAAATTAATCCAATTAAAATTGTTTTATGCCATAATAGGTACTTAGTTAAAGGACTTGTCTATGTACCTAGGCATAATAATAGTAGATCGTAGTACATTACGATACTAGTGTGGGAAGTTGATCATTGCACTCGAGGGCGGTAAAGTGCGCGCGAGCCGCAGGCGTGCGGGATATGTGAGCCGAGAGCGCAATGATCAACCCACACGCGAGTTAACGTTTTTCATCACATTTGCGAGGAAAAAAACAGTTTGGAAAAATATTCTGATGGATGCAGAAGGCGTGCAGCCGCTCAAAGTGGCTCGGAGCAGTGGCCGACTACAGGCTGTTGATGATAATGATAATGATAAAATATGTGTATAACTTGTAGAAAGGTAGAGTGAGATACAAACTTTACTGAAGCGGAATCACCATGTCCTTAATGTAAAATCAAAAGCACGCGTCGGAAATTTCTTGGATTTTCATCATAAAAGCGGTGAGGTAATGAGCCACGTTACGAGCAACTGTTATGAAAACTACATTATTAAGGAAAGTAAGGTAACGGTGGGTGAGTTTTGGCGGGAACGCGGGAAAGTTCACGTCGTTTCATTGTATTATTTTTCAAAACTTGTGCCTTTTGCAGTGTTAATGTTTAAAATTGGTGGCGTTATACGCAATAAGTGCTGAATTACGAGCATGAGTGTCGGCAAGTGATATAAAGTAGTGAACCGTGATTTTTCGTATTGCTTCCAAAATTCCATAGTTAGAATTAGAAGCTTCTAGTAAAGGTGCCACCACTTTACTGGAGCATGACTTAGACTGGACTATGACGTAGTATTTATTACACATATGCTATGACTGTGATTAAAACTTTATTCATAACACTGAAAAATTACAATACTTGACACTGGCTAAATACACTAGGGCTGACATTCAGAGACAATGCATCGAGTTTACTCCGATCGAACTCACGTGAGTTCAAACTCCGGACACGGCGAGTATACTCCGCGTTTTTAAATTCACAGTCGAGTTCCAACGTAAACTCCGCCCTCACTCCGCCGATTAAACTCCGGTCATAGACAAGTGTAGTTTGACATTAGTGACTTACACGTTGTCTTTTTTATTTGGCAGTATTATGCTAAAAAGGGAGAAAAAATAGCAAATATTGTGTGAATAACTGAAACAGGAGATCAAATTTACTGGTGGTCACAGATTAGAGAAAAAAACTGGTGATAATTATATACTCTTTGAAGGAGACTTTAAAAAGCGCGCCATTTCTCTTTATTTGTTTTTTCAATTATTATGACTATTGTGAATGTTGTTATTTACCTAAATAATAAAAAAACGAGTGAAATTAAAACTTACAATTGAAATTGAAATAGCAATGGAAAATAAATCGTCTCTATAGTGTTCAAAGTACTTGCTCACAAAAACTGAGGGAGCTAATAGCTCCATACATATAAATTCTAGAAACTAAATAAAAATAAATGCTTCATTTTAATAATAGAAAAGAAGAACTATGGAGCCAACTTGCAAAGCATTGATGATTTCTTCATATGTGCATGGTAATTCCTAAAAGGTACCATATGAATTGATTTTTATTTAATAAACCTAGACCTACCATTAATTTAAGATTAATTCTATATTATAGGTTAGGTACCTACTCACAAACAACTTAAAAAGGCATGGAATAATGTGAATGTGAAGACACAAGCCGGGGAAGCAAAATCTATAATACAACAAAGAAAACACACAGGATCTGCCAGTAAATTACTATTAGATTTTTTTATTGTTATTTTCATTATAAATAAATCTATGAAGTAACTAATTTTATTTCGTAATATATTCGTTTTATTCAATACTAAATACATTTCTTCACAAAAACCACATTAAAAATTGATTTTAAGCAGCATTGTTTTTAAAAACATGCGTGATAATAAAGATGGCGGTGCCTGAGCACGGCTCGAGTCACCGATTTCGTGGCTCAGCCCGTCTCATGCTCAGATGAGCATATACTCGTACTCCATTATGCTAAACTCGACTGTGAATGCCAATTCGATCGAAGTACGAGTCTAGACTCCAATTTTGACATAACGGAGTTTGAGTTCGAACTCGAACTCGTCTGTGAATGTCAGCCTATGTGTAGAGTCAAAATACAAGAAGAAAAAAAGTAGGTAGGTAGGGTGGTAGGTAAGTAGGGACTTAAAAGCTAGACAGAAATGAAAAATATGGTATAGAATTAATTCTAAGGTTCTCCAGTAGGTACCTAACACACTGAGGTTACATAATTTATCTGTAGGCCTAGCACGAATATTTACGCGCGCGTAAGTGTAACGTTAACGTAAAACCCCCCTATTACGATTGCGTCTGCTGCTCAACTGCTCTCAAAGTTCATACAATTTTGACAGCAGTTGAGCGGCAGACGCGCGTCAGCAGCGCTGCTAGCTCAATCGTAATAGGGGGGCAGATCAAATGTCATACAAGTGACTTACGTTAACGTTACACTTACACGCCGCGTAAATGTTCGTGCTAGGCCCACTGTTGTCTGCCGTGGGTACAACTAGTAGCAACTGTGCTACTTATCTTTATGGTTTATGTTAATGAGATTAATTTAATACCTACAATGAAAACCAGCAATGCTACCTACCTAGAGGAGATAAGTGTGGCTATGTGAGCGGTGACTACTGAGTAGGTAGGTATGTGGGCAGTACCTAGATACGTGTTAATATAAATCGATGAGACGCAGCGTCACACTCGCTCGTCACTTGACATTCTAGCTATAGCGATGATATTAGAAATACATAGAACTTCCTTGATAGCGATATAATATGCAAGGGTGGATGGATAAACGCCCTGGCCTAGGTCAAGTATATAGTAGGTATATTCCTCCTAGCAAAATTCCTAAGTTAGGTAACTACCTAGTAGACTTACTTACCTAACCTAATAATAGTTATTTGATTATTTGTTATGCAATGCAAGTGCAGTACTGTAAAGATGGTTTTTGGCGCGAATACCTACTTGTATTGGAATCTGACAAAACAGCCCTGGGGGTCTAGCAAAGATACCAACCACTAACGCTAACGCCTCATGCTAATTCCAAAAATGTATTGAAATGACAGTCGCTGCCATGTCGCTGCGGAAAAGTTAGCGATTTCCGAAATGTCATCCTAGTACATTTTTGAGTTAGCGTGAGGCGTTAGCGTTAGTGGTTGGTATCTTTGCTAGACCCCCAGTATCGTCAGAGCTGTTGATTATGTAGGATTTTTACTGAATGCAAGTAGCAACACTCGTATAGTTACTCTGTGTATTATAATAGACTAACGTTAATGTCACTGTCACTTGTGTCTATGTCTCCTTCCGTTTTTGCTCTTAATGCCGATGCTGGCTTTTATTTTACCTCTTTAAGATTAATCTGTTTACATCGTATATTAATCAAAACTATTGACTACGTATAAGTTATCTATATCCTGAGCAATATAAGATTCTCTTATACCGAACACAGCATTGTATTATTTGTACGATCCACGGGCCTAACTTCCCAAACAAGAGCCATCTATCTTTGATTCTTTGACTCTATAACTACGTTCCTTCAGCTGTCAGAAAATCTCCTGTTGGCAGCGCTGCCCCTTTATATGATATGAACTTTGACAGCAGTTGAGCGGCAGACTCGCGACAGCAGCGCTGTTAGCTCGATTGTAATAGGGGGGCTAGTTCTAAATACAAAAATAGTTATATTTTAGTGGCCTTACCTTATTAATAAATTCGTAGTAGCTTTGGATACACTTCCAAATTATGTTTTTGTAGGGTTCCGTACAAAGGGTAAAAGAAACCCCATAAAGAAACCCTAACTAAGGCTCCGCTGTCCGTCTGTCTGTCTGTCCATCTGTCATCAAGCTGTATTTCATGAACTGAAATGACCCGAAAACCCTAAATAATAAAATAAAATAATAAATATTTAAGGTGGCTCCCTACAACAAACGTGATTGTCATTTTTGAAGCTATTTAATTTTTGTATTTACGATTGCTTAAACAACATGAACTTGATTTGGTATGTTATCCCGAAGGGTAGGGACGGGGACCCTGATACCCCACAAGTTGTGAGAGCCTTACTTGAAACTGCGTGTTTCCGAACCTCCATACAAAAAAATAACTCCACAGAACTAGCGCTGCGCATAGTAACCCTTTGCACAACCTAATAAACGATAGAGCCATAAAAATGCACATGCAATGACTACGAGTCGGTCAAGGACGAGACGAAATTCAACTACGCCCAGCTGCGTGCACCTACGCTAGGGCTCTCTTCGACGCGTTTGGGTAATAGGTACCCAAAACTTTACATGGCATTTCTTCAATGTAAAACTATTTATAAAAGTCGTCTAAGAAATGTTGTTTAACTTGGGGAGTAGATTTACCCCCTTTTGGGATAACATACGAATTCAAGTTCAAATTGTATATTTAGGAACTTAGGTATTTATTTATGCAATAAATGCACCATCTTTAATGTGTTTTAATTTAATCAATACATTATTACATTATTCTCAAAACGTCAAAATTAATTAACTACAGTTAAAAAAAAATGTCAAATTATTATTCAAACAACCCATCTCCCACTGTCCGCAGTGCAAAATAAAAGGCGCCCATTAGGCTGGCAGCATTACCAGTACCACGCTGGATGGATGGCCAACCTATGCACCAGGAACGAGCTGGAGTAGGAGTCACCACCTTTGTTCCGAATCCTGCGCCATAATTCAGGAACTAAACTCTTAGCTTCTGCGCCCCAACTTCCCAGTTTCTACAGCAATGGGCCAAACTACAAAATAATAATGTGACTCCATTGACGCATACCTACTTCCATCGCTTCTTACTGGCAACATCCTCCGCAGCTGCTGCTGCTGCGTGCACGGAGAGACTCAGGGGGTCTAGCAAAGATCACAATCGCTAACGCTAACGCCTCACGCTAAATCCAAAATGTACTAGGATGACATTTCGGAAATCGCTAACTTTTCCGCAGCGAATGTAATTTCAATACATTTGTGGAGTTAGCGTTTGGCGTTAGCGTGAGTGGTTGGTATCTCTGCTAGACCCCCAGGTGCGTAACGGTGATATGATAGTACCTACTGACTAGGGATTGCAATCCGAAAAACCAGATCTGGTAATTCGGCGGATCCGGCGCCATTTAGCGCTTGCCGGATCCGGGTTCGACTGGATACGGCCGGATTTAAAATGACACCGGATTGCAATCCCTACTACTGACGCAAGTGGCATCCCATACTAAGCCATTTTTCCACAGCGCCAGACCGGTCTCTTATATACCGTCGGACCTACAAAGGCCTGGTGGCTCCAATACACAGGTTGCCGATATGAAGGCCCTACGGGTTATATCATTGAGGGCATGGTAACGCGGAAACCTACCTGTGCAGCGACGACAACTCAGTGCGTGATGACCATCGGCCTCCTCACATACCTTGCAGCTTAGACGAAGAGCCATTTGTCACACGCTGAGTCGTCGTCCAGTAAGGCCGGGCTAACATGCGCACCACGACAAAATTTACTCGACACTATCTCGTGATAGACAAGGTTATGTGTAGCTGGTAGCGCCTAAGTGTGTCTCACTCTAGCAGCAACAACAAGTTTTCTCGCGGTGCGCTTGTTAGACCATCTGGCGAGGCGATGGGCGTGTAGCTTTGCCCCGGATTCTGACTTCGACATGGCTGTCTGTCTGAGTCTCGCCAAATCGGCCCCCCGCCGAGGCACGGTCCAAAATATACTGGATTGAAACTTATTTTGCAATAAAATTATATAATACCCTATTGGATAATTAGTGTACAAACCTGTAGGGACCCACGGGCTTGTAAATATTTGGTGAACTGACTATGGTCTTGGTCACTTTGTGAAGAGTACTTTTTGATCCATGTTTTGACATATTTCCTTTTGATATAACCGTTCGAGGCCTCAATGTTATCGCGTCTGAACTCATTGTAAACAGTATTCGATGAATGTGTTCTGTATGCCGGCTGCAAGCCCAAGGTTCGAGAGGTCAATTAAATTCATAACACCGATAAACTGTAGGTGGTACCTACTGCTTCTAATCTAAGCTGTAAGTACCTATATAGATAAAAAATGGGTTACATTTACATTACATATTATGTAAATGTAGGTATATCTAAGTAAATACATATGATTACTTACATGTCATGTAGGTACATAAATTAAATAACCTATGTTTTGGTTGGCTCTATGAGGACAAAATAAAACAAGACAAGACGGTTACCTATGTTGTAAAATATCACTTAATTTTGTACTTATAGTAGTTTAATCATGGGCGTAGTATAATGTTCATAATTATTTTTCAAGTTTCTTCGGCTTTTTCACAATATTTTTTGACAAGGATCAGGGCACAGAGTACATTGGTAAAAAAGGTTGGTATCTTTGCTTTGGTTTTTTCTTTTGCCCAGGGGGTCTAGCATAGTTCCCTCACGCTAACGCTATCGCCAAACGCTAACTCCAAAATGTACTGAAATGACATTTTGGAAATCGCTAACATTTCCGCAGCGAATGTCATTTCAATACATTTTAGAGTTAGCGTGAGGCGTTAGCGTTAGTGGTTGGGATCATTGCTAGACCCCCAGCACCCTTATTCCCAACCCATCGGAAACCTTTCGATTCGAAATCTACACTCTTCATCTCCTTCATCTACATTTAGAATGAATGAGACTGAGAGTGTAGATTTCAAATCGGAACGTTTCCTATAGGTTGGGAATAAGGGTGCAGATTTGTCTATTTTATTTGTGATTATTCTTCTCGCATCATGCCAAAAAGGATTCAGAGTAGTGGTAGAAAAATTGTGCTATCAGTGCGTGATTTTTGTGAAAAAGAACAAGCAAATAAAGCCCCTTTAATTCCATTTGGAAATGTTCGACGAGTAGCTGCCATGATGGTATGTAAAATAGTGTTACCTGTATTTAGCATTTACCCCAAAGTAGTGGAACTTAGAATTAGGTACGTGTCGTAAGTCGTAACTATTAAGTGCCGGCACGGTGTCTTGGTCGCATATTTACATGTTTTACAATACAATTTGAAGTCATGAACTCTAATAAAAAAGTTTACGTAATCTATCTATTGTCAACTATTATCCCAGTAAGATTTTTCTTTTAACAAAATGGTTATAAGTGTTTTATTTTTTCACATTTCAGGTTTATCTGAGAAAAAAGTGACTATGTCGCGACGAAGGGTCACGAAGGCACCAAAAACAACTAATAATGGCAACTCCAAGATTCTGCGCATAGACCACCAACTCAATGATTTTTAGATACTCTGTGGTAAGTTTATTTTTCTCAGTATATGATATTCTCAAAGACTTTTTATCCAGACCACTAATACGAAATTAAAGCAGGGCAAAACCGTACACACCACTTTGGGTGTGATTGATTCTCAGCTGTCAAAATCAAAATCAGTCGTTACTTGGGTGTGCTTTTGAATACATACCAAAAAAATGCCGTCTTGCGTGATAAAACTGTACCGAAATCACTCGAGGCACGAATCACAGAAGCACACGATCACATTTCACTTGTAAGTGGCCTTAATCATGTATTATTATAAGATTATTTTAATTATTTCTATTTGACGAAGAGTTAGAGCAATTTCACAATAAAAAGTTGACATTTCAAAATCAGTATTGCCACACGACATCTGAATAATTACCCGATTTCTTTTGTATAGATTTCCAACAGATCCATGTCTAGCTGATCGTTGGATAAAAGTAGATCGAAAAAGTCGAAATGAAGATTGGTGGAAACGCTCAACTATATGTTCAGCGCATTTCTATAGTAAAGAACACACAGAACAGAGAAGTGCAATTACTGATAATAGTTTTATTGTCAACTATAAACGTTCCACGCGCCCACTGTTTTACCATTTTTAAGGTTATTTTTTTTATCCTAAAATATTTTGGTTGCGGCCCAGGGAGTCTAAAAAGATCACAATTGCTAACGCTAACGCTAACTCCAAAGATGTATCAAAATGACATTACGCTACGGAAAAGTTAGCGATTTCCGAAATGTCATTTCAGTACATTTTGGAGTTAGCGTTTGGCGTTAGCGTTAGTGGTTGGTATCTTTGCTAGACCCCCTGTACCTACATAACTGTTGTTCTTTAATCCCTTTAACTTGGTAATATTGTAAAACTCGTGAGTTATTAAAAGAAATGTTGTATAAACTGCTGGTTATACTTAATTTGAATCCTTTTTATTAAAAGATTGCATGAGCTATCTATAGACCTTTTTCTTGTTGATAGTACTATGATGGTAATTAATTTTATTATTTTATATTTTTTTAATGTAGGCGTTATATAATTTTTATCATTTACATTTTACATCTAGCTAGATTTTTATTTAGGTGTCCGACTAAATCGGGTAATACTATTTATATGGTATGTTAAAAAAGGAACTGACATTAGAAGAAAAAAAAATGTGCTCTATGGTTTGATTCATGTTCAAACAAGGTTAAGTATGGAGACTTCGGTTCTGGACCTATGTAATAGGGGGAATTCTGTGGATATTCTTTATGGTTTTTTCATGAAGCGTCGTTTTCAAAACTGTGTTGTTTTTACATAAAGTTTAATTCAACTGAAAAGCTACAACGCTACGATCACTGAGAGCTAAGTATCCTAAGTATTTATTATAAATATGCCAAGTATTTACTTTATATTCGAGGTACTTTGTTGTAACACTTTTACATGTCACCAAATACTTATTATGAGCAAGCCACGCCGGCCAGTATACGGATCGAATGAGGTTGATCTGGATATGGCGGTAAATAAATAAAGAGAACAGGTTCAAGCACACCTATCAGGTCTTGAATGGATCGTACCAGTTAATGCCTATGATAGACAAGAGAACAGGATCGAGCTCACGTATCAGGTCGTGAATGGATCGTACCAGTCAGTACCTATGAGACATAGAAGTCTTGGGAGTAATATCTAGCGTAACGCGATATTGACTCCAGGTAGTCCCAAGTCGTTACCGCATAGAAGTAGTAACGCAAAGGACCTAATACTTACCATGTACATGTGAAGTCCTGGAGGTAATATCTAGCGCAACGCGGTGTAGACCCAGGCAGATATGAGATGTGAAGTCCTGGAGGTAACATCTAGCGCAACGTGGTGTAGATATGAGATGAGTAGTTGCAGACGTGAAATGTACACTATCAGAAAGGAGGTTCCGACTTTGGGGAAGCTATTAGCTGAATTAAAAATTGATATTTCTTTCAAGGGAGGTCATACCACATTATGGAAAATTGTCCGACAAATCGGATTTAGATTTGACATGAGCGACATGACATAGCCTGGAGATACAGATACTTAAACATTTTAACACAAAATCGTAATGAAGGTCGACCAATTGTGTTCCTTGATGAGACGTATATTCACGCTTCTAACTCTGTAAAAAAGTGCTGGCAAAATGATCAAGGTATCTAACAAGTGATTCTGTTGGTGCCCGATGGATAATAGTTCATGCAGGTGGTGAAGTGGGTTTTATACCAAACGGGCTACTGATATTTAAATCCCAGTCAAAATCTGGCGATTATCATGATGACATAAACAAAACAAATTTCATGAAATGGCTACAAGATAAACTTGTACCTAATTTACCGCCTAATAGTTTAATAGTTATGGATAATGCGCCTTACCATAAAAATAAAGATAAATAAAGCACCCACATTAAATTCCACCAAAGCTGCAATGCAAGAGTGGATAACAAATAAGGGATTATCCTATCTGCCTATTATGGTGAAAGCCCAACTTTACGAAATCATTAAAAAGCATAAAGAAGCTCCTATATTTCAAATGCTTGAAAGTCATGGTCACATAGTGGCTAGATTACCTCCATACCATTGTGATCTCAACGCCATTGAATTTATGTGGAGTTTGGTTAAAAGACGAGTAGCTAGTAATAATAATGTAGGGCAAGAGGCAGGAAACATTGTCAAATTAACCGAAGAAGCTTTTCAATCTATCACAGCAGAAGACTGGCACAAGCAATGCGAACATGTGCGCCACATAGAAGAAAAGTTTCGCGAAAAAGATGGGTGCATGGACGCTGAAATAGACAAGTTTATTATTGAATTAAACGAGGAGTCTGACACTGAATCTGACAGCAGTTACGATGACAATTGACACAAGTTCATCGGATAGTAATTGTGCACCATTGGCAATCCACCTGAATCACTTATATTCAAAATAAATAAAAAACAAATAAAATGCATTCTTTTATGAAATGTATCTAATCATAATATAGCATATAAATAACAGTACCGAAGGTCAGTAAATAAAATTATTTTCTATAACCTAAGTACATGAAATGACTGGCACCTACTACTACTATATAAAGAACATAATAAAAATTATAAGAAATAAATATCCTTTCGCTAACGGGATTTATAGAGACGGAATTTGGCAACATAGCTCCAATGTAGCTACATTACAGCTAGAGGTAAAATAACTGAACGGTCTGTATAAGGTTCTGCGATTATCAGTCTAGAAACTTTCAAATCGAGGAAGGGTGTTAGAATAAGTTCTCTGTGGTTAGAATTATGTTTCAATTATAGTCTATGTTCGATGGGCAGACATATTTACATACTCTATGGAGCGTTGAGCATAGACGCAGAGCATGGAGGTATAAGGAGAGAGCCAAAATCCGCCAATGCGGCGTTGCCGCTCCGCATCCTTCGTGTAAACATACTATCTTGTATCTCTATCTAATACACAAATCGTCGCATAGAGTATGCGAGAAAGCGACTGTAGGAACGGCAACCTCGCCTTACCTCCCATCGCGTGTCATGTCTTGACAGGTCGGTGTGTCAAAAATTATAATGCGATAGCATAAAAAGTGAAAATATTGTGATTATATTGTTATTAGGGCTAAATATTGTGTCAATAGTGAAATTGTGTCGTGTTGTGCTGTGTTTTGTGCATCAAGAGTAACCCGAGGAGTATAACAATATAATCACAATATTTTCACTTTTTATGCTCTCGCATTATAATTTTTGACACACCGACCTGTCACGCGATGGGAGGTAAGGCGAGGTTGCCGTTCCTACAGTCGCTTTCTCGCATACTCTATGCGACGATTTGTGTATTAGACAGAGATACAAGATAGTAGGTTTACACGAAGGATGCGGAGCAGCAACGCCACATTGGCAGATTTTGGCTCTCTCCTTATACCTCCATGGTTGCCACCGCTTTACTGGAGCATGACTTCGACTGAACTATGACTACTCGACTTAGACCGGACTATGACTATGACTCAGACTTGACTTAACGTGAAATATTCTAAGACTGAAAAATTACAATACTAGACACTGGCTAAATACAATATGTGTGGAGCCAAAACATAAAAAAGGTAGTATTGAGAATTTTTTTTTTAGAATTCGCGCGGATTTCTATAATTTTTCTTCCTGAATTATCAGTCAGTGGCAAAACTCTATCAAATTTGTAGGTGAAAAACCACATTAATATTTCACTACTCCGTGGTAAAACCAATTTCGGCGTGATTTCGGTGGAGTTTTCCTCCCACTCAGCGACGACTCAGCGAGGATTTGCGATCGCGATCCTTCTTTTGACGTAGTAAAGTTCGGCGTCAGACGCAGCATAGACAAAAGGAAGACTGCTATATATAATATCGCCAGAATAAAAAATAAATATTTAATAGAATATAAATCATTCGCAAATAGTCGTAAAACTCGTGTATTTTGTCACCATCATTATGAAGATAGCATTACACGATGTTCAACCCCGTAATTCTTGCAGAACGGTTTAAACAATAATGCATTTATATTTCAAATATTGTATTATTTGAACTGGCAATCACAGATGAAGAACATGAAAAAAGTCGACAGACTATCTATGCCCACCACACACCAACCACAGAATATAAATTATAGCTCAAAAACCTGGAAAATTACAAATAATTCAATTGAACCCTTAAAATACCTTACCATCGATCTTACGAACCATTATAAATTAGAAACGTTTAATTTATTTGAAACATACGAGCTTGGAAAATCGAAAAAATTGTGATTTCCATTTAGTTATTTCAAATTATGATTTATGTTTATAGTAGTACTAATTAGATGTTTGATGTCGTACCATGGATGCTTTATATTGAAAACATAAAAATTTATCTAGTAGTAAATGTACAATAAAGCTGCTATGGAGGAACTTTTGGAGAGCGTCTTTTAGGCGTCGTTTTGACAGAAAAAAGGATGACCAATTCACGTCCATGATTCTAATTTAGATATAATACGTCACTTTCGGATAACGTCGGCGGCAAAACGCCGATCCTCCATTTTATAATATAGTTAAGCGGCAGACGTAAATTAGCACCATAGCACCAATAAGAAGGCGTAGCGGCGCATGTCAAAGATCTCTGCAACCAATAGTATGGATTCTTGGAGTAATATGAACCAATCATAGTTGCTTTTGTCTATGTCGCTGGTGACGCGGACTTTTTCTCTCAATATTGGCTTATCCGTAATTCCAATTTTTCGGTTAACGTTAGTTTAGCTCCACCAAAGGAAACGTTAGCGTAGCGTCAAGTGGTTTTATCGAAATCGCCCTGCTGGTATACGTTTTGTGGATACGTAGTATCTCTTAGTAGCCTGTGTTGTGGAATAGGTATTATTATACTCTTTGGTGCTTGTATCCTCTACTGTTTGTGGTTTTGTGTAGTGGTAAATCAAAGAGGATGTAACTACTATAGTGAGATAAATATAACATCCCCTACTACCTAGCTAGTCTGTGAATATAACCTACAAACATAATAACACTGGATATACGACTAAAATCTCAACCTACCATTCTGATAAAGTAACCAGTTTTATTTATTTTAGGGACAATGCAAGGAATTTTCTCTGCAGTTAAGACACTTATGTCCAAAACCATCCACTGCAGTCAGTTGACCTTACAGCAGACATTCAGTGCATTTCAAAATCCCGCAAGTAATAAGCTGTTAACTGCTTCTACTCCAGTTATTAATTCAGCATGTACTTTTAAAGTAAAAGGACGTGTAAGGCGTCGCTGTAAATCGTGTTATTTAGTGGTGAGAGATGAGAGGATTTACAATATTTGCCCTAAATACCCTCGCCACAAGCAAATGTCAATGAAGGCAAAACCTCTTACCACTTATATCTTAACACATGCTACTCAGAGCCCAGTGAGACCATGGTAATGTTATATTTGTAGTTATGTATTGACAAAAAAAAACCAAACATGTAGATGTAAAAATATGCTCTTTAAATTTATATTTATCTGCAATAATAAATAACTGACTAACTAGAACCACCTTCTTTTATTTTATACACATTTAGGTGTATTATATAATACAACCACTTGCATAAGTGTCACACCAGTTACATTGATTGGCAAGTAGTAGCCATTATGCTGCAAGACTGAGTAAATTGCAATTATTATAATATTAGTATGATACATAATATCATCACTATCATGGAGGCCTGTTCATGATCCAATCTTGGATATAGGCATCTTCCCTCTGTCTCCATTCCCAGCGGTTTTAAGCCTGGCATATAACCACTCATGGCCTCAGTGTTATCTGATGCCATCCACCCATGGCTTCAGCGGTTGGTCTCATCATCTCAGCCTTACTGGGTCTCCATTCAAGGAATCTTCTCATCCAGGGGCTTGTGTTCATTTAGTTTGTGATGTGCCTACCCATGCTCACGTTTTCTTTGCAATTGTTGCATTATATCTCTTACTTTGCTCTTTTCTCTTATCCATTTATTCTGTTTTTGGTCACACTATCAAGCATGGCTCTCTCCATTCCTCTCTGCGCTACTCTGAACTTCTTCGTAAGTGCTATGGTATCGGTACTATAAGCACAGAATACATATATATATAGTACTATGTACCATACCATAAGTGTGTAAGCATAGGCTTGACACACTTCATAAACATTCACTTGCAGATGTAGAGGAATTTTGCCACATAATGTTAGCAGCACTAAAACCAGCCCAGGCTTGTGCTTTTCTCCTCTCAGCCTCTGTAGTCTGATTTTCAAAGCCTAGCGTGATTGTGTCCCAAATAAATGTATTCCATAATTCCATCACACTTTCCATTGGATACTGGTACCTACCTTGCGACATCTGGAATATTGGTCATTATTTTAGTTTTCCCAGTATTCATTTTAAGGACTACTTTCCCAGATTCCTTCATTAGGTCTTATATTACGCCCAATAATGCCGAGCATATAAAATTATCATCGACATTATCAGACAACATCACCCTGGGCCTGCAGGTGTCATATCTATCTCCTAAGCTGTTTACTCTGGGATACTTGTCTTTAAATTAAACTAACGATATCCATTCTGTTGGGCTTTTGCCCTCACATCATAGACTTAAAAAGGGCAAATTCTGTCTCAAATAGAGTACGCAGGTACTTACCTACCTAATTCCATAAGATTAATTCAATGTTTTGGTATGCCCATGCCCAATCAGCTACTTCATACCTCTGCCTAGTAATGGAAGTACGAATGAAGGTACCCGATAATATCTACTCGTGTACTTATTGGAACACTTAGAATAAGTATCTATATGGAAAACTTTTTTTGTAACTGAATAGGCCCGCATTCGACCGACATCTCACCTGATGGAAAGCGACGATGCGGTGTACGATGGTACATGCTTGTCTACTCTAGTAGATACCTATTCACTCGCGACTTGAAAAGCTCCAGTTTGTACTTATCGGGAAACAAAGACGCTGGTAATGTGTTCCATTCTTTCGCTGCTCGTATTATAAATGTCGAGTCGATCCATTTTAGTTTTAGCGGTTCGACTCGATCCGCTTTGTACCGCTAAAACTAAAATGGATTGCAGACAATATTAGGTATGCAATAGGTATACTTAAATTACATTTCCATTTCTGAAGGAAGGTAAGGAAGGTTACTAACATAACAACCTATATGTAATAGGGGGAATTCTGTGCCTATATAATAATTTCGGTAATAAGACATAATGATTGTAGGTGATGATCATTGGTATTTCCCGTAATTATGCTGACCTTCGCTTGATAGTACTGACCATCAAGCGAAGCATAAGTCAGCATAAGGGTTACTGTAACACTGTATGTTATGTATGATATTGGAGCAACGCCCGTAGATACAGTCCCATTCGCCGGGCCGAGACCGCATGCAGAAGCAGGAAACCGTAGAGCATAATTATGCTGCTGCACTGAAGAAAACTGGTCTATGCAGTGGGCAGTCTGATCTGAGAAGACCGCAAAGAGCGCCCATCATCATTACTAAGTATTGTATATTGTATTATTCACGCTGTTGAATTACCGAAATATATAAATACCTATCTAAATAAACATTTATTTCTTACGTGGACGGTCACCAGCTGGCGGTTCAACTTGAAGGTGTCGATTTATCAAATCATCTCTTCAGTTTTCTTGTATGTGTGCGAGACTGCGAGACCTCACATCGCATCCGTGGATACCGACGCCCACGAGCCGGAAGACGCAAGAATAGGCCGGCCCCCCACTGACGCAGACGGCGGCGCACGGTAGACGGACGAACTGGTCAAATCCACTTGGAGCCGATGGATGCAGGAGGCAACTTTTTGCTGAACATAGGTCGTCCCAATAGAGCGTCTGTTCACTCTAGTGACACCATGTTCAGCAGTGGACGTCTTCAGGCTGATGATGACGTTGATGATACTTACTGAACCAAGCCAAGCCTAGAGGGTATATTAAATAGACAGTAACCTCAAAATATGAATACTTTTTAATAATACAACGGGCAATATTTTTTTTAATACTTAAGTAAGTATTAAATTTTGCACTTTCTACATTATGTACACTACAATATCTAGATCTCATTTTTAGATAACATTATTTTCTAAGATCTCACTGTATTCAATAATAATTTACCAAAGAAGACAAGGTTGATCCTCCATTTAGTTCATGGTTCGGGTTCTTCAATATTTATTATGCTGTAACAATAAAAACACTTTATTTTCTGCAGGTTTCGTATAGGTACCTACCATCGCTTTACCAGTTACTCTGCCGCCGAGTAGTAGTGTGCAAGATAAGAAGGGCACTGTAGCTAGTGAAATTACTGGTCAAATGAGACTTTACATACTTCGTTTCACAGTCTAGTAATCACTAGTAATCTGATTACTAGACTGTGCTGATGTCTCTGGATGACGTGCGCACTTGTGCAGTGTCACCCTAAACTACCTACATTTTAGAGTTCCGGATGACACGGCAACTGTGATGGGCAGCCGTGGCGCTTAACATCAGGTGAACGACTAGCTCGTCACGTCATTCCATACCATAAAAATAAACTTTATAAAATATATTTTTCCGATATAAATCTGTTGGCAGTGTAATAGTACATTATCAACCCACACGAGTGTCATACGACGTTTTTATCACATTTGCGAGGAAGAAACCAGAGTTGTATTGTTAATTAATTTATGCGAACAAAATCCACATCAATGAGACAAACGAAACCAAACCGAAACGAAATCGATTAATTTAAAATATACACAAAACATACTTATGGGTGCAGAAGAGGAGCAGCCACTCAGTGGCTGTTGGGAGGCCTATGTTCAGCAGTGGCCCTTGCCACTGCTTAACTTCAGGCTGTTGATGATGATAAAATATTCGTATGACTTGCAGTGAGATACAAACTTAACTGAATCGGGGTATCATGGAACGTAATGTAAAAAGCACGCGTCGGAAATTTCTTGGATTTTGATCCTAAAAGCGGTGACAATAGGGGTCGCTTTACGAGCAACTGTGATGAAAAATTTATAAAGATACTATAGTCCTTAAAATTTTAGTAACCGGCGGGATCTGAACCCGCAACTTCTAACTATCGCTCTCCCAACTAAAATATGGTCGCATGACCGCTGACTCCAAAAATCTTTAGGACTACTTATGTGTTTAACGAGTAACGACTGAGCTGCACTCGTGGCGACATCTACAGAACCTGTATTAAACAGCCAAACTATTAATTATTAGTAATTCCGATTCTACTAGCTGTTACTCGGTAAACACATGGTAAATACTACAGATTTTCGCAGTAAGCAGTCATGTAACCAAAGCTCAGTTGGGAAAGCGTCTAATCGAGTGAGTTGGAAGGCGCAGATTATAAATACTGTACGCTGTGTGGTCTATACTTTCAAAATTGTAATACAGAATGTAATTTAATTCATTAGCATAAACTGAGCCCATGATACTACATCATTTATAGATGATTATTAAAGAGTAAAAGTGTGTAAATGAAAATATTTTTATATATTATTTGAGTGGGTTCTGTTGAGCCTACTTAGAAGGAAATATTTCAGGCCAGGAATGAATAATTGAGGAAGGATTATAAAAGAGGCGTTTTGTTAGTAGTAATGAAAAAACATAATGCAGAACCGAAGCTTAAATTAAAACTAGACTGGAGTCGGATAGGAGCGGGACGCTGCGACATCGAGATAAGTGCAGGAAAAGATCGGAAATCGGCATAGGACTGATAACAGCTGTTACGAACTCCATGTGGATGAATTCGTAGGCAGCAGGTAGTACCTATTTGAATATTTTTCATGATATTAATGTACTTACTTAAGTCTCTCGAATTCGTCACTAACATCATCAATTATTATCGGAACAATCACAGGTTCAGTAGTCTGTATGATGCTAACCTCATCCTCATCATCATTTTCATCATCCAGAATTTCTATAATATTGTCTCCACTGTGGTGACTGTTTACAACGGAATGATCACTATCTTCTCTCTTTCTTTGTTCAATGGGTTGAGCATCACATGCTTTAATTCCAGCTACTCCTGAAATGACACAAGTACCAATAATTACGTCAGTCTTTTTCTGGTATATGATAATCTCTCGGTATTGTTTAAATTATTTTTAGCCTGTGGAAGTAAGCGCAATAGTTCAAGCGTAACTTTGACGCACGAGAGGGTCGCGGATTGTGTTGTGTTGGTGGTGTAGTTTGAAACTACACCACGCCGCGCCGCGGCGCGGGCGAAAATATTTTCACCATCAAGGCATATTCAAATAGGCGCGGTATTTCTCTACCGCGCGCTAAGAGCCTTTACAAAAGGAGGTGTTAACGTTCGTAATCCGCGACAATTTTTTCTGCCGTTTTTTACGGGGGACGAGGTAAACACGCATAGCACACGCTCAAATCAAAAACTTATCCATGTAAACGCACTCTATCACAATTCCCGCACACCATCTTAAAATACGCACAGTTCTCTAATACAGCGTGGTTACGCTCACACTATGGTAATCTCTACTGAAGGCATACACTAAGAAAAATGAATGATAAATGAATGAACGAATGAAACCAACGTGCACCTACGGCCTTATTAATAAGTTACTAGTTGATTATTTACTCCAACTATTGTTTTTTTTTTTACATTGGAATATCGAACTCGATCGAAATAGATAAAAGCCGAATACACTAATCCAAAACTACTCCACGCTTATTAAAATACCGTTAGGGTTTTAGCGAAGTTTTATTACCTTACCGATTTTTGAAAATATGGGACATTATTCTAAAATTTAAAATTACCTGTAAGAATTAGTTAACTTTGTCGCTGTCTCGAAGTTTGTCTAGGTCGCTTTGCCAGTTATTTTTCTGCCAAGCAGTAGTACAAGCACTACTGAGATCTGGTTTGAAGGGCACTGCTAGTAACATTACTGGGCAAATAAGATTTTATGATCCGATTGAGCAGCAGTCTACTAATCTTCTAACTAGACGGTGTGATGTCTCAGATGCCTAGCGCAGTGCAGTTTCACGGGAAAAGTAACGTGTTTTTAAGCAACTTTTTATCCCTGGTGCTGCAGCATAGTGAGGTTTTGAATTCATGCATAATCACGTGAAATTTAAAGTTTTTTTACTTAATTTTAGAACACTATCTTCAAATATAGGCACAATCTAATTTAAAAACGGGGATGTCGATGCCTGGTTATGGTTACTAGCGAAAGTGGCGTGGTTATTCTTTAGAATCTCATATACCATGTTTCATGGTCATGTTTCGTGATTTTTTCCGTACCCCTCTTTTTAACCTCACATCATATTTTATGGACGATACCAAGCTTTATTAATTTAGAGTTCCGAATGATCCTGCAATCTGTTATAAGCAGCCGTGGCGCTTAATATCAGACAATTTTATCATCAAAAAAATTACCCAATAGGTACCTGCTTACACATCGCAACTGAAATAATTTAACGTTCAATGCTTCATTCATTCAATCAACTTCACTCAATTTTTCCCCGCACTAACGCCTTCTACCAAGACGATGGCGTTCTAAACTGTCGCTAATCCGTCGTAACTGTTAATTCGTTTGGATCAAAATTACTAACACAATTGACAAAAATAACACTTATTTGTGAAAGGAAATGCCATGTTCCCGTAAGTTTGATGTCTCTGATCGCCTTTTACAAACCAATACCGCACAATTCACGATTTCTACGAAGCACTACTTTGCGACACGACACGACTCACAATGGCCGTGGATGCGAGAGAAACAGTTTTATATAACTGGTACGACCAAGTAGCGCATATGACCTGCAGAGGGGTAAGCCCTGCCTTGCCACCTCCTTTTCTAATAGCTCTAAGACCGCGCGGGATCCCGCAAGGTATTCGCCGGCTAGAGCGAAACTTTTACCGCCTAGGTACGAGAAAATTTACGTGTGCCCGGCCGCTGAGGGTGATTCTGTTTGCAAAATTGCGATGCAATGTTGTGAGAATTGTTGATTTTTGAATCAGGCCCGGGTGAAAAGTTCCGGTTCCCAAAACATTATCCGCTTGTGTGTGAACAGGGGGTCTAGCAATGATCCCAATCGCTAACGCTAACTCCTCACGCTAACTCCAAAATGTATTGAAATGACATTTCGGAAATCGCTAAGTTTTCCGTAGCGAATGTCATTTCGATACATTTTTGAAGTTAGCGTGAGGCGTGAGGCGTTAGCGATTGTGGTCTTTGCTAGACCCCCAGGCGTATTATCCCGTACCCACTCATTGCCCCGGTCTGAATAGGCCTTGATGCAGCGCGCCGCCCTAAGATGTTAGCATTGAAACATAGTATTTTTAGGGTTCCGTATTTTGAAAATTCCATACCCAAAGGGCAATGCGAACCCTATTACTAAGGCTTCGCTTCCCGTCTGTCTGTCACCACCTGTATCTCATGAACCGTGCTACTGTTTAAATTTTCACAGATGATGAATTTTTGTTGCCACTATAACAACAAATACTAAAAAACCGAATAAAATAAATATTTAAGGGGGCTCCCATACCACAAACGTGTTTTTTTTCTCGTTTTTATAGACAACAATGGTACGGAACGTTCCGTACGCGAGTCCGACTCGCACTTGGCCGGTCATTTATGTTACTGCCCATAACAGCTATTAGGCAGTGCTACTGAGAACTGAATATCTAGGAAATAGGTAGGCAACAGCATTCTTCTAGATATACCCACCCAATCTTGAGGGATCACCAAGACGCCTGCCAAGCGTGGTGTAAATGGCAAAGCAATGATAAGCGTCCTAAGTGGCGTTTTATGGAATACCTAATTTTTTAAGTTACACCCAGGTTAACTGGAAGATAATGCTCTCTAGCATTAAGTTCGCCTATGTACCTACATTTTTGTTGATTGTGCAATAAAGCATTTTCTTTCTATCTATCTATCTATCTAAGTACAGCAGTGGACGTCTTCCGGCTGATCATGGGATGTAATTGATCCAGGTCCATCCAACCTTAGTTAATTACCTTTGGCAGGGAAGAGAGGCGTGTCTCGGCGCACACGTCGGCGTCGAGTTTGATCGCTGCACCGAACTTGGGTCATGCTCTGAAAGTCTATAGAATACAGAGCTCCAGCGAGCAACAGGGTGCACTCTGTCTTTCTGCTGTTGAATGCCGTTTCTAGTTCAATGTTGCTGCGCTCATCATACTTCCACCATCCTTAAATCAAACACAATTAAATCCCATTAGTTAAATCACGCTAATCTATACTTATAATAGAACTGGTCTAGTTCTGTACATTAAAGATATTTTGAATTTTTTTTAGTAGGGTCTATTATCGATGCTGAAGATATTTTTTTCCTATTTTTTCTTTCTGTACCTTAGCTGAGCATCTCGCCGAAACTACTCAATGGATTCAAATGGAACTTATTTGACTTCACACTCCAAGGTACGCTATAGGAAACTTTATATCCCGAAATTCGGCACGGTTCCCGCGGGTGAGGGGATGAAAGTTAAAATGTGTACTTATTTAATACATTAACACGTAGGCCGATTTCATTCTTTTTTTTTTTCGTTAGAAGGAAGTTATATATATTATGTTAGAAATACGTAAAACTTCCATGATATTAATATTAAGTAAATACTTCAAGGTCGTGGTTTTGTAGTTCAAAAACTACAGACCTCGAACCTTTCAAACCATTCCTATCCTGTACTACTGTATAAACCCATATTTACACCCACCGGTTGGGTAACCCGTCCAACCCACCTAGAAGCCTAGAAGAAAGAAGCCACTGGCATCAAAGAGTAAGTATATATAATAACTTCGTGCATGCATGAATGAAAATTGTGCAATTAATTATTAGTAAATCGAGATATCGGTTCTCTGAGTCTTCTACCGTTACTATCATGGGGAATGCTCTGAAGAAATATTTAACCTCATCCCGCCTTCCCGATTTTATTATCGAACTTCTCGGCAAAGTGAAAAAGCGCATCTACATATTGTAGACACGTGGAAATCTCATACGACGCAATTCTTGCGGTCGTTTCTTCCACGAACCTGCAAGATGTGGAATGATCTTCCTCCTGAGGTTATTCCGCATAACTACAGTATGGGGAGCTTCAAGAAGTGTTAAAAGAGTCCTCTCTAAGGGTAGGCAACGCACCGGCAATGCCCTTGGTGTTGCAGATGTCCATAGGCGGCGGTGACCACTTACCATCAGGTGGGCCGCCTGCATGTTTGTCACTCTTTACATAAAAAAAATTACGCTTTAATAATAATAACTTACAATCATTTGATTTATAATTTTGTTACAATCCTTGTTATTTGCTTATGGGTAACATAAAAATACGTTATGTTGTGTCATGATTGTTACTTACATAAATTTCGACTTACCTACCGAGTTAGAAAGCCGCTTAAGAGCTAAACTCGAGGTATTCATACGAAAGCTTAGTCTTGCAAAGTTTTTCAAAAGCCAGAAGTTTTAAATAGTACATTATGAATTGATACAAGTGTAGGAAGTTGATCATTGCACTCGAGGCGGCGTAATATGCGCGCGTCATACGACGTTTTTCATCACATTTGCAAGGCAAAAGACAGAGTCGTACTTACCTATTGTTAATTAACTTTTGTGAAAAATATAGTGCAGGTGTTCTTACATTGTGAAGCATTACAACCATCAGAAACGAAATGGAACAAAATTGAAATTAATTTGATATATACATACTTAAAATATGCCAAAGGATGCAGGAAGCGAGCAGCCGCTCAATGTGGCGCTCTGTGAGGGCGGCCTATATTCAGCAGTGGACGTCTTCAGGATGTTGATCATGGCAAAATATGGGTATAACTTGCAGTGAGATACAAACTTAACTGAATCAGGTTATAATCATAAACCACTAGTGCGGTAAAGTTAAAAGCTCGAGTCGGAAATTTCTTGGATTTTGATTCTAAAAGCGGTGAGGATAGGAGCCACTTTACGAGCAACTGCGATGAAAAACTATTTATTGTTATTAAGTAGTGCAAATTTTTTAAAGACGGATGGCGAATATGCGGCTGCCTTGCATTTTGGGATCCAGCCTTTTTGACAAGTACAAGTACCTACAGACTACAGATATTTTTGCTATACTTACTACAGTTATTACTTACATTCATAAAGCATCCAAAAAGCAAATTGAACGTAGGTTGCACAAGTAGGGAATAATTTGTAGTTATGTTAGTTTTTACTTGTAACTATCTACATAACCTATAGGTGAGTGACTTTGGCTACTATTACTTTATGTTCGAATAAGAACCATTACAACAAATGAACAAACCCACCTAAAAGTATGTTAGAATTGTTGTGTTTTAATGAAAATAAAAAAACTCTATGAGAAATGGTAAACCATATATATTTTCGTAAAGCCCTTGCATTGGTCCCGATAGCCCGATAGCTCAGTTGGTAGTATCTCTGCCTTCTGAACTGAGTGCTGTGGGTTCGATTCCTACCCAGGACAAACATTTTGTGTGATGAACATAGGTGTTTGTTCTGCGTCTGGGTGTTATATTGTATTCTATGTATGTATTTACAAACAAAAAAGTATATAAGTATTGTATCAGTTATCGTAATCGTCTCGCACGCAGGTTTGATGAATTTCAGCCTCCCGAACAAGCCGGTTTCCGAAAAGGCTTTAGCACCATAGACCACATCCATACGCTACGCCAGATTATACAGAAGACCGAAGAGTATAATCGGCCGCTATGCCTAGCGTTTGTGGACTATGAGAAAGCCTTCGATTCAATCGAGACTTGGGCGGTGCAGCAGTCCTTACAGCGATGCCAAATTGACTATAGGTATATCGAAGTGTTGAAGTGTTTGTACAGTAAGGCCACTATGTCAGTCCGACTACAGGACCAGAGTACGGAACAGATCCCATTGCAGAGAGGCGTGAGGCAGGGAGACGTTATTTCTCCGAAACTGTTTACAAACGCATTGCAGGATGTTTTCAAGCTCTTGGAGTGGAAAAGATTTGGCATCAACATAAATGGCGAGTATATCACTAACCTTCGTTTTGCCGATGATATAGTCATAATGGCGGAGTCGCTCGATGATCTCAGCACCATGCTCAACGACCTCGGTAGAGTCTCCCGACAGGTTGATCTTAAGATGAACATGGACAAGACGAAAATCATGTCAAATGCCCATGTTCCACCTATACCGGTAATTGTTGGGAACGACACTCTCGAAGTTGTCGACAAATACGTCTATCTAGGGCAGACTGTCCAATTGGGTAGGTCCAACTTCGACAAAGAGGTCGCCCGAAGAATCCAACTCGGCTGGGCAGCGTTCGGGAAGCTTCGACCTATCTTTTCGTCCAAAATACCACAAAGCCTGAAAACAAAAGTTTTCAATCAATGTGTGTTGCCAGTGATGACTTATGGAACTGAAACGTGGTCTCTAACTGTTGGTCTCATTACTAAGCTCAGAGTCGCACAACGGGCTATGGAGAGAGCAATGCTCGGTGTTTCCCTGCGAGATAAGATCCGTAATGAGGAGATCCGCAGAACTAAAGTGACCGATGTAGCTCTAAGGATTAACAAGTTGAGATGGCAATGGGCAGGCCACATCGCTCGTAGAACTGACAACCGATGGGGAAGAAAGATTCTCGAGTGGCGACCACGAACTGGAAGACGCAGCGTAGGCCGGCCCCCCACTAGGTGGACCGACGGTGGCTGTTAATGATGATGATGATCAGTTATCTGGTTCCCATAGTACAAGCTATGCTTAGTTTGGGGTTAGATGGCGCTGTGTGAAATGTCCATATTTATTATTTATTTATTATTGGTACGAGTACCTACAAGGAATGTATAGGACATTGACAGTCTTAGTATGGGGTTTTGGTCCAAATACTGCCCAGAAAAAGGAGTACCGTTTTTAGACTCTCCACATATATGTATAAATACTTGTTTCAAAATCTTCCATGGAAAAAAAATTAGTTAATATAGGCTGAGTTTTAAACACGGGACAGCAAGGGCCTTAAACCTTAAAGGTAATATTTACAGGAAAACGTTCTGAGGAGACCATCCATAACTTTTTGTGATATTCTGAACCGTATTCACCGATTTTGGTAAAAATATATAGTCAGCAAAAAAATGCAAAACACGCAAAACCTGTTTTTTTGCTAGTCTACCCTATTTCATGTAGGAGTCTAAATACTCTATGGGACTACATAAAATCGACTGACAAAACATTTTTTTTGCTTTGTATCATGTTTTGCTGACTATACATTTTTCCAAAATCTGAATGCAGTTTAGAATATCACAAAAAGTTATGCATTGTGTCCTAGAAACGTTTTCCTTATTTTGACATTATTGTCTTTCTTATTCGAGCGAAACGAGTCAACCAAGTCAAACGAGTCAGAGTCAATGAGTTAAACGAACAAAATCAGCAAAACTGGTGTAGGCCATTCCCTGCTTGGTATATCGACGTCCTGGTCAAAACCGCGGGGAGCCGATGAATACTGAAGGCAAGCAACCCGCTCAAAATGGCGTTCTATGGAGAAGGCCTATGTTCAGCAGCATAGGCCTTCAGGCTGATGATGTTGACGATGATGATGATGATGACAATGACGAGATTAATTAATATTATCCCCATTCTTGTGTGGGGTAAGGCCCCATAGTAGGTAGGTATCAAAATCAATATTAAAAAATTAATTTAAAAAAACCCTGGGTTACATTTTGAAAATATTTGGCGTGTAGTGATGAATGGATATAAGGAACGTAATGTAGGCACTCCCATCACTGGGCAATTTTGGACCTGATCCTGTCAATGTCCTTTGTCGGGCTATATAATAGATTCTTCAGTTTTATTTGTGTAAAGTGAATAGAAGTACATATATTATTTTATTTACCATTTCTTCCTTCATAATACCATTGATTCACTAAATTTTGCTGTTCAATATTTTCTTGCGGCGCTGATAACATCTCCAGCAATACAGGGTGATCAAGATAATCAGGTGGAATCTCTGCACGACACATTGCACATTTTCTGCTTTGGATAGCTACACCCTGGAAATAAATGTTATTGAGGTAGGTATCTACATACTTATAGTACTTAATTGGTTATATAATAGTTACATTTCACTAGGTTGATTGGAGAACACAAAAGGGACCAAATATTACAATCAATTAATACATCTAAAGTCGGAGCGTAGATCATGTAAGTACGTCACATTAGTTTCTATTTCGCTTCAATTTCAATACATGCAGTATTTCCGAAGTTATAACGACGAGAAGTTAAAGCCCTTTTTTGAATTTCCGAGATTACGCCGCGTGATGATGACGTCACACCTGCGCTCGGTCCGGTCACCCGGTGCGTTGGTAATTCTGTTTCTCCCACCAGGGCCTGAGTCTGCTATTTCAATTGTGTCATAATGGTTTATGAATGGTGCCATAATGACAGATTTTGACACTAAAGGTAGTCTACTTGGGACGATATCATCCTCCTTCATCACCACTTCGGCTATTCACCTGCTTTCTTAGTTTTCGCATCAAATATTGGCCACTCATAATCTAGATTTAAATTCAAAATTGGAACATTAGTCACATTCTTTTTTTTTCTTTACATTTTCGTCATTCTTCGTTTAACCTCCGAGGCGTACAGTCCTCGTTTGTGCTCTACATCAAATTTTAAATTTTTTCTGTTCATACAATAACTCTATTCGAGCAGTTTTATTTTACTACCGTTCGAGTTGAACGAGTTGCTAATTTATAATAAATTCAGTGATTTTCAGGCTTTTAAACATTTCCAAATTGTTGTTGCATTTGAAAATAAACCAAGTTCATCGAAGCCTACAGTTTTCATTTCAATAGCTCCGGATTTCCCACTAGTTACCTACGTGTTCTCGTGAGTGTCCTCCCCTTACTGAGCTACCGGGAAGGAACTTTGGGGCATACTTATGGTTTGTAGCTGTTTGTACACTACTATTAGTGTCAAAATCTGTCATTATAGTACCATTTATGAACCATTATGACGCAAAATAGCAGACTTCGGGTCCAGCTCTGTCCCACCAGTGGGGAGAAAAGGCAAAATAAAAAGTAAATGCCTCTTCTCCCCACTGAGAAACGTAAAATTTCCCAGTGAGGAGAAAAGGAATAGTCAAAAAATGTTTTCCTTTTCTCCCCACTGTCGTAGTAATCGTAGTACCTACTACTACGGCAGTAAGCATATTACATAATTGATTGGCCTGAATGCCCCAAGCTCAATGCCGCAAGGCAAGGATTTTTGTTCTAGGTTGCACCATTTCTGAAAACAATTTTTTTTTTAAATTTTTGTCTGTTGTCTGCCCATTTGAAGCTTTGAACACGCATCACGCTGGAACTACGGAACGGATTTGGCTGAAATTTGGTATGGTTATAGCTGATTATGCAGAATAACATTTAGTATACTTTTTGTTTTCTAAAATGGCCAAGTGCGGGTTGCCCAAGCAATAAGGATGTAATTTTTATTCAAGATTTTTGTTGGTATATTATAATGATATTTGTTTATCAATTTTCATTTCAATAAATAGAAATACAAAAAAAAGCAAAAAAATATTCAATAAAAAAATTATACTCACCCTGTCGAAGGGAAGATAGAAGAGAAAGTAAAAAGATAGGGGAAAAGGATGAATGGATGGGACGGCAAAAGAAAAGAGGCAGCCTGCCTTCCTTCGCCGTCCCATCCATTTATCGTTTTCCCCTATTTTTTGCCTTTCCCTTCTCTTTTACCCATAAACAGAGTTAAGACTTAAAACGAATTAACCCGTGCGAAGCCGGGGCAAGTCAGCTAGTTTTTGTCATTCTGAGAGCTCTTTACACTATCACCTGACTCACGCATGAACGTCATACATAATGTGGTATATAATTATGGCACCAACTGAATGGCTTAAATTACGCGAATGTACTGGGTTTCTATTCTAAGGGCACAAACCTTTACACATAGAAAACAAAAGACATGTCCACAAGGCAGCTGGGTGGGGTGGTCACATTTTTGCAAACAAACTGCGCAATCTTGCTCTGAAAATATGATTTAGCGTTATACAAATCTGCTGTATATTTATGTTATACATACAATAGGTAGGTACACTTGTTTTTTCATGAGAGTACTATAACAACCGGCCAAGTATGAGTTTAAACTCATTGAACCAAACTCTTTAAACCATTGCCTCAAGGGTGTAATCCGCTGGCTTTCCGCCATTTCACATTATAGGTAGTATATATACCACCGTCTTATTGTAAAAATCATTTGTTTATAAAAAATCGCTTCGGTTATTTATAAACTGTCAATTTATTGCAAACGGGCAATGCGTCTCACAATAAAACGGTCGATATTTCGGTTAGGAATTTATAATTAGTCGGCATCACTTAGTTTTCTCGTAATTGTGTACTTCTAGTGTGGTCAAAACTAACAACACTCCTCCTCGCTTCGCTCGTCGTCGTGACCTACTGGTTAGCCACTAGTGACTCTAAATAAACAATAAATTAAAGAAAAAATTGGGGCATTCTTCACAATTAAACGCTACTAAAACCCGTTTATTTATAAACGCACCACTAGGCACAGACTGTTTATAAATAATCAAAATATCATCTGTGTTATTGTAAGACAGATTGTCAGTTTGCACAAAATCGACAGTTTATAAATAACAGTTCTTTTTTTGGCGGGAACGCGGAAAAGTTCACGTCGTTGCATTGTATTATTTATCAACACTTGCTTTTTCCAGTGTTAATGTTAAAATTGGTGGCGTTTTACGCATTAAGAGCTGAATTACGAGCATGAGTGAGGGCAAGTGATATAATGTGGTGAAACGTGACTTTTCGGGTTGCTTTCAAAACTCCATAGAAGCTTCTAGTAAAGTTGCCACCACTCTGCTGGAGCATGACTTACCCCCATATTCTAAGACGTTACCTCGAGATTACTCCACTCGACTCATCCTCAAATTAACCTCATTTTTGTGTTTTGGTATATTTAGTTGACAATAAATAATCAACTTGACATTTCTGCGTCAATGTTTCTCAAACGAGAGAAGCGAAATCACTGTTAACTCAAGGTACGTCGCGATGTACTTTGAGTTTCCCTCAAAGTTAAGTAGAAGTCGAGTGAAGGATTTTTGGAGAAATGTTTTGGGATACGGGGGTAAGACTGGACTATGACTACCTGACAGACTGAACTATGACTATGACTAGGACATCACTTTGCGTGAAATATTTTATAACACGATGTAAATATAATACTTGACACTGGCTAAATACACTATGTGTGGAGCCAAAATATAAGAAAAAAAAACTGGATTTTTCGTTTTTTTAAATATACAAACGGTTTTTACAATAAATCGGTGACGTTTATAGATATATGTATCATATATATAAAGTCATAGGCACCCCAAATGTTAGTGTATGATGAAGAGAGCACTAACTTTTTTGGACTGTACAACTGTCCGCCATTTCATAAAAATCACGATTTCATGGCCATTGAAGAAACTGATGTCAATTGATAGGAAAAAATATAGCAAACAAAAAGTATTCTATAAAAAAATCGCCTAAGGGACATACTTTCCGAGATATTTGAGCTAGAATCTTTTTTGGCATACTTAACTATAATGTACTTGTAGTGCAACTATCGAGTGGTGAAGCTTAAAATAGTAGCCTCATCAGCCTGAAGAGGCCCACTGCTGAACATAGGCTTCCACGATAGAACGCCACTTTGAGCAGCTGCTTGCCTCTTTCATCCATCGGCTCCCCGCAGTTTTGACCATGTCTTCGGTCCACCAAGTGGGTGGCCTACGCTGCGTCTTCCGGTTTGTGGTCTAAAAAGTAGTAGTGTGCGGCATTAACTCGGCATGCATCTCAAACATGTCTATGTTTAATGTCCTTACACAATCAGTAAAACACAGTCATGTCAATCATCATGAGTGGACTGTTGCATAATATATGCAGCCAATATGCGGTGACATACAAAAACTAATTGTACAATAGCAGCTATTTTTCACCTCATCATAACGATTACCATCAGGTGAACGACCAGCTCGTCACATCATTCCATCTCATAAAAAAACCCTACAGCCTCATCACCCATCGATACTGCAAACACTATTGCTGCAATTAACAATCAATAGTTTATCAAAAGATCATAATTATTCATCTCCACTTTACCAATGCTATGGTCATAATGGAGAAGGCGCTACATCTTAGCACCATGCATGCTCAACAACCTCAGTATGGTTTCCCAACAAGTTGGCCTTAAGACGAAAATGGAAAGACGAAAATCATGGTCTAATGCGCATATTCTACCTATAGCAGTTATTGTTGGGAAGTGGGCAGCCCTAGTCTCAGAGTTTTTAGGCCGCCCAAAGGCTTCTGATGTAGTTTAATGACTTGTCTAACAACAGCAACCGGTATCGAGGGCTTAATGCGGCCCCCGAAGCACTGTAACGTTCAGTTGTAAATACCACTTTTTGTAGCGCTCACCCATCAAAGGAGTGACAGTAGCAAGCATTTTTGAACACAAATCAGTTAGGAACGGCTAGTCATCTTTCGCCATGAGCGCTACTGTATATTTGCACTACAAATATAAGTAGCGTTTGGTTTGGTGTAAAAAATAAGTTTCATTCCCACATATATCTCGGAACTTAGGTGACTTATCATTGAACCTTTTTATTCTCTATTGTTTTTTCTTTCACTAGTTTTATCACTGCCCAATAAATCATGATTTTTGTAATGGCGGATTGTGGACAGGCCAAACTATATACAAAAATGTTTGATGCTCTTTTAACCGTCTAACTATCACGGTTCATGAGATACAGACACCCTGGTGACAGACGGAGAAAGACAGACGGACAGCGGAGCCTAGTAATAGGGGTCGCTTTACCTTTTGGGTACGGAACCTTAGAAACATACTTGTACCTGGGCTTTTGTACGATTATATTTACCTTGAGTAACATCACCCATTGTATGCCATATGCGTTAGCCGCTATTAAAACGAAGCCTAGATTCTGGCGTCGTATGTTAAAATATTTCATGAACTTTACATATTTTTTTCACTGTCTCACATCTCAAACAAATTAGAATTATAAACAAACTACAAAGAGTATAATAACTGTCCGTAACAGTGTTGCCAACCCCAACAGCTTAAAAAACAGTACGACAGCCTAAAAAAACAGTAAAAAAAACAGTAAACTTGTCATTTCAAGACAATATATCTACTGTTTGAATAAAACACGTTAAAATTCATAGAAACGGTGTTTAATGTACACACATTATTTATATTCCAAAGAAAATTTAAGAAGTGCTCAAGGAAGTTAATAAGATATTTTTAATTTTCTAACGATAATTAGCCGTGATATTCAAAAACAGGCAACGCATCGGCAACGCCTCTGGTATTGCAAGTGTCTATAGGTGACGGTAACTGCTTACCATCAGGCGCGCTGTCTGTTAGATTGTCTGTCCATGTTATAAAAAAAAATAGATTATGCTCAGCTATAAAGCAAGCCATTTTGATTTCACTTTCTTTGCTATTTGTTTTGGATCTTATGATTTTTGGGCTTTTGTTCGTATTTAATTATTATTACTTATTTCTTTTTGGGGAGTTTGTTCACAAGGTAAATCATTACTCATTATTTTAAAATTTACCACTTTCGAAAACACATAATAAACAAAATAGTAATTGATCTTGTTTCAACTTGTCGAAAACAGAAATGAAAATAATGTATTACAGGATCTTCCCCAATAATAATGTAGTAGCAGCTTTTGTATGCCCTATGTTGTACATAATGTTTATTGCAATTTGTATCAGATGGCTCTAAAATTATAGAAAAACAATAGAATTTGTACCTAAAACAGAAAACAGGATGGATAATGAAAATCCAGCAAATCTACTGTTAAAACAGTAGGGTTGGCAACACTGGTCCGTGATTAGAAATTAGGCAGACAGACACAAATTAAGTATGAAGTAGAGTAGAGGATATAATATATATATTATTTTTCTCTATGTTAGAAATACTAATTTACACTCACTCTTTTTCTTATATACTCTTCACAAACCCAAAGAGTATATAACGAGTTGGTAGCGTTCACAGTGCTGCCAACGGCGACAAGACTAATATAGCCATTTTTCCCAGCGTAAGTAGCCTAAAGTAGCCGAATTTTAGGTCCCGTCGCCTAAAAAAGTAGCCTCAAACGTTAAAATATCGTGTTATCATGTTAAAATGAAGTACAATAGTAGTTTTTCACGAACTTTCTTTTTTAATAGCTGACCCGCCCATCTTGGCACGGGTTTATTAGTTTTAAGCCTTACTCAGTATAATAGGAAGAAAGATGGAAGAGGGGAAAAAGATAATGGAAAAGGATGAATCGATGAATTCGCCTTCACCTTCATTTCTTCTCTCGAACGCGAATGTCTTCTGCATTTGTACAATTTTATTATGAATTTTTGGACCATTTTTGTTAAGTTTCAGTAATTTTATCCTGAAATACGTTTGCTAAATGGCTCCTCAGCCAGTCAACCTCAAGGACCTTGACATCTAAGGCTGAGTTGCACCAGCTTACTTTAACGCTAACTTTAACTGCTATCTGTCACCGTCCACGCTTCGCAGGGCGGCCTAATGTCAAAATTTGACACTAACTTTAACTGTGATTATGGTGCAACTCAGCCTAAATTAAAGTTTTATTTTCTAAGGCTGAGTTGCACCAGCTTACTTTAACGCTAACTTTAACTGCTAACTGTCACCGTCCACGCTTCGCAGGGCGGGTTAATGTCAAAATTTGACACTAACTTTAACTGTGATTATGGTGTAACTCAGCCTAAGAGTCTTTGCCGGATGACTTCGTCGTTATAACTTTGGAAATACTGCATGTATTGAAGGGAAATAAAAACTAACGTAATGTACATGATCTACGCTTTGATTTAAGATGTACTTTATAGTGATATTTTGACCCATTTGTGTTCTGCGTTTTCGTGCTCGCTTCGCTCTTGCATTTCTTTTTAGTATACCCCTTCTATTACAGTGGAATTCACTTCCACAGTTCGAACGCTTTGAATTCTGGATTCTGCATTCAAAGCGTTGTACGGTCTGGCGTAACGATAACGCATTACTTGAGCCTGGGTGCCCTGATATAGGCTACGCGAGAGGCTACTTGAGCTGGGAAAAAGGCATCGAAATAATACCCATAGAAGTATAATACGAGGTCCGAAATGGCCAAACGCAAATGCAACCGCTGTGGGTGGGGCATAATTTTGCAACCGCGCGTGGCGCCATTCGCATCGCGACCGCCGCGCTGTGAAGTAGTCTCACTTGGACTGTGTTATGAAATAACGACATAAGCGAAGTTTTGGTAAAATGAGTTTCAAACTTTTAAAAATTGTTTTCGTTGCTGTGAGCTGTATTATATTGGATTTTTAATGTATTTTTACTTTTAAGGTTTTTTCTGTGGTATAATTTTAATTTTGTTTTACTTTTTAGTATTTGTTGTTATAGCGGCAACATAAATACATCATCTGTGAAATTTTCAATAACTATCACGGTTCATGAGATACAAGCCTGGTGAGTGGTGACAGATGGGCAGTGGAGCCTTAGTAATAGGGTTTGCTTTACCCTTTGGATACGGAACCCTAAATAAGCAATAAAAAACAACAAACAGATAAATGATGAATTAACATATTGAATTGTAACCGAATTTCACACAAATCCATTTAGCAGTGACGTAGTCTAATTCACCAGGTCGTCGGTCCACCTAGTGGGGGGCCGGCCTACGCTGCGTCTTCCAGTTCGTGGTCGCCACTGGAGAACCTTTCTTCCCCATCGGTTGTCAGTTCTACGAGCGATGTGGCCTGCCCATTGCCATTTCAACTTGCTAATCCTAAGAGCTACATCGGTCACTTTAGTTCTCCTGCAGATCTCCTCATTACCTCCTCGACCTGGTGAAAGCCGCGGGGAGCCGATGGATGCAGGAGGGGAGCAGCCGCTCTAAGTGGCGCTCCCGGGGGCAGGCCTATGTTCAGCAGTGGACGTCTTCAGGCTGTTAATGATGATGATGATGTAGTCTAATTATACTTGAACATACAGACGTATAAACATTCGTATTTATTACTATTAAAATTCTAGGTCTGTGGTGTGATATGATTACAAAAATTCGTTCTAATAATTTTTCTATTTTATATTTTACATTTTTTTCATACTCGTAGTTTTAATGCATAAAACCATCCCAAATCACCAGTCACTGGGGTCATAGTTAGGGAGCTAGGTGTCGATTTTTTTTGCGATTTCTTTATATGGCAGATATCACACTATTATGTTTGTACTTATGTCATGCACACTGTAACGTCCAGTTTGCGAACCTATAAATAAAAAAAAAATGATCACACTTAACCATAATTATTATTCCCATTGTTATTATTTATTATTATGGTAGACTGTGATAATAGAATTCACTCCGAATGCGACTTCGAAATTCTCATAGGTTCGTACTCTAGGTACAACTAGTTTCTCATGTTTGTACGTAAGTTTAGCTGCTTGTAAACAAAAGTTTATGTAACAAACTAATCGAATATTGTATTGAATACTAACTGACCTGACCCACCTTGAAATTTGCTCGGATTTATTAGTTTTAAGTCCTTACCCTGTTCATGGGTCGAAGTTTTTTAGTTTCTCAGAATGAGACTGCCACAGTTGGCCATATAACGTAAAAATAACGGTTGAAATGCAAGAGCGCTCTTAGTTGACCGAACCAAATCAATTTGTGCTGATCTGAACTATCCGCATCCGTATCAGTGTTTCTAAACATGAAGAAATCTTACATCAAAACCAGTTAGCTCCCCAACTATAATGCCGATCAAGGCCCACTGTCGTTATAAAGGCTGAGGAATTCGTTGCCTTTAGTTTGGCCGACTTCCAGAGTTCAGCAGCTAGCTCATTCAGTTATTAGCTTCTGGATCCAGAAGAAGATTCAGAATCAGAATCAGAATCAGAATCGTTTATTGAATAACTGACACAATAATTTTAATGCTAGGTCTAAATTGCACATGTCGTGAGGTCAGTTTACCCACATCGGGCATTCAATATTATGTATGTAATGTAGGTACTTATTATTATGTATTATAACAATGTCGACAACTTCACAATCATTTACACTAATCACTGACTTAAACGTTAAGTACCTACTATCATGGATGAAAGATATTCATATATATAACATTTTAAAATGGATGACGTTGCATATATTAATGATAATATTATTAAAAAAAAAAATTTTATAAATAACTAACAATTAATGGATCTAAAAATGTTCAACATAATTACATTTCATTCATAACAATAAAAAATAGGTAGACATATCAAAATTCAATAAATTAATACAATTAATATCATATTATAAGGTCAGCAGATTTATCTCTATTAAAAAATTCCTTTAAGTTATAAAATGCTTTTTTAATTAGCCACTGCTTTAGTGTTGTCTTAAACTTAGTAGTATTATTAATGTTTGCCACATTACTTGGTAACGAATTATATACACGAATTCCGCTAACATATGTGCTTTTGTCAAATATCATCGATCTGATAGGGGGTACATAAAGATCGTCTTTACCTCTTAAGGGGGCGCTTCTCGATCGCATTTCTGATTTCTTTTTAAACAGATGTATATTATTTCTTACAAATAATGATAGTTCGAGTATATAAATACTAGTGAGAGTGAGATACTCTTTTTCTGAAAACAACTGGCGCAAGGAATCATCACTTTTTTTACTATGAATTACTCTGATACTTCTCTTTTGGAGTATAAAAGTTTGTTGCACATTAACAGAGTTCCCCCAGAATATGATCCCATAAGTTAATAACGGATAGATGTTGCCATAGTATGCACTTTTGGCGACATTTACAGATGACACATCCACTAACACTGACAAAGCATAGCAGTGACTAGCGATTCTATTATTGATGTTTTCCAAGTGAGACTTCCAATTTAAATTTGTGTCTATAGAAATTCCAAGAAAATTTGTTTGCCGCACCTCACCAACATGATCACCATCAACATCTATGTCAAAATCGATTGGAGTAGCCATATAGTTATGGAATTGCATTATTTTCGTTTTAGCAATATTTGCTTGAAGATTGAGTGTGCTTAACCAGTCAATGAGCATTTTAATTGTAGCAGAAATTTCATTTGCATAATTGGGAGCACTAATATCACTCTTAACAAATAGTACTGTAGCATCGTCAGCATATAGAATAGTTAGGTGTTTCAATAACGCTGGTAGTTCATTGATATAAATCAAAAATAATAAGGGGCCCAAGATGCTTCCTTGTGGTACTCCCAGAATTACCCTTTCTGATCGTGATTGTATATTTTCCACTGTCTTCGATTTTTTATTGTATACTTTTAGATTTGTGGTTTGAGTCCGTCCATCAAAATATGAACTAAGGAGTTTATGGGCTATTCCACGAATGCCTATCCGATCAAGCTGCTGAAGCAAGATAGCGGGAACCACACAGTCAAATGCCCGTGACATGTCGAGAAACAAGGCCGTACAAGGTTTCTTACTATTTAACGATTCCCAAACCTTGCTCAACATTGCGAAGATTGCCATTATTGTAGATTTACCTTTCCGGAATCCAAATTGATTTGAACACACGCATTTATTTTTATCTAAGAAGCTCAATAATCTATCAGTTATAATACTTTCGAAGATTTTTGAAAAAACTGGTAGCAATGCTATAGGACGATAATTGGTCGGATTTTCTTTGGAGCCCTTTTTATGTAGAGGTTTAATTACTGCAACTTTTAGGTGATCCGGAAAACAGCCACATTCAAGCATTAGATTAATTACGTGAACGTGACGTAATGGTTCTGCTATATAATTTATACAAGCTTTTATAACCTGAATTGTGATACCATCAAACCCACAGCTTCTTTTATTTTTTAGTCGCTTAACTATTTTTAAAATTTCTGTTGAATCTGTCGCACTTAAAAAAATGCTATTGCAAACAGGTGGGCATGAAGGTTTATATTTAGAATTATCAATTATTTTAGAAGTGTTTTGTGTTATGAATAAATTATTAAAGTAATTAGCAATATCTTCCTGTTTAGTAATTTTATATTCGTCTTCCTGTATAGAATGGATTGTCTGTTTAATTTCATTTGCTTTTGTGGTGTACATTTTTATCAGGCCCCATGTTGCTGTTGTCTTATTAGTGCTATTATTAATATATTTTAAATTAGACTTTCGTCTGGAGAACTGAACAGATGATTTTAATATGCGTTTGTATTTTTTGTAATGATTGACTCTTTTAACTGATCTCTTTCTTTGTAGTTGTGTATAGAGGAGCCTTTTCGTCTTGCTGGATTTAGCTAATCCTTTCGTTTTCCAATTTGGCTTACGCTTATGCGTTATCAATACTCTCTCTAGAGGGATACATAAATCGTAAATCATTTTAAATATGCTACAGAACTCACTGAATGCTTCATTCACGTCAGTCCTTTCATAGACTTCGGCAAAGGAAACCTGGGAAATATATTTCATAAAAATAGGTAAATGGACATCTGTTTTCCTTTTATATTCATACCAATACTTCTCAACATAGCCAAGACTACAAGGTAGGGTTATAAGTTGACCAGTGTGGTCAGACAGGCCGGTATTAATGACTTGAGCTTCATAGGTTTTGGTATTTGTAATGATATTATCTATACAGGTACTAGAATTTGGCGTAATACGAGTCGGTTCACTAATAGTACAATGCAGACCATATCGTTTTAGCGTAGTTAAGAATGTAAGTGTATTGTTATTGGGTTTAAATAGGTCCAAATTAAAATCACCGGTAATTATAACTTTCCTATGAAGTTTACGAGATTTGCGCATTATTTTAAACAGAATCATATCAAGTTGATTAATGAAAACATTAAAGTCACTATTTGGCGGTCGGTAGATACATAAAATTGTTGTATTTAATTGGGGTATCATTATTCCACAGCATTCAATTAATCTCTCAATAGATATATCTAAAAGCCAGTCTAATTTGCTATAATCGAGTGATTTCCGTATAAATAAGCACACACCCCCTCTACTAATTCGACTTCGCGAGTAGTGTGTGGCAAGTTCGTATCCTTCCAATTGTATATTATTTTGATCATTACTTTTTATAAAACTTTCTGTAAAACACAGGATATCCAAGATTTTCCCGAAAGAAGTTATGAAAAACTCAAGGTCCGTTATTTTTGATTTTATACTCATTATGTTCTGATGAAACACTCTCAATCCATCAAGATCACAGCTGTTGTTGGCTGGCGTGCCCACGAAAAAACTCGGCCTCATCCGTTTGGGTACCTTGTGATGCTAAGGTCTTTCTAGCTAAAACGTTACTTGCAATAGGAGATCGAGACCAATATTCGATATACCTACGCTTATTGTCTAATCGGAGAATCTCTCTTAAAAGACCCCTGGCCAGGTTCAATACACGATACCTTGGTAAGTTACGCTCATCAAACAAATACCCTACGAACGTTGACCAGGAAAACTGTCTAGTTAAATATTTATACATAGAGGACAAAGTGTCCGTATTAAGATGCCTATTCATGAATACTTCGGATACAATAACATTAGTATTTCTTAATTTATTGATGAAACAGTATAAATATGATTGCATATGTATTGGATTTTTGTCGTTTGAACCTCCTACAAGTACTATATAATCCAAAGCAGTCAGAGTTATTAGATGTTTTGTGTTTGAATCCAAAATTTGAGCCAATGATGCACCGGGCATGATGACCGATGACACTTCAAAGTTCGGTCCCAATAAGACTCGGAGAGACCTATTTAAGCCCTTCCCTTCATCATCTCCTATGATAACTACTTTCGGTATTATGTTTTTCTGTGACCGATGATCAAGTTGAACCACACTTTCTGACCCAGCATATGTTCTTATCGGCAGCTTGTTAGCAATAGGCTTATTATTTGCAGTGTTGTCTAACTCTTGTACAATAGCAGGGACCTCAACGTCGTTTGAGGCGCTGCTGATTTTACAGGGTGGTAGTTTTTGAGTGTCTTTAGCGGTTTGAAGTTTAGTTACTTTGCCCGTGGGTAGATCATGATTCAAACTCTGTGGAGTCGTTGGCATTACGTGGTTTTTAGGAACTCTAGGTGAATTTTGACAAGACACATGAAGCTTAGCAATCTCTAGATAGGTTTTGGTAGTGACGGGAGAGCTATTTGCGCTTTGGCTCAACATTTTTGAAGCTTTGTCACAATTTTTACTACTCTTAGGAGTTTCAGGTAAGGAGGTACCGAGTGACATTTGAGCTCCACAAGGCAGATTTACGCTGTTGTTACTAATCTTAAGCGTTTTCCATAGTGGGATTATATCCCGCCTATTACGACCCGATGTGGATGGTGTATTCATTGTAGTAGAATCAGTACCATAAGTGTGGGTGATCTTCATTAGACTTTTAATAGTTGCGTCTTTCTGTTCTAGTTTTCTCTTTAGTTCTATATTTTCCAGCGAAAGCCTATCGACTTCTGCATTTGCACTGGTTAGGTTTCCCTTTGTTTTAGACAGTTCATTCTTCAGTTCAAGAACTTCCAGCTGATTGCTATTATAAGTTGAAAGGCTAGGCAAGCTCTTCATTGAACTGTCCAGTATTGAATTTGACGAGTCACTGTGGTCTAACGTGATATTGTTATCAGTTTGATCCAATGTAGAGTTTAGAGATTTTGTTCTGGGTCGTCTAAAAGTTACGTTATTAGTATTAAATACCGAACCAGTCATTTGCAGTCCAGCATGGCAATCTTTTCCAATTATTAATGAATGTACGGGATGCGCGGCTGTCAGGCATGGGGTGCACTTCCAAGCAAGTCGTTTTTGTTTTTCCATCAACATATACCTCTTGTACGAGACGTTAGCACTGTCTAAATCCAAGGTAGTGTTGCATAAACTACATGTTATGTAAATTTCTTTATTTGATTTTGTGGCTTTAGTATCCATGGTGTAGTACGCGGATTTGTTCTTGTGTTGTAGTAATTACACAGCTGATAAGTAAAACCAGCGATGTAGTGCAGCAAGCGGTGGCTCAGTTTCGCCTTCCCGCCAGGCGGCCAGTAGATCGGTCGGCAAGTACCTACGTCACGCGCGCCGTGCGCCGAACGCCGAACGATAACTATCGCCGTGAGGGTCACCCCCGCGCGACCGAAATTTTAAACAAACTTTTGTTTATATCTTCGGATTAAATCGACAGATTTTGTCGAACTAAACGACACAGCGTGCGTCAGCTTTTCACGCACACACTGATATGAATTTCAAAGCTACTAGTGCACTTTTAACCACTTAAACTTTAGAAAAATTGCGGAGCAAACAATCGTAATGTTGTCTTAGTAAAGCGCTCGTGTAAACTCCCTTCTCGTCCTTCCACCGTCGATGAAGTATTATTACGCAGTTCAGATTCAAGATGCAGGAGCAGGAGACTCGCAGGTATTAGTCGTCACAGCCTTGACGGACGACGGGCCGGAACATGGTGATAAAGTTATTTTGCCACTCAATGTTTGAAGAAGGCAAGCCAGTCGTCTCACTGGTTGACGCTCGGCGATAAATTCGTCGTGGTAGATACGGCGGCCGACGGCGACAACAGATGTAGTTTCGGCGATCAGCTCTCGGCGATAGATTCGTCGTAGTTCCGCGACTGGCTGTAGCGGATGTAGCTCGGCGATCGGCGATTTGACAATGGATATGTCGTGGCACAGCGATTGACGTAGATGGAGATTCAGTTCACAATTTTTGTGTTGGATAGCCAAAAATGGTTTTTGAAGGCGTTCGTGAGTTCCCGGGCCTTGCCTGGCCCGGGAATGGCCTTATATCAATTTAGTTCCTCGTTCGAGGAGTAAATTGAGACTGCCATTTCATAGCGACAGCTTTTCTTAAGAAACCTCGCTATCATTCCAAGGTTCTAGATTTTTGCAGTTTTCAAAATTTTGAATACAGAATAGTAAAGAAAAATATATCTAGAGTGAAAATACACACAATCATGGCCAAACTATGAAATACCTCACTGAAAGTGACAGTAAAAAAAGAAAAATATGAATTTGAAGAGAAACAAAATTCGAAACAAAAAAAAATAGTTTCTAAACAACTGCCATCCGAGCAGTCGTGTCTAGAAATCGGGCCCGTGACCCGCGCGCAAAATCGACAAAGTGATACAAAATTTAGTGAAAAATTAAGTTTTTTTTTGTGCTTAAATTACTGTGAAAAGGACCGTCAAGTGCTATGATGTTAAAGTTGTGAATGAATAATAGAAACCAGGTAATATATTATGATATATACATACATGTAGCATTACAATCTACATAGCTGTGTCCCTCTTATCGAGCGTCAAAAGAAGTCACTGATCAGCCAATCAGGGAACGACCACTATGCTGGCGGTATTGGTTAGAGTAAAATCTTATGTGATTGACTTTGTAGGTTGAAATGCACCTAATCTCAATGGAGTAAGGTCGTTTTTACATTGGTGTGTAGACGTAAGTAGATATAAATAAAAATAAATATAGTACAACGTTCGTTTAAATAAATAATAAATATGTGTGGACATTTCACACAGCGCCATCTAGCCCCAAACTAAGCATAGCTTGTACTACGGGATCCAGATAACTGATACAATACTTATATACTTTTTTGTTTGTAAATACATACATAGAATACAATATAACACCCAGACGCAGAACAAACATCAATGTTCATCACATAAATGCTTGTCCCGGGCAGGAATCGAACCCCCAGCCCTCAGTTCAGAAGGCAGGGATACTACCAACTGAGCTATCGGGCCCGTTTGGTTACAAAATTGGGCGATCTTGCTTAGAGTTATTTTTCTATGGGTATTATTTCGATGGAAAAAAGGCGATATCAGTCCCGTCCAAAGAGGATATAACCATAATAACTTCGTTTTGGTCCCGTTGGCAACACGGTATCAAAGAGTATATAATTTATTACACGGTATTATATACAGGTAATATATACTCTTTGTTATATACTCTTAACTCTTATTTGGGCATCACTGCCAAGTGCCAATATCTGAATTCTAAAATCACTAAAATCCTTTTCTAATTCTTGCGTTCTTGCTCAAGTAAGACTATTTAAAGCGTCGTTTATTCCTTTAAATTAAAATAATGCGTAAAAGGAAGTCGGTAAAAAAGGGCGGTGATGATTCTGAACAAGAACCGGAAGATTTCCAAGACTCGGGCGAAGATTGGACGCCGGATGCCGATCCTGTATGTAATCTGTTTTAGCGTTATAACCACAAATTGTCGGTATTTATTGTTTGTTTTGATTTAATTGCTTCGTTAATTCATATTTCCTCGATATATATTAATACCTATACCTGATATCTAGTTATCACGTTTAGACACGATGAAATGAGGTTATGTATCTATATGTATACTTACAATCTAAGCTTTATTGTCTTTTCCGATTATCTGCCTAATATTTCTTAATTAGTAGCAAATGGTTTCAAGTATTGTAGCTTCTGGGGCGGGGGGACTAGCAAATATCCCCTGGGTCAAACGCAGATTCAGAGGGAACACATATATATATATATATATAATAAACTTATAACAAAAGAGCTTTCTTCTAAAACATTACAAATTACACTGGAACTATAATAGCAAAACTTTAAACACTAAAACAACAAAAGAAAAAATATTATTCTGCTACATTTTTTCTTTGTTCGACATTACAACACCAACCGTCATGTCCCGGTTCTTTCTTTTTAAATTCAAACCTACCTGACATACAATCATCATGCAATGAGATTGCACTGTATCTAAAGTCAAACCTCTTTGCTTCAATATCAAGTTATGTATGAATATGTGTTCCAATGGTTCTAATCCTTAAAACTTGAGAATACAAGAATATTCATGGTTCATGTGCAGGTGTTAGAACATGGCATTATTGTGGGGCGTTGAAACTATGGGCCTTTTATTACTGCAATCTTAAGAGGCATGGAGCTAAAAAAAAAAGAGGAATCCTGTCTGATCCCAAACTGAAGCACTTTTAGGAAGCTGGATCGCTTTGTACATACGAGCGGAGCACGCACTCACTCACATCATATGCAGCCTGTCACCCTTCTTTCATCTGACACACATATGTAATACGTCCGCCATTTTGTGCTTCAGTTTGATGTCATGTACTTCATTCGATGTCAATCAAAACTCAATCCTTTTTTTTTCATCCACGTTGAGAGGTTATATTATTATAATTGTTATTTTTTGAACAGACAAATACTGTGTTGCAGAGTGAACAGCCAGCTGCTCGCGGTGGCCGTAAGCGAACATCAAAGGCATCGCTCAATAATTCCAAGAAGAAGCGAAAGAATTCAACTTCAGAAGAAAGTGAGGGTGAAGGAGAAGAGGATGAGGAAGGAGAAGATGAAGAGGGTGATCTGGATGAAGAAGAAGGTTCTGATGATGAAAAAAATGGTTCTGATGGCAACAAATCAGACTCCAGCCAATCTAAAGATGTACCAAAGCATTTCCATGTAAGATCTTAATAATTTATTTATCAGTAATTAATTATTAATCTAATCATTACTAGCAATGGGATGCCAGCATATTAAACTTGAATGAGACTCTATTTTCATTCAGGAATGAGTTGAATTAGTCAACTAGTCAACTTTGTTCTTCAGAGATGTTCATTCTGAAGTCTAAACTTTGTGACACCCCATCTATGACAGTAGACTATTCATACAAAGCAATGTTACATTACCAAGTAATTTAAAAAATTTAAGGAATATATCGGTGTTTCCCTGTGAGATAAGATTGGTTTCAAAATTATAGAAACATGCATTTTCGTTTTTGCTTCAATGGCCTTTTTTAGAGCCTTCAGTAAAATATCCACCATTTTACTGTTGGCGTTTGACTGACAAAATATGACTTTAACTTGACATAACCATACGATTTTTTTTTTCTTATAATTTGGCTCCACACATAGTGTATTTAGCCAGTGTCAAGTATTATATTTTCATTGTGTTATAAAATATTTCACGCAAAGTCATGTCTTAGTCATAGTCATAGTCCAGTCTAAGTCAGGCTACTAGAAGCTTCTATGGAGTTTTGTAAGCAACACAAAAAAATCACGTTTCACCACATTATATCACTTGCCCTCACTCCTGCTCGTAATTCAGCACTTAATGCGTAAAACGCCACCAATTTTAAACATTAACACTGGAAAACGCAAAAGTTTTGAGAAATAATACAATGCAACGACGTGGACCTTTCCGCGTTCCCGCCAAAAAACTCGTACAAATTTTACTCACTTGACATAGGCAGAATTATTGCAAAAAAGCGATAGAAAGCCATTAAATAAGAAGAATTTATTATGGCTTATTGATGATATCGAGTTTGGCAGATGGCTTGACACAGAAGATTTCAATGTACCAAGCACAGAATTCCCCCTATTACATAGGTCCAGAACCGAAGTCTCCATACTTAACCATATTTGAACATGAATCAAACCATAGAGCACATTTTTTTTTTCTTCTAATGTCAGTTCCTCTTGCAACATACCATATAAATAGTATTACCCGATTTAGTCGGGTACCTAAATAAAAATCTAGCTAGATGTAAAATGTAAACAATAAAAATTATATAACGCCAACATTAAAAAAATATAAAATAATAAAATTAATTACCATCATACTACTATCTATAGACAAGAAAAAGATCTATAAATAGCTCATGCAATCTTTTAATAAAAAGGATTCAAATTAAGAATAACCAGCAGTTTATTCAACATTTCTTTTAATAACTCACGAGTTTTACAATATTACCAAGTTAAAGGGATTAAAGAACAACAGTTATGTAGGTACAGGGGGTCGCCAGGCGGTAACGCCAAACGCTAACTCCAAAATGTACTGAAATGACATTTCGGAAATCGCTAACTTTTCCGTAGCGAATGTCATTTCGATACATTTTTGGAGTTAGCGTGTGGCGTTAGCGTTAGCGATTGTGATCTTTGCTAGACCCCCTGGGAAAATATGAAACATTATTTTGGTTGAGCAAAATAATGTTTCATATTTTAAGATAAAAAAATAACCTTAAAAATGGGAAAACAGTGGGCGCGTGGAACGCCTATAGTTGACAATAAAACTATTATCAGTAATTGCACTTCTGTGTTCTGTGTGTTCTTTACTATAGAAATGCGCTAAGCATATTGTTGAGCGAGTATTAGGTTTCCACCAATCTTCATTTCGACTTTTTCGAACTACTTTTATCCAACGATCAGAGCGGTTATTCTCTATGGAAACATAGATTCCACACGATATGAAACCACGTCGTAATCGTGTCTTGTTCAAATCGTGTCACTGCGTTAGATGTACCTTCGCTTTACATTAAAGTTATCTTTATTTTGAATAAAATATATTGACATAAGTGGTCATAATCTTTTGATGTGTTGATGTTTCGGAACGCGTCTCGATAAAACATATGATTTTTGACAGTTCTAATCGCGCCAATTCCAAATTCATTTAGCGCGTTCTTGTTTTCGTTTAATAGAGAGTAGAGTTTTGCAGATTTCTTTTGTAAGACAAGGAATTCGCGTGGTTACGAAGTAAGGAATCGATACGGAATAAGGGCCCAGCTAGACATGGGTGGATCTGTTGGAAATCTATACAAAAGAAATCGGGTAATTATTCAGATGACATGTGGCAATACTGATTTTGACATGTCAACTTTTTATTGTGAAATGTGAAATACTCTTCATCAAATAGAAATAATTAAAATAATCTTATAAAAATACATGATTAAGGCCACTTACAAGTGAATTGTGATCGTGTGCTTCTGTGATTCGTGCCTCGAGTGATTTCGGCACAGTTTTATCACGCAAGACGGCATTTTTTTGGTATGTATTCAAAAGCACACCTAAGTAACGACTGATTTTGATTTTGACAGCTGAGAATCAATCACACCTAAAGTGGTGTGTACGGTTTTGCCCTGCTTTAATTTCGTATTAGTGGTCTGGATAAAAAGTCTTTGGTACCAAGAGAGCCTTTAGGACGCCAAAATACTTAAAAAGGTTTAGCATAGTTGAGCACGACTACGCTGATATTCGCAGAAATTTCTAAATATTTTAGGAAAATAGAAATAAAAACCATCTGCACGTAGCCGTTGTAAAAGTGTAATCCGATCTGACAAGTCAGTATCCAAATTCTATATCCAAAATATTAGTATCAAAAACATTTAAAAATAAAAAAGCAGTAACAAAAAGGATTTACAGTGGCGTTAGGCCACATACTCCCCTCTTTTAGAGCAGAACAAGCTTTTTTACGGGGCGACGTAATATCCCCGCTTGGGTCCGCACATCTACTACCCGCACTATGCCATCTCGCCCCGGGTACACTGCTTCAATGACTCCCCGGGGCCAGGTGCCCCTTGACAGCTCTCTGTCACCAATTAGCACTGGGTCCCCAATGTTAATCGAAGCAGATGTACCGAGGACGCGACGGGGTGCCAAGGTGGGCAAATATTCACGAACCCAGCGGCGCCAAATGTGGTCGGCAAGGCGAAGTGCTTTTCGCCAACTGCTCCTGCCACACAAGTCCGAGTCGCTAACTTCTATTGTGTCCATGGTTGTTCTTCTTGATGACTCGCCGAGCAAAAAGTGGTTTGGCGTGAGTGCCTCTGGGTAGTCCGCATCCGGGGAAATGTGTGTAAGTGGCCTTGTGTTCAGAACTGATTCCGCTTCTGCTAACAGCGTGACCAGGGTTTCATCTTTGGGTGCCCTTTCTCGTAAGGTCACATGGAGTGCTGAGGGTGAAATAAAACGCCACCTAATCTGATTGTTTACTGCAAAATCACGAGACAACGTTGTTGCAAAGTGTTCGTAGATGTCTATTTGCTCCCACGAAAGCTGTACCGTTGTCTGAGTATATGGTATCTCGAGTGCCACGACGGGCGATGAATCGACGCAGGCACATATGGCAGAGTCTGCAGACAAACTATGCACAACTTCCAAGTGTACTGCTCGCGTGACCATGCAGGTGAATAGCGCTACCCATCTCTTTTCTCGTCTGCGACCAACTGCGACTTGCAAGGGACCGAAGTAATGAAGCCCGACGACAGTGAACGGTTTCCTGTGGTATGCAAGTCTAGCTTCTGGCAGATCTCCCATGGGGGGTTGCATTGTGGGTACACGTAACAGCTTACACATCTGACAGCTATGGATTATTGATCTTACTGAATTTCTCACTCCCAAGATCCAATATCGTTGACGCAGTTCATTTATAACCTTCTCGGTATTTGCATGAGCAAACTTGACATGAAAATGTTTAATGAGGAGACGTACAGTTGGCTCTTTACCGTCAAGTATGATGGGATGTTTCACTTCAAGATCGACATCAGCGGCGGCAGATATGCGTCCAAACAAGTAGATCAAACCCCTTTCGTTCAAAAGGGGAGACAGGGTGGAGAGGCGACTCTCTTCTTTGGTATGAGTTCTCCGCGGATCAAACAAAGTAGCTCCATTCCAAAAGAGTTTGTTTGGCTTTTCATCAGGGCGTGAGATTCCGCTCGGTGCATCGCCTCCGCGGGCCCCGCGTCTAGGAATCTTACTGTGGCAGAAGCAGTTGCCGCTACGTGACGTGCGCTCTGCGTAAAAAAGTTTGACGTTATTTCCTCAATCATAGGATTGGAAAAGACATGACCACGATTTTGAAAAATGATTGCGATGAACTGATGAAGTCGTGCAGTTGCTCTTAACATTCTAATCCACGAACTAAAATGAATGATATCTACAACCGCGGGTAAGGGCAACTGACGCGTGTGATTAAAATGCACGGCTTCTGAGGTAGCAAGCGAAGATGGTGACAATTTCATTTCGCGCGGTTTTGTTTTCGTTTCATAGAGAATACCGTTTCGCAGATTTCTCATGTAAGACAAGGAATTCGCGTGGTTTCGAAATAAGGAATCGATACGGAATAATGGCCCAGGGCCATATTATTATATTTAATTCAAAATAAAGATAACTTTACTGTAAAGTTAAGGTATATCTGACGCGGTGACACGATTTGAACAAGACACCATAACGACGTGGTTTCGTATCGTGTGGAATCTGTGATTCCATAGAGAATAACCACCCTGGTGAGTTCTGCGACCAGCAATTTCCTTTGAAAATCCATAACTGTCGAGTAACTAGCGGCGGCATTCAATTAAGTTTTTAAAATAAAAGAACCCTTATTTGGCCATAACTATAATGGTTAGACATGCTGTCGCGACCATTTTTGTAAGTAATGATGTGTTCTACAAAGTTGTAGTACTTTATAATAATTTTCGCAGCGCAGCGAAGTAAAGAATATTTTAGGCAGGTAATTATTGTACACCTTGGGTTACATTTTATCGGAGTTTTAGTTCGGATCCCCAATTTTTTTGAAAATACAATATCGCCTATATTACTCGGGGATAGTGTAGCTTCCCAACAGTGAAAGAATTTTTCAAATTGGTTAAGTAATTTCGGAGCCTATCCAATGCAAACAAACAATCAAATAGTTCCTCTTTTATTAGTATAATATAGATGGATCCCCATTTTTTTGAAGATTCAATATAGCCTATGTCACTAGGGGATAGTGTAGCTTCAAAACTGAAAGAATTTTTTAAATCGATTCAGTAGTTTTGGAGCCTATTCAATGCAAACAGTCAAACAATTTAATCTTTCCTTTTTTATAGTATTGGTATAAATACACATAAAATAATTAGCCTTACTTTTTTTTATCGCCGCCTGATTGTTTGCCACTCATTACATTAAAAAAATTGGTACTTTCTAAATAAAACACTCTCAGTAAGGTTTAAGTTTGAACAAATAGCACAATTTTAATACAAGCACACTTTAGGTAATAAGCAGAAGCTAGGCATCCTTGGAAAGGTTAGACAGTGTTTCACATAGGACAGATCTTAGATCTGTACCAGGCACAAGTCCGGTCATGTGTGGAATACTGCAGCCATCTCTGGGATGGTTCGGCTAAATATCAGCTTGATGCCCTCAAATCAATACAAAACTGGGCTATAAAGCTCATTAGCGAGAATAAACTAGTAAAGGCTAAACTCCAAAGCCTTGTTCACCGGCGTAAGGTTGGCAGCCTATCGGTTTTTTACAAGCTGCACTTCGGAGAATGTGAATTCAGCATTTTACCTCTAAGTAAAAGTGGAATGATAGATTTTGGGGGTTTTTTCAACCTTTGTTTATGAATACCACCGTTAAACTTCTCGTCGTTATAACTTCGGAAATACTGCATGGTATTGAAGCAAAATAACGCTCTGATTTTAGAAGTATTTGATAGTAATATTTTGACACTTTTGTGTTCTCCATTGTTTCAGTCTGGGAACTTTGTCCTGCTAAAATCTGATGTAAAATGGGATGGCGACACAGTGGTTTCCAAGTTGGATGAAATTAATTTGTGGAAAATTGATGGAAAAGCATTACTGCAAAAATTCATTCCGATGGAATCTAGTGGAAAAGTTCTGCACAAATGCACATGTGTGGTAAGAATAAAAATTATTAGGTAACCTTATTGAAATAGTTATTTATGATATAAGGGCGGTAAGTTGGTTTTTGCAAACGAGTAGACAAACTCACGAGCTCACCATAGTCACGAGTTTGTAAAAACCAATTTCCACGCGTGTATCATACAACGTTTTTCAACACACTTGCGAGAAAACAGTACAATATACCCTATTTTCTAATTAGACGGAGTAAACTGACATTACCGATGTTGCCACTTTCTCATGTAAAATAAATAGTGATGTGGTAAGAGTGATTAGTTCACTGATCCATTCTGTTTACAGATCTATTTTATGATTTTGTATTTTTCCAAACACGTTGTTTAGAGACTACTGATGTCTTTTGAGCATTGTACTGAGGACCTCAAGCGACTTCCCCAATATCCATAATTATAAATATCATCGGCAAAACGAAGGTCAGCGATGTAGTCTCCATTTATGTTGTTGCCAGATCCTTTCCACTTCAAGAGCTTGGAAAGATCCTCCAATGTGTTCGTGATCAGTTTTGGAGAAATAACATACGTGCGTCTTTGTCATTGCAAAGCGGCTTGCTGATTAATTAAGCTGTAATTAGCAAAAAACGCAAGAATATTTGAATTTGGCGCGCTGAGCGTGACGTACCACCTTCAGATAGGGAAACGTTATTTCGGAACAAGTCCCAAAATTCTCTTTAACATGTCGATATACCTATAGTCAATGTAGCCTCGATTGAATTGAATTCTTTCTCATAGTCTACAACGCTGTGCCAAAACGCTAGGTCAGATTATACAAAATACCAAATATTATATACCACAGTCTATAATAATCACAGTCTTTCGCATACTCGCAGAACTGACAACCGGAGCGCGCAGCCTAGGCAGACCCCCTACTAGGTAGGCCGACAACCTGGTGAAAACCGCGGGGAGCCGATGGATGTGAGAGACGAGCAGCCGCTCAAAGTGGCGCTCTCTGGGGGAGGCCTATGTTCAGCAGTGGACGTTTACGGGCTATTGATAATGATGATGATGATCTTTTTAATTCTTCATCAGCCTGAAGACGTCCACTGCTGAACATAGACCTCCCCCAGAGAGCTCCACTTTGAGCGGCTGCTGCATCCATCGGTGCCCCGCATCGAAAACGGTTTTAATTTTTACCCACCTATAATTAGATTCATAATACCTACAATCTTACGATAACATATTCCAAAAAAAACAATATAAAGGAAATACACATATGGAGTAAAAATAAAATTAAATAATAAATTATTTTGGTTTACTCAACCTCGCCCGCCATTATCCCGTCGCTGTGTGCGTAATGCCGTGCGCGTGTAGTGCGGCTAAATACCTACTCATGCGCGTAGTAAACGTCCTTAACGTAAGGCAGATGTATGGCATTTGAGTTGCCCCCCTATTACGATTGCGTCTGCCGCTCAACTCAAAGCACTTCAGCGGCAGACGCGCGTCAGCAATCGTAATAGGGGGCAGATCAAATGCCATACAACTGCCTTACGTTAACGTTACACTTACGCGCGCGTAAATATTCGAGCTAGGCCTACAGATAATTGACTATACATTGAAATATGAAGTGAAATACAGTGATGTATGGCATTATAATTATTTACTCGGACAACCGATGGGGAAGAAAGGTTCTTGAGCGAACTGGAAGACGCAGCGTAAGCCGGCCCTCCCACTAGGTGGACCGACGACCTGGTGAAAACCGCGGGGAGCCGATGGATGGAGGAAGCGAGCGCTCAAGATGACGCCCCACTACTGAACACAGGTCTAGACCTGTGTTCAGTTGTGGGACGTCTTCGGGCTGTTCGTAATGATGATGATCATAATTATAATTATTTAATATTTTTCCAGTACTCTGGATGGAATGTGGACAACCGTGACAACTACTACCCCATTACAGAGATCCTTGATCGGAATCCACGTACAGACTCAAAGGAAATATGTGTAGCACTAGATCTTAATGATCTTATCAAAGTGAAGGACAAGTAAACTTTGATACTTTTTACTAATCCATTACATTAGGTAAGCGAAAATAAACTACAAAATTATTTTCTCCTTGGCACTTCATTCCATAATACTTGGTGTAACAGTTTTATAAAATGATAATAAGTAATTAAATGTTCACTTCTACAGTACGAAATTGTGTTTGATTTTTGCCCTTTGTCTTTATTTTAATTCAAACATTACACAAAAACATGCGGGTGTGGCATAAACGTTAATAAAATTGTAGTTTTATAAAGTAGGAACTTAGATTTTCTCTATTAATATTTATGGTTTTATAGCATTATCGCTTGCTTAGCGTAATTAATCTACAGCGAAATTTCATTCCCGTTTGTGATTCCAATTCCATTTAGGATCTTAGGAAAAGGTTAGCAACGAGCTATGGAGAGAGCAATGCTCGGTGTTTCCCTGCGAGATAAGATCAGAAATGAGGAGATCCGCAAGAGAGCTAAAGTTACCGATATAGCTCTTACTGACAACTTAACTGACAACCGATGGGGAAGAAAGGTTCTCAAGTGGCGACCACGAACTGGAAGACGCAGCGTAGGCCGGCCCCCCACTAGGTGGACCGATGACCTGGTGAAAGCCGCGGGGAGCCGATGGATGCAGGAGACGAGCAGCCGCTCTAAGTGGTGCTCCCTGGGGGAGGCCTATATTCAGCAGTGGTCGTCTTCAGGCTGCTAATGATGATGATGATGACCCACTGTTCTTATTTTCATTTCTAATTTTTCCTTACATACAAAACAAACGTGAATATGAGATTTTTGATCGACTGCCATGTTGAAACTAAACGACGATAAATTAAACAAATTCTACCATTTCAAGAAAACAATGTGATCAATCGGAAAAAAAAAACTGTTTGCTAGAAACGTTATATGTATATTCTTATTTCAAGAGAAATGTTGTGTTTTGTTCATTCACTGGACGGGTTACCCTAGGGTGGTTGGTAATCAGTTTAAAGGGATACTAAAGAAAATAGTTATTTTAGGGAAAAAAAGCAGCGACACGTAATAAAATGTTGGAAACGAGTTCAGGCCACTTGAATGGGGCAATTACTGCATGCATATGAATAATATAAGTCAATGAGCTTTATTGCTAATAGGCTATTCATAGCACTAGTACAAGTCAAATTAAATTACTAAAATCACAAAATGCATAATGTCAATTGTTATTACTATATAATAGCAAACCTATTACTATGTGTTTGAAAAAAAAGAAGTTCTCTCTTCTACGACTGGTGCAAGCAATCTGGCACACAGATTAGGTAGTGATACTAATCTGGCATAATGCAGAATAGACAACTCCAATCCGTAGCTTCGATTACACATGTAAAGAAGCTACAATGAACTTCACAGTGACGTCATATTTTGTATATTTTTCTATATTGTGTTACAATAGTTTTACTTAAAATTATTACAGTGGAACATGCTATCACGTGGCTACAAACACTGCACACCAGTGTAAGGTAAGGAGTATATAATATAGAAACTATATTAATATATAAATAGAAACCAAAATTAAATGATAATATAGCAAAGCAACAGGATTGTACCTACGATTTCATAACTTTGACCTTGAGGCATTCGGGCCAAGCTTCTTTGTCTGACACATAATCATTTATTGTGTAATTAGTGCGTCCGCTTAGGCTCAAAAATGGCCCGAATATTTCACTTTGTGATACCTGCACCAAATTTTAGTATGTTGTTAAACATGTTATTTTACGTCAAAAACCGTAGGGACCTGTAAAGTACCTAGATCCGAAGATATGACGTCATCAAAATGGCGGCCGCCGTATTTTTAAAATTGCAAATATTTCTGATTCTATGCACCCAATATATATGTGTCGGGTGTCAAATGAAAGAGAATGAAATGTTCTATAATACTGTAATACACAACATTAGCTCAACAGTATGAATACAAAAATATTTTAAATTATATGTAAATTGAATCGATAACAACTACTATAACGCGGGAACGGGCCTTTGTTATGGCAACGCATCGTCCCACCTCGCATCGCGCCACGTCGCGAGCGCCGCTCGCCCCGCGCCCCTCACCCGCATTTCTTGCGTTCACTAGTCGGTCGCTGGACAGTGAACACCATCCGTGCGCGCGTCTAGGCACTATACATGCATCCTCCGCGTTACCCCATTGTTTTCTAACCGTGCTTAATTTAGTGTTTAAGTTATAATATTGTTCCCTTTTTTGTGTGTAAAGCAGTAAAAGTTTTGTTTTTTTGACTACTCGGCGTTTCATTAAAAACCAGGGTCAAATTGGCGCACCAACTCGTGGCCCGAACACGTGCCTACGTGCTCTTTTGACCACTCGGCGTTTCATTAAAAACCAGGGTCAAACTACTTATTTTTAATTATAGCATCGGAAGTATGCCGCATGGACACGTCTGCCGCATGTCGGACGAGCTGTGGGCTAAACTCAGCACTGAATGGAGTCCACGCAATGTTAAACGACGTCGCGGCAGGCCCAGGCGGAGATGGCGGGACGAGCTGGACTCTTACTGGAAGGATTGGCCACATAAAGCTTCTGACAGGGAGGAGTGGAAGGAGGGTAGGGAGGCCTTTGCCCTGCAGTGGGATGACCATGGCTGAATAATAATAATAAAAATCGGAAGTATACACAATAGCCAAAAGTAATGTATGGCAAACATAACAAGTTGTGTTAATGTTAATGTTCATCCGATTGAGTCCCGGTTTTTTTTGTTCGATAGCTGATGAATTGTTCGTTATGTTTACTGTATATTACTTTGTATATCGTGCATACTGCGATGCTGTAATTGAAAATAGGTGTTTTTATCGATTCAATTTCCATATAATGTAAATTTTTTTCGTAATTGTACTATTGAGCGAATTTTGTGTATTACAGTATTATAGAACATTTCATTCTCTTTCATTTGACACCCCACACATACATATTGCATAGAATCAGAAATATTTGCAATTTTAAAAATACGGCGGCCGCCATTTTGATGACGTCATATTTTCGGATCTAGGTACTTTACAGGTGAGGTCCCGACGGTTTTTGACGTAAATAACATTTTTAACAACATACTAAAATTTGGTGCTGGTATCACAAAGTGAAATATTCGGGCCGTTTTTGACCCTAAGCGGACGCACTAATTACACAATAAATGATTGTCAGACAAAGAAGCTTGGCCCGAATGCCTCAAGGTCACGCTCGTCAGCAGCGCTGCTAGTTCGTTCTTAATAGGGCTGCTCAGACATAAAAAAAAAACATTTTAATTTAAATGTGTGTATTTATGGATATTTAGATAAACTTTTCATCATAGAAGTATGCTCAGATGAAGAAAGCAGTGAAGCGATGAAGATTTTGATGATGATGGTTATGAAAATTCTGACGAAATACAACCTATTGAAATGGTTCTTGCAGAACATAATCATAGTATAAAAATCTAGTCTTGTTTTTTTTGAGTAACATTTACGCTATTTCCCAATATTGTTCCTTTATCTTACTGTTTCCGCATTGCAAATTATTCATTTAGGCAGTCGAAATTAGATAGAACGATCGATTTAATTCATCGTGATGTTTCCCTAAAAACAAGAACACTTTATTAACTGGTAACCCCGGAAGCGCACCCACGCCACGGAATACTATTACTCCTAGCGGAGACCACGCCCCCATGAAATTTCATCGACGTGCCAAGACTATTGTACCCCTTTTACCTCTGTTGATATGTAAGTAGATTGTTTTTTCTCTAATCTGTGGTTGTAACACAGAAGTCTTTGAGTCTGTAGTACACAGAACACTTTATCCTGCTGTAGTATCTCATAACCCGTGTTCCGATTCAGGGCTATAATCGCTGTCAGCTGACAGCATTTTTGTACCGCTCACGGTCATTCGGAACTAGTAGATTTTATTTGTGAATTGATCCCGACAGCAAAAAGCTGGTGGAATCGTTTCTGAACACTGCTTATTTATTTTGTCACTTAGTGCCAGACATGATTTCACTTAGAATTCTACTGTATTTTGAGTGTTTATACATAAGTAAGTAAATAATAAACAGCAGGTAAAATATCACTGGTAGACGACCCCAGTAATACGGTACCTAGGTAGGTAGTACATACACATATGCGACCATGGTTTTAGTCAGAGTTGAGATGATTTGAATAAATATTTTAATTCGCGCTTGAAACCAACACGCTCTTCTGTTATTTTTAATTTTTGTTTTAAAAGGTTTCGATTTCATACATTTTATAATATTTTAACTGTCTTGTAAAATAATTATGTTATTTTGATGGTCAATTTATTAATAATTAATAATAAATTCGCTAAATACCTACACATAAATCATATATGCGATTATAAAATAAAACATTAATTTTATCAGCTGGTTGTAGTTTACGAAGTCAGCTGTGTTTCATATTTCGTTAATCTAAAATGGTGTTTAGATGAAATTTTATTAAGTTTGTTGATAAAACAACAAATGAATCATTAAAAATAGTACGGTTTTGCTAATAGATACGATTAACTAAGATTTCAAACATTGTGATTCAGTTTTTGTACTAATATGCACTACATTCTCTGCAAACGCTTCTATTATAACCACTATTTCGGGAAAAGCCGACGAATTCCGAGGTTCAATCGGGTTTCTGAATTAGGTTTTTACTCTCCTTCGAAGTAGAATGAAGATATCGATTCGAAACTTTATGTGTAGGTTGGGAATACCTATGCTGATTTTTTTACATGTTTATGTGTCGGTTAACGATCTACAGATAGCCTATTGAGGTACTCGATGACGTAGGTATTCCTACTGTGGGATCTCGCACTATTTAACCTGTGTTCGGAACACAGCGCGATAATAGCGTGAATCGGAATACAGCCTTAGTAGTCTGTGCTCATGGAGGTATATGTTGATGTCTCGATTTTTTTGGTCCTGATACGATGTATGATCGTGAATTCAAAATCGTACGCAAAACAGACGACCTTTTCAAGGCTTGTAATCTTCGTAACAAAATAAAAAAATTGTAATAATTTGTCGAAAAGTCGAAAGAGCCAATTGCATACACTAAACTAAACCGTTACGACATAATCTAACCGCCTTAACCATTTTATTAATTTACGTAGCTGCTATTGAAAGAATTTAACACTACGTAATATGCATTTCAAATTTAATCAGTTCTTTCGTTTTTGTCGGAGATTTTAATTTAAATACGTCCTAATCTTTATTCATTTCGTGTGGATCGTTATGATATATGTCGGGAGTCTAGTTAGTCACTAGACTCCCGAATTCCAGAAAATCATATAGGCCAAATATTAAATACATATGGTGTACCCTAAAATATTGAATCAAAATCGTTATACATTGATTATTTAAATAATTTCGCATTGCATTAATGTTATTTCTACGTGTACTATTTTTTTTTTGGGAAATACGTCCTTTTTCCATCAAATGTACGATTCCCTAAAAAATAGCGTTGGCAACACTGAGTAGAAGACAATCAGTTGAGTTTTGGCGGGAACGCGGAAAAGTTCACGTAGTTGCATTGTATTATTTATCAAAACTTGTGCTTTTTCCAGTATTAATGTTTAAAATTGGTGGCGTTTTACGCATTATGTGCTGAACTACGAGCATGAGTGTGGGCAAGTGATATAATGTGGTGAAACGTGGTTTTTCGTGTTGCTTCCAAAATTCCATAGAAGCTTCTAGTAAAGTTGCCACCACTTTACTAGAAGATGACTTAGACTGGACTTTGACTACCTGACTTAGACTGGACTATAACTATGACTTGACTTACGTGAAATATTCTATAACGATGAAAAATTACAATACTTGACACTGGCTAAATACACTATGTGTGGAGCCATAATCTAAGAAAGAAGAAGACAATCAGCTGATTGCGTCACTCGCGTCATTGCATTGTTTAGTCGTGTCAATCGAGTCAACGCAAAAAACAAAAAACAAGTCGCAGTAGATCTCCTAAAAGTGAACATTTTGTGAAATCGGAAATTGCTGTGCTATAAAAATATCACCATGAAATTCCAATACAAAGAAGAACACTCTTTCGAGAAAAGAAAGACTGAAGGCGAGAAAATTCGCAGGAAGTATCCTGATCGCGTACCAGTAATTGTGGAGAAAGCTCCGAAGGCTAGGCTCGGAGACCTTGACAAGAAGAAATATCTGGTGCCGTCTGATCTGACCGTCGGACAATTCTACTTCTTGATCAGAAAACGCATCCATCTGCGACCGGAGGATGCTTTGTTCTTTTTCGTTAACAATGTGATTCCTCCAACATCGGCGACCATGGGTTCTCTTTACCAGGAGCATCATGACGAAGATTTCTTTCTCTACATTGCATTTTCCGATGAAAATGTATATGGAAATTAGTTGTGCAAAGACCTACTCCAACTAATAATATTACCTAGTACTATGTTTCTTTAATTATTTGTCGATAGATTTGACCGTATGGTGTAACTTTATTTTTTAAGTCTTAGCTAATATCATTGATGCTTATCGTTACAATTTTATTTTAATATTTTTATTGGCATTGTGATATATATTTAAAGATAGATACATACCACTAATACCATAATATGGGAGTTATATTGTTTCTATCTCTTTCTTTGGTTTAGGCATCTAATTATATCTGATCAATACAATAAATACAAAACTAAACCTGAATTTCACTTACATTCCACTCTCCAACATGCATCATGAAAAATATTTTAGAAAAACAACCACATCACCAAAGGAATCACCAGAAACAGGGTTTAAGCTCTAACTTTTTTAATGCTTAAGGGTTGTTCCTTTTCTTCCCACCAGCTTATACATGAGCATTTTTAAAACATCTCCGTATAAAGAAAACATAATTTCCCTTAATGGAAGTAATGTTTGTTTCATGTCAAGCCTAGTGGGACATCACACTATTCCTTTGCTTCCCACTATCATAGTAGTAGTATGATTACTATGACAGGGGAGAAAAGGCATTTACTCTATATTTATCCTTTTCTCCCCACTGGTGGGACAGAGCTGGTGGGGAGAAAAGGACAACCTGCTTGACCAAATGTCATAAAATAGGAAGATAGACCACTTAGAAGATACCGAGGATACTTTACAAGCTTTTGATGGTTTATTCCTAACCTAACCCGTGGCGGGTTAGGTTAGGAACAGCAAAATAAATATTATTTTCATTCCTAACCTAACCCTCTTGTGAACCTAACCCGAAATACCGTAGCGAATCATTCCTAACCTGACCCGCAAATCGGACAGGATGCAGGTTAGGTTAGGAACGACAAAAAATTGATTATTTTCATTACTAACGTAACCCTCGTCTAAACCTGACCCGAAATTATCTAGCTAACGTGACCCGAAACCAGGTTTAGTTGGGAACAGAAAAAGGGAAGCGGAATTAGCTTTTAGGAAAGGGTAGGTAATAGGGTACCTTTTTTCTGGGCAGTGCCCTTGGTCCACCTACTCAGTTCACCAAGGTAGACCACGAGCATACTTTTTCTTGCCCTTGGTTGACCCTAACGATAAACAGGAATTAATATTAAATATCTATTGCCCATGGTCCATCTACAAAGGTAGGTACTCTTGTAGGTGGACATGATGATGATTACTACAGGTACTCGTCCAGTATCAGTAGTAATCATTATCATCAACAGCCCGAAGACGTCCGCTACTGAATATAGGCCTCCCCCATAGAGCACCACCTTGAGCGTCTGCTTGCCTCCTGCATCCATCGGCTCCCGCAGTTTTCACCAGACCGTTGATCCACCTAGAGGGGGGGCGGCATACGCTGCGTCTTGCGGTAGTAGTAATAAGTACAAGTCATAATAGCTCTCGTATTACTAATAGATAGTAGCAATACGCTGCAGATGCAACCTATGATAATATTATATTTTGATATATGTCATGTTGACGGATGTCATGTTGGCAGATGTCGAATTTTTGACAGCTGTCGAATTTTTGACAGATGTCGAAGTTTTTACGGTTGTCTTATTTTAGAGAGATATCTAATTTTTAACATTAGCAGATGACTATAAAGCTCCTTAAAGTGAGCAAGTTGAAATGGCAATGGGCAGGCCACATCGCTCGCAGAACTGACAACCGATGGGGAGGTTCTCGAGTGGCGACCACAAACCGGAAGGCGCAGCGTAGGCAGACCCCCCACTAGGTGAACCGACGACCTGGTGAAAACCGCGGGGAGCCGATGGATGCAGGAGGCGGGCAGCCGCTCAAAGTAGCGCTCTCTGGGGGAGGCCTATGTTCAACAGTGGACATCGACGGGCTGATGATGATAAAGCTCTTTACCCACTGGCTCACTCACTGACTGACTGAATGAATTGATCTTAGCGGTCTGACATGGTGGGTAAAATCCGAGTAAGGGGGTGGGTAGGTATATTTCATGTGACCACCAGAAAAATCTAACATCATTACGAAGTCTTCTCTGAGATGGAACTGGTCAACGGCTTTTGGAAACTATAAGTAAGATGGGTGAAATGCAGGGAGCCGATGGATGCTAGAGGCAAGCAACCGCACAAAGTGGCGCTCTCTGGGGGAGGCCTATGTTCAGCAGTGGACATCTACGGGCTAATGATGATGATGAAGTAAAGTGGGTGACCTGAAATTGAAAAATAAGACGTCAAAAATTACACATCTGTCAAAATTTGGACATCTGTCAAAAATTAAACATGTCATAATGACATGTGTCAAAATATAATAAATATTATCCATCTGCCTCCTGCATCCATCGGCTCCCCGCGATGAATATGAGAGGAATATGTTCAGCGGCGGACGTCTTCGGGATGTTGATGATGATGATGATGATAATGATTAGTACTGGTAGTAACACGGGTAAAAAAATTCCAAAAAATGAGGTGGACCATGTATAATAAATATTATTTAATTCCTGTTGTTTATCGTTAGGGTAAGGAAAAAGGAAGCTACCACCTACGCTTTTTTAAAATCTGAATACGCTTTAATTTTTGCTGTTCAACTAAACCTGGTTCCAGGTCAAACTAGTAGCTTCATCATTTCGGGTTAGGTTTAAAAGAGGGTTACGTTAGGAACGAAAATAATAAATTTATTCGCCGTTCCTAACCTAACCTGCTTGCGGGTTAGGTTAGGAATATCATTTCGGGTTAGGTTCAATAGAGGGTTACGTTAGGAATGAAAATAATATTTATTTTGCTGTTCCTAACCTAACCCGCTACCGGGTTAGGTTTTCGGGTTAGGTTAGGAATAAACCCTTTTGATGGTGTAACATGCAATACTAGTCTATGGTGGTTAAAAAAATCCAGACCAGACCAATTTTCTACCAGCAATCTGGAATTTTCATGGGTGTAGTGTAGTTTTATTAAATATATTATCAAAATCATTGATTTATGTTATACACATTTAATCATTTATTACTAGAAATTCAATAGGTACAAATAATATTTGACATACAATAAACAAATATCCTTGGTTTTTAGAAAAATAACAGTAGGTTGGCAAAATACTTATCCAATAATCTTAGATGATGAAGTACAATAAATAAATGCCCATAGAATTTAGTAAATTATAGATTACTATTTAGCCAATGATGGCGAAATATATAATCATAGATATAAATAATTATTGCTGTTGGTTATGAATATAATTTTACAAATTTTTAATATTCCACATTCTGAATTTTCTTTATGGAAGTACAATCGTGATGGAAAAATTATCAATATTTTTGACTGGTATGATGGACTACCACAAAAATGCTCGTGGTATACCCAGATTGAACTGAGCAGGTGTACCACGGGCAATGCTCAAGCTCAGTAAGTAGCTAGGTGTACCGCGGGTGTACAACCGCATGCCCCGGTGGGGTGGTGTGCAAATAGGACCACAATAGGATCTCTTCTCGCAGGTGCTGTACGAGCCAGCAAAAAGAGTATTCAAGGGATGGGCAGTACCATTCTCCTCGGTACTTACATTAAAATGTTCTGCGATCACCAAGCCGCCTGCCAAGCATAGTGATTATGGCAAACCCCACTATTATAAGCACCCAAAGTGAAGTTTTAAGGGGGAGGCACGTGTGCAGCAGGGTGTGCATAATCACCACGCTTGGCAGGCGGCTTCATAATCACAGTAGATTACGATGGTGAAGACCAACGAGAATTCTGCAGCCCATTCCCTGGATATTCCCTTAGTCGACTTTTACGGCACCCACGGGAAGAGATGGGGTGTTCCTATTCGTAACAGGGACCACACGGCCCAAAATAATATTTACTTGTTCATTTTTAATAATAGTTCGTTATCATGCCTATGTATAAATTCCATTAATTTTGCTTTGTGCATGAATCTACTTGTTCGGAAAATTAAGAATTTCTAATTTATAATTAGGAAAATAAAGAATGCGGAAAATAAAGAATTAGTAAATTTAAGAATTTGGATTAATAAGATTGGGTATTATTAAGAAATCGGAAAATATAGAATGTGGAATTTATCGCTGACGGGAAACAGTCTAAACCCATTACAATCATGTTGAATTGTTTTATTGTTGATGATATTATTATCTTATTTTCTTTCCAGTAGAGAGTAGCAGTGTGCGTTAAGGTTAATCCTAGAAGGATTACAATTTGCAAATAGACTGGCTTGCAAAACAAAAGGGCTCGAAATTAATTTTCCGAACCTGGAAATTGTTGAAGTAGGTTAATCAATCGTTCCTGAGATACTACTTTACGATACCTATTTGATGTATTTATATAATGAATAAAGCAAGTTGTTTCACCTTTGCGACGCAACACAATAGATACTTACATTACACTGAGACTGCTCTGGGCATCAACAATATTTTATTTTATTTAGGCAACCAACAGCTTTCTTATTAAATAATACATGAACAAGAGAACAAATACAATCAACATGTCCTCATTTACATTGGAATAAGATGGGGGTTTTAATGGCAATAAGATAAATAACTCACAACACCAATATTATAAATTATTATATTATGGAATCATGACAATAAACTATCACTATTTATTTATGAACTCTAGATACTGTTAACACTTATTTTATCGTCGTCGTCGTCGGCTATCATCCACCCCGGTGCAATAAAATGATTTATTAATGTACCTAAATGCATAATACTAAATCAGTCAGTTGTTTTTGAAAATATTTGCTTCATGAAACTAGCTTTGCTCGTTTTCACCAGATCCCTGAATTTTAAGGACCCTAACTTTTTACTAAAGTCGTCTCTATGTATCTAAATGTATTATTTGAAAATTGATTGATTTGACCACCTACGAACATGGATCCAAACTTACACCAATTTTAGGCCTAATATGACAAGCAGATATCAAAGTAACGGGGCAGCGCCGTGTGATATCCGACAAGACGAAATTGAGAGATTACGTTATTATGATGAATTTATCAAGTGAGCGTGGTAGGCCAAATCTGAAACTATGAGGAATATCGAAAAGCAAAAAGGTCACGGGCCCGACTATCTATTGAAAAATCAAGTCCTAGCTAGGAATTCAACCTGTTGATTTTTAAAAATAAACAGAACTTGTATTATTGCACCATTTGATAGTGTGTTATAGATAGATTACCTCTTTATTGTATACCAAATAAACACGATATAATATAATACAGGATCAAATTCTTGGAAGTAATGACATACGCAATATACGGGATACAACTCTTTTTTAAAATCTTATGTTACCTATATTAAGTATTATTATATTATAGGATATAGGCTATAATCTAATACTTAAATGTTTAATTTTTCAAAAATGAAGATGAGCGTGCAGTATGTGTAGAAAAAAAATGATAATCATTTGGACAAGGTACAGGCAATGTAGGTTTATTTATTTTTTAAATTAATTTATTAATTTATTTCTAAAACAGTTAATGACTATTGAACACCTTAGTTGCATATTGTGGATGCCATGCATGTGTCTAGGTCTCCTAGGACTGACATGTTGAAGAAAAACATAGGTAGTTAATTTGGTGTAATGACATAACACCCACCCAAATAGGTCAACACCTGTGCTTGGGTGAACTACAGGGTTTATCGAGCTATTTAAGTTGTTGTTAAAATAGGTATTACAATCCAATTTGCCGTAAGTAGGTAATTTGTTTCCCAGAATTCAATCCTTATTAGAGACACAATCTAATGGTGTAATAATCCAATAATACAGGTGTGTTCTTTTTAATCTATGGGTTAGATTCCTGGCTAAGACGATTGACTTTTCAAAAATCCAATGATGTGGTTTCAGTTTTCATCAATATCGGGCCCGTGACTTCTTTAAGTATTTTTCGATATTTCTCATAGTTTTGGATTTGGCCTACCCCACCCACTTGAAAAATTCACCCTGTATAATGCATGAGTAAGAGAAGTAGGAAGTACACACATTCGTGCAGCCAGGACTCAACTATTATTATGTAATATGATGAGTTTTCATAAACTCAAAGAACACGCTGCTCTTTATTTTTAATTATGTATGGTAAAGGCTCTCTGCTTTATATTATTTCTCTACCAAGCAGCTGTATTATTGTGAACACTACAATAATCGTTCAGCCCTGTCAGGCACAAGTTAACTGAATCTAAGTATTACTATTATTACCGATTACAAAATATGAGCATAGAAATCATTTATATCTAAATGTACTAAGTTGGAAATGTTATAAGGAGTTAGATCAGTAGGTATACTTATATCTAATATCTTAGAACCTCATGTATTGTCGACGGGAAGGGCGGCCTCGGGAGCGCATGCCGCGGCCGCGAGGCCCACTCTCGCTATCTGTAAAATTATTTAGGTATATGTATACTGATAATATTAATATATGATAATTATTAATAATTAATAATTAATCTAACAATTGCAATATAAAATTTATCCCGTTTTGAAATTTAGTTAGAATGATGACAATAATAATATATAAATTGACCTAAATTGTATATAAGATGACGAAATTCAATTAAAATATGTATAATTTGCTATTTTTATTAGATATAGATATGTACGCTCCAGCTCCACCCAGAAGTGCAACGCCCTCACAGGGCTCATACAATGAAATATGTAGGACTAGGTATTTAGTTTTAGTTACACTAAATGACATTGTATGAAAGCATGTAATTAATAAATAAATAAATAAATAAATAATGATATTTTTCTGCAACTAGTGGAGTCTCATTGTTTATCGTGTGGAAAATGATCATGCTATTTCACGGAAACCGCTTCCGAGAAATATCAAACATCCAACAAAACCATAAGCAATATTTTAGTATATGTATACATTTTTCACATTAGTGGGTCTAGTAGGCTCAAACTAAATGTTTTTTGGCAAATACACTAATAAATAAAGAAAAAGTTATGAGCAAGACTTTTTATTGCATCGTGGACAAGCTGGTTATCAGATTTGTTTTAACTTCTTATAACTATCTATACTGTGCTAGTGTAATGTTAGCATGCGGTAGCGATGGAAATTAATGCGATTTTGCGTTAATTTCATAAACATGCTAATTGCTATTGCTATGCTATTTGCTAAAATGAAATAAAATGGAAATGAAAAATAAAACGAATTAAAAATTGAAATGAATAATTATATGAAAATGAAATGAAAAATGAAATTAAACATGAAATAAAAATGAAATGAAACTTTATATTGAAAATTAAATCAAAGTTGAACTCAATGAATTGAAATGAAATTTCATATTTCACAGAATTTCGCAACTACGAGGAGCGGCTGATAAGTTCGCGCCCTAAGATACTTAGCGAAAGGTATCATCTCGTTTCTGATAGCACAACTTGCGGCACTTATTAATAGTATAAATAACACCCATTTGTTCAATTTGGTTCATTAACACTTCAAACCTGGAATAACAACAATACCATGTCGACCGAAACTGAAAATTCTCGCAATTTTGAGCACCGCGCAGTGATAAAATTCCTTGTAAAAAGAGGAAACTCGCTGAAAGACATTCTTGAAGAAATGTCATCGGTTCTTCAGGATTCCGGGCCATCATATACAATGGTAAAAAAATGGGCTCGACTTTTTAAACAAGGAAGAGAGAGCTGTCTAGACGACCCCCGCCCGGGCCGCCCTGTGACAGTAGTGACCGAAGAAAATGTTAAAAAAGTTGAAAAATTAGTATTGGCTGATCGAAGAATAAAATTGTGGCAGATAGCTGAAGAGTAACAGATTAGTAAAGAGCGAATCGGAGAAATTTTACACCAAAATTTACACATGAAAAAAATTTGTGCGCGGTGGATACCGCGAATGCTCACACCATTCGACAAACAACGACGACTGGCGACTTGTACGGATTTTTTGGAGTTGTGTCAGAACGATTTGGATGATGTTTGTAACCGCATTGTGACAGTAGACGAAACCTGGATTCGTCAGTATGATCCGGAGTCCAAACAAGAGTCTATGCAGTGGATTAAAAAAGGAGAAAGACCACCAAAGAAGTTTAAAGTGGAAAAGTCGGCCTCTAAGATTATGGCGACTATTTTCTGGGATTGCGAGGGAATTTTACTAATTGATTACTTGCCTAAAGGAACTACTATGAATAGTCAATACTACGCCAATTTATTGGGTCAGGCACGTGAAGCAGTCGTACAGAAGAGACGTGGCAAATTGGCGCGCGGTGTGTTGTTTCTGCAAGACAACGCGCCCGTTCACACCGCTCGCGTTTCGAAGGATGCTTTAAAAGCCACTGGGTTCGCAGAAATTGACCATCCCCCCTATAGTCCGGACATGGCTCCCAGTGACTTTTTTCTTTTTTCGAAACTGAAAAAGGAGTTAAGGGGGCGAAGATTTTCGGATGACAACGAAATGAAGTCAGCCGCGGAGAGTCATTTTCAAGAGAAATCTTCAGAATATTTTTTCAATGGTTTAAAGGCATTGTATTCACGATGTGAGAAGTGTATTTGACTTGAGGGTGATTATATTGAAAAATAAAAATTAAAAAACTAAACTTTTCTTTCATTAAGTAACCTAGGCCGCGAACTTATCAGCCGCCCTGGTACATTTCATTTGCAAATTGCCAATAGGCAAGATGACTAAAATTTATTTTTGAATAAATTAATTATATTCCTCAAAAGATAAACATTTGTGAAAACAAAAATTAAATATCTCAAAAAATTACCAAGTTACAAGCATTTTAAAAACCGGAATAGAAAGAGATAGCTCAAACGGCCGGTGACGTCAGAGGAAGGTCGTTATAGTACCTCATTACTAAGTTGTGGTAGCTTTTCATACAATCTCTTTGGCACGTGACGTCACGAGTAGATTTTTCATAGTAACTGTGGGGGCGCTCTGTTTCGCGAGAAAAGGACAGGAGATGCCTCCTGTAGAAACTTTAAAAGCTTATTACTTCGTGATTTATTTACCGATTTTGCTTATTTTTTCAATTATTGCATTCATTTTTAATCTTCTTTATGAAAGTAATATTTACTTGTTCATTTTTAATAGTAGTGATAATGCCTATTGAGTTTTCACATGCTGAAAATGAATGTGAATGCCAATTAATCCATCACTAGCATGCGGTACCTGCGGCGCGCATCCAGCGCTGGTTGTGCGAGTGCGGCGAGTGCGCGACCGAGCGCCGCGTGACCGCGCCCGCCGCCGGCGCCGGCGCGCTCGCCTCCGCCTCGCGCCCCTCCTCCGCCACCTGCCACGCATTACACTACACTACACTACACTATACACTGCCTACAGGCTGTAGGTAGACTGTAGACTACAGTCAACTTATCTTGTTGTCTTAACTATTATTATGTAGGTACACTCATACCGATGTAGCTCTTAGGATTAGCAAGTTGAAATGGCAATGGGCAGGTCACATCGCTCGTAGAACTGACAACCGATGGGGAAGAAAGGTTCTCGAGTGGCGACCACGAACTGGAAGACGCAGCGTAGGCCGGCCCCCCACAAGGTGGACCGACGACCTGGTGAAAGCCGCGGGGAGCCGATGGATGCAGGAGGCGAGCAGCCGCTCTAAGTGGCGTTCCCTGGGGGAGGCCTATGTTCAACAGTGGACGTCTTCAGGCTGTTGATGATGATGATGATGATGACACTCATAGCCTTGATAGCGAGTATGCGGCTTTACCTGCTGCGGTGAAGAAGGTTCGCTTCCCTGCGAGCTGACGGCGGCAGCTTCTTCCTCCACGCGCGACTCCTCCCACTCGCCACGCTCAGCACCTTCCGCACCTGCAAGTATAATTAACTCTGATTACTGTTCGGATAAGAAGTGCGGAACGGCAGAGGACGACTGGGACCGCGTCTTGTGGGACTGTCCTCTGTATGCAGAGCTGCGTGACAGGATGCTGGATGGTGTTGCCCGCCTGAACGAGAACTGGTACGGGTGCTGCGCGAGTGGCACGCGGTGCGGTCGGCGCGCGAGGGGACGGAGCTGCCTGACGACGAGGGTCGTGTGTAACGGCTATCGGCCCCAGAAGGGGGAGAGTGATCAGGTTGAAAGGGACAAATAATATGTAGGACATGCAGGTTCGCCGGTATGCTCCGCGGATCCCTTATAAGCGCAAGGTTGGTAGGGCCATGGGAGGAGGTGGGTGTGTACTCACGGGACTCGGCGGCGGAGGGAGCGCGGCGGCGAGGTCGGCGTGCGTGTCGCGGTGTGTACTCACGGGACTCGGCGGCGGAGGGAGCGCGGCGGCGAGGTCGGCGTGCGTGTCGCGGTGTGTACTCACGGGACTCGGCGGCGGAGGGAGCGCGGCGGCGAGGTCAGCGTGCGTGTCACGATGTGTACTCACGGGACTCGGCGGCGGGCGGCGGCGGCGGAGGGAGCGCGGCGGCGAGGTCGGCGTGCGTGTCGCGGTGTGTACTCACGGGACTCGGCGGCGGGCGGCGGCGGCGGAGGGAGCGCGGCGGCGAGGTCGGCGTGCGTGTCGCGGTGTGTACTCACGGGACTCGGCGGCGGAGGGAGCGCGGCGGCGAGGTCGGCGTGCGTGTCGCGATGTGTACTCACGGGACTCGGCGGCGGAGGGAGCGCGGCGGCGAGGTCAGCGTGCGTGTCGCGATGTGTACTCACGGGACTCGGCGGCGGAGGGAGCGCGGCGGCGAGGTCAGCGTGCGTGTCGCGATGTGTACTCACGGGACTCAGCGGCGGAGGGAGCGCGGCGGCGAGGTCGGCGTGCGTGTCGCGGTGTGTACTCACGGGACTCAGCGGCGGAGGGAGCGCGGCGGCGAGGTCGGCGTGCGTGTCGCGATGTGTACTCACGGGACTCGGCGGCGGAGGGAGCGCGGCGGCGAGGTCGGCGTGCGTGTCGCGGTGTGTACTCACGGGACTCAGCGGCGGAGGGAGCGCGGCGGCGAGGTCGGCGTGCGTGTCGCGGTGTATACTCACGGGACTCAGCGGCGGAGGGAGCGCGGCGGCGAGGTCGGCGTGCGTGTCGCGGTGTGTACTCACGGGACTGAGCGGCGGAGGGAGCGCGGCGGCGAGGTCGGCGTGCGTGTCGCGGTGTATACTCACGGGACTCAGCGGCGGAGGGAGCGCGGCGGCGAGGTCGGCGTGCGTGTCGCGGTGTGTACTCACGGGACTCAGCGGCGGAGGGAGCGCGGCGGCGAGGTCGGTGTGCGTGTCGCGGTGTGTACTCACGGGACTCGGCGGCGGAGGGAGCGCGGCGGCGAGGTCGGCGTGCGTGTCGCGATGTGTACTCACGGGACTCAGCAGCGGAGGGAGCGCGGCGGCGAGGTCGGCGTGCGTGTCGCGGTGTGTACTCACGGGACTCAGCGGCGGAGGGAGCGCAGCGGCGAGGTCAGCGTGCGTGTCGCGGTGTGTACTCACGGGACTCAGCGGCGGAGGGAGCGCGGCGGCGAGGTCGGCGTGCGTGTCGCGGTGTATACTCACGGGACTCAGCGGCGGAGGGAGCGCGGCGGCGAGGTCGGCGTGCGTGTCGCGGTGTGTACTCACGGGACTCAGCGGCGGAGGGAGCGCGGCGGCGAGGTCGGCGTGCGTGTCGCGGTGTGTACTCACGGGACTCGGCGTCGGAGGGAGCGCGGCGGCGAGGTCGGCGTGCGTGTCGCGATGTGTACTCACGGGACTCAGCGGCGGAGGGAGCGCGGCGGCGAGGTCGGCGTGCGTGTCGCGGTGTGTACTCACGGGACTCAGCGGCGGAGGGAGCGCGGCGGCGAGGTCAGCGTGCGTGTCGCGGTGTGTACTCACGGGACTCAGCGGCGGAGGGAGCGCGGCGGCGAGGTCGGCGAGCGTGTCGCGATGTGTACTCACGGGACTCGGCGGCGGAGGGAGCGCGGCGGCGAGGTCGGCGTGCGTGTCGCGGTGTGTACTCACGGGACTCAGCGGCGGAGGGAGCGCGGCGGCGAGGTCGGCGTGCGTGTCGCGGTGTATACTCACGGGACTCAGCGGCGGAGGGAGCGCGGCGGCGAGGTCGGCGTGCGTGTCGCGGTGTGTACTCACGGGACTCAGCGGCGGAGGGAGCGCGGCGGCGAGGTCGGCGTGCGTGTCGCGATGTGTACTCACGGGACTCGGCGGCGGAGGGAGCGCGGCGGCGAGGTCGGCGTGCGTGCGGCGGCGGCAGAGGGAGCGCAGCGGCGTGGTCGGCGTGCGTGTCGCGGTGTGTACTCACGGGACTCGGCGGCGGAGGGAGCGCGGCGGCGAGGTCGGCGTGCGTGTCGCGGTGTGTACTCACGGGACTCTGCGGCGGAGGGAGCGCGGCGGCGAGGTCGGCGTGCGTGTCGCGATGTGTACTCACGGACTCAGCGGCGGAGGGAGCGCGGCGGCGAGGTCGGCGTGCGTGTCGCGGTGTGTACTCACGGGACTCAGCGGCGGAGGGAGCGCGGCGGCGAGGTCGGCGTGCGTGTCGCGGTGTGTACTCACGGGACTCGGCGGCGGAGGGAGCGCGGCGGCGAGGTCGGCGTGCGTGTCGCGGTGTGTACTCACGGGACTCGGCGGCGGAGGGAGCGCGGCGGCGAGGTCGGCGTGCGTGTCGCGGTGTGTACTCACGGGACTCGGCGGCGGGCGGCGGCGGCGGAGGGAGCGCAGCGGCGAGGTCGGCGTGCGTGTCGCGGTGTGTACTCACGGGACTCGGCGGCGGAGAGAGCGCGGCGGCGGGGTCGGCGTGCGTGTCGCGGTGTGTACTCACGGGACTCGGCGGCGGGCGGCGGCGGCGGAGGGAGCGCGGCGGCAAGGTCGGCGTGCGTGTCGCGGTGTGTACTCACGGGACTCGGCGGCGGAGGGAGCGCGGCGGCGAGGTCGGCGTGCGTGTCGCGGTGTGTACTCACGGGACTCGGCGGCGGGCGGCGGCGGCGGAGGGAGCGCGGCGGCGAGGTCGGCGTGCGTGTCGCGGTGTGTACTCACGGGACTCGGCGGCGGGCGGCGGCGGCGGAGGGAGCGCGGCGGCAAGGTCGGCGTGCGTGTCGCGGTGTGTACTCACGGGACTCGGCGGCGGAGGGAGCGCGGCGGCGAGGTCGGCGTGCGTGTCGCGGTGTGTACTCACGGGACTCGGCGGCGGGCGGCGGCGGCGGAGGGAGCGCGGCGGCGAGGTCGGCGTGCGTGTCGCGGTGTGTACTCACGGGACTCGGCGGCGGGCGGCGGCGGCGGAGGGAGCGCGGCGGCGAGGTCGGCGTGCGTGTCGCGGTGTGTACTCACGGGACTCGGCGGCGGGCGGCGGCGGCGGAGGGAGCGCGGCGGCGAGGTCGGCGTGCGTGTCGTGATGCGCGTGCAGCGAGCCGCCTCCTGCCTCCGCGAACGTGAAGCGCGCGCCGCCCGCGCCGCCAGCCAGCGGAGACACTACTGCCTCACCGAACCTACAATAACATACTCATCATTCAGATAATTACACTAAGAAACCAAGATTTTCCGGTAATTATGTCAAACTGATAGGCGGATGTGCAAGTCATCCCAGGGCCATTATTCTCTATGAAAACACAGATTCCACACGATACAAAACCACGTCGTTATCGTGTCTTGTTCAAATTGTATCACAACAGTATTTCTTAGATTTTCGCGATTTGAACACATAATTTTACGTTTCACACAGGACTTAATCGCGCTAAAACATTATTTATTTACCTCGACGTTTCGGCCAAGTTTCATTGGCCGTGGTCACGAGGAGACTGGAGAATGACGGGTATCCGTGCCAATAGAGCGAGCAGTTTATGCAAAACTACCCACACTTCAACTTCGATGGTGTAAACATACGGTTAATTGTCACGGCACACAACACTAACAGTATCAGACTTGTCCGAACGAAGCGACGCAAACACTTGCCTAACACTGGGTTCCACGACGAAGCTAACCTAAAACCATCCTCCCGGTTAAAATTTTTATGCTTCTTAATCTCCACCGCTTCACACACAATCCAAAAAACAAACACGTCACAGCGTTAGATATACCTTCACTTTAAATTAAAGTTATCTTTATTTTGAATTAAATATATTGACACAAGTGGTCATATCTTTTGATGTGTTGATGTTTCGGAACGCGTCTCGGTAAAACATTTGATTTTTGATAGTTCAAATCGCGCCAAATCCAAATTAATTTCGCGCGGTTTTGTTTTTGTTACATAGAGAATAAGACTTATGCAGATTTCTTATATAAGACAAGGAATTTGCGTGGTTTCGAAGTAAGGAATCGATACTGAATAAGGGCCCTGGTGCAAATCTGCAAACACAGCGTGCTTTGTATTACGCATTACTTTTCTGGTGAGAGTTAACATTATTATCAACGAAATGAGCGTACCCGTCATTGCGCCTAGGAACATATAAAGTGGGTGTCGAAGGAACAATGCTGTCATCGCCATCGTCACCTCCGTTGCCTCCCAAGGACAGAGCTCCACTCTCTGCAAACGAAAAATCTCATTAGATTAAAATGGGTATATGGAGGGGTATCGGGAGGATGAAGGAACGTAATATCAAAACCAGAAATTAATAAATGCATCGTTATCAACAGCCTGAAAACATCCACCGAACTGAAAGCAGTCCGCCGACTAGGCATCGTGGTACCGTACCGTATCGGTACAAGTGCAAACGCGCTGGCACGCCGTATCCGGGGTAGTGGTACGTACGCTCAGTCCCGCTGCTGATGGCTTCTATCTGCGGGACGGACGTGGGCGCGGGCGCGGGCGCGGGCGCGGGCTCGCTGTCCGGCTCGGGGGGCGCGCCGCCCTGCAGCGAGTGCGCGCCGGACTCCTCCGCCGCGTCGCCGCCCGACGGAGACTGCGCCGGCGACTGTTCCACACAACACCAACTTATTTTTTATTTTTATTCTCGCTCTACACATAGTGTATTTAGTCGGTGTCAAGTACCTATTGTAATTTTTTTTTAATTAGGTTCGCTAACTGGACGTTACAGTGTGCATAACATAAGTACAAACATTTATCAATATAGCGGCTGAACGACCTTCTTGATGCGAACACAACATGCATCTGAATATCAAACATTATGCTCTCAACAATATACAAATAAATATTCCCTACCTAAAAACAGTAAGTAGGTAAAGATTGACCTTTACAAAAAAGGGTATCAACTAATTAAAATAAACAAAATAAAAACACCATAATATACCTACTTATAGGAATTTAACATATTATAATTGTTCAAACACTTTTTTAGTTGTCATCATCGTCATAATCATCAGCCTGAATACATCATAGTCCAGTCAAGTCATGCTCCAGGAAAGTGGTGGTCACTTTACTAGAAGCTTCTATAGAATTTGGGAAAAACACAAAAACCACGTTTCACCACATTATATCACTTGCCCACACTAATCTCGTAATTCAGCACTTAATGCGTAAAATGCCACCAATTTTAAACATTAACACTGTAAAAAGCACAAGTTTTGGGAAAAAATACAATGCAAATGCGTGAAATTTTCTAACTTTTACTTTTCTTAACTTTAAAAAAAACCCACCACCTTATTGTCTATTTTATATATAGTTCGAGCACTGAAAACTACGCTAGATTACTTATAATAAGCATGATGACTACATTTTTTTTTTGCATAAATTAATAATATACCTTAAAAGATAAACATTGGTGAAAACAAAAATAAAAAAATATCTCAAAAAATGACAAAGGTACAAGCATTTTAAAAACCGGAATAAAGATAGCTCAAACGGCCAGTGACGTCAGAGCTGGGTCGTTCATAGTACCTCAATACTAAGCTGTGGTAACTTTACATACAATCTCTTTGGCATGTGACGTCACAAGTGGATTTTTCATAGTAACAGTGGAGGCGCTGTTTCGCGAGAAAGGGACAAATGATGCCCCCTCCAGAAAATTAAAATCTTATTACTGCTTGATTTATTTACTTATTTTTTCAATTATTGCATTCATTTTTAAACTTCTTTATGAAAGTAATATTTATTTGTTCATTTTTAATACTACATAAAACGATTTTTTACGATTTGAATCTCTAATGGCACAGTGGACAAGCTGGTTATGAGATTTGTTTTAACTTCTTATAACTATCTATACTGTGCTAGTGTATTTGTGTGCTGTGTGTGTACTGAACTGACAAAATTTTCTGTTAAATTATTATCGACCCAGCTCACATCACGAGGATCAGTTCAGAAATAAAATCAATGAAATTCCAGACCAGTATAATCCCAAATACAAAAAAGTAAGAGAATGTAACAAGTTTAGTACCTGTCTTGTGGAATTTTCTCCGTCCTCGCCTTCAACCTCTTCCTCTTCTCCGGCTTCTACTTCCTGCTCTTCTTCCATCTCTTCTTCATCTTCCTCGCCCTCCTGGCAATAATAAAATACTAATGCTGACAAAAACGTCATTAAAATAATACAGATTATTAAACACATAATGTGGCAAACATCTCAAACTCTGTCGACGAACTTCGTGAGCTGCATAGTAGCGAAAATTTGTTGCTTCCGTCACGTGATTCCTTGCCAGGACTCAGTTATAATAATTTAGATACCAAAGAATCACAACTTCGATAAAAATTCTTTCAAAAACGGGATCATGTGAATTGAATTGCCATTGCCATTATAGAAAATTTGGAGAATTCCAAATTTCAAAGTCAGCCATTGCGAGCTTTGTCATTATCGTAACTCGCCCGCCCTGAAGTTCAGACTGAATTGATATTTATGTCTACCACGATAGTGGTCGATGTATCTTTGAACGGATTTCAATCAATATGCTTATTTCGTCCTATCCTGCGCCTGAAGCCTTAGATTGCTTGAGCAGAAAACAGAAAATAAAATGAATATGTAGTGTATAACATGTGTATAATTCCCATCCCAGCCACATACATACCCTGTACATGGTGCCGGAGCAACGTTCGTCGTCCTCCTCAGAGTCGACTACGATCACACCCTCGTCTTCCTGGTCGCAGCGAGAAGATGTCGGCACCTGGTACTCAACTTCCACCGAACGCTCGAATCCCTGCGCACAAAATTGTACACTTTGGAGATGCGAGCTTGGCAAAACTTTACAAAACACTTTGTTGTACAAACGAAAAATTGATTAAAGCCTTCAAAAACATGACCGTCATCAACCTGCGTTAGCCTACTGCCGGACATAAACCTCTCCAAAAGTACGCCAGTCGTCGGTTCTTCTCATCCGATTTCTGCCAGCCACTCCGTAGGTCGTCGCTCCACCTAGTTAACGGGCGTCCGGACGTTTTTAATAGTACTTACGGGATATTTACTGTGAATAGAATCATTTTTGGGTTCCCGATATTACGGCACAGTTACATGCACCATTTTCACGGGTAGACAAGATGCGGGTGGATGACAAAAAGTTCGAATGTTAGGAGCAGACATAACGGTCTACCCTCTTTCTTAGTCTTTTACTGCGGGTACCATTGGCATTCGTAGGTACTCGATCGTAACTAGTACTATTAAAAACGTAGTAAACTACCGTGAAAGTTTAAAACAGTGTCCTATACTACGTTTGCCAAGTCGAGTCTCCACTCAAGCTACCACTTCAGAAATATCACACAGAAGGTAGGAATATGTCGCCAAGAACCTAATAACATTTATTTGGATTATGAGTATTTAGTTTGCTGTTCTATTTAATTAGTACGAAAGCTGTTGCTTGTTCAAATAAAATAAAAAGCAAAGAATATTGTGCAGTACTTGTACTCGAGTTCTCTTGTTGGCGGTGACGGGGCGCGCCTGCAGGCGACGCTTGGGGGGCCGCGCGTCCGGAGGTGGGTGCGATGTGCTCACACCCGCAGGAGGATGCGATGTGCTCACGCCCGCAGGTGGGTGGGATGTGCTCACTCCAGCCGGAGGATGGGAAGTGCTCACACCCACGGGAGGGTGAGATGTGCTCACTCCAGCCGGCGCATGCGAAGTGCTCACGCTGCCGGAAGCTTGCGAGCTCGCCACCGATGTTGGTGTAGTTGTTCCTGAATACGAGTATAACTTTAAAACAGTCTGAATGACTAATCTCCATGACAATCGTAATTTCTCTACTCGTCAGCCAGGCTTCCACCCCATCAGAAAAGTTAAACCTGGAATGAATAGATATGGTACCTGAGGCAGGCGGGGCAAGAGCGGCGGGCGCGACCACGCTAGGGGCGGCGACCGCGCCGGTTGACGCTGAAGTTGCGCCGCTTGGCTGCTCGATGCGCGGCATCACCATGGCTACCGCCTAAAAGTGAAGTACTACGTCATGAAGAGTTCTGAGACATTTGAGAGAAGCTTATTTAATTTTCAGTTGAATAGCATTGCTATATAGTATACCTGTTGCGGAGTTTGAGAATGTGTCGCCGGTTGCGTGCTGCTATCGCTAGCGCCGGAGCTGCCCATCCCAACCTCGCTCGTGTCCATATCCTAATAGTAAAAAATAATGATTAAATTCTATATTATGTAGAAACATACCCACAGATACAATAAAAGTTACAAGTTATAATCACTTCAAACTACATAATAATCCAGCGCGTACGACGGCTAAGGAGTTCAATTTATTCCACAATGTTGTTTACAGATGTTCGTTTTTAGTTAGATGTACAGTGATGTCAACGAATCTTTACACCTCCAAAGTTAGGCGTTCCAGTAAATCACGCGTGTAACTTTAGTCTGTGGTTTTATATTAGTTGTGCTGAAAACACTCAGCCATCCTCACCGAGTTGAGAGCGGCGGCAGTTTCGTTGACATCACTGTAGTGTAAAGAGAAACAAGCAGGTATGACGTGCCGCGTGCAGCGTACCTGCGTGGACTCGGGCGGCGGCGGCGGCGCGGCGGCGGCGAGCGCGGCGCGCGGCAGCGGGCGCGAGGAGGAGGCCGGCATGTACTCGGTGGAGTGCGCGTCGTGCGGCGCCGTGGGGCCCACCTGCGCCATCGGCCGGATGGACGCCAGCGGGGTCTCGCCACCGCGCCGCGACGCCGTCACGCTCTGCTGCGCTACGCCCGCCATCGGCTTGATGTTTGCGGTAGGAGGATCCGACGTCGCCTTCTCGGTACTCGCTTGCTGCTTCGAAGACGAAGCTTGACCTAGTTGACGCTGCAGTATGTTCACTTTCTGGAGCAGCGCATCCACCTCTCTGGTTTTCTCGGCTTGTGCTTCGCCTCGCTCTTTCTCCAATCGGGAGATGCGACCTTCGAATTGAGACTTAATCAGCGCCAGTCTCACGTCTTGCTCATCGCGCGTACTCTGTTCAATGGCACCTATTTTTGAGCGCGATTCGTCCAACTCGCGGCTTAAACTATTCTTCAACTCGGTCAGCTGAACTATTTTACTTTTTGCTTGTTTGAGAACCAACTTAGCTTTCTCCTCTTTTTCCGTGTTAGCGGTTCTTAAAGTATCGTTTTCTTGTTTCAACTTTTCGTTGTTCTCTTTCTCTTCATCTAACTTTGCCTGCAGTTCAGCTATCTGTTCTTCTAGCTGTTTAGTAGTTTCCACCATAGCAGCATCTGCAGCTGCCGTCTGTCCTTCGTTTGTTTTCTTTTCTTCTTCCATTGTTTTAACCAGTTCTTCGTATTGAGCTTTGTATTTCTTTGCAATTTTTCTGATTTGCAACTCCTTATTTCTGATGTCAGCGAGAGATGCGTCTTTACTGATGAGTTCTTCGGTGAGCTTAGTATTATTCTCTATTGCCGAAGACAATTTGTCTTTTAGTTTAGTAACTTCCTCTGTAAGTTGTGCCATATCGTTTGCAAGAACTTGTTGCAGTTCTTCATTCAGTTTTTTGTTTTCTTCTAACAAGGTATTTTTCTGCCTGGACATAACAGTATACTGTTCTTCAAGTTTACTCTTTTCTATTTTAATACCGCCAAGTTCTTCGTTTAGTTTTTTTACATTTTCTTTCTCATTTGTAAGCATTTTGGCCAGAGTTTCTCTTTCATTCTGCAGGCGCTTCCAATCTTCAGGGCTAGTTTTGTTCGCACGTTCTACTAAAGCGTTTACGCGAGTTCTCCACCTGGCACAGTCAGTTTTCAAAGAGGTATTTTCAGATTGTAGGGATTCTGTTCTAGAAGTAAACTCGGAAATTTTTTCCTGCAAAGGCACTAGTTGCTCCTCCATTGCTTTTGTTGCCGCAGTAAGTTCTTCAACACGGGCGGTCAACGTATCCCGTTCTTCTCTCAAAATTCTATTACTGTCAGTCAACGCATTCAGAGTCTCAACTTTTCGTAGTATATCTGATTGCCTATTGACTGTCATCATGCTTACTTCTGATCTTTCTCTTTCAGCTGCTAGCGCTAATTTTGCGTCATCTAGTTGTTTTTCTGATATTTCTAATTGTGATTTAAGTCTCATTGTCTCAGCCTGTAAGATATCAAACTTGGCCATGGCAATATCTTTTTCTTTTCTCAGGAATTTAACAATTGAGAATAATTGTTCTGAAGATTTTCCATCTTCTTCATTGATGGATATATTGATATTAGAGTCGTTAGCCGATTCATTCATACTCTCTGATTGAGATCTAGAAGCATGAGAAACTGACAGCTGAGTTCCTAAGGCTTGAATCTGATCATGCAATAATGAATTTTGATCATTTAAATCCTTAAGTCGTTGAGCGAGTTGTTCATTTTCTTGGGTAAGAATTTTTTGACGCTCAATCCAGGATGCCTTTTCTGTTTCTAGTTTTTCTACAACACTATTTTTCAAAGAAGCTAACTCATTGAGCTGATTTTGTACGCTTGACAGCTCTTCTTTGACTTGTGATAAAGTTTGAATATCGGTAGAATGTAAAATCATTTCATGAGTGTATTTTTCTTCTGCTTTTTGGACTGCTTCGGAGAGTTTAGTGACTTCTATACGGGTGTTTTCAACTTCAATGCGATAATTTTCACTACTTGCTAATGCATTTCTTAGGTCTTCTTTGACTTTCAATAGCTCATTTCTTAAGTTAGTATTGCTTGCGGAGTGTTCTCCATTAGCATGCAATGATAATTCGGCTTCCAGTTCTGCACATTTATCTTCAAGATGTTGCAGCTTGTTTTCGTAAGTGGAAAGTTTAGTTTCCGTTTCATTTTTATAAGTTTCGTACTCAGCGCTAAGGACTTTAAGCTCTTTTTCAGCGCCTTCTGATATATCACAATATTGTTTAATGTGCTCTTTTGCAACCTCTAGTTGTTCTTGAAGAATCTTAACTTCTGCCTGTTTGTCAGATAGTTTATTTTCAAGCTCTCTTATTTTTTTAACAGTATCAAACGATCCATCACTATTTGGCGCAAGAGCTGCTTTGAGTTTCTTTGTAAGATCTTCTTGGGCCTTATTTTTATCTGTTAAATCTTGTCTTAATTCAGCAATTTCCTTTCTAAGTACATCAGCCGCAATTTTTTCTTCTTGCATTCGTGCTTTCGCCGTTTCGGTCTGCCTCTCAAGATGACTGGCTAGCTCTCTGAACCGGTCCTGTTCTTCTTGAAGTCTTCTTCTCAATGCAGAACATTCTCTGGTGGCTTCATCCAACCTTGTTTCTAGCTTAGCGCGATTTTCAGCTTCAACACGTTCTAGACTAGCTTTTATTAGTTCTAAATTTTTGAGCAACAATGATTGACCTTGCCGTTCACGGTTAAACATTTCTTTTTCCGTTTGAAGACGCAATTCGGCATCTTTTACAAGTTTGCACTCCAGTTTGAGATTTTCGACTTGTATCTCAGCAGCAGCGAGTTTGCTTTGTGCGTTTAGTGCTTCATCCCTTAAATGTTGCAATGAAACTTCATGTTTAGCAATTGTTGCATTGTATGCTTTGTTCTTTTCTTCTAGAGATGCTATTTGCTTTTTATAAGTACCTATATTGGTTTGCAGAATTTTAAGTCTCTCATTGTTGTATTCAGATGTAGACGAACATTTACTATTGGCTGCAGTAAGTTTTGAAATTTCCTGTCTCATACCATCAATTTGTTCTAATAACATTTTTTCGTTAGTGACCTTTTCTTCTTTATAAGTTTTATACTCTTCTTTTAATAATTCCAAGTGCTTTTCTGTTTCTTTGTATTTTATTTCAAATGAAGTTGGCTCAGCAGCAGGTTGTTTACTTACATTGTCACCTGATGTATCCATTGAAAACGACCCACTTTTATCTAACTCTGTAGCTTCCGTAACAGATACTTCATGTCGCTTGCCCTTCATGAGATCATGATATAATTTTTTAAACATATCTCGTTGTCTAATCAGACCATTAACCATTTTTGTCTGGCGGTCTTGAGCTTCAGTTAATTCGGACACTCTGTTCTTTAACGCATCGATTTTAGATTGCATCTCGCCACTTTCAAACTCTTCTTTGTTACGCTCAAGTTCATCATGTTTCTCTGTTAATTCACGAATCATGCGGAGCAGTTTCTGATTATTTGTTTGTAGCTCTTGTATGTCACTGAAAGTCACTAGAGTTTTGGAGATTATACGTGACGAGCTGACATCAGAGGTGTTAGATGTGGTGTTACTCGAATCATGATCACCATTCGCAAGAAGTCCACCACGGCTGTGTTCAATTTCTTTTAAGAGGAAGCAAACTTGTCTTCCTAAGTCAGCTAATTCTCCTTTTAACTTTGCGTTTTCACGGCCGTAATGGTTAGCAATTTTAGAAGTTTCACTATAATCATCCCGCAATCTATTACATTCAATCGCCAAAGACTCTAATTGCTGAGATAAAGCCGTATTGGTTTCTATGGTTTCTTCATATTCCACTTTTTGCTTCTGTAGTATCGGTGCTTTCTCTTCTAATTCTTGAACAATGGTATTGATAGTAATGTTAAGCCGTCGGTTTTCTTCTTTTTCTTGCGCTAGGTCTTCAGTTACTTTCACAAGTTGAGAATATATTTGAGTCAACGACATTCCAGATTTCAAAAGTTTACTTGCAGTGGCAGCTGATGGGGCTAAGTCGCTGAGCACCATATCAAGATTGTGGGCATTAGCTGCTTTTAATAAACCATTTGCATGTTCGAGTTCGCTTTTTAAAGAAGCTATAACTTCGTTTTTCTTTTCCATTGTTTCCTCGTGATCTAATTCCATTTGTTTGTATTTAGTTTCAATTTCACCATATTTTTCAGTAGCTTCATTAAGTAGTTTTTGCAATTCGCTGATGCCATCGGTAAGTTCCGTGGTTTTTGCTTCTGCATCATCAAGCATTGTTTTGAATAAGTCAGCAAGCTTAGTTTTTGCATCTAATTCCTTTTTATAATTTTCTGTCATTTTGTTTTCTATTTCTCTTTGTTCCATAAGACGTTGGGTTAAGCTTTCAGCGCGATTGTTTAAATTTTTTTTGACCTCGGTCATCTGAGTAATTGTTTCATTTGCAGCATTAAGCTCTTCAAGTTTTTCAGTTAATTGGGTTTCCAAATTAACTAGCCTGCTAGTGTTGTTCAATCTAACAGTCTGCAATTCTGAAGTAAGTCTGTTGACTTCCTCAGTAAGGCCAGCAATTTGTGAATTAAGTAAAGTTCTTTCTTGTTCAATACGCTTCTCACGGTACTGCAAAGCCAACTCTTTACTTTGTATTTCATCATTCAATGCTAATGCTTCACATTTTGCGTCAATGGCAGCTCGAAGCTGTGTGGACAGAGAAACTTCATTGACAGTCAGTCTTTCTAATTCTGTATCACGCCTTTGCAGTATACGAGTTAAGTCATTTCTCTCATCAACAGCAGCATCACGAGCACTTTTCATAGATACTATTTCATTTTCCAAACGGCCAATTTTATCGCGGGCTCTTTCGAGTTCAGCATTAAGAGTTTCGACTTGTTTTCCCAAATCTGTAACCGCTTCATCAGCAGCAGCAAGTTTTTTTGCAGTATCTTCATACTTAGCAGTTGCTTCAAGAACCGCAGAATCAAGTGCAGAGATTTTGTCGCCTAAAACAATAAACTTTTATTTTCAGAATAATATTTTCAATGGTTTGAAGGTGGTGACTGACTGACAAAAATATACTATTTGAAGATTTATCAAACAGCCCTCTGTTATAGCGTTGCGCCAGCGGGTCACTTTTCTTTAATACGTCAATCAAACTTACTGCATGCATAGTATAGTTTAATAAACCTAAAAATATTTCACTGTAACATAATTATTATTATAGTTAAAAGTAGTAGCTCAAAATTTTATTTAAGTCCTTCGGCTGTAGCTTATTTCGAATTCGATTGTTGTCGCTCAAGGACTGTCACAACAGGCGTATGAGGGCTAGTCGTGCCTATAGTAGACTATACAACATGACCTTGAATTCGTATGTTATCCCGGAAGCTGATGAATCTACTCCCCAAGGTTGACTACGCGGGTTCTACGACCTTTCTAAATTAATAGTTTTTCATTGAAGAAATGCCATGTAAAGTTTACGTAATAATATTACCCAAACAGCCCTAGAGCAGGTGCACGCAGCAGTGTAAATGAACTTCGTCCTTGACCGAATTTCTTAAAAGAGTTCGTCGTCCTGCGTTTAGAAATGAGTGAGAATGAATCTCTTATTTATTTTAGTTTAGTATTTTGTTAGCTCTCGTAGTGATTGCACGTGCATTTTTATGTCTCTAGCTCTTTCGTGGATTACGTTGTGCTGGCCCCGCTGTCACCGAGATGAATTCATCAATCCGACTATAACGGGGCAGATGACACTTTGTCTGATCCATCGGCCTTGGTGCGCGCTATTGTTGAGGCTACCACCATGTAAGGATGACACCATCCTCCCCGGTTTTTAAGTTTTTCGAAAATTATAATGTTTGAAAAGCAAGGTCAAAGGATCATATAAACATTATTTAAATTGTATGGTTGGGAACACTGGTTAGAACAATTTATTGATTTAAAAATATCCTCTGAAACAACCACAACAATAATCACACTATCGTTTTAATGATTGTTTTTATCATCAAAAAGAAAATAAATGTAAGCTTACTGCTGTCAAAAAATATTTAATGGACATAAGCCCATTTACAGTTGTATTATTGATGATTAATAATAACAGTATAATGCTAAATATTTTATTTATTCTTTTAGCCAAATGTAATGATAATTTAATAAAACACGATGCAAGTGGGGTGTGAACTCGCATCTCGGTGAGCTCCTTTGGGTCGTTCGTGCCCAAAAGACCGCTCCCGACGTGATGCCGGCAAGCCCGGTGATGAGCCCCATGACGAGCCACGAGCGCACCGTTTAGATTCACGGCTCGCGGCTCGCGTGCGAGTGTAAACGGAGCATGACATCACACTAGTATTGAAGTTGGTGTGTGTGTTTTTTCCCTGTTCACGTCATAATGGCTGCACGGATTTGGATGAAATTTGGAATAGAGACAGCGTATATATAGGATTAACACATAGGATACTTTTTATCCCGGAAAATTAACCCGTTCTCGCAGGAACGCTTTACAAACTTAATTTCGTCAATGAATTTCCATTAAATTAAATAATTTATTTTAAATATGTCTGTAGTATGTATGTACTGACTGATTGACAAAATTTATCATCCCGGATACTTAAACAGATCCTGTGGGATAGGATTATCTCTTAACTTCGAAATAACGCAACTAAAGTGGACGAAAATTTCTCAAATCAGAGACAGCACCATGCAGCACTAAAAGCGATTTTCTCCCCTTCCCGGATAAATGTATGCGTTGTGTAGGATAATATTACCTATCACTCGACATCCTATTACTGAGCTAATTTGGGTGATTTTTAATAACACTATACTCTCTACCAAATACTAAAAAACAAAATACTTTCAATCACGGAAAAATTAACGTTTCCTGCGTGAGATAAAATTATTACTAAGCATCCCGCAATAACAAATATGTAGCAAACTTTGCTACACAGTGCGTAGAAGTTGGTGTTTTTATTTTCTAGGTTGCTTTGTTCGCTGGGCTGCAAGCGGCCCACAAGGTTCACTTTGTGGTGAAGGCAACCACTAGTAAAAGATAGCGTTTTTTTGAGGTTGCTTTGTTTGCTGAGCCGCAAGTGGGCGCAAGCCAGGTTGTAGCGAAAGTGATCTGTGGTAAAAGATGGTGTTTTTTGTTGGGGTTGCTTTGTTTGCTGGGCCGTGAGATTCAATTTGTGGCGAAGGTGACCACTGGTAAAAGTTAGTGTTTTTTTCGAGGTTGCTCTGTACGCTGGGCCGCAAGTGGCCTGCGAGTCAGTTTGTAGTGAAGGTGATCTGTGGTAAGAGTTGGCTTTTTTTTTCGCGGTTGCTATTCGCTGTGCCACAATCGGCCTGCAAGGATCAGTTTGCAGCATAGGTAGCCTGTGGTTAAAATTAGCTGTGGTAAAAGCAGATGTGGTCACGGTAATCTATATATGAATATGAATCCGAAAGTTGTTGCATATATTTGATCCGGCTTGATGGTGCAATGGCTAAATAGTATCTGCATTAAATAAAATTGAAGTTAACACATATGCCACTTTTAATCTGCGGGTGAAACCACTGGGTGCAGCTAGTTATTATTATTAGAATAAATTGGAAGCAGATATTTAGCATTGTGCCTGGTGCAATATACCTGTGTTGAAAACAAGAATTGAAGGTAACTTTTATCCCACAGAAGTCAGAATTCTCATAACTAATAGAACAAAAAGTATGGACATCTACCAAAATACTAAAAAGTGATTGTTCAACACATTATTCTTTGAGGAATCAACAAAACATTTGAATTATGCAGATTCCACCCAGTGACATATAAAGGGGTAAAAGGGGGGGGGGAGATCCTTACATTTCAACAACAAATGCGGGCTGCAGCCCAACTTTGGTTTGTATCAGATGTTGTGGGTAAAGGGTTCAGATTGTAATCTGTGAAGTACTTTTACCCATATGGAGGCTGACAGACTGAGTTGTTTTGGCACTAATAATACCTCAATTGCTATTTGATACCATTAAAACAGATAACGTAAATGGGCCGTTACGGGAAAAAAGGTCCCCTATGAAAATGCATTGTCCCAGCAATGTGTTATGCTCTTTTTGACTTACGGTTTTACGATTATTTTGTACTTTCGCCCAATTCAATTCCTCGATTTAATGGTTTGTTTTAAATACAACGTCGGTAGGTTATATTGTAGATTCATACCTACAAAATGAGCCTGTTGGTTGTATATTTTATCGTTTTTAGCTATGGATAGATGTCGTTATCGATAAACGGTAATTAAATCTACTAAGTAAGTAGATAATGTTTGAATGCTAAGTTTTCGACATGGTAAAACAATGAAAGAAGCGTCATACAACACCGGCCCTTACCGATCTGGGATTTGTTAGCTTCGTGTAGCGCAGTCGAAGTTAGGTATTCTTCAAATTTTTTGTCAATGTAGGTATTAAGTTTATCCGCCACTGGACTAGGCAATTCAGAAATCTCAGCTTCTGATAAAACATCATTTAAATGATTTTTTACACCGGCTTCAGGTTCCGCAGCTTCCATTTTCGCCAAAGACAAAGAGTATTAAGAATATTAAACCACACCACAGAGTACATTGTAAACCATTTGTAAACTTATAAAGATATCTTACATTTTTTTTTACCAGCACCCACCAAACAAAGAGTATATGTATTACTAGCTGCGCCCCGCGGCAGTCGGCACCATAGAGAAAAGTAAGTTGGCACCTCAGATTATCTACCAGCCTATCACAGCCTATATTACACCTATTTAAAACTACCTCAGTGCACGTTTCTTTATAAATAAAATATTTAAAAGTACGTGTGTTCCCCCTATCACGAACGGGTTAGCGTCGATGCGGCAGACCTGCTGGAGCGCGTCTGCCGGTCAAGTGCTGTCATTTCATACAGTTAAGCGGCAGACGCCCCAGCTGCGGGTCTAGCAAAGATACCAACCACTAACGTTAACGCCTCACGCTAACTCCAAAAATGTATTGAAATGTGGAAAAGTTAGCGATTTCCGAAATGTCATTTCAATACATTTTGGAGTTAGCGTGAGGCGTTAGCGTTAGTGGTTGGTATCTTTGCTAGACCCCCTGGTCAGTCAGTATTGCAGTAGCGTGCGTGCTAGCTCGTTCGTAATAGTGGGGCAAAGTTCTCTAATCTCTGTGGCTCCTTCGCACTCTTTCGTAATAGGCAAGTTCTCTGTGGTAATAGAGAGGGGGCAAGCCGAACCAAAGAGTATGTAACCCTTGCTGCTTATATACTAGTATCTCTTACATAAAATCTCTTAGTAGCTGTGTGCTACCTTGGCGTATATAGCAAAGTTCTCTGTGCGCTTCACAGAGTACATTGGTACGTATATATAACAAAGTTCTCTGTGATTGGTACAGACTGGTGCGCTTGGCCGAACGAAATTAGGTCAAAATTTAATCAAAAAAGCAATCAAACAATAAAATGCAGTTTGATTAAGCCTATTTTTATTTAACTATTTCTTTTTATATATTTCAATCATCAAATTTCAATTGTTAATGTACTTCAATTTATAACTTTCAAAGGTCATAATAATATAACTGAGGCCAATAATAGCTGACATGGAAGAACAGCAATGTTTACTAGAATGTGAGAACTATATTCAGAGCCATAACGTCCCCTCCATAATTAAAGGTTGTATTGTACAATTATGTGTGAATAAGCCCGAGAATCCGGTATCATTTCTACGTCAATATTTTCAAAAGTTGGAAAGGGTGAGTACTCGCACTGTGTCATAATTTAATCATAATAAATCCATTCATTGGTATCTTTTAGTTTTAACATGCTAATATTGTATGAGTATGATTTATCAAAAGCAAAATCTCGATAATACTTTCAAGATGCTTCCATGAGGCTGAATTTCCACCTGCAAGAAGACTAGCTTGACAGTGTAAACAACAGCGTTAACAGTAAGTATTTGTGGTGTAGCATGATAGGGGTGACATTGAAAAACCTAATATCACCTGTTCCTCAGATTGCAGAATATCATAAGACAAGGAGGAGCTGAATAGTGAGTATATTACTATGTAACCAGCACCTTGCTATACTACAAATACATAATTTGCAAGCTACAATTGGACACTTTTTCAGAAGTATTACTTGACAGTAGTATTCCAGCCTATAGTGTCTGTCTGTATTCCCTTGCCTTCTCTATCATTTGTGAAATCACTTGGATGATCCATTGTCAAGAAGTTCTTCCTGAATCCAGCCTGTTCTAGGGGTTGGTTCTCATCCAAAGATTTAGTGAGTCTATTTAGTATTAAAAAAAATGTATTTACATATATATACAGGGTGTCCCAAAACTCAACGATAACCTGGTACCGGGCGAGAGGCCAAGGTATACCAGTTATAAAAAAAATTAGAAAAAAAATCTATGTCACTTAGTCAAGCGATGATGGACATTTTTCGGAAAAGTTAAAAATTTGACACCCTTGGTCGCATTTTTAGGTACTTAATGTGATCGCAATTTTCACAATTTCACACTGATTTTATTAATAATGTTATCTCAAATAACAGTGCTATTAATCGTAACCACAAATGAAAGTAATAATCATTGTTAACTAAGTAAAATAAATTAAATTTTGATGAGCCATGGTTTATAAAATTTATGTCAGTCAACATTGACACTCTACGTTGGAAAAAAAATGGCAAGAATTTTTAAAAGATGGCCCATTTAGTCTAGATTTCAAAATAGTACAACACTTGCCACTTTTCTTGCTAATAAAACTGCTATTTCGTATGCTATGCGTAGGGATCCCTCAGTAAAAAAAATACCTGATATTCTTTTGTTTGAAAAATTCGAAGTCTCCATTGTTTGTAATGAACAAAAGTGATAAAAAGAAATGGATAGTAGTTATGGTATTTGTCAAAACGAGACGTCACTATCCATCTCACTCACAACGACTCATCAGTCGTTCATAATAAAATTTAAACAATAACATTTAGTACGCATCATTTCTTCGTTTACTGCGCATCTCTCGTAATCGTGTTTGGCTTGTGTTACCCTGGACTCTATCCATACTTGACGACTCTAGCTTTGTTTTTTGGACTTTATGCTACGCAAACTGTGTGTGAATAACATGCCGCATTTGTACACACCGCAAGAATATGCAAATATGCATCTTATCTACGGTGAGTACCATTGTAATGCCTCTGCGGCAGCTCAACTGTATCGGCAGAGGTACCCGAATGTGGAGCGGCACCCAGATTATCGTGTCTTCCAAAATGTGCACGCATCATACTCGGAAGGACGATTACCCAGTGCTCGTACATCTGGTGGGAGACCTCAAGGAAACTACGACGCTGAAGTTTTGAATGAAGTTGAAAATGACCCCAGTACTTCAGTACGTGCGATTGAAATTGCAACGGGTGTGGCAAAGAGTACCGCACATCGAATTTTAAAACAATACGATTTTCATCCTAACCATGTACAACGTGTGCAGAGCTTGTTACCACGTGATCACGCACCCAGAGTTGATTTCTGCAGAACCATGTTAGCGAAAATTCGTGAAGATCCGGATTTTCTAAATAAAGTTTTGTGGACTGACGAATCGACATTTAAAAGAGATAGTTATTTAAACTTACATAACCTTCATGGTTGGCATACGGAAAACCCGCATTTGATGCGTGAGGATCGATCCCAATACCAATTTAAAGTCAACATGTGGACAGGAATATTAAATGGTCAAATAATTGGACCATTTGAATTGACTGAAAATTTAGATGGCGCCACCTACTTGGATTTTCTTCAAAAGGATTTGCCGACATTGCTAGAAGATGTACCACTCAACATCTACAGAAAAATGTGGTATCAGCAAGATGGTTGCCCAGCACATTATGCCCGGCCTGTAAGAGAATATTTAAACGAATTATATCCCGGTAAATGGATCGGACGCCTTGGACCAATTTCATGGCCCCCTCGGTCCCCAGACCTAAATCCAGTAGATTTTTTTTACTGGGGATGCATAAAAGAAAAGGTCTACTCAAAACCAATTAAAAATGTAACAGAATTGCGCCAAAAAATTGATGCAGCATCAGAAGAAATCAATGCGAGGAGATTTGCAAGACTGGTGAACAGGTCATTTCTGAGGCGATGCAGAGCTTGTATTCGTGCTGGAGGGAAACAATTTGAGCATCTGCTTTAATTTTAGGAGGATAATAAAGTGTTACGATAATTTACCGTTTTATTTTGATTAAATTTCCCATGAGTTCCTTCCGTAAAAAATACGAAATAGCAGTTTTATTGGCAAGAAAAGTGGCAAGTGTTATACTATTTTGAAATCTAGACTAAATGGGCCATCTTTTAAAAAAACTTGCCATAGGTAGTGTAGTACATTTTTTTTCCAACGTAGTGTCAAAGTTGACTGACATAAATTTTATAAACCATGGCTCGTCAAAATTTAATTTATTTTACTTAGTTAACAATGATTATTACTTTCTTTTGTGGTTACGATTAATAGCACTGTTATTTGAGATAACATTAAATCAAATCATTTTGAAGAAAATGCAAGTAGGTGGCGCCATCTAAATTTTCAGTCAATTCAAATGGTCCAATTATTTGACCATTTAATATTTCTGTCCACATGTTGACTTTAAATTGGTATTGGGATCGATCCTCACGCATCAAATGCGGGTTTTCCGTCTGCCAACCATGAAGGTTTGTGTATGTAAGTTTAAATAACCATCTCTTTTAAATGTCAATTCGTCAGTCCACAAAACTTTATTTAGAAAATCCAGATCTTCACGAATTTTCGCTAACATGGTTCTGCAGAAATCAACTCTGGGTGCGTGATCACGTGGTAACAAGCACTGCACACGTTGTACATGGTTAGGATGAAAATCGTATCGTTTTAAAATTCGATGTGCGGTACTCTTCGCCACACCCGTTGCAATTTCAATCGCACGTGCTGAAGTACTGGGGTCATTTTCAACTTCATTCAAAACTTCAGCGTCGTAGTTTCCTTGAGGTCTCCCACCAGATGTACGAGCACTGGGTAATCGTCCTTCCGAGTATGATGCGTGCACATTTTGGAAGACACGATAATCTGGGTGCCGCTCCACATTCGGGTACCTCTGCCGATACAGTCGAGCTGCCGCAGAGGCATTACAATGGCACTCACCGTAGATAAGATGCATATTTGCATATTCTTGCGGTGTGTACAAATGCGGCATGTTATTCACACACAGTTTGCGCAGCATAAAGTCCAAAAAACAAAGCTAGAGTAGTCAAGTATGGATAGAGTCCAGGGTAACACAAGCCAAACACGATTACGAGAGATGCGCAGTAAACGAAGAAACGATGCGTACTAAATGTTATTGTTTAAATTTTATTATGAACGACTGATGAGTCGTTGTGAGTGAGACGGATAGTGACGTCTCGTTTTGACAAATACCATAACTACTATCCATTTCTTTTTATCACTTTTGTTCATTACAAACAATGGAGACTTCGAACTTTTCAAACAAAAGAATATCAGGTATTTTTTTTACTGAGGGATCCCTACGCATAGCATACGAAATAGCAGTTTTATTGGCAAGAAAAGTGGCAAGTGTTGTACTATTTTGAAATCTAGACTAAATGGGCCATCTTTTAAAAAAACTTGCCAAAGGTAGTGTAGTACATTTTTTTTCCAACGTAGAGTGTCAAAGTTGACTGACATAAATTTTATAAACCATGGCTCGTCAAAATTTAATTTATTTTACTTAGTTAACAATAATTATTACTTTCATTTGTGGTTACGATTAATAGCACTGTTATTTGAGATAACATTATTAAAAAAATCAGTGTGAAATTGTGAAAATTGCGATCACAGTACCTAAAAATGCGACCAAGGGTGTCAAATTTTTAACTTTTCCGAAAAATGTCTATGATTGCTTGACTAAGTGACATAGATTTTTTTTCTTATTTTTTTCATAACTGGTATACCTTGGCCTCTCGCCCGGTACCAGGTTATCGTTGAGTTTTGGGACACCCTGTATATATAAAAAAACATAAAAATAAATAATAATATTGTATAAAATATTTTATAAACGTTAGACATTAGGCTAATGGGGCTATAGTTGTTAAGGTCCGATGTGTTGCCTTTTTTATGTAGTGGAACTGTAGTTGACTTAGACCATTGTTTTGGTACTTCACCCTATTTTAAAATGTTGTTAAATATGAGTTGTAAGGGTTGTTGTAATGATTCTGAATTCTGACATCGACTTCAAAAATTCATTGGTTATGTTGTCTTGGCCCGGGCTATTGTAATTTTTCAGAGTTTTTATTGCAAAGTCTTTTTCAGATTTCAGTATTTCAGGTAAATCCTCCTCGAGCTACGAGGGGGGGTTACACAAGTCCCAGGAAAATTATTTTAATAAATCCGAATTGGTTATTCAAATGTTAATTGTCAAATTTACGAAAATGAGATAAATCACTACCTTAAACCATATTTTTAGGAGCTATGACCACATATCTCACAATTTTACGGGGATTTTTTCACTAAGGACTATGTTTGCTTAGTAAACAAACTGATTAATCGCAATCATAAATCAAGCATAAAAGATTGCTAGGTTTGTTAAAGTCAGCATAATTTCTTTGAGTCGTAATTGATAAAATAAATTCACCAAACTTTGACTCTTCACAAAAAAATAAAAGCATACTGTACCATCCTCGTCAAGTACCATCAAAAGTTGGCCCTTTTGGTTAAGATTCTGAAATGGTGCCACACTAACTACTTTTCTATTCATAGCAATTAATACAATTTTTTTTTCAAAACATCAACATATTAAGTTATCAATGTTTGTTTGCGACCAAAATTTTGGAGAAAATTAGCAATGCACCGGCCGCCAAAAGACACCTACGAAGTGATGTGATAGAGAAAGAGATAGCTACAATGCTATTCTACATTGTGTAAGCTAGATGAGAATGGGCCAAAGGGGGTGAGAAGAGGCCATGTTTCGACCGTTTGCCATGTGAGTAACACTGTGCATTAAAAATTTTTTGAATTTAAGTTCTCCATGGCCATTTGTAAGGTATCATAAAATTTAATCAATTCATCCTCATTGCACATTTCTTTCGGTGCATATACCTGAATAATAGATAGCTGTGTGTTCTTTGATGTAATTATTTGTAGAGTGGCTATTCTGTCGAGAGTACAAAAGACATATAGTAGAATAGAAATCCACGGTGAAAGGTTCACAATGTACTAATGCTGTATTATGCGGTAAAATTAAGAATGCTTCGTCTACATACATCTTGCAGTGATAATACCAATTTGGATCAGGATTCGGGATATAATAAAACGCTAGTGCGGCAATGTAAATTAAAAGCGCGCGTATATAATATATTATTATGAACCTAAACACGGTGCAATAAGTGCCATTTTACAAGCAAGGGTGATGAATATAGTTATGAACTTATGAAATGGCAAAAGGATAATTGAGACGGGTCATTCCCTGATTACCCCGATCCCTGAGGCCCACATCCTGGAGGACCACAAATTATTTTTTATCTTGATAAACTCAATTAAAAGTCAGTTTAGCTTAAAAGTACCGTCATTTATAGCAACCCGGCGGGTTGACTGTGTTGATGATGTGTCAATAAAAGTGTCATCATCATCATCATTAACAGCCCAAAGACGTCCACTGCTGAACATAGGCCTCCCCTAAAGATCGCCACCTTGAGTGGCCACTCGCCTCCTGTATCCACCGGCTCCCCGCGGTTTTCACCAGATCGTCGGTCCACCGAGTGAGGGGCCGACCTGCGCTGCGTCTTCCGGTTCTTGGTCGCCCTTCAAAAACCTTTCTTCCCCATCGGTTGTCAGTTCTGCGGGCGATGTGGCCTACTGCCCACTGCCATTACAAGTGTACTGCTATTACTTGTATTTCATGTAATTGTAAAAGTAAGTGGGTACCAAAAATTCAATAAAAAATGTATCTATTTGCTGTAATACCTATGTATAATGGCTGAATGGGGAATAAGTTATCGTTCATAAATCATCTCCACACTCTCCCACTACTTACTTAAATATTTTCTTATTTAAGAAATGGGCATGGCAATGGCAATAGGTAACACTCATGCTTAATGTGATAAGAATGTTTGGTATAATTATTAATGTTGTAATTTATGGCATAGTCTATGTTTATTTCCTTATTCAACCATAAAATAGAATTAATTAATTGCATGAGTATTATTCTCAATATATTAAGTATATTTTAGTCATGTAACGAATGACATTATTTGAACATTCGCGAATGCGGATATGCGAGTGCGAATATCTGCTACTGGCATTCGCGGATGCGAATGCGAATATTCTGCTTGGTGGCAGAATCTCAAGGACTGTTCGTTTTTTCCCTTTATATTTCGGCTCCACACATAGTGTATTTAGCCAGTATCAAGCCAAGTACCAAGCCAGTATTGTAATTTTTCATTGTGTTATAGTATATTTCACGTTTAGTCTTTGTCATACTCAAGTCTTACATAGCCCAGTCTAAGTCAGGTAGTCATAGTTCAGTCTAAGTCATGCAATAGTAAAGTGGTGGCAATTTCACTAGAAGCTTCTATAGAATTTTGAAAGCAACACGACAAACCACATTTCATCAAATTATACTTATCACTTGCCCACACTCATGCTCATAATTCAGCACTTAGTAAAACGCCACCAATTTTAAACATAACAATGGCACATTTTGAGAAGTGTTACAATGTAAAATAATAAATAAATAAATGGTAAAGTCAAGACTGATAATGTGCTTAGCTTACGAGGTTAAGTTACTTTCCTTGTTTACAAAACCTGAAAAATGAATGAACTTTGATTTTACTATCCTACTGTATCTTCGAATTATTTTTCTTTTTGATATTCATATTCGCAAAACAGTCGCAGAAATCCTGCGAATGCGAATGTAAATGCGAAAATACGCGAATATTTGCGAATGCGAATATTCGTTACTTCACTAGTATATTTACCTATAAGGATAAACTGGTGATGAACAATATTATGTGGTACACGCAGGAACCATTTAAATTCAATATTCTGAATTATTTTGTGTTATCCTCGTTGTTATATTAGCCATTATTGTTTTATTAAATTCCAAATGCTAATATTTGTGAATTAATTGTGAATTCTTACATTACTTCGTCATGGAGTGGATTAATGTAGGTACTTGGTTTGGATTAATATTAATTATTTTTATTTTATTTAATTTTTGTTTTAATGTTATTTTGCCAGCTATTGGGCATGAGCTAAAGCAAACATCTTCACTGCCTTTCGTTGTTTATGGTGAAGCAAGAACATCTAAAAAGAGAATGAGTTACATCCTCAATCCATAAGTAATGCAGCAGGTTTGCTAAAGTTAATTGGGAGGTACTGTGATCCTGTGTCAACATACTTGGATGATGAGGTTGAAGATATGTATGAGGACATATCAAGGGCGTTACATAACACCTCTAAGGCCCATTTCAACGTTGTCATGGGAGATTTCAACTCCAAAGTGGGAGTACAAACAAACAGTAAATCGGTAAAAGGGCAACACGGATTTGGCAGCAGGAATCATAGAGGGTAAATGCTCGTCAACTTTCTGGAAAAAGAAGGGCTGTTCTTAATTCATTCATTCTTTAAGAAACAGCCCCAATGGAAGTGGCCGTGGCAAAGCCAGACGCTATGACTAAAAATGAGATTGACTTCAAAAGAAAAGAAGCGCATATTCAGGGATGTCTCAGTGGTCACAAGGTTTAAAACTGGAAATGACCACCGACTTGTACGAGGCACTCTGGATATTGATTACAAGCTTGAACGTGTCCGTTAGGTGAAGTCCACGCTCCGACCGAATATGCTCCAATCCGTGGTTGGTTCCGAAACATTCCAGATTTAACTGGAGAACTGATTCGCTGCCTTGGAAACCACAGTAGACGCTGACGTCGAGAGGAAGGTACGAAATTCTGCAAAATGCGTCCCAAAGGCAAAAAGTCTAAGCTTTCATCAGAATCGCTAGAGCTTATGGAGAGGCGACGAGAAGACCCAGCAGTCACTTCGTCACAGCAACGGTCTTTGAGTAAGTCAATCATGAAACTGGTTAGGCGAGACCTCCGAAGCTCCAATACGCGTTCTATAGAAAAAGAAATTGAGCAAAATCGAGGGTAGAAAGTCTTCGTGCTCAGCTCGGCCGAAGAACTGACGAAGTTGACCACGTCCAGCGGGGAAGTCGTTGCTTCTAAGCCAGAGATTCTGGAGGAAGTGAAGTACTTTCACGGTCGGTTGTACGCATCGCATGCACCTTAACGACCTCCGATGCGCCGCCGACGTGTGTTCGGGACACACGTCGGAGGATTCGAGAGCCACTTTGACCCGCCATTTTACTGAAGACCTGCCAGAAGACGAAATACAGTTGGATCTCAAACAGCTTAAAAATGGAAAAGCCCCAAGAGAGGACGGAATCACAACGGAGCTTCTCAAAGCAGGTGGTGTTCTGTTCTAAGGGAGCTCCAGTGCATATTGAATTCTGTCCTCTTATCTGGAAGAACTCTAAAGATATGGAACAGGAGTATGGTAGTTTTGTTTTTCAAAAAGGAGACAATATCCTACTGAAAAACTATCGAACCATTTTCCTCTTGAGCCATGTCTACATCTACAAGCTGTTTTTGAGAGTCATCACGAATCGTCTTGCACGAAGGCTCGACGAATTCCAACCCCCGGAACAGGCCGGTCTTCGAGAAGGATATAGCACCATAGACCACATTCGCACAGTGCGACAGATTGTACAGAAGTCCAAAGAGTATAATCAGCCCCTGTGCTTGGCGTTAGATAGATAGATAGAAAATGGTTTATTGCACAAGAGTAAATCTAGTACATAGGCAAACTTAATGCTAAGTAGCATTTTCTTCCAGTTAACCTTTGTGTAGTGTGGAACGAATTGTAGTGCTGGTTGAAAGGGAATAAGAAAAATAATTACCCAAATAAAATAATCATAAGAAGTAGCAATTGTAGACCATGAAAAAGCTTTCGACTCTATCGAATCCTGTAGGGTTACTCTTGAATCCAATCCCAATTTCACTAAAATTCTAATCCGAATCAATCTCAATTCCAATGTTAAATAATTTGGTACCCTTGAACAAAATCGAGCTGGAAATTGAAATCGCATATGCGATCGACTTAACATTGTGACTCACAAAATAACAACACTATGTAAGTGCAGCCATACTCAACATAATAGAAAATACTAATACCAAAATTCGTTGAAAACATTTTATTTATTTATTTATTTATTTATTTATTTATTTATTTATTTATTTATTTATTTACTTATTTACTTAAATTTAAAATACTTTACCAAAAACCATCACTTTTGATGATATTTAGTCACTTTCAAGAAAATAAAAGCGCATAGGAATGATTTTTGAAGGGTAAACCACACTTTAGGTATATCTATAAAGATATTATAGTCCTCAAAATTTTAGCAACCAGCGGGATTTGAACCCGCGCCCTCCAACTCTCTAGTTGGTAGAACGTCCAATCCGGTGAGTTGGAGGGCACGGGTTCAAATCCCGCGCATCCAAAATTTTGAGGACTATAATATCTTTAGGCCAACCTACCGACAGCTGGAGGATCTAGCGGATTTTTTACAAGATAATCCAGGGATAGCAAAAGGTTGTTGCGCTCCGCCCATGGGAATTATCATGTGTTTGTGTTTGTGTCATCAACAAGACTGAGTGTATATTTTGTGTATAAATTTGTCCAAAATATTAAAAATAAGAGACAAACGTGCCATTTTACTTCCGAACACAACACACTCGAACGCAAAAAAGTTAACTTTTGAAAACTGTAAAAATTCTATCGCAAACTCGACTTCAAGCTCAATTTGTCAACGTCAAATCGCGTCAAGAGTACCGAAAAAACGTATGGTATAAAAATGAGTCGATTCCATTTAGTTTCATAAAATTCCACGGACAAAGATTCCAATCGTGCGCTAGTATCGGATTCAAGAGTACCAAATACCACGATTTCGTTCCAAATCCCAAATTACGATTGAAATCGAGTGTCAAGAGTAACCCTGCTGGTCTGTTCTGGAGTCCTTGCAACGGTGCCAAGTCGATTAGCGATATATCCAGGTGCTGAGATGTCTGTATGACGCCGCTACAATGACCGTCCAAGTACAGAACCAGCAGTCTGAACATATCCATCTGCGTCGTGGTGTGAGACAGAGGGACGTAATATCCCCGAAATTGTTCTCGAACACATTGGAGGATATGTTTAAGACACTGGACTGGCACGGACGGGGTATTAATATAAACGGTGTGTGTGTACATCTCACACTTGAGATTTGCAGACGATATTGTTATTATGGCTGAAACGTTGCAGGACTTACAGCAAATGTTGTGTACGGTTTCCTGATGCCGTACACCTTGATGATGATAGTAAAATGAAAGATGGGAGTTATCAAAAGGCACTAATTTGTATTGAAATAAACTATGATTAAATTTGATGAGAACGCGTGATGGTTATGATGGTCGATTGCGAACTGGTGAATTTGGGTCACGGCGCCGCGGCCGCGGGCGTGTAAAGTGCACCCGCAGCACAACGCGAGTCCAATGTACGACTTGCTCCGTACATGTTGAATGGCCTAGCAATTCTTCTCAACGCATCGGTCTCCGGATGAACTTGGATAAAACCAAAATTATGTTCAATGAACATGTTATTCCGGAGCCGGTTGCTGTTCACGGGGCTGCGCTTGAAGTTGTTCGGGAATATGTCTACCTAGGGCAAACGCTCCAACTAGGGAAGACCAACTTCGAGAAAGAAGTCAACAGGAGAATTCAGCTAGGCTGGGCAGCATTTGGTAAGCTTCGTCGAGTCTTCCCGTCGCGTATACCTCAGTGCCTAAACCAGTAACCACCAGCCACCAGGTACCAGGTAGTGGTAGTACCAGTATTTAACCAGTGCGTCCTAACGGTTATGACATACGGAGCCGAGTCGTGGACACTCATGGTACGGCTAGTCCACTGATTTAAAGTCGCTCAGAGAGCTATGGAGAGGGCTATGCTTGGAGTTCCTCTAAAGGATCGAATCAGGAATGAGGTGATCCGACAGAGAACCAAGGTCACCGACATAGCAAACTGTGGTGGCAGTGGGCTGGCCATATTTGCCGAAGAACCGACAACCGTTGGGGACGACGTGTTCTTGAGTGGAGACCGCGACTTAGCAAACGTAGTGTAGGACGCCCACCGACTAGGTGGAGTGACGACTTGCGCCGAGTGGCTGGCAGCAATTGGATGAGAAGAGCCGAAGATCGGGATCAATGGCGTACCTTGGGAGAGGCCTATGTCCAGCAGTGAACTATTACGGGCTGATGATGATGATGACTGTGATCTTTGCATGCCAATGCAGTGCATGGATTACATCATATTGCATCAATATATAAACATAATTAATAATCGGTATAATATTACCAACACCATAATAAGTACGTATAAAGTCTCTGGTCAGTGCCATGCATCATGTATTGTGATTTTGAGCAATTAGCATGATTATAATGTTTAGTTGTGTTTCAAAAGGAACAAGTGAAGGCTGCGGCGGCGGCGGCGGCGGCCTCGGAAGGCGAGGGCGATGGCGAGCTGTCTCCGCTGCCGGTGCCCGGTGGCCAGCTCCCGCGCAGGCGCGGCGGCATTAGCGCAGAGCCCGTCACTGAGGAAGATGCCACTAGCTATGTCAAAAAGGTAACATTTACTTTCAACTTATAGGTCTACCAGAATCTGATGAAAAATAGGGAAAATAAAATTTAGGTGTAGGCAGCACCGGATATAAATGGAATAATATGTCTTGATAGTTCTTTCACTTCCGGTCGTCTTGGCAATTAAGTTTCGCAACTTTAATTGTTATGGTTTTTGGAAGTCATGTTTTTCATTGGATCAAAACGCAGTGATTTTCAGTAAAAATAAGTTTTAATAAAAAGTATTTAGGTACTATTTTTTACGTAAATGTAAGACGTGATGAGTATGTCGTTCATTCCTCTTTCACATGGGTAAAAATACACCATCCTTTGACGTGCCTACACCCTTAATTCAACCATTTTATTTTATTTATTTTTTTATTTATTTATAATTATATTATTAATTATAATTAAATATATAATTAATTATAATAATAATTATTATTATTATTATTGGTTTACAGAACAAAATCTGAAAGTATCAAAACAACGTGGTCAATTTCATTTGAAAGGTGACAATTTGTATTGCCGTCTGAAAATTCATTTTCTTTTTTTTCAAGTTTCATGAGATTCTGGTAGACCTATACCTATCTTCACGACTAGCCGTTCCTGACCGATCGGTAAAGTAAACCAACGTTCGCTGCGGTCATTACTTTGGTGGGTGACTGCTACAAAATAATGCTATCTACAAAACGCTACCGTGCTTCGGAAGGCATCTTAAGCCGTTGGTCAGCAAATCTTGAGCTTTGGAGATATCCTATTCCTACCTTATCTATCTCTTATCATTATCAATGATAAACTGATAAGCTACTGTATCATAAATAAGTTATTGTACGGAGATCAATGGGAAATACCTAGCCTCTCGTATATATTAGGTAGGTACTTGAATAGGTAATCAGTAAAGGAAACAACAAAATATCGTTATCCGTATCGGCTTTTCGTCATGTTGAACGCTTCGGTCAAATTCTTCCTACAATCTTAATGAGGTAGAGGACACAGCTGTAATTATGATTAGTGACTGACCTCAATAGGCATGATACTATTAAAAATGAACAAGTCAATATTATTTGCATAAAAAGGATTAAAAATAAATGCAATCATAGAAAAATAAATAAAATCGATAAATAAATCACGGGAGTAATAAGATTTTAAAGTTTCTGGAGGGGGCATCGCCTGTCCCTTTCTCGCTAAACAGAGCATCTCCATCACAGAGCTTTAAAGAATATGACGCTTCGAAACGAATTGTGATCTCTATAGTTACAATGCAGTGACGTCACATGCCAAAGGGTTTGTATGTAAAGCTACCACAGTTTAGTAATGAGGTACTAGAAGGACCAAGTTCTGACGTCACTGCGTGTTTGAGCTGTCTTTTTCTGCGTCAAGTTTAAAACAGTGTCTCTTTCCTCACACGTGTTGTTCGAGCAGATATGAAAGAAAGGAATCCAAGAATGAAATATCTGCAGGTGGTGCCAAAAGACTACAAAACGATGGGTGCTTTATCGCGTGCGATCGCGTCGAACGTGCTGTTTACACATTTGGACGAGTCGGAGCGTGCGGATATGTTTGACGCGATGTTTCCGGTGCAGTGTCTCCCAGGGGAGACAGTCATTCGGCAGGGGGACGAGGGGGACAACTTCTACATTATTGACTCCGGGGAGGTTGAGGTGAGATTCTCGAAACAGTGGTTTAAGCAGGTGGTTGCATGGTAGCACCTAACAATGCAACCAGGTGAAAGTGAAATTTAATGCCACGCCTTGTAGTCCGATGGTAAAAGGGGATGGGATTAGCTGATGGAGATCCTGTGCACATTCCCAAAGTGCAGCCGATAGAAAAATGTCATAAACTAGCTACTCTACGCCTGTGTTCGAGGCTTTGTAACCTCCAGTAACTGGTCGGCTACGAGTGTGAGTAATGCAATGAACAGACTGCAATGGAATGTTCTAGGAACAAAAACAGGAAAATTGGAGGTCTGATTATATTTATTTATGTATGCATAGTACCAATATTAGTTGAATTAATCAGTAAGTATAAATGATTTTGGGATAAATTTATCCTATGTGCTCAACATAGGATAATTCATACCCATTGTCCATGCTAACCTAGCAGGAGTGTAAGCAATCTGTATGTTTAGTCCGTTCTAGCGGGGGCGACAGGCGGACCGGTGAAAACCGCGTGGAGTCTATGGATGCAAGAGGTATTAGGAGCCGCTCTAAAGTGTCGCTCTTTCCTCATAGAAAGGGCCACCACCGCCCCTTCCCGTAGGTGCCGTAAGAGCTGGCTCCGAATGGGCACTACAATACAATACAATACTACTTTATTGAACACCAATAAACAACTCTAGCGGGCACTAATATTCTCCTCGGTATATTAAAATCTGCTACCAAATGAGGCAGTGAGTCCTTGGCTTGATAGAGTAGGGGCGGTAGGCTATGTTCAGCGTTGCTGTAGCGACAGCAACACACATTTGCATCGCAAATTTGCACAGAGTGTGGTCGAGCTTGTCACTCCCGTGTTAGCCTAAATATAATCATGAAAAGGCTTTGTATGTATGTTCAGCAGGGAACGTCATGAAGCTGTTGATGATTTGCGCTGATTGTCGTGTGTAGGTGTTAGTAAACGGCGAGACGGTGACGTCGATAGGCGAGGGCGGCAGTTTCGGCGAGCTGGCGCTGATATACGGGACCCCGCGCGCGGCCACCGTGCGCGCGCGCTCCGCGCTCAAGCTGTGGGGGCTCGACCGTGACTCCTACCGCCGCATACTGATGGGCTCCACCATCAGGAAGCGGAGGATGTACGACGAGTTTCTCTCCAGGGTTTCTATATTAGGTACCGTTTATTTAACGACACAACCATCATCATCGACCTTATCCCATATAAACCTTTTATGATCAGACTGCTTAAAAAGCAAAAAGCCTACGAGGGCAGATTGGCTAGAAATCATAGTCTAAAATCCAGAATGTCTAAATAGCAGAAAAGCTTAAATGCAGCGGGTTGTTCCTGTTTGTCCCCTCGTGCTGTCCCCGAGAGGGGACAGACAGGAAAACGAATGAAAAAGAATTCCTGTTTGAAAAAATAATTCTTGTCTGTCCCCGATTTTAAATTCGATGACGATTCGGGGACAGGCAGGAATTATTTTTTCTTGTTTGTCCCCGAATTTAAATTAGGCGACGAGTAAACCGATATCGAAATTAGAAAATAAGTTATATTTCCTTTTATCGCCTCTATGTCAGTAGTACTAATTTACTAGTTTTCATAGTATAAGTGAAAACTCTGTTCTAGTTACCCCGACTGTAGGATAGGCTATGTTTAAACTTATCAAAATGTGACTACTTTATATCATAAGTACCAAGAAGTAAGATATTACTCGTAATTGTAACTGTTAGTAACAGAACTTGCAACCGACCTAACGAAAAAGTATTGCATTTTGACAGCTCTCATTTCCACAGTATTTATAATACTTGATACATGCCTTATTTTGATGATCTAATCACCGAATAATGAACTAAAATTGTTTTACTGCCTGTAAGTCAGTAAATACCATTGATGTTAACTAGCGATGTAATATATTCACGATGTTACCACTGATCACGTAGCTAAATTAAATCGCTTATTGACTTTATTCACTGGAAACATCTTAGTCACAAATTTCTGAATTAGATTTCTCTAGAGCTTAGATAAATCTAAACTTATAGGTTTAGATTTACACTAAATTCTGCCGTGCACAAATTAATGATAACTATATAACCAGTGGCATCATAGTGGTGTGAAAAAAACCCCCATACAGCCGACATTAAAAAATCTAGTAATAATTGTAGGAGAATTTTGCGTGGGGCCGGGAAGAAAAATACTGATTTTGTGGCAAAACTTGGATTTATTTAATTAAATCGATAAAACAAAACTTTACACGTCCTAACGTCATTCAATCGTCTTCCATTATCCCTTTCAGCTATCTCTTTCCATAAGCATCCATTCATCCTTCTAGTCACCCGTCCTTTTTCTTCACACTTACGTTCCTAACCACACAGAAAATCCTACATAATTATAATAAATAATAAAGCAATCAAATATTTTTGTATTTATATCATACCTAACCTATTATGAATATTTAATAAATTAAACTATAACACTCGATCGTGTTTTCATTACAAAACACGTCGAAACACAACTACACAACTTACAACAAACAATCAATTCAATGTCAACTAGGGTATTTGGATAGCAACTGTGGGAACTTATTTTTCATCACAGTTGCTCGTCGATTGGCTCTTATCATACCGCTTTTAGAATAATAATCCAAGAAATTTCCAACGTGTGCTTTTTACTTTACATTACACCACTAGTGGTTTATGATGATAACACGATTCAGTTAAGTTTGTGTCTCGCTTCAAGTAATACCTATACAAAAGAAGAATTTTTAATATACCCGGCTTATACAGATTCAGTATTACTCACAGGCACAGATTAGAGAGAAAAAAATACCCCTAGACCTGCCCCCCTATTACGAACGAGCTAGCAGCGTTGCTGACGAGTGTCTGCCGCTCAACTGCTGTCAATTTTCATACAATTTTGACAGCAGTTGAGCGGCAGACGCGCGTCAGCAGCGCTGCTAACTCCTTCGTAATAGGGGGGCAGCACCCCTTTTCTAAATCCATTGAAAACGTTTTGATTCAAAACTTACGCTATCCGTCTCTTTCATCTACATTTAGAATGAAAGAGGTGGAGAGTGTAGATTTCGTTTCATTTTGATGCGTTCAGAATAGGGGTGTTAGAATATTTTCGTAACTGGTATTACCACAGATTAGAGAAAAACAAAAATCTGACAGGTACCTCGTTAGTAAAAATTTAATTTTATGTATTTACAGTAAGTTATGTTTTTAATACATTGTTATTCGCTTTATTATATTTCTTCTACATATTTCTTAATTTATTATGGCTGCATCGATATTGTTCGCACCACTAAAACAAATCTTTTTTTCTAATCGGTGATTGGCTCACCACTTATAACCTTTAGTTACTACTAGGTATTATATAATACCCTTTGGTTACTACTATGTTTATTAGGTAATTACGGCGCGTGAGAATAAGAAACTACACGTTTTTTAGCAATAAAATGCACGCCCCCTTGCTTACCTCTCTAACCAGCCGCCATCTAGTTTTTTTTCACTTGCACGGCCACCTTTCAAACCTATGCTAATGTGTAGAGGACATTCATGCAATAAGTACCACAGTATTTGTATAGTACTTCTTTTCTAATTTTGATATACGTCTATTAATCGCCTTATTTAATTTCGGGGACAAACAAGAAAAAATAATTCCTGTCTGTCCCCGTAATTAAATTCGGGGACAAACAGGAATTATTTCTCATTCGTATTCTTGTCTGTCCCCTCTCGGGGACAAAACGAGGGGACAAACAGGAACAACCCAATGCAGCAGGACTAAAACGCTGAACGCCTAAAACAGAAAGACTACAATGCATGTAGACAAATTCAGAATGACTCATATTTTGAATGGGGTCAGTGCATCATGTATTTCTCTTCCTCTCATTTATGTGAGACGTCATTTCAACAATTACTCCCATACTCCCATAGCACACTACCGTTTTTCACACGGCCCAATCACACGTTTTTTGGTCTTCCTACCTTTTTGCCTTCAACATTGGTCATGCAATCCCTCCACATGACTACTACTTCTAACTTTTCCGTACCACCTCTTCTTGGGTGTGCTGTTGTTTGTTTTCTACGACAGCATAGAACATGTTGTGTTTATTGGACATCAAAAATCCTCACAGGAACATATTGTATTTGTTACCCTATCATTGGTGGAAATTAGAAATTTTTGCAATGCAAATTGGCTATACTGAAATAACAGACAAATATCATTTGCGGGACTTTATTGTATACTTTGACCTTTTGTTTTCTTTGGTAAATAAAATGTATATTTTTCAGAAAGTTTAGAAAAATGGGAACGTCTCACGGTTGCAGACGCGCTAGAACCAGTGTCCTTTACCGACGGTGAAACTATTGTGCGACAAGGAGAGCCCGGGAATGATTTCTATATTATAGTTGAAGGTAAGTAATAAGTACGTATAAGTATGATAGTGCTTTGTAAGAAAAAGGAAAAAGGGGAGGATGGGATACTTGTTCTGGAACTTAGGTACCTATAAGTTATTGATTTGTCTCAATAATGTAAGAGAAACAGCCCGTTCTATACAACACATATGAAACTTTTGCACAGTTCCCGTTTGCGATTGGATGAATTTACGACTGAACTTGAAGTACCCAATCGCGAAGCCGGTTATTATTAATGAATTTCTGTTTCAAAAGTTCCATAGCCAGCGCAATTTATAGCTCACGTGCAAGGTAATTTGGAACTGAACTTCTTAGGACCACGAGGAAACAGGGGAAATTATGATATGCGCGAGCAACTGCCCAAATGTCAGATGCCCATTGGTTTGGAATATGGCGCAAATGAGACATCGATGTAGAAGTCTACGAACAGCTCATGCCTCCAGGGTTTACTGATCTAATCCATGCAATAAATGTCGCTGTCTACCAAATTACGATCTAACAAATATTTAATTTCCTAATGATGAACTGTCACAGGTACAGCAGTGGTGCTTCAACAGAGAAGCGGCGAAGCAGAAAGCGCGGCTCTAGAGGTGGGCCGCTTGGGGCCCTCCGACTATTTCGGAGAGATCGCGCTCCTACTGGACAGGCCGCGCGCCGCCACCGTCCGCGCCGCCGGCTCACTCAAGTGCGTCAAGCTCGACCGCGCCAGGTAACTGCAAATATAAAAATTAATAAAAAAAAAATATAAATAAATATTTCAGGTTAATACCTTATTTAAAACTTATACAGGTGTAATTTAATTCATTAGCATAAATTGAGCCCAGTTCATCATTTATAGATGATTATTAAAGAGTAAAGACTGTAAATCAAAATATTTTTATTGAAAATTATGAAGATTGTTTTATTTCTGTCCATACAAAGGTAGCCTGGAAGAAATCGCTTTATGCGATAAGGCCGCCCGTTGTTCTACCATTCTTTGTGTTGTATCATGTGCATAGTTGTGTTTTTTTGGTGTTCAATAGAGTATTATTGTATTGTATTGTATTGTATTGCCTAACGCAGTTGGCACGGATGATTTTCATACATTTAAAAGTTTTTATAACTTGTATGTACTAATTAAAAATACTTCATTATTTTAATTAAATTTTGTATTGTAGCATTTGATTAAGTAAGTTATTCCATTTTTGGATTTATTATTATTACCAAACCAATGTTTTAGAATTCAAAAATTTTAGTCCACACGTGACCGGTATCTGGAGTAGGTATCTAGTTTTAAAGGATTCTAATGAATTCAATTACACCCAGTAGAAATAAAAAAAATTTTAGATAAGGCATTTTAGTAACTTATACAATACATGTCTCCTACACTAGGTAACTATTAACCACTCAAAGTATCATAATGAGCGCCAGGACTCTTTCGCTGATAACAATTGAGTTGATGGCTTAGGTAGCCTACCTACCGTGTAGGTACATTACATTAGGTACATTTTTTTAACTGTGTAGGTACCTACTAATAAGGTAACATATCCGAAGTAATCTAAAAGTAACAAACATATAGTATTATCATTCAGATGCCAGTATATTAATCTTATTGATTCTGTGATTGGTAATGAGAGATCTGAACAAGTTTTCATACATAAAAACAGAATACAGGCCAGAAACATAAAATCAGGCCAGAACTAAATGCTCTAGGGCCAGAACAAAAAAGCTTTGTTTGGATTAATGTTGTTTTTTTTTTGTACATTTGTGTTTGTTATTCAAAGATTTTCTATGAATGTATTTCGGAAGTAAATTCTACCATTTAATATCATCGAAATGTTCGCAATGCGCGAGCGAGACAGAGGATCCAGGAATATACGACCCATTTAGTGTACAGTTTTTCATTGTATAATGTCTTTTTGTTTCAGATTTGAGAGAGTGCTGGGGTTATGTGCTGACATTTTGAAACGCAACATTGCGCAATATAATAGTTTTGTGTCGATTTCAGTATAAACTAACATATTGTGTATATTTAGGTCAATTTAGTATTGAATTAAATTATTGCTAGCGTTAAGTATTTTTAAGCCATATAATTATAGCTGTAGTCTAGCAAGTTTGTTAGCGATACGCGCGGGCGCAGATAACTTAGCACTGAATATGAGACATTCGAGACTTGATGTCCGGTATAGTAGTAAGTGATTTGTTTCAGGTTAAACCTTAACAATAAACAGAACGATAAAATTCTAAACCACATGCAATACTCCTCATTTAGTTTCCACGGTATTATTTTATTTATAAACGCTCTATAAACTAATGTGTTCTATAAAACCATATTCATGTTTTAATAATTAAAAAATCTGCGTTTTTGATCACCGAGAATGGGACAGGTGGTTTGGTTCTATTTTATAGTTTTATGAATAAAAATAATTAAGTTCGTTCTGTATATTTTCTTTCTTTTTTATGTATACTGTTAAATAGCTTTTCAAACGATAGCGTGCCGGATTCAGAAACCAATCGGAAAGGTTTCAATTCAAAATATTCTCTGTCTTCTTCAGCATGATAGGGACGTAAGATTATAGATTTTGAAAGCTTTTCGATATGAGTTATGAAAGTAAGTAAACAGTATTAAAAATAAACTTGGTGGACTAATATTAGATTGTAATATTGATGTTGTCTGACTTATGGAGATTGTCTCGTTAAAATAAAATGAGTTGTGGCTCAACTGAAAAGGCGAAACAGTTATAACATTTTAACTATTTACGTTTAAAGCAACTGTTACTCGTTTACAACTACAATTATGAATTAGTATTTTAATTGATTTCAATTAATTCTTGAATTTATAATCTATGTTTCAGTTAATTTATTTAGTTATTTTAATGTGAAGTTCTTTCTTTTCGTTTATTTTCCTCTTGAATGCGAGTGTGACATGTACATTCTATTGAAATAAGTATGCAAAACCATTGTCATTATGTATGATGTAGCCCGACATTTGATTAAATAGATCTGTCGATACTTTCATGCTTGAATTGTAATTGAAAATATGTAAAGCCGGGTCTCCCCTTGGATCCGCGACTGCTATAATCTATTATGAAACCACTATAAAGATAATTCAACCATTTTTAGACGTGGGTATTTACACTGTCCTTCAGTCAAGGCTGATGTTAAATCTTTAGCGGATTCGATATCGTGTCGGACAATGTGAAAACGCTGAAAACATTCTTTTGTAACTATGGAATTGAAACACCATAAACAATTTTTTAATAAGCGCATTCACAGTAATTTGCATATAGGTAAGATTGGATAGCCATAGAATAGTAAAAATACCGTTAATAATAATCTTTTTTGATACGATTCAAGAAATATGCCCGTCTGCACTAAAGTTTTACAGTTTCTAAGTTCGTACTTATTTTTCTAGCTAGGCCCCGGTTGTTCATACGTTTGTCAGACTCGTGTTAAGCCAACCAATACCACATACTTACTGTATGCCCATTGGCTGAGAACAGCCGATGATCAACAGGCAATTAATGAGTGTTCAATATTTTATCTACCTATTTTCTATATTTATGTAAAGAATGTAATTGTTTATTTACAAGAAACTTAAAATAACATATAAAGTTATTATTACACTAAACTACACTAAAAACGAAATACTAAACGTAAAACATTATAATAAATAAAGAACTAACATCTAATAGGGTATTGTGCAAGCGTAACTTATGCAGGTAAATAATTGCGACTACTTAATTTGTTATTAACTAACTTGTACATTATTAAAATTTGTATTATCACAAGGCTTTTATTGTTTTTCGATATCGTTACACGTTCGCGTTCAGGGGGTCTAGCAAAGATCGTTTTGCGTTTCGCGTTGACGCTAATGGAAAGGGATGTTAGCTACAATATAGACCCCCAGATTGTATTTTCTGTTATATGTGCTCAGACAACAGATTGACAGATAACAGTATACTGGTTAAAGCTTGGGTACACAGGCATTACCAAAATTATTATACTTCGCGGGGGCAAAGTCTGAAGTCTGCCCATTACTAAAGACCTAACGTGTCACTCGTAGTATATCAGAAAGAGACAAACAGACATAAGCATTACGTTTTTAATAGTACTTACGGGATATTTACCGTGATTAGAATCATTTTTGAGTTCCGGATATTTCGGCACTGTTACATGAACATTTTCACGGGAAGATTGAAGATGCGGGTGGATGATAAAAAGTTCGAAATGTAGGAGCAGACATAACGGTCTACCCTCTTTCTTAGTCTTTTACTGCGGGTACCATTGGCATTCGTACTCGATCGTAACTCGCTACAATACACAGTCACTATCACTGCATATGATCCTATCACATTTTGGACGCGTATTATTTTTGAAAGAGGGTAGGCCGTTATGTCTGCTCTGCTTCTAACATTTCGAACTTTTTATCATCCACCCGTATCTTCAGTCTACCCGTGAAAATGGTGCATGTAACTGTGCCGAAATATCGGGAACTCAAAAATGATTCTATTCACGATAAATATCCCGTAAGTACTATTAAAAACGTAGTAAACAACCGTGAAAGTTTAAAACAGTGTTTTAGACATAAGCATCCTCATAAGCATCGAATCCTTTATCTCTTTCTGTAAAGAATATTTTACCCATTTTCAGGACTGCTTATTTTGCATAAATAATAACCGTTTCATACCTTTTTTTTCCAACAGGGCTCTATCAGATGACTAATTTAGAAATCATGACTTAACGAAAATAATTAATACTATTTTGGAATATTTAACCCAACTTGGCATTATAACAACTTAAATAATAAAAAACATAAAAGATTAATAATACCTACTTAAAAAAAGGACTAAAACTAAATTAAATCTAAACTAAAATGATCTATCTAAAACTTGGCATTTATTTAGTAATATCATAATTTGCACTTTTTAATATACAATTTTAAGAACTTAATAAGGGATAAATATGGAAGTTTTTAAAAGAATATTAAACCCACATAAATATGTAATATAAACAAATCGACTATTTTACTTAAAAAAATAATAGATTTTTTCTTCCTTAAGGCCCAATTAGAAGGAGAAAGTTTCTCGCACGTTTCAGGGGGAAAAATCATATTGCTATTATCGCAAGCGATAAACACCCTACGATTATCGTACCATAATGTTTCTATCTGCATCTTTATGGTCCAGTCAATAAGGAGTTGTAGAGTGAATGAGAGGGATCCTAAGCGACTTTTCCGGAAACTTGTTAAGGGTGCTCAGGAGATAAACATACTACAAGTCCTGGTCCCCCAGGGGTGAGCCGGAGGCGGAGGAGGGGTCCAAAGGGCCACTTGGGTTTTTCGTCAATATCTCGGAAACGGTGCTTCCTAGAACAGAAAATCCTTCTACTATATGAAAGGTCATGAAATAGTCTACAACTTTGTTCTAATACACTTTTCCGAATTCTCAGCCGTTTTTGAGCTACACGCTCCAGAAAAGTGAAAATTGGCAAAAAATACTTTTATGAAATATGCACTCATGTTTGCATCTTCTTAGGCCGCGAGGGTCCTGACAAGGTTTCATTTCTCTGGTTGAAGACATCCTCATCCTCAGTGGTCGCATCATCATCCCTATCAACGCACCATTATTAAGGCATTTCCCTTTGCAGTGAAAGCACGCCATTGAACCATTTCTTTGCTACATTCCCTTTACCACTACCACAATTTTTGGTGCAGTGGCAAAGTATTGTTTTTGTAGGACCTTTTTTGCTGGCGATCCTACTATTGTTATTGGTACTAGGGTTTTCCACCCACTCTTGAGGTTCGAAACACCACGTTTCACCACATTATATCACTTGCCCACACTCATGCTAGTAATTCAGCACTTAATGCGTAAAACGCCACCAATTTTAAACATTAACACTGGAAAAAGCTCAAGTTTTGAGAAATAATACAATGCAACGATGACATGAACTTTTCCGCGTTCCCACCAAAATCCTCCTATTGTATACTTTTGGTCTGTCGTATAGTTATACTCTTCGGCGAAGAGACCCCATATTCTAAGACGTTACCTCGAGATTACTCCACTCGACTCAGCCTCGAATTAACCTCATTTTTGTTGTTTAGTATTTTTAGTTGACAATAAATAATGAACCTGACATTTCTGCATCAATTTTTCTCAAACGAGAGAAGCGAAGCAACTGTCAACTCAAGGTACGTCGCGATGTATTTTAAGTTTCCCTCAAAGTTAAGTAGAAGTCAAGTGAAGGATTTCTGGAGAAATGTTTTGAAATACGGGGGTTAGTCACGGACGTGTATAGTGTATACCCTAGGTACTCTGGATCGTGGACTTTTTCATAAAAACGAGCCAACCGAAAGGTACCCGGAGTAGACTTGTGTAACTCCTAGGCTGACATTCAGAGGCATCGAGTTTACTCCGATCGAACTCACGTGAGTTCAAACTCCGGACACGGCCAGTATACTCTGCGTTTTTAAATTACAGTCGAGTTCCAACGTAAACTCCGCCCTCACTCCGCCGAGTAAACTCCGGCCATAGACAAGTGTAGTTTGACATTAGTGACTTGCACGTTGTCTTTTTTACTTGGCAGTATTATGCTAAAAAGGGAGAAAAATAGCAAATATTGTATGAATAACTGAAACAGGAGATCAAATTTACTGGTGATCACAGATTAGAGAAAAAAACTGGTGATAATTACATACATACTCTTTGAAGGAGACTTTAAAAAGCGCGCCATTTCTCTTTATTTGTTTTTCAATTATTATGATTATTGTGAATGTTGTTATTTACCTAAATAATAAAAAAAACGAGTGAAATTAAAACTTGGAAATGGAAATAGCAATGGAAAATAAATCGTCTCTATAGTGTTTACAGTACTTGTTCACAAAATCTGAGGGAGCTAATAGCTCCATACATATAAATTCTAGAAACTAAATAAAAATAAATGCTTCATTTTAATAATAGAAAAGAAGAACTATGGAGCCAACTTGCAAAGCATTGATGATTTCTTCATATGTGCATGGTAATTCCTAAAAGGTACCATATGAATTGAATTTTATTTAATAAACCTAGACCTACCATTAATTTAAGATTAATTCTATATTATAGGTTAGGTACCTACTCACAAACAACTTAAAAAGGCATCGATAATGTGAATGTGAAGACACAAGCCGGGGAAGCAAAATCTATAATACAACAAAGAAAAGAAAACACACAGGATCTGCCAGTAAATTACTACTAGATTTTTTATTGTTATTTTCATTATAAATAAATCTATGAAGTAACTAATTTTATTTATTCGTTTTATTCAATACTAAATACATTTCTTTACAAAAACCACATTAAAAATTGATTTTAAGCAGCATTGTATATTGCAGATATTTCTGTTGCCATCTCATTCTCACGGAACTTAGACATAATGGTGGCAGTGGGATCACAATAGTTTCATTCTTTCATTGGGATCGTTTTTTGCTCGTTTTAATATTGGGATTTGTTAGTTATTTGTTTACTGAGGCTCAAATCTTCATAGGACATGAGGGCTTCAAGGTCTGCCATGAGGGCCTGCACAAATTCAAGCTTGCGTAGAGCCCTGGGGGTCTAGCAAAGATCACAATCACTAACGCTTACGCCTCACGCTAACTCCAAAAATGTATCGAAATGACATTCGCTACGGAAAAGTTAGAGATTTCCGAAACGTCATTTCAGGGGGTCTAGCAAAGATCCCTTTCCATTGGCGTTAATGCTTAACGCTAACGCCAAAATGTATGGAGATGACAGTCCATGTGGATAAGCGACATCGGGTCACGCTAACTCGCGTGCAAACATCATCGTGGATAACGCACACGGCGGTAGCGTGATGTGTTGAGGCCTAAGTTTTGACAAACGCTATCGCTAATTTTGTCGTAGTCGTTCACGCTCCCTGCGCGTCCGCCCGAACTCATGCATGTCATGTTAACGTTCGCTACTCGAACCTGTCGATCGATAACTTGTTGGATTTCATGATTTCGTGAAGCAAATCTACATCCATTTTGTGTTAAAGTTGTTGAGATAAGGTAAAATCTGGCTATTGCCCCAGATAATATAATACCTACAGTACAGATGCCTCATCCCATACAACGGAATAACGCGGGCTATTTTACGAATTATTTTATTTCTGCATAACGCAAGATTATCAAGCGACATTTATTGCGTATTAGCGAAGTATTGGGCCAAATGAATACACTGGATACTAACTAGTAACGCCCACGACATGATCACTACATTTATTTCACGTTCGGGCTATTTTCTATTTAAGTTATTAATGTTATTATTATTATGCTCTGGTTGTGGGCCTCTATCAGTGGTAAAAATGAGAGTCCCCTTCTCATCAGATTGTTGTGGGACACGTGTGCAAGTGGTCTATCCATCTAAAATACAATAAAATAAAAGTTAATCTACCAAGTATGCTTTACTTTCGTAAAAATAAATAGGTATCATGGATGAAATTTTTTAATAGATCCATGTGTGATATCCGTAATATCATATAAAACTTCTTATTACCATTTTACAACTTTGCTTGCAATCAGCATTTAGAACAATATTATGAAAATAATAAAAAAGCAGTTTTTTATTATACCATTCAACTTTTGGAGCTATATTATATCAAATCACACAGAATTCTCCCTATTTTCAAATTATCGCCGCCATTGTTGTTCAGTTTTTACTTTTTTATTTAGAGCTCACGCTCAGTCCATAGACAATCGAGCGTTTTCCGTACGGTGCTGCGGATTAGACGTCTGGCGTGACCTATGCCATTTTGCTACCATTTTGGTCACGCTACGGCTATTTCCGTAGCGTTTGCGGAAAAACGAGCGTGTGTATCATTGCTAGACCCCCTGTAGGTATTATATTATCTGGGGCAATAGCCAGATTTTACCTTATCTCAACAACGTTAACACAAAATTGATGTAGATTTGCTTAACGAAATCACGAAATCCAACAAGTTATCGATCGACAGGTTCGAGTAGCGAACGTTAACATGACATGCATGAGTTCGGGCGGACGCGCAGGGAGCGTGAACGACTACGACAAAATTAGCGATAGCGTTTGTCAAAACTTAGGCCTCAACACATTACGCTACCGCCGTGGGCGTTATCCACGATGATGTTTGCGACCGAGTTAGCGTGACCCGATGTCGCTTATCCGCAGGGATTGTCATCTCCATACATTTTGGCGTTAGCGTTAAGCATTAACGCCAATGGAAAGGGATCTTTGCTAGACCCCCTGGCGTGAACTATGCCATTTTACTACCATTTTGGTCACGCTACGCTATTTCCGTAGCGTGTGCGGAAAAACGAGCGTGTGTATCTTTGCTAGACCCCCTGAGCTAGCGGCGCTGCTGACGCGCGTCTGCCGCTCAACTGCTGTCAAAATTGATGAACTTTGACAGCAGTTGAGCGGCAGACACTATCGTAATAAGGCAGCCTACTGTTGAAAGATAGCATTCGCAAAAGTCCTTAGATAAGGGAATATTACAAAAGTCATTCACTCTCAACTGTAACATTTTACACTACAAGATCATTTCAATCTGACGGGCCCGATAGCTCAGTTGGTAGTATCCCTGCCTTCTGAACTGAGGGCTGTGGGTTCGATTCCTACCTACGACAAACATTTTTGTGATGAACATAGAAGTTTGTTCTGCGTCTGGGTGTTATATTGTATTCTATGTATGTATTTACAAAAAAAAAGTATATAAGTATTGTATCCGTTATCTGGTTCCCATAGTACAAGCTACGCTTAGTTTGGGCTAGATGGCGATGTGTGAATTGTCCACACATATTTATTTATTTAATCTCTAGTTCTCTAGTTCAAATAGCAAAACCGATTAAAGGAACGCAGAATACACCACTACGTCCAGTCGTCGACCACTTTGACTACAACTGGGTGGTGGTTCGATAGAGCACACCTGAGATGAGCGTATATTTAGGACGAATATTCAGATGATGAGTCAACAAACTCAATGGCGGCTGTGAAGTGCGCTGCAAGCCCCCGCATGCCGCACCCACCACTTACATCTTCCCGCGCACATCTTATTTTTGCCACTGCGCAGCGTTTCGCACTAACTTCACAGCCGCCATTGTGTTTGAATCACACTCTACCTACTGAGCGTTCGCTCACAGCGAAGAAAAGCACATAATGAACATTATTATGGGAATAGTCAAATTGAGCTAATGCCAATCGACACTTATAAAAGAGTTTATTTTCTAGTAGACATGGTAACTATGTGCATTGAAAATAAAACGATTCAGCATATTTGATATTACAAGAATATAACCAATTAGGCAATTACTTGTCATGAGCATGTTGGGCTGTGTGCCCCCCATAGACACAAACGGTAGTTTTAATTTTAAAACGTGCAACCTATCTATTATATAATTAAGGGAGATATTATAGTACCTCATCATCATCATCATCATCAACAGCCTGAAGATGTCCACTGCTGAACATAGGCTTCCCCCAGGGAGCGCCACTTAGAGCGGCTGCTCGCCTCCCCGCAGCTTTCACCAGGTCTTCGGTCCACCGAGTGGGGGGCCGGCCTACGCTGCGCCTTCCGGTTTGTGGTTATAGTACCTACTGCTTATTAACTTATAATTTAATAGAAAATGATTATACACAGAATTCATAGAATATAGAAAATAATATATTCTATGAATTCTGTGATTCTATGCTACCTATTCTTTATATTTTATGGCGAATTCGGGAGTTGTTATTTAGGTACAATTAAAAATATCAAAGATACTACATTCAGTTTCAATAAACAATTTATTCGACTCATAAATATAAACTAATCTTCTTCTATAAAATGTACATTATAAAATAATATTACTTGTCACTTTCTTAGGTATTTTTCTCTTCCACTTTGCAGCGATCACTTCGTCCAATCCTAATGATATGAATCCTAGAAACATTGCCAAAGTTAAATAATACTACTGCAATAAAACAGCTTATGTTTATTCAAACCTAATAAGTGGCCACTTGGTCAGGGTAGGTAGGTAGATAGCTACCTATATCTCATTGAAAATATATTACTCGTGATATAGTCTACAAAAAGTAAGTTGAATCAAAATATTGATGAATATAATATTGTAGTTCTCTCTTATAATCATCATCAACAGCCTGAAGGCGTCCACCGTTGAACATAATTAAGCCTTCACTATCAAATTCCACTTTAGACGCTTATCATGGGGAGGAGTCTTCCATAATCATCACGCTTGATAATCGCAGATTTTAATGTACCGAGAAGGCTCACAACCAGACTACAGGGAATATGGCAAGCAAAGTTCTCTGTGGAGTATGGACACCCCACTGCAGCAATATATTGAAAGCTTGAAAAATAGCTCACCTGTAGATTAGTCACGCGCAACTGCGATACCATTTCTTTCTGCAACTATTTACATAACAATAACACACGATTTCAACAATGAAAATAAACTCCCAACACAATTTACGAAAAGATAATAAGTGATCAAACTACTTACCTGACGTTCGATCATTATTGTACGAAGTGCTTCGTTCGAAGACATAGAACTTTTAACCACAGAATTCCCCCTATTACATAGGTCCTATTATATCCCTATTACATAGGATAAAAAGTCTTTGTGTATAATGTAATATATTTATGATAAATAAATACATTCTTATCCATTCTTATTCTTACATTCTCATTTATCTTACTCTACGTTCTGGAATAACTGTTAGGATTTTGAAAGAAATGCAGTTATCCATCCACAGAACCGTTTATTGTTCGTTGTAAAAGCTTAAAAAATATATCGGTAGCGCAAGAAAAATTCACACCATTTTTCTTCCATTGACTTAATCAAGTAGACGTAATGACGTAGCGATAGCTTATATCCGTATCCGTACATACCAACGAGGCCTACACAAAATAGTTTATTGCATACCTACTCATAGTTTCTAACAATAACATTACGGCAATAAATGCATAGCATATGTAAGGGCGGAAAAACAATCGACAATACAGAAACCGCATTCATATCTTCAGTCTATGCGCTCTTTAATTAATACCATGGAAAAACTAGGAGTTTTTCCATGTTAATACTAACAGTGGTGTTCATAAACAAAGGTTGAACAAACCCGAAAATCTATCATTCCACTTTTACCTAGAGATTAAATGCGTAATCTTTCTTCTTTCACTTTCATAAACAATCGCTGGAGAAACCCCTAACGGAACTGCATTTTAATTAAATACTCTACGATTTCAATCAAGTTGTCTTTGAAAATTCTGTCATTTTGATGCGGCTTTTGAACTACAAAAGTTGGAGTTTTGGCGGGAACGCGGAAAAGTTCACGTCGTCGCATTGTATTATTTTCAAAACTTTTGCTTTTTCCAGTGTTAATGTTTAAAAGTGGTGGCGTTTTACGCATTAAGTGCTGAATTACGAGCATGAGTGAGGGAAAGTGATATAATGTGGTGAAACGTGATTTTACGTGTTGCTTCCAAAACTCCATAGAAGCTTCTAGTAAAGTTGCCACCACTTTGCTGGAGCATGACTTAGACTGTACTATGACTACTTGACTTAGACTGGACTATGACTATGACTAGGACATGACTTTGCTTGAAATATATTATAACACGATGAAAATATAATACTTGACACTGACTAAATACACTATGTGTGGAGCCAATGTGTGGCCTACTCACATATAAAGAACATAATTATATACCTACATATTTATAATAATAGTATATTACATACTTACATAAATATTGTACACATTATATTATCTATACTAATACTACAGTACGGTTTATATATAAATACATAAACATAAATACTATTAAGTATATAACATGCAATAATATTATAAATACAAACATAATATAAAAAACAACAACAAATATAAATACTGCACTACATACACAACTATAATTATAAGTATATTTAAATATTTATTATCTATGTGCCCGCCGGTGACGCGATCAAATGGAAACTTTTGTTTACATTCCACGTCTCCGGCCCGGCAGGCCAAACTCGTGTACGCGCGGGGAGTACCCCACCGCACCGCGCGCGGCCCGCCACTCCAACCAGTCCAGCCACGACGCTCACGCGCAGCATACGTTATTGCCTTTCTATCTCCGCTCTGTCTACGCGACTCGCAAAATTCTGTTTTCATTCTTACTTTCTTTCATCTTTAATATCTACTCATTCTCGCTTCTTATGTGCTTGTGACTTCTAAACTTTATAACTATGTGTATGTGGTGTGTGGATTAAACCGAACTGTACCTACTGTGAAGTTGTTGTTTTCGTTCTTCACAAATATTGGAACCATCATCTAATCCAGCTGGCAAGTACTTACACCTACCTACCGCACCACACCACCATAAATGTATAAGAGGAAAAAAAAAACTACAAAAGTCGCGCCAAAATGTCACCCGTCACTCACTCATAAAAAAGTTAAAAGAAATATTATTTTTGTATATTTTGTGTGCCTATTTTGTGTTAAATATATTATTTTAACTGGTAAATGCTGAAGAAACGGTACCGATATACCTTATTCGTATTTTAAATATCACGACGCTTCACAAAATAATAAAATAACACGAAATGAAAGCAAGTGGACCGATTGGTTGACGAAATTCGGATAATCAGCATCCAGCCTCGGATCATGCCAGATTGGGGGCTGCTTTTGTTTATGAAATGCATTAAGCTAGAATTTGCCGCACAGCGCCTGAATCATCCTCTAGAGGAGCCCCCACCTTGACTATGAATTCCAGTGTAAGTTACCCCGAATCTTGGCAGAATGCCCCCTACCCCCAATGAAATGCTGGATCCACCCCTGTACTTCATTCCCCGCATATATAAATTTTGCTTCTGCGCAGAGTTTCGCGCCAACGTCACCCACCATTGAGTTCACAATATGTATTAATTACATAGACATATATATAAGGACAGGCCTAATGACTGATTAAACCGTCGCTTCAAAGAGGGAGTCAAGTTCACAGATTGACCTCCACTAGCGCCCAGTCTGTGTTGGAAGTGAGAAGATATCGGTCGTGTGTCTCAAAGAAAATATGCCAAGTTGCGTTGTGAAGGGTTGCACAAACTACACTCTAAAGTGCAATAAAAAGAAATGCAAAGTTTCTTACCACAAGTAAGTCAATATTTTCAATATTACACTCCGTTTTGTACGAAAATAATCGAATTTATATTTGGGATAATCATTGTAAACAAACATTGACGGACATAATGGCAGCGATAGGTCGAAACCAGTATCAGTACCAGTACTCGATACTTTTCGTTCGATACTCAGAGGACCATTTTCAATTTTCTTCATTGAACAATTTTTGTAAATATCTCTATTAGGCCTATTTTCGCTACTGCTACGAGGTTATTTAAATGAATACCTACAGTATAAATTGGCTTTCAAACAGATTAATAGACACAGGCTGCGCCTGCCTCCCTTCTTCTGCCGTCTCATCCATTCATCCTTTTCCATTCATTTCATTTTTCCTTTCTATCTTCCCTTCGAAAGGATTATGAGTAATAAATAAAATAATATACAAAAGGTCTTGCATAAAAATTACATACTTATTGCTTCGTACAACCCGCACTTGGCCGTTTTAGAAAACAAAAAGTACCTATCCTAAATGTTATTCTGAAAAATTAGCTATTACCATACCAAATTACAGCAAAATCCGTTCAGTACTCTAGCGTGATGCGCGTTCAAACGGACAGATAGACCGGAAAAAAGTTTATATTTTTATACAGATTAAGAAGTGCAAAGCAGCCAAAATTTTCAAAAACTATTCAATGTACAGATTTAGCCCATTCACAGTTTTATTATATGTATTGATGATGACGATTGATGATTAATGCTGATTGATAATTGTGATATAAATAAAAAAATAGTAAATATTAGATAAATAAAAAAATAATATACTTACATTCTTATTGCTTCGTGCAACCCGCACTTGGCCGTTTTAGAAAACAAAACTATCCTAAATGTTAGTCTGGAAAATTAGCTATTACCATACCGAGGGGTCTAGCAAAGATACCAACCACTAACGCTAACGCCTTACGCTAACTCCAAAAATGTATTGAAATGACATTCGCTGCGGAAAAGTTAGTGATTTCTGAAATGCCATTCCAATACATTTTGGAGTTAGCGTGAGGCGTTAGCGTTAGCGATTGGTATCATTGCTAGACCCCCAAATCTGTTACGTAGTTCCAGCGTGATGCGTGTTCAAAGAGACAGACAAAAAATTTATATCGGATTTTATCTCGCAGGGAAACACCGATCATAGCTCTCTCCATAGCTCAATGCGCGACTTTGAGCTTACTAATGAGGCCAACAGGCAACACACACTGATTGAAAACATTAACATAGTTGGCTGTGTTTTAGTAGGTAGGAAAGTGAATATATAATCTGTCTGCACTGTAAGACTTAATTTATTTGATGGAAATTATGTGGTTCCTTTCATTCATCATTAATTTTCATCACTCTTCACGCAGGTGTACAGCCAGGTGCAGCTATTAGCTAATCTATACATATAATAAAACTGTAGAGATAAAAAAATCTGTAAATGCAAGATATCGAAAAAAAGATGACACAGGTTGGCTTGAAATTTTTCGCTGATCACGTTAAGCTACTTTTTAGACATTTTGTCTGTTTGTTTGTTTGTTTGTTTGTTTGTTTGTTTGTTTGTTTGTTTGTTTGTTACGGCACAAATCCGAAAATACTGAACGGATTTTCATGCGGTTTTCACTAATAAGCTTAGAAAAACCCGGCGCACAACATAGGATATATTAAATTTTAAATATTGTAAATTTTTTTTTGGTGAAAATGATTAAGATTTCATTATGAAACGGAACGGGATTTTAACAAGATGGCCGCTTCAAGGCCTCGAGGTAAGTTTTTTGTCTTATATTTTGGCTCCACACATAGTGTAGGTATTTAGCCAGTGTCAAAAAGTAAGTTATATTTTCGCTAATAACCATAGATGAAAGAAAAAATATTTTACTCTGCTACACTGCTACTGGCGGTAATTTATCTCGGGTTTATCCGGATGCACAGATTAAAGAAAAAAACTCTGTTACTATTATGACACGGCTTCATATACGCCCGAACCTTCGCTGTTGAGTTGGCGCGCAAAAACATCTCTGTTGACTACCCTCGATGTTTTTGTAGCGCCCCAACCTGGACACACAGTCAATTTGTTTGCCTGCTGCGCGACCGACGTGGGCTAAATAAAATGGAGGAAGCAGTAGCGTTATATTGCATGTCGGCGAATAAATATGTTTTACAAACTGTGAGAGTATTATTTGTGATTACAAAAATAAATTGTAATAGTTTTAATTTATAATTCCTTATCAATATGAAGTAAAACCATTTTTTTTATTTGTCTGTTTATCTGTCTCTTTGAATACGGACCACGGTTATTATAGTGGCAACAGAAATATATCATCTGTGAAAAATTCAACTGTCTAACTATCACGATTCATGAGTACATCCTGGTGGACAGACCGACAGACAGACGGACAGCGGAGGTTTAGTAATAAGGATTTACTCTTTGAGTACGGAACTCCTATATTTTTGTATTTCATTCTGAACCATCCCCACAGCACTAAGCAATAAGGAAGTAATTTAATGCATGTTTTACAACAGTAAATAACAATTGGTGCGCCTGCATTACCGGCAGTGTATCACACATTTCGGGCTACGGCGAAATACAACGCGCGATAACTTCATCTGCGCTCGATGCAATGCAGATTAGAGAAAAACAATGTGTTCATTATGTAAGTACCTATACCCAAAAAAATCATATGTATTTACATTAAGATAAGTTTTTTCGTTAATCTGTGGTGTAAACTAAAAAAAGAGGATAGATATGAGAACCTTCTTGAATATGAGCACGACACAGAGAACAAGGAATTTAGAAAACTAAAAACTTCTTAGACTTTTTTTTTATAAGTTTTAACGCTTCACGCGATATCATATTTAGCCAATATTGAAACGCAACAAAATTATTATTCATGTTTTCGATTTATTGGGTTCTGGAGAGGGCAAAATTCTTTATTGGCGATCTGGTATTATGTATCAGTTTTCAAATACTACTACGCGTTATCATTCGAAATAAGTATTAAAAATTGTAATATTCACACGATTATCATACTTAGCCAATATTGAAGCTTACATTTTTATTCAAGTTTTCGATTTATAGGGTTTTGGCGGGAGTAATGTTCTTTATTGGCGATCTGGTAAAATGTATTATTTACATGAACTTACTACACGTTACCATTCTAATTAGGTAGATAAAATTATTTTTGCGCTACTGCTTCATTCTTGATCAACCCCAAGGAAGTTTTAAGGTACCTGGGGGTCGAGCAAAGAAACCAACCACTAACGCTAACGCCAAACGCTAACTCCAAAATGTACTAGGATGACATTTCGGAAATCGCTTACTTTTCCACAGCTAATGTCATTTTAATACAGTTTTGGAGTTAGGGTTTGGCGTTAGCGTTAGTGGTTGGTATCTTTGCTAGACCCCCTGTAGTACTTATAGCCACTTAAATTATATACCCTGATCGTTGCTACGCATTTTAAACCTTTTTTATTTTGGCATTAAAGTAAGCTTGAGGTGCTATTATTTGTATTTAGCCAATGATACGAAATATTTGATGAAAAATGTTTAAAAAGGGTAGGTACTTAGATATAATAATTAATATGTAGGTATTCATTATGGCAATAAAATTGTATCCTCGAATTAACAACATGGCGCGTAACGTTCGTTCGTTCTTCTTCTTCTTGCATGTTGAAATAAGTTTTTAATAGTTAAAATATTTTAGATCTGTGGGCTTTTAAATAAACCACGGGAGCAGAAAATGATTGATTACTCGGTTACTTCAAGAAGGTTATAGTTATAGTAGGTAAGTAACTTTGGGTGTTAGTAATAATTATGTAATGACGATTTAACCTACTTCCTCACTTTCATCACTAGGTAGGTATGTTGAGAATGAAACAGCGTGGAAAATAGTAGACATAATAATAATTATAACTGTCGATTCTTTAAGGAGTGGTGGTTTAGTATTTGTAATTCCTAATTAGTATTAAGAAAATTAATTATGTACGCGTCGTACAGGTAAATGCATATCTCCAGCAATTTATAAACTTATTATTGACACTGGCTATGTGTAGGTAGTTAGGTACTCAACCAAACTTAAGAAGGTAAAAAAATGTGGTAAATGGAACAAAAAGCGCGCGGATAATAATTATGTAAAACTGAGCAAAACAGGATCATCGTGTGTGATTCTTCCATATTTTGCTAAACTGTACCTGCCTGCTTAGGTAACTACTACCTAAACAAAACTTACCGACCTGAGTGAAGTGATGATGATTTCTTTTTGTTGTAATATGAAGAGGTACTTATAAAATTGTAGTTTTTTGTTTGAAACTTCTTTCACTGTTATAAATCTATATTAGACTCAAAACATTTAATTTTAGGTAATGGCTTAAATAGCTTCCACTCACGGCTATGCTTGCTATGCTAATACAGGTTACTGTGCTCAGCTTCGAAAAGATTTAGTGGATTTTGTTGTTTGGTACGAAATGCATGATCTATTATTAGACTATAACATAAAAATAACATAACACAAGCGTGCGAAGCCGCGGGCAAAAGCTAGTTGACAATAAAAATGGTACAGGTACGAGATTTTTTATGTACAAGGTCAAGTATAAGTTTTTAGATTGTGTATGTGTACTGACATAGTTATGCCGTGTCTGCACAGTAAGGCCACTGCCTTGCTGTACAGACACGTCAACACTTCGAGATACCTATAGTCAATCCTTCAGCGAATAAAACATTTTCTAATAAAAGGTAATTTTTGTAAAATAAAGTCTTAATTGAACGGTACCTAGTTGATTTTATTTTTATTTAATACTCCCAAACTTTTTCCACTACTAAAGTGCAACCAGAATAGACTAATATAATAACGTTTCCACAATATTGAACACTATTATACGAAACAAAACTCCCAGCTTTATTTTAAGTGTGCAGTTCCAAAATATACTCATCAGATATTTTACTGAATGCCACCCGTACGTATTTCTAGCTGATATCAATACTAGTATTGGACGTGCACCTTCCTAATTTTCCCAACTCATCGTAGTTCCTGAGTAATCTAAGAGATGGCGCTGACTTTTCCCCACACCATTTTGAGTAAATAAAATGTTCCTTCGGGCTTATCCTGATATATAGATCTATGATTAATTATGTATTATTTTTTACTTATAGGTGTATATTTAGTGTCATTTGGCAGTTGTACGATAATTTTCGTATATTGATACCGTAGTAAATTATATACTCTTAGTTTGATACGATAATTCACTCGCACTCATCTGGCAACCCTGATACAAATTGCACAATATACATTTTGCACAACCATGGTGTCATGACGGTGATGGTGGTGGTGGAGGTATTATGTTGATGCGTGGTGTGGTAAATTCTATACAGCAAAGTTCTCTGTGTTATAGTTATATACCTGTGTTATATACTCTTTGGTGGTGTGCAAGACTGCACAGAGTACATTCAAAGAGGATATAATCACTTCGTTTTGAGTACATTGGTAAAGACTGAAACAAGACTGCAAGTGTGGTATAAAAAATATTTCAATGGATCTTATTGAGTCGATTAAAAAGGACAAAGCTTACTTGAAGTGTAAAATAGTAGTTAAAACATGGGAAAAAGAATTTAAAACTAAACATTCACGCACGCCTTCAAAGTTCGATATAAAAGAAGCTCCAACCAAAATAAAGTACGCATACAAAAAATACTTCCATTTAAAAAGCTCAGCTCTTGAAAATTCGCTGTCAATATGTGATTTGGATGAAGAATCTATGTTGGGATCGCCTGACCATGTGCTATTGGAATGTTCTGAACCTCTAAGCCCTGCACCAAATCAGTCTATTCCAACCTTGCCCAGTGGACAGGAACTAGAAAAACTGCTAGCTAAACCAAACATTAGCCCAGCTAATTCTGAAGTACACCCATTTACAGAAAATTTGTCAAAGAAATTATTTAAAAACTGCAAGTTTGCTTTAAGAAACCCAAGAAAGTTGTCCAAATGCCAAACAACTGCAGATACAGGGCCTAGCCCAAATAAGGAAAACAGTGAATGTGGTCTAAATGATTTGTTTGAAGAAAGTTCCTGTGGGTTTACCAGAGTTTGCCCAGTTTTAGATGAAAAATCAATCACTGTTTCCTCACAGCTGCCTAATTCTCTTGACCTACTACAATCACCATCAGTTAGACAGCTTAATGCTGGATGGTTAGAAAGAATAACGGGTGTACATACAGGTGAAGCAATAAAATCTAATAATTCAACAGATAGATTTGGTATAAGAAATATCAATGTGCCTAATTTAGAACAGAAAGCAAATGATTACGTTGAGAACAGTGAATCTGAGGGAGAAGATATTAATAAGCTAAAACCGGCATTGAAGAAAAGAAAAATTGATGGGTGTACTAGTGTGAACATAAATGATGAATGTAAACAAGAACAAAACTCAAAAAAATTACCAAGTTCAGCCTCAATTTCAAGTAAAAATCAAAGCAGTAAAAAAAAGTCTAGGCTAAAAACAATTGATGCTGAAAGTGAACAGAAACCCCCAGATATAACAGAATATGTGCCTTTTGGATTAGAGCATGTTGCACCACGTCATTCACAGGTTCACAATGTCCTAAAAGGAATCAACTCTGTTGTCACATCTGTAGGAAAAAATAATGTTACTAATATATCACAATCTAGTGAGAAATTGGAAAACAAAATAAAGACTGGAACATTGAATGAAAATTTTGTAAAAATCAATATTGAGAAAAAAGTTTTTGTCCGTGGAAAGAAAAATGTGAGCTTTTCTAAGTACAAAAAGCAACAGTGGAAAAATAAAAAGGCTCTTCATGCCAGCATGGAGTTTCCTGAGGCAGGAAAGCTTACATGTTTCAAATGCGGCGAGGGAGGTCATATGGCTAGATATTGTCATGCACACAAAGGAGAAACACTTTTGCCCTTAGGAGATTGTATTGAAACTGAAATTCCTACTCTACAAGATATGCAATTTTTTTTATCTCAAGATAAGAGCCAACAGCATACAAGAGTAACAGAACAATTGAGTCAATCCATTTATGAGCCCAGTCAAATACCTGAGTCATTTATGAAACTATTGGGGGACTCTTCCAAAAGTGGTGATGTTAAACCTGTTTACTCCAACTATGATGATATCAAAGATGAAGATTTATATGTGACACTTCAGCAGTTTGGCCACACTTCATTTCGAGCAGGCCAAAAACATGCTATAAAACGCATATTATGTGGTATGTCTACCTTATTGATATTATCAACAGGAGGTGGTAAATCATTATGCTACCAATTACCTGCTTATCTTTACAGCAATAAGAATAAATGTATTACTTTAGTAATTTCACCTTTGGTGTCATTAATGGAAGACCAAGTTTTAAATATGCCAGAGTTTCTCAAGGCAGGATGTTTACACACAAATCAGTCGCAGACCCAGCGTCATAAAGTAATACAGTGTTTGAAAGATGGAGAAATCAATATTCTTTTAATATCTCCAGAAGCACTTATATCAGGAGATACGTCAAATGGCTTCGCAGGATTGTTCAAGTCACTGCCCCCAATTGCGTTTGCCTGCATTGATGAAGCTCACTGTGTATCTCATTGGAGTCATAACTTCAGACCAAGCTATCTAATGATATGTCGTGTTCTACGTGAAAAACTCAAAGTTAAATGTATTCTTGGACTTACTGCTACAGCTAGTCAAACAACTATTAAAAGTATTATTGAGCATATTAAAATCCCAGATGGTCTTACTGGAGTAATAACCAATCCTGCACTCCCTGACAACTTACACCTGTCTGTTTCATTTGAAAAAAATAAAGACAGAGCTTTGGTATCATTCCTCACATCAGAACAAATCAGTGAATTCAATTCAATAATTGTTTATTGTATTAGAAGAGATGAATGTGAAAGAATTGCTGCCATCCTTAGATCATGCCTTCAAGAAGTTGGGAAAAAGAATATGGAATCACAGAACCGTAAAAGAAAACGTATGTCATATACAGCTGAAGCCTATCATGCAGGTATGTCTGCCGCCCAAAGGAAAAAAATCCAGAAGCATTTTATGGATGGTACCTTAAGGATTATAGTGGCTACAGTTGCTTTTGGAATGGGAATAAATAAAGCTGATATCAGATGTATAATACATTATAATATGCCAAGCAGTTTTGAGTCTTATGTCCAAGAAGTTGGTAGAGCTGGCCGCGATGGCAAGCCTGCTGTCTGTCATGTATTTATAAATAACAGCAGTAATGATGTTAATGAGTTGTTAAAACACATTTACTCTAACTATATTGATAGGCCTACAATTAGGCGACTACTTGGAAAGGTGTTTATTCCTTGTGAATGTTACAGTTTTCAGGAAGGTGCCTCAACAAGCAAATCGGGTCAACATTGCAAAGGACATGAAGTAGGAATTTCAGTGGATGCCACAGTAGAAGAATTAGATCTTCCTTCTGAAAATATATCTACATTATTATGCTATGTTGAACTTCACCCTAAGAAGTATATCAAAGTACTGAACAATGCCTATACCATGTGCAAAATATCTTCTTATGGAGGATCACAGAAGATTCTTGAGGCAGCTAAAACTTGTCGACCTTTAGCAATGGCTTACTTAATGGAAAGTAAAAGAGACCCTAGAGTTATTAAGCAAAGCTGTTTGGAGTTTAATGTCATTGAAGTTGCTGCTGCAATTGGATGGGAAAGTGGAATGACTAAATATCATTTAAAAAATTTGGAATGGTTAACTGTTGATGGGGTTCCCAAAAGATCTTATTTGAAAGTAGAATTTCACACCTTAGGTTTCAGAATAAGAGCTAGAGGAGATTTATCTCCATCAGAGCTTGATAACATTCTGGATGATTTACATGGAACTGTAGTATTTCAAGAAAAAGCAAAATTGTACCAACTGGAAGAATGCAGTAGAGCTTTCAAAAATTTAGGAAACTATTCAGTAGAATCCAGTGTGTTGGATGAAGTATTAGCATTGGAAAAATCAAACCAGCTCAAGGATACAATAAGATATTATTTTCAGAGAGATAAAGCTCTACCTGAAAATGTAGAGTTAGAAAAGCGACCTCTAGACGTTGAACGAGTAGTAAATGATGTTAGGGCCTTGATAACTTCATACAAAGATTGTTCCTTTAGTGGACGCAACGTGGCAAAAATATTCCAAGGAATATCTTCGCCAAATTTTCCTGCTTTGGTATGGGGGAGGTGTAAATTCTGGAGATCACACTTAGATGAAGATTTTGACGGACTTATTAAAATAGCGACACAACAAATAATCCAACTTCGAATGTAACTTTAATACGAAATCTGTATTATAATATCTACCAACTTATTGTTCGTGATAAGTGTAATAACAGCTATCAACTTACCTAGCTAAAATATATGCAATTTCAGTCAAGTGTTTTTTTGTTGCCTAATTTGTAACCTACTTACCCAAAGATTATAAACCTACCTCATAGGATTCGTATTCGTAGCAAAACAAAGCCCAGCGATGATCACCGAGACGCATGGTCGACAGAATAGGAATTGCAGTTTTTAGGGTTCCGTACCCAAAGGGTAAAGCGAACCCTATTACTGAGGCTCCGCTGTCCTCCTGTCACCAGGCTGTATCTCATGAACCGTGATAGTTAGGTGATGTACATCATCTGTGAAACGTTCAGCTATTAGCGTTTTATTTTATTCCGGTTTTTAGTAATTTTCTTGTTTGCCGCTATAACAACAATTACTAAAAACCAGAATAAAATAAATATTTAAGGGGCTCCCACAAACGTCATTTATTTAATAGATAATTATACGGGACCCTCCGTTCGCGAGTCCGACTCGCACTTAGCCGGTTATTTTGTTAGGGTTTTCTGTTCTATGTGTAGAACTAGAAAGTATAAAATAGACGTGCCAAGATAGTTGGGTACCCCGTACCCATTGACTATGAAACCAGCCCGTACCCTATAATGAGCGCCATGTATTCAGGTAAAATATCATTGCATTGCATGCATTGACCATTATCTTTGGCGCCATGCCATGGTCCCACCCTACACATACCTATGCTCATCAGCCATACTGACCACAGGCCGCCGAAGTAGCCTGTCTGCCAATATACGTTCCCACTGCTGCTGCGGGTCTTATTTCGCAGAAAGAAAGTGTAGGCCATCATAACCACAGAATACTAATTTGACCATACATAACCCACCACGTCAGCCCCTGGTACGAATTGCGCACATAGCTTTTGAAGTCATTGATGCACCAGGACGGTCGAGTGGGATTCAAACCTGCGTCGCGCGCCGGGCTTGAAAGTCGCACGATTAATGCGACCGAATCGAATTACCTACGTGGCCAAGGCTATAAAAATGACATGGCTTCCAATAACAGTTGCAGTGCGAAACTACTGAATGGATTCAAATGAAGCTTGGCTTGGCATGATTTGACTTCATAGTCCAAGGTAGGATACTTTATTCCCGAAATTCAGCACGGTTCCCGCGGGGAGGGGACCACAGTTTTGTAATAATTATTGTGTTCTTCCAATAAACTGAACGCAAAGAGTTTTTCTGGACTAAAAGTACAAAAATCCCTTTCGCAGGGATTACAAAAACGTAATAAATTGGTTAAAGGGATTTCTGGAACTTTAAGTCCCAAAATGCAAAAGGGTTTCTGAATAAAAATTCCCAAAATCCCCGTCGAGGGGAATTATGGAATAAGCCAAAATGAGTACTTATTTTTAATTCATTAACGCGTGGTCCGATTTCATTTCATTCTATATTTGTCAGAATTCTAACAATTTTTTTAAAGGGGTGTACCTACTTTAAATCATCTTCATCATCATCATTAACAGCCCGAAGACGTCCACTGCTGAGCATAGGCCTCCTTCATAGAGCGCCACCTTGAGCTGCTCGCCTGCTGCATGCATCGGTACCCCGCGGTTTTACCAGATCGTCGGTCCACCTAGGTAGTGGGGGACTCGGGAACTTTTCTTCCCCATCGGTTGTCCGTTCTACGAGCGTCGTGGCCTGTCCATTACCATTTCAACTTTTTAATTCTAAGAGCTATATCGGTCACTTTAGTTCTCCTGCGGATCTTACCTATCTCGCAGGGAAAAACCAAACATTCCAAGCAGACGGTAGGCCGCCTGATGGTAAGCAGTTACCGTTGCCTACCTTTGCATAGCATAGGCTAGTTCTCCATAGCTCGTTGTGCGACTTTGAGCTTACTAATGAGGCCTACAGTAAAAGACCATGTCTCAGTTCCATAAGTCATCACTGGCAACACACACTGATCAAAAACCTTTGTTTTCAGGCTCTGCGGTATTTCGGACGAAAAGATGGATCGAAGTTTCCCGAACGCTCCCCAGCCGAGTTGGATTCTTCGTGCAACCTCTTTGTCGAAGTTGAACTAGGTACCTATTGTACATCGTGCATTCGTTCGAAGACATAGAACTTTTAACATGCAGCAGTCCCATTTGCTGGCAACGTAAACGCAACTTTAGAGCCTCCATAGAGCCCTAAAACAAAAAACTAAACACACCCTAGTCTATATCACGCGTCCTGTCAAAGTCACTTGTCCTGTTTTGCGGTGCAAAACACGCAACGTTTTTAACTTTAATTTTCTTTAACTTTGTATTTTTCTACTAAAATTATTAAGAAAACGAGTTCAGGGATATTATTTTTCAGCCAAAGCGTCCTAAGGGACGGAATATGTGAAATATTACCTAAAGAAAATAATAACTTAACACCAAAGACTTAACACCAAACAATACTACAATGGTAAGACTACGATATTTTATATCCGTAGGAAGCCAGTATCCCAGGTAAAGAATGATCAGGAACTGAAATCAGATTCGGAGATGCAAATAAAAAGAGGAAGACAGCCGGTTTCTTCATAACCTCAAAATGGGTGGCACACGTCGAGGTTATGCTTGGTGTAAAAACCGAAGACACGGGTGGCACACGAGATGTGTCGACGTGGTTGTGACTCTTGGGTTTCATACGCGATATGAAGACAAGAGATCTATGACGTAAAGATAGTTTTTCAAAGCCTTACCTACCACTGTCTGCTCATACCTGGTGAAAAAACCGAAGACACGGGTGGCACACGAGATGTGTCGACGTGGTTGTGACTCTTGGGTTTCATACGCGATATGAGGACAAGAGATCTATGACGTAAAGGTAGTTATTCAAAGCTTTACCTACCACTGTCTGCTCATACCTGGTGAAAAAACTGAAGACACGGGCGGCACACGAGATGTGTCGACGTGGTTGAGACTCTTGGGTTTCATACGCGACATGAAGACAAGAAATCTATGATGTAAAGGTAGCTTTCAAAGCTCTACCACTATCTGCCTATATCTAGTTTAAAAACCGAAGACACGGGTGGCACGCCAGATGTGTCAACGTAGGTATGACTGTTGGATTTCATATGCGACATGAAGACAAGAGATCTATTATGTAAAAGTAGCTTTCAAAGCTTTACCACTGTCGGCTTGTACCTGGTCTAAGTTTCAATGGCTCATGTTACCTAATTGGCTGCAGTCACACAATGTGGCAATGAGTCTTTCACTTTGGGCCTAGTATTAATAGCTCATTATTACCATCATGATCTTATGGCCCCACAGGGTACTGTATTGTAAATGATCTAGAGTTCCAGAGTTTCAGGCAGTAGCGCAGAAGGAATAATGTAAAATTAATAATTCCCCTGAATTAATATATAAAGAACGAAAAGAGAAATAAAACAACAAATCACCGCAGCGACAACCGACAGCCTTGAGCATTGAAATTGAGGTGGAAGTTTACCATCTACCAGTCAAGACATACTATTGGCATTAGGAGACCTAACGCCTAAAGCAGCCTAAATATGGACCACCAATAAATGAAAGAAAGACCACATCTGGACTGACCGCAGTTCTTAAGTCTTTATTACAAAAGAACCCTAATGCAGGCAATAAAGGTGAATCTTGAAATAAACAGTTCTCTAACTGATTCTGTAACTAATTGAGACAACAAATTCGAATCGGAATCAACACAGCCGGCTATTGGCCTATCTATATTAGGAAATACCACATTACTCTTAATTAAAAAAGAGGATAAATAATCTAATTGGAAAAATTAAAACCTCAAAGGCACACTGCTTATATTATAAAAAAGGCCACAAAGAAAACACAAATGGTGGGCCTGGCTACCACCAAAGGTTGACGCAGGTATAGACATAAGAAAACCTAGCCTTCAATTTCTTGAAAAACATTACAACTCCAGCCAAAAAGTGCTATTACCAGCTATTACAAGCCACCCTACCAGTGGAGTGAAAGCGACTGAAACCAACTCGGGCCAAGACAACTGCTTGTCCATAGAGGTGAGTCATACCAATGATTGTCCCAATATCTGAACTGTTGGAGAAAAGTGCAAAGACTGTACATTTTATTTTAACCCGTATGGTATGGGTATGTGATTTCAGATAATTTCTTTCTTAATTCAACTTCAAAAGTTATGCAATGCCAATAAAATACTTATGATTTTTATGGCAGTATTGCCTACTCACCATAATTCACAGACTAATTAGTATAAGAAAAAGTTGAATCACAAACGGGGCTTGACCTCAATTTATACTAATATGTCTAACATATTAGTATATTTTGTATAATACGCTAAAATATGGGTGCAATCTTAGGATGCAATCTATCTATCTTGTTAATCAAAATATCCGACCACAGCTCATATTAAAATGGATTTATTCATTTAATGCTCTGCTATAATTTATATAGCACCCATTACCCAATGTATGATTACAAAAGTAATGATAATGGTGTGGACTAGTACATATAAGTTATAGACTAGTATACAAATCAGTCCAAATTATGAAACAAGTAATGGTTGTTATACTTGCCTTGGGTTAGTTATAAAACTTTTATGAAAACATTATTTAACCCATAGAAAGTTGTCAATTTTGAAGTTTAATATTTGACACCAGAGAACTATGCCAGTACAGTTACCTAGGCACAAAAGAATATCAAAAATAACTCAATACAAAGACACCTTCACTAAATGGATGTTGCACATGAGATCTTGCCAAGATTATAGGTACTTTGATTACAGTGTGCTCTGCACTCCTAGAGCACCACAAAGCTAAGTCAAGGGAGGGACCTATGCTATGATATTCCCTAAGGGGTAAACTTGATCTGTCTTGGTGGGCCAACAGTATTAAAAATATAATAAATAAATTGATAAATAATATATGATGATGAAATCATTATTGATGCAAATAGAACAGGATGTACACGTGACTATAGTCGAAAAATAAATGGAATGTGGAAACAAGAAGCACACACAAAACACACATTTTGCGAAGCTTATCACATAATTTTAATTTTTGGAATTATTAACAATATTTCTCAGTTTAAAATTCTTTATGAAACATTAAATATATCCACATTTTAGTATGAGTAAATAATAAATAAATAAATATGTGTGGATATTTCACACAGTGCCATCTAGCCCCATACTAAGCATAGCTTGTACTATGGGAATCAGATAACTGATACAATATTTATATACTTTTTTGTTTGTAAATACATACATAGAATACAATATAACACCCAGACACAGAACAAACATCTATGTTCATCACACAAATGTTTGTCCTGGGTAGGAATCGATCCCACAGCCCTCAGTTCAGAAAGCAGGGATACTACCAACTGAGCTATCAGGCCCGTCGAAATCATCAGATAACAGATGCCGATAAATAGTCACAGAAAACTATTAACCCAACACAAATTTGTTTGCATCTAGGGTTGAAGCTAAATGTCACTTATATACCTTGGCGACCCAGATCCAGATACCAAGTAAATGTGATGCCTTTACTGTAAACCAGTTCCAATATTTCTTTTATGCTTTTACCCCACTTTAATATTAAAATATATACAAAAATTAGAAACTTACAACTACAAAAATAATTATAGTTCCATATTGGTCGTCTCAGCCAGGTTGGCTAGTTATACAAACCATGCCATATTCAGACTTAATGATGTTTTCAAACTGAAAAAGATTGATTGCACTCTTCTTTCAGAGACATCCCTCCCCTGCACAAATAGCTTACACTGATTGCAGGAGTTCTATCAAGCAAGCATGGTTGAGATTGAGACAGACCATTCCACCAACATGCTATGCTTTCTTACATGGAACATGTTAAAACAATATGATGTAGGATCTGGGGCAGATATTTAGCCAAGAGAGAAATATAGATCCATTTATACCTTCAGTACCGAATGTTATTTAATTTCTACAAAATTATTTAAATCCGGAGAGGCTTATGGCTCTGTAAATCAGCAATATCACAAATTAACAACTCTAAAATTGGGGATGATGACCATTTAAAAGAGATTATGAAGGATCCTATAAATTTAAAAATCCACTTTTGGCAAAATACCAAACCACGGGGTTCTATAATAGTTCTGTGTCTTACAGACCTGGACACACAATCAGTCACCAAGTTTAACCTGTAATACTACTAGCATTGAGTAGGTACAGCATAGGGAGCACAAACCTTGTCATTAATAAAACTAACACTTCATTTCATAATGAAGGGGTTCATGTCATAAATCTTACTCTGCTCCAGGGTAAGTCAAGCCTATCTTATACTTGCAATTATCTGAATAATAAAATCTGCCCAGCAAAAAAGTACCTTGAATATTATGCCTCATAAAATATTTCAAACAATATAAATAAATAAATCATTTGATATTGTCATTGAACAACAATTAATAGATGCGTTAAAGAAACTGACATCTTGTCACAGACTAGGTAGGGGATACTACCGGTCGTACTCAAAAACACGTTAAAAAAAAAAAAAAAAAAAAAATTATTACTTTTGTCAACTTTAAATTAAAAGATGTGTTTCTTGGAGATAATAAGACGAACAGCGGGTTGGACTAATAGCTCGTCAACATTTACAAAATTTTATAGCAGACCCATAGCTAATGCTCCGGGACAATTTTCCAATGCTATGATCAATGACAAAACATAATTATAATACTACAAAATTTTAAGCTTGTAGCCCTAGGTACAAGAATTACACTACATAATTATAATAAGTAGTGTAATTTATATTACGTTGTTGCCAATTTTATGTGTGTGCCAAACTACACTCCACTGATTATTAATAATTTTTACTTAGGCGATTCATTCATTATCAATAATTGATTAGACTGATTTTATTGTTTAAAGTAAAAATACCAGTTTAGAAATCCTTGATAACTTGAGTGTGACTGGCCACGCAGCCAATATATACTGGAGTGAATGGATTTTATGGAAATTACTACCTACAGAATTAAGAAATAATTATTTAATGGTAACTAATTACGAAGGTACCAACCTATCACTACTGGATTACAATAATTACATTTATTAACGCGATTAAAATGAAACAACTGTTTTTATTACAACAAACATTTTAATACTTAATTCTTATCTCAACTTTACCATTAATTGTCTCTGAACATCTGCATGTTAAAAGTTCTATGTCTTCGAACGAATGCACGATGTACAATAAGTGATCAAACTACTTACCTGACGTTCGATCATTATTGTACGAAGTGCTTCGTTCGAAGACATACACACCCTTCCCACCCTACCCATGGGTAAAGTTGAGTACAAGCTCTGAAGAAAGTGACTTTGACAGGACGCGTGATATAGACTAGGGTGTGTTTAGTTTTTTGTTTTAGGGCTCTATGGAGGCTCTAAAGTTGCGTTTACGTTGCCAGCAAATGGGACTGCTGCATGTTAAAAGTTCTATGTCTTCGAACGAAGCACTTCGTACAATAATGATCGAACGTCAGGTAAGTAGTTTGATCACTTAAAGTATTGGCATGGGTTTATTTTTTAAGCTTGTTGCCTGAAATAAAAAAATAAAATATTGAGCATGGTAACTTTTATAGTTCAGAAATCACAGACTCCTGCTCCCTTACTCTCTAATCGCCGATACATCCTTTTCCCTCTGCCTTCTCTCTTCCTTGAGACTGTGATAAGGTGTATAAATAAAAAACCCGTGCAAAGCCGAGGCGAGGCGGGTTGGGTAGTTCATAATAAATTATAACAAAAACATATTTTGTTATAAATACCTATGTACTTAGAAAGAAAGAAAGAAAGAAAGAAAATAACATTTATTCAGTACATCACACAACATTACATTATAGGAAACATATACTTACTAAAAATTACACTAGATAAACAGAAGATAAAAAATGTAACGCTGTGTGATGTCATGAGTCATGACCCCCGTCCCGACTCAGCATATGATTAAGGTCAGCACGTGACCTTAAACTATTGATTTTCAGGCGGAACCCATAGTCATGATATCACGAACTCCAGAGTAGGCTTAAATGTAGTGATGTAATGTTGATGCCTTTATTTGTTCAAAAAAACAATAATCTACTTATACGTAGGTACGTATATATTTAATTAAACTGTATTTGGGCTAAATCAGTAGGTAAATTAATAATTTTTGATAATTGTCATGGTGTACCTTAGTTCACTTCTTTGTCGATAGGTAGATACTCAAGCTCTACAAAGTACCATATAACTTACAGTATCAATCGGAAACTAAATCTCACAACAGTGTCACAATGGGCGGTCTTATCGATATAGATAGAAGTAAAAAAGGATGAACCACAGACCTTTGAAAAATATGACGCTTCGCACCTAGAACGAAGCGTTTTTTTTGTGCTCTGTGGGATGAACAGATGTTATACAATAGGTGTGTTTGTGGGGGGCAAGTTAATCAACCCATGCGATGCCAGGGCGGCTCAGCAAGTAAGTTAATAAGTAATAAGCATTTAAAGTAAGTAAAATAAGCATTTAATAAGTAAGCATTTAAATTTTTTTTACTGTAGGTTATAATTATGCTGTATCATTTCTAACTTTATTTAGGTACTTATCTATCTCTTCTAATAATATTATACAGATAATAGTGTCGTACTTATTTTCATATTTTCTAAAGCTAAAAGAAAATAAAATATCTAGGTTATTTTTATTTTCCCTTTAGCGTTTAGCGACGCAGAATCGAAAGTAGGTAGGTATAGATATCTTCCATACTAGCAGCTACCATTGACATTCAATGAATATGGACAAAAAGCAAAAACTATTATACACCCGTCTACCCCTTACTAATATAGGCACATACATTGTGAAGTGGAAGAATAGTTAAATTAACCCCTTCACCAATAAACTACTCAGTGTTTTCTCCTTTGCCCATTTCAAACTTAACAGAGAAAGGTAAAACCCTAAATAAGTATTCATCCGGTAAGGGCACAGAGCTATGAAACAAATGACACTTCGCATGTAGAGAGATAGCGTTTTTTTTTGCTCTGTGGGTAAGGGGTTAGTGTTTTGTTTGTCTCTACCAAGAGAAAAATCACTGACAGAAAAAGTTTAGTTATCATTTTATACACCTAAATCGAATTAGCTGATTCTGGGTTAGCTATTCAGTTACCATTGGGCGGGGCATAACACTAGATCGGGCACTTACATATGAAGCACACTACCAGAAAGCAAAAATGAAGGTTGCTTCGAGAAATTCCCTACTCTGGCTGGCGACCACTGGCTGGGGAGCAAAACCACACGTGCTACGCATATCTCTCTCCTTCTCAGCTGGCGAATTAGCATGTCCTGTGTGGCATCAGTCCGCTCACGCCCAATAAGTCGATGAAGCGCTACCTACCGCACCATTACAGGGTGCACCTACACCCACTATGATGCTGTACCCTCTGGCAGGTATAGCCTCATCCGATACCCGACGCCAAGTGGCCAGTAGGAAAAACGCAAACAAGAAAGCGATAGCCGACACCCCCTTTTTGAACACCGCCCGCCACCTGCTAGTCTGAAGAGCCGCCGAAGTTTCCTACAACACACCACTTCCTTAGATACAGATGCAGCAGTAGCCAAATGCGAGACCTGGAACCAGCGGACTTTATATAGCAGAACATCTGCCTCCTGGAAATGAACTGCAATGGCCAATTTGGAAGTCACTTATCAGACTCCGTGCCCAAGTTGGTCGCTGCAGAAACAATCTAGCCAAATGGGGTATAATAGACCCCAACCGAGGTCCAGTGTCGGTACGGAGCTCCCTCGCAAAGTATGCTGCATTTGCTATCCTGGCCTTTGTGCCTAACAACCAACAACATGCACACAAGAACATCTAATGCAGGGATCCAAAAAGGCCGTGGAAATAGCCACGTATAATAATTTAGAATAAAATAAACAATACTTAAACAAAATTGAGCCATTTGACACGACAAAGAAAAAGACCATTGGAACAACCCTTTTAAACCGATAACGCGCAATATTATATACTCTGCGCGCAAGTGGACCGGACTAACTATATCCAACTGATGCTAATTTTATTATTAGTAAGGAGAGGAGGTATAATAATAAGTAGGTACTTGGCGTGTAATAGTTTTTGATTACTTAAGTATAAATAATGTCGTAGATACCTACATACTTGAATTCTATACAGTACCTAATAACATTTGTTTTTAAAATATTTCCACGGAATAAATAATAGTATGTCAATGTACTTATAGTAGAAAACTACTACATGAATAAAGTAGGTAGGCCTATCTACCACTAGTGTCATTAAAAAACAGATTCTGACGAAAGCAAGAAAATATTGTTTTCACTTCTACACCTATGTCTACATATAGTGGAACTGAAAGCGATAGAAATATCTGCTATTTCAGTTCTTCACTGAAACGCGTTGGGTACTAACATAGTAACATTATATTAATTACTGTACTTACACAACTTATTCGGGTGTGTTGACTCATTAATAACTACTAAACAAAAAATTGATTGAAACGTCTTATGTACCTATCTACTTACTTACCTTAACTATATACAAAATGTACAATTTACAATTACTGTTTTATATACCTACCTACTAAAACTAGCAGTCTTTTGTCATGTCCTATCCAATCGACCAGTTACTTTATTAAGTTTTCCTATAGAACCTTTAGGGTCTGGTGATAATGAACTCCACTGTATAGACTCACAGAAGTCAAACTTCTGACTTCCACACTTTAGATTCTCTCTTATATTATTACTTCTGGCTATACACGAGCCTAAAATATTATAGAACTCTAAAGTGAGGTCATCTATCCATTCTCTTAAGTCTTGCTTTATTTTTTTAATGTTTGAATTTGATATCTTCCGTAACAATTTACTTTCCTCTTGATTGGGTATGAATGGTGTAGGCTTTATGTAAGAAAAGCTTTTATATGAACTTTGTGACCCGCTGTGTATAATATTAGCCTCTCGGTGTGAGAGTTCTTTTCCCGAAAAATACTCAACAGGAGTTATTAGAAATTTTGTTGACACTACCAAATTATTTTGTTCAAACAACCCCACTTTCCAGACTCCTGGCAACAACGGTGCTCTCAACTGAGGTTTAATGAAGTTAGTCAAGTTATTCTCATCTACATGGATGCCATTAATGTCTGCTATTACACCCGCCGGATCCAACCACATAATTGTGAAGTTTTCAGTCTTATCCATGTTTGGTGTAAATTGGTAAAGTAAAACTGGTTCAGAGAACGGTCCTAAAATATTAGCTAAGTTTCTAAATGATGTTTCTTTTTGATCGTAGTCAGAACTAACTCTAAATGTTTTTATGTAATCTGAATAATCATTCTCAAAGTTCCACTCCAAGTACTTTTTTGGTTTGTACCATGTTTCTATTATTATTTCTGTTCCATCTTTAATAGATGCTCTATGCAAAATTAGGTTTCCTTTATAAACATCTGAATAACTAAAGTAACTGATTTCAATAATCATGTTAGGAATGACGTGGCAGCCTTCCTCTGATAAAATTTTGGCATTGTGTCGAACTACACTTTCGGCGTGAGATAAAAATGTGTCATCAGTGTTCGATGTTAGATCTTCAAAATTGTATATACTCTGCCAGTAAGCTTCTAAATTATTTAACAAATAATGGTCTTTGAGCCCAATGTACTGTTCAACTCTGTTAATGATCTCTTGATTAATAATGGGCTCAAATTTCCTGGCAAAGAACAATTGTCTATCTTGAGTATTTTGTATTCTGGGCCAGTCATCCGGCCTAAAATCGTTGGGGGAACATCCACACCAATCCACCACATGTTTATACTGACATTTACAGCCTAGTTTTCTTTTCCAGTTGGTCACATGTAAATTGTTGTCCACATAGGTGTTACAGAACTTAGAGTTTCTCAAAACTGTGTGGAAAAAGGATTCGGCAGGTAAAAGGGTATGCTGGAAAACAATATCTAATCCAGACAACAGTTCATCTCGTTTTCCGACAACATAAGAAACAAATTCCGGCGACAATGCAATCCAGTCGCTGCCGCCATCTATTATGATTCCTTTGGGTAGCCTTCTTTCACCGATGCGCCACATATGAGTATCACACTCCACAAAAGTTTTATCTAAACCTTGTTTCTTAATGAACCTTTGAACTTCGCGGCCATGAGATTTGACGAAGTTAAGGCCCTTGTTTGCGGCTAAAAATTGTTCCAGGCTCTCTAAAGACTTGATGGGAAAATCACTTTCACTCAGGTTTATTACAAAATCCCACTGCCAACCGAGAGCAACGAAATCTCGCATTGACGACAGAAGCATTGTAAGTAATGATGCTCCACCCCAAATGGTAGAAAACCTGTTGGTAGCTAATTTGATGTTAGGGAATTGTTTTTCCAATGCTGATAGTTTTCTATGAAGATAGTCCTGCCTCTGAAAATGAAAAACATACCTAATTAATTAAGATGTTTTCATTTTTAGCATTCTATATATGAGTTTGTAAAAATGAAAAAAAAAAAACTGAACTAATCAAACATAGGTAAAGTTACAAGTATGTAGGTATTCCAGTCTTCAGTTTTCATGTTGTAACGAAATCAACATAATGTCATACTTACAGCGTCAACATGAATGTAAAAATAATGGTTTTTCCGATATAAAACATTTATAAGGCGATAGACTTGTCTAAGTGCACGTCCATTTAGTGTTAGAAGAAAAACAATTCTAACTGATGTTCCTTTGTCCTCATCTGTTGCAGGAGTTCGTGGTACAAATTCTGAAATATGATAATTTGGCATTTTTTCAGCAAATTTTTTTAAACAAGACAAACTGGTTGTGGTGGTTAGCTCCCAAGCCTAACGGATCCCCAAACCGATCCGATCTTATATTTTGTGCAACGCTTGCTCCGCTCTCGCTTTGTTTATGATTAGGTATGGGTATATTGCTGGCGATATTGATTTGGTAGACCGCTGGGTTATTTTGAATCATAAAGTAGACCGCATAGGTACTTCAAAAGTTTGGCCACCCCTGCAATAGAGTATAGGTAGCGTTTCACTTACTAGTCAATCCAGTTTCAAACACATTTATGGTGAAATATCCACCGCAATGTTCTGCTGGGGCTGCTGGACATTTCATGTCACACAAATCATCTGATATTTTTGCTGAAGTGGGTGGCATGTTTTCTCCACAAAAACATTCAGTTCTGCAACCAATAAATGAATTAGCCTATTTAAAAATACTCAAGTATCTATTGCAATATTTTAACAATAATTAAGTTTATTATACTTAGATTGTTTAGATAAGTAGGTATATATATACTTAGATTACTTATACTTAGATTGTTAAACAATCTAAGTATAATAAACTTAATTATTGTTAAAATATTGCAATATATAATAAAATTCGAGAGTAGGTACCTACACACACTTTATTTTATTATTCCTATTTATTTTCAGTTCCAGACGGATCGACAAACTTTTCTAATATTATGGGTTACTTATTGGGCGATAAACATCGATTGCACCATTAAATTGTATTATGCTAAGATTACGCGATGCCACAAAATAGATATATACTTAGTACCTACTACGTAGCAAATCAGCAATGCAGGGGATCTAGCAAAGATCTCTTTCCATTAGCGGGGACGCCGAACGATAACTCTAAATGTATGGAACTCAAACTTCATAGAAATTGGTCCAAAGTCCTGTGGTAGGAAAATGAAGGTACGGTGCGGCGGGGCAAATTCAAGTAGTAAAAAAAACAGCGACTTTGAACTCATAAAAATATTAGCTGATGTTATTTTATCAAATATACATGTATTGGCTCTGTAGAGTCACTATTATCTTTTATTTTTACAAACTCACGTTGATTCATTTTGTAGATTCGATAATGTGTTTCTTTTTATCAAATATGGCAGAAATAGTTGGGGCAATTTCAACTAATGATCATCTCAACAAGAGCAACCTCTTGTTGAGATTAATTTGTAAAGGAAACATTAGAATCACGAGCGGGGATTGAACCCGCATGCATCCATCCCTCAAGCCGGGATATGCTTTACTTAAGCTACCGTGACAAGTGATCTCATGTCCGAATTTTTCCTCTTGTAGAGCTCTCAGCTTGATGTAAGTCACATACAGCGTTTCGTTATAGAGTCAGTAATCTAATTTGAAGCTTGTTAATCACGTAATTAGGTTCATATCCGTAAAAAAAAAAATGAAATTGGTACTGATAACGTAATACCCGTGGAAGCATATGTTCAACAGCCTTCGGGCTGTTTATGTGTTAAAAATTTATTTATTCCATTTTACCGCGTAATTCTTCCATCGTAAGTATCATGTTTTGTTCGTTTTGAAACTATCTATGTATAAACAAATATATTAAAGACCAAAGCCAAGGTGTCGATAAGCATCAATAGGCATGATGACTAAAAATTTTTTAATTTATAATAGTCCTCAAAAGAAAAACATCTGTGAAAACAAAAATAAAATACCTATCTCAAGAAATGACAAAGTTACAAGCATTTTAAATACCGGTATAGAAAGAGATAATTCAAACGGCCAGTGACGTCAGAGCAAGGTCGTTCATAGTACCTCATTACTAAGCTGTGGTAGCTTTACATACAATCGCTTTGGCATGTGACGTCACAAGTGGATTTTTCATAGTAACAGTGGAGGCGCTGTTTCGCGAGAAAGGGACAAATGATGCCCCCTCGAGAAAATTAAAATCTTATTACTGCTTGATTTATTTACCAATTTTACTTATTTTTTCAGTTATTGCATTCATTTTTAATCTTCTTTATGAAAGTAATATTTACTCGTTCATTTTTAATAATAGTCATAATGCCTATTTGAGTCGATTTGCCATTCTGAGAATAGGAAGATTTTAATGTATAATTACTTCGTAGGGTTATTATTTCGTAAAATAGGAATTTAAATCGACAAAAAATGACGAAACGTGCACATCACTAGGGTTTATTCATTCACATATAAAATCAGCAGTGCAAGCACCGATCTTTCGATCGATATATTTAACGAATTTTCATGTCAAATTTGACATAAAGTTTCGATAAAACGTAATCGGCAGCACGGAATGTATTTTATCGACGTCAATATAAATTCGATAAATTTTAACGAACATGTCGTTCTATGTCGACCAAACCGCGCATGGATCTAATTTTTGACATTTGTCAAAGTTTTAATCTTGTCAAACTTATCGAATTTTATCGGGTTTCCATAGTTCCTCGATACCCAATTTATAATATTTTCAAACTAGATTTTGGCTATAATTTAATACTGTAAGCCGAAAAATGGACGCGTCGAGATGTCTTGAGAATCAATAGGCAGTGCCTAAGAAATGCCAATAATTCTCTCGACCTACCTTACGAACAGTTTGAGATTCTGTTTAGAATTCATAAAGAAATTGCCCTCGCCGTTACTCAAGTTGTCGAGAGTGATCTATAAGGAGCCGATCAAAATGGACTGCCAGTAAATGTGATAGTAATTAGTAAGTACTTCTTAAAGCGGAAACTATTTGCTAAAAGTATACTTATTCTAATTATTTTATCCTACTTATACATGGAAATTCATTGTTGTAGGTCTGTATGGGTGTACGGTACGCTTTTACGCTCGAAGGTGTATCGGTCAAGAACACAACTTTGCACTGGTCAAAGGATTACAAGCAAGCTTGTGCAGGATTTGTTGCAAGCAGTTGTTCAAAATCTCACGAGCAGTTACACCAAGGTCCCTAGCACTGCAAGGGATAGGAGAGAAGTTACTGGTGGCCAAATCCATAAAGTAGTTTTTGTATGAATAAATGAAAGAGTATTAAACACCTATTCCAAGTTTCATATGTGTTTACTATCATATTATCAACTAAGCACTACCTACGTATCTAATATAATAATACGGTTGTAAAATATTTGCAACTGAATAATTAGGTAAAGTTCTTTCGGCCAATATTATTATTATGTCGTTCCTCTTAAATAATTATTCGGATTTCACATGAAAATAATGGATTTTCTGTAATATTTCATAAAAATGTAAAGGTACCTATTAGAATAAATTGTTCAAGTAGGTGTTTTTCACGAATGAATGTCTAACCTCTTTTCCTTAACCTCCAATATTTTGCCTAATCTGTGGAATTTTCCGTAATATAAAGTTACTCTGTGAGAATTATGAACGAATGATCAATAATATGTCGACTAAATAAAGCCTTCGAAAGACGTCGACAAGAATTACCGATGTTAGATCCATGCTACGAGTTACCGATTAGATCGATAAATAAAATCTATTTATCGACACGATATATTTGTCGAACCGAAGATCCGTGCTTGCACTGCTGCAGTGCAAGCACCGATCTTCCGATCGATATATTTAATGGATTTTCATGTCAAATTTGACACAAAGATTCGATAAAACGTAATCGGTAGCACGGAATGTATTTTATCGACTTCGATATAAATTCGATAAATCTTAACGATCGTGTCGTTCTACGTCGACTAAACCACGCATGGATCTAATTTTTGACATTTGTCCTCGGTTTAATCTTGTCAAACTTATCGAATTTTATCGGGTTTCCATAGTTGCTCGATAACCAATTTATAATATTTTCAAACTGGATTTTGGCTATATTTTAATATTGTAAGCCGAAAAATGGAAGCGTCGAGATGTCTTGAGAATCAATAGGCGGTGCCTAAGAGATGCCAATAATTCTCTCGACCTGCCTAACGAACAGTTTGAGATTCTGTTTAGAATTCATAAAGAAATTGCCCTCGCCGTTATTCAAGTTGTTCAGAGCAATCTATAAGGAGCCGATCAAATGGACTGCCCGTGAATGTTATAGTAATTAGTAAGTACTTCCCAAAGCGGAAACTATTTGCTTAAATTATATTCTAATTATTGTTATTTTATTCTACTTATACAAATGGAAATTTATTATTGTAGGTGTGTACGGGTACTATAAGCAAGCTTGTGCAGGATTTGTTGCAAGCAGTTGTTCAAAATCTCACGAGCAGTTACATCAAGATCCCTAGCACTGCAGGGGACAGGAGAGAAGTTGCTGGTGGTCAAATCCATACAGTAGTTTTTCCATGAAGAAATGAAAAAGTATTAAACACCTATTCCAAATTTCATATGTGTTTACTATCATATTTCAACTAAGCACTACATCTAATATAATAATATGGTTGATAAAATATTTGCAACTGAATAATTAGGTAAAATCCTTTCGGAAAATATAGGCCGAAAGGATTTTAAAAAGGATTTCGATTAATTATTTCGTTCCTCTTCAATAATTAATCGGATTTCACATGAAAATAATGGTTTTCTGTAATATTTCAATAGAATAAATCCTTTAAGTAGGTGTTTTTCATGAATGAATGACTAACCTCTTTTCTTTAGCCTCCAATTTTTTCCCTAATCTGTGGAATTTTCCATAATATAAAGTTACTCTGTGAGAATTACGAACGAATGATCTATTTTTTATGACATACCGAAGACCTGCTGTTAATAGTATATATTTAACCATGTTTTTATGCAAATAAACGATTTGATTTGATTTGATTTGAATGATCGACAAGATGTCGACTAAATAAAGCCCTCGAAAGACTTCGACGAGAATTACCGATGTTAGATCCATGCTACAAGTTACCGATTAGATCGATAAATAAAATCTGTTTATCGACTCGATATATTTGTCGAACCGAAGATCGGTGCTTGCACTGCTGGTGCGGTAATTTCAACTGCAAAATAGTCGAAATTAGCCGACTTTGGAATTATGTTGGGGCTATTTAAACTATCGCCAAAATACTGTTAAAACGCAACGTACAGCAGAAAGAATAAGAAAGAAAGATGTAACAGTCTTTAATTTTTTTTGTCTGATATGATTTGATTTAATTCAAAGTCAATTTTTCACCATCTCTTTCTAATTAAGCAGGAAATATACAAATTAGATAAAGACATTGGAATATTCTAATGCACAGATAAGTTTGTATCTAGTTTTTATTTTATTACATTATAAAATTTATGTAACGTCTCAATTCAGAAACCACGTAAAACACTTAAATAACACTCAACTAAAACTAACTAACGTCGCTTGACGGAGAAAGGGCGGGATCCCCGGTCGGGCTGGTTTGTGGTCCAGCAAATATCTTTGGCCTTCCAGCGAGGTAACGCCGCGCGCGAGTGTTCTAGGGCAAGGATCAGTGCGAGGTGGATATTTTGGTTAGTCTTTAACAAAATATCTTATACTTGAAAAACTACAAAAAACACACCATTTCCCCTTTTTTTTCTTCAAAACTGCGAAGCACGAACTTGCAAGTGCACATAAGAATAAACGTTAAAAATAAAAGACCGCGTATTTCTAACAGTATTGGCTCTAGTATTGCCATCTATGGTCAAATTACGAAAGCACTTGCGCTATCCGGCCATAGATAGCACTTATTGAAATAATGTGTATTGTCGTTTGAACCCCCAAAACCCCCTGGCTACGCCCATGCTCGTCGTCGTAACGTACTGGTTAGCCACTAGTGACTCTAAATAAACAATAAATTACAGCAAAAAATGAGTCTGTTCACAATTAAACGCTACTGAAATCGTTTGTTTATAAACTCACCACTGGGTAACAACTATAACTTACCGAATAAATAACCAAACATCATCCGTTTTATTACAAGACAAATGGTTCGTTCACAATAATTCCCTGACCTTCCTTTCCTTTGTTAGTGGCGTTCAATTGTGAACAAACCCATATTAACGCACCAATTATTGCTGAAATTTATTGTTTTTTAGGGTCACTAGTGGCTAACTAGTTGCTTACGACGACGAGCGAAGCAAGGAGTGTTAGGTTAGTTTTGACCACACTATAAGTAGGAATACAATATAACAAAGTGATACCGATTAATTACAAATAACCGAAAAATCGACCGTTTTATTGTGAGATACATTGTCCGTTTACAATAAATCGACAGTTTATAAATAACCGCGTTTTTTATCAACAATGGGTTCTTACAAAAAGAAAGACTGTGACATAATGCAACTATTAGAGGCATACTGAACGACGTGATTCATAATAACCTATATCTGAACTTTAAGTCTGGCCCATGTGTGAGAAGCAGCGGGCAGCAGCCAGTAAAGTAATAAACTGATAACAAATCTAATCACTGGTAAATTCATTTATTGATATTAAAACAGCAAATTGCTTTCTAAAGATTACTTATAACAATAGGTGGAATAGATACAGAACTTAGCCTGGCTACCATGAAATGGCTTGCGGTGCAGAGATCAAATAACCAGAAAAGTATCTCATACAAAAGGATATGGATGGACTTGCATGAGCTATGCCAATAGGGTTTCAAATAAAAATTCAAATTCTTAAGGACGTTTACTACGCGCATGAATAGGTATTTAGCCGCACTACTACACGCGCACGGCATTACGCACACAGCGACGGGATAACGGCGGGCGAGGTTGACTAAACCAAAATAATTTGGTCCTTTAATTTTTTTAATTTTATTTTTACCCGATATGTGTATTTCCTTTATATTGTTTTTTTGGAATATGTTATTGTAGGATTGTAGGTATATTGTATGTATCTAATTATAGGTGGGTAAAAATGAAAACCGTTGTCGATGCGAGGCACCGATGGATGCAGCAGCCGCTCAAAGTGGAGCTCTCTGGGGGAGGGTTATGTTCAGCAGTGGACGTCTTCAGGCTGTTGATGATGATGAAGAATTAAAAAGATCATCATCATCATTATCAACAGCCCGTAAACGTCCACTGCTGAACATAGGCCTCCCCCAGAGAGCGCCACATTGAGCGGCTGCTCGTCTCCTGCATCCATCGGCTCTCCGCGGTTTTCACCAGGTTGTCGGCCTACCTAGTAGGGGGTCTGCCTACGCTGTGCGCTCCGGTTCGTAGTCGCCACTCGAGAGCCTTTCTTCTCCATCGGTTGTCAGTTCTGCGAGCGGTGTGGCCTGCTCATTGCCATTTCAACTTGCTAATCCTAAGAGCTATATCGGTCACTTTAGTCCATCTGCGGATTTCCACGTTCCGGATCATACCTCGCAAGGAAACACCGAGCATAGCTCTCTCCATAGCTCGCGACTTTGAGCTTACTAATGAGGCCAACAGTGAGACCACGTTTCAGTTCCATATGTTACTCACTAGCAACAGACACTGATTGAAATTCTTATTAAAAAAATATATTTTTATTTCCATATTTTTAGAATCATTTTCACGACAATGTTATGTTATGAATGTCCTCATGAAAGACTGAGGACTTCATCTAGAAATCATAGAGAGGTAGAGCTAGGTGAACTTTTTGTTAGTGATGAAGAGATCTTTCTACCGAAGTAATTGGACTGACCTCATGGTAGACGTCAATATTCAGCCATTTTAAGAATTAAAGAATCTTGATGGTACCTGAAAACGCATGCAAAGCCAACGCAAAAACTTCCGTTATTCATAATTGAAGCAGGAATCCGATGACAACGCACGATGCAGCAGTTAAGCAATATACCGCGAGTGAAGCGAGAGCCAAAATTTTACGTTTACCTATTTTTTCTTATATACATCTAGATAAAACACGTCTTTTTTTATCAACGATAAGCTAACATTTTACCATGGTCTCACCTGATGGTAAGTCACGACGCGGTTGACGATGAAGCATGCTTGCCTAGAAAATACCGGTTCACTCTGGCCTTAAAAACTCCCAGATTATATTTGTCATGAAACAATGACGCTGGTAAGGTGTTCCATTCCTTGGCTGTCCAAATTATAAACGAGGGATCAAAACGCTTGATGATGTATCAAAGCGCATGCGAAGCCTGCGCAAAAATTTTGGTAGTTCATATTTAAGCAGGAACCCAGTAACAACAAATAATATAGGAAATAATAAATACAGTGTGAGCGAAGCGAGCTCCAAAATTTTTACGTTTATATATATCTAGTGTATAATCTACCCATCAAGCGAAATTCTGCCGCCCTTTGGCGCTCAAAGCTGAGTGCAAATTGCGGCTTGCGCCGCCCCTCGCAGGCTGTTGCCTCGGACTATGATGCTTTTGACCCTACGGTAAATACGCCCCTGTCAGTGACCGACATTCACTAGGCATCCCACCCGCCATGCCAGTACCTTTATCTGTGTGATGCTGATGTATTAACGTAAACCAAAGTTGCACCTAATTGTGGAGATTTAGAAGATTCTTCAAGTTCAGGTGCTATTTCAAAAGGCGCACCACACTCTTGTAATATTAACATGCACTATGCAAACAGTATATCATGATGTGCCGAAAGCGGTCTGAACTAGCTGTGCCCGTGGCTCGGCTCGCGTGATCTCAGTGGGTAGGTACCTATCAAAATGTATGGAGGTCGGCTTGCGCCTGGGTGCCCCGCACCCCTTGAAACCCCTGGTAAAGACGGCCCTGGGTCATACTAACAAACTGATCATAATTTTTTTACATCCAAAATGCCTAGATAACGAAATATAGCTTTGACTCTCTAACTCTTGAACTTTTTAATTAATAACTCTTACAAAAATCTTCTTTTTGCACCCCCTATCAAATGGCATCATAAATATTAGGGGTAAGTAATACTAACATGAAAATTTCGATCTAAACTTAGTAAGTCTTTTTTCCTCAGTGCCCTGTTTGCTACAGTCCAAACGAATCATTTGTTTGTATGTTATTATTTACCTATTTATTTATACTCATCCTATTGAAGGGAAGACAGAAGACGGAAAAGTGAAAAATATATGGGGGAAAGGGGATGAATGGATGGGACAACAATAGAAGAGGCAGGCGCAGCCTGCCTTCCCTCACCATCCCATCCATTCATCCTTTTACCCTATATTACAGTGCCCGCCAAAACATCAAGATTGTAGATGCACCAAGATTCATACAGAAATGTTAAATGATTTCCTAGCCATTGCCCATTTTCCTAGCAATAGTAATTCCTTTCTAAGTGGGCTTTCAAACACTAAAATAATAAGATCTATGAATCATTGGGTATCATAAATATTGGGTAAACTTACGCATATTGAACACCAGCATATAAAAATCCACCTTGCACACAGATGTCTAAACAAGCAATGCGAGAATTTGTATTAGCATAGTTTCCATAGAAGCTAGATAATAGTCTTAACTTCTTTTCATCTGCATAGCACCCCAAGTATTTACTATAAGTCATTCCTTCGTGAGGACACTCATTTGGTAATGATTCTGGATAAAAATGCTTTTCCTGAATTAAACAGGTTTTGTTCACAATTTGTTGCTTGCACCGTTGGGTTTTAGCACGATGAATAGCAGATATTGCTTCTCTGCTTTGAACGTCACAAGCAAGATTGAAGTCGAGTTCTTCTACCCGTAACTGAGACGCTGGTTTGTTCTGCTGCTTTGTATTCGTAGGAATATCTTCATCATCACTGTATCCAAAATTGTTTTTCCCAGCAGGCACATCTCCAGCATCTTGTCGTGCAATGGATACATACGTATGTTTCTTTATTAAATTGTCATTCACAGTAGGGAAAAAGTTGATTGCAATTAAAATTTGAACAAAAAACGCTACCAAAACCGATAATATAATACATTTTGAATATTTAAAGCATATTCTACGCAATATTACCGGCATTTCTGTAGTTAATCGTTCATTTATATGTCGACAGCTGCAGTTCATCTAAACATTTTTTTAACGCTGCTTGGTTTTTGTTAACATTTTGAAGATTTCCAAGTTATTTTTTGAGGTTATATTTACATTTTACAACTTTATTAACATTGACAGCACGATGAGTTTCAGTCACAGATAAAGAAAGATATACTGAGATTACTGAGGCAAAGAGTATATAATTAAATTACTGAGGTTTCAGTCATGACCAGTGTTGCCAGCTAGGTTAGGTCAAAAGGTACAATGAGGTAAAAAAGTAACCTTTTAGTTTTTCTTTAGTATTTACGTATGAAGTTTCTCAAGGAACTTATACGTATACTATACCTCAAGTTTATGGACAGATGTGACTAAGGCCTTCGTTCTCTATATCCGAGTAAAGTTCCGAGTTGGCTGACCAGTGAGTAATACTGATCGGGACGTAAAGGCGTCGAGTAGTTCTTCCCAGTTTCACGAACGAAAACAGAGTTTCGATTAGCTACTCAGTGGGTAAAAATTTTGGGTGATCTGTAGCAACGTCAACTGTTCATTTCGTTCGTTCAATAGTCACCCTGACTGCTGTCAGTGACGCCATTTTGGGTTCGTTTTTTATTTTTTTGACATGTTTATGTGCCAGCTATATGCTGCGGTGCGGTAGATGGCCTTCAAAGAGTATTTAATCCCTACCTAAAATCAGTAAGTAGGTAAGGATATACAAAGGTAAATCCTTACCTACTTACTGTTTTTAGGTAACAAAAAAGGGTATCAACTAATTAAATTAATGTAATGAGGAATGTAATACGAATTTAGATTACATTGTTTAGTTCAACGGGAAATGTAATAAGTAATACCTATAGGTACCTGAAATATGGTTTTATCTTGACGCAATAATAATAATTAAAACAACATAAAACAAAAATATCATAATATTATATAAGTATTTAACATATTATAATTGAACAAAACTTTTTAGTAGTCATCATCACCATAATCATCAGCCTGAAGACGTCCACTGCTGAACATAGGCCTCCTCCAAAGAGCACCACTTTGAGCGGCTCTAGCCTCCAGTATCCATCGGCTTTCCACGGTTCTGAGCGGACTGTTTTACTAATTAATTACAATGATTTCTATATTCATAACTATCTGATCTCGAAATAGAAACAGGAATAGTCGATGTTTTTATAGCAGTAGCGTAATCAACAGGGTTGGTAGTTTACAGTTCCGTAGATCTCAGTATTTGTGGCATGCAAACTATAATAATAAATTACAAACACATGCGAGATTGCAACAAGTTTTGCTATAGCCGTCGGTTAACCGTACTAATCGGCAGCTGATGTGTCCTGTAAGTAGCAGCCTGATTTACGGGTCGGCTAGCGCTACTCAAACATTCTGAAATTCATTACTGCAGTTACAAGTGACATTACGTGGTGGCTAGCCAACTCGGAACTTTACTCGAATATAGAGAACGAAGGCCTTATTGTATTAAATTACAGAAATATAGAAACTTTTACTCATGCGCCTTAGGAGCCTGTCTTTGATTTCGGAAATCGCTAACTTTTCCGTAGCGAATGTCATTTCAATACATTTTTGGTGTTAGCGTGAGGCGATAGCGTTAGTGGTTGGTATCTTTGCTAGACCCCCTGGGCAGGAGACAATAGATCGCGAGCGAAGCGAGCGCTACTAATTGAATCTGGGTGAAACATATACATGTTGTGTTGTTAAGTATATACTTAACAATTTCAGCTATTTTCATAGCTAAAGATCCCAATATTGATGAAATCGCATATGACGGACGCCAGCGTAAAAATCAAAAACTTCAGATAGGTACACAAAATAGATGATGAATCTACGTCTCGGCTCATCCACAATATATGCTTCATTCATCAGTAGTGGGGGGCAACTTGGGCAGTTTGTAAACTTACATACATATGATATAGCTTCTGTGGTGTGGTGATTGAACAGGTTGGCTCGTAACTCGGAGGTGGCGGGTTCGATTCCTGCGTCAGGACAAGTATTTGTGAACAGAAACAAGCACAAATATTTGTTCTAAGTTGGCGTTTTGAGTTTTGTGAAGTTTCGTGGGCCATATCGGCTTCTTGGGAGGCTTCTTAGATACAGTTAGGGTCCAGGATCTTTGTATGAGATCGTTCGACGGTATTTATTATTTATGCGTCAATTATGAACGGATTATATGCGCTAATAGTTCTACATTACATACATACATTATTTAGGGTACCTAAGATACATGCTATTGCCATGTTTGAGGCCCGTGGATACACTTTACTTTTTACCAACAAACAGCAAAATGGGTATAACGTATAAACTTAAGGTGTAAACGGATCTATGCAATAAAATTTTGTTTGTTGATCTTTCTCGCTTACCATTGATCTAGGCATGTACTTTTCTAGACCTTTTTGTGTGTGGATTTGGTTTTATTTATTAAAATAAAAATTAATTTCCCAAATTCCCAAAAATCACCTAAAGTAACCTCTTGAGTCGTGTAACGTAGAGGTTACACGACTGTTACAATGAGATAACCTGTAGCCCTAGCACGAATATTTACGCGCGCGTAAGTGTAATGTTAACGTAAGGCAGTTGTATGGCATTTGATCAGCGCCCCATACAACTGGCTTACGTTAACGTTACACTTACGCGCGCGTAAATATTCGTGCTAGGCCTACTGAAGATGCTAAAAGCCCAGATAATATAATACTTACAGTGAAGATGCCTCATCCCATACAACGAAATTACTCGGGCTATCTTACAAAATATTTTTTTTCTGCATAATGCAAGATTATTAAGCGATATTTAAGCGTTTTCAAAAATAAGTGAACCCTTCATTTTTGGGTAGTCCCCTGTGTTTGAAGTCTAATAACAAATGAAATTTGTATGTGGATAATTATTTTGATTATCGAAATGCTTCAAATGCTAATAATACTAGTTACATTCAAAGAATAAATGTATTAAAACTACGGAATATAGAAATAATATCTATTTTTTAAGCACCAAAGCGTCACTTTTTATCGTGTCTCCTACTCAAAATGCGCGATCTTGAAGTGGAAGCTACTATGAAAACTTTTTATCCTGGGGACGCATGACGTTTTGCATTTTTTTACAGTACTCGTTTGTAACACTTCTAGCTGTTAACCCTACCTAGTTCCTATAGATTAGAGGAGAACTAAGGAAGGTAGAAAGTAGAAAAGAGACGACTGCTAAAAGGTTCACAATAGAATTATAATGAGATATCACAGGGTGTGGATTCCACTCGCGGTCTGAACAGTGTTACGCAACTATGAAAACAACCACTGGCCTTAGCAGGAAGGAATAGTAGCAGGCGCAGTCAGCGGGTTGGCAGGTTGGTGTCGGCAGTAGTCCCCAGCGTAAGGTTAGGTCCACGGCGCGAGCGTGCAGGTAGGTAGGTACACCGCAGTAGCGTCGACAGCAGAGCCGGAGGTAAGAACCCTGGAATCCGCACAACCAGTCGTCTTATATAGGTACTGTGCATTGTCCCTGTCTGACTGCCACATCCCTTCAACAAGCCAAAGTGCAAATAGAGTGATAGAGATAGAACCGTAATGCATAATTATGTAAATTAATAAATAGCAAAAGCACAGAAGGCACGATGGAATATGATACACTACCTACATTTTCAATAAAAATAATTGTTTGAAAAAAATACCGGTATACCGGTATACCGGTATTTTTGTGTACAGTCTTTTCGTACATAATATGAACGGAAAACATACAGAAAACAGTAAGAAGTCATTCTGTAATTATAACCGACATGAAACATATATATATAAAAACTGTCCCGGTTTTTGATTTACGGAATTTTAGTTCTCGTGATAAAAATTACAAGATACTTTTATCCACAATCATACAGAACGATTGTTACGTAAAAATATATAATTATTAAAACTGTCCCAGTTTTTGAATTCCGGAATTTAGGTCCTAGTGATGCAAGTAACAAATTCATTTTATCAGCAATCGTGCAGAGCGATTGTTAATTATTAAGAAATAGAATGTTACAGTTAATAAATTATAATAAATGAATAGAATAATGAATTATGAAATGGTGAATAATTTGATGAGTTTATTTACAATAATAGTTTTCTTTAATCTTCACCCAACACTACGCAATCTACGCATAGGTAAAGGAAAGAAATAAATAACAAAACAGGCGCATACAATTACGGAACATAATTTGGTGGAGTCATTCTAATCGTTAGGTTTTCAAATGTACTTACCATATCATAGAACTATTTAAATACACATAAATGTTGCAACACTCACCCAGTTGGGGTTTTACACACTTCACTCATAAAACAACAGCAAAGTTAAAGTTGTAAGTATGCGTTTTTAAGAAATAATTTAAATAACAGCGTAATACGTGCGCTCTCAGTTCCAGAGATGTGACTTATCTAAGATATAAGTATCTGAAATACAGATACAAGATACGTATTTTGTATCTTGTATCTAGATACTTTTTTTTATATGTATTTGGATCTTGTATTTAGATACTATTTGTCTTGTATCTTGTATTTAGCAAATACTTTTTTTGCCAAGATACTTTTGGGCATAATAAAACTACATAGGTATGCACTTTTTACATTTACATTCTGTTACACCTGCACAATCTTACACTTACATAAAACTGAACGTCATCTTTAAATTTAAATCAACCTACACCATTTTACTCACTTCACACTGTAGTGTATTCCGTACAAGGAAGTTCTATAATATAAATACTAATGTTAGGCAAAAAGTAGTTACCTTGATTCCGTATTACGCATAGACTTAGGATGTACAACAATAACAGTCTGAAATGGGACAAGAAATTTAAGATATTGTGTTTGAAAAACTGTTGCTTGTTGAAATATGAATATTTGCGATAAGTAAACCTGTAATTAGTATTTACTAAATATTAAACCTAGGGCCTAAAGGTATATGGTCCCAAATGGTTTTTAAATAAAATAGCAGTCATTTAATTTACTGAGATCCTGCAAACTCTGGAGTAAAATTGCTAGATAACAGAAAAAACTGAAACACTGAAATTATTACGATATATCGGGAGGAGCATGCATTCCTAATCTATAAAATAAACACAGCCAGACACCACACGAACATGACTATTAATAATCCAATATTTCTGATAAAGCTGTGATACATCTTCGGGTTAGTATATTTCGTAACATTACATTCACTGAATAAGATTTAAAAACTACAGAAACAGTATTTTGCAGTTTGATAACGGCATTATGGTAATCAATAATGCTCTTCGTCGTAAAGCAGATTGTGGTGGTATGTGCTAATATTGTGCTAATACTCGCTCAAAATATCGACACATCCGTCATTATTTCACTATCTCTTTTTGTCTGTGTTAGTATGTAATAATTGATTTGTGCTTTTCGCTCCCTGCTTCGTGAGTCTTTTGAGAGTAACGAAAAAATTCTAGGTCCGTCACACGACGACGACGTTGTCGATTGTGTAGGCCATCAATGCTGACAGCGCAGCAACAAAACAGTGTTTTGTGCTATTACGCTGTGGTTAAGTTGTCGACAATTAACCACACTTACAGCATAATAATATTGTGTTCAAACAAAAGTATAATATTAAAAATAGATATTTTATTTTCGCGTACATAGCTAAGTCTTAACGCTGGGGGTTTTTATTTGTTGTAATTAGAAAAACATTTCGAGGAATGGGTTTACTGATCATCACTCATAACTTAAAAATCAAAAATAGTTATTAGTATTTCATGCTTAAATAATTGAAAAACCTTTATTTGAACTTTTGATGACGTCACTATGGAAGCAAATTATTGGAAGCCAAGTATCATCATAAGCCAACATTAAATGAACTAAACTATAACAAAAAACATAAATTTGTTTTCTTGACAGATTAATTTTTAAAGAATATCTTTGAATCACGAACTGGACTTGAACCCGCATCCATCCATCTCTCAAGCCAGGATATGCTTTACTTAAGCTACCGTGACAAGTACTCTCATGTCCGAATTTTGGACATGTGACCACTTTTTCTTTTCTTTTTTTTTGAGATGAATCACGCAGTCTATAGCACTACCAAAGCGTTGGTTATCAAAGGTTGTAACCTTATAAGACTACAGGTAGGTAGGTTTAGAGCCTACAGGTTTGAGGAGTTGAAATGAGACTCTCAATAGGTTCAACTCACTCTCTATTTCATGATTTACACCTTAGGTTGTTATACATTAAACATTTAAGCATTCAAATGGTTCTTAGTTTCTAAAGGAGAAAGAAAGATATTAGTTTTTACAAAAGAAATACTACCACTGCTGAAGGCCTGGGTGTATGACGGAGATACCTGCGGTTCTGCCGCAGGATCTCAGGGTAGGTGGGTTCGATACCTACACCGATTCATTCAGTATTGCCTGTGACCAAGGTATCACTTAAGAACTAAAATTAGTTAGTTGTCGGACAGCACTTAGAAAAATAAAGCGCAGCCAAGGAGACCTGGCTGCGAATACCGCTTGTGTAGTGGGTGTGTAGTAGTGGGACCGTGTCTCAGAGCGAAGACCTCGACGGACGGACGCTCGCTCCGTGTTCAGGTGGGAACGGCAGCGGCGGCCCAGCCCAGGGAGTAGGCCAACCCTGCTTTAGGGGCAGAGGGAGGCAGCGGCTCTGAGGCGAGGAAGCCCTGCGCGAGCGCGAGCAGCCGGGCTTGCGCCCCGGTATAAAAAAAAACCCGTAGGGAGTTTCGAAGTTTTTTTAGGTGCCGTAGAAGCACAGGTTGTCCGTAGACAACAAGCAGCAAGGTGAGGTGACTGGAGAGGCACTGACCACACTTTTCAGGTGGAAGCACTCCTGAGGTGGTGTGGTGCTGGAACAGCTGCACTGGGGAGCACTTTGGGCTCCTATGGCGACGTGGTCTTGAGCCAAGTCAATATCGTGCCAGTCCCACTCGCGACAGGAATCAAAATGGACGAACCTCAGCGCGGGATTTTGCGAGGGCGGGCGTAACGACTTTTTCGCCGTCGTTTCCCCCACGCAATTCCTAATTTTTAAATGCTTTTGGGATCGCTGGCCAATCACATCAGCTGATCGAGCAAACAAAAGTAGTTTTCTTCATTCTGTATGTCAACGTCAATGTCTGATTCAACCCGACAATGACATATGTTTGACGTCGACAACCAATTTTTTAGTTTTTATTTGGCTTCACGCAGAGACGCATTTAGCCGGAATAGTTACTCTGTGAATGAGTATCACAGATCAACAAGAAGAGTTGTGTCTCTGTGGGCGAATTAATTTATTATCTGCGATAAGACCCACAGACCCACAACTGAGCACAGAAGATGAAACCAAGGGTTACAAGGTGAAGGAAAAATTCGGACATGAGACCACGTAGCTTAAGTAAAGCATAGCTTTAGGGATGTATGGGTTCAATTTCAAGTCAAAGATCGAGTCGTGATTCAAATTTTTTCTTTACTTATTAACCTGTAGGAAAAATTGCGCTGAGCAGGCGATACTGCTATAAAAATGATAAATATTAGTTTTTTTTATTGCTCTCTATAATGCGTATTTACAACGCAAAATAAAAAAATATATCGAAAAATTTTGTATATTGTTCATTTCAAATGATCAAAAGAAAACTTTTCTTTTTTGCTTAAATAAGAATTTAAAAACTTTGAATTTCCCGCTTTACACAATAACGAGTAATAAAAAAAGGGTAAAAGACGAATCTTGTAACATATTATTCTTAGAGGACCCTGATTCCTCTATTACAAGTAGTGAAAACATGGTGTACTGGCACAGCTGACTTCGAAACTCTATAATATCTAATCTATATAATACCTAGAGATACTCGAAGAAAAGTGATTGATATATGAACTGGTTTTACTTAAGCTTCAATTAAACACCTTAAATACCCAATTAAATACCTTAAAGTATAGGTGATTTGTCACATTTACGCGATTTATTCATGATTCATGTAATAAGCTGAAGCTTAATAAAAAACTTTTTCAAAAGTATCTTCTATCTATAAAAAGTATTTAGAAGATACGTATCTTGTATCTAGTAATTCAGATACTTTTTCCAAAAGTATCTTGTATCTGGTATCTCAAATACTTTTTTTTAAATGTATCTTGTATTTTGTATTTAAATACTTAGCATAAGGTATCTTGTACATCTCTGCTCAGTTCTCAGTGATAGTCGAGCGCAGCGTGGCCGTGAAGATCGCACCCCACTTGCCTCGCCTCTAAATCAGTTTGAAAGTCGTCTCGCGATTGGTCAGCCGCGGTTCGGTTTGCAAACTAGATCTTCACAAGTGACCGACCACGGATGGAAGTACCGAGACCATTATTCGTTGTCGCCTATCGTTGCCGGTGGTTTAAAACTTTGGTTTTATGCTCATTTAATTTCTAGTCTTGAATTCTGACGATATCATCTACCCATCTGGCTGGTGGTCTGCCTACTGGTCTCTTTGCATCTCTGGGCCACCATTCTGTCACCGCGCTCGTCCACCTACCGTCTCTTCTCCTAGCCAAGTGTCCTGCCCACCTCCATTTGAGCTCCGTAATGCGTTGTCCAATATCAATCACACGCGTCTGACGTCGGATTTCCACATTAGGAACTCTATCTCTCAGAGAGATACCTAGCATGGCACGCTCCATGGCACGTTGGGCTACTTGCATTTTGTGCATATTGTCTTGTTTGAGCGACCATGTTTCTGTACTATAAGTAAGGGTAGGCAGCACACATTGGTTAAACACCCGGGTTTTAAGACTTTGCGTTAAATTACGAGCCTTAATAATGTCTTCTAGCTTTTTAAAGGCGGCCCAGCCTAGCTGTATGCGTCGGGTTATTTCTTTATTTTGGGACTCCCGGCCAAAAGGTAAACAGTGCCTAAGATATATGTAGTCATCCACTACTTCTATTGTAGAGTTTCCCACGATTATATTGGGTGCTTGCATTGGTTGATTTTCGCCATGATTTTTGTCTTAGACATATTCATCTTAAGGCCGATAGTCAAGGATGCAGTTCGCAGGTCTTCTAGCATTTTTTGTAAAACTGACACATCCTCAGCTGTCAGAACAAGATCGTCTGCAAAACGGAGATGTGATAAGTATTTACCGTTTACTTTGACGCCTATTTCACTTCAATCTAACGTCTTTCAGACATCTTCGAGTACATTAGTGAAAAGTTTAGGGGAAATAGTGTCACCCTGTCGTATTTGTTATCAAACGTAGGTAAATTTTTTCGTCAGAATATAATTTTGAATGAAAACAAAGCGTCACGTCAGGTTTGCGACATTTTGCTCTGTTACTTCATTAGGGCTTAATTGTATTTTTAGGTTCCATGATTCCACTTACTAAAACGGGAAAATCCTGAGTTGTTACAAAAAAATAATTAAAAAACTCAAAGACCCCAGACTTAATGTTGCCTACGTTTTTATCATTTTGTTTGATTTTAATATACAACACACAATATACGGGCCATTCTTCTTTTTAGTGCCTAAGAATCGGTCCTCTTTCGATAAAGTGTTTTATTAATAAACAAAAGTGCAAATAAAAGAAAAAACTGCACCACATAGCAATTATTGAATATGAGTTAATCACCAGACATCAAAATATTTAAGTTTGATACGGTATTTATTTGTGAATCACGGTAACATAGTTGTCTTGCTGAGTAACACAGTTGTTTCCCATATAAAAGTTCACTGTCCCGCAGTCCGTGTCTCGTAACATAAACCAAAATTTCTCAAAATCTTTTCTAATCATAGCTTTTTTAAAAATGTTTAAGCATTTCTTTAAAGCTTAACCTCTATTGTAATCCCCAACGATATGATTTTACCACAGTAGATATTTTACAATAAAATATTTGTCGCCGTGTCCCCGACATTGAAGAAAATTGTACGTACCCTTTGTTACCATACGTAAGTGTTTCTTAAAATAAGCTTTTTTAACATCTCTATCTCTAATATTGCTTGGTTTGTTGTCAATTGATGCTGGGGTGAGGCAAGGTGTGCAAAGAGGCAAGCTTGTCGAAACCAGCCGTTCGGAATTTGTCGTGTGGAGCGCGTGTATTTATTGTGGGACAACTGAGTTGCCGCTATAAAAAGGTAAATTTTAGTGATATTTGCAATAATTATTTCAAGTTAATACTACTAATTAGGTTTATATTTGGATAGCGTTATAATTTCGCGTGGATATGGTACTATTTAAGGATTTCGTTTAAAAACACTTCTTTTTTACATCTGCGTTACCACTACACTGCGTTACTAAATGGAGTAACGCAGGTGTAGTTTTAGCGACGCAGTTGTTTTGAAAACATTTTTTTTTATATATTTGTACATTAAATGGCGCATAAATGAATTCTTTAATTTTGTAGATCAATACTTTGAAATAATGGCTTTGAAACCCGCTGAAAAACAAAGGCGTTATAGAGAAAAACTGAAACAAGATCCGATTAAAAATGCTAAAGCAAAAAAAAAAACATTTGGAACAATACCATGCTAAAAAATCTTGTGAGTTATGTGACAAAAAAGGATGAAAAAAGGATCTGCAAAACGGAAATTGAAAATTACCAACAAAAAACGTCGTAATCGTGAAAAAGCTTTTTCTGTCCCCAATTTCTAGGTAACATTTAGATCCATATTTGTTACATACAATATGGAAAGAAATTGTGAAATAGCAAACATTCTTTTTTATTTATCAATTGTTTCATTTCTTATACAAAAATTGTATGCTGGTAACTAATTTTGGTGTATTTTTTTAAAAACTTACTGTCTTACCACAAAAATAATTTTAAACATCGCTTAGATACATGTTTAGTTAGACAGCGTCTAAAAGTTAAATGCTCCTTAAACGGATGTTTTATTTTTGTCATCACAAAACCATGTTTATACCGTGTTTACTTAAACACTGTCTAACTCGATCCACATTTTTTAAATAAGGTGACATTATACGAAACGTTTCATTCCGCGCAGAACTCATTTTGTAAATCCATATACATGTTAGCGTCATAGCTGTGACCAAAGGAAAAACGGAACGTTATTAGCGTGAAGTTTGACTGTGTGTGTTATGGTGACAGCGACAGTTAAACACCTCTTAAACTAAGGGTTGAGTATGTTTAAATTTTAGCACGTGTTTAACGCCCGTCTATCTTAAACGAGTGTTAGGCGCGGATTTGTGGTATGGAATTCATGAAACAACTGTTCAACAAGTGTTTAAGGCCCGTCTAAATCTTTTGTGGTAAGACGGTTAAATTTTAAATCAAAGTTATAACACAGTAGTGACGGCTTATTAAAAAATACTTCATTAGCCTGATTATATTTGTTAATTAACCTAATGAAGATATCTTAAAATTTGATTAGTTTGTAAGTGATATGTTACCGGACTGAGATGAATGTTCCTATAAATAAAACGCCGTTTTATAAGTAGATAAGGCAGTTGTTAATATTACCGACCATTCCTAGAGTACATGTCGAAAAATCTGTCTAAACGTCAGAAAACATCGCTGCAAATGTCAGTACAGGTAGAATAGACAATAACTAATCAGAATTAGCACTTAAAAGTAATAAATTATAGACTACATTTTTCAATTTTTTTTCTGCAAACCTTGTCGATTTTAGGCACTAAAAAGAAGAATGGCCCATACAACATTTTAATTTAAATGATTGCGGACGAAATGAAAATTTGATACACTGTCGTTTAATGTTGATTTCGAGAAATCACATACCTACCTACCTAGGTATTCATAGGTAATTCGTTTAAATGGATAATAAAATTTATTTTAGGGGAAGCAAAACGTCAGAAAATGTTGGAAACGAGTTCAAGGCACTTGAATGAGGAAATTACCTACTGCATGCATGTGAATAAGTTAAAGAGGATTATTGAGCTCAAGATGGATATAAAACAAACCATTCATCCTAGAAGTATGCTCAAATAAAAAAAACAGTAACAGGGAGCATGATTTTGATGATGATGATTGTTACGAGAATTCTGGTACCAATGGTTTCTGCAGAATACAATGATTGATTGGTTATTATACAAAAAATCAAAACTCTTAGAGTTTTCTTGAGTAGAATCTTTCAGTAGCACGTTATTTCCCAATATTATGAATTTATTATTTCCTATGAGAGTATTACAAATTATTAATGTAAGTGCATAGACATATATATTAAGGACAGGCCTAATGACTGGTTATAGGTCGCTTCAAAGTGGGAGCCAATTTCACAGATTGGCATCCACTAGCGCTCAGTCTGTGATGGAAGTTAGAAGGCATCGGTCGAATGTCACAAACAAAATATGCCAAGTTGTATTGTGAAGGGTTGCATAATCTATACTCAAAAGTGCAGTAAAAAGATAGACCAAGTTTCTTACCTCAAGTAATTCACTCTGTTTTGTAACAAAATAATCGAATTAATATTTGGAATAATCATTGTAAACATAAACATTGACGGACATAATGGCAGCGATAGGCACCTAATTTTCTCAACTTGTCGTAGTTCACGCGAAATCTAATAAATGGCGCTGACATTTCCCACGCCATTTTGACAAAATAAAATGTTCCATCGGGCATATCCTGATATATAAATCTATGTGTAAGTGATTGACGTCAAAATTAGACAAAAGAGTGTATTTTATTCATAGTTTTTTTTTTTTTTGTCTTATATTTTGGCTCCACACATAGTGTATTTAGCCAGTGTCAAGTATTATATTTTCATCGTGTTATAAAATATTTCACGCAGTCATGTCCTAGTCATAGTCATAGTCATAGTCCAGTCTAAGTTAGTTAGTCATAGTTCAGTCTAAGTCATGCTCCAGCAAAGTGGTGGCAACTTTACTACAAGCATCTATGGAGTTTTGGAAGCAACACGAAAAATCACGTTTTACCACATTATATCACTTGCCCTCACTCATGCTCATAATTCAGCACTTAATGCGTAAAACGCCACCAATTTTAAACATTAACACTGAAACAAACAAAAGTTTTGGAAAATAATACAATGCAACGACGTGAACTTTTCCGCGTTCCCGCCAAAACTCTTATTCATAGTTAATATTTCCCTAAAACAAGGATATTTAATTAACTGGTAGCCCCTAAAGCGCGTCCTCCTGACACACTACGTCATCCAGATGCCAAAAGATCCTTCGTGAAAGATAGCAAAGGGAGTTTTGGCGGGAACGCGGAAAAGTTCACGTCGTTGCATTGTATTATTTTTCAAAACTTGTGCTTTTTCCATGTTAATGTTTAAAATTGGTGGCGTTTTATGCATTAAGTGCTGAATTACGAGCATGAGTGAGGGCAAGTGATATAATGTGGTGAAACGTGACTTTTCGTGTTGCTTCCAAAACTCCATAGAAGCTTCTAGTAAAGTTGCCACCACTTTGCTGAAGCATGACTTAGACTGGACTATGACTACCTGACTTAGACTGGACTTATGACTATGACTAGGACATGACTTTGCGTGAAATATTTTATAACACGATGAAAATATAATACTTGACACTGGCTAAATACACTATGTGTGGAGCCAAAATATAAGAAAAAAAAAAGATAGCAAAGAGTATATAATATAATAGATAGGGCGAATTCTGTGGGTGAAAGTTAAGTCGTCTCTCAATTAGAGCACAGATATCTAATATACTAGTCATAGTCAAGACAATAGAGATCTTATGATGTATTGGAATATTAAGCCGTTGATGCCAGTAATGTCGCAAGTTTTTGCAAATAATGTTCGCAGTCACCACATTGATACAAGACTGAAAGGAAAAGTGGCCATAGTTACAGCTTCTACAGATGGGTAAGTACATAGACATAATATGGTAAGTAAGTAGGTAGTAGTGCCTAAAGTAATAGTGTTCTGTGGGCAGGTACCTCGTATCTACCAACGTGCTAATAGGTACCTACACTTAAGTACAGGTAGGCACAGACTATTATACGCTAATAGGTCTAAATCTCTGTTATTAATATGTAAGCTAGGTACACTACTGCGGCGACAACTTGACGTAGGTATCTATCTACCTATAGCAGTCATAATAAAAAAAAAACAAATTTGTTGTCTGTTTCGTTATGTTCACTGATTGTTCTTCAATCTGAGGGTAAAGGTCATTAAGGCGTTATCAAGTAGGTAATTTAATTACCTACGTAGAGACCGAGCAGAGTCTGACGTGTACGCCTGTACGTACGTTACGTACCTTTTATATCCGACGACATTCCGACGATAGGTAGCTTAGATAAGTACTTATATTAGTATGTTATCAGGCCCAGGAGGTACTAAACTTATCATAGATTAAGGTGCATAGTCCACACAGATTAGAGAAAAAAAAAATCTACTATAGTCCACTTCAGAGGAAGATCTAAAATTTTACCATATTTTTTTGCTTTTAACCCCTTTCTAAAAAAAGGTTTAATGAAATTGGACCACGTGCTCCAGCAGGGTTAGCACGGACGGTAGACAACATTGTCTTTCCTCTGTTTTACTCCACTTGACAAGTAAATTGTATGAAGAATGTGACATAACACACAATTTTTTCTACCGTCCGTGCTAGCCCCACTGGTAGGTATATAGTTATTCTATGACCACTTGTTAAGGCCAGTGCATACGTAGCGATATTTTTAAAGATATTAAACGGTGGTAGAACTTACGAAAATTTTATCCAACTATTGAAAAACCTGCTTATAAACGTCACCAAAAAAACAAAAAAATTACATTAATCCAAACAAGTTTTCATACACATTAAAACATCTATGAAAAGCGAAAATCATCTGGTGATTGAGTTTTAATGTATGAAATTTTGTTTGGATGTATGTGATTTTTTTGCTGAACTTTTGTCGTATTATTTTGCAGGTTTTTCAATTGTTGGAATTTTTGTAAGTAGGCAGTGGGAGATTAAATGTTGAAAGCGCGTAGATATGAACGCTACTGTAATAGAAGGAATGGATAACAATAACAAAAGGCGCGAACGAAGCGATTGCGAATATTTTGGATACTTGTCCTGGCAGATTTCAGAAAATAAATATTTTGGGTTTTGGGTAGTAATTATGCTCAATCAGAAATATAGGGTAGGTCGTAAAACGGCAGCGCGAGCGCAGCGAGCGCGAAATTTCAGTGCGTTTGAACTGTACAAATGAACGCCACAGTAATAGAAGAGGTATATAAGTACTACAGAAATAATAATAATAATAATAATAAAACGCAGGGGCGGCTTTGTGGCGAGCCGTCGGTGAGTGGCGACACCGCGTACCCTGATTCCAAGGGGCTAAGTGAGACCCCTAACCCCTGGCTTGCCTTAACTGGCTGTCCAGGGGTGGAAGTCGCAAGAGCTAAGAACCTAAGCTCCAGGGTGGAAGTGTTAAAGGGCATAACGCCGCGAGTAGCGTTCAGTGAAAGTGCAGCACACCTCTCGACACCCACACCAATGTTGCTTCCTCGGCCCCAATATGCGGTAGCCACTACAGGAGGCCCATTTAGTGGGTGGCAAGTCATCACCTGCCTCAAACATTTTGATATGAGACAAAATTGGCAGGTGCCGTTCTCTCATTCCATAACCCAATGTCACCATCCATCCAAAAGTTCACCATAATAGCCCAGATATTTTTACCTTAATAATATACAAAATAGTTATATCAATATGCCAACATGTAAGAAAGAAATATGTAAAACACGGTCACATTGTCTCTGGTCCTCGCTGAAATGCAAACCATCGACGTCAGGTCCAGGGATAGTGTGACCGTGTTATAGTTATCTTTGTATCCAAAAAGGCCTCTTGGTGTTAGCTTCGGCCCCACCAATGCCTCTCAAATGTCCGGGCTAGACCCGAGAATGGAAATGGATAAGAAAATAATAATAATAAATATGTGTGGACATTTCACATAGCGCCATCTAGCCCCAAACTAAGCATAGAAATGCGCGTTATTTTGATTAGACAAATAAGTATGTAATGGGTAGTAGTTCTGCTCAATCAGAAAAAGAAGGAAAGTTTGTAAAACCCCCATATCGTCGTCCCCCTGGAAATTGGAAATGTATGGATTTTCAATGACCCAAGAAGGCCCGGATCTAAAATTCATGTGTTTGAAATAAAAAAATTGTTTCTCTAAAGTGGCTAATGCAGGGCGCGTCCGCGTCGTTTACGCGTTTTATTAGCACCGGTCTTAGGGTGTAGATGAAGGATCAATCGCGCGAAATACTCATATCGAAAGACGCTAGAAGTGAAGAGGAACGCCAAAATGTTAAAGATAAAGTTTGAAGGCGCTGTTCTGGTGGAGCATATTTTTGTGGTTGGTCAGCAGTATTGTCGTTCTTTTTTTAACACGATTTTGGGTCATTTCTAGGTGTTAATTAGGTTTTTTAAACTGCTGATTTTTCGCGTTCGCTACGCTCGCGTGCGCTTTTGTACGATCTTTTCATGTCAGTACAGCTTCATACCATAACTGGTTTTATTATGAGCTCTAATTTTAAAATTTGAGTATTTTAGTTAGTTTTTAAAAAGTGTTTTATCTAAATTTCTTAATAAGCGGTAAAAGTAATAAAAAAAGCAAAAAGTTTGGCGCTCGCTTTGCTCGCGCTTTATTATTTACACTAATTTATGAATTGCCGAAGTTTATCGCTGGTTTCGTGTTCGTTTTTATGTTTGTCATTTAATTAATATTAATTAGAGACTTCATTTTGGCTAGAAGTGAAAGCAAATAAATAAAATATTATAGGTACAGGTGAACGACAATGTTTGGCCGGTGTATCATTTTGCATTCGAGTTTTGGTAAACGCGCCAACTTGGAGCACGTTATTTTGACAGTTCATAACGTGCGTGTAACGAGCCTTGTCGCGTTTGTTAAAATTGACAATGACATACAGAATAGCATTTCACAACCATTCCACGCAGATATCGTAACGCGCCGCGTTACGTATCTGAATGGTCATAAAGAATAGGGCCCTTGATTTCGCGCTCGCTGCGCGAGCACGGCCGTTTCACGGGCTTTCCTTTTTTTCTGATTAAGCAAAATTACTACCCATTACATACGTATTTGCCTGAAATCAAACAGGACAGTCATGATTAAAAAAATTCGCGTTCACTACTCTCGCGCTTTTGTTTTTCATGTTCCTTTCCCTTTACAGTGGCGTTCATTTCTGCAGTCCAAACGCTCTGATTTCTCTTGCTCGCTGCGCTCGCACTTGTGTTTCGTGTTTTTCCGGTAAAGAAAAAACACTACCCATTACAAACGTATTTTTCTGATATCTGATACGACATGTTCATAAATTTTCGCGCTCGCTTAGCTCGCGCTTTTCTTATTGGTATAGGTACCCCTCCAATGACAGTGGCGTTCATTTCCAAACGCACTGATTTTTCACGATCGCTGCGCTCGCACTGTTGCGGTTTTCATTTTTATTTTCCCTCCCTATTACAGTGGCGTTCATCTCTCTACAGACTCCAAACGCTCTGAATTTATTTATCTAGCCCCCCCAAAAGTTAAATCTTGGATCCGCCCCTGTACCACATTAACCGTTGCAGAATCGGATACGCTATAGCTAAGCGTCTGGGTGACGAAGGAGCGTCGGTCGTAATAAGCAGTAGGAAAGAAAAGAATGTAGAAAACGCCGTTAGAAGTTTGCGTAACGACGGCATCACCGTCGAGGGCGTGGTGTGTCATGTAGGCAACGCGGAGCAAAGGAAGAAATTATTTGAAGTGGTACAGTATCATTCATTTTTACAGTGTTTACTTGATAAAATGACAGCCTATGTGTTCCCCTATTGTATCTAGTACCCACAGAGCAAAATAAAACGCTGTATAGGCGAATCGTCATTTGTTACATAGCTCTGTGCTAGTACCTACTTTTGAAAATTTGAATGAGGCCTTTTATTCAAAAAAATTGCTGTAATTTTATAAAGACCCGATAGATGGCGTTAAATGGGGTTTTTCAGTTCTGTCATTGTTAAGATCGATGTATCGAGTTTAGTATTCTAACCTTATTCTATGGACGGCATATACTCTAATGGCTTTCTATCGACAAATCGACAACGTACTCTGTGATTCACTCAACTGAATTTGGCATTTCCTTGTACTCTGTGTATTGAAACTACAACCATGTTTGAAATACGTCGTTAGTACGCCATCTAGTGACAGAAGCCGAAACAGGTTATTTTTAAAATAAAACGTCTCATTGGCATAATATATATTATTAAGGACAGGCCTAATGACTGGTTATAGGTCGCTTCAAAGTGGGAGCCAATTTCACAGATTGGCATCCACTAGGAGTGTGGGAAGTTAGCCCCCAACTTTTTGAAATCAGGATTTTTTATTGTTGTGCTGAATTGTTCTCGGTTTGTTCTATATTGTTCCAAAATAAAAAAAATCTAGCGTGAAAATTGTAGAAGGAAAACAAAAAAACAATTTTTCACCGTAGCCCCCATATTTTGATAAATCCAATTTTTTTTTTGTTCTGGATTGTTCTAGGTTTGTTCTCAATTGTTCCAAAATATAACAATCCTAGCATAAAAAAATGAAGTCAGAAAATAAAAAAAACTTTTTTGTCGTGGACCCCCTTTTTTGAAAAATCCAAAATTTTAGTTTTGTTCTAGATTGTTCTAGATTTGTTCTATATTGTTCCAAAATAAAAAACTTCTAAAGCCGTAATTGAGGCCAAAAATTAATAAAAACTTTTTCATGGTAGCCCCTCATTTTTGGATATTCATTATTTTTTTTATTGTGCAGGGTTGTTCTAGGTCTATTCTACATTGTTCCAGAACATGGTTCGTCTAGAAAGAAAGCTGCGGCCAGAAAATGAGATTAAGTAAATTGAGAACCAGCATGACGTCGTCTAGATAAACAAAGCAAAAAGTTATCCCCCCATTTTTTAATTTTCTTAAATTTCTCTTTTGTGCTGGACTATGATAGAATCATGTTACATTGTTCCAGAATATGAGACTTCTAAAGCAAATATTGGTGTCAGAACACAAAAAATAAAGTTCTATAATAATTTGACGGTAGGCATAATTTTAAGGCGTAGGTAGATAATCTTTATTTTTTTATTGTGCTGGGTTGTTCTAGGTTTATTCTACATTGTTCCAGAACATGGTGCGTCTAGAACGAAAGCTGCGTCCAGAAAATGAGAATCAGTAAATTGAGAACCAGCATGACGTCGTCTAGATAAACAAAGCAAAAAGTTAGCACCCCATTTTTTGATTTTCTTAAATTTCTCTTTTGTGCTGGACTATGATAGGCTCATGTTACATTGTTCCAGAATATGAGACTTCTAAAGCAAATATTGGTGTCAGAAGACAAAAAATAAATTTTCATAATAATTTGACGGTAGGCATAATTTTAAGGCGTAGGTAGATAATCTTTATGTTTTTTATTGTGCTGGGTTGTTCTAGGTATATTCTACATTGTTCCAGAACATGGGTCGTCTAGAAAGAAAGCTGCGGCCAGAAAATGAGAATAAGTAAATTGAGAACCAGCATGACGTCGTCTAGATAAACCAAGCAAAAAGTTAGCCCCCCATTTTTTAATTTTCTTAAATTTCTCTTTTGTGCTGGACTATGATAGGCTCATGTTACATTGTTCCAGAATATGAGACTTCTAAAGCAAATATTGGTGTCAGATCACAAAAAATAAAGTTCCATAATAATTTGATGGTAGGCATAATTTTAAGGCGTAGGTAGATAATCTTTATGTTTTTTATTGTGCTGGGTTGTTCTAGGTATATTCTACATTGTTCCAGAACATGGGTCGTCTAGAAAGAAAGCTGCGGCCAGAAAATGAGAATAAGTAAATTGAGAACCAGCATGACGTCGTCTAGATAAACCAAGCAAAAAGTTAGCCCCCCATTTTTTAATTTTCTTAAATTTCTCTTTTGTGCTGGACTATGATAGGCTCATGTTACATTGTTCCAGAATATGAGACTTCTAAAGCAAATATTGGTGTCAGATCACAAAAAATAAAGTTCCATAATAATTTGATGGTAGGCATAATTTTCAGGCGTAGGTAGATAATCTCACGACCACGACAAAAAAGTTTTTTTTATTTTCCGACTTCATTTTTTATGCTAGGATCGTTATATTTTGGAACAATTGAGAACAAATCTAGAACAATCCAGAACAAAAAAGAAAAATTGGATTTTTCAAACTATGGGGGCTACGGTGAAAAATTGTTTTTTTTGTTTTCCTTTTACAATTTTCACGCTAGATTTTTTTTATTTTGGTACAACATAGAACAAATCGAGAACAATTCAGCACAACAATAAAAAATCCTGATTTCAAACAGTTGGGGGCTAACTTCCCACACTCATCCACTAGCGCTCAGCCTGTGATGGAAGTTAGAAGGCATCGGTCGAATGTCACAAACAAAATATGCCAAGTTGTATTGTGAAGGGTTGTACAATCTATACTCAAAAGTGCAGTAAAAAGAAAGACCAAGTTTCTTACCTCAAGTAATTCAATATTTTCAATATTACACTCTGTTTTGTAACATAATAATCGAATTTATATTTGTAATAATCATTGTAAACATAAACATTGACAGACATAATGGCAGCGATAGGCACCTAATTTTCTCAACTTGTCGTAGTTCACGCGAAATCTAATAGATGGCGCTGACTTTTCCCACGCCATTTTGACAAAATAAAATGTTCCTTTGGGCATATCCTGATATATAAATCTATGCTCATTGGTATATTATAGGAAGTTTGAAGTTCCATAAAATTGAAGATCTATTCAAAGATAATAATTAATCACTTCGTGTTCCGACCTTCCGTAATTCGGCCAGTCAGCCGCCCACCCACCCATACCAACAAGATAAGTCAATGACTATGAATCCTGTTGACCAACGATACAACTTCCCCTCGTACGATAATTAGTAGTTTATTTCAACTGCTAATCCTACGAGAGGAAGCGGGATACCCAATGTGTCTTTTCCATCCTGCTCTGTCCTTTGTAATTTCGTATGACTGTCTCGTTTTGTTACCTCGCCCCCTGCCCCCGTAGGTGAGTCGTGTTTGTACGAGAAATTATGTTCACGAGCTATCAACGGGCTTTATAATCTTTGATGATGATGAGATCATTGAGATATGATATATGTATCCTATCTCAATGGATGAGATACATAGGTCATGTCATCATCTGCGTTTTAAGTGTGATATTAATATAATAGTAATATAACTATAATAATTATATGTTTTGAATATGACTATTATATTAGTGGAATTATTATTCCTGTTGGCCCCGTGTGGGGCTTAACAGGAATAACCTAAATCTACACCCCAAGGTAGACAATGTTTCTTCTACTTCTTTTTTTTTATGTAGAATAAGCCTGCGTTTGACTAAGTACATCTCACCTGATGGAAAGCGACGATGCAGCCGAAGGTGTAGCACGGAGACTCGAGAGGTACCTATTCACTCTTGTTTTAAAAAGGCCCAGGTTATATTTGTTAGGAAACAAGACTGACGGGAGCAAATACCATTCCTTAGCAGTCCGCATATTGAAGGACTCGGCGAAACGCTTGGTGCGGCATGTTGGAAAATCTGCAACATAGGGATAAAATTACTCCCCGCGTCTCGTAGTTCTGTGGCGGAATGGAGATGGTGGGATTAGCTCGTACAGTTCTTGTGCGCACTTCCCATGGCACAATCGGTAGAAAATCGAAAGACATGCCACCCTCCGTCTGTGCTCCAGGCTCTGCAGTCTTCCCACAACCAGCACCTCGTCATTGATGAGTTTTTTGGCGCGACGTTCTAAGAGTCCAAAGCAGCAAGCTGGTATTTTGTGGAACCATCCCATATGTGGCTACAATACTCCATACTGGCTCTTGTCTGAGCTTGGTATAGCCGTAGTAGCAGGGATGGTGTGAGTGAAGTACTGCCTAACTTTAGACGATACTCCAAGTTTTCTCGCAGCCGCCTTAGCTCTAGAGACTATAAAACGTCCGTAATATAGGCTAGAGGATATGTGCACGCCAAATAAGTTAAGTTGATCGCTTACCTGCACCGGCGTTCTCTGAAAGAGAGGTCGAATGAACATTGGCAGCCGTTTGGCAAAAAAAAAACACACGCCTGAGTTTTAAACGCGTTAAACTGGACTAGATTATCAGCACCCCAGTGAGACACTACTTCAAGAGTCGAGTTTGCGCGTTCAGTCATCTCCTCTCTGTGAGACAAGACATAATAAGCACCAGCCCGAGCATTCGAAAGGTATCTCTCCACAACAGTGCTATCGTCTGCATAACCAAGAATTCCTGGCACGAGTGACGAGCAAATTGTTAATATGCAGAAGAAACAGTGTTGCAGAGAGAACCAATCCTTGAGGGACTCCGGCATTAATTGCCATAAGGTCTGAAGAGCATTAATCAAATACTACCTGTAGTAGACTTGTCAGACAAAATTAATAAATTAAGTACTTTTTTTTTGTGGCAATTGTCTATTCGACATTTCTGCCAGCTTCACGTCAAGAATAAAAGAAGATATAAAAGTAACGGAATTTTGAAGAAAGTATGATCGGAAAGGTACTACTTAACATATGAAATACAAAAATAAATAACTAGAGTTTTAAGGTCATTTAGCATAAGAAAGTCGATAAGGGCTAAATATACATGAGGGTCAATGGAAGATAAAAGTTCATATATATGAGTAGGGAATGAAACATGTAAAGAGCTAAGAGAATGAAATAAAGATGAATGATCCAAAAGTGGACATGAAAAAAAGATATGATTAAGATCACCTTCATCCAATCCACATTCACAAAGGGAAGAATCTTTGACACGGATTTTTTTAAGGTGAGTTGGAGAGCAACAGTGGCCCAGCCTTAAGCGGATCAACATGGATGTAAAGCGCTTAGGAAAGTGCCACCGTGAGAACCAGGGTTTACAAGGGATGTCAGGTTGAACTTTGGCGAATGCAGAACCCTTAAGCCTACTGGAAGTACTCCAGCCAGAAGACCATGATTTTTTTAAGTACAATTTTGGAAGAGACAGGAGGTCATGCGGGAAATTAACAAACGGAACCTTATCGCCACAAACAACTGCCTCTTTAGCCACACGATCGACTCGTTCATTCCCATAGATACCAACATGGCCAGGGATCCAAACTAGCACGACTTCAAAGCCTTTCAATAGACATTCAGATAGAGATTTTTTAATTTGGAATATCAAAGGATTAGTGGTTTTAGAAGAGAAAGGATTAGACAGTAAAGATTCTAAGGAGCTTCGAGAATCAGAGAAAATGATAGAGCGACGTAATTTAAATAATGTAATATATTTTACAGCCTCATAGATAGCTAAACATTCTCCAGTAAAAACTGAAGATTCAGGAGGGCACTTGATTTTCTGAACAATATCATACTGAGCGTGAAACACACCACAGCCAACACAGCCAACAGGAGAAAGCTTTGATGCATCTGTAAATATAGTATGCCAACCGCGCCACTCTCGATGAAGAAGTTCCCTAAAATACTGATTGGCAAACATGTCACCTTTGCAGATTTCAAAATTTAAGATAACTGTAGGTTGTAGTAAGATAATATCGAACTCGAAACTGAAAATCGGAAGCATGGGAGACCTGAGTGTAGGATCCTTTATGGATTTAAAGCGGGTGAAACTTTTGAGAAGCAAGGGGAGCTGTTTACGTGCCCAAAACCGGGAAGTAAAAGTGTATTGCTGAAGAAGCTGGAGTTTAGGCACAAGAGGGTGGTTTGAGAATTTAATACACCGAAAGAAGAAACGATCAGCCAGAAACTGACGGCGAAGATAAAGGGGGGGATCAACGCATTCAACCTGAAGGGCGTTAATTGGAGATGATTTCATAGCACCTGCTATGATTCGGAGAGACTTAGACTGAATTAAGTCCAGTTTCCTTAAACCAGCTTTATTAGCAGGTTCAAGCAAAAAGCTACCATAGTCCAAGACACTCCGAATAAAGGCATTGTAAAAAATTTTTTGGTTGAATGGATGGGCACCCCACCATACTCCGGATAAACACCTTAAGGCGTTAAGATTTTTTTCACATTTAGAAGCAATATAATCACAATGCAGTTGCCCATTTAATTTACTATCCAAGAAAAGTCCGAGAAATTTAACTGAGTCTTTAACAGGAATTTTGGCATCATTTAACAGAATATCAATGCTAGGAGGGTTACGTTTGCGGGAAAAAGGACAATGTTGCTTTTATCAGGAAAAGCTCCAAACCATTCATGAGGAGCCAGGAATTAAGCTGCTGAAGGGAAAGAGATAGACAGCTCGATGCTTCAGAAATTTTGCTATGGGAAGTGTAAAGTAAAATATCATCGGCGTATTGAAGAATGCGACAAAGACCAACAGAAGACTCGAGATCAAATGTATACGTGTTATAAAGAAGGGGGCTTAAAACTTAACCTTGGGGTAGCCCGCGCCAAATAATTCTGCTAGAGGAAATTGAAGGATCGTTACAACGAAAATATATGAATCTCTCTGAGAGAAGGTTCATTACAAAATTCCCTAACTTGGGAGGGACTCCCAGTTGCTGAAGTTTCGATCTGAGGATAGGAAGTTGGACATGATCATACGCTCCAGTAACATCAAGAAAAGCTCCAATCACAGATTCGTTACGGGTGAAAGAAAGTCTAATATCAGTGGTGAAAATACTGAGACTGTCCATGGTGCTTTTGCCCTTTCTAAAGCCATACTGGGACCTAGCAAGAAAGCCATGGCTTTCGAGGAACCACTCAAGGCGGTTCTTAGCAAGATGCTCCGCAAGCTTTGCTAATACTGAAGAAAGAGCAATAGGGCGGAAGGAGTTAGGGTCATCAGGGTTTTTATTAGGTTTTATAATAGGGATAAAATAAATTAAGTAATAAAGAGTACTAAACTTTTTGGCCTGTCTAACCAACCGCCATTTTGAAAACATTACGATTTTATAGCCAGTGATGTAACTGGTGTCAATCGATAGGAAAAAGTATAGGCTATAAAAAGTATTCCATAAAAAAATCGTCTGTTGGGAAACCATACTGAGATCGTTGAGCGGCGCTAAGATCTTGCGCCTTCTCCATTATGACCGTACCATCTGCAATAGTGTTTGAAGAACCGATGGGTGATGGAGCCGTAACGTAATGTTATGATAAAAATTAATGGTACAATACCAGCTACCGTACGAATGGTACAATACCAGATACCGTACACTCCGTACGGTAGCTGGTATTGTACCATTAATTTTTGTATATGGCCACGTGCTGGCAGCATGTATTATGCAACAGTCCACTCATTATCATGTTTGACATGACTGTGTTTTACTGATTGTGTAAGGACATCAATGTCTATGTTTGGGATGCTTGCGCAGTTAATGCCACACACTACTACTTTTAAGACCACGAACCGGAAGCCGCAGCGTAGGCCACCCACTAGGTGGACCGAAGACCAGAGATGTACAAGATACCCTATACTAAGTATTTAAATACAAAATACAAATACATTTAAAAAAAGTATTTGAGATACCAGTAGGCCTAGCACGAACATTTACGCGGGAGTAAGTGTAACGTTAACGTAAGCCAGTTGTATGGCATTTGATCAGCGCCCCATACAACTGACTTACGTTAACGTTACACTTACTCCCGCGTAAATGTTCGTGCTAGGCCCTCTGATCAAGATACGTTAGGAAAAAGTAATTGAAATACTAGATACAAGATACTTTTGAAAAAAGTTTTTTATTAAACTTCAACTTATTACATGAATCATGAATAGATCGCGTAAATGTGACAAATCACCTATACTTTAAGGTATTTAATTGAAGCTTAAGTAAAATCAGTTCAGTTCACTTTTCTTCGAGTATCTCTAGGTATTATATAGATTAGATATTATAGGGTTTCGAAGTCAGCTGTGCCAGTACACCATGTTTTCACTACTTGTAATAGAGGAATCAGGGTCCTCTAAGAATAATATGTTACAAGATTCGTCTTTTACCCTTTTTTTATTACTCATTATTGTATAAAGCGGGAAATTCAAAGTTTTTAAATTCTTATTTAAGCAAAAAAAAAGTTTTCTTTAGCCTACCATTAATATTTATATTATAGAACTTCCTTGTACGAAATTACACTACAGTGTGAAGTGAGTAAAATGGTGTAGGTTGATTTAAATTTAAAGATGACGTTCAGTTTTATGTAAGTGTAAGATTGTGCAGGTCTAACAGAATGTAAATGTAAAAAGTGCATACCTAGGTAGTTTTATTATGACAAAAAGTATCTTGGTAAAAAAGTATTTGCTAAATACAAGATACAAGACAAATAGTATCTAAATAAATACAAGGGCCAAATACAGTTTAAAAAAAGTATCTAGATACAAGATACGTATCTTGTATCTGTATTTCAGATACTTGTATCTTAGATAAGTCACATCTCTGCCGAAGACATGGTCAAAACAGCGGGGAGCCGATGGATGCAGTAGGTAAGCAGCCACTCAAAGTGGCGTTCTATCGGGTAGGCCTATGTTTAGCAGTGGACCTCTTTAGGCTGATGATGAAGACTACTATTCGTCCCCTCCACGGCAAACTTGCGAATCAGCATTTTACACATTTTACAGGAGAGCAAAAAAACGAAAAATAAATCACGTTTTTGTGTTTTTGAAATAGATCCCTTCAACCAATTTTTAATTTTTATATGTACTTATACATTAAATTGAAGCATGTTTAACCCTACTAATGAATAATTACGTTATTTTAGTGGAATAGCCAAATAATGCAGATTCGCAACTTTACAACTTCATAGAAAAAAAATATCTATACATTTTTTCCCCATAGTAAACTTACGTATGTGGCAGATTCGCAACTTTGCAACATAAACATGGCTATTGGTTCTATTATTTAACTTCAAAAAAGCGAATCTAGCTTAGCAACCGAACAAAACAAAATGTAATAACATTAAAAGTTTTAATTATTATGCAGTTTAAGGTAAAAATAGCTAAACTGGTACATGGTTGATGAGAAAGTCTACAAAGTGAGTTAGAAAGAGTACGTTAAGAGTTCTGTAGTTATTTAACTTGGCTAATCTTCCTAAATTTTAGGGCGTCGCTCGCTATAATCTGAGCATGAATAGGCGAAATTGTATTTTAGTCTTCATGCTAAATTCAATTTAAAAATTTTAAATAAAACAGATTGAATTTATAAATATAGGTGTTAGGTTTTTGAAATGAGCAACTTTTGACATTAGTTTTATTTCAGTAGATCGTTTAGTCTTTTAAGCGGGTTTAGGCTAAATAGATAAACTTTTATCCCTTTTCGATTTCAGTTTGTTTTCAATGAAGTACATCATTGTGATCTGTTTTTAATGAAAACGATATTGAATCCATACCCACAGTACCTTGATAATAATATTTGTATTTATGTTGTTGTATATATTTTTGTCGTATAAGTATACTAATGGTTGAAAGTTGAAACCCACTCAGAAAACTTAATGACCGCGCCTTTCAAGTTCCATCGTCGAGCGCATCGTTATTTATCATCAGGTAGGCCCATAGACAAATAATAGGATATCATTGATAATAAAATTTTATTGGGGTGGGATGGAAATTGATGGATTTTTTGAGTTCTCTTCTCATCATCATCATCATTAACAGCCTGAAGACGTCCACTGCTGAACATAGGCCTCCCCCAGGGAGCGCCACGTAGAGCGGCTGCTCGCCTCCTGCATCCATCGGCTCCCCGAGTTGTCTTCTAAGCTTCAATAATGCTATGGGTGTCTCAAAAAGATTGAAACTACCGAGAACCCTAATAAAAACTAAATTCAAAGATTCTGTGTGGATATAACATCTAAAAGAGTGTTCTAAATAGTTTTTTATTAAGACGGATAATAATAACGTAAACTGCATTGAATTCAAACTGAAACCAAAAAGGAGTAGGTAAAAGTTTATCTGTATTATCCAAGCCCATCAATACTGAAAGATTACCTACTAATTCAAAGTTAAACAAAAATGATTTGCCTAAATTATTCCAAGAACTTATCATCAATATTTAAACCGTTTGTCAGTTTGTAATACAGCTGCTCATTATTAACTTACCTGAACCAGATGTGGAAGGAGACAAAACAAATTGAGTTTAGCACCAGGCCTAAAAATACAATGTAGCCCGTCCATGAATAGACTAAAGCGTCTGGCCATAAAATCTAGGAAGATTAGTTAAGTAACTACCCTATCCTTACTATCCTTACTACTCTTTGAGTATTCTGTTTGACACACCATGGTTGGCATATTTTGTCATCAATAATGTGGTTTATGCCTGTAAACTACATCAATTGAACGTTTTCAACCTAATAACATTTTATTTTATTCAATTTCAATGCTAAATTCGCTTGTTTGAAGTTAAATAATGGAACTAATAACTATGGTTACGTTGCTAACTTGTGAATATGTCACATACATCAATTTACTATGAGCTAAAATAGATATTCAATTTACGGGATGAAGACAAGAACATGAATTATTTCACATTCGCATATTTACTGTGGTAATTTTTTCGCATCATACTCAGGAATTGTGAGTATAATGTCTAATCTACATGTTACGTTAGTTTACCGTGGTACAAATAGAAAAATAGTTCAGATTCCATAGATCTATATATCAGGACTAGTATTTTCCCCCGTGCGCGGGCCGCGTGCGGCCCGCGAGGACGTTTTCGTGGCTGTTGTATTTATAAAAATGTTATACTTTAGTTTAAACTTGTAATTTTGCAAGAATTAGTACAAAACAGCGGTATTTTTCAAAGAAAATGATAATTGATTTGACTTTTGCATGGCGGCCATCTGGAAAAATGCTGTCAGTCATGTAAAAGGTCAAAATTTGAAATCAGCCTCTTTTAAAATCCCCAAATATAAAATATCAGGATCTGAGTTACTATAAAATCGGACGCCATTTTGAATCTGCCATCTTGGAATTATTTTAAGTCTATGAGAAAGCCTCCGTTGTTCCTTTGTTATGAGTCCAAACACGCCTTGTCGGCTTCTATAAGTTCCGATTGTGTGCGTGTTTTAATTTTGTATTGCGGTCATTTTGTTTTGTTTATCAATTATACGTCAATTTGAATCAAGGATCCTGAAAATATTTAGATCTTAGGTAAGACAGGTTAGTTAGATAAGCTAAAATCAATTAAAAAGGTCGCATTAGTAAAACATTGTAAATGTAGCGATGGGTAGTTTGAAGCTCCTCCTCGCTTCGCTCGTCGTCGCGGTAGATAGTTTGAAGCTCCTCCTCGCTTCGCTCGTCGTCGCGATAGGTAGTTTGATGCTCCTCCTCGCTTCGCTCGTCGTCGCGGTAGGTAGTATGAAGCTCCTCCTCGCTTCGCTCGTCGTCGCGATGGGTAGTTTGAAGCTCCTCCTCGCTTCGCTCGTCGTCGCGGTAGGTAGTTTGAAGCTCCTCCTCGCTTCGCTCGTCGTCGCGGTAGGTAGTTTGAAGCTCCTCCTCGCTTCGCTCGTCGTCGCGATGGGTAGTTTGAAGCTCCTCCTCGCTTCGCTCGTCGTCGCAGTAGGTAGTTTGAAGCTCCTCCTCGCTTCGCTCGTCGTCGCGATAGGTAGTTTGAAGCTCCTCCTCGCTTCGCTCGTCGTCGCGGTAGGTAGTTTGAAGCTCCTCCTCGCTTCGCTCGTCGTCGCGATAGGTAGTTTGAAGCTCCTCCTCGCTTCGCTCGTCGTCGCGGTAGGTGGTTTGAAGCTCCTCCTCGCTTCGCTCGTCGTCGCGTTGGTGGTTTTGTCAGTATGTATGGCAGCCATTTTGAAAAACGGTGGATGTCAAAAAGTTCGGTAAAATGAATGAAATTTTTCAAAATGGCGGAATCAAAATTTTTTCCCCATATTCTTGCTAAGTATCTAGGGGGAGTCTTAGATATCGATTTTCATTCGGATCGGTTAACTTTTTCTATAAGTCGATACGTCTCCATCCGCCATCTTGAAAAAATCAATTTCATTTGTGTTCTGTTTTGTTCCTTTATACATCTTTACTCGATCCCCAGAAACAACTTTTCTATTACATTCATATTGGAGGCGTAAAAAAGGAAAGTTCATATTTCGTTAAAATCACCTTTGTATGGCAACCCTATTGAAAAATGGCGCATGTCAAAATTTGATTTTAGAATGTTGATCAGCATCCTTGGGGACCGTCAGATATCGATTTTGATCCGGATCGGAGAATTTTTTTTTTCCGCTATGACCAAAATTTCCGCCATTTTGAAAAAAAAAATTTGGTGTTCTTTTCCCTTTTGGCCTCCAAACAATATTAGTTCGAGCTCTTTATACTAAAGTATCATGGTTTCGACGTCATTTCCGGTTTAAATTTGTATGGAAGATTTTTTTTTCCGCCATTTTGGATTTTTTTTATTTTCTCTAAAATCGTCCCAGGGTTTGCTATGACATTCCTGAGAACGCATATGACCCATCTTACATCGTTTAGCCAGGCCGTTGATGGTCACGATGATGGAAGGTCGGAAGACCAGTTCATGAAATATTTTGAATTTCGATTGTCCACTTTCATACAAATTTATAAAAATAGGATCAAAATTTACCATAGGTATCGAGAAACAATGAGCCAAAAATGAAAAAAAAAATTTGTATGGCAGCCATCTTTAAAAATGGCGGGATCCAAAATATTTTTTCAAATATCGAATCAGGGACCCCAAAAACCCCCCGATGCAAAAAATCAGCCCGATCGGACCAACTTTCAAAATGGCCGCCATCTTGGATCCGCCATCTTGGATTTTCATGACGACCATCCGAAAGCGCCCATCCTCCTCTATGACATTTGGTCGAACACACTCCACCTACCTCTTACCGTTTCCGATTTATTAGCGTTTCAATTTTGTATGGAATTTTTATTTTTTTGTATGGCAACCCCTATTTTTTTTTATTTCTCTCCAAGCGTCCCAGGGTTTACTACAACTTTAGTTAGAACAGGTCACCCATCCGACTTGTAGTTTCCGAGAGCCGTTGACCGGTTCCATCAAGGAGACGATTTTTTGCTGATGTCAGATTTTTCTGGTTGTCACGTGACCGATCTCTATACAACCTCATACTCGGTTTTTCTCCACCACTTCCAGGAGTTCGGGAACAAAAATGTCAATCATGAGTGAGTGAGTGAGTGAGTGGGTAACGAACTTTATATATTATAACTAGTATTTTGCTCCGTGCGCGGGCCGCGTGCGGCCCGCGAGGACGTTTTCGTGGCTGTTGTATTTATAAAAATGTTATACTTTAGTTTAAACTTGTAATTTTGCAAGTATTAGTACAAAACAGCGGTATTTTTCAAAGAAAATGATAATGCGCTTGACTTTGCATGGCGGCCATCTTGAAAAATGCTGTCAGTCAAGTAAAAGGTCAAAATTTGAAATCAGCATCCTTTATAACCCCCAAATATAAAATATCAGCCGAATCCGCGTTACTATAAAATCGGGCGCCATTTTGAATCCGCCATCTTTGAATTATTTTAAGACTGTAAGAAAGCCTCCGTTGTTCTCCGTTGTTAACATGAGTCCAAACACGCTATGCTTGCCTCTATTAGTTTCGATAGTGTGCGCCTTTTAATTTTGTATGGCGGCCATTTTGTTATGTTTCTTCAAAGAGTGTCTATTTTATTCAAGGTTCCCGAAAATATTCAGTTGTTAGGTAAAAAAAGGTAAGTGGTGTTGAAGTTAGGTTAGATTAGCTAAAGCCAATTAAAAACGTCGCATTAGTAAAACATTGTAAACGTAGCAATGGGTAGTTTGATCGTCATCGCAATAGGTAGTTTGTAGCTCCTCCTCGCTTCGCTCGTCGTCGCGATAGGTAGTTTGAAGCTCCTCCTCGCTACGCTCGTCGTCGCGGTAGGTAGTTTGAAGCTCCTCCTCGCTTCGCTCGTCGTCGCGGTAGGTAGTTTGAAGCTCCTCCTCGCTTCGCTCGTCGTCGCGGTAGGTAGTTTGAAGCTCCTCCTCGCTACGCTCGTCGTCGCGGTAGGTAGTTTGAAGCTCCTCCTCGCTTCGCTCGTCGTCGCGGTAGGTAGTTTGAAGCTCCTCCTCGCTTCGCTCGTCGTCGCGGTAGGTAGTTTGAAGCTCCTCCTCGCTTCGCTCGTCGTCGCGGTAGGTAGTTTGAAGCTCCTCCTCGCTTCGCTCGTCGTCGCGATAGGTAGTTTGAAGCTCCTCCTCGCTTCGCTCGTCGTCGCGATAGGTAGTTTGAAGCTCCTCCTCGCTTCGCTCGTCGTCGCATTGGTGGTTTTGAAAATATGTATGGCAGCCATTTTGAAAAACGGTGGATGTCTAAAAGAAGCTAAAGCATGTTAATCAGTATCCTTGGGGACACTCAGATATCAATTTTCATACGGATTGAAGATCCATAAAAAAGTTCGGTAAAATGAATGAAATTTTTCAAAATGGCGGAATCAAAATTTTTTCCCCATATTCTTGCTAAGTATCTAGGGGGAGTCTTAGATATCGATTTTCATCCGGATCGGATAACTTTTTCTATAAGTCGGTACGTCTCCATCCGCCATCTTGAAAAAATCAATTTCATTTGTGTTCTGTTTTGTTCCTTTATACATCTTTACTCGATCCCCAGAAACAACTTTTCTATTACATTCATATTGGAGGCGTAAAAAAGGAAAGTTCATATTTCGTTAAAATCACCTTTGTATGGCAACCCTATTGAAAAATGGCGCATGTCAAAATTTGATTTTAGAATGTTGATCAGCATCCTTAGGGACCGTCAGATATCGATTTTGATCCGGATCGGAGAATTTTTTTTTTCCGCCATGACCAAAATTTCCGCCATTTTGAAAAAAAAAATTTGGTGTTCTTTTCCCTTTTGGCCTTCAAACAATATTAGTTCGAGCTCTTTATACTAAAGTATCATGGTTTGGACGTCATTTCCGGTTTAAATTTGTATGGAATTTTTTTTTTTCCGCCATTTTGGTTTTTTTTTATTTTCTCTAAAATCGTCCCAGGGTTTGCTATGACATTCCTGAGAACGCATATGACCCATCTCACATCGTTTAGCCAGGCAGTTGATGATCACGATGATGGAAGGTCGGAAGACCAGTTCATGAAATATTTTGAATTTCGATTGTCCACTTTCATACAAATTTATAAAAAAAAGTTCAAAATTTCCCATAGGTATCGAGAAACAATGAGCCAAAAATGAAAAAAAAAATTTGTATGGCAGCCATCTTTAAAAATGGCGGGATCCGAAATATTTTTTCAAATATCGAATCAGGGACCCCAAAAACCCCCCGATGCAAAAAATCAGCCCGATCGGACCAACTTTCAAAATGGCCGCCATCTTGGATCCGCCATCTTGGATTTTCATGACGACCATCCGAAAGCGCCTACCCTCCTCTATGACATTTGGTCGAACACACCCCACCTACCTCTTACGGTTTCCGATTTATAAGCGTTTCAATTTTGTATGGAATTTTTATTTTTTTGTATGGCAACCCCTATTTTTTTTTATTTCTCTCCAAGCGTCCCAGGGTTTACTACAACTTTAGTTAGAACAGGTCACCCATCCGACTTGTAGTTTCCGAGAGCCGTTGACCGGTTCCATCAAGGAGACGATTTTTTGCTGATGTCAGATTTTTCTGGTTGTCACGTGACCGATCTCTATACAACCTCATACTCGGTTTTTCTCCACCACTTCCAGGAGTTCGGGAACAAAAATGTCAATCATGAGTGAGTGAGTGAGTGAGTGGGTAACGAACTTTATATATTATAACTAGTATTTTGCTCCGTGCGCGGGCCGCGAGCGGCCCGCGTGGGTGTTTTCGTGGCTGTTGTATTAATAAAAATGTTATACTTTACTTTAAACTTGTAATTTTGCAAGTATTAGTACAAAACAGCGGTATTTTTCAAAGAAAATGATAATTGATCTGACTTTTGCATGGCGGCCATCTTGAAAAATGCTGTCAGTCATGTAAAAGGTCAAAATTTGAAATCAGCCTCTTTTAAAATCCCCAAATATAAAATATCAGCCGGATCTGAGTTACTATAAAATCGGACGCCATTTTGAATCTGCCATCTTGGAATTATTTTAAGTCTATGAGAAAGCCTCCGTTGTTCCTTTGTTATGAGTCCAAACACGCCTTGTCGGCTTCTATAAGTTCCGATTGTGTGCGTGTTTTAATTTTGTATGGCGGTCATTTTGTTTTGTTTATCAGTAATATGTCAATTTCAATCAAGGATCCCGAAAATATTTAGATCTTAGGTAAGATAGGTTAGTTAGATAAGCTAAAATCAATTAAAAAGGACGCATTAGTAAAACATTGTAAATGTAGCGATGGGTAGTTTGAAGCTCCTCCTCGCGTGGGTAGTTTGAAGCTCCTCCTCGCTTCGCTCGTCGTCGCAATAGGTAGTTTGAAGCTCCTCCTCGCTTCGCTCGTCGTCGCGGTAGGTAGTTTGAAGCTCCTCCTCGCTTCGCTCGTCGTCGCAGTAGGTAGTTTGAAGCTCCTCCTCGCTTCGCTCGTCGTCGCGGTAGGTAGTTTGAAGCTCCTCCTCGCTTCGCTCGTCGTCGCGTTGGGTAGTTTGAAGCTCCTCCTCGCTTCGCTCGTCGTCGCGATAGGTAGTTTGAAGCTCCTCCTCGCTTCGCTCGTCGTCGCGGTAAGTAGTTTGAAGCTCCTCCTCGCTTCGCTCGTCGTCGCGGTAGGTAGTTTGAAGCTCCTCCTCGCTTCGCTCGTCGTCGCAGTAAGTTGTTTGAAGCTCCTCCTCGCTTCGCTCGTCGTCGCGGTAGGTAGTTTGAAGCTCCTCCTCGCTTCGCTCGTCGTCGCGATAAGTAGTTTGAAGCTCCTCCTCGCTTCGCTCGTCGTCGCGGTAAGTAGTTTGAAGCTCCTCCTCGCTTCGCTCGTCGTCGCGGTAGGTAGTTTGAAGCTCCTCCTCGCTTCGCTCGTCGTCGCGATAGGTAGTTTGAAGCTCCTCCTCGCTTCGCTCGTCGTCGCGTTGGTGATTTTGACAGTATGTATGGCAGCCATTTTGAAAAACGGTGGATGTCTAAAAGAAGCTAAAGCATGTTAATCAGTATCCTTAGGGACACTCAGATATCAATTTTCATACGGATTGGAGATCCATAAAAAAGTTCAGTAAAATGTATGAAATTTTTCAAAATGGCGGAATCAAAATTTTTTCCCATATTCTTACTGAGTATCTAGGGGGAGTCTTAGATATCGATTTTGATCCTGATCGGATAACTTTTTTTGTAAGTCGATACGTCTCCATCCGCCATCTTGAAAAAAATCTATTTTATTAGTGTTTTGTTTTGTTCCTTTATACATCTTTACTCGATCCCCCGAAACAACTTTTCTATTACATTCATATTGGAGGCGTAAAAAAGGAAAGTTCATATTTCGTTAAAATAACCTTTGTATGGCAACCCTATTGAAAAATGGCGCATGTCAAAATTTGATTTTAGAATGTTGATCAGCATCCTTGGGGACCGTCAGATATCGATTTTGATCCGGATCGGAGAATTTTTTTTTCCGCTATGACCAAAATTTCCGCCATTTTGATAAAAAAATTTGGTGTTCTTTTCTCTTTTGGCCTCCAAACAATATTAGTTCGAGCTCTTTATACTAAAGTATCATGGTTTCGACGTCATTTCCGGTTTAAATTTGTATGGAAGATTTTTTTTTCCGCCATTTTGGTTTTTTTTTATTTTCTCTAAAATCGCCCCAGGGTTTGCTATGACATTCCTGAGAACGCATATGACCCATCTCACATCGTTTAGCCAGGCCGTTGATGGTCACGATGATGGAAGGTCAGAAGACCAGTTCATGAAATATTTTGAATTTCGATTGTCCACTTTCATACAAATTTATAAAAATAGGATCAAAATTTACCATAGGTATCGAGAAACAATGAGCCAAAAATGAAAAAAAAAATTTGTATGGCAGCCATCTTTAAAAATGGCGGGATCCAAAATATTTTTTCAAATATGGAATCAGGGACCCCAAAAACCCCCCGATGCAAAAAATCAGCCCGATCGGACCAACTTTCAAAATGGCCGCCATCTTGGATCCGCCATCTTGGATTTTCATGACGACCATCCAAAAGCGCCCATCCTCCTCTATGACATTTGGTCGAACACACCCCACCTACCTCTTACCGTTTCCGATTTATAAGCGTTTCAATTTTGTATGGAATTTTTATTTTTTTGTATGGCAACCCCTATTTTTTTTTATTTCTCTCCAAGCGTCCCAAGGTTTACTACAACTTTAGTTAGAACAGGTCACCCATCCGACTTATAGTTTCCGAGAGCCGTTGACCAGTTCCATCAAGGAGACGACTTTTTGCTGATGTCAGCTTTTTCTGGTGGTCACGTGACCCATCTCTATACAACCTCATACTCGGTTTTTTTCCACCACTTCCAGGAGCTGAGATCAAAAATGTCAGTCAGTGAGTGAGTGGGTAACGAACTTTATATATTATAATAATAATAATATAATAATATGCCCGGAGGAACATTTTATTTTGTCAAAATGGCGTGGGAAAAGTCAGCGCCATCTATCAGATTGCTCGTGAACTACGACGAAGTTGAGAAAATTAGGAATGTGCATGTTCAATACTAGTATTGGTATCAGTTAGAAATATACGTACGAGCCGCGTTCAGTAAAATATCTAAATGAGTATTTCTGGAGCCGCAGACATTAAAATACTTGGTAAATTTGGGAGTTTTGTTTCATATAATAGTGTTCAATATTGTGAAATTTGTTATTATATTAGTTTTGTCTGGTTGAACTTTAGTAGTGGAACAAATTTGGGAGTATGAAAATAAAAACAATAAGGTCCCATTTATTTAAGACTTCAATAATTAAACACAAATTACCCCCACACACACACACCACAACACACCCCCTCACGTACACAAACACACTTCACTGACATATATTTTTCCTCCCTTATACAGGGTTACAGGAAAAATTGTGCTAGATCCGTTAAGGGCGTGGGTACCCACTTATTTCACTATGAAACACCCTAGCCTAACCTTAAAATTAAATAATCTTGATATTACTTATATACTACAAAGCTAATTAAATACGAAGGGCAATGACATATGAAACACTTTCAATACTAGTTCAAATGCCATTAGTTCATAGGTCCGAACACAACGGTTTGACGGGCCCGATAGCTCAGTTGGTAGTATCCCTGCCTTCTGAACTGAGGGCCGTGGGTTCGATTCCTACCCGGGACAAACATTTGTGTGATTGAACATAGATGTATGTTCTGCGTCTGGGTATTATACTGTATTCTATGTATGTATTTACAAACAAAAAGATATATAAGTATTATATCAGTTATCTGGTTCCCATAGTACAAGCTATGCTTAGTTTGGGGCTAGATGGCTCTGTGTGAAAATGTCCACACATATTTATTTTTACAATTTTTTACGTTTACCTTAATCAAACGTTACTTTTTTAATGTAACCTAATTATATGAATATTTTGATTGCACTACAGTTTTTTTCGATATATAGAAGTAAAAACGTTAAAAACCTCTGTCTGTCCCTTTGAACTTTTTTTATGAGAATGAATGACGTGACGAGTGACGAGCCAGTCGTTCACCTGATGTTAAGCGACATGGCCCATAACAGTTGCAGTGTCACTCGGATCTTCTAGGTAATAATCATGCAACATACGTCGTATAGTAAACTGTATAGATGATAATGATGATGATGATGATGATGATGATGATGATGATGATGATGATGATGACGACGACGATGAGAACGGTGGTAAGCTAAAATTAAATCATATTCAACAGGCTTTGTAACATAAATACCGCATTGAAATCGTATGTGTATCTGTTTATCAGTTTGGAAGCCAATTTATACAGTAGGTATTCATTTAAATTACCTCGTAGCAGAAGCGAGAATAGGCCTATAGAGATATTTACAAAAATTATTCAATGAAGTATACTGAGTATCGTACGAAAAGTATCGAGTACAGTTCCAATACCAGTATAAAGGAGTTATACTGGTATTGGAACAGCCCTATCCCCGCCATTATGTCCGTCAATGTTTATGTTTACGATGATTATTCCAAACATAAATTCGATTATTTTGTTACAAAACGGAGTGTTATATTGAAAATATTGAATTACTTGAGGTAAGAAACTTGGTCTTTCTTTATACTGCACTTTTGAGTATAGATTGTGCAACCCTTCACAATACAACTTGGCATATTTTGTTTGTGACATTCGACCGATGCCTTCTAACTTCCATCACAGACTGAGCGCTAGTGGATGCCAATCTGTGAACTTGGCTCCCTCTTTTGAAGCGACGTTTTAATGTCATTAGGCCTGTCCTTATATGTATGTCTATGTCAGATTCGCTTATTTACTGCTATCGTATCTTCTAAACAATAACAGCTAGAAATGCGAGTCTTTGCCACAACGTGCATTACCACATTTTAAGATGTTTGGTCGAAAAAAGTCATTTTCGTAAAAATGGCAGATTCGCAAGTTTGCCGTGGAGGGGACGTATTTTAAGCTTCATTACTCTACAGTTGCACTACAAGTAGGTATATTATAGTTAAGTATGAAGAAAAACATTCTAACACAAATATCTCAGAAAGTATACCACTTAGGCCATTTTTTAAGGAATTCTTTTTATAGCCTATACTTTTTCCTATCGATTGACACCAGTTTCATCAATGGCTATGAAATCGTGATTTGGCGGACAGTTGACAGTGGGACAGACAGCTGGGTGGTTGAACTTCGTCGTATATAGCAAAGTTCTCGGTGACCTCGTCCTTGACCGAGTGCACATAAATGAGTTTAACGACCTGTTTTTAGATATGAATTTATATTATCTTGTTAACTCTCGTAGCGATCGCACGTGCATTTTTGTGAGTGGATTTATTTTTTACCATGGAGGTTTGAAAACACGCAGTTTCATGGTCCTAGTTCTCCCCTTGCGGGATAACATACCAATTCAAGGTCACCTTGTATATTGAATAAATATTTATGGGGAAGGAAGGTGCTCGAGTGGTGTCCACGAACCGGAAGACGCAGCCACCACTAGGTATGCAGGTCATGCAGGAGGCAAGCATCTTCTCAAAGGTGCGCTCTTTGGGGAGACCTGTGTTCAGCAGTATGACGTCTTTAGGCCTATGATGATATAATAATTAAGTAGGTAATTGTATCAGTTTTGTTATTTTCTTACATGGAATTATAAGTATATCTGTACCTACTACCTACTTATATGGTTGTTTGTTATCCATAAGATAAGAATTTTTTATCATTTTCTTTTTGTACAGTAGGTATACCACAATTATAGAGTGCATTGAATATCTGTTTGTGTGGATGCGATTTGTGATATTCGTTTGTTTAAGTTGTGATAACTATTTTTATTCCCAGTTATAAGGTTATAACTACTAATAACCGCTAGGTGGCAAATGGGAAAATCATTAGGTACGTTGCTAGTGGTGAGGGCTGGAACTAAAAAGTTCCCAGTAGGTAAATAGGTAGGTTAGGTACTGTTGTTTACAGTCGCACACTATTTTATAGTATAGTTGTTCCCGTTATTCACGTCTTCGCCCACATAGGGCCTAACGGATTTTTTTTCCTTTGGCAATAGTTTTTCTCGTTGGCCCCCACAAATATAGTGGAGTGCAAATGTTAAATTTGTTTAACTTTTCAGGCAAACAAGAAATTCGGTGGTTTAGATATTCTTATTTCAAACGCCGCTGTTAACCCAGGTGTTTCACCAATTTTAGAGGTAAGTAATTATTAGTTTAGGTAGGGTACAGTTTGCCTTCTTTGCCAAGAGTTCGCTTGCGCTTCGCGGCTATTTTAATTATTTGTAAATACTTTCACGGTCGTCGGTCCACCTAGTCATGGTCCTGGTGAAAACCGTGGGGAGCCGATGGATACAGAAGGCGAGCAGCCACTCAAAGTGGCGCTCTCTGGGGGAGACCTATTTTCAGCAGTAGACATCTACGGGCTGATGATGATGACTTTCACGGTTCGTAATGCATTCTGATGGTAGTAGGTAGGTAAGTAAGCATTTTACCAACAGCCAAAAGGATTTGACGACGCTAAAGAAACAACGCGGTTAAATAAGATTTCTGGCATAAGTAGTACTTCGCTTATATCTGAATTATTACATCATACAGTCGTAATCGTCAACCGATTTTGTGAAAAAGAAATTTGACAAACAAACACAGGTACATATACCTATCCGTCCATCTCGTAGTAGAAAACGACAAACTAGGTCGCCTCTTATTTATTTTCTCACCACACTGGTGGGACAGAGCTGGTGGGGAGAAAAGGAACAACTCTTTAAAACGGCTTAAACTCCTGAACTCCTCGGCTGGAACTCTAAAAGCTTTCAATTTGCTAATGTTTATTTATTGTCTAAGTGTGCGTTAACTTCTTGCAGACTGAAGAACAGGTATGGGATAAAATATTTGAAATCAATGTGAAATGCTCGTGGCTTCTAGCTAAAGAAGCGTACCCAGAATTAATCAAGCGAGGCGGTGGGAGCATCGTATTCATTTCATCTATCGCAGGTTATCAACCGATGGAAGTAAGTTGTAGATTAATACAAAATAATAGGTAGGTACATGAATTTATATTTAGTTACTGAATTTTGTAACCACCATTGGGATTTGCTACTGGAAAATGCGACCATAGCTTAGTTGGCAGAGCGTCTAACCTGGTGAGATAGGAGATGTGAATTCAAATCCCGCTGCTTGTTACTAGATACTAGAAATATTTTGTAGATACACTTTAATAGTAGATTAATAGTCTAGCTTTTACCATGACTTTCATGTTATACGAGATTAAATTTTTTGGGCAATGAAGGTTGTTACAATGTACATTTTAATTTTCAGCCTCTTGGACCTTACAGCGTGAGCAAAACAACTCTTTTGGGTATGACTAAAGCTATCGCAGGCGAAGTCACCTCGGACAATATAAGAGTAAATTGCGTCGCTCCGGGGATCGTGGCCACAAAATTTGCATCCGCGGTAAATTTCCTAGGTTTAAAGAATAATGCAGTACAATGTGGTTATACTAAATGTAAACAATTATTTATTTTATACTTACATTGATTTATTACAAAACATGCATTTAATCGAACTAACAATAAGGTACGATTTACAGTACACACTAACTAAATACAATATTATCAACAACTTACAGTGTTAGCACAAGACGCAACGCGCTTAGTTCATTTGGATTCGATGTGTGGCTGCTACAAAAAGTAGTATTCTACCACAGACATTTATAGTATTAGATGTCTGTGTATCCTGCAGTGTTTCACACAGGGCACATAAAACCGTCGATCCCGGTTGTTGTAAGACAACTATCGTTAAGCCAAATCAGAAGCCTTCGGGCGGCTTGATAGGATTTGACACCAAGGCTAAACAGCTTGCCTACTCGAGAAGGAAGCAAGAAATCACAATACAATAAGTACCTTCTCAAACATTCATTTTTAAGGACATGTATAAAATCCGTAAGACGAATCGTTGTGTAATGCAATGCATCTTCCTTCACTGAGAAAATACTACCTTCTTTGTACCTACTAGTGGTCAAATACTATGCCTATAAACAGACTATAAAAAAAATTAACAATGTTTATGAATTGTTGCAGATCACTGAATCTGAAGCAGGAAAAGAAAAAAGTCTATCAATAGTACCAATGAAAAGGTTTGGAAAGCCGGCAGAGATCGCAAGTGCCGTCGCATTTTTAGCTTCGGAAGATGCAAGCTACGTAACTGGTGAAACTATTGTCGTAGCAGGGGGGGCATTCGCACATTTGTAATTTTTTGTAATTAGGTATACGAAATGGTATGGCTATGTGATATGTGCATAACAATGATTAAGTAATTGTGGTCTGTGGAATTATAGAGGCACAAATATTTACAGCTAAAAAAATTTGTGTAAAGTAAAATGTAATTAATCTCTTTATATAGGAATTTAAAAGACGGATAGCCTAGGTATGTATCTACCTCTATAATAAACTGTTCCACGTGTGTTTTTATTACACTTGTAAAATCTTATTTAATCATCATCAGAATCCAAAAAATCTGCTTTGCTGAGTCCCACATTTGATATTAAATTACTTGAAGGTCCCATTGACGCTTTTTCCTCCTTCATACTTTGGATCATATTTTCTAAAATTTTCTTATTATCGCTAAGACTTTCTGTTGTGCCATGCAAGCTTTCTTTTAATTCTTTATCGATTTCATTCTCGTCCTCCGAATGTGACATAGCGTCATCGCTCAAATCTGATTCTATATTTTCCATATCCACTTTGTCATCATTAGTAGATAAAACTTTTAACATTTTTTCAACACTGTTTATGAACTGATCCGGACAGAAATCTATCTTGTTTTCTAATGGATCTTTATCGCTTTGCTCTATTCCTTCAAAATCCGATGTCTGTTTGAGGAAATCTTTTAGCTCAGTGGTAATAGTTGCTGGTGTGAGAACATCACCTTTTTGGAATTTTGTTTTTTTGCCATATCGAGAAATCAACATTTCATTTAATTGTTCTGGGCGCAATGTCAACCAATCATCATTATCTTCAATGAGGTTAGTTGCAGTGCCATCACCAGCTTGTAACATCTCCTTTGTATTCAAGTATTCTTCAGTTGTCATTATTTTTGTAATATCATTAGAGATGTTTGATGCAATTGGGCATTCCACTGCAGCAAAGAATTTTTTTGCATTTTCTAACAATTTTGTATACTCCTCAGAACCTTCAATATTATTTTTAAAATAACCATTGTCATTTAAACTATTTAAAAATGTCAAGTATTCCTTAGACGCGTATATATCTGATGATTGTTTCATTATCATATGAAACCCACATGCTAGCTTAATCCCTAAAACGCTTTTATTGTCTTTTGCACTTATTTGTCTGTTATTATTGTAATGTTTTGAGTATAGGAGCATAGCATATAAGCATTTAGTAAATTTTACAGTGACTGTAGTCCAGTTGCTGAAAGACACATCCTTGAATGCTTTGGCATCGATAACATCGTGATGGCAATATGCGTTTACGATTGGTGCTATTAGCTTGGGTTTTAATTTAAGTAATGCTGCAATTTCAATAGGCAATTTTACCACAGCGTTATGTGTGTTATCCTTATTTTTTTCAGGGTAGTTGCCAATTCTATTTAAAATTGATTGTTCTATTTCTATCGAAACTCTAGTCTCGTTAGAGAATTTAGCTATTAGTTGTATAGCATCATTCAGTGACAACTTATCTTCAAGGTTAGCCACATGTTGTGGGATTAAATGAATGTGGTTACCGTGTATGAATACCTGCAAAGAGAAATATTATTTATAACAGATGTATCTAATCAAAACCGACAAAAATGGATAATTGTGAATTTCAAATATTATCTTTCATAAAAACATGCTGTAAATAAATATTACCAAAAACAAAAAAATTAAGATATATTTTTCTGGATAGAGTATGTATGTACCTACACACCAGAAAAAAGAATTGAGATATAAAAAGAGGGAGGTCCAGTAACACTGTCAACATTTTGCCTAATTGGCTACTGTAATTTATTCGCTACTATATTAAACTTGCCAATTTATAATAAATTAAATAGTACTAAATAAGTACTCCACGTTCTAACAGCATGCAAAGAAAAGATACTTTTTTGCGATGTTAATATTATACAGAATAATTGATTTGTATACTGTATCCTAGGGCATTTTAAAAAAACAGATATTGGACTATATTTTCCGTAAGCAGTAACCTTCCTACCCGATGACGGATTCGGATGACGGGCCCGATAGCTCAGTTGGTAGTAGCCCTGGCTTCTGAACCGAGGGCTGTGGGTTCGATTCCTACCCAGGACAAACATTTGTGTGATGGATGAACATAGATGTTTGTTCTGTGTCTGGGTGTTATATTGTATTCTATGAATATATTTACAAACAAAAAAGTACCTAAGTATTATATCAGTTATCTGGTTTCCATAGTACAAGCTTTGATTAGTTTGGGGCTAAATCGCGCTGTGTGAAATGTCCACACATATTATTTATTATTCGTCCAGACTGTTTTTAGAAATTTTTAAATAAATTATAATATTTACTAATATTTACTGTAGGTATAATATTTTCTGGGCTATTTTAATTGCATGAAAGTGCCTCCAGCTCTGCTGCCGACGTTGAGGGTTGTAAAGCGTGTGAAGATGTGAAGGCCGGTGGTTATCACTTGTTTTTAACACTGTTCACTTGTTCAGATCACGAAGGAAATTCATAGAACCCACCCTGAGACTTCTCAAAATATTAATTAACCTTAGTTGTAATCTCCTTTGTACCTGCCTCAGTTAACCTCTAGTTACTAAAGTACCAAACACAGATCCTAAGTTTTTTATAGGATCTATGGTACCACAGGAATATTAAGGGTTGTACCTATTACAGAACGAGGCTCATGTGACAATGGATCTCCGATCACCGGATCATATCCTGAGAATAAGATCTTATCATTCTTATAACAGAACTGTTTGTGAGCTCTACTTTCCTGAATCTAGATTTAAATCGAGCCTCAAGCGGAATTTAATTTTAGGGTTCCGTACCCAAAGGGTAAAAATGGACCCTATTACTAAGGCTCTGCTGTCCATCTGTCTGCCTGCCGGTCTGTCACCAGGCTGTATCTCATGAACCGTGATAGTGAGACAGCTTCATCCACATGAGGTGCACAAACTTACTCTGTTTTCTGTAGTTTCTGGGTTTGCCCACAATGGTAAGTGATCAGCAGCTTCTATGAGAAGGAAGTCTCCGTCATTATCTTGAATTTGAACAATTAGATCTTTATATTCCTTTGTCAACTCGAGAATTATGTAGACAATAAACCATTCATCTTCTATATTATCTCCAAAGGCAGTGCTGCTGGTCAGGTATGGTGGGGATTCTGAAATAGGGAAATATAATAAACAAGATGAAGCTGGCGGTCTAGCAAAAATCCCTTTTCATTAGCGTTAACACCAAACGATAACTCAAAATGTATGGAAATGACAAAACCCGCGGAAATTGCTTTTCCACATGTAATGTCATTCCCAGTGAAAGGAGGCATGCCGCCTTTCACCTTCATTCATTCATCATTTTCCGATATCTTTTCCCCCCTCCCTTTTCTCTTTCCTATTAGTAAAAGATAGGACTGGATTTGGACCTAGGGGAAGCCTACGACTAAATAAAAAGAAATGTGAGATAGCCACAGACAAAGTAGAGTTTCTAGAGTATGTTGTAGATAAGAATGGCAGCCAAACAGTCAAAAAATGTGAAGAACTTCAGGCATTTTTAGGCCTGTTCAATTTCTATGACCGGTTCTTCTTCTTCTCGTGTAGGCAAGTGGTCAGCCCTGGTGTCAGAACTTTTAGGCCGCCCGAAGGCTTCTGACTTGGCTTAACGACTATTGTCTTACGACAACAGCCGGGACCGATGGCTTAACGTGCCCTCCGAAGCATTGTAGCGCTCAGTTCTAAATACCAACTTTTTGCTGTAGCGGTCACCCATCATAGTAGTGACCGCAGCGAACGTTGCTTAACTTTACCGATCGGTTAGGAACGGCTAGTCGTGCTTCGCTATGAGCGCTATGAACGGTTTATTAAAGATAAAGCGAAACTTTTAGAACCACTACACAGACTGCTAGACAAGAATGCTAAATGGAAGTGGAATAAAGAGGCTGAAGAAGTCTTTGTGAAAGCAATAAGATGTTATCTAGCGAGCAAACTCTGACACATTTTGATAACCGTAGAAAGTTAACTCTCACCTATGATGCATCTGATTATGGGGTAGGTGCGGTACTGGCGCATATTATGGACGATAGTGAAGAAAAACCTATAGCTATGGCATCTAGAACATTATCAAAAGCAGAACGTAACTATGCTCAAATTGATAAAGAGGCTGTGGCGCTGATGTTTGGCTTGGATAAATTTCACCAGTACATATATGGAAGGCATGTATTAATATATACAGATCATAAGCCTTTGCTGGGGGGTTTTAAGTCCTAATAAAGCTATAACTAAAGTGCTGTCACCGAGAATAATGAGATGGGCTCTTAAGATCAATTCTTATGATTATGAATTGTGTTACAATGGGTACCAGCATAGGTAATGCTGATGCACTTAGTAGGTGGCCAATGGAAACAGAAAATGGAGAGCTAGAAGAAAATGGCTATGAAGATATTCTGTTACTCTCAGAAACACCAACTGCCCTGCAGTATTCTCCAAAAGACATAACAGAAAAAAACTGATGGGGATGCTGTACTGACGAAGATCAAATATTGGATATTGCATGGATGACCGGATCGAGTAGAAGAAGCCAATCTTAAGGTTTATTGGCTGAAAAGAAAAGAACTTTCAATCAGTAATGATTGTATTATTTGGGGAAGTAGAGTTGCAATACCCCCTCCGATGCGGGAATATATGTTAACAGCCCTCCATGAGACACATGATGGTATTGTGATATCAAAAGCGAAAGCACGTAGCTATTTTTGGTGGCCAGGATTAGACCATGAAATAGAAGCTCTGGTTGCTAGCTGTAAATGTTGTCAAGTGAACAGAAACATGCCATCAAGTACTGCACTCCTGGGTTACTCCTTCCAATCCATGGCAACGACTACATTTAGACTTTGCAGGGCCTTTTCAACAGAAAATATTTTTTATTGTCATAGATCCACATTTTAAGTGGCCAGAAGTAAAGGTGGTCAGGTCGACATCTAGTGAGTGTGCGATTAAAGCACTGAGAGACATATTTTCTGAGCAAGGGCTACCAGAAGTATTAGTATCAGATAATGGAACTGCTTTCACATCCGAAGAGTTCAAGACATTTATGAAATGTAATGGGATTCGCCCATCGAAATAATACCCATAGAAGTATAATACGAGGTCCGAAATGGCCAAACGCAAATGCAACCGCTGTGGGTGGGACTTAATTTTGCAACCGCGCGTGGCGCCATTCGCATCGCGACCGCCGCGCTGTGAAGTAGTCTTACTTGGACTGTGTTATGAAATAACGACACAAGCGACGTTATGGTGAAAATGAGTTTCAAACTTTTAAAATTTGTTTTAGTTGCTGTGAGCTGTATTATATTGGATTTATAATGTAATTTTTACTTATAAGGTTTTTTCTGTGGTATAATTTTAATTTTGTTTTACTTTTTAGTATTTGTTGTTATAGTGGCAACATAAATACATCATCTGTGAAATTTTCAATAACTATCACGGTTCCTGAGATACAAGCCTGGTGAGTGGTGACAGACGGACAGTGGAGCCTTAGTAATAGGGTTTGCTTTACCTTTTGGAAACGGAACCCTAAATAAGCGATAAAAAACCACAAACAGATAAATGATGAATTAACATGTATTGTAACCGAATTTCACGCAAATCCATTTAGCCGTGACGTAGTTTAATTATACTTGAACATACAGACGTATAAACATTCGTATTAATTACTATTGAAATTCTAAGTCTGTGGTGTGATATGATTACACAAATTCGTTCTAGTAATTTTTCTATTTTATATTAATACATTTTTTTCATACTCGTAGTTTTAATGCATAACACCATCCCGAATCACCAGTCACTGTGATCATAGTTGGGGAGCTAGGTGTCGGTTTTTTGCGATTTCTTTATATGGCAGACATTACATCACACTATTATGTTTGTATTTATGTCATGCACACTGTAACGTCCAGTTTGCGAACCTATAAATAAAAATAAAAAAATTATCACACTCAACCATAATTATTATTCCCATTGTTATTATTTATTATTATGCTGCCGTATTTAAGATAACCGCATTAACTAGGTTTTGGCATTTTTCGAGAAAAACGCGTTTAAAGTTTCTATTTCTATTTTTGTTGTATCTCCGGAACTACTTGAGATATCGACATGAAAGTGGTACCAAAACAAAGATAAAAGTGTCAAGAATATAATAAGTACAAACAGACATACATACACAGCATACTTTACTATATTATTTGTAAAAAGCTGCCTCCAATAACTGTTGCTCATGATAACTAGTCATAAGCGCACCAACTGGCATACTTGATGCGCTTATGTTATGTCTATCAATATAATACATTGGGGTGTTTCCCCAATTCTTCAATAATAATACATTTGGGAAATGTGCAACTATTTCATAAATATTTAATAATGCACATAAAGTTAAAGACAATGGTTAAATTTTAAAAGAGATACAAATTTTTCCAATTTGTACAATAGTTTGATATACGCAATCACCTAATCAGGGATTTATATTTCTGTAAGACTTTGGATTGAAATTCATGCATCCCGTTCGTGAATCATATTTATCCTTTACAGACTAATCTGAAGTTTTCATACTTAAGCAGAGTACCATCTGGCAAAAACATCTGGTGCTTAAGAAATTGAAAAAAGTCAAAAATAAACTAAAGCTTCAAAATAGTAATTAAAATTAGTAGAAAATTAATACAAATATTTTAATGTAAGATTTTGAAATTTGAAATAAATCAAAGTATGTATTTTACACTAAATAAGTGAAAAATTTCCAATAATATGGTTTCGGAGATAAACTTATATACTATTTATCACAATAATAATCGAAAAATACTAAGTTTAAAGAGCTATAAAATCAAATACCTACATTATTACAGGCCTTTAGAATCACCACAGTTACGGATATCAAGCAATCCAAAATTATCTTAATGTTACTTATTAATTTTCAGTAGTAGGTTGCTGCAGTTCTAGGCGATTTTTTGTTGGACACCTCAGTTGCACTAAGGCATCAAAATTTTGCATATTGCTAAATGATATTTGTCTACTTCGGTGAAAAGAATTACATAGTAGACCGAGACTAGCTGAGCCGGAGATGTTTCCGTAGTTGAGTTATTAGAATTACGATAGTCAAACAAAAACTTCGAAAGTCTATTTTGAATGTTCTCAATCTTACAGCCAGATAACAGGAAGGTTTTTATGGCTTTCTTAATTATCTTGACAAAGCACTCGGCCTGACCATTACTCATAGGATGATACACGGGTGAAAACAAGTGTAATATTCCATTTAGATCACAGAAGTTTTTAAAATCAGCGGAAGATAGAGAGGTCCCATTATCACTCACAATAACTTTAGGTATTCCAAATCTGGACATAAAATCGCATAATTTTGTTATGACGGCCTTTGTTGTGATATTGTTGTTCATGTCATAGCATTCCACCCACTTCGTATATGCATCTACTATTACCAGGAACATCTTATTTGATATTGGACCTAGAAAATCAAGATGAATTCTTTGAAACGGAGCCGTCGGAAGTGGCCACGGTGCGAGCTGAGCACGGACAGGTGACGGTCGTAACTGAGCGCATATATGACACGATCCCACTAGTTTTTCTAAGGCTGCGTCTATTCCAGGGAACCAAACACGAGCGCGAGCTTCCGATTTCATTTTAACAATTCCGAAATGTGAGCAATGCAGTTCACTCAAAATTTTGTCACGTAGTTTCTCCGGAACTATTACTTTATGACCCCTCATCAATATACCGTTCTCAAAAGAAATTTGTAATCTACACAAAAAGTACGGCCTAATCACGGGATCAGTGATTTTATGAGGCCAACCATCTAACACATAATTGGAAATTTTTTTTAAAACAGTATCACAAGCAGTTTCCTTTTGCAATTCCGGCATGGTGACGGGTAAGTTCCCTTCCACTGCAAAATTAACGTATGCTGCTACTTCGTCCTGAGCCAGATCATAACTGATGTGAGACGCGGCGGAGCGGTCACTGCTGCATCCTGAACCGTTCGAAACCGGTATTGCGCGCGATAAGAAATCAGCTGTGTTTGAGGCGCTATTTATATACTCAATTGAATAGTTGTAGGCACTTAAAAAAATAGCATATCGCTGTAAACGGTTTGCCGATACTTCCGGAATGCCACGATGTTTACCGAATATTGTTGTCAGTGGTTTGTGATCGGTGCGTAGTATGAATGGCTCAGACCGTCCATACAGATATTGATGGAATTTTCTCACCCCGTATATTATGGCAGTTGCTTCTTTTTGTATCTGCGAATACCTTTTCTCTGCCGGTATGAGTGAACGCGATGCATACGATATCGGTCGTTCGATTCCGTCACTACTTACTTGCGATAGTATAGCGCCCAAGCCGACGGGCGATGCGTCCGTCCACCGTTAATATTAATTTCGCATTGTTGTCAAAATGCGCCAGTGTCCTATTAGAAGCTAAACTTGTTTTAATTTCATTGAACGCTCGCTGTTGCTCTGTAGTCCAGTGCCACTTCGCGCCTTTTTGCAACGATAGATGCTGCGTCTGGAATAAAGGTCCTATAATAGTTTAAAAGACCCAGAAACGACTGTAATTCGTTAACATTTTTAGGTGCTGGCGCACGCAATATAGCATCAACTTTTTGTGGATTTTTACGTATTCCATTTTTGTCTATTATGTAACCGAGATAAGACACCTCACTTTGAAAAAAGGAGCATTTGTCCTTACGTAAGGTTAAGCCTGCGTCTTCTAAGCGGCGCAATACTTCTTTAAGCCTGCGGTCGTGCTCAGTTTTATCACCAGTCACTAAAATGTCATCTTGGAAACACAGAATTCCGTCCATATCTCCAACTATCGACTCAATAACGCGCTGAAAAATAACCGGAGCGCTAGACAATCCAAATATTAAACGCGTATAATTAAGGAGGCCTTTTGACGTATTAATGCAAGTTATATTTTGGGAATTTCCATGAATTTTCAACTGATTATATGCCATAGATAAATCAAGCTTGCTAAATACTACCCCCCCATGAAATTTGGAAAATAGTTCTTGTGCAGTCGGCAACGGGTATTTTTCAACCTGGAGCTGCCTGTTAATCGACACCGAGTAATCAGCACAAATACGAACACTACCGTACGCGCTTTAAAACAGGCACTATGGGAGACGCATACTCAGAATACGAAACCGGTTTGAGGATACCTAACGCTATCAGTCTATCTAGTTCCGCATCAACTTTCTCTCGTAAAGCAAAGGGCACTGGACGCGACCTAAAAAAAACGGGCTTTGCATCAGGTTTAAGTGGCATCTTTATTTCAAACTTATTAAAACAGCCTAACTCATTCGAAAATACTTTAGGGAATAATTTAGTGAGATCCTCATGAATGCTATGCACATGCAACTTGGGCTGGCATAATGTTGACACGAGGCGTAAGTTAAACGCTTGCATAAAGTCGCGCCCGAGCAGTGGTGGGCCGCCATTACGAAGTAACATTAAGCGTCATGAATCCAATCACTTCCATTTTAGCACTGGTGTAAGTGAATAATTTCTTAGTGGGTGGTGATAACGGTACCTCTGAGAATTTAGATGTGTATATTTTTTCTGAAATTACAGAGACTGGAGAACCGCTATCAATTTCACATGAAATATTTACACCTTGCAAGCTCACAGTTTCAGTCATAGTCACTTTATTAAAACAGTGAATATTTAAAATTGACTCACCATCATCCCCCTCATCACCGGAATTACCTTGCTCGACGTAATTCACTTTTTTCTCTGGACACATTCTACGTAGGTGACCTTTACGATTACAACCTTTGCACTTGTAATTAGAAAAGCGACACTTCGCGGTCTGGTGACCTTTATAACCGCAAACCGAGCACTTATCCTTATCCACTGCAATTCCGTGATCCTTGTGTATCCTTGATTTTGAACACGGCGCCGGCGTCCTGGTTTCCATCGGCGAATCCCGGCGCGGCGGCACCGCCAGCGGCGGCCCCCGCGCGCGCACATCGCACGCTCTCCGCCATGTCGACTGCCTTGCTAAGCGTCAAGTCCTTGATCTCTTGCGCGAACAGTTTGTCACGCTCATGCTCGGGCAACATTCCCATGACGAATTTGTCAAGCAGCGCATCCTCAAGATTTTTGAAATCACAATGAGCGGCGAGCTCGCGAAGTCGCGCTGCCTATTGAGAGTGCGATTCACCAGTTTGCTGCCCTGCCATGTAGAACTTATGCCTCTCAGCAAATCCACATAGCTTAGTCGTGAAATGTTCGTCAAGGATTTGTAGTATACTCTTGTAATTCCTGGTATCCAAATCCTCCGGCAAGGCAAGGTTGCATGCTAGCTGGTACGTGTTTTCCGTGAGTGCGCTTAGCAAAAAGGCTTTCCTCTTCACTCCCGCTTTGTCCGTAACATCATCTATGTTATTGGCTATAAACCACTGACGCAAACGACTTCTGTAGATCTTCCAATCTTGATTTAGATGATCAAAATTCGTAATTGCGCCCATAGAAGTTTGGCCAAACATTTTTTTTTCTAATGTAGGGTAGGCCTCGTCGCCAGTGTACGATACTTGGGCGTGAAGTAAACAACAAGCTGGTTAAATGCACACTGATTTATTCAGAGCAGAGACGATACTTATAAGGCGGCACAGCCGCCGCTATACGCATACATCGATCTCTTTTATACATATACATAACAATTATCATTTAGAATTCCTTTGTTTTTAACAATAACTTGACAAAATATACTAAATATAAAATCTCATGTTTTAGTATGATAATCACAAAATAGATGTTAAATTTCGGTACTTACCTGCAGAAAAATGAAATTATAGCAATTCAGTTACTAGAGTTAGCTTGAAGATAATTTTACGATTGTTAAATATCCGTAACTGATGATTTTAAGTGCCTAAAAATATATTATTTAAACTTATTTTTTATTAATAAATTCCCGCTCGGTGATGGCGCCATTACCGCGAAACACAAAATAGGAACTCCCACTGTGCCCGGGTTCAGTACCACCACTTTACTTAACATAAATGTACTATCTTATACATTTTCCGCGAACTAGTCTGTAAAGCAATATTTAACGTGCTATGCTTTCCTTTTAATAAGCGCATAATCTCTTAGTTGATGCTACTAATTTAAGCACGCTGCCAATGATGAATATAAGATTGCTAGCAATAAAAGCACTGACTCAAACATAGTGCGCTTATGATAAGTAACATTGCAAAAAAATCTTAGTTGATGCGTTTATGAAAACAAAAAACCTGTTAAATGGAGGAATTTGTGAAATGTTACTTTGGGAAAGTTGTGTTTCTGATACCAGATCTCGTATTAACTCAATTTCGCCAAAAACCTTAGTTGATGCGCTTATCGTAAGCGCGGCAGTATGGTAGACTGTGATAATAGAATTCACTCCGAACGCGACTTCAAAATTCTTATAGGTTCGTATTCTAGGTACAACTGGTTTCTCATGTTTGTACGTAAGTTTAGCTGCTTGTAAACAAAACTTTATGTAACAAACTAATCGAATATTGTATTGAATACTAACTGACCTGACCCACCTTGTTTGCTCGGATTTATTAGCTTTATATTCTTACGCTGTTCATGGGAAGAGGTAAGTTGTCGAAGTTTTTTAGTTTCTCAGAATGAGACTGCCACAGTTGGCCATTTAACGTAAAAATAACGGTTGAAATGCAAGAGCGCTTTTAGTTGACCGAACCAAATCGATTTGTGCTGATCTGAACTATCCGCATCCGTATTGGTGTTTCTAAACATGAAGAAATCTTACATCAAAACCAGTTAGCTCTCCAACTATAATGCCGATATGTAGAGAGAGACACAGCTATGCATCTACATAGCTGTGTCCCTCTTATCGAGCGTCAAAAGAAGTCACTGATCAGCCAATCAGGGAACGACCACTATACTGGTGGTATTGGTTAGAGTAAAGTCTTATAGTCTTATGTGATTGACTTTGTAGGTTGAAATGCACCTAATCTCAATGGAGTAAGGTCGTTTTTTTATTGGTGTGTAGACGTAAGTAGATATAAATAAAAATAAATATAGTACAACGTTCGTTTGGTTACAAAACTGGGCGATCTTGCTTAGAGTTATTTTTCTATGGGTATTATTTCGATGGATTCGACACATTCTTACACCGCCATATAGCCCAGCATCAAATGGACAAGCTGAGAGGACAGTACAATCAGTAAAAAATAAACTGCGCAGTCTAGCTGGAACAGATGTAGAACTCAGACTGCCTAGAATGTTATTTGATTTCCCAGTACTGTGACTGGGAAATCTCCTGCAGAGATGCTCAACAGAAGGAGATTTCGAACGCGGTTTGACATGCTGCATCCCTTTTCAATGAAACCGGTAGCTGAAAGACAAATAGAGAGCAATAGACAAGTACCGGTGAGAGCATTTTGAGTCAAGGATTAAGTTTGGCTACGGAACTATTCAAGAGGGGAGAAGTGGGTGAAAGGAGAGGTGTTTAGAGTAAGGGGTCCTGTTCGGTTCTTCATTAAAATGGAGAATGGTCCTATAGTATCCAGACATGTGAAACAGTTGAGAAGACGGGATACTGAAGACACTCCAGGGCCAAGTAATGAGATGTGCAACCTACTGGGAATACCGCAAGAGGCTGTGGTAACAATTGAAGGAGATATGTTGCATAGTGAAGAGTAGTGATTAGAAAAGACGACATTATATAATTTAATTATAGTGACATTTATATAATAGTTATAGGGTTATTTGTAAATAGTAAAGATAGTGTTATTTTGGACTTCATATATAATATAATAATAAACTATGGGGGAAGGTATGTGGTGTATATGGGTAGACTTAAGCATGAGTTTGGAATGGCCAAGTGAGTATGCAATAGTTTTACACCATCACATTCACTCACAGAATAAAATGTAAAAGCTGCAAAAATAGTGTATATACTGCACTTTGATAACAGGGCTATGATACATGGTCACAAAATGCTCTTTTTTGTGAAACAGATGGTGGTGATTACTTGCTAGTCTTTAGCTAATATAATGAAAATCTGCCATTATCTCTTTTCCTCTTGGGCAGTAAACATTTGAGCGTTTGAACTGTCTCTTTCTATTCCTATATTTTAAAATGCTTGTAACTTTGTAATTTTTTTATAAATTTTGTTTTTACAACTGTTTGTTTTTGAGGAATATTATTAATTCGTGCAATAAAAAAATAGGACGACACAAGCCTATTATCATAGTATAAAAACTGAATTTATATATTTATGTTACTCGAACCATCAACAATGTTTTCTCAATTATCATTTTCGATGGTTCTTATGTCTTGTTAGACACAAGAATAGAAGTCAATAGAGTGGAGTAGAAGGGGGGGGGGGGAATAGGTCAGCCATAGGTGTGACTGCAAGGTAAATATATGCAAATGAGAGCAAGTGAAACAGTGCATTCGGTTGGAGGTGTATCCAAACAAATTCAAAACTTCCTACCATCCATCACTCCAACTTTCAATGGCCCGGCTAAACTATATAATATGTATAAGATAGATTATATGCATTCTCAAGAATATTATAGCAAACTCTGGGAAAATATAGGAAGAACAAAAAGAATACAAAATGGCAGAAAAAATTCCAGCATTCTTCCATAAATGACATTGAAACTCTATAAAGAGCTGAAACTAATGTAGTTTATAGGCTGCAGTGGAGGATTTCAAATGAAAACACAAAAAATGGCAGAAACGGTCATGCGTACCCGCATGACCGTTTCTGCCATTTTTTGTGTTTTTTAAGTTTCACCAATCTAGATATAAATTGATATTGGCAGGTCCACAAAGATGCTGATCATCATACTTGAATAAAATGTTGGCATGAAAAATATTAAAATAAATAAAAAAATTCAATCGAGCTGCCATTCACAGATATTTTTACTGATGTATATCAATGGAAAATACTTCATCTTTATTCAATTACCAAAATGGAGCAAACCCAGTTTAGTTATTGTTATTGGGTTGACAACAACTCATCTGATGGTAAGTGCCAAAGTTATCTAAGGTGGAGCATGTTTGCCCATGAGATGCTCTTAGTCTAGACTTGAAGAGATCCAGATTATACCCTTTATGACGTAAGATGTGAAGAATTGCAGGGGTGGAAACTGATTCCATGGTTAAAAATACTGATTTTACTGACTGCAAGTATCTAAAATACTGACCATTTACAGACCAAACCTCGAGAGATACCAACCCTTCATTTACCAATTTACTACCTATTGAAATATGCATGTGTTAGTTGCTGTTAGTTAACTATAAGAATGTGTGCTAGTAATTCTAATAAACATTCACCATGGTTGTAGGTAAGAAAAATATATAATGGGCAGCCCATTCCGGAATCCAAATAGCATCTCAGGTGATAGTGAGTAAGAGTATGCTGCATAAATCAAAAATTGGTTGTTGATTGATTGTTGTTTAGTGCAAAGTGAAAGGCGGATACATAAAATTAACCGCTGATCAGAGAGCAAAAAATATGTGTTCATAATGGTTCCTGCCTGGAATTAGAAGAGGGACAAAAATGTGCTACGAGCAATGAGCCATCCAGGGAACAAAAATCTATTTAAAATATTCTTCACAGACAAAACAACTTCAACACTTCAGTCTACAAACAGTCTACTTTAATTGACCCTAGTCAAAAATACTGACTTTACTGACCATTTTCCACCCCTGGAATCGCCAAGCCTTATAGTTCTATGATGAAAAGGAGATGAGGATGACAGAATGAACTGATTGTAGTGTTACGAACTCTTTTATATTAATTGTCTATACTAAAAGTGGCAAATTTGATGCCGTCATTCACACTACAAATTTTATTGAATTAAAGCCTATATTATGGTTATTCGTTTCGTTTCTTATCATATCAATTTAATTCAATAATAAAAACGTAGGCAAACGTGAATATCAGCGATGACTTCCATAGAGCGTCTACTGAGACCGGAAAAATTTGATATTGACCCGGGTACCCCAGCCGCCGACTTGAAATATCGCTACTGGAAGGAAACGTTCCAGAACTACCTTGAAGAAACTGATAAAACGGAGGTATCTGATTCTATTAAATTAAAAATACTGCTTAATAATGTATCGCCAAACGTATACTCATATGTAAGAGAGGCTAAATGCTATACGAATGCTTTGATTATTTTGGACAAAATATACCTAAAATCAAAGAACGAAATCCACGCGAGATTCGTGCTCACATCAACTAAGCAGAAACCTGACGAATCAGTAGCGGACTATTTACGCACATTACAACAGCTAGCGTACGATTGCAACTTTCATTCTGTAAGTGCCGAGGAATACAGAAACGAATATGTACGCGACGCATTTATTGCCGGGATCAACTCTCAAAAAATACGGCAGAGGCTACTCGAAAATTTAACCATAAATTTAGAAGACGCGCTCAACCAAGCGACTTCGCTTGAAATGGCAGAGAAGAATGCCAGTGATTTTAAATCTAACAATACTTACACAACAACGGAACTAAATCAAATCGATATTGCTGCAGCTCGTCCATCACCACTACACAAACGATGCTATTTCTGTGGTGGCAATATCCACCAACGCACGAAGTGTCCAGCATTTCACGCCACATGCTCAAACTGTCAGAAAAGAGGTCATTTTTCGAAGGTATGTCGATCACAAACCGCGGCTTACTTAGAAGCAGGTACATCGGCAATGCAGTCGGCTGCGTCTCCAGCAAGTGTGAGTAAAGCTACAACCACTATAACCGTAAATGGTTATAAAGCCGATGCTTTGATAGACAGTGGTAGCTCAACGAGCTTTATAAACAAGAACTTGGCTCAACTGCTTAAATTAAGGAACTATCCATGGAGAGAAACTATATTACTGGCATCCAAGAAGAGTACTTCGAACGTCAACGGATTTTGTTACGCAAACATCAACATAAACGAGCATAACTATAAAAGGAAATTATATATCCTTGAAGACCTATGCGCTGACGTTATTATTGGCCACGACATTTTAAGCGAACATGCATCACTACAAATTGAATTTGGGGGACCTGCAAAACCACTCAAAATTTGCAATGTTATGGAAGCCACGGTACCTCCAGTGCCCCTTTTTGCTAATCTATCATCTAAAATCAAGCCAATTGCTATAAAGTCAAGGAAACATTCAGAAACCGACAATCAATTTATCAAAGATGAGATTCGCAAACTCTTGGAAGATAATGTTATCGAGCCATCTAACTCACCTTGGAGAGCCCAAGTCCTAGTCACAGGAGGGACAACACACCGCAAACGTCTGGTCGTAGATTACTCTTTAACAATCAACAGATTCACTGAACTGGATGCCTACCCTCTACCTAACATTGACTCTATAGTAGCAAAAGTAGCAGAACATAATTTTTTTAGTCAAATTGATTTACGAAGCGCTTACCACCAAGTGCCAATTTTGACAAGCGAAAAAAAGTATACCGCTTTTGAAGCATGCGGAAACTTATACCAATTTACACGTATTCCTTTTGGAGTTACAAACGGGGTTGCCGCATTTCAGAGGACTCTACACTACATCATCGCTAAAGAGAAGCTGACAGGTACTTATGCGTACCTTGATGACGTTACCATATGTGGGAAAACAAAAGAAGAACACGATCGCAACCTGGAACGATTCAAAGAAATTGTGACAAAGTATAGTCTTACGCTAAATGAAGACAAATGTGTATATGGTCAAAACTCTATTACGCTACTAGGATACACTATTGAAGGTAATACTATCCGCCCAGATAAAGAACGTCTCGACCCTTTGATGAATCTACCGATTCTGACAGATTCTAAATCTCTTAAACGAGCTCTTGGAATGTTCGCCCATTATGCAAAATGGATTAAAAACTTTTCAGAAAAGGTCAACCCTTTGATAAAAATCACTGATTTCCCTTTGCAACAACATGCAATTGATTGTTTCGAAAAATTAAAAACTGACATAATGAAATCAGCATTAACTGTCATCGATCAAAATGCAACATTCACGGTAGAGACGGATGCTTCAGAACATTCCATCGCAGCATCGCTTTCCCAAAATAACCGCCCAGTTGCCTTCTTTTCTCGCTCACTGAATGACTCAGAACGTCGCCATTCTTCGATTGAAAAGGAAGCGAGTGCTATCGTCGAAGCATTGAGAAAGTGGCGACATTACCTTATCGGAAGACATTTCCTACTGATAACCGATCAAAGATCTGTCTCATTTATGTTCAATCAATCGCAAAACAGTAAAATCAAAAACGAGAAGATAGAAAGGTGGCGGCTTGAACTATCAAATTATAAATACGACATAATATACCGTCCAGGAAAGGAAAATGTCACTGCTGATGCTCTTTCTCGCGTATGCGCCAACACCTCTAGCAATAGATTGAAAGAGTTACATGATATTTTAGGACACCCTGGTATAGTAAGGATGACACACTGGGTACGCTCTAAGAATATGCCTTACTCGATAGAAGATATCAAGAAGATGATAACAGAGTGTCGTATTTGCGCGGAAATTAAGCCTAAGTTTGGGAAAAAGCACGGTACTCTAATAAAAGCAACCGCGCCGTTCGAAAGACTCAACATTGATTTTAAGGGACCGCTACCTACTAAAACTCATAATCGCTATATCTTAACGATAATAGATGAATTTTCACGATTCCCATTCGCTTATCCGTGCAAGGATGTGTCCGCTAACACAGTTGTAAATTGCTTAAAGGACCTATTCAAAACATTTGGAGCACCGCAATACATACATTCCGATCGCGGGGCGGCTTTCATGTCCAATGAAGTACGCACATATCTAATATCTAACGGTGTAGCATGTAGCTGAACCACGTCCTATAACCCCCAGGGAAATGGGCAAGTAGAACGCCTGAATGGAACTTTATGGAAAACAATCAAGCTGTTTTTAAAGACCATGAATCTAGACACAGATTGTTGGGAACAAGCCTTGGGATCCGCACTGCACTCCATCCGTTCGTTACTATGTACAACAACTAATGCCACACCTCATGAAAGATTATTTAACCATCCTCGGCGCACACCTAACGGAGATTCTCTACCAACATGGCTCATGGAGTCAGGTCCGGTACTAATGCGGAATAATCTAAAGAAATCTAAATACGATTCTGATGTAGAAGAAGTAGAGCTATTGGAAGCCAATCCATCTTATTCTTACGTAAGATTGCAAGATGGTCGCGAGACTACAGTATCAAATAGACAGCTCGCTCCCCTCCCATCTCCACATCTAGAGATTCAAAGTGATCAATCCGAATCTGACGACCACTTCGAGGATGCTGAGGATGGAGCAGGAACAGGAACAGAAACTGTCCAGAATGAACATTGTGAAACCTTAGCACCTCGTCGTTCATCTAGGGAGAGAAGAGCCCCTGTCCGCTTTCAGGATTATGTACTCTAACGGGGAGGGGGTGAATGTAGTGTTACGAACTCTTTTATATTAATTGTCTATACTAAAAGTGGCAAATTTGATGCCGTCATTCACACTACAAATTTTATTGAATTAAAGCCTATATTATGGTTATTCGTTTCGTTTCTTATCATATCACTGATGAAGGGCATGCACACACTCTCCAAAATGTATCTATTCATGTCATGCATTTATATTGTTAAGCTTCATTTTGTACACTTACCTTCACTATTTTGATCATCTACGGGAAGAAATACCTTGAATTCATCCTTATGCCACATGTATTCTTTAGCTAAAGATTCTATGCTACTGTTGATTTTCTTGCAAAAGGTATCCCTTATTTCTTGATTAAAATTTAATGAGGGGGCAAAAAAAAAACACTGGACCGTATCTTCATCACTAGGTCCTAAGTTTATATTCTTTACACTGCATTGAGACATGCTTCCTCGATAGATTACCTTTCTTGTATGTTTTCAAGAAAATTATAATTTAAATAGGGTGTTACCAATGTACTCTGTGATAGGGTGTCTGTGTTCCAGTTCCAAACAAAGAGGATATAATCACTTCGTTTTGAGAGTTGGGTCTTCGAACCATCAACATAGAATTATATGGACGGCGGACATTCACAAAATGCCTGTCCATTTTCTGTTGGTGTGAGTATATAAATATGCATTAGTATGCGTGAGTAGGGAAGTGACCCCTATTACACAATATATCGATATATAATAAACCTAACCAAACAGTGCTGCAGAATTTCGATACTTTTTACTTTTAATACAATAAAGAAAATTAGATATTCGTAGAACCGGAAGACTCAGCTTAGGCCGGCCCCCACTTGGTGGACCGACGATCTGGTGAAAACCACGGGGAGCTGATGGATATAGGAGGCGAGTGGCCGCTCAAGGTGGCACTCTATGGGGAAGGCCTATGTTCACCAGTTGACGTCGTCGGGCTGTTAATGATGATGATGATGATGATGACCCATCCTAGTAAAAGTATATTGAAACACATTATATGAAATAACGTTTGTAAGTAACATTTTTATATGTGTGTTGCCAGTGATGACTTATGGAACTGAGACATGGTCTCTAACTGTTGGCCTCATTACTAAGCTCAAAGTCGCGCAACGAGCTATGGAGAGAGCAATGCTCGGTGTTTCCCTGCGAGATAAGATCCGAAATGAGGAGATCCGCAGAAGAACCAAAGTGACCGATGTAGCTCTTAGGATTAACAAGTTGAAATGGCAATGGGCAGGCCACATCGCTCGTAGAACTGACAACCGATGGGGAAGAAAGGTTCTTGAGTGGCGACCACGAACTGGAAGACGCAGCGTAGGCCGGCTCCCCACTAGGTGGACCGACGACCTGTTGAATGCAGGAGCCGATGGATGCAGGAGGCGAGCAGCCGCTCTAAGTGGCGCTCCCTGGGGGAGGCCTATGATCAGCAGTGGACGTCTTCAGGCTGTTCAAATAACATTGTTCCATAATAGTTAGTTTTTATTTTACATTCGCCTTTTCTTATTCTATTCATTAAAATGATGGTTAAATTTGTAAAAAGTGTTCCGTACCATTATCTATAAAAACGAGCAAAAAATCACGTTTGTTGTATTGAAGCCCCTATATTTATTTTAGGGAAAAATATAGGGGAAAAGGATGAATGGATGGGACGGCTGCACCTGTCTCCCTTGGCCATCCCATCTATTCATCCTTTTCCCCTATATTTTTCACTTTTGCTTCTCTCTTACCCATAAACAGGGTAAGGGCATAAAACTAATAAACCCGTGCGAAACCGGGGCGGGTCAGCTAGTTTATTATAAATTTCATAACTCATATCGAAGCCAGACGACACTGGCCTACCTACTGTACTTTATAAAAGTAGATTAGGTGCCTATTTTTAAATTGCCAGATTTGCACCTACTTTTTCATTCTGTTTGCACTTTGATCTCAATCCATTCAGCCACTTTTAGGGAAAGAGATTTTCTACTTTTTAATCTCCCCAAAACCAAAGTAATTTTGTGCAAATGTATGAAGATTTACGAATATCGACAAAATGTAACGGACAATGTAGGTACATCACTATTCGAGAAGCGTAAAATCGCCCATCTCAAAAATATCAATTAAAGCATTAAATCTTTCAGTAATTGCAATCGCATGGTAATTATACGATGGAAAAAACGTATATCCTTAATATGAAATGCATATTTACTTCGAAACTTCGATGTTTAACATAAAAATAGCCAGTAAACTTTAACGTATAAAATGATGATTCTGGATTTCCTTCGACTCCTCGAGTTACTCTTGATGCACAAAACACAGCACAACACGACACAATTTAACTATTGACACAATATTTAGCCCTAATAACAATATAATGACTATATTTTTACGTTTTATGCTCTCGCATTTAATTTCTTGACACACAAAACTGTCAAGACATGACACGCGGTGTAGGTAAGGCGAGGTTGCCGTACCTACAGTCGCTTTCTCGCATACTCTATGCGACGATTCGTGTATTAGACAGAGATACAAGATAGTATGTTTACACGAAGGATGCGGAGCGGCAACGCCGCATTGGCAGATTTTGGCTCTCTCCTTATACCTCCATGATATATACTTATATAGTAAAGTAAATTATCTATGTAAATTATATACTCGTTGCTTTGAATAATTGGTGCAAAGAGTATATAATTTACTAAATTGGTGCAAAGAGAATATAATCACTTGAATTGGTGAATCGATAAATTAATTATCCATGTTACCATGTTAGATACACAGAATTCCCCCTATTACATAGGTCAAAAGTATAAGTAATAAAGATAAAAAGTCTTTGGTTAGATATTAGATAAGTAAAAATTGAGAGTTTTGGCGGGAACGCGGATACGTTCACGTCGTGGCATTGTATTATTTCTCAAAACCTGTGCTTTTTCCAGTATTAATGTTAAAAATTGGTGGCGTTTTACGCATTAAGTGCTGAATTACGAGCATGAGTGTGGGCAATTGATATGATGTAGCGAAACGTGAATTTTCGTGTTTCTTCCAAAATTCCATAGAAACTAGTAAAGTTGCCACCACTTTACTGGAGCATGACTACAACTACCTGACTTAGACTGGACTATGACTATGACTAAGACTTGACTTTACGTGATATATTCTTGACACTGGCTAAATACACGACGTGTGAACCCAAAATCTAAGAAAAAAAAGTAAAAATTAATTTTGAAAAATGCACTTTCAACTCGGATAATTTCTAATGTCTGGCTTGTCCTATTTGTGTAACTACGGTTCGGAGTCCGACAATAGTGATTGTGGTGAAGTTGAAGTTATTAGGTTCGTAATTTTTCTCCAGGGTTTTTGATACAAAACGCATGCTACGCAGTCGTAAATTACTTGTTTGACACAATGTAATATATGAACACATGTTCTATCATTTACCCAATGGCATTTACATTTTAGGCCAAAACTACCAGCACCAGACTTGAGCAAAGTCCCTGTTGTATTATCTGAAACTCATGCAGACGTCCCTGAATCACATGGTGGGCGTACCCGTAGCTTCCCCCACGTAAGAGGAAATTGGGCTACGTTTGTTTATGTGAAGTGTGAGTATCCATAGGTTTTAAAAAGATGTATGAAAATAAAAAAAAATAAAAGGAGAGGAATTTTGTATCTTATTGCCAGTTCTATCAAATAAAAGCAGTAAGTTCTATTATAAATGATGCTATTGTAGACTACTAGCCTATCTTTATGCTTGGGGAGTATCTCTTAGGATGTTTTTAGTAATAGATGTAGATAAACTGCCAGATTGTAATGTTGCTTGTAGAAATAATGCTGCCAAACTAATTTGTAAAGGAAAAATTAGAATCATGAGTGGGGATTGAATCTGGATCCATGCATCCCTCAACCGGGATATGCTTTACTTAAGCTACCGTGACAAGTGGTCTCATGTCCAAATTTTTCCTTCATCTTTACTACAATTAATGTTTACACTAATACTGTGCTCAGCCATGCTAGCATGCATACTGTAAGTTAAATTATATTGTGTGGAAACGTTAAATCTACTGGGGACCTTACAACACAAGATAATTGAGTAATCTTATGGGTCTAATTGATGAATCAACTGTAGAAAAAACTTATACTATACATATACGAAGATATGCGCGAGGTTAAATTGTTTTAAAAAAATACATGGTCATGGACTATCTGTGAAAATATTCAATTCAATTCAATTCAATTCAATTGTTTATTTGCATTCCACAATGTTATGTTATGTTAATGTTATGTTTGAAAACTGTGGCCACTTGTGTCACTTGTGGTGTAAATATTGTAGAAATCCCTACTGTTTTACTTATTTATGTAATTTCATTTGGTTTATAAAAAGGTACTCTGTGATCATTTCAGACACAGCAGAAGAAGAGTTGCTCAAACTTATTGAAAAACTAGAAGTGGAATTGTTGATTGATGGTAATTTATGGAAAAGATGTGACAATGTTCATATCAGTGTATCAAAAACTGTTGTGTTAAATTATCATTTGATAACACCATTCACTACATCATTGCAAAAAAGTGTTGGTGAATTAGAGAGGTGGGAAAACTTGATTGAGACATTTGCAATCTGCTACTGTTTTCTGTTATGCTGGCTTAATATTAAAATTAATCTTGAGCATTCACAACCTAACACATTGCACCAAGATAGACATACTCCTAACATTGATAAATGTGTACTTCTTTTTCAGTTTTGAACTGGGTTTCAGTGGTGTTAAAGTGTATTGCAATGAAGATAACTCAAGAACATTTATAGCTTTACAAGCTGACTTTTATAGTCAAAAATATTTACTAGAACTTAGTAAAAAAGTCGATGAAGTATTGCTTGACTACAAGTTGCCTACATTCTATGAAGTAAGTTTATTACCTTATTCAAAATTGCAGGTATTGCTATGCACATTTTATGCAAGAAATGCCTTTTTATTATAATAACCGACTGGACCCCCATATTGATTAGCTTTGGAAAATGTAAAGTGTAATGTTGTGTTCAAAATGTTAGTAAATAAGTAAAGCGTGAAATACTTAGTTATAAAATACCACAAACATAGATACTAATTTCCTGATACACAAATCTTTAGGCTGGAATAAATAACAGTTTGTATACTTAGTAATTAATATAATAACCGCACAGGCCACTCACGAACGCAGTAGTATACTAGCAACGTAACATCACATCACACATAAAATACTCCACACGAAGTTTTAAAATTATTTTGCACTGCCTGTAGTAGTAACTGTGTTTAATAACTTCATTATTTTTTAAAATATTCATATTTTTCTTTCACCACATTTTATTTGTTTTGGTATTCTAACGAGTTATAAAATAAAAATAGATAATTATAATTATCATGTTTTCTGTGAGTTCACAATGTTATAGGAACTTTTATAGACCAATCAATTTATTTGTTTCAGGACCCATCCTTTCATATGAGTATATTCTGGATCAATGGTAACTATAAATCAGAAGCTAACAGTATATTAGAAAAGCTGAATCAGATTGTAAATTTTGAAACCAACAAATCATTGAAGACTTGTTTGGTTGATAAAGTTAATTGCAAAAGTGGAAATAAGTATTTTCAGTATAATTTAAATTAACATGGATCACATTGATTATTATAACCAGAACTCTCAAAATGTTACTAATAACAGGGTATACATAAATCGTAATTTTAATAGAATAGGAATAGAAAGTGTTTCTCCATTATTAAATAGTAACACCATGTATTTAAATCCAAATTTTTCACACAGAGATAGTTTGAAGTCCAATATTATACCACAAAATCATCAAGCCAACAGGGCAAAAATTTATGTTAATCCTAATTTCATTAAACCTAAATCACAAAACTGCTCCTTTGTTGTAGGCTCTCACATAAACACAGTATCAAGTCCATCCTTATCAACCAATTCTTTAAATCGGTTTCCAAGCACTCAAGCACAAGCAGTTAATGTACATGTCCATCCATTAAATAATAATAAAGCAAATATCTCTAAGTCGCGGTATTGTTTGGTTAGACAAGAGGAAATTAAAGTAATGAAGCCCCCCTTAGTGAAAACTTTTCCTATCAACAACATTCAACAAACAGTGAAAGTTAATAAGTACAAATCAGTGTCCTTAAATACTGTAAAACAAACTCTTGCCATTGATAAAAACTCCATCAATAAAACCGTTGAGTTCACTTCATATGAGCCTAACCTTTTTAATTTTAAATCAAAGTACAGAATTGGTTCTAAGCCTTTAGCATCAAGTAATGTACAAAACACTAGATTTAAGTTTGTTAAACGTAACTCCTTATCTTCATCAATAAATTCATTGGAAACAAAACAAGGCACAGTAAAGAGAGTCTCAGTAACCCTTAACAAGAGTATACAGAAATCTGGCTTCCGAGAACATAAGAAAGTTGTTAAGAGAGCTATGAAGAAAAACAACATACCTTGCCCTTTATTCAAAAAATATGGTCAATGTTTGAGAATGGCCCGAGGCAGCTGCCACTATTTACATGATAAGAAACAAGTGTCAGTGTGTCGTAGGTTCTTGAAGGGCATTTGTCATGATGAACAATGCTTTTTATCACATGACCTGACGGATAAAAAAATGCCGACTTGTTATTTCTATCTTCAAGGAATATGCACCAAAGATGGGTGCCCTTACCTGCATGTGAAATTAAATGACCATACAAAAATCTGTCAAGATTTTCTAAAAGGTTACTGTGAAAAGGGGGACAAGTGCCTATGTCGTCATATTGACCCCCACAAAGCCTTTAAAGAAATAAGGTCTAAGAAGCAGAGATCTTACATCCAAGTGAACAAAACAATAAACACGCAAAAATTAAAACAGCATGCAGTACACAAGAGAGTCAACAAAGTTTCAGTAACAGGAACAGAAAATCCGATTGAAAAAGAGTCTGGACAGGATCATAGATATTTTAGAGATGTAACAGATGATGCATCTTTAGAAGAACATCTTATTAAACCAACTAGATGTAAACTGGGGACTTTACCATCTTTTATTCAACTTTAATTTGATTAAATTCTTGGTTTTTTATGAGAATGAATGACTTGACGAGCTAGTCGTTCACCAGGGTGTTAAGCGACACGGCCGCCCATAACAGTTGCAGTGTCACTCGGAACATTAAAATAATAAAGCTTTGCGTGACACTACACTGCGCACGTCATCCTGGGGGTCTAGCAAAGATACCAACCACTAACGCTAACGCCTCACGCTAACTCCAAAATGTACTAGGATGACATTTCGGAAATCGCTAACTTTTCCGCAGCAAATGTCATTTCAATACATTTTTGGAGTTAGCGTGAGGCGTTAGCGTTAGTAGTTGGTATCTTTGCTAGACCCCCTAAGGTATCACACAGTATCAGATTACTAGACTGTGTGATCACGATCAAGTCGTAAAGGTGTTTTTAATTGCGATAACACGTCGTATGCGTACGAAGCCGCGGGTTTTTTTCTAAATACTTTTTAAAGCTTGCGTTTGACCATTTGTTAAATACAATCATCGCACTTTTTTACTACTTTCTTATTAATGGTAGCAACAGCTTCAATGAAAATCAGTTTCATGTCTTGAGGGCAGTACGGAACAAGTGGGAGTAAAAATAATTTAGTCATTCTATGTTCCACAGGACTATTGATAAAAAGTCTCAATAGTTCCGTTACCGATTTACTTCCACAGAACTCCTGGGAATAAACGAAAACGAGTGGTGGCTACTGGGTATTTATTATGAATAACTAAAAAAATATCTTTTAAATTGATGTGTCTGGTTAAAATCACGATTAAGTATACTACTAATCTGTTTAAATGACAAGTTTTGTGTTATTAGAAACATTTTGTGGTTCTACTTAGTTGAAATTGAGAAATTTTTTTTTTATTGATCTCAGTAATACTTCTTTGCATCTATTTACCTACAGTTACTTGATCAAGATCAAATTGTTTATATTATATCTTAACTCCCAGCCTTGGTTCTGGAACCGAGTTTTAATTCTCTTTTTTAATATACTAGGTTTGTTAATCTTTATTACCATAATGATTGTAAATGCTCAAAATGTAAATATGTTTTTATAATTTTGCAATAAAATAAAAATAATAATATGAATTATTTTTATTTACTAACGATTATTAATAAATACAAAAAATATAGTACAATACACAGTAAATGCTATTATGTAGATAGGTATAGAGTAACAGTAGGGACGCCAGTGCGGTAGGCCTAGCACGAACATTTACGCGCGCGTAAGTGTAACGTTAACGTAAGGTAGTTGTATGGGATTTGATCAGCGCCCCATACAACTGCCTTACGTTAACGTTATACTTACGCGCGCGTAAATGTTCGTGCTAGGCCTACAGGCCTTTATCGCCCCTTTTATAATAAGGTATACAGTACAAGGTACCTATCAGGCATAGTAGAAACAAACTATGACTTCACTGCTTAGGTAGGTAGGTACATTACCTTAGGCTTACTTTAATGTGTTATAGCAAATAAATTTAAATAACCGTCCAAATGCGAGTCGGACGCACGCACGAAGGGTTCCGTACCATTATCGATGAAAATGAGCAAAAAATCACGTTTGTTGTACAAATGCGAGTCGGATTCGCACTCGAACGGTTCCGTACCATTATCGATAAAAATGAGCAAAAAAGGCACGTTTGTTGTATGGGAGCCCATTAAATATTTATTTTATTCTGTTCTTTAGTATTTGTTGTTATAGTGGCAACAGTAGGGCGATTATGTAACTTTTATTTCAATCAGTTTCATTAAGAAATATGTATTTATTATAGTTTTGCGATTATGTACGACATTCTGTATCAATCAAAGTCAATAAAAGTTCGATTGCAACAAGTTTGCTACAGAAAAGGATTTGACAGAACAAAAATTTCATCGATATGAACATTTGCGATTACGTACATAGATTTCAGCCGAAATGACGGCAGAAATTACATTCTCCATAGAAACAGGCTAGAGGTTGTTTCTTGCGAACTTTTATTGTTGTTTTTCTTCACATTGAGCATCTTCAAGCAATATAAACGCATAAGTAGTAAATCATAAAATACTTACTTACTATATCCAGTGTGACCATCTAAATAGCAGATTCTGCCCTAAATAGGCTAGAAATCTTCCTCAACAAAGAAATATGCCTCAAGTCTTTTATAATATATTGCTAGTTGACAAAACCCGGCTCGCGCGTGTTAATAATTTTTACGTCTTACCTAACCCTGTTTAAGCGGCTTCAATATATTCAATATATTGATCGATTGTTCGTGTTACGTTGGCGGGCAAAAACGTCGTTGGCTGTACGCGATTATCAATAGTTATGTATCCTCCTCTCTTCTAATTTTTGCGTGCCCGACAGGGCCCATGACGTTTATGTTTATGTTTCAGCCCTTTGGGGGCTGACCAATGAATAAAAAAGTAAACATATGCAATTTTTATTTATATCTTAAAAGACAAATAACAGTCAATTAGCGCGCCAGTTTACCGGCAGTAGGATATTGATCGGATGAAAACTATCTTAGTTACATGGTTGCTAGTGAGGCGCTCCCTCTAGTCCGCACGGCAGGTATGGTATTTAGTTTCTTCTAGTTTCAGTGAGGAAGTCTGATGAATGAATTACAAATTAATATTATTGAGTTATTAAAACTAATAAAGAGCTGCAGCTATGAGACCTCCGATTTTTACTTCAAAATATCAATAACCCCCATATCTGCCGAAAGATGCCACGTTTTTAAAATAGTAAACTTGAGAGCTAGTTCTGCCAAATGGCAGAAATCTGCCACAAATGGTCACAATTATTATAACTCTATTTTTTCATTGACAATGACAATGACATTTCCTGTTTCAACAAAAACATAGGCCAAAGAACCGTATAATGCAGCCATATAAAAATGATTAGTCATTTCAACACGTTTTCTATATAAACCTTGCTTTTTAAATTGGTCGGGTTGGCTGCAACTTCACTTTGGTTGTTATCGATAAAAACCGATTGTAATAGAAATAAAAACCCTTACGTAATCGCAAATTATCGATACACACATGTAGCTATTTCAAATGTGTTTCAATCAACCCAGTGTTTGTAACAGCTTTACATAATCGCTCTACAGAAATACATCATCTGTGAAAAATTTCAACTCTCTATCATGGTCCATCACATACAGCCTGGTGACAGATGGACAGCGGAGCCTTATTAATAGGGTTTGCTTTACCCTTCGGGTACGGAACCCTAATAAAAAGGGTAGATAAGGTACTCGCTCCTAAAAAGTGGTTTGTTTCAATTAGGTGCACCACACAATTTTCTATGCATCTTGGGCTGGTGTGACAAGCATATTCCAGCTTCCAGCAGACCATTTTTTGACTATTATTATAATAGGCATAATGACTACTATTAAAACTGAACAAGTAAATATTACTTTCATAAAGGAGATAAAAAATGAATTCAATAATTGAAAAAATTAGTTAAACCGGGAAATAAATCACGGAGTAATAAGCTTTTGTTTCTACAGCAGGCATTTCCTGTCCCTTTCTCGCGGAACAGAGCGCCCCCACAGTTACTACAAAAAATCCACTCGTGACGTCACATGCCAGAGATTGTATGAATAGCTACCACGGCTTAGTAATGAGGTACTACGAAGAACCTTCCTCTGACGTCACTGGCCGTTTAAGCTATCTCTTTCTATTCCGGTTTTTAAAATGCTTGTAACTTGGTCATTTTTTGAGATATTTAATTTTTGTTTTCACAAATGTTTATCTTTTGAGGAATATTATTAATTTAACTAAAAAGAATAATTTTAGTCATCATGCCTATTATATTCTGTGCTATTGGCTCGATATACCTCATCTTTCCTGTGATACTTTAGATGCCTGGCTATTTTATGAGTGTAACAACGTAAACAAACAGAACGCAACAAATAACGTCGGTACTAGGCGTAACATCCAGTGTTGTCTTAAGTTTAATTTTTAAACCATTTGGGCATCTTACTGTTCTTTGATGTTGATGGCATATTATGCATTTTTGAACTCTCTACAGTGTCCATTTTCCTTCTGCTGGGTGCTCTGAAAAAGAATCTTCATTTAATTAACAATGTAATTCTGCTTACTCAGATGACATTTAATTAGTGACATTTATAATAAAACAATGGAATAAGTACCTATATTTGGAGGCCAATATGCTAGCAGCATCACTGGAAGTAATCATTCCATAAATTTCTTCTTTCAAATAAGCTTGTTCCAAATCTTCTTTCAGGCATTTGAAGTGCATAAGGACACATGGTACAAACCTAGCCTCCAGCAATGTCGTTTTGGGATTAAGTGTTTCCTTCAATGGTGTGGTAACTGGAATGAAATCTCTTATTACAAATCTTACTTTAGTACTAGGTAAAATAGAATATAATAACAAGTACATTTATTCAATACATCAAGTTACTAGCTGACCTGCCCTAGCTTGGCACGGGTTTATTAGTTTTACACCCAGAGCCTGACTGTTAGACGGAAGAGGGTAAAAGATGAATTGACATGACAGCGAATTCTTCATCCGAAGCCTTTTCTTCGACAGAATAAGTAGTGGCTTCGCCGGCCCATCCATTCACCCTTTTCCCCTAACTTTTTCCTTTTCGATTCCATCTTACCTACAAATAGGGTTAGGACGTAAACCAATTAACCCGTGGAAACTGGAGCGGGTCAACTGCAGTTGTATTGTATAAGTGCGAGATCCGACAGCACAAATCCATACAAATACCTACGTTACCGAGTACCTCAACAGGCCATTTTTAGATCGTTAGCTGACACTTAAACATGTAAAAAAAATCAGGTCTGCCAATTCCGGTCCTGCCGATGCCGGGTCTTGGAAATCTAACTTCAAATGCTTTGAACACTAAGTTCCGGCATAGTGTAATAAATACTGTGAGTCCACTCCTTTGTTATATCGCAAAATACCTACAACGCCGGCTCGGCGTCAAAAAATACACCCCAAGGTAGACAATGTTTCTTCCACGACTTTACAAAATTAATAGTTTTTCATTGAAGAAATACCATGTAAAGTTTATGTTCGAAAATAGCCTTAGCGCAGCTGGGTGGTTGAACTTCGTCCTTGACCGAGTGCACATAAATGAGTTTAATGACCTGTGCTTAAAAATGAATTTATGGTATCTTGTTAACTCTCGTAGCGATCGCACGTGCAATTTTGCGAGTGGATTTATTTTTTACTAAGAAGGTTTTGAAACACCCAGTTTCAAGTAAGACTCTCACAACTCTTAGGGTATCATAGTCCCATTTCGGGATAACATAACAATTTAAGGTCACCTTGTATACAAAAAAAATTACACTATTATGATTATTATAGGTATACCTACCTTTTTATTTATATTAAGTTTTTGAATAAGTACCTACAGATAAGTAGGTAAGCTGTAGATAGGTTCCTAACCTAACTGCGTTCGACAGTTAGGTTTATTCCAACAGAAAAGATAATCGTGTGTGGTACGGAAGTACCTAATATCTAACATATACTTACGTACTTAAAGTTCTAGAAGGTAAAATATAACTAGGACTTACGTACCTCTTCTCTTCTAATCCTTTGTAAATTGATGAAAACGCAATTCTTCACTATTATCACTACTCGTATACAACGATGACAAACAACCATTAACAACACAGGTGGTACGCATAGAGGGCGCATAGTTAAAAACTCTGGGTCGCAAGAATAGCGTGAACGCAATGCATGCAAATGGTTCTGTGTGTGTACGCGACACGCCGGAACGAGCGTACCGTTAAGCAGGCGGAGCTTCCCGGTACTACCTTAGACGTCGCGGGCAGGGCGGGGGGACCTCCGCTGTCCTTCATACCGCACCTCATCGTTGCTCCGTCTGGCCCCGAGTTGATTCGCTATTAGTATTTATTACACTATGGTTCCGGCAAGCATAGACCTGGGGGTCTAGCAATGATCCCAATCGCTAACGCTAACGCCTCACGCTAACTCCAAAAATGTATCGAAATGACATTTCGGAAATCGCTAACTTTTCCGCAGCGAATGTCATTTCAATACATTTTTGGAGTTAGCGTGAGGCGTTAGCGTTAGTGGTTGGTATCTTTGCTAGACCCCCTGGCAGACCGTTTAATCTATTATTAGGGACACCTTGGCTATTAATGGGCATAGGTTTCATCGGGGTACTCGTTGAAGTAGGTAAATGGTGCGAAGGGCACTTCGTAAGAGTTTGCCAGGTACTTCCGGCAGGATGTGCGATGGCAGACCAATTTTTTTTTTTACGTAATTAATCAATGTTTAACTGCATTTTCATTCGGGTACCTTATGACGTAATTTTTAAAATAAGTCGGATTTCTATGACTCGGCAGGATCGGAATTGGCAGACTTGACTTTTTTTTACATGTTTATGTGTCGGTTAACGATCTACAGATAGCCTATTGAGGTACCCAATGACGTATTCCTGCTGTGGGATCTCGCACTATATATAAAAGTGTTGACCGAAGCGTCATACATTATGTAAAGTTGTAAACGCCGTATAATAATATTGATCTTGAGCTTAGAGAGTATTCTCTAATCTCTTCTACGTCTACGTTTTTCCACCACGCTTTATTAGCGTCTGTCTCACTCTCGAAATAGTTGGGTCGTTTTGAGACAGTCGTATTTACTCTTGCATTAAAAATGTATGTACTTATCAAATTCTTAAATATCATTTCGAAAAAGCTATATTTATAGCAAGTTTCATCACCGTCTAACAAGTAGTATCGAGTTGTTCCCGTTGTCCCCCACGTCTTCGCCATAGGGCCCAATGGGAATATTTATATTATTTATAGATTAACTTACATTCTTATTAAAGGCCTGCACTGATGTCCCGCATGGGGTGTTTTGTGCATTTACCCCCCGCCAGCCTATCCCCCTAGCCACCCTAACTCCTTGAAAGAAAAAAAAACTCCTTGAAGTAGAGGAGAACGGCCTTGGGTCGCTGTTCCAGTAATAATGATGGTGAAGATGATGCTAAAGCAGGTGGTGCATAAATGGATGTGCTAGAGCATGGCAATGATGAATGATGATGAATGATGATGGGTTTTGGTTACCACATTTTTTATATAGGTATAGATAGTAGATACTTACAAATGTCAAATTTCTCATCAGGTCTTCTAAGATATTGCTTTACAAAGTCAATAATATCTTGAATAGTATTAGTAGGTTGAAATACACCTTGCAGTATAATTCTATCAGGAAACTGTATACGAACTACTACATTTTTATATAGGCCGAGTCTTAGTTGCGATGTCTGGAACATTTGTAATATTTCACTCTATCAAGTGTTTATAATATAACAAGTTTAATCATACTTGGTTTTAGGGGTTGTATCAGTAGTACAAAAATGAAACCTTTTTATAATTACTTTCTTGTCCAGCAGTTTGTCGGCACTTGGTAAAGAAAAGACTCCTACTTAATGTGTTGAAATTGAAACTAAATAAAAAGTTAAAATTGTACCATGCGCCTTGGTTTACTGGCCAGAAACCTATAGTGAATTAACTTTTGATTGACACCTAGAATCTATTTTAATGAAATGTTGTTCCCTCATTTATTTATCCCTTTTTAGTTATGAATGAACAAAGGGTCAGGGTGTTATTGTAATACAAAATAATTTACTATATTACCTGGTTCTCAAGATCATCTCTTTGATTGGATAGAGTTAATGGTGTATTTTCCAATACTATGCGATGCTGTTGTAAATCATAGTACAATTTACGCACTTCTTCTATGGTTAATTCATAAAATTCATCAGGGAGATCATCTATTTCATCTTTTATTTCATCTGGTTGCATAAATGCAATAGCTTTTTGTGCTCCTAGCTACAAGAATACAAAATATTGAAAAGTTTTCTTACTAATACCTAACTACTATTTTAATATCTGTGCTAATACCATGGGGTCCCCCATAAGGTATAAACGAAAAATAGCCCAAACTTGGAAATGTAGTAATCATGTCTAGAGAGTTACTAGTTAGTATCCAGTGTATTCATTTAGCCCAAAATGTAGTAATCGTGTCTAGAGAGTCACTAGTTAGTATCCAGTATATTCATTTGGCCCAAAACTTCGCCAACACGCAATAAATGTCGCTTGATAATCTTGCGTTATTCAGAAATAAAATAATTCGTAAAATAACCCGCGTTATTGGGATGAGGCATATGTACGGTAGGTATTATCTTATGTGGGCTAAACCTTGTGCTATGATTATGAGTTCAACTATTGATACTTACAAAAGTAACCTCTTCTTCAATATTCAGACGTCTTTCTAACTTAACTTCTGTTAAAGATTGATTTGATAGATCACTTGTTGAACTTAGCTCACTTGGCTCTGTTACTGGTGTGGTTTTTTCATCTGCCTTCTCAGTTACTTTTTGTGTAACCTCTTTTTGTCCTTCAATATTTTCATTAGGATGTTTTTTAATACTTTTTATTAAATATACAGGATCTAATGTTTTATGAGATGGTCCAGCAATGTCTAAATCTGTTTTTTGTGGCTTTTCTTCGGTTTTGGAAGCTGGATTTTCAGAGAGAGGTACTCTGTACACAGCCGATACATTTGCTTGTCTGAGAAACAAACCAAAAAATTGTTAACACAGCAATTGCTTGTATTTTACATAATATTTTACTGTACATCTGACATTATTAGGATTAAGTGTTTATAGTATGGTTAGTATTGAAATGCTAAATGCCTATTAGGAACCTACTATTTTTAACATGTTGTTAGTAGTTACTTACTTGGTTACTTGGTCAGAACATTGGGGAGCCGATGGATGCAAAGAGGCAATCAGCCGCTCAAAGGGGCGGTTTTTGAGGGAGGCCTATGTTCAGCAGTGGACATCTTCAGGCTGATGATAATGATGAGTTACTTACTTTGCTTCCTCAGCCTTGTTTAGTAATCTAAGCACAGCCCTGCCTTTTATCAATCCCAGCATTCGAAGAGACTTCTCTCTGAGTGCAGGCAATCCTGCCACTTCCTGGCGCATGTACAAAACACATGGATTTTGTAGACTCTGTAGCTCAGATGCAGCCAGAGAAATGGCCAAGTCATACAAAGTGGTGTGGGGTGAAAAATCTGCTGTTCTTCTCTCACCTAAGCCATAAAATCATATTTGTAGAAAACTGTGGTAGGTATATTTAATAGACTTAACACCCAGTTACAGAAACAACCATTAATATAAATGGCAGCATTAAAGATAATGGAGTTCTTAAACTAGGGAGGACAAGAGTTTAATGGAAGATTAAGATTTAAAGTTGACTTTAAAAGTTAATGATTGTTTCTGCAACTGGGTGTATGTTTTTTATCAACGTCTAGGGCAGCGTTTGTCCACAATCTCACCTGATGGGTAGCGACGATGTAGTCTAAGGTGTAGCACGCTGGGCTAGTAAAGACCTATTCACTCTTGATTTGAACACCGGGTTGTTTTTTAGGAAACCAGGGTAAGGCTTTCCACACTTTTGCAGTATATATATTTCTTCTCATGTAAACCAGTATTTAGCAATGTTGTCAGAATTTTTACATAGGTACTTATGAATTGACAACTCTACTTACCATCTTCCAATTCCAATCTAACTGTCACATTTACATCTTCTCGTTTCCTGTCTGTTTCAACCATTTCAACAGTGGCTTTGTTGGGCAAATTAGAAAACCTGATGGTTGAAGTCAAATCCAGGATGCGATTATGGTGTTTTAAATTGTAGTCAGATGGCTGGAAACCTTGCTTATGGCACACATCTTCCAAAATCTATAAATTATAAAATATAGGTAAAGGTTGGGTAAAGGTAGTTTCTTAGAAATGTCATATTGTAGACTAACACACACAGCAAGTATGCGAAATTAATTTAAAATAGGTTTATTATTTTCAGGGGGTTATCTACCTTTAATATGCTGGTATCTGCCGTACAATGAATAGTTTGCCGCCTGCCATTAGGAGCAAGAACTATAATATCTTTCGACATTTTCCAACAAGACTTATGTTTATTTGAACAATAACAAGGTCTGCAAAAAACAATAATTTATAAATTCAGAGTCATTCAGATAAATAATATCATAATCACAGACTACTACGAGATACTACTTTCTATATATACCAATGTACTCTGTGGATACTACGTATCATAATCACAGACACAGAGTACATTGGTAAAGACTAAAGACTGAAACACAGAGCATATAAAGCAGGCCATTCAACTCCTCATACATTGGATGGTAGTAGTAGGTGGGCATGCTATAGGGATCCCAGTATAACAAAAATATTTTTTTATTTTATTTTAGATATGGCAACAAAATGATTTTGAGGTTATAATTGCCATCGGTCTCATGTTGTTTTCATTTCGTGAATTTTCAGTGCTTCTTTATTTAGCCTAGAGACTCTTTTTGTGTTTGTGTATTGTGATGTCGTGTTAAAAACAATGAAGGACAATAGCCGTAAATGTGCTAAATGCAATGCATCATCAGCGAAAAATCCGAGTCTGTTCAACGGTAAATTACACAAAACTCATACAATATAATTTGAGGTAATGTACTTATTATTGAGCTCATTGTGAATTTGGAATTAAACATGTTAATTATGTTTTGCAGAATGCTATCATGGGCAGTTTTGTATTTTTTTTTATGCGAATGTTTGACGTGTCGATCTGCAGGGTTACTCTTGACACTCGATTTCAATCGTAATTTGGGATTTGGAACGAAATCGTGGTATTTGGTACTCTTGAATCCGATACTAGCGCACGATTGGAATCTTTGTCCGTGGAATTTTATGAAACTAAATGGAATCGACTCATTTTTATACCATACGTTTTTTCGGTACTCTTGACGCGATTTGACGTTGACAAATTGAGCTTGAAGTCGAGTTTGCGATAGAATTTTTAAAGTTTTCAAAAGTTAACTTTTTTGCGTTCGAGTGTGTTGCGTTCGGAAGTAAAATGGCACGTTTGTCTCTTATTTTTAATATTTTGGACAAATTTATACACAAAATATACACTCAGTCTTGTTGATGACACAAACACAAACACATGATAATTCCCATGGGCGGAGCGCAACAACCTTTTGCTATCCCTGGATTATCTTGTAAAAAATCCGCTAGATCCTCCAGCTGTTGGTAGGTTGGCCTAAAGATATTATAGTCCTCAAAATTTTGGATGCGCGGGATTTGAACCCGTGCCCTCCAACTCACCGGATTGGACGTTCTACCAACTAGAGAGTTGGAGGGCGCGGGTTCAAATCCCGCTGGTTGCTAAAATTTTGAGGACTATAATATCTTTATAGATATACCTCAAGTGTGGTTTACCCTTCAAAAATCATTCCTATGCGCTTTTATTTTCTTGAAAGTGACTAAATATCATCAAAAGTGATGGTTTTTGGTAAAGTATTTTAAATTTAAGTAAATAAGTAAATAAATAAATAAATAAATAAATAAATAAATAAATAAAAAAAATAAATAAATAAATAAATAAATAAATAAATAAATAAATAAATAAATAAATAAATAAATAAATAAATAAATAAATAAATGAAATGTTTTCAACCAATTTTGGTATTAGTATTTTCTATTATGTTGAGTATGGCAGCACTTACATAGTGTTGTTATTTTGTGAGTCACAATGTTAAGTCAATCGCATATGCGATTTCAATTTCCAGCTCGATTTTGTTCAAGGGTACCAAATTATTTAACATTGGAATTGAGATTGATTCGGATTAGAATTTTAGTGAAATTGGGATTGGATTCAAGAGTAACCCTACTGGTCGTTCCCCTGATGTTAAGCAACACGGCCGCCCATAACAGTCGCAGTGTCACTCGAAACTTTAAAATAATAAAGTTTCGCGTGACACTGCACTGCGCACGCCATCCCGAGACATCACCCAGTCTAGCAATCAGATTACTAGACTGTGTAATCAGGTCATAAAGTCTCATTTGCCCAGTAATTTCACTAGCTACAATGCCCTTCAAACCGGAACACAGTAGTGCTTGCACACTACTGCTTGGCGGCAAAATAACTGGCAAAGCGGTGGTACCTACCTAGACGAACTTTGCAGAAAAGTCCTACCACCTAATAAAGTAGTATTATGTATTTTGTATTATTGTATTATGTTTTTTTTTTTAAATAAAATCGCTCTCGATTTATTATTCACAATGTCTTGTATGCAATAAATACAAAAATTATAAAATCCTATGCTCCTATCCTTAAAATCCTATCCTTTTATTTTTGCGAATTGATGTAGTTTTGTCCCTATTATAAGATAAATTATCTGATAATACAATGGGGCTGCTCTAAATGGGGCAGCCCATTTTATCAATTCAAATCTATATGAATAGAACATTTGAATTTTCCGCCTTTTTTAAGTTTCCAAAGGGTCCCACTAAAGGCGCTAGTACTGAATATCATAACCACTTTTTTTGTATGAAGATGCCATTCTTCTCCGCTAGGAGTAATAGTATTCTGTGATATAAAGGACCGAAAATCACAGATTAGGTACAGGGTTGCCAACGACGACGGGACTAATATCGCCATTTTTCTCAGTTTAATTAGCCTAAAGTAGCCGAATTTCAGCCTCTGTCGCCTAAAAAAGTAGCCTAAGCCTCACATGTCCAAACTTATCGTAAAATGAAATAATATAGTAATTTTTGACGCACTTTATTTTTTATCAGCTAACCTCCCCTCTTCGCACGGGTTTATTAGTTTAACGCCTAATCTCAGTATAATGAAAGAGGAGAAAAAATAAAGGAAACGGTTGAATGGATGAATTAGCAAGTGGCCCTTCACCTTCACCCAGTTATCTTTTCCCCCTCCCTTCTCTCTTTCTCATAGAACAGGATAGGAGTGGCTTTGGGCCTAACACTGAAAGTAGGATGTCTAACTTATGAACTCGAACACGAATGTTCTTCGCCATGCGTTTGTGCAATTTTATTGTGATTTTTTGTAAAGTTTTATAAACACCCGGAAATTCGTTTGCAAAATGGATCCTCAACCAGGTCTGGTCAACCTCAAGGACTTTGTCAAGATCAGAAAATCTGTCAAAATTAGTCGAAAATCGGCCTCGGGAAGACTAAGATTCTGGAATGGTGTAATGTTTTAAATTTTTATTTTTAATATGTGCGGACATTTCACACAGCGCCGGCTAGCCCCAAACTAAGCATAGCTTGTACTATGGGAACCAGATAAATGATACAATATTTATATACTTGTTTGTTTGTAAATACATACATAGAATACAATACAACACCCAGACGCAGAACAAACATCTATGTTCATCACACAAATGTTTGTCCTAGGTAGGAATCGAACCCCCAGCCCTTAGTTCAGAAGGCAGGGATACTACCAACTGAGCTATCGGGCCCGTCAAATGATGTTTGATCATGCTTCATCCTCTAGCTATAACAGGACACGTCATTTAATTTTGTGGTAGTGGAAAATGGCTACTTTTGGTTGATTTCCTATATTCCGTTGCTTTTTTGGCCAGTTATTTTACTTTTTTAATACTTTTACAAATTATAATATAAGGCTCATAGTTTAGATGATATTATATTATAAGCTGTGAATAATGTTGACTGAAAGTGAAGCTAACTTTGGTCGGTCTTGCAGTTATTTTTACACAAAATTCGCCTTATTTATATAGCTTTTATGACCTAAAATCAATTGCTTTTTTTAGATTTTTAAGCTTCAATTATAGTTATTCGTATTTAATTCGCGTTCATGTCACATCAACATTCTTTCTTAATTTTTTTCTCTTCTCTAGTAATAAATTTAAATCTAAATTTCACAGACGTTATGGTGGCTTTAATTTTTATAAAAAGTAGTTTATTTATGATTCGGGTAATTTAAATGACTTGTCCCCGAAGTACCCTAAAAGGCGACCAGTCGCCAATCGGATTTTACGTCGCCGATACGTAGTCCTGAGTAGCCTAAATGGCGATATCTCGCCCACCTTGACCACACTGATTAGGTACAATTTTTCTGTAGTGATACCACGTATCATAATCATATGTACTCTGAAAATAATATCAAAGAGTAGGAGTACAGTAACTACCTATATATTAAGTGATCAAACTACTTACCTGACGTTCGATCATTATTGTACGAAGTGCTTCGTTCGAAGATATAGAACTTTTAATAGAGCCCTAAAACAAAAAACTAAACACACCCTAGTCTATGTCACGCGTCCTGTCAAAGTCACTTTCTTCAGAGCTTGTACTCAACTTTACCCATGGGTAGGGTGGGAAGGGTGTGTATATCTTCGAACGAAGCACTTCGTACAATAATGATCGAACGTCAGGTAAGTAGTTTGATCACTTATTGTACATCGTGCATTCGTTCGAAGATATAGAACTTTTAACATGCATATGTTCAGAGACAATTAATGGTAAAGTTGAGGTAATAATTAAGTATTAAAAGTATTTACAGAAACCTTTCGGAAAGAATGATCGAGGCAACACGTGACCAAAATGCTGGCCTCTATATGGCGCAAAGACTAAGCATTGCCATACAACGGGGCAATGCCGCCAGCATTTTAGGCACATTGCCCACTGGTAGCGGCTTCTTAGATTAAGTTTATTTACTTTTAGTTTTAGATAGATCATTTTAATTTAGATTTAATTCAGTTTTAGTCCTTTTTTTTAAGTAGGTATTATTAATCTTTTATGTTATTTATTATTTAAGTTGTTGAGTAAATAAACAATGCTGGTTATAAAAAAAAAGTATTAAAATGTTTGTTGTAATAAAAACAGTTGTTTTATTTTAATCGCCTTAATAAATGTAATTATTGTAGTCCAGTAGTGATAGGTTGGTACCTTCGTAATTAGTACCATTAAATAATTATTTCTTAATTCTGTAGGTGGTGGTTTTCATAAAATCCATTCACTCCAGTATATATTGGCTGCGTGGCCAGTCACCCTCAAGTTATTAAGGATTTCTAAACTGGTATTTTTACTATTAACAATAAAATCAGTCAAATCAATTATAGATAAAGAATGAATCACCAAGTAACAATTATCAATACTCAGTGGAGTGTAGTTTCGCACACACATAAAATAAAATTGGCTACAACGTAATATAAATTACACTACTTATTATAATTATGTAGTGTAATTCTTGTTCCTAAGGCTACAAGCTTACAATTTTGTAGTATTATAATTATGTTTTGTCATTGAGCATAGCATTGGAAAATTGTCCCGGAGCATTAGCTATGTGTCTGCTATAAAATTTTGTAAATGTTGACGAGCAATTTTTTTTTACAGGTCGTGGTTGTAGGTAGTATCCTCTACCTAGTCTGTGACGACAGGTTAGTTTCTCTAACGCATCTATTAATTGTTGTTCAATGACAATATCAAATGATTTATTTATATTGTTTGAAATATTTATATGAGGCAAATAGTACAGTCTGTGACAAATTGTAATTCCTTAGTGATCTATGGTATGGGGTTGTCATTTTTTGACACTCGTCTCGTAAGCAAAAATGCCTACGTATAATCCTTGGAGCAATGAAATCATCCCCTATCAACGCCATGCAAGTTGAGTGTAGTGAACCCCCCCTCTTTCTGCGTAGGCAATATATTTCCAACCGATTCTTTGTTAAACTGGTCCAAAACTCTGAGCACCCCCTTCTCCAAAAACTAAACCAATTATCAGCCTTGTATGACTCCCTTGGTAACCACTCAAATGACAGCCTCCCATGTCTCCTGCGCAGTTATCTACAATTCACCCGTCTCCTTAATCTCTCAATCACCTATAATCCCTCTTTACTCTACACCTTATGATGCTTTGGTGTTGAAACCTAATATAATTTTTGATTTTAGAATTGATAAGAGCACAATAGAAGCTAATAGTAATATAAATACAAACATCTTAGTTTAATCTATATTATTTATTTTAGTTCTTGATCATAAAGTGACATGACAGCAGTTGACAGCGCCCAAGACTATATAAAGAAAACATTGTCTATCAAAAGAGTTTGCATGCTACAGCTTTGAGGTCAGGATATAACATTCCTCCTCACTCTAACTCTTCAATAAGCCGCCGTGGCGGTCTGGATATTCTGGAGCTCCGTCGTAGAGATGGTCCTGTATTAATGACAGGAGTATCAGGAGTATCAGGTGATGGTTCAGGCGAGGTGGTTGTTGCAGAAGATGGTGTTTCAGTAGGTGTTTGGAACGGAGTTGAGTTGGCATCAGATACTGATATGGATGTTTCTTCCGTTGTTTCAGTTCTTTGCCTTATATGATCTGCGTGTCTGTGCTTCAATGTTCCTTCCGGTGTTCTGATAATATATGAGTATTTATGAGTTCTTTTTTCTATTTCAGCTGGTTCCCATTTTTTGGTCAGGATGGTGGTTAGGAGTTCGCATTGTATTCTCTACCATTATGTTTGCTTGTATTTCTTTATGCCGTAACATTTTTTTAGTACTTGGCCGAGCGTTGTCTAATATACAGTTTAATTGTCTTCCGAACATCATGTAAGCAGGAGACTTTAGGGTAGTATTATGAGGCGTGTTTCTGTAGGAGAAAAGGAAATCTCTAAGTCGTTCTGTTGTGTTTATGTTTTGATTTCCACTAGCCATGCGAGTTTTAAATAATAGGATTTTATTCTCAACAGATAGCTCGTTTCGTTTTTTGAAAAATGGTTGAATGCTGTTGTCGTCGTATCTATAAGAGTTCCAATTTGTTTTCATGTACTGTATAACTTTCATTAGGGTTGTGTCTCGTTTAGTATGTTCTTTGACGGTTACTTCATTAATAGATAAATCTACAAATTTTCTTTCGTTTTAGGATTGTACAATGTTGTTAACTGCACATTCTTCCTTTGAGGGTTGTTCATCCATGTTTGGCATTCTGGACAATGGGTCAGCAAGGATGTTATTCTCTCCTTTTGTATATATAATCTCATAATCGTAGCTGCCGATCATCAGAGCCCACCTGATAAGACGGTTGTTAACAAGTTTTGGTAAGTTCCTGTTAGTTCCAAGTATGTGGATGAGTGGTTTGTGAAGGTGAACTTAGACCCTCGTAAATATTGATCAAACTTTTTAATGCCAAAAAAGATTGCAAGTGCTTCTTGATCTATGACTGAGTACTTACTCTCTGCCGGTTTTAATTTCCTTGAAGCAAATGCTATTGGTTGTTCATTGTTGTTCGTTTTATGGTATAGGACAGCGCCTACTCCCTTTTCTGAGGCGTCACATGCTAAAAATAACGGTTGTTTCTCATCAAAAGCAATAAGAGGTTTAGATTTAGCTATACATTTCTTTGTTTTCTCGAATATCGTATTTTCATGCTCAGTCCACTTCCATTTTTGTTTTTGTCCCGTAATAGTATGCAGTTCCGCACAAATGCTGTGTAAATGGGGTATGAACCGTTCATAAAAATTCACTAGACCAAGAAATGATCGCAATTCTTTTACATTCTCAGGGGTAGATGCTTTTAGAATAGCTTCCACTTTAGATTTTGTTGGTTTAATGCCATCTTTGCTTATGGTGTGGCCTAGGTATTCTATTTCGTTTTGAAGAAAGGTGCATTTCTTAAGGTTTACTTTGAGTCCTGCTTTCTTAAGTTTGTTAAACACTAGTGTTAATGATGTGAGGTGTTCCGCCTCATTTTTACCAGTTACGGCAATGTCATCAAAGTAAATGGCAATATTTGGTATGTTGTCTAATAGTTTCTCCAGGTATTGTTGGAAAATTGATGGAGCTGTCGTTATTCCGAATGGCATCCTGTTATATTGAAAATATCCTTTGTGTGTTGAGATGGTTAAGTACTTTTTTGAGTCAGGTGCTATTTTAAATTGCAGGTACGCGTCTTTTAAATCGATTTTTGAAAATTGTTCTCCATTAGCAAGGCGTTGTCTTAAGTAGTCAAACTGTGGTACTGGGTGTGTATGTGATATTAACACCGGGTTGAGAGTTGTGCGATAATCTCCGCATATCCGAATTTGTCCATTAGGTTTGACAACGTTCACAGTTGGTGTTGCCCATTCTACTGGCGTTTTGTTAGGGTCAACGCTTTCAATGATGCCTTCTTTCACCAGTCGTTCTAGTTCAAGTTCAACGTTCTTACGTATACTGAACTTAATTGGTCTCGATGGTAAATGTTTTGGTTCGGCTCCAGGCTTCACATGAATATTTACTTCATAGTCTTTAACTTCTCCCAATTTGTTGTCAAAAAGTTCATTGTTTTTGTGTATTATTTGTTTCAGAGTCATTACCTGATGTTTAATGGAGTAAACAGGACTAGGAAATGGCATATTAAAAATCTCGCTCCATTGTAATCCGAATAACATAGGGTGCGCATTTTTTATTACCACGACTGGTACAATATTTTGCTTACCTTGTATTTCAACTGTGACGTCTGTTATTCCTTTTGGTTTAAGTTTGTGGTCACCGTAAGCTCGTAGTTTAGGTCCTTCTGTTAGTTCTGGTGATCCGATTTCCCTCCAAAATGCAGTACTAATAATTGAGTAGATGGAGCCCGGATCCCAATCCATGGTGCAGTGGAAACCGTTGATCGTTGCGTCAATTTTCTTACACCTCATATTGGCAGTGTTAATTTTATATAAATTTGCTTCATCATCACTCTCGTCAGAAAAATCACTTCTCGTAGAGGTAGACGGTCTATTTGCGTTTTTTTGTATGCTGTTTATTCCCTTGTTGTTATTGGTTGTGTTTGTTATCTCATGTCTAGATGTAATGTAGGCTCGTCCGGACTTTAAACAACAACTTTCGTAATGGCCTTTCGATTGGCATGCCTTACAAATGTGATTGGAAGCTGCACAGTTACTAAAATCATGTTTTTCTCCGCTTCCACATCGTTTGCACTGATTTTTTGTTAATGGACGTTTTTTATTACCATCGTTCCTATTGAATCTGTTTGTCTTTTTTGTTTGATACGTTGTACCATATAGTCATTGTTCATGTTATCATTTTCGGCTAATTCCCTTGACTGTGCGACAGCAAATATTTGTTCAAACGTAATTTCTGTTATTTTCCCTTCAGCGTTTCGATCTTGAAGGTCTGGCCATTTTTGTTTTAAGTCTATTTCCAGCATTTCATGGTTAAGGCCTGTTGCGAACCGGTCACGTAATTGTCGCTCTAGTAAGTCGCCTTTATATCCACATTCCTTACTAAGTTCTTTTAATTTGTTCGCGTATGTTTCCATGGTTTCATTATCTTTTCTTGTGCAATTCCAGAACTCTGTTAACGCTTTATACCTTGTAGTTTTCTTATGGTAAAAACTACAAAGTTTCTCTTTTACTTCCTCGTAAGTGCGTGACGGAAAAGTGTTGATAAAAGCAGTTTTAATTTTGTGGAAAACATCCGGTGGTAGACACGTTATGAATAAATCTTTTTGTATTGCTTTGTATTCGGCCCCATAGATATTGCATTTTGTTTCAAAATATTCTATGAAATTTTCCGCTGATGTTGATTCAGGGTTAAATTTGTCGTGTGAAAAATTCTTAATTTTCGTGCTTATACCACTTACGTCTCTTTTTGGTTCATCTGGATGTGTTTCCGTTGTACGTTGTGCAGATTGAACTGTTAAGATTCGCAAGAGTTCGGTTAGTTGTTGTTGTTGGGCCTGTTGTACCCTTAGAAAATCTGTGAATTGTTGTGCGTTCATTTTATTTTTCTTCGTCGCCAGATAATATAAATACAAACATCTTAGTTTAATCTATATTATTTATTTTAGTTCTTGATCATAAAGTGACATGACAGCAGTTGACAGCGCCCAAGACTATATAAAGAAAACATTGTCTATCAAAAGAGTTTGCATGCTACAGCTTTGAGGTCAGGATATAACAAATAGAATATTCACCAACAGAGTGTGCACAGAATTTAAAGACTGGATCACAATATACACAGATGCTTCTAAAATCAATAATGACAGCCCAGTGGGTGCGGCAGTTTGGATCCCTTCTACCAGAATAGTTCTAAATTATAAATGCCCAACAGTCACATCTGTGTTCACTGGAGAAGCCTTAGCCATTCTAGAAGCTATTAATTTTGTCAAATCCCATAATATAAACAAGGCCATTATATTTTCAGATAGTAAAAGCTGTCTCCAAGCCATCGACTCAAACCCCTTTCGATCCAAATCCAGGTTCCCAATTATATTAAAAATAAGAGACCTATTACAGTGTCAAAGACTAGGCCTTGATATTATCTTAGTCTGGATACCAGGCCACTCCGGTATCCTGGGAAACGAATCAGCAGACTCCTGCGCGAAAAATGCAGCCCAAACAGGTTCTCTTGAACATTCCGAAACCTACTCCCATGACATCTGTACTACTTTGAAATCAATTATGTTCAAAGCGTGGACTAACATTTGGATATCAGCAGCATTATCAGCAGATAAAGTAACCACCTCAACAATTTGTCGGCTTCGTCTAAATCATGCCTATACCCCAGTGTTTCTGGGTAAACTTAGGATTAGGGATCACTCTGTCTGCGAATGTGGTCTGGACGAAGGAGATGTGGACCATATATTTTTCAGCTGCCCGAAAACACAGATTTCATTGTATGATATTCTCCCTCCTGACATCCCTCTTCCTATCTCCTTTAAATGCCTCCTTTCCCTCGCTTTTACTCCATTTATAAAACTTTTGTATAAATATATTAGAGTTAACAAAATTAGGTTGTAAATATAACATTTTAACAAAACATTATTATATATATTACACTTATTACTACTTTAAATATGTTATTTATTTTGTATGTGTGTGTGTGTCTTTTGTGTTTTTTAGGTAGTATAGACTGGTTTTGGCGGGGAAAAAAAAATAACACTGGTGATTACACCATTACACTGGCCAACATTTTGTTCTACACCGAACAACCTCCTTCGTTTGATGGTCTATCGGGAAAAACGTGACATTGGCGAAATTGTGGTGGCACCTCCACAAAAGCCACGAAACAAGAGTTGAAGTTGAAGTTGAAATAAACCAACTGTACATTTGCATTGCCAAGTTTCATTTGAAAATGGGAATTGTCTCTTTTTCATCTTTTATCATGTGTAATTCTATTTTGCCGTCTTACAGGCATGCGTAGTTTAGTTGTGTCGAATGACGTCATGACGTTCCAATTTGATTACCAGAAAGTTTTAATCTTAGATGATTTTTCAATATATTAAAGTGTTTAGATGGTGTTTAGTGAAAAAAATGATCAAAGTACTTGATTAATATAAAGATATTGACTTGTACTGTCTTTGGAATGTTTATTCAATAATCAAGAAGTTTTACACCGGACAATTTATTCAGTTTCTATGATGTGAATACTTTTCGTGTTTATGATATATTTTTACGTGTAAGCACAGAATTCCCCCATTACATAGGTCTTTATATAAAAATTATATAGGATATATATAGGATAAAAAGTCTTTGCGTGTAAGTACATCTGAATCCACATAAAACGTATGTAGAACTTTGAGCTAGATTAGAGTTTGGTGATTTGATTGCTGCTATAGAATTATAATTAGATTTTAGGCAAAATTCATATGTCCATGTGGTTATCCATTTGTTTACATTTTGTAATTAGAGATGATTTTACAGGTATCGATAAATTATCGATAATTTCGATAAAGTTATTATAATTAGATTAACTATACACTACTCAACATAACAACAGCTGTAGTACTAGTTCAATCATCTCTTTAGATGGGCATGATTAAAATTTGAAATAATGACACAGAATGAATAAAAGTAATACCGTTTTAGTAAACATGCTTTAAATGAGAATTGGTTTTGTTTGTTCACAGATTCCGCCAACCGTCATGACCACCATGACGAACCTACTTCGATGAATTTTGTATATAGAGAAAATAATATATGAATAATTTGTAACTTATAATATATATATTTTTGAAATATATCTATGATAAATAAATACATTCTTATTATTTCTCATTAATCTTACTTTACGATCTGGAATAACATTACGGCAATAAATGAATTAGCATATGTCTGGGCGGAAAAACGATCGACAATACAAAAACGCCAAGCCTTCTTTTTTACGAACCAACTACTAACGCTAACGCCTCACGCTAACTCCAAAAATGTATTGAAATGACATTCGCTGCGGAAAAGTTAGCGATTTCCGAAACGTCATTCCAATACATTTTGGAGTTAGCGTGAGGCATTAGCGTTAGCGATTGGGATCATTGCTAGACCCCCTGGGGGTCACGCCAAACGCTAATCCAAAATGTATTGAAATTGGGGTCTAGCAAAGATCCCTTTCCATTGGCGTTAATGCTTAACGCTAACGCCAAAATGTATGGAGATGACAGTCCCTGCGGATAAGCGACATCGGGTCACGCTAACTCGGTCGCAAACATCATCGTGGATAACGCCCACGGCGGTAGCGTAATGTTTTGAGGCCTAAGTTTTGACAAACGCTATCGCTAATTTTGTCGTAGTCGTTCACGCTCCCTGCGCGTCCGCCCGAACTCATGCATGTCATGTTAACGTTCGCTACTCGAACCTGTCGATCGATAACTTGTTGGATTTCGTGATTTCGTTAAGCAAATCTACATCAATTTTGTGTTAACGTTGTTGAGATAAGGTAAAATCTGGCTATTGCCCCAGATAATATAATACCTACAGTACAGATGCCTCATCCCATACAACGGAATAACGCGGGCTATTTTACGAATTATTTTATTTCTGCATAACGCAAGATTATCAAGCGACATTTATTGCGTATTGGCGAAGTATTTGGCCAAATGAATACACTGGATACTAACTAGTAACGCCCACGACATGATTACTACATTTATTTCACGTTCGGGCTATTTTCTATTTAAGTTATTAATGTTATTATGCTCTGGTTGTGGGCCTGTGCCACTCTATCAGTGGTAAAAATGAGAATCTCCTCCACATCAGATTGTTGTGGAACACGTGTGCAGGTGGTCTATCCATCTAAAATACAATAAAATAAAAGTTATTCTACCAAGTTTGCTTTACTTTCGTAACAATAAATAGGTATCATGGATGAAATTTTTTAATAGATCCATGTGTGATATCCGTAATATAATATAAAACTTCTTATTTCCATTTTACAACTTTGCTTGCAATCAGCATTTAGAAAAATATTATGAAAATAATAAAAACGATTTTTATTATACCATTCAACTTATGGAGCTATATTATATCAAATCACACATAATTCTCCCTATTTTAAATTATCGCCGCCATTGTTGTTCAGTTTTTACTTTTTTATTTAGACCTCACGCTCAGTCCATAGACAATCGAGCGTTTTCCGTACGGCGCTGCGGATTAGACGTCTGGCGTGACCTATGCCATTTTGCTACCATTTTGGTCACGCTACGGCTATTTCCGTAGCGTGTGCGGAAAAACGAGCGTGTGTATCTTTGCTAGACCCCAATCGCTAACTTCCGTAGCGAATGTCATTTCGATACATTTTTGGAGTTAGCGTGAGGGATCTTTGCTTAAACCCCTGGGGGTCTAGCAATGATCTCAACCGCTAACGCTAACGCCTCACGCTAACTCCAATATGTACTAGGATGACATTTCGGAAATCGCTAACTTTTCCGCAGCGAATGTAATTTCAATACATTTTGGAGTTAGCGTTAGCGTTTGTGATCTTTGCTAGACTCCCAGGACAAATAAAAGAAAGTGGACAAGAAATTTTAGAAATATAGACCGTTCACTATAATATGTTTTACTTGCGTATTTTTAAATAATATAAATAGGTATACTTGGGGACAGCTTACGCTGATCGATTTGTAAGTAGGCACTGTTTGCTGTTTAGTAGCAAGGTGTGATACTCAGATGAACTACCGGCATTGCAAGGTCTGAAGGTTGGACTACGACTATAGTCTAATCAACTTATCTGTGAACTGGCAGAAAATGGAACTAAAGCCGCCATATTGCAATTTAGGGCTGCCATATAGCGAATATTATTCTCGTAGCAGTGGTGCCAAATAAAATATGGTACATTCAATACACAATTTATAAACTTAAAACCAAAATAGACGATCGGGACCAACCACCGACCAAGGTCACATATGTCTCACCTTGGTCGGGTTGGTATAAAATCCAACCATGTGGGTGATGGTTGGCGACTGAATGAAGACAACAACCACGTGGTTTGTCCCGATTGTCTATTTTGCTCATTATACTTGTACATCAAAAATCTCGGACCATATACCATTTTTAGTGTATTTATTTCGAAGTTACTATGAAGTAGTTAGGTACTAATCCTTGCTAGCATGGGGTAAGTATAATAATTCATCTTCATCATCATCAACAGCCCGTAGACGTCCACTGCTGAACGTAGGCCTCCCCCAGAGAGCGCCAATCGTACTTTGACTTTTTTTCTGTTTTTCTATTTTAGGTGCTGTACCGAAATGACTGAAATGGATGACTGTTGCACAAGATGTCAGCGGTAGTTCCAATTTTCGCCACATGCCAAAAGATCCTTGTCGGACTGTAGTAGTTCTACAACCAACCAAAGATAGATGACGCTGAAAAGATCCGTCCATGATCAGGCCGTTTAAATGGAGGTACTTAAATAAATAATAATCCAATGAAAATAAAAGTAATGATATTGTCCAAAAAATATATTTTATTGTAGTAGACAACACGAGGGCGCGCGCCCAGCGCCCAGCCTGCGCCGCGCGCGCGTCCAAAACAACTCTTTGCTATCTACGTCCAGCACTCTGTTTTAATAATTGGATAGTTTATTTAATAATTACAACGCTTCTTTTATCTGTCCGTATTTTAACATTAGGTATAACTACTTCGTCTTGTATAACTTGGTGTAAGAACAGCCTTCAGGAATTGAATTAGGGTGGCGCAAAATACGCCTCACAGCACTGTTTCCATTTCCACTCGCGTCCGCTCCCTGAAACAAGCGAATGAGCGGTTAACCACCTTTAAAAAATGGAGCAGACTTAATGTTTGTATGTAATAATGTATGGACCTATCATCGAGTTCCCCAACCCTTTACCCTTTACATAAGTATTATTATGAATACACTCTACTAGCGATGGAAATTAATGCGATTTTGCGTAAATTTAATAAACATGCTAATTCACGAATCTTAACATGCTAATTGCTATTGCTATGCTATTTGATAAATTGAAATGAAATGGAAGAAAACAGAAATAAATATTGAAAAATGAAAAATTATTATTAAAATAATATGAAAAGAAATGAAAAATGAAATTTAACAAGAAATAAAAATGAAATGAAATTTTATATTAAACTAGCTACTGCCCGCGGCGTTGCCACGCGTGGACTACATTACTTTTCAGGTTTCGGTTTGGGTAATGGATTTATTTTTAAAAACTTCTAACTTGATTTTCTATCAGCCACACTGAGTTTTCTGCTCGTATAATCACTTCCACGAAATAAAAATGACATGTCTTAATCATGGATGAAATAATTAATTATAATATTTTCCAAAACAGCGTAGGTACGCTAATTAATTATCCTTGATATTCCTGGACCAACTTTGATGAAATCTCCACTCATAGCTACTTAACTATAGAAAAATTTTCGATGATATTTCGATAAGTATCATCGAACTCATGATTAATTAAAACCTATATTATATTAAAATCTAGGCTTTCAAAACATTTTTGCAATAGGGCAAAGTCTGGGGGTCTAGCAAAGATACCAACCGCTAACGCTAACTCCAAAATGTACTGAAATGACATTTTGGAAATCGCTAACTTTTCCGTAGCGAATGTCATTTCGATACATTTTTGGAGTTAGCGTGAGGCGTTAGCGTTAGTGATTGTGATCTTTGCTAGACCCCCAGGGCATTTTACATAACATGTTTCGTACACAGATTAGAAAAAAAAAATCTACTTCGTATCATTCCAAAGAGTATCATTATACTTCTGTATCATTCAAAGAGTATATAATTTACTAGTATTTTGCTCCGTGCGCGGGCCGCGAGCGGCCCGCGTGGGTGTTTTCGTGGCTGTTGTATTAATAAAAATGTTATACTTTACTTTAAACTTGTAATTTTGCAAGTATTAGTACAAAACAGCGGTATTTTTCAAAGAAAATGATAATTGATCTGACTTTTGCATGGCGGCCATCTTGAAAAATGCTGTCAGTCATGTAAAAGGTCAAAATTTGAAATCAGCCTCTTTTAAAATCCCCAAATATAAAATATCAGCCGGATCTGAGTTACTATAAAATCGGACGCCATTTTGAATCTGCCATCTTGGAATTATTTTAAGTCTATGAGAAAGCCTCCGTTGTTCCTTTGTTATGAGTCCAAACACGCCTTGTCGGCTTCTATAAGTTCCGATTGTGTGCGTGTTTTAATTTTGTATGGCGGTCATTTTGTTTTGTTTATCAGTAATATGTCAATTTCAATCAAGGATCCCGAAAATATTTAGATCTTAGGTAAGATAGGTTAGTTAGATAAGCTAAAATCAATTAAAAAGGACGCATTAGTAAAACATTGTAAATGTAGCGATGGGTAGTTTGAAGCTCCTCCTCGCGTGGGTAGTTTGAAGCTCCTCCTCGCTTCGCTCGTCGTCGCAATAGGTAGTTTGAAGCTCCTCCTCGCTTCGCTCGTCGTCGCGGTAGGTAGTTTGAAGCTCCTCCTCGCTTCGCTCGTCGTCGCAGTAGGTAGTTTGAAGCTCCTCCTCGCTTCGCTCGTCGTCGCGGTAGGTAGTTTGAAGCTCCTCCTCGCTTCGCTCGTCGTCGCGTTGGGTAGTTTGAAGCTCCTCCTCGCTTCGCTCGTCGTCGCGATAGGTAGTTTGAAGCTCCTCCTCGCTTCGCTCGTCGTCGCGGTAAGTAGTTTGAAGCTCCTCCTCGCTTCGCTCGTCGTCGCGGTAGGTAGTTTGAAGCTCCTCCTCGCTTCGCTCGTCGTCGCAGTAAGTTGTTTGAAGCTCCTCCTCGCTTCGCTCGTCGTCGCGGTAGGTAGTTTGAAGCTCCTCCTCGCTTCGCTCGTCGTCGCGATAAGTAGTTTGAAGCTCCTCCTCGCTTCGCTCGTCGTCGCGGTAAGTAGTTTGAAGCTCCTCCTCGCTTCGCTCGTCGTCGCGGTAGGTAGTTTGAAGCTCCTCCTCGCTTCGCTCGTCGTCGCGATAGGTAGTTTGAAGCTCCTCCTCGCTTCGCTCGTCGTCGCGTTGGTGATTTTGACAGTATGTATGGCAGCCATTTTGAAAAACGGTGGATGTCTAAAAGAAGCTAAAGCATGTTAATCAGTATCCTTAGGGACACTCAGATATCAATTTTCATACGGATTGGAGATCCATAAAAAAGTTCAGTAAAATGTATGAAATTTTTCAAAATGGCGGAATCAAAATTTTTTCCCATATTCTTACTGAGTATCTAGGGGGAGTCTTAGATATCGATTTTGATCCTGATCGGATAACTTTTTTTGTAAGTCGATACGTCTCCATCCGCCATCTTGAAAAAAATCTATTTTATTAGTGTTTTGTTTTGTTCCTTTATACATCTTTACTCGATCCCCCGAAACAACTTTTCTATTACATTCATATTGGAGGCGTAAAAAAGGAAAGTTCATATTTCGTTAAAATCACCTTTGTATGGCAACCCTATTGAAAAATGGCGCATGTCAAAATTTGATTTTAGAATGTTGATCAGCATCCTTGGGGACCGTCAGATATCGATTTTGATCCGGATCGGAGAATTTTTTTTTCCGCTATGACCAAAATTTCCGCCATTTTGATAAAAAAATTTGGTGTTCTTTTCTCTTTTGGCCTCCAAACAATATTAGTTCGAGCTCTTTATACTAAAGTATCATGGTTTCGACGTCATTTCCGGTTTAAATTTGTATGGAAGATTTTTTTTTCCGCCATTTTGGTTTTTTTTTATTTTCTCTAAAATCGTCCCAGGGTTTGCTATGACATTCCTGAGAACGCATATGACCCATCTCACATCGTTTAGCCAGGCCGTTGATGGTCACGATGATGGAAGGTCAGAAGACCAGTTCATGAAATATTTTGAATTTCGATTGTCCACTTTCATACAAATTTATAAAAATAGGATCAAAATTTACCATAGGTATCGAGAAACAATGAGCCAAAAATGAAAAAAAAAATTTGTATGGCAGCCATCTTTAAAAATGGCGGGATCCAAAATATTTTTTCAAATATGGAATCAGGGACCCCAAAAACCCCCCGATGCAAAAAATCAGCCCGATCGGACCAACTTTCAAAATGGCCGCCATCTTGGATCCGCCATCTTGGATTTTCATGACGACCATCCGAAAGCGCCTATCCTCCTCTATGACATTTGGTCGAACACACCCCACCTACCTCTTACCGTTTCCGATTTATAAGCGTTTCAATTTTGTATGGAATTTTTATTTTTTTGTATGGCAACCCCTATTTTTTTTTATTTCTCTCCAAGCGTCCCAAGGTTTACTACAACTTTAGTTAGAACAGGTCACCCATCCGACTTATAGTTTCCGAGAGCCGTTGACCAGTTCCATCAAGGAGACGACTTTTTGCTGATGTCAGCTTTTTCTGGTGGTCACGTGACCCATCTCTATACAACCTCATACTCGGTTTTTTTCCACCACTTCCAGGAGCTGAGATCAAAAATGTCAGTCAGTGAGTGAGTGGGTAACGAACTTTATATATTATAATAATAATTACGTAACGTAAGAGTATCATTGGCCCTCTGCATTAGCCTATGGTGGTAATAGTATGCATTGGCCCTCAGACCTGTGGGCCAAACATAAACGTCATGTAATGTCAAAAATAGGCGTAGCAAGGGTCAAGATTATACTCCCAAGGGTTAAGCTATAGCTATAACTGTCACCAGGCTGTATCTCATGAACCATGATAGTTAGACAGCTGAAATCTTCACAGATGATAAATATATTTTTATTGCCGCTATTACAAAAAATACAGAATAAAATAAGTATTTAACCCCTTAAATACTTATTTTATTCTGTATTTTAGTATTTTTTCTCCCTCATACAACAAACTTTTTTTGCTAGTTTTTATAGATAATGATACGGAACCCTTCGTGCGCGAGCCCAACTCGCACTTGGCCGGTTATTTCTCTAATCTGCGGGCACTCAAGTATAATTAACATGTTTGTATCTTGAATGGAATCGATTCATACTACTTACATATTATTTGATGGTATATCTATTTTACTCCAAAAACCCCAAACAACCTGCAAGGGCTTAAATAGAAAAACTAATAATTGTTAATCAAATCTAATAAATTGTAAAATTTCATTCCACTGTTTAATGCATATTTACTACCGAAATTAACTCCTATTACTCTTTGTTCATGGCCTTACACACGTTTTTTTCTTTAATCTGTGCCTCCAGATGGACTTTACGTGAAACATGTGAAATATTCAATAACAACACGACGAAAAATTACTATACTTAACACTGGCTAAATACACTATGTGTGGAGCCATAATACAACATAAAAAAATACTGCGACATAAACTAACCGTTCCAAAAAAAATTCACCATTAAGCGGCCATGTTGTATAAAATTCCGTCCGGTTTCATAATGATATTTTAATAATTTTGACCAAATTTTTTTAATGATATTTGTATTTTAATATATCCTATGTTGTGCGCCGGTTATTTCTAAGCATATTAGTGCAAACCGCATGAAAATCAGTTCAGTATCTAGGGTTTTGTTCAATAACAAACAAACAAACAAACAAACAGCTACAAAGTATTGTCCCTAGATGGCGTTAGATACGATAAATTAGAAAATGTATGGAGAAGGCCAAAAAGCCTTGTAGTCCTGCATCGCGGTTACGATATTTTTTGAACAATAGAACCTATGGGATAAATTAGATTTGACATCATTATGTGTGTGTTCCGTAACGCGCCAGAATTACACATTTATTATATGTAGGGAGGATGTAGGGATATTAAATTCAAAATGAACTAAATGAATTGAAGTTAAAATTCATATTTCACAGAATTTCGCAACTATACTTCATTAGCTAAATGCTAATTGAGTTTTCACATGATAAAAATGAATGCGAATGCTAATTAATCCATCACTAGCATATTCTACCACAGATATAATACCTACAGATTCCCATGAAATTATATTCATTAGAAATCCTATGTAGTTGAAGGAAGAATTGTGTGAAATGAAATGAGGCATTAGCGTTAGTGGTTGGTATCTTTGCAAAGCTCCTTCACGCTAACGCTATCGCCAAACGCTAACTCCAAAATGTAAAAATGTCATTTCGGAAATCGCTAACTTTCCCGCAGCGAATGTCATTTCAGTACATTTTGGAGTTAGCGTTTTGTGATCTTTGCTAGACTCCCAGGACAAATAAAAGAAAGTGGACAAAAAATTTTAGAATTATAGACCGTTCACTATAATATGTTTTACTTGCGTATTTTTAAATAATATAAATAGGTACATCAGGGGACAGCTTACGCTGATCGATTTGTAAGTAGGCACTGTTTGCTGTTTTTTTTTGTTTTTAGTACCTATAAAGCGTTAATTTCGAAAGGCACCTTGTAACATTGTGAAATTGTCATGTTAATGATTAGTGACTTCATAGTTAATAAATGTACTTACTATTCCACAACATTTAAGAATTCATTTTATTTTTTAAACTATCATAATTATTTTTCAATTAACTGTTTAGTATTTTTTATTGTACTAAGTACAATAAATACTAAAAACAATAAAACAATTAAGTAATAACTAAGTGCATTGAGGTCTTAGTTATTTTATGTGTCCACTTTTTATTACATTAATAGTCAGTTCAGCGAAGTATCGATATCGATAAAATAGCGACTCATCATACCAATAGTTTAAAAAAATTACTCTATTACTCCCTCTGGTTACTCTGTGGTCCTTAGTTGGAATCGAACCCACAGCCCTGAAGCCCACAGTTCAGAAGGCAGAGCTACTACCAAGTAAGCTATCGGGCCAGTCCTATGTACGAAATTCGTATACTACCTGATTTTGAATTGGTATAATATCCCGATAGGGGTAAATCTACACCCTAATGTAGACAATGTTTCTTCTACGACTTTTCTAAATTAATAGTTTTCATCGAAGAAATGACTTGTAAAGTTTAAGTTCGAAGCATGTTCGAAGATAGCCTTAACGCAGCTGGGTGGTTGAAACCCGCAGTTTCAAGTAAGGCTCTCGCAACTTGTGGGCTATCATGGTCCCAATCCTCCCCTTGAGGGATAACATACCAATTCAAGGTCAGATGGAGTAGGTAAGTGCGTTCATATTAGGAATGACGAACCTAGCGCGCAGGTCGCCGCAGGAGAGCGGGCGGCCGAGGTCCGGCAGCAGGTCGGCGGGCGGCGGCGGGCGTAGCGTGCGCGGGCGCGTGGCATCGTGCGCGCCCGCCAGCAGCGCCGCCGCGGACGCGAGCCGCCGCGGCGGCGCCGCCACCCCGTGCGCCGCTAGCGCCGCCGCCAGCTGCCGCGCGCGCGACACCGCCAAGTCGCGCTCGTGACGCGCGCGCCACACCTACCGTACACAATCATCATCATTATAATATAGTAGGTATCAACACCAACATCATGGTTATACCTACCTAATATCTTTACCATAGATATACTAATTAACTACCTGATGCCTAATGGATGAGGAGAAAATCAAAGCACCAGATAGTTACGATGGTATTTTATATTTTCTGTTGGATATACCTACAACAAACTATGCCTAGCGTACCGGGGGAGTGACGACTGATGTACTCTCCTCGCGACATGCATTGCGTTTGCTAGAGTCGGCAGAAATCAATGCATGTATGTGTCGCTACATATGTAAGGAGATCCGAACGAGAACTAAAGTGACCGATATAGCTCTTAGAATTACCAAGTTATTTATTTATTTATTATTTATTTATTTATAATAAATTAGAAGGCCGAAGTCAATTACACCAATTAATGTAAGTACAGATAATACAAATAAATTCAAGTTCAAGTGAACCCACTGAAAGAGGAGTGGTATTGGGCGTGCCACATCACTCGTGGAACTTACAACTTACAACCGATGGGGAAGAAAGGTGTTCGAGTGGCGACCGCGAAACGGAAGGAGCAGCGTAGGCTGGCCCCCAACCAAGTGGACCGATGACCTGTACCCCTACTACGAGTTTTCCAATACTTGAATACGCGCGAATCCATTTAAAATTTGTACTGCCATTTTTAGTTCATCAACGTGTCCGCTACGTGTCCGCGCTGCAGAGAAATGTATCGAAGAAAAGGGAGAAAGCGTAAACGAATAAGTTTTAGTAAACTATCGAAACTCATGCTAGGGGTAGGTACTGTATCCCTAGTACAAGTTTCGATAGTTTACTAAAACTTGATTCGTTTACGTTTTTTCCCGTTTCTCACATACATTTCTGTGCAGCGCCCCTAGCGGACACGTTGATGAACTAAAAATGGCAGTACAAATTTTAAATGGATTCGCGCGTATTCACGTATTGGAAAACTCGTACTAGGGGTACAGTTCAGAAATGCTGGGAACCGATGTATGCAGGAGGCGAGCAGTCGCTGATAGCACTCTAATGTTCAGCAGTGGAGATTTTCAGGCTGATGCCCCAAGGGTTAAGCCCATCTTTAAGTCAAGTCTTAAGTCCTAGTCAAGTCAAGAAGGTTACATCCTCAAATTGTTCGCAGTAATTAATCCCAGTGCTAAGCAATAAAGTTCCGATAACATTAATAAAATCAGTGTTTGGTATTTTGTTTTCTCCTTATCTATGGCGAATACGCACCTGCGCCGCACAGACCGCGGAGCGACAGTGGCCGCGCGAGCCGGCGCCGTACCCGCGGGTCGCCGCTTCCACCACTGCGCCGTGGAACGTCAGCGATTGGCCTGTACAGTGTAGGTAGTAGGTAGGTACACGCACGTATTATTTAGGTATGATCTGTGACACGACGCAACATTATAAAACCTATTATTATAATTTATATCAACCGGAAATCGTCCGCTGCTGAACATATATTATAGGCCTTGCTTATTAGAGGGGAGTTTGTCAATCATCACGCTTCGTGCTTGGCAGGTTGGCAGGTTAGCAGGCGTCTTGGTGATCGCAGTAAATTTGTACTTAGTGCAAAATGCAGAACGTGGATAATGCCGCTGAGTCATTTCCTGGTTATTCAGCCGTTTCTTACTGCACCCACCCAAGGGAGAGATGGTGTGTCCAGAAACTTTAAAAGCGTTTTACCGACTTTCCTTCTTTTTTCTGAATTGCAAGTTAAAGAAAACTGCAGAGAAAAGGACTAACAATCATTCTTGCTCATTGGCGGATCCAGGGGGGGGGGGCATACTACCCATTACAACCTGCTAGAACATGTTTCAAAAATTTCTGCGCGTTAGTATACCCCTCCTATTATACTGTACGTTCATTTATACAGTTTAAACGTACTGAAATTTCACTGTTTTTCTGATTGAGCAAAATTACTACCCATCATCAACAGCCTGAAGACGTCTACTGCTGAACATAGGCCTTCCCCAGAGAGCCCCACTTTGAGCGGCTGCTTACCTCCTGCATCCATCGGCTCCCCGCGGGTTGCTAATTTTAAGGGCGCTATATCGGTCACCTTAGTCCTTCTGCGGATTTCCTCCGGATCTTAACTCGCAGAGAAACACCGACCAGATTTGAAAATGTACTACTTATTTTTCTGGAATCTGCAAGGAATTTAATCAAAACTTTTTGCGCTCGCTTCGTTCGCGCTTTTCTTTTCAGTATACCCCTACTATTACAGTGGCGTACATTTCCATAGTCCTAACACTTAGAATTTTCGCGCTTGCGGCGCTCGCGCTTCCGTATGTGAGCTTCCCTATTTTTTGATTGAGCAAAATTACTACCCATCACAACCTTATTTTTCTGAAATCTACCAGAACATGTATCAAAAAGTTACGCGCTCGCTTCGCTTGCGCTTTTCTTTTTATTATGCCCTTCTATTACAGTGGTGTTAAATTCCAAACACTGATTATCTCGTATACACAAGCTTCCCTGTTTTTTGATTAAGCTACTACCCATTATAACCTTTTTTTTCTGAAATCTGCTAGGACATGTTTCAAGAATTTTCGCGCTCGCTTCGCTCGCACTTTCCTTGTATACGATTGTTACAGTGGCGTCCATTTCTACAATCCCACCGCTCTGATTTTTCTAGCTAGCGCTACCGTTTTACAAACTTTTATTCTTTTTCTGATTGAGCAAAATTACTACCCATTAAAACCTTATTTTTTTAAATCTGCTAGGACCTTTCAAAAATTTTAGCGCTCGTTTCGCTCACGCTTTTCTTGTACACTTTTCTTCGGTTACAATGGCGTTCATTTCTATCATCCAAACCGAATGAAAATGCTGGCAAAAGTTAACCATTGATTAATTACGTAAAAAAAATTTGTCTGCCATCGCACATCCTGCCGGAAGTACCTGGCAGACCCCTACGAAGTGCCCTTCACACCATTTAACTACCTCAAAACCTATGCCTATAGCCAAGTGTCCCTGATAATAAATTATTTTAAAAGGTTTGCCAGCTCTAAACTTGCCGGAACTTAATGTTCAAAGCATTTGAAGTTGGATTTCCATGACCCGGCAGGACCGGAATTGACAGACCTGATTTTTTTACATGTTTAAGTGTCAGCTGAGTTTTGGCGGGAACGCGCAAAAGTTCACATCGTTGCATTGTATTATTTTTCAAAACTTTTGCTTTTTCCAGTGTTAATGTTTAAAATTGGTAGCGTTTTACGCATTAAGTGCTGAATTACGAGCATGAGTCCTCACTCATGCTCGTATTCAGCAAGTGATATAATGTGGTGAAACGTGATTTTTTCGTGATGCTTCCAAAACTCCATAGAAGCTTCTAGTAAAGTTGCTACAACTTTACTGGAGCATGACTTAGACTGGACTATGACTACCTGACTTAGACTGGACTATGACTACGACTAGGACATGACTTTGCGTGAAATATTTTATAACACGATTAAAATATAATACTTGACACTGGCTAAATACACTATGCGTGGAGCCAAAATATTTAACGATCTTAAGATAGCCTAATGAAAAACTCGATGACGTAGGTATTTCATGGGAATGATTTTATAGTGTAAACCATACTTAAGGTATATCTATAAAGATATTATAGGCTAGTTGCCTGAAATAACCGAATTTGTTATTGTTTATTATTATAGTACCTATATTAGACAGGAAACTACTCATTAGTAGTAATTACGATACTACTGAATGACGAGAGATGGCGCGCTTGCTGAAACTCGTGGGAATGATTTTAAAGTGTAAACCATACTTTAAGGTATATCTATGATGATATTATGGTCCTCAAAATTTTAGCAACCAGCGGGATTTGAAACCGCGCCCTCCAATTCACCGGATTAGACACTCTACCACTGAGCTATGGTTACCCGACCACTAGTTGCGAAAATCTTAAGGACTATGTGTTTACCGACTAAACCGTCGTGGCGACATCTATATTACCTATATTAGACAGGTAACTACTTAGTAGTAATTACTAGTAATTAGATACTACTGAATGTCGAGAGATGGCGCGCTTGCTAAAACTCATGAGAATGATTTTAAAGTGTAAACCACACTTCTTAAGGTATATCTATAAAGATATTATAGTATTTATTATCTGTAGGTACAAATATGTGGTGTGTCTATACTGAAACCGATAAGGAAGAAAGGCACTAGGTAGACCGACGATCTGGTGAAAGCCGCGAGAGAAGCGCTCTCTTGGCGAGACCTATGTTCAGCGGTGGACGTGTACAGGCTGTTGATGATGATGATGACATATCAGCGGTACTGACCCATGGAGAGCGAGACGAGCGCGCAGCAGGGCCCGGCACTGGAGGCGGCGAGGTGCGCGCGCGCATACCGGAAGTAGACGTGCTCGAGGCCGAGCAGGATGGCCGCGAGAAGGATGCCCGCCATCAGCAGCAGGAACGCCGACAGGAACTGCTCCAGCGCGAGCGGGTCCGACGACTTGTGCTCCTGCTTGTTCGGCTTGCAAGTGCCCGTCATCCAATACCTGACGAGTGTTACTTGTAACTACATAAACCATCTGATTACTACTGTAGGTACACTGTGTGATGCATGGTCTATTTTGATGGTGTGATGTCTCAGGATGACGTGCGCAATGCAGTGTCACGCGAAGTTTTATTATTTTTCAACACGCTTGCCCAAAAATGAGTTGAAGTGTGCAACTGTTATGTATGGGTGGCCAGATGTCGCTCGGAATCGGGTAGGCGACTGGATCCTCATGTCATTCATGCTCATAAAAAATGCACATTTAATTTTTTGGAAGGTACCGATTTCGAATACCATTTTGAAGTAGGTACAAACCCGATTTTGACACTTATGGGTTCAATCTGAAAGTCATCGTCAATAGCCTGAAGACGTACCACAGATTAGAGAAAAAAGAATCTGTGAGACGTACCGACACTGCTAAGGCTAGCTTAGGGTCAAATGGTTTGGGTTGTAAGACGTCATTGTATTTAGTGTCTTAAAATTCACTGTGTAGGAAAAAAGTCTTACTAAATCTCACGCTGTTTTCAAAATTGCCTAGATAGACCGACCTTATTGCAATAATGACTTGATTGCATAATGGCACCCCTATTCTGAAAGCATCGAAAACGTTTCGCCTCGAAACCTACACTCTCCGTCTTTTTCATTCTAAATGTAGATGAAGGAGATGGATAGCGTAAGTTTCGAAACGAAACGTTATCGATGGATTTGAAAATAGGGGTGCAGATCGTTGCCGTTGGTCCACCTAATACTACTATGTGGAAAATCCTGAATATGGAATTTATTGCTTGTAGTATTACTATTATGTCTATTATTACATATTAATGTAATAATAGACATAATAGTAATACTACTCTTTCTCTTCCGGTTCGTACGTGGCCGCTCGAGAACCCCTTGTTCCTCCCTATCGGTTGTCAGTTCTACGAGTGATAATGTGGCCTACTCATCGTATGCAATGTATAATGTAGGTACCTACACACACTCTCACACTATGCGTTCAAAAGTACGCGTTTTCGTATTTATTGGTCAATGCTTCATATTAATCGTAATCTGAAAACACCCACGGCTATGGAGAGAGCAATGCTCGGTGTTTCCCTGCGAGATAAGATCCGTAATGAGGAGATCCGCAGGAGAACTAAAGTGACCGATGTAGTTCTTAGGATTAGCAAGTTGAAATGGCAATGGGCAGGCCACATCGCTCGTAGAACTGACAACCGATGGGGAAGAAAGGTTCTCGAGAGGCGACCACGAACGATCGGCGTAGGCCGGCCCCCCACTAGGTGGACCGACGACCTGGTGAAAGCTGCGGGGAGCCGATGGATGCAGGAGGCGAGCAGCCGTTCTAAGTGGCGCTCCCGGGGGGAGGCCTATGTTCAGCAGTGGACGTCTTCAGGCTGTTAATGATGATGATGATGATGAAAACACCCATCAACTATTCATATAAAAACGGAATCGGCTTTAAAATGACGGAGATATGAGGTAAAACCTAACATTTTCAATTTAACATTAATGTATCAGCATATAATTACTACCTAGGTATTTATTTTAAGTGTATCAGTCTGAGAAAAATATTTAGGTAGTGAATGGTAAAAAATGATAGATCATAACATCGTGTTACCTGCGCAGTCGCTCAAGGTCCCCGTTGGATCGTAGGTCGAGTAATCGTTTGTTGAACATACTGAGGTATTTTGAGTTCCGTGTGAATGCTAGTCCATAGCCGGACATAGCATACCAAGATCCTACCGTGAGGAGTCTGCAGTCTTCGTCCTGGAATTAATTTTGTCCTGTTACAAAATAGTACCTACATTTCTATAAGTAAATAACGAGGTTTAAGTGCGAGTACAGAGAGAGTTTCAAAAAGGGAGAAAAGTCCCAAAATTTGTTTGGATGGCCCGAATAAAAGACAAAATCAGAAAGGCGGCAAGCAGTGAACAGACCATTTTTAAAATGATTTAAGTATTATATGGATATGGATGGATGTGTTGGTCATGATGATCATCACCAACACTGGAGCAGTGATGTCCGCGACCCACGCCTGTGCTCCGATATTTCAATTCAAGGAGTTAGGTTGGCTAAGGTAACTGAGCTGGCAGAGAGAAATGCACAAAACACCCCTTTCCGCCCTTACGGGACATCAGTAGCATTTATCGCCCCATTCAGAATAAGAATAAGAATGGAAGTGTTGTGGGACCTCACCTGTGATACTAAGTAGTCCAAGACTGTACCATCATAGATGAAAGCATCCAACTCCGCCGTTAAAACGCCTGTCACACCCGCACTTACTGTACTTCTGTTAAACCTGTAATACACACAAACATTCATTTAGATTATTATTGGCCGTTTTTAACGGTAGATACTGTTTGTATATCTCCTGAAACTGGAATATGTGCATCGGAGATGAAAGACAACTCACTGCGTTCAACAGATCTCTTCATGCATCAGCAGATCAGTTCTAGTAGACGAAGGGAATGCCGAGACTTAAAAAAAATGCTGTCTATTTTACGGTGTAAATATATAAGTTAACATTTTATAAAGCATCCCCTGAAATTAGGGCACGCATTTGAATTACAACTTACTGCATCATATAAGAGTGTGGCTCGGCGAAGTACTTGGCGAGCGTGGCGTCAGTGTGACTCCAGGGAACAGTTCCAAACTTAAGAGGGGGTCTGTATATGAGGGGCCGCGATATCCGCGGGTCGTCGATCCCACTGAGCTCGTGGAACTCCTCGCGTGTGATCATAAACGCGGCCAAGTTGGCGGTGTAGATCGCGAGGAACACCACCGCGAACATCGCCCACATGTTCGTCATGAACCGCGAAGTGAACCCACGGGGCGAGTCCACGTGCACGGATGCCTGCTCGGGGAAATTAACGGTTTTACCACAGATAAACATAACTTGGAGTACCTACGCGAGCGTGTTTCAAGCAACCAATTATTTTTTAGTATTGTGCAGAAAACACAAAAAGATCTCTGGCGGAATATCACGCGACATGTGCAATTGTGCAATGGGTAGGTACCTAAAAATACTAATAGCGCGATTTATAATAAATTATGCGTTCGCCAATGCTCGTCGTAAAACGCAACAACGTGCAGCGTGTGAGTGCACAGAAGTTGCAGGGAAACAATCAGATACAATAAAACCGGGTGAACGGTGTTATACTAAAATTGAATTTTTCTATAGGCTAAAATGGCTAAATCCGAATATAATATTATTATGAGATGATATACATAAATGCGAACACGAGAAATAATAATAATCCTTTGCTACGGTGATTGGTATGTAGATAGAATTATTTTAAAAGAATGTAGAAAACGATCATGTACCTGAAAAAGCACCGCCCAAACGAGCCAATACGTCCGACAGAGCGAGAATCGATTCTGCGATGTCCGCTTCGACTCCTGCAGCGTGGAGCAGTCGAATCCACTCGGTGAGAGCCACTCGAAGAAGAAGATGGTGAACGTGGCTGCTTGTATGGCAACAGCGCCCACCAGCATCCATGAAGCGGTGTCGAATGGCTCTAGGAAAGCCGTGGGTGAAATGATGCCGGTCCGCTTCGCCACAACTATGGCTACTCCAGTCTCCATGAAGGGCACACTAAAGTCGACCACAGCTTCTCTGTCGGAGTTTATGATGAGGGATGTTAGTACCTGAAACATGTTAACAAATCACTTTATGTTTGGTAAAAACACGATTAGCTTGTGGGTAGGTAAATGGATAAGCGGTTTGTTACTCCCAAGGCAGAGATTACTGAAAATGTTTCTACGGCAGAGATCGAAAACCGGCTTTGAGCCTGGTGGAACGAAACACATTGTGTGTGTTGCTGTTCTAAGTGTTTGGTGATGGATTCTGAACTTGATGGTGGCACCTCATTTCTGGGCAAGATACCTGAAAATTCTCCGAGATTATTCATACAGTGTTGGTTCTTTTTTCTTTAACGCTGGTTAAAATGATCCTCCCCGAATCTTGCAAAGTCACTGGAAACAGGAGCTCACCATGTCAGTTTTCTTGTTGACCAAATCCGCAATGAGTCCGTTCCAGCGTCCATTGTGCAGCGTGCCCCAGCGTCCGTCCTCGACTCGCACCAGCTCGTATGTGAAGCCGAGCTGCTCCGCCAGCTGCTGCAGCAAGTCGATGCAGAAACCACTACAGCACTGGTAGATGGAACTGTTGCCGTGAACCACTGCCGGGTCAAGCCTGGATGGAGCACATATAGACTAATTATTATTATCAACTATATTGGAAACATAATCCGAGCTTTTAGTAGTTGATTTGATGCAGTGGTACATCACTGGACACCGATGTTGTATCAGTTCGTTATTCCCAGCATCTTTACGTTTCGCAAAACTCCCGATTCACGCAGTCATTAAAATTATAATGATTGGTTAAATTAAATAAAGAAAATAAATTTTGAATGCACTTACCCAGCAACTTCAGAGTCGGGAGCCACCCTACAAATGACCCCTCTATCCAACGAGCACCTGGAGGTGACAGGGTCGGGCAGCGCGAGGTTGATGTAAGGTGGTTCTTCTAAGAAGGTGATCCGCATGTGAAACTTCTCCGGGACGCCTTGTGGCGGCGTGTGCAGCCCTCCCGGCCACACGATGTCTTTGATGACAAGTCGCTCCCTCGGGTACGAATTCCACGTGCCGATTTCTTCCCAAACCAACTGTTAACAAAAATGCATTTTATTACCAAGCTTATAACATTTTATTAGATGTCAGTTTTATTTTTATTTTTAGCAGCATCGCGATTAGAGTTAGAGAGAACATGAGAACATCGGAACGGGAGATGGGCGTCCAATCTCGCCCCCAACACCTCACAGTCAATGTTATCCATGCTATTATGTATTTTGTGATCCAAGTAGAAAGCAACCCTTGGATTATTTTATTCTGTGCTCGTTCCAGTGGACTAATAGCACACGTACGTAACACCCACGTCAGATCTTGTCCTACCCACCATAACTGAAAAGCTTACCTGTTCTCCAATAGACGGCCTAAGGTTCATGATCTTCAACTCAGCGGCACGTAGTTCCCCGTCGGGGGTAAACTCGATACTAGGACGCCCGACCTCGCCGTCAACGCTGACATTTCTAAGGTGTCTGTAGAACCTCTCGCCGGTGGACCAGCGCGCCTCGCCCGCGGCGCCGGCGCCGCACGAGAGCCGAGTGCCAAGCGGATGCCGCACATTATCAGGCTCCGACACATATGACTCCACGCCATATGCGAATACTTTTACTGCGGTCGCGATCTCCGCGATTAGGGACGAGCTTGACGTATCGAAATGGACTCCTGTTGAAAAGGGTAGAACGACATTGGTCATGATTGGTCAAGATATAGTGATTGCTCCCCCAGGAAGCGTCACCTTGAGTGGCTGCTCACCACCTGCATGCATCGACTCCTCGACTGGGTTGGTGGTCGCTACTCGAGAACCTTTCTTCCCCATTGGTCTCCATCACAACGTATATCTTATTGGTTCCGCCGAAACCTATATTAGGTACCTAACGGATAGGTAATAGGTTTCGGATAGTTTACCTATAGGGTCCTGGTTCACCCCATATAACCTCCTAATAATACTTAGGTTATAATTTTTAAGCCACGGGGAGCCGATGGATGCTGGGGGTGAGCAGCCTCTCAAAGTGGCGCTCCCTGGGGGGGTTTATGTTCAGCAGTGGACGTCTTCAGGCTGTTAATGATGATGCTGATGATGTTTTAAACTGTACCTACTTAAATAAGAAAAAAGATAAATTTAAAAAATATCAGAAAATACCTACCAGTTAGGTGCCTGTCCCAAATTCTCAATGTTCATCACCGTAGATTTCTCCTTTTATTTTTGTTGCTGCAATTTGCAACATAAAGGTATACCTAATTAACCTACTCTTTGGTTGCAACTGCATAAGCATGACGGAGGCTTTACAGAGAGTTTATGTAAAAAAATATGCAGGTACACGTTAGATAGTACCACATAGCAAGAAAACAAAATTTACTTCGCCTCTGCGAAGCGTCATATTCTTCAAAGCTCTGTGGATAACACTAATACTAACCAAGCATCCCGACGGGGAACTTGTTCGGCTGCTGCAGCGAGCCGAGCACGCTCTGTGTGACGAGCCAGACGAAGTTCTCCCCGGTAAGGTGGAGGTCGCCGGCCGCGGATAGGATGTCGGCCGCCTCCTCGCGGGTCGCGTACAGCAGCACCACGCGCGCCTCGCTCGTCACCAGCTCGGACAGCTCCGGCCCGCGCTTTACCACCACCGCGTTCAGGATCGTGAACTTGAAGCGGTCCTGGGCAACACAAAACAATACGAGCGTTCAGGATCTTTCACCTGAATGAAACTGTCATATTTAACAATACCTACATAATGACGTTCAAGATCTTAGCGTAGGTACGTGTTGAATTGGTTGATTTAGTTAGCAAAAAACCGAAAAGTGTAGGGAATAAGTAATTAAGAAATACCTAGGTATGTTACCTATAACTGAAATAATCAACGACTTCTATTTTGTCGATTGTATGTGAGGCAGGTATAGTGGAAGACGTAAAAGTATTCTATGAAACTTACTTGCAGAGCTATAACTCTTTCTCGAACTGCTTGTATAAAATCATCGTGTCCAGCAATAGCTGAAGTGACGACGCTAAACTGATGCCACTTGTACCGCTCTAATATAGAGAGCATAGCAGCTGTCTGATGCTCTATGGACGGGGCCAGCTGAAGACGCAACGACGCATGTGAAGCTCGCTTCTCCAGGCCACTATTGTCTGCGTTCCACGCTATCACCTGCAGCCATGCACAACATGCTTTAAAATATTCCTTGCGGGCATCAAAAATAAATCTTTCTCAATAACTATTCAAAAATCTAAATAGATTCCACTAAATAAATGCATAGAGAGAAAAAGCGTTTACCGGTATGCCGAGATACCCGGCGAGTTGTAGAAAATACTGTGCAGAGGCAGTAGAACGCCCATATTGTTCATGATTCATAAGATAAAGGATAGCAGACACGTTGACTGCTAGAAATTCTTTACATAGCGAGTCCAGGATAGCTGAAAGCGTATAAAAAAGTCAGTAGATTCGATAGCATCAAGAAGTAGGTATATCCATTCAAGTCGATAGATTGGCGAACGCATCACTTACACATGGGACTAGGTGTCAAGCTCAGCGTCGAAAGCGTAATGTTAAGTCGCACGAGCGAGAAGAGTTTGAGTTTTCGCGGTAGTTTGGCGAGCGCTGCCTTTTCGGCCTTGGTGTAGTCGCGCGTGCCGAAGGCCTTGTGCGGTACTACGAGCGCGGCGGTGATGACGGAGGGCGCGCGCGGCGGCGGCGGCGCGGGCGAGGTGCGCGGCCGCCGCAGGCCGTCGCCGCCGACGCGCACGCCGCCGCCGCGGGCCGCGTCTCGCCCGCCCGCGCCGCCTGCTCCCGCCGCGCCGCCGCTTCCCACCTTGATCCCGCCGCCGCGCTCTGCCACTGCCGCGCCCGCCGCCGCCAGAGCTGCCACCACCATCACTATTGCGCGCGTCTGCATCTTCACTCTTGATGCTACACAACAACACATGCAATCATTAACTGCTGGTGTTACCCGCGGATTGGCACACGTCCGTCATCATTATTATGATCATCATCAACAGCCTGAAGATGTCCACTGTTGAACATAGGCCTCCCCCAATGAGCGCCACTTTGAGCGGCTGCTCGCCTCCTGCATCAATCGGCTTCCAGCGGCTTGAACCAGATTGTCGGTCCACTTAGGTGGCACACGTGGTGGTGGTCTACATTTATACAGGGGTCTATCATAATAGAGAAACCTAATCGTACCTACCTACCTACCTACCTGAAAAAGATACTTAAATAGTCTAAAATTCTAAATTCTAGAAAAATAAAATATTAATTCCTAAGTCTTAGGTTTCTTGTAATTTCGTCCTACGTAGGTACCTAATTTTATAATATCATTTTATTGTGTGTATATAATATCATTTAGTGGGCAAGGTGGGCATGCCCACAACAATACAATACAATACAAACCTAAATTAAAGTTGACATGCTGATATGCCTGAAGAAATTAAACATTAGCTTTGTACACAGAGTAACTTTTTTTTCTCTAATCTAATAATAAAAGTAACCAGTGAAATAAAGACTTATTTATTCATCTCAAAAACTCAAAGGTGAGAAGCCTACGGCTTCTTTCTATCAATTGGTAGCATCGAGTGGTTTTTTCTACGACGCGTCCGCGTGGCCTCGTGGTGATCCGTGCAAGAAAAAATGCCGGCATCATACCAAATCGAGCTGTTGAATAAGAATAATTATGACACCTGGTGTATTCAGGCACAGGCAGTGCTCATCAAAAATAGTCTTTGGAAATATGCTTCTGGCGAAATAAGTCTTCCAGACGACGGCGACGAAAAACAGAAACATGTGGATTTGGAGCTAATGGCGCGCTCAGAACTTTTGCTACTCATCTCGCCGGCAGAATTGAGACAAGTCAAAAATTGCAAAACGGCCGCTGAGATTTGGATAACCCTAAAAAATGCATATGAAAGCAAAGGGCCAGCGAGAAAAGCAACTTTATTGAAAAAGTTAGATCTAAAAAGAATGTCGGAAAACGACGTTGTGCGCGACCATCTCTGCAGTACATTTGAAATTGTAGATAAACTACAAAGTATGGATGTCAATATAAACGAAGAACTGCTGAGTATTATGCTACTTTATAGCTTACCAGCAAGTTTCGAAAACTTTAGAATTGCCATAGAAACAAGAGACAAATTACCAACACCAGAAGAATTAAAAATAAAAATAATTAAAGAAAGTGAAGCAAGAAGAAACAGCCCAACTAATAACTCTCAAGAGAGTGAGGCATTTTACACAAAGAAAAAGAAAGTAATTGTGTGTGATTTTTGCCATAAAAAAGGGCATACAGCCGATAAATGTTGGTATAAGAAAAATAAAAATAAAACAACAAAGGAAAGTCCTAAAAACTTTAATATTTGTTTGAATACTGCTTCACAAGAGAAACAATCTGATAAATGGTGTCTGGACAGTGGATGCACTTCACACATGAGTGGACAAAAAGAAATATTCACTGAAATTGAATATGAAAAAGGATCATTAAAGTTAGCTTCTGATCAGCATACAACTGAAATAAAAGGTTCAGGAAAAATAAAAATAGAATCAGAAAATATAACATTAAACAACGCCTTATATGTTCCGGAGTTGTCAACAAACTTGATGTCAGTTGCTCGCATAACTGAAAATAATCATACAGTATTATTTACAAAAAATAAAGCATACATAAAAGATGAAAATCAAAAAACGGTATTACAAGCTGAGAAAACTAATGGTTTATACTATGTCAAAATGAATAACAGCTGTGAGCAAGTTAACTGCATACAACAAAGTGACATTATGAAGTGGCATAAAAAACTAGCACACTTAAATGAACCTGATTTAAAAAATATGTTGGCAAACATATTAGCAAGAGGTATAAATTTCAATAAAAATGAAAATGTGGAAAGTTGTGAGACATGCATAAAAGGCAAAATGTCACGCTTACCCTTTCCGGAACATAACAGTATGAGAACAGGTGATCTTCTCGAAGTGATCCACAGTGATGTGTGCGGTCCTATAAGGGATGAGACAATAGCAGGATCCCGATATTTTATCACATTTATAGATGACTTCAGTAAATACTGCTTCATATACTTCATGAAACAAAAGTCAGAAGCATTGAAAAAATTCATGGAATTTAAAAATGAAGTTGAAAACATCACAAACAAGAAGATAAAGTGTCTTCAAACTGATAATGGATCAGAATATGTAAATGAAAATTTCAATACTTACCTGAAAAAACATGGTATCCGACGACGACTTACTGCACCTTACACACCACAGCAAAATGGTGTTGCTGAAAGAAAAAATAGGTCATTGGTAGAAAAAGCAAGATGTATGATGATAGAATCAAACGTACCTGAAAAACTGTGGGCTGAAGCAATATATACAGCAAACTACCTGATAAATAGATGCCCTGCAAAGGCCCTGAAAGGAGATACTCCATACATAAAATGGGTTAATCGTACTCCATCTGTAAAACACTTACATGTGTTCGGCTCAAAGGCATTTGTTCTACACAAAAATAAAAGGCAAGGTAAATTCCAACCTAAAGCTAGTGAAGGTGTGTTTATGGGATATGCTCAGCACAGCAAGGCCTACAGAATATACTTACCAAACAAAAATACTATAATAGTAAGTCGAGATGTAAAAGTCCTAGATGACAAAATGTATTACCAAAAAAGAAGTGATGTTCAACCCGATGATGTCCTCCGTGAACCGGAACAATCAGCATCTGAAAAAAAAGAAAACACAATTAAACAAAAAGAAGACAAAAGAACAATAACAATAAATAATACATTACCTTTTCAGCTTTCTTCTTTTCAGCAATTTCAGGGTGATGACGATGACGAAAGTGATGAAATGATATCGTTTAGTGAATATGAAGATGATGAAAATGAACTTCAAGCTCCTGAAATTGAATATGTAAGTCCACCACCTCCTCAGCCGATAAGCCATGATCAGCAAAGCGAACAAAATATACAAGGCTCAAGCAAGCGCTCAAAGCGAAGTACGAAGCCCCCTGTATGGTCTAATGGCTATGAAATGGAAGAAAATTGTGAGTTGGTTTACCTTTGTGAGTCCGATGATGACATAAACAATGAAGAATGGCATGATGCCATAAAATCTGAAATAAGGGCTCACATTAAAAATGAGACATGGCAAATAATAAGTAAGGAGGAGAACATAAAAAATATAGTGGACCATAAAATGATATTAAAAGAAAAAAGTGGCCCAGATAACAGTGTGACTAAAAAGGCTAGTAGCCAGGGGCTTCACCCAGAGACCTGGAATAGATTACAATGAAACCTTTGCACCTGTAGCGAAGCTCAGCTCCGTTAGATTATTATTGGCTACAGCTGTCGAACAAAATTTAAAATTATGTCAGTTAGATGTCACCACTGCATACCTAAATGGAAACCTGGAAGAAAAAATAATTATGAAAAAACCAGAATATCTAGAAAAATACATAAATGAGATCATGCTTGATGAAAGTGAAAATGAAAATTTAGATGTATTCCATAAAGCCAGAAATATGCTACAAAACCTAAGAAACGGAAAAAATGAAAAAATATGCTTATTAAAAAAGGCACTCTACGGATTAAAATAATCTGGAAGACAATGGTTCTTAAAATTAGATGAAAAGCTAAAGCAAATGAATTTCAGGCCATCACAAGCTGACCCCTGCATATACATATATGAACAAGAAGGTGAAAAAATAATAATTGCCATATATGTGGACGACCTGATTTTGGCATGTTCAAATGAAAAACTAATGCAGGAAGTAATAAGAAAATTAAAACAAAATTTTGAAATGAAAGAATTGGGAAAGTTAAGATACTGCATTGGCCTGGAAATAAATGAAGAAAAAGATGGGTTAAAAATTTGCCAAAGAAAATACATAGATTAAGCATTGAGGAAATTTAACATGGAAAATTGTAAACCAATTAGTACTCCTATAGAACCCTACTTAAAGCTACAAAAAAGTGAAAAATGTGATACTAACATACCAAAATTTAATTGGTACTCTCATGTACTTGGCAGTGGCTACCAGGCCTGACATAGCAGTGAGCTATTTATCCCAATTTAATATTTGTTATGCAGAAGAACACTATAAATATGCAAAACGCGTCCTAAGATACCTACAAGGCACCAAAGACCTCGGTATCAAGTATGAGAAGACTGGAAAACAGCTGTATGGCATGGCAGATGCCGACTGGGCTGGTTGCCAGTTAGACAGGAGATCATATTCTGCATACTGCTTTAAATATGCAAAAGCATGCATCAGCTGGGAAGCAAGGAAGCAAAGATGTGTGGCCCTCTTTACAGCGGAGAGCGAGTATATTGCCCTGACTGAGGCCACAAAAGAAGCCCTGCACCTAAAGATTTTAATTAATGATTTTGGCAATAATCAACATGAAATTCTTATTTACAGTGACAACCAGGCTGCACAGGGACTTTGTAAAAATCCAATTATAAGTGGAAGGTCCAAGCACATTGAGATCAAGTACCACTTCATAAGACAATGTGTGCAGCAAGGCACCATAAAGATTGGTTATCTAGAGACCGCTAAGATGGAGGCCGATATACTCACCAAAGGAGTTCCTGCCCCGAGGCTGAAAAAGCTTCGGAGTGAACTGGGTTTACAAAACTGAATTTGATGGTGCCATACCCCAGTGAGGAGGAGTGTTAAAATTGGGACAGCACTAGCGGTCCGGCCCCATCACTAGTTGTATATATAGAATTGTACTCTTTGCATCCGGCATTCCAATTATTAATCATGGAGCTAATAAAATTATTAATGTTCAAGTTCTAATGTACCTAATTAATTCTAAAGTTTAACCATGTATCTGTGTCTGAGTAATAATAAAAGTAACCAGTGAAATAAAGACTTATTTATTACTACGGCCTACGGCTTCTTTCCATCAGGTAGCCGGGCGTCTGCCGGGGATTCTTCGCACCGCCTACTGCCGTTACCGTGACCGCTACCGGAGCCGCGGAAATTCCCTTAGCCGACTTTTACGGCACCCACAGGATGAGATGGGGTTATTTGTAACCGGGACCACATGGCAATATTTTTATCTTACTGTGAGTGAATCGCAAATTTTTTCTTCCATGGTACTTACCATGTAGCAGCCGCGAATGAACTAAGTAAAGTGGCTAAAAAGCCAAATAGACGATCGGGACCAACCACCGACCATGGTCATATTTGTCTCACCTTGGTCCGACCGTGTGGATGGTGGTTGACAACCGAATGAAGGCACCACCCACACGGCCGGATTTTACACCAACCCGACCAAGGTAAGACAAATGTGACCTTGGTCGATGGTTGGTCCCGATCGTGTATTTTGCGCATAATAAGTATTGTAATGTAGCCTGCTCTAACTCGGCTTTATCAACAACGATCCCTCAGTACGCCCATGCCTATGCCTACCTACGTAATGAATGATATTATACCAATTTAGTTGTAATTTGAATAAATTAATTCTAATAGGTATGTAGGCATACATTGCATTTAAGCACTTTTTGTGGCCACTGGCCACCGTACAAGTTGAAAAACATGGAAAAAAAAAGTAATCAAAAGCATATTCGTGGTCCTCCAGGACGGGGGCTCGGGGATCGGGGTACTTGGGGAATCGGGGGTAGCTTGTGCTTTCCTAGTTACAACATAATGAAATTTAACTTAGGTATGTAGTGATGGAAAAACATAGGTGCCTTATGTATGTCGATGATTTATACATAGGTTGTCGTTCGAAGATATGGCGTTGGAAAAATGCAGGGCTTTTAGGTACGTAGGTAACTACTTAGGCAGGTAGATTTAATTGTCTTGACGTCGTCGTTGTGGGCGTAAGTAGGTTAACTTACCTACTAAGTACAAAGACTAGAACTGATTAGTTCATATTTTCCATTCCATGTCGATCTCAAACCTCAGCATAATAGTAATCAATTCTGTACCTAAACTATAAAACATAAAAACATCCAGTTTTGATATTACTTAGATTACTAATTAATCGGTTTTAAAAATCAATAACATCCTGAATTACAGTGTTATCAGCTTAACATTTTGGTTAATTGATTTGTAACTGAGAAATGAGTATTCATAGATACTATTCATGCAGTTACCTACTACAGTTTACTAGGTGTCTAGAAATGCCTCTGCAGGACTGTGTCATGCATATTCTATCGTACATGTAACGTGTGAGTGAGTAGAAGGGTGGGGACAGAGGTCGGATAACAACTTTGTGCGTCGCATAGAGATAATGTCCAGAATTGTTGTCACACCAGCTTTTTGCACAGAAAACAGTTTTCGTTCATGAAAATGTTATAAGTAGACAATTATTTGTTATGTAAGTATACACAAAGAAACACATTATATCAATTTAAAGGAAATATGGAATAGAATACCTATAAGCGCGTTAATCGACGGTAACGGCTGTGGCAGCGGCGGCGGCACGGCAGGATGCGTGCAGCTTCCCACATACACTCAGTAGGCGGCGCGGGCCAACATGAGGTCGTTCTAGGACGGACAGTGGCGCGGCCCCGCGCCGCCTGCAGCGCGAGCTGTGCGCCACGCGTGTTTACGTAAGCGCCACGCCCCGAGCCACGCTTCGGCTGTTTGGGGCGCGGCGCAAAGGCTAAGCACCTCCAGACGCCGCCGAGCGCCAACTGACGCGCCCTCATCCCTGCTGCCCGCAAGCCCTTATCACGCCTGCGCCGAACACTTGCGAGAGTGAACAACGCTCCACGCCTCCTGTTACATAATAGGACTAACGGTGACAAAGCCCGCAGATTGTCGTTAGAGTTATCAGTGGGCACCGCATGGCTATAATTATGTACGTAATGAATTCGCATACCTTAATACCTATAAAAAGGTACATACTTTGTGGATTAATTATGCACCTACCTAAATTGGGCTATTGAATTTTTGCATATTTAAATCATTGGATCCTACTAGGTAGCCCAAGCAAGGCTACTACTTACCAACTTATCTGTTTGCTAAGCAATAGGTCTAATAATTAAATAACCGAGTCCAACTCTAGTAGGTATCGAGTATTAATTCGCTAATTTTGCTAATTCGACACATTCCGGCCGGACACTAAAGTACTGTCTTCCTCTAGTAGATTTCCTACAAAACGACCCTCAGTCGTGACGTGAATCAGTGCTCAAAGTCAATAGTTTCATTTAAAAAGAGCATCAAACATTTCTATGGAGCGTGGCCTGACCATAATCCAAAATAAAAAATCACAATTGATTGGCCAGCGATACAACTAGTGTCAATCGATAGATTAAATTACAGGGAACAAAAAAGTGATATAAGTACTTAATTTCGGAGATATGTGGGAATGAAATTATTATTTTTTACACTAAACGTTAGGTAGGTGCTTGTATTTGTAACTGCAAATATACAGTAGCGCTAATAGTGAAGTGAAGGACGACTAGCCATTCCTAACCAATCGGTGCTAAGAAACGTTTGCTGCTGTCACTGATGGGTCCCCGGTCTTAGAGCATCGAAAGTGACCGGTGCAAAAAGTGGAATTTACAACTGAGCTCTAGATAATGCGCTTCAAAAGGCACATGAAGCCCTCGATTCCGGCCGTCAAACAGCGGTGACATCATCATCAAAAGCCAGAAAACGTCTACCTAATGATATAAGTCAACCTAGTGGTAAAATAATATAATTATATAGACCCCCGTCTATATAATTATATATTATTTTTCTCTATGGGGTCTACCTAGTCTTATACTAGTATTAAACTTGACCAGATTGGCAACGCCCCAATCGGAGACTGCCCGCAAGGTCAAGTTCACGCGATCGACCATGGTCTCTGAGAGACTGTAGATATGTGCACCTCCAGCTCGAGCATCGGATATGTATCTTTCTGTAACCGTGCTGTCGTCGACGTACCAAAAGATTCCGGGCTTCAGCAAATCGTTGACATTTATTTATTTATTGTTAGGAAGGCCAACAGCTTATCTTACATAATAGTTATTAAAATATGCACTAGGAAGCCAATTAGAGGCCCTCACGTCTAGCAAAATAATAGCAACAATGCCTGAGCGTACAATTGTGAACACCTGATGCAGTAGCAAAAGGTTTGCAGAAAGAACCGAACCCTGAGGGACCCCGGCATTGATTGCCAATTGATCAGACGAGCGGGTGATCAACGATTACTCGTATCGAACGATTTTTCAGTAAATCCGATATCCATACACACAAGCCAGCGGGTAAGCCGTATGCAGGAAGATTGCTGACAAGGCTATCGTGCCAGACCCTATCAAAAGCCTTTGAGACATCCTGATAAACAGCGAGTGCTTCTCCGTACTTCTCAATGCCAGCTATAAGCGGCATACGCAAGAAAATCCGTAGTAGATCGGTTTCGGCGAAATCCGTATTGCCAATCACTGAGGAGATCGTTCGCTTCCAGGTATGACAGGAGTCTACCATTCAAAACACGCTCCATAGTCTTGGACAGTATGGACGTAACTAAGATAGGCCTGTAGTTGGAAGGGTCAGCAGCACGCATTCCTTTTTTGAGCACAGGTTGTACGTTCGCAAGCTTCCAAGATTTCGGCACTTGATCATTCTCTAGTGAAAGGCGAAATAAGCGTGTGTCGTGAATTTTATAATTTATTCTCACTTTTTAATATTAAGAGGTTGGTAGACTGTTTAAAAATACCATTTTGGTTGGCCATACTGGCGGAAGGAGCGTCCGCTGAACCATCAGCCAATTACGATGGCTGCCTTGGTAGTTCCGGTAAAATAATATTGTTTAGGAGGGAAGTTTTGGAGGGACGACAAGGTCCAAAAGGCAGTCAATTCTGGTTAAGCAGCCGAAGCGCCAAGACGTATTATTGCTCCTGTTCTTGTACTGAATATTTATAGAAGAAGGAATATACAAGAATTGAATTGAAAAGGTTCTTTGTGTTTTACTTCACGTGTTAGTACAGGCGCTAGCTCGGGTGCACAAGTTTTGAGGACTATTGCTGGTAAACCATCAGGGCCACTAGCTTTATTCCCATCCAGACAAAGCAGTCACCGCGACCCCCAGTCAGTCGGATGCGGATTTCCTGCATAGAAATATTTCAAGGCCGTTACCGTCGGTTTTGTGGTTCAAAAATTGGGTCGTTCCTATTGTCCTCCACGTTTTTGGCCCCATGGGGGCCAACAGGAATAAAAATTCCTGTTAGGTCCCATGCAGGGCCAACAAGAATAAAAGCTGTTGAGCCCTATACAAAGAATAAACATTTAATACAAAATGGAAACGCTTATAAATCGGAATCGGACCACATGTCATAGGGGACGATGAGGGCTTTCCGATGGTGGTCATGAAAATCTAAGATAGAGGATTCAAAATAGCGGCTATTTAAAAAGTTGGTCCAATCCGGCTGATTTTTTGCATCGGGGGTTTTTATAGGGGACATTTAGAAAAAAAAATATTTCGTCATTTTTAAAGTGACGAGTGAAAGCCGCCATACGATTTTTTTTACCTTTTCAATGCATTGTTTCGCGAGTGGCTTTTTTATTTACGTAAAGGCATGGAACTTATACGTATACCATAAAAGGCACAGAGCTATGAAACAAATGACGCTAAATTCTTCTCAGACCTTCCGTAATTCGGACAGTCAATAGCCTGGCTAACCCACACAACATAGGTCATGTGCGTTTTAAGCACAGAGCCAAAGAGGATATAATCACTTTGCACAGAGCTATGAAACAAATGACGCTTCTGTAGAGTGGAAGCCTTTTTTTTTGCTCTGTGTTTTTAAATGTAGTTGTGAAATTCTGTGAAATATGTAATTTCATTTCAATTCATTTGGTTGATATTGAATTTATTTTTTAATATAAAGTTTCATTTAATTTTTAATTCATGTTTATTTCATTTTTCATTCAATTTTGCATATAAATTTTCATTTAATTTTAAAATTCATTTTAGCAAATAGCATAGCAATGGCAATTAGCATGCTAAGACTCGTGAATTAGCATGTTTATGAAATTCACGCAAATTCGAATTAATTGCCATCGCTAGTGATTACTAGAAGTTTTGCGAACTCTGTAGACCTCGCGAGTGCTCGCGAGCACAAATGGGTTTGCAACCCCGCGCCATGATGTACTTAGTACGTCCCGAACTCAAGACTTCATGGCCTTATAATTCAACAACCTCTTGACCAAGTCTCGCTCCTACCCATTGCTTCTGCCAAATATTATCAAAATTGCCTGGTAAATGACGCTGCTGCATACTTCCCCCTTGTTTTGGGAATTACCCCAACAATCAAAAATCACCGACGAAAATAAAATTCTCTGGCCTCATAGAACTTGTATACCAAGTTTCACCAAGATTCGTTATAAAATGCGACCTGTACGCGAGTACATACATCTGGACAGTCGAAAGCTAATTTTGGCAAGTTGAAGCAGAGACTTTCTCTCACTTCGTTCGCTCGGTCAACTATAATGCAATAGTAATATAACTATATTATGACCTTTAATATGATATATATTAGTGGGGCCCAACAGGAATTTTTAGTCCTGTTTGCCCCCATGGGGCCGAAGACGTGGGGGACAAAAATTACAGACACCCTATCTTCAGTATTATGTTAAAAGCCAGTCCTATCCTGTACTATGGGAAAGAATTTATAAGGTGTGTAACTGTAACTTAGAATAATCTCCTCTCAAACATAATATGTTCCTGAGCAAGAGCCAGATGAAACAAAAACATGTAAAAGTTTAGATTTCCCATTAGGATGTTCCACATTATTTAGTTACCTTTGTAGAAAGCAGAGAGCTCTTATTTATATAGGATAGACATAAATTAGTATTAAAGATCATATTCATTTGATCAAAGAATATAAACCAATATAAATATTTATATTGCAAAATTAAAAACAAGACACTGTATGTCTCACATATTATAAATGATAGAGAATAAAAATATTCTTCAAAAACTAAATGCAATATTAGGTTTCTTTGGTGGTACTAAATCACCTTATTGTTCTTATAACTAATAATTTGAATAATATCACAGCTGTAAATACAACCTCGTTGAGTTGTACATTATAACTATATAAGTATTAACTACTATAAAATCATTAATGTTATTTTAGTATATGCAGAGTGAATGTTGCATAGGCACAGGCAGTCATAAACACTGTAAAAATAGTCTGTATTAATTCACTACCCTATTATTTTATGCAAATTGCCAGCCATACACTCCTCACTACCGTGGAAAAATAGTTCTTCAGTAATTTAATGAGTTAAAGTAACACTGCAACTTTATCATTTAGTTCCATTTTGCCTAGATACTTTTATAAAATGTCAAAACTCATATTCAGTATAAAACGTTCCAACATTGTTCATCACAACACTATGACTTTTACTCAAAAAAGTTGAAAGTTCATACACAAATTTTTTATTTTTCATTATTTTACCAATAATTAAATACATCGCTGGTCAGTATAATTCTTAACGACGGTCACGGTATGATCTATTGGAGTCACGTTCACGGCTACGTCCTCTAGAGCGATCTGCAGTACGCCAGAGAAATTCATCTACTGACCGTTCATAGGATCTTTTGTCATAAACAAGCACTGATCTGGGATAATCAGCTACATCGTAGTAGCGCGGAAGCGGAGGTGGCGGCGGTGGCGGTATACCATCGTACGTTGCAAGGGCACCACTGAAACCAGGCGGTGGCACATATGGCAGGGGTGGCAGCTGGTGATGCATTGAGCGCATGTATTCTGCAACATATGCTTCAGCTGCTGAGCTGCTGCTGCCATATGCATCTCTGGTGCGACCGAACCAGGCAGGTAATCGATCCCTCATGAAAGGAGAAGGTGATCTGCGTTTAAATGCTCCCGCCCCCAACCTGTTCCTAGGGGACATGAACGGTTTTCGCCTGTTCCGAGATGGCACACCCAAACGGTTCCTAAAATTAGATCCTCTTGATGACATTGGTGCACGATATGTTTTATAGTTTCCACCACTTTTTTGGTATGATTTCTTTGATGCTTCCTTTGACTTGCGTAGTATAGGAGTCATTTCAATACCCTCATCCTCTGGAAAAAGTCGGCACAATTCTTCTGCTACTTTAGGCTCTATTTCTTGTCCGTCTCTGCCAATCTTTACCGGTTTTCCTTCATTCCATGGATTATATAAATGCAGAGTACTGCTGAATGGTAGTTCTTTGCGACATATCCAATCGACCTTAAATACTCCATCTAATACTTTTGCGGAGAGTCCAGGTGGCAGCACCCACGAGACAGGCGCTACATCACGACGCGACTCGCTTCCCAAGCGAGCAAAACCTGCAAATTTTCCACTTTCTTTCACTGAAAAAATCAGTAAAACGTTTCTCGATTCTCGATAAGCCTGATTCAAATTTGCTTCATTTTGAGGTAATGTTGACCATACACCCTTGGCCTTGGAGAGTGTAATATTTTCTGCATTATTCGACTTGATTAGGAAAAAACGTGTGTCGCGGAATAAGTAATTCAGTTTGGTCATGTAGTCATAGGTCTTAACCTTACTATTGGAGCTGGTGATACATCTACGTTTGCTTTGTACAGGGGAATGACTTTCAGACTTAGTGCGTTTGCGATTAGACCGTCTTTCCTTGGATTTCGTACTAACAGAGCTAATACTTGGTGAAGTTGATTCGCTCGTAGATGAACTTGACACTTCACTCCGAGTATCAAAATCTTTTCCTTCTTCCAACTGTTTTAACTCTTCTCCAATTTCTGCATCTACCTCACCGACGCCAAGATTGACGGCGTCGGTGTTGTTCGAGGTCTCCATTTCAAATTTCTTGTCCGCTTTGTTCTTTTGGTGACCGTTTTAGGGTAATTTCATAACTTGCCTATCTGAATCGTAATGATGACTTTTTAGACAAATACACCTAATAAAATAATTTATCATAATAGTTCTGTGCAAAATTGTGCTCAAACATGGATAAAGATAAATAAAGATCAGTGTTGCCAACTTTATTTTTTAGGGAATCGTATCGTACCTTTGACGTGAAAAGGTCGTATTTTGCTTCAATATCCCGAAAATAGTTAGTACGCGTAGTTGAATGAAACAATGCGAAATTATTTAAAAAAGTAATTTATAATACCTTGGGTAGGTATTATAAATTACGTTGATTTATTTTGTTACGAGCATTACAAGCTTTGAAAAGGTCATATGTTTTGCGATTTCGGATTCACGATCGTACATCGTATCGGGCCCGAAAAGATCGTTTAAATAAGATTTAAATCGTACGGTTGGCAACACTGATAAAGAAATTTTTTTTAAGGCTATGGATGTGTCCGGAAGGCAGTCTAAGTGCGGTAACTAATAGATTGCGGTTAAGTTTGTCTTGGTCAATCCATGGATGCGTCATAATTTCGAGTTGAATAGTTCGATACCAAATTCCCTTCTCTGTCAATCGTCTGTCGAAATACTCTTGCCATATGTCTTTACATTCATTTTTTAATAATCACGGGAATCTCCGTGGAACCTAATTTTTTTGTGTGTTAACCGATTGGGCGATGTGGTCGCTAAGCGACAAAGCCCTTAATAGATTGTATTCAATAAAATTAAAAAAAAAGGCTATGGGTGGATTCTAGATCTAGTCCTTTAGCCAAAAGAAAGATAAACCAATACAGTATTGCCATATATACAGATTTATTTAAGGAAGTACTCGTTTTAGTTTCGGATGCATTATTATTTCATACTAGGCTGGGTACAATGACTTTGTATCAGAAGGAGGTGGTGCGTTTTAGTGGATACTATAGACTCCAATTTAAAATAGTGTGTAATATAGACAAAAATATTAATTGCATCTTTAGGGCAATTTTCACAGATACAGAGTGACGCAACGTCACATTGAATATAAACTTAAAAATAAATTAGGCCTATCAAAAGTATACAAAGAAGGTTGTATCAAAAAACAAATAGTTCCAACACTTCCCCACAACTACTTCTGAGTAGGTAATAGGCCATTAAAATTATTAAAGTAAACCTAATTCATTAGCTAAACACAGATGGCTTTGCTTTGGCAAAAACTTGTTTAAGACATCTGCCTTCATTTCATTTGTGGGAACATATTTCATACAGATAGTCTCACTAGCAACTATGTCGCGTATAAAATGATGATGCACATCAATGTGCTTAGTTCGAGAGTGGTGAATGCTATTTTTCGTTAGCATTTGTGCTCCCTGATTATCGCTTTAAACACAGACACCATTGTCCGAACCAAACACTTCCTTTAATAAGTTTTTAATGTATGTATATGGACTCCTTAGCAGCATCACTAAGAGCCATATATTCCGCTTCAGTTGTTGAAAGGGCCACTGTTCACTGTTTACGAGATTCCCAAGAAATAGGTCCATTTAAATAAAACACATAACCTGTGTAAGAACGCCGGTCATTTAGACATGCAACATAATCTGCATTAGTATATCCTGTAAGTGCGAGGGTATTTTTCTTTCGAAATTGGAGTTTACGATGCATTGTCCTTTTTAAATATCGTAAAACTCTTTTTGCTGCATTCCAGTGTATTGCTCTAAAGTTGCTTAGCATACTTACAGCGTATGTAATATCTGGTCTAGTTCCGACCGACAGATACATTAGAGAACCAATCAATCTCTGGTAAGGTAAATGTTGAGCAGCTTCTTTCTCTTCATTCGAAGAATTAACTAATTTCATATAAGGATCACCAGGAGTACTAGCAGGTTTCGCATCAGTCATACCGAAATTTTGTAGTACCTTTTTAATATATTCTTCCTGATCGAGGTTATTCCATTTTCTTCTTTAATGATCCTCATTCCTAAGAAATGTATTTAATGTCTTAACACTGCGGTGCGTGCGGTGTAGCTTGGTGTGCAATAACTCCTAAAATACTAATGCCCGTCTGACCTGAAAATCAAGAGCTTTTAAAAATCAAGATTTAAAAGCGGTCAAACTTAGGTGCAGACAGGCATATGAATATAACTTATGTTATGTAACAAGACGCGTTAGGTAACCTTGAAGTTACTGCTTTATTTCAATTTATGGTGGTATTTTTTGCAACTAGGTATCGTATGTTACTTTGTAACTGCGTAGAATTTAATAAATTGTTGAACATAATAATTATATGAGGTGTTTAATATATTTATTTCGACTCTGATATATTATGTAAGTAGGTAATAGGTACTATTTATATCTCACAATCAGCACGGCGGGTATGAGTGGTCTGTGCGCGATTGGTCCTCTTTTTAATTTTGCCCCTTAACACGGATATGCTAAAATTTTAAGCAAAAAATCGGGAAATATTTTATACATTGTGTGGCAATACTGATATCAAACTCTTCGTTAGAAATAAATATTTTAAAATACCTTAAATAACACTATAACTTGTGAAATAGCAACATGAGCTTCCGTGTTCGGTATTTCTCGTAATTTCAGCGAAGTTCTATCACGCAAGGTGGCATTTTCTGGTATTTTTTCACAAGTACATCCAAGCAACGACTGCATACCCAAAGTGGTGTGAACGGTTGTGCCTACTTTTTTTTTCGTATTAAGGGTCTGGATACAAAGTCTGGATCTAATACAGATTTCTAGACTTTTCAGTCCAGATTTTTAGTTTTAGTATGTGGCAGCACCGAACCAATGGTTTACCGTCACGGACAGACGGACGTCTATTACCGTTTACTTTACGGTTTGGTTTTGTCTCTGGTTCACAGAGTACATTGGTAATTTGATTTGGTATATTTTTCAGTTTTTATCTGTTTCTATGTTGATGGTTATTACCAATGTACTCTGTGTTTACCAATGTACTCTGTGGGTATATTATAGTCTGACCAAGTTATCTGTGAACTGCAGGGCAATTTCGATAAAATCCATGGAGCTTATAATAAGTCCCTATAGACCCAGTACATGCGCGAACTTTAAACCGTTCGCGCGGTCAGTGCTTTGTGTCAGGTGACAGTGTGAAGAGTTCCCAGAAAATTATTTATAATAACATTTTGCGCGATGAAATCGTGCCCCAACACGCCAGAATAGCAGGATTAGGGTTCTGGTGTGACATTACACTTGTAAGCTAACAATTTTATTGCTTAAATTGTATAAAATACCAAAAATAGTGAAAACAATTTACTCACTCCTACTTTTGGCAGAGTGTTGCCAGCTTTGTAAGAAAACATGTCCCAGTTTTGTACGATGCTTTCGATATTGATTTTATTTACTACACGACTGCATTATAACCAGCCAAGCGAGAGTCGGACTCGCGCTTGAAGGGTTCTGTACCATTATCTTGAAAACGATTTTTTTTAGTTTTTAATTGTACTTACGCGATATTTACCGTGATTAGAATCATTTTTGAGTTCCCGATATTTTGGCACAGTTACATGCACCAAAAAAATGTAAATATCCCGTAAGTACTATTAAAAACGTGGTAAACAACCGTGAAAGTTTAAAACAGTGTTTTTTTAGTTTTGTTTTTCGTTTGGTATATTTTTATCAACATACCTGAAAGTAGGCCTCCCTCTGAACATATGCCTCCGCTTTGAACATGAGCCTCCGCTCTGAACATAGGCATCCGCTCTGAACATAGGCCTCCCCCTGAACATAGGCTTTCCTCTGAACATAGGCCTCCCCCTGAACATAGGCATCCAGTCTGAACATAGGCCTCCCTCTGAGCATAGGCCACCACTCTGAACATAAGCTTCCCCTGAACATATGCCTACGCGCTGAACATAGTCCTCCCCCTGAACATAGGGCTCCCTATGAACTTAGGCCGCAGCTCTGGACATAGGCCTCCCTCTGAACATAGGCCTCCGTTTTGAACATAGGCCATCCCTGAACATAGATCACTCCCAAAAATCATAGAAATATGGTACCATTCATGAACCATTATGATACAATTGAAATAACAGACTTTGAGCCCTGGTGACAGACGGACAGACAGACAGACAAACAGATGGACAGCGGAGCCTTAGTAATAGGATTCGCTTTATCCTTTGAGTTCGAAACCCTAAAAAGGACTACTTGCTGAATAAGATTTTTAGCCACTAATTCTTTCTAAGTACATAGGTACATAGGCTACTTTTGACCCGCGGGTGAAACCGCGGGGCGCAGCTAGTAAGTAATAATATATCCACTTAATAAGTAATATTCGTCTAACATTCGAAGGGAGAGAATGCATTTTTACATAGTATACATGTTTTATGTATATTCTATGAAAATGCGGACCTGGCGGACCATAGCCCATTATTAGGAGTATTAAATTTAGAGATGAATATTAAACAGAACAAATTATACCAATCAACCAATTACCCAACTTTTGGGGAGAGAACATTTTAACTGGCCACATTATGTTTGCGTCTGTGTGCGTGACGCGTCAGGTGAACATAGCACACAGCGAATTTGTAGCGTACGTTATGAGAACGCGTTGTTTGATACGATGTGAAAGTGATATCTGTAAAACGAGCAATAAAAATCACGTTTGTTGTATGGGAGCCCTCTTAATTATTGATTTAATTCTGGTTTTTAGTACCTGTTTGTTTTTATAGCAGCAACAGAAATACATCATCTGTAAAAATTTCAACTGTCTAACTATCACCGCTCATGAGATACAGCCTGGTGACAGACGGAGAGCCAGGCAGACAGATAGATGGACAGTGGAGCCTTATTAATAGGGTCGGTTTGACCCTTTGGGTACGGAACCCTAAAATGACATACCCGACAATTTTTTTGCCTCAAACACACCTCAAGGTCTACATACCTACATGCACCCCCATATCTACTCAATGATAGGGTGCCTTCATATAACACATTTCAATAAAGGAAAAAGCAGATATTGCTGTTGCCATCTCATTCTTTGCGCTGGAGCAGTAAACGATTGCACTGATGATTTTGGAAACATCCAAATAAATTCCGCAGAGGGTCCGTGTAGAGATAAATTAGATTTCATGTAGACAGAGATAGATATCTACTCCTAGGCTATCTCACGTGGCTCGATTTTCTACTCTGACATATTGCAAATGAAAATATACCTTATTTCTGTGTAGTCAGAGTATGAATTTAAATGACTAATAAATTGTCAAATTACGAAGTACGCTATCAAGTTCTAATACGATATCAATGTTTGGAGACGTGATTTTATCTCTGGAACGTACCGTAGGCCCGTTCGGATAGCAACAGATGCCAAAATTAACAGTTAATAATGCCAAAACTTTTGAAATGTGTGAGCAAAAGTTGCATTTTAAAATGACATCGTAAACAGCCAAAATATCAAAATTAGCATTATTGGTAAAATTTCCGAAACGAACGCTTTACATCAACGCTAATAATTGCAAATGCCAAAAATGCTACCGGTCCTAGAGCGAACGCAAGGCCTGAAGTCAGCTGATTTTTTATTCATAGTGTTGGTACCGCTTAATTGCATTGAAAAACCGCGGCCTAGTCAAAACACCCGGTTTTTATTTACATGGATTTTCTTATGTGTTTGTTTTAATTTAGATGTAAATAGTTCCGTAATATTTTTCTTTTACAATGCATTATGTTCAAAAATATATGGACAAACTACCATCTCTCAAATCAAATTCCGAAGTAAATGGTGTGAAAAAAAATAACATTTCTCTTTATTGTAGTTATTATAGTTTTTATTCTCAAAAGGTATGTTATGCTTTATATAAATATTTATTGGCTTACGTTATTATAAGTTTCGTAAACCTATGTAAATTACATTATATTTTTATATAACTTTGTTTGCTTTTCTTATCACAGGCCAAAAAGATATTTTTCATCTCATCTGAATGTCTCCATCTCTGCTCATTATCTTATTCAAGGCCATATCCGAGTACCTTGGTATACTATTAGGAAAAAATTATATTGTCTAACAGCGCTGTCAGAAGGCTATTTTTGTAACCTTTTAAGTTACTTTTAGCATCTTCAGGATACAAAACTCAAAAGGTTACTTTAGGTGATTTTTTGGAATTTGGAAAATTAATTTTTATTTTAATAATTGAAACCAAATCCAAACACAAAAAGATCTAGAAAAATAGATGTTCATATCAATGGCAAGCACCCACTCTTATTATTTTACGAGGAACTGCAGTAAACGCGTAGTGAATAGACCAGGGGGTCTAGCAAAGATACCAACCACTAACGCTAACGCCAAACGCTAACTCCAAAAATGTATTGAAATGACATTTGCTGCGGAAAAGATAGCGATTTCCGAAATGTCATTTCAATACATTTTGGAGTTAGCGTGAGGCGTTAGCGTTAGTGGTTGGTATCTTTGCTAGACCCCCAGTTTATTTATTTTTATACCTAAGTATATTACCTTATACGCATTTTGCTGTTTGCTAGTAAAAAGTATATCCACGGGCCTCAAACAAGGCAATAGCATGTATCTTAGGTACCCTAGATAAGTCATTAGCGCATAATCCGTTCATAATTGACGCATTAATAATAAATACCATCTAACAATCACTTACGAAGTTCCTGGGGTCTAGCAAAGATACCAACCACTAACGCTAACGCCTCACGCTTACTCCAAAATGTATTGAAATTACATTAGCTGCGGAAAAGTTAGTGATTTCCGAATAGTCATTTCAATACACTTTTGGAGTTAGCGTTTGGGATATTTGCTAGACCCCCTGGACCCTAACTGTAAGAACTACGACCCACGAAACTTCACAAAAGTCAAAACCACAGACTTAGCAAGTATTTGTGCCTCGAGTTATGAGCCAACCTGCTCAATCACCACACCACAGAGGCTGTCAAGATATCATAAGTACGTAGGTTTACAAACTGTCCAAGATGCCACCTACTACTCACTCATGAATGCAGCATACTGTAGATGAGCCGAGACGTGGATTCATCATCAATTTTATGAAATTCCTGAAGTTTTTCATTTTTACGCTAGCGTCCGTTACATGCGATTTCATCAAGATTGAGATCTCTAGCTATGATGAAGCTGAAATGGTTATAATTACATATATGTTTCATCTAGATTCAATTCAAAACTAGGCATGTGTTATTATTTGTTGTCATATTCCTACATCTTATTAAGAACTACTGAAAAATCATTTCATTAAGATTCTGGGATTTCAGTCTGGCTCTAATATGAAAATAGATTTTTATGCAAATTTCCTGACTTTTTTATTGACAGTATTCAACGTTTGTAAAAAGAATATTTACTGATTTTTTCGCGGATGGGTGGCATCCTCTATTAGCCCAATAGTGGTATAAAAAAAACCATGACGCCCGGCTTCCCCGGTCAGTGTTCTTTTGCCTGCACCTCCTTCCGTTTTGAACGAAATCCTACGCCGCTGGTAATCTTAAAGCGGGTCCACTGTGCCATGTTTTGAACAAAACATTGTTCAAAAACAATATTCTATTCAAAACATGGCCCAGCGGACGCGGCTTAAAGTCGCAGCGGACGGGAAAATGTTTTGTCAAACAATGTTCAAGAACAATATTCTGTTCAAAACATGGAGCAGCGGTCACGGCTTTATGGTGCATCATTAAAAGTTTCACATTGACATCAAAGGTAAACTGCAACTTAAACTCAAAATCACATGTTAATTATCCATATTTCCATAATTTAACACAACTTACATCTATCAACTTTTAATACGTAAATACCGAAGGAAATCATTAAAAGGTTACTTTTCATTGGTATTTACTTTTTTAACTCTTCGAGGTTCCGTTTGACCTGTAGATATTATATTATCTGGGGTTTGACCAAACCTAGCTGGCAACACTGATTGTCTATATCAGAAATTGTTAGCTAGTTTACTAGCTGAATATAACCGAATTATTTTTAAATATTATCCAGCTGACCCGCCCGGTTTCGGGTTTATTAGTTTTAGGTAGGTACCTAAGCGTATCTGTTACCTACATTACATTACTGTAACTGGGCTTACTCTTATCATTGAATAGTTTTTGAAAATTTTGTTTTGATTGCCATATTTGCTACTACTTATTTTTAACCTCTGGAATACCAGCATTAATGACAATTGAAACAGTTCTTATTTTTCTGTCTTTCTGTTTGTCCTTTAAATTCCCTTTGAACCCGCATCACACTGGAACTACTTAAGTATAGGTACTGAACAATTTATAGTATAAACTATAAACCATACCTCAGCGAAACCAGTAGGTCTAGCACGAATATTTACGCGCGCGTAAGTGTAACGTTAACGTAAAATTGCGTAAATATTCGTGCTAGGCCCACTGTTCAACATTCCTCTATGTGTTCAACTATAAACTTAGTATAGAATAAGTACCTACCTGCCTATAGAATCCCATTCACAACATTGATATGTGTCTGTCTGTACCTTGGCGGAGCATCATGCCGAAACTATTGAATGAATTCCAATGAAACTTGGCATGATTCTACTTTATTCTCCAAGGTAGGCTATAGGATACTTTTTATCCCAAGATTCAGCATGATTCCAAATTAAATTTTCCAAGTAAAGCCTACCACCGCCATCTAGCGACAAGTAGCTATAGATACCTACCGGAAACTGACATTACTGAATTTGGTATGGTTATAGATAGCTGATTATGCAGAATAACTTTGAGTATACTTAGTTTTTGTTTTCTAAAACGGCCAAGTGCGGGTTGCCAAAGCAATAAGAATGTAATTTTTATTCAAGATTTTTTGTTGGTATATTATAATTATATTTGTTTATAAAAAAACTAAAAAAAAAACTAAAAAATAATTTGAAAAAAACGATACTCACCCTGTCGAAGGGAAGATAGAATAGAAAAATAAAAAAACGGCAATAGAAGGGAGGCAGGCGAAGGCTGCTTTCCTTCGCCGGCCCATCCACTCATTCTGCCGGCGATTGGGCCGCAAGGATTAATTAGTTGTAGGTAGGTACCTATACGTCCTGTTCATGGGATCAGGGATACAACTATCCTATCCTACTAAAAATCCTTGCGAAGCCGGGGCGGGTCAACTAGTCTTTATAATATTTATGGCAATTTTTTTACTATTTTCAGGCTTCTTTTTTAATTCGTCTAATGTGTAAGGGTATCCATGGTAGTCCTACATAATATTATATAGATAGATGATTAGGTACCTAAGGTGATTCGAGTACCTAAACCCAACACCTAAAAACTTAATAGAAACTAGAAATCCAGAGAATCTGTAATCCAGAGAAGAATTTCTAGTTTCTATTAAACAAAAGTATCAGTACAGCAAAATTAAATCATCATAATCATCACCAGTAGCATTAAGACGTCCGCTGCTGCACTGCACATGCAAGACATGGGCTATGGATATCTTTAACTACCTAATTTAATATAACTTCATTGCAGTCGTGTAGGACTCAGAAACAGAAGTTTCTATCTTTTGTTCCAGGTGTTGATGGCCCTCTACGAGAAAAACATTGAGTTCGAACCACTTATTGTAGATATTACTAGAGGAGAACAATATTCATCATGGTTCTTAGAAATAAATCCCAGAGGAGAAATTCCAGTGCTAAAAGTAAAAAATGAAGTTATCCCGGACTCTACAAGAATTTTGGATTACCTAGAATTCTATTTAGATCCAGGTAAGTTAATTTTGTTTCCTAAAATGTGTTTGGAGAATATGATTATATTCCATCACGTCGCGTCCGCGCCAAACGTTTAGGCGCCCCGCACGCTTTACTCAACCCGCGCACATATAAAGTTTGCATTGCAACTGCGCCTGCGTAGCGTTTCGCGCCGACTTCACAGCCGCAGTTCTACCTATTGTTTTTACAGATCTACCTTTTGTTTTTAATAAAATTTTCGAGTTAAATTAATATGCTTGTTAAATTTATTATACGAAGCAGAACGATTAATGTAAGATACATATTAAACAGTCTCTGATTTTGCAGAATATTAACTGTATAGGTAATACCTACCTGATAGTTACCTATACCTACTATTATGTAAGCATTTCAACTGTGTAAATAACATATTTACTCAAATACCTAACCATTTCTCCGCGATATAAACGTATGAAGTAGCTTAGTAGTACGTAAAAATAATATTCATGTTAAAACTAAATGTAACTACCCTCAATTATGATTTAATGATAACTTTTGAATTATTAACATTTTGTAAAGTTTAAGAAGGCGTTTTTAGCCTGTAAACGTATTAATTTTTAAGATAGTAATGTACTACCATAGATATTAAAATAATGTACTACCTTTATTTTATTTTTTGACATTTTAATATTTTAATTGCATATTATTAATTTATTTATAATTTTTTTGTGTTTTATACTGTATAATCATAATTTCATGACATGTATTTATACTTATGTATTTTGTATTATGTTGTGTATTTTTACTTGTAGCTGTATATTATGTACACACTACAATAGTGGGCGTAGTCAGGTTGCAGTGTCGGGGGGTTTAGGACAAGGAAACTACTAACATTACGCGCGAACGTGGCGAGCGCGAAATTTTTACATGTTTATATGTATGTAAATATAGATAAAATACGTATTTTAGATAGTTTTGTCCAAATAAGCTGTTGGTTTTCCAATTAAGCCGACGTAAAAGCTCCAGTAGTTTATAAGTAAGTACATGGAGGAATCAGATTATAATAACAGCATACCATAATCAGAATTCAAGTGCAAGCGAAGCGAGTGTTGTAAGTTTGTAGGTCTATTAGTACACATAATTTATAAGTAAATCTAGATAAAACACATAATTATGTATTTCAGCTAGTGTTGTTAAAAAGATGTTATTTTTTCAATAAATCAATAAAATTCTTAACTATAACTATCAATTTTAATGAAAGAACTGACATGAAAGAAGGAACAACAAAGCGCGATCGGAGCGAGCGCCATTATTTTTCACACTAGTAATTATGTAAATGTAATAAATTCCTTTAAGTTACGTATTTAATAGTAGGTACCTACTTACGGTATATTTACCGTGCTTAAAACCATTTTGAAAATCATTCTCATCACGGTAAATACTATTAAAAACGTAGTAAACCACCGTGAAAGTTTAAAACAGTGTTGTACGTTTAAGTTAATTTTGTAAAAATAAGCTGTTGGTTTCCCAACAAATAAATATCTATCAAAACTAGAGCTGCTAAGTATCTTAATGATACGACTGACATGAAAAAAAAAATGCAGAGCCAACGCAACACTTCAGTACTTATGTAGTTCATCATTTTATGAAGGTAGGGACCATACCTATACATAATCTAGTGGCGTTGCGCGCTGTAAACCTTGTGATTCTATCTTTATTGCATAAGTTATACTGAAAACTATTTTTTAAGGTTCGAAACACCATTCCACCATTCTCAAAAATATCCTAAAACATAATTGACTAAAAATTCCAAATAATTATGAAATTTGAATTATTTCATAATTTACGATTATGAAACCTAAACAAAATTTCACCAGAATCCGGGACATACGAAATAATTTTTTGCCCATTGCAACCCATTGCCCATTTTTTGCCCATTGCAATCGCACTCGCTAGTTCAATTTGGATATTTAGGGGGGAGGGGGGGGTGGGGCTTGAACTCTGAACCCCACCCTGGCTACGCCCATGATGCATAGTGTCAGACTCTCTATCAGATATCAGACAGCAGCTTGGCATGTGTAAACAATGGAGCAAGCTGCATTCACTAGTGGGGCCTATGGGTGTGGTACATTCGCCACAAAGTCAATTCATCACATTTTTTAAACTCCATACATTGAAAGTAAATTCGTCAATAATAAGTTATTTTTACGTATTTAATTTCAGAATTGAAACCATTATTAAATGTTTCAAATGACAGTAAAGTGGTGCAAAGCATAAACAAGTTCCGCGATATATTGGAGGCTCTCCCAGCTGGCGTCATCACTGTGGGCTCATTTGTCCATCCTCAACTGTGTGGGACCCCTAAGTTGCCTTTTATCTTACCTGTCAGGGAAGTTCTTAAAAGTAAGTACCTATGTATCCAGTAGTACATAGTATTTTGTAAATGATGATACAAGATGTACCTATAGATAGGGAGACCTATGAGATTCGAAACAGAGGTAAGTTGGTACAGCCTTAATTTTTCGGTGTCTATGTACGTTGGAGGGCTGGCTACACGACTATTTTTATTTTCAACTAACGTGCGTTGCGACCCCTAGCAGAGTTATCCAGTGCTCTTGCGAAAGAGGCGGTGGCGACGCAATGGAATTCGTACCAACAAAAAAAAACACCAAAAGTAAGTTTTTGCCACTTGTTTCATCAAGCTGTATTTTTCTTGTTTACATGGTTAATGGTCATATTCTTGCTTGAACCAAACAAATCGAATGCTTGCTAGCATTCGATTTGTTTAATTTTTTTGATTTGCAATGTATTTAATCATTATGGAGTTTCGAATCAAGCAGCATCGTATTTTTGGAAGCTAGGCGAGTTGAAACAGCTTGTTTCAACTCTCCTAAGTATCGGTATATATCCCTAGGTTTAAAAATGTTATTTTATCTTACTTTAAATCTGGTGATGAATCATTTTACACTACAAACTGATATGGATATGGATGTCAAAAAAAATAAAGTAGGTACATATTCCATATAAATAAGCCTTACTTATCTCTCAAAGTGTTGTTTGCATCTTTACTGCAATATTCATAAAAATACAAGGACGAAAAATTCAGTATTAACCTACCCGAACGAGCCCGAGCCCGAGCCCTACTTCATAGTGATTATGTAAAAAATAACTAATACCTTCATTTTATAGGGAAGTAGGGTAAATAAGTATTACTTAATTGCCTACCTAAAACAAATCAAACGTTGTCTGTTTGTTTTTGTGGCTTTCACGTCAAATCGGTTGCCTATTTTTGTAATTTTCATCATCGTGAATTTTTGGTTCGATAACTCGTAAAAAAGGTCCTAGTTGAGAGAATACTGCATCACAGCGTAGAGGGGTTGTTCCTGTTGTCCCCCACGTCTTCGGCCCCATGGGGGCCAACAGGAATAAAAAATCCTGTTAAGCCCCGCACGGTGCTAACAGGAATAATAATTCCTGCTGGGCCTCACTAATATAATAATCGTATTAAAGTAATATAGTTATTATTACTATTGCATTATAGTAATAATTATCATACTTAAAACGCACATGACTATGTTGTGTCCACAGAATTCCCCCTATTACATAGGTCCAGAATCGAAGTCTCCATACTTAACCTTGTTTGAACATGAATCAAACCATAGAGCACATTTTTTCTTCTTCTAATGTCAGTTCCTCTTTCAACATACCATATAAATAGTATTACCCGATTTAGTCGGGTACCTAAATACAAATCTAGCTAGATGTAAAATGTAAATAATAAAAATTATACAACGCCTACATTAAAAAAATATAAAATAATAAAATTAATTACCATCATACTACTATCTATAGACAAGAAAAAGGTCTATAGATAGCTCATGCAATCTTTTAATAAAATGGATTCAAATTAAGTATAACCAGCAGTTTATTCAACATTTCTTTTAATAACTCACGAGTTTTTCAATATTACCAAGTTAAAGGGATTAAAGAACAACAGTTATGTAGGTACAGGGGGTCTAGCAAAGATACCAACCACTAACGCTAACTCCAAAATGTACTGAAATGACAATTCGGAAATCGCTAACTTTTCCGTAGCGAATGTCATTTCGATACATTTTTGGAGTTAGCGTGTGGCGTTAGCGTTAGCGATCGTGATCTTTGCTAGACCCCCTGGGCCTCAACCAAAATAATGTTTCATATTTTAAGATAAAAAAAAATAACCTTAAAAATGGGAAAACAGTGGGCGCGTGGAACGCCTATAGTTGACAATAAAACTATTATCAGTAATTGCACTTCTGTGTTCTGTGTGTTCTTTACCATAGAAATGCGCTAAACATATTATTGAGCGAGCATTAGGTTTCCACCAATCTTCATTTCGACTTTTTCGAACTACTTTTATCCAACGATCAGGGCGGTTATTCTCTATGGAAACATAGATTCCACACGATATGAAACCACGTCGTTATCGTGTCTTGTTCAAATCGTGTCACAGCGTTAGATGTACCTTCGCTTTACATTAAAGTTATCTTTATTTTGAATAAAATATATTTACTTACATAAGTGGTCATTATCTTTTGATGTGTTGATGTTTCGGAACGCGTCTCGGTAAAACATATGATTTTTGACAGTTCTAATCGCACCAATTCCAAATTCATTTCGCGCGGTTTTGTTTTCGTTTCATAGAGAGTAGAGTTTTGCAGATTTCTTTTGTAAGACAAGGAATTCACGTGGTTTCGAAGTAAGGAATCGATACGGAATAAGGGCCCAGCTAGACATGGGTGGATCTGTTGGAAATCTATGCAAAAGAAATTGGGTAATTATTCAGATGTCGTGTGGCAATACTGATTTTGACATGTCAACTTTTTATTGTGAAATGTGAAATACTCTTCGTCAAATAGAAATAATTAAAATAATCTTATAAAAATACTTGATTAAGGCCACTTACAAGTGAAATGAGATCGTTTGCTTCTGTGATTCGTGCCTCGAGTGATTTCGGCACAGTTTTATCACGCAAGATGGCATTTTTTTGGTATGTATTCAAAAGCACACCCAAGTAACGACTGATTTTGATTTTGACAGCTGAGAATCAATCACACCCAAAGTGGTGTGTACGGTTTTGCCCTGCTTTAATTTCGTATTAGTGGTCTGGATAAAAAGTCTTTGGTTGTGTCATTGTGTGGGTTAGCCAGGCCATTGGTTGTCAGTTTTTAAGTCTTATACGTACCCACGGAATGGATAATACTGTTGTGACAAATTTTATAGTTTAAGACCTTTGTATGTACACAGTTTTTATACAATAACGTTTATTCTATTCTATTCTATTCACCTTTTTTTTGTTCTGTTATTATCTGCGATCAGTCTTCGGACTATGAGCAGGTTTTTGTAGGTGGTTTGGCGTTTAGGAAAGGTGGTCCCTCCTGTGATCACATCTCCTTTTCTTTATAAATCATTTCCGTCCAATTCCATGATGTGTTGTCTGCGCACCCTCTTTGGGTAGCTGATGGTCGCAAGCTGTGTCGCCAAGGGATTTGGGTGCGCATTTGTATTTTGACGAGTGTATCTTTATCTCGTCGGTGACTGTATTCATTTCCAGTTCGTTTTGCAACTCGGTAGTCATCAGGAACCATGGAGCGTTTGATATGTTTCTCAGAATGTTATTCTGTGCTCTTTGTATGATTGAGACATTTGATTTGCAGGTAGATCCCCATAGTTGAATGCCACCCCATCTGGTGGCATTCAACTATGGGGATCTACCTTTAGTATGACCTTGTAGATCAGTAGCTTGTTGTCTGTACTTAAGACTGAATTTCTACCTATCAACCACAGGAGGTTTCAGTATCGAATGTTTATTTAATTCGTTTCTTTTTTTCTGTAGATGTGTTCTCCAGGTCAGTCTACGGTCCAGATGCATTCCCAGATATCTGATAGACTCACTGTGTGGTAGTGTGTTTGCTCCCAGATTGACGGGTGGGGGGGGGGGGGGGGCTTTGCGAAGGGTGAATGTAGCATGTGTTGATTTTGAGCCACTGGCTTTAGTTCTCCACTTTTTAAGCCACTGCTCTATTTTGCTAGCCTCTTTTGAAGAGACTCTAATACGTCTTTTGGGTCTTTGCTACTAGCAAGAATAGCGAAGGAGTTTCAGGTAAGTCTGAAGTAAAGATACGGGGCCAAGGACTGATCCCTGGAATCCCTACCCTAAAATCTTGAAGGCCTAATGGCTGATAGCTCAGTTGGTATGTTAGTAGCCCTGCCTTCTGAACCGTAGGTATATAAGTAGGTTGTGGGTTCGATTCCTACCCAGGCCATATGTACTTACATTAAAAGTGTGATGAACATAGGTGTTTATTCTGTGTCTGGGTTCAGGGTGTTATATTGTAAGTATTCTATGTATTTATTTAGGTACAAAACAATATCGTATCAGTTGTTACAAAAGTCAGTACAAGCTGTGCTTAGTTTGGGAAAATAAGATGGCGCTGTGTGAAATGTCCACCCACACATATTTATTTATCCCGCCATGAAAAAGGATACCTACCTTTACTTAGGTTAGGTATGGTTTATAAAATGTAGATTAGGTACCTCCCTAATTAGCTTTCTAGTGAATGAAAAATACCTCATCTACGTCGTATATGTATTTTACCAACCTACCTATTTACTTACATTGTTACAGTCATTATCTAGTAATCTAATACCTACTACCTTACCTAATACTTAGTTTCCCATCTTCGAGCGGCAGATGTTCGGCGTTGGACAGATTCGGGGTGTGCTAATTGCAATGGGTCACGACGCACGCTATTTTTGCGGTGCAGTTTATTTAATTTACGTTTTCCATTCCGTAATAAGCTAATAACGACGAATAAAGTTGCTTACGTACCTATAGGTAGGTATAGTTTTTACCCGACTACCAAAAACGAGGGTTATGAGTTTGACTGTCTATGTATGTAGTATGTATGTATGTATGTTCATATGTTCCCTCGAATCTCCTAAACTACTTATCCTATTTCAATCAGCAAGGTGTCAATTGATAGATCTTAACACTCTGCGTGTCACAGTATACACTATTATAAAAGTTACATTAAATTCAAATGGCGGACTACACAAAAAAATTCGCGAAAAAAAAATGTTTTTCGATAAACATATTATCATGTTTGAATGTTTGGTATCAAATGAAAAGTCTTTATGAGTACGTTTTGAATATGTGTCATTTTTATATCTATGTATGTATATTATATATCTATGTAAAGTCTACGAATTAAAATAGGCGCGATTTTTCTGTTTCAGTTGTTCCCTGGATGTACCTAAACTACTTATCAATTATCATATTTCATCAAATTTGATACCAAACCAATCGATGAGTATTGGGTGACATAGGCTACATTAAATTATACTAGACCCAATATAGCGAATTATATGACCTAGGTATCTATTCCACCTCATAGTAAGAAAATTCGCTTAACATCATTCATGTAGTCTTAAAAATTGGCATAGTTATACATGTTATACTTTGAAGTGTACTGATGAATATAAAAATAATATCCGAGGGTGGAGGGTGAGTCGACGGGAGGGGTGAGGGTTTGAATATCGCTTTTCAGATATTTGCTTATATCTCAGAAACCTATAGGATTAGAATTACGATTACTTGTGTGAAATTAAACTATATTAAATTAGCTATAAAAACATTCTATTCATTTTTACTGTAGCGTCAATACTTTAGAAATTAAACGATGTGGGAATTTGAAAGAAATTGCTCCCGCCCACTTCAGTTTAACGCGCAACTGCGGTAGCGCTTGCTTTGTAGCATAGATAGAAGTATACCTACTTAAAAATAATTAATAAAAAAATGGCACATAGGTAATACCTACCTATGCTCAAAAAGTGTATTTATTGGTTTATAATACAACACCCCTTCATTTGGTCGAGGGTTTAAAATGCCATCATAATTAGGTAGTCGGGTTTTAGTTTTTTAACTCTATCTTGTTATGGTATAGATAATAGATATTCTATTTATAAATACTTAAATGTAGGTAACACATAATATTTAACTATTAAAACATACCTTTGTATTATTGTATTAATTATAAGCGAGCGAGTAACATCTTTTCATTTTGCTCCACTAGTTTTATTCATAAAATGCAGTTTTTAGAAGTTTATTTGTCTAAATTGGCAATAGTTTGTTAAGTAAATCAGTGGGTTTCTCAGTGAAGTGATTGTTGTAATTCTACAAAGTATTTTTATAGTGATTATTCCGCAATTTAACTTCAAATTCATATTTTTTCGCATCGTTTGACGAAAACGCGTAAGAGACGCGAACTGCATGGCGCTTGAGCCTTTTCGTGCGCGACGTTGCATCGATTCAAAGCATTTTGTGCTGCATAGATTGGTGCTTCCTACCTGCATTGCATTTAATAGTTATTTTGAAAAATTAAGCAATGAGTACTACTTGCTCTGGATGCCCGGACACCATGAGTGGAATCGCCTTCTTACAGTGTAGTCGATGCCCAGACAAGTACCACTATACGTGTGTGAATTTTGTTAAGAAAGATTTTGAAAAGCTTGACAAGGATTTTAAGGATAATTGGGTGTGCCCCTCTTGTTGCTGTAAAGAACGTAAGCGGGGAGATAATACTAATACGCCTGTACGTCTGCAAGTCACCACGGTAGCCGCGGGATTGGCACCCGCCCGACTGGTAGACTGCGCCCCTAGCCTACAGCCATCGTGTGACAACGTCACTCTGCGTTCTAAGCCGCGCTCCCCGAGTTCTTGCAATTGCTTGTCGGCAGACGTAATTAGAGAGATTATAAGAGAGTAATAATACTTAAAAGTAATAATACTTATGATCTAGCTATGGATGTACCTAATCATCATAGCCTTCTTATCATGTTAATTTAATACAAATATTGTAGGTAATAGATCTGTGGGTAGATGGGTAGCTTTTTTAGAAGTATGTTATATTTATATATATATCATAGAATTTCTTACCTGGACTATCCTACACTATACCTGACTTTTGCTTCTGCAGATGGAGACTTGAGCAGTTCCAGGAATTTGAGAAAACTGGCTGAGGAAAATCCTAAAGCTAAAAACGTGCTGCTGTATAAAGCCGAAATACAAGACAGGAAGCACGAAATTCTTTCAAACGAAACGGAATTTTTGAAAATACTGAATATTGTTGATCAGGTGCTGGCTCTCGTAGAAGAGCAGTTAAAAAGTCAAAACGAAGGTAATAAAGAAAAAGACGAATAAGTTCCTGTTAAGAATTCCTGTCCATACAAAGGTAGCCTGGAAGAAATCGCTTAATGCGATAAGGCCGCCCGTTGTTCTACCATTCTTTTATAAATTTGTATCTGTGTGCATTCTTGTTTATTGGTGTTCCATAAAGTATTATTGTATTGTATTGTATTGTAATAAGTGCCAGTCAGACTCGCGCACGAAGGGTTCCGTACCATTATCTATAAAAACGAGCAAAAAATCACGTTTCCTGTATGGGAAGTCCCTTAAATATTAATTTTATTCTGTTTTTTAGTAATTTGTTGTTATAGCGGCAACAGAAATACATCATCTGTGAAAATTTTTACTGTCTATCACGGTTCATGAGATACAGCCTGAGTATAATGTATAATAATAATGTAGTGTAGTAAGTTATAATGTAGATTGACCGTCTATCTGTCTGTTTATAAAACGGACGATTTTTCGATTATTTATAAACAGTTGGTGCCCAGCGGTGAGTTTATAAAAAAACGGGTTTAAGTAATAGCGTTTAATTGTGAACAATGCGCCAATTTTTGCTGTAATTAGTTGTTTTATTAGTCAGTAGTGGCTAACCAGTATAACGATAACGAGCGAAGGGAGGCGTGTTAGTTTAGTTTTGACCACACTAGAAGGGGTTTCGTACTCGATATCGAATACTATTTTGTCGAAGCCCATTTCCTCACGGCCATATCATCGAAAGCCAAAAGCCTACATCCTCAAAACGCCATATCCTCGAAAAGCCATATCATCGAATCACCATATCCTTGCATGGCTATTTAATCACTGGGTCATTTCATCGAATAGCCCAATGCACGATTTTTATGCCACTGGATAGGTAGTACATTTTCAGCAACTCCCATAATATTGACCTACAGTGTGTTAAAAATCGCTTCGGACCAAAATGTACAATACACAAAATGAACAATAACCAGAATGTAGGTGCAATACGCAAAATGTGCATGTAAGCCTGTATGAACGTAGGTTCACACACTAAAGATTTTGAGCAGCATTTTCTAAATTATTATTATGATTGTCATCATTATATCACTATCTCTCTCTGGCCACGCCCAACTGTCAAAAATTACGTCTGCTGTCAAATATAATATCTCCTGACAAGTACCACACGCAAAATGTCCAATACGCAAAATGTACAAAGTAGACCTAAGGCTTCGCTTATGCTGATGCTGTATCTCGGGAAACATAACCAATATTTTGTTTTAAATAAATATATAGGAACTACATATAGGTTTAATAGTCTCAACAACTTAAAAAAGGCCTAAAACTAAATTAAATTAATCTAAACTAAAATGAACTATCTAAAACTAAAGTAAGTACACTTAAGAATCCGCTAGCAGTAGGTAACGTGCCCAAAAAGGCTGGCGGCATTGCCCCGTTGTATTTGCACAAAAATAAAAATATAGGAATAAAATCATCTCTAATTTCGTGTTTTTTACAATTTTGTCAAGAGATATTAGTTTTGACAGTACTGCAGACGTCATTTTTGACAGTTGGGCGTGGCCAGAGAGAGAGCGATTTAATCATGACAATCATAACAATTAATAAAATGCTGCTCAAAATCTTTAGTGTGTGAACCTACGTTAATACAGGCTTACATGCACATTTTGCGTATTGTACCTACATTCTGCGTATTGTACATTTTGCTCCGAAGCGATTTTTAACACACTGTAGGTCAATATTATGGGAGTTGCAGAAAATGTACTACCTATCCAGTGGCATAAAAATCGTGCATTGGGCTATTCGATGAATTGACCCAGTGATTAAATAGCCTTGCGAGGATATGGCATTTCGTTAATGTGGCTTTTCGATGATACGGTGATTCGATGATATGGCTTTTCGAGGATATGGCGTTTCGAAGCTGTAGGCTTTCGAGGATGTGGGCTTTCGATGATATGGCCGTGAGGAAATGGGCTTCGACAAAATAGTATTCGATATCCACTAGCAGTAGGCGCATTTACAATAAAACGTAATGATATCAACTAATTATAAATAACCGAAAAATCGACCGTTTAATTGTGAGACACTTTGCCTTTTTGCAATAATTCGGCAATTTATAAATAACCGCGTTTTTTAGTATAAAAAAACCTAATTACCAGGCTATGAGATACGCTTATAATCTGTCCAAAAGCTCTTCTATAACGTACGTGTTTACGTTTTATTTACGTTTGGTCTATTGGTTTCAGAGAACTGGCTTTGTTGCGAAAACTTTAGTATAGCTGATATCAACTTGGCCGTGCTGCTGCAGCGACTCTGGGAGCTAGGACTCGAAGGCAGATTCTGGGCTGGAGGGAAACGACCTTTGATAGACAAATATTTCAACCGTGTGAGGCAACGCGATTCGTTCAAACAGACCATCCCTAATTTACCACACCATGTCAAAATGATAATAACATCGCAACCCCCAGCCTACGTCGGCGCGGCCGGTGCTGCCTCGCTGGGCGTAGTACTGGCTGCCTTGTACATATTCAAAAAGATTATTTATTAATGACAAATTATTTATCTATACTTAAAATGTATCATAGGTAGGTAGGTACTACTTTATTTAACAACACCAAATCTACTATAGCATGTAGGTAATTTTATAGGATCTGTGGTAGGTACCTAATGGAATAAAATAATGTAAAAGCTCTATCACAACCACGAAGGACAGCAGTGGTGTCGAGTCGATTCTGTGTCACATTCTATGATCATCATCAACAGCCTGAAGACATCTACTGCTGAACATAGGCCTCTCTCAGAGATCGCCACCTTGAGCGGCTGCTCGCCTCCTGCATTGATCGGCTCCCCGCGATTTTCACCATATTGTCAGTCCACCTAGTGGGGGGCCGGCCGATCTGGTGAAAATCAATCAATAAAAGTAAATATGTATTAAAGTATGTGTGCAGAAATAACATTTTTTCTATTCCACCTCTTAAGAACCCGCATACGAAATTTGGCCGTTTTCGCTGATTTTACAGACGTGGTTTTACAGTTAAAATACTATATTTCTATATTTTTTAGTGTACAAAATGAAATATGATTCCAATCATGATCTAATGTACGAGCTACTTTTTTATTTGTCCTATAGATATCATTTTGATTAATCGACATAAAACTAACGACTGTTTTGTGAATTTTTGCTGTAAGTGGTTTGGAATATCGTATATTTAAGACTCATTTTCACGTCTAAAACGCATAAAAAATCACAATGTACTCTTGTGAAAGTCGTCTATACAATGTACGAATCACTTATTGCCAGTTTCATAAAGAAGTTAAGTAATAAAATATTTATGTTAGTCAAATTTTAGAGAATATGGGCAAAGATTTGCTTTTGACTTCAGCTATATTGAACACTCGTTTATAAAATTCAAACATCAGAAATAAACTTCTGTTCAAAATCAATCAACCTACGAAAAAAAATGATAGTTATTAAAAAAATGGGCAGTAAAAAATCTTTTAAAACCACCCAAATCTTACGTTATAATACAGGACGCAAGCCTCGAGTCAGCAGTCCGCGCCGAGCGTTTACAGATAGTGGACGTGTCGCTCTGCGCTCTGAAAATCACTGAAACATGCGCGGCCCTCGTGTGTACGTGTGCGTGTCGAATACCTAATTCCGACCGTCTCGGTTTAGTATACGGGCTCTTAAGACGTGTCAGGCCCTATCTCGAGTATTTATCATATCAACTGACATCCAAGTAGGCTATGAAAATTCGGTTGCAACAGCACCATAATGCCAGATGAAGTAACATGATTCAGTATCTGTGCCAGTGGTTGTAAGTTTTATTGCGCACAAACCAATTTTTTATCTATACCATGTCTAAGGCTGAGTTGCACCATAAACACGGTTAAAGTTACGGTCAAATTTTGACATAAGCCCGCCCTGCGAAGCATGGAACGGTTATAGTTAGCGTTAAAGTTAGAGTTAAAGTAAGCTGGTGCAACTCAGCCTTAGTCTATCATGCAAGTAGATGACCGCTGTATAGTGGTAACTCAAGAAAATACTATGTAATAAATTAATAACTATTACTATGTAGTATGAAACAAACTCAATGGTAGATATGAAGTGTGCTGCAAGCCCCCTGCACACACCACCTCCTCAAGCATTCTCCACAAGCCTCTTCCCGCACACATCTAATTTTTGCAACTGGACATCGTTTTGCACTGACTTCATATCTGCAATTGAGTTTGCAATTTATCACACTCCACTTCATAGATAATCTTAAAATTCAATTATTCTTGGAAGATGGTTTTGTGTAGCTATTACCTATTATTTTTGAACTGTAAACTATGTAAATAATATAATTCTAATTATTATGACTGTTATTTCCTTATGCATCATATCATTATTGTACAAAGTACAATACTTTATGCAATTAACCATACGTCAACACATTACTTCATAAAACAGTGCGCTTTTACATGCTGCAACAGATACACGTGCAAGTGGGAGAATCAGCTAACTTAAAGCTGTATTCTTTATTGTATCTAAATAAACTACTTACTATTTAATTTTATTATAAAAGCACACTTTTTTATGAAGTAATGTGTTGACATATGGTTAATTGCATAAATTATTGTACTTCGTACAATTATAATTAGTCATTTAAGTGCAAGTGTATTAAAATCAAAATAATATTAGGTATCCCTAATAAAGAAAAATTCAGTTAGTACATAATACTATGAAATGTTCAGTAAATAACAATAAAGTAAGTAAAACAGCACTTATCAATGTATTCTTTTGAAATATCCAAAGCAGAGCAGATGTTAAATCAAATGACATTTTATTCACAGCACCTCTGTAATAGACTTAATAAACAATAAAAAAACTACAACCAGTTTCCCAAACATTACTTACAATTTAAGGTAAGTGTATAAAACTAAGAACACTTATTTTTTACTTTCATCTGCAGTACTTTCTGTAGAGTCTTGGCTATTGTGAATAGGCATTCCCATGAAATGCTTGCTTCCATTAATTACTGTACTCTTTCTTTTCTTATATGTAGGTGTATTTGACATAGCTCTCTCTTTGTTGTACTTAAATAAGCCCTCTCCAGGCAAGTTGGGCAGAACATTGGGTATTGTGTACCAAACTCTGTATGTAACAAACCAGGTAAATATTGCTATCACTCCACTTATAAACTTCTCCACCATAATGTGATAATAAAGTATAGTGGAGACAAGCATCACATCCCATAGCAGCTGAAGAAGAGCTATTGCAATCAAAAGTGCTCTTACATATGGAGTAAAATTTTCGTATGAGATTTTTAAAATATTAAGCTCTTCAGTATTTATAGTTTTTAATGGATTTACACTGACTGATTTATCATCTATGCTCCTAGCATATTTTTCATCTCTGATAAAATCTTTGATGCGTTCCCAGCCATTTATAGCTTTAGCTTCTTCTATCATAATAAGACTTGAGTAAATAAGAATAAAACAATGCCCTGATATATCAAATCCATTCCAGAAATGTCCATTCTTCAAACAAGTTATTTTATCGTTATAACTCCTAAGATTACAGCGACCATAATTAGTTTCAACATAATTGAATAAATTGGTCCACATGTACCAGAAGAAAGTAGCAATTAGCAGCCTGGTTATATGAGCTGTAGCTATAACTCTCCTTTTGCCGCAACATGTTGTGTACGATGTCATTATTACATACGGCACTGTTAAAAATAGTGTCCAAAACCAACCAATTTTTACAAAATATTGATTGAAGATATTATCGCTTCTTGCAAAGTATGATTTTGGAAATGTGACCACATCAGCTATGAGCGAAAGTAAAAAGAGAGCACCCAAATACACAGCTATTTTTAAATTGGTGTCAAAGAAAAGTATCTTCTTACAAATGTGCACTATCATGAGGACGAAAATCTCCATAACAGATGATGCTTCTCTAGTGGGTTTGGTGCCTTTGCCTTCAGTTTCATTTTGTGGTTTAAAATTCATTCGATTGCTTTTTATATTATGTCTGCTTGTCATGGTTTATTTTCATTTAGCTTTGCTTGCTTTCTAATTTAACTTTGACATGGCCTATAATATAATCTTAGAACAAAAAAACTCGCCCTTATTTTGTACCATAGACAAACGGTACATTTCAATATGACATCAATATGACATATTCCTCTGCCTCCGCACCTCATGCATCCACGGACGTCTACTCTATCTATACCCTACAGCAGGGCAATTTCGATAAAATCACTTGACGCTACGCTCACATTTCCTTTGGTGGAGCTAAACTAACGTTAAGCGAAAAATTCGAATTACGGATGAGCCAAGATAGAGAAAAAGTTCACGTCAACCGTGATATAGACAAAATCATTTATGATTGGTTCATTTTACTCAAAGAATCCATACTATTGGTTGCAAAGATCTTTGACATGCGCCCCTACCTCTTATTGGTGCTAATTTACGTCTGCCGCTCAACTATATTTCAACATGGCGAATCGGCGTTTTACCGCCGACGCTATCCGGAAGTGACGTATCTAAATTGGAATCACGGACGTGAATTGGTCATCCATTTTCTGTCAAAACGACGCCTAAAAGAAGCATCCCAAAAGTTCGTTCATAGCAGCTTTGTAGTATACACAGGCTGACATTCACAGACGAGTTCGAGTTCGAACTCAAACTCCATTATGTCAAAATTGGAGTCTAGACTCGTACTTCGATCGAATTGGCATTCACAGTCGAGTTTAGCATAATGGAGTACGAGTATATGCTCATCTGAGCATGAGACGGGCTGAGCCACGAAATCAGTGACTCGAGCCGTGCTCAGGCACCGACATCTTTATTATCACGCATGTTTTTAAAAACAATGCTGCTTAAAATCAATTTTTAATGTGGTTTTTGTGAAGAAATGTATTTAGTATTGAATAAAACGAATAAATAAAATTAGTTACTTCATAGATTTATTTATAATAAAAATAACAATAAAAAAATTTAGTAGTAATTTACTGGCAGATCCTGTGTGTTTTCTTTTCTTTGTTGTATTATAGATTTTGCTTCCCCGGCTTGTGTCTTCACATTCACATTATTCCATGCCTTTTTACGTTGTTTGTGAGTAGGTACCTAACCTATAATATAGAATTAATCATAAATTAATGGTAGGTCTAGGTTTATTAAATAAAAATCAATTCATATGGTACCTTTTAGGAATTACCATGCATATATGAAGAAATCATCAATGCTTTGCAAGTTGGCTCCATAGTTCTTCTTTTCTATTATTAAAATGAAGCATTTATTTTTATTTAGTTTCTAGAATTTATATGTATGGAGCTATTAGCTCCCTCAGATTTTGTGAACAAGTACTGTGAACACTATAGAGACGATTTATTTTCCATTGCTATTTCCATTTCCATTGTGAGTTTTAATTTCACTCGTTTTTTTATTATTTAGGTAAATAACAACATTCACAATAATCATAATAATTGAAAAAACAAATAAAGAGAAATGGCGCGCTTTTTAAAGTCTCCTTCAAGGAGTTTATAATTATCACCAGTTTTTTCTCTAATCTGTGATCACCAGTAAATTTGATCTCCTGTTTCAGTTATTCATACAATATTTGCCATTTTTTCTCCCTTTTTAGCATAATACTGCCAAATAAAAAAGACAACGTGTATGTCACTAATGTCAAACTACACTTGTCTATGGCCGGAGTTTATTCGGCGGAGTGAGGGCGGAGTTTACGTTGGAACTCGACTGTGAATTTAAAAACGCGGAGTATACTCGCCATGTCCGGAGTTTGAACTCACGTGAGTTCGATCGGAGTAAACTCGATGCATTGTCTCTGAATGTCAGCCACAGTGGTATTCATAAACAAAGGTTGAAAACCCCCCAAAATCTATCATTCCACTTTTACCTAGAGGTGAAATGCTGAATCATTCTTCTTTAACTTTCATAAACAATCGCTGGAGAAACCCCTAACTGAAAAGCATTTTAATTAAATACTCTACGATTTCAATCAAGTTGTATTTGAAAATTCTGTCGAGTGTCATTTTGACGCGACTTTTGATAGTTGAAAAGTCGCGTCAAAATGACACCCATCATTCCAGATTGGGGACTGCTTTTGTTTATGAAATGCATAAAGCTAGAATTTGCCGCACAGCGCCCGATTCATCCTCTAGAGGAGCCCCCACCTCGACTATGAATTCCAGTGTTAAAGTACTATATCTTCGAACAAAGCACTTCGTACAATAATGATCGAACGTCAGGTAAGTAGTTTGATCACTTAATATAAAGAGCTAAATAGAGTAAACAACGTGTATCCATTAGTAAAGTTTATTTTGAAGTAAAAATATTATGAGTTATGTCATAGAACAGAATATTTAAAATAAAAGTAGACTCTTTAATTTAAGACAAGACTAAACATGAAGGTTTATTTACAACAAGCTTATTAGCTTAAGCTTATTGTATATTTACTACTAGATAAATAATGTTTGCAATTTAAAGCATCCATGGTATGACATCTAACATCTAATTAGTACTACTATAAACATAAATCATAAAATTACAATTTTTTCGATTTTTTAAGCTCGTATCTTTCAAATAAATTAAACGTTTCTAATAATATTAAGATCGATGGTAAGGTATTTTAAAGGCTCAATTGAATTATTTGTAATTTTCAAGGTTTTTGATCTACAATTTTTATTCCTGTGGTTGGTCTGTTCATGTTCTTCATCTGTGATTACCAGTTCAAATAATACAATATTGAAATATAAATGCATTATTGTTTAAACCGTTCTGCAAGAATTACGGGGTTGAATATCGTGTAATGCTAATAAATAAATCTTCATAATGATGGTCACAAAATACACGAGTTTAATTACTATTGGCGAGTGATTTATATTCTATAAAATATTTATTTTTTATTCTGGCGATATTATATATAGCAGTCTTCCTTTTGTCTACGCTGCGTCTGACGCCGAACTTTCCTACGTCACAAGAAGGATCGTAGAGTTTTGGCGGGAACGCGGAAAAGTTTACGTCGTTGCATTGTATTATTTTTCAAAACTTTTGCTTTTTCCAGTGTTAATGTTTAAAAGTTGTGGCGTTTTACGCATTAAGTGCTGAATTACGAGCATGAGTGAGGGAAAGTGATATAATGTGTGAAACGAGATTTTTCGTGTTGATTCCAAAACTCCATAGAAGCTTCTAGTAAAGTTGCCACCACTTTGCTGGAGCATGACTTAGATTGTACTATGACTACTTGACTTAGACTGGACTATGACTATGACTAGGACATGAGTTTGCGTGAAATATATTATAACACGATGAAAATATAATACTTGACACTGGCTAAATACACTATGTGTGGAGCCAAAGTATAAGAGGAAAATAAAAGAAGGTTCGTGATCACAAATCCTCGCATAGACGTCGCCGCGTCGCTGAGTGGGAGGAAAACTCCGCCGAAATCAAGCCGAAATTGTTTTCACCACAGAGTAGTGAAATATTAATGTTGTTTTCACCTACATAATGTTTTGCCACTGACAGTGACAGATAATTCAGGACGAAAAATTATAGAAATCCGCGCGAATTCTAAAAAATATTCTCAATACTACCTTTTTGTAATTTTCTACTTTCTTCGGTTATTATTTTATAGTTTTATACAAAAGCCCCGCATCGATTTGACTCCACCCATATAAATTAATCAAAGCGTGCGTCGTTTGTTTATATTGTATTTGTTTTTTCTCTCTAATCTATCTAATAGTTGTCTATGGCCTTAAATGTTCTTAGTCTATGACCTAATTCTATCAAAATGTGTGACCGTTTGTGGCAAATTTCTGCCACATTGGCAGATTTTATTCTCAAATTTACACTGTGCCCCCGTGTGGTCTCGGTTACAAATAGGACCATCTCTTCCTGTGGAAGCCGTAGAAGTCGGCTAAGGGAATACCCAGGCGGCAGAACGGGCAGCAGAATTCTTCTCGGTCTTCATCATTATAATCTATTGCGATAACCAAGCCGCCTGGGAAGCGAGCGTGATCATAGCAAATCCCCCACCCCTTCATGACAAGCACAGGATGGAGGAGGCGTGCAGCCACTCAAAGAAGCATTCTGTGGGGACGCCTATGTTTAGCAGGGGATGTCATCAGGCTGTTGATGATGATGATGACGGTATTTCCCGCGGCTGATGACGTAATACTTAGTTTTCAATAGTTTAGAGCCATTACCTGTACCAATATTAAAAAATTACTAAATGTGTCAATGTCTATAATTTCATTCACATAAAATCTTTTCCTTTACTTTTTTTTTATATGCTCAGACGATTTCGTCTTTTTAGCATTGAGTGTCATCATCATAGTCAAATGAAATTTGTTCAACTACAGCCTGAAATACTACTGGTCCGTGATATTTTTCATTTATATTTATAAGCAATAGTTATTGATCAATAAGATAAACCTATTCCTTAAAATGTTTTTGTAATAATTACTGTTAACGATTTCACCTATAGGTATCCTTATTTAAACATAAAATAGTTTATAACTTCAATGGTATAAAATTATTGTCACTTTTGTACACTTGTCGAATCGTATTTATACCGCTGACTAGAGTGGTCGCCTCGTACTCGACCGCTCCAATGTTGACCTAGTTAATTACACGTGTCTTTAATCGCGAAAATAGAAGCAAAACGCTCCGATCGCGTGGTTATCCACGAGCTTCTGGCCTTCGTGCAACAAAAGCTAGACGTGATGGACGAGCTCGGCCTTGAGCAGATCTGCACCACCAGCTACACGGAGGACAAAATCGTCGCCGCTAAGAAAGTGTTAGCCGACTCCGCCGTGACCAGCATCCGCCTCCGGACGAAGCAGAGGGATAGCCGTGGCAAGAAGAATCTGCAAGACATCTTTCGCATCTTCAAAGAAACCGACCCCGATGACGTTCCGACCTTCGAGGCACGTGATCTTCACAAGTTTCCTCCCGTGACTTTTGACCACGTGGATGCTACGAGGCTATTGAAGAACATCATGATTCTGAGGGCCGACGTCAGCGAGATACGCTTCAAACTAGATCTTTCAGCGCAAAAGGTAGAGAGTTTGAAGGCCGAACTAGTAGATTTGCGCAATAAAACTGCAGCACCGACAATTTCGCCATCGTCCGAACAAAATATTACTGTGCGCTGGCGCGGCAGGAATGTATGCGTCAGCACGTCAGTGACTCTGACATCCGACACCGTTGCAGCGCGGCAGGTTGATGACCGCGCTCCTAGCGCGGTTGCGACCTCCGCGAAATTACCGATTCAGCCCAAAAAGCCTGCGCTTGCTCCTGCTGCGCCCACTGACCCAATACCACGCAAAAATTCGTATGCGCATGCATCTAGGCCTATGCGTATGATACCACCCGTAAAGGAAAAACCGACGAAGGTTGTAACTGAGCAATGGTTAGGTAGTATTAATGAAAGATTAGTTGGTTTTTAAATTAATTTTGTAATAGAAAACTTCTTGTATCTATCAAAAAAAGTAGACAACGAAAAAAGTACACGGTAGGTAGGAAAAATAATAAAATAGTCACTTTAAAATCGGAACACCCGCACAATCACTGAACCGCTTCAACGGTTGCTATTAAAGTATTCGTAGGCGTAATTTGACCAAACATGGCCCCGGGCGTTGGAAGCTAGCCTTTCAACCAGAAGCTTCACTCAGTGGGCAAATCTTGCTAAATGATCTTCTCACGACTCCATTGGAAGTCTTATTATGTGCGACACGACTTATTCCGTCTGCACCTGGGTGAACAGCAACAATGCGACCCAATCTCCACTTAAGCGGCGGCAAATTGTCCTCTTTGACAACAACAAGAGTATCAAGCTTCAATGTGTGTTGGTTTGTTCACCACTTGGTGCGTTGTTGCAACTCTCCAATATACTCCTTACTCCATCTGGACCAAAAGTGCTGTCGCAGCTGTTCGAGTCTCTGGTACCGCGATAAGCGACTAATGTTGGAGTCTTCATAGTTCGGTGCAGGTAGGGCAACCAATAGCCTACCAATTAAAAAGTGACCGGGAGTAAGCGGCAGAAAATCGTTCGGATCCGTGGATGGCGAAGAGAGCGGGCGCGAATTGAGTATTGCCTCGATTTGTATTAGTACAGTGTTCAGCTCTTCGTAAGTAAGGTTACAATTTCCCAGAACCCTATATAAATGAAATTTGAATGCCTTAACCCCGGCTTCCCACAGACCTCCAAAATGCAGAGAGTAAGGAGGAATAAAATAAAAATTAATTCCTTCACTGGCTGCACTATCAGATAACGAGCTGCAGCTGCGCTTTAAAAATTTGCCAAGTTCATTATAAGCACTGACAAACGACGTGCTATTGTCGGAATACAAGTCGCGGGGTTTACCCCTACGATATATGAACCTGCGTAACGCTGACATAAAATTATTACTTGTTAAGTCACCCACAAGTTCAGTATGAATCGCATTAGTAGTGAAACAGACAAAGATTGCAATATAGATTTTAACCATCCTACAACCACGTCCTTGACGACTTGCACACGAGATAGGACCAGCATAATGTACACCTACACATTCGAACCTGAATGCAATCGTGACTGAAGTAAGTTTCCCATTAGAGATTCTAGAACCTTCCCCTTCATGCGTGTACAGCGTACACATTGATGGTACGTAGACTTTGCTAAGTTACGACCTCCTATCAGCCAATAGGTCTCTCTGATTGTGGAAAGCAATAACTGTGGGCCTGCATGCATTAGTTTGATATGCTCAGATTGGAACAATAGTTTCGCAAAACGATGAGTGGACTGTATGAGTATGGGATATTTCTTATCATAAGAAAATAATGAATTGCCCAGACGACCCCCAAGTCGAATCAATTTATTGTCGTCTAGGAAAATATTAAATTTGCATAACCTACTTCTCTTTGGAATAGGTTGATTGTTGAGTAGTATTTCGTATTCAAGGAAACATACCCTTTGATAAAGTCTAATGATTAAAATTAACGCAGCTTGCAGTTCATCGTTAGTAATAAAATTTGACTCGATTGGCTGCTTCTTGCAAATGCTAACGTAACGAAGCATATAAGTCACGGCACGCTTTAGCCTTAATATATTTGAAAAACATTCAAATTCTATCAAATCCTTAGTGTCCACTAAAGAAGCGTGTAGAGAAACTTCAGTGCGAACCTCTGGTAGCGGGTCTACCTCAGCAGACGTGACAGGACTAGACGGCCACTGTGAAATATCCTGGCTCAGATAAAGAGGGCCTGACCACCACAAATTCAGTGACTGTATGTCACTAAAATCAACACCACGGGAAATCAGATCAGCGGGATTCTGTTTAGTGGGGACGTGCCTCCAATTACAGTTACTAGTCTGCTCTATGATTTCTCCCACACGATTTTGAACAAAAGGCTGGAGCTTGTTAGGAATCATTTTAAGCCATCCAAGCACAATTGTCGAGTCTGTCCAAAACGTAGTTTTCCTAACGTTGGCTCGAATGGAGGCAATAGTCTTTTCATACAAACGTACTCCTACGAGGGCTCCGCACAATTCGAGTCTGGGTATCCTCATGGGTTTGATGGGAGACACCCTACTCTTGGCCATCAATCAACGCACTAATGTATTGCCATTTTCGTTCGTGCTTCTCACATATAGGCATGCGCCAAAAGCAGATAGAGATGCATCTGAAAATATGTGAAATTCTAGCGTCTTGTATGAATCACACAACACAAGACGAGGAACGCGTAAATCATTTAAGCTTGGCAAGCACTTCATGATATCAGCCCAAGCTTTGGTTACGTCTGACGGTAGCTGGTCATCCCACGATAATTTGTAGGGCCATAATTTTTGCATGAGTATTTTTATTAAAAGGACACATGGGGATAAAATTCCTAAAGGATCAAACAACTTACCAATTGTAGCCAATAGACCACGCTTTGTGGTTTCTGTTGAAAGCGAACATTCGATTGAGAAGTATAACTCATCAGAGTTAGTTAGCCAGCCCAATCCTAAAGTTTTGCTTTGTTCGTTATCTACATTTAAATCAACAAATGAGTTGGCTTGATCCGTCGGAGAGCTTTGAGAGGAAACTAACTGAGGGCAGTTGGACTTCCACTTGCGTAATGGCATACATGCTGAACCCAACGTGTCTGTAACCTTCTGCTTGATGTCTGACGTAGCTGCGAGGGTATCTTCCCCCGTCAAAAGATCATCTACGTACATATCGTGTAATATAATCTCAGAGGTTTTATGATCAGCACAGTCAAGACTTACTTGTTTAATACATCTAGTTGCCAGAAATGGTGCGCTAGCAGTTCCATAGGTTACCGTCTATAATTGGTACGATTCCATGGGTTCAGTAGGGGTATCACGCCAAACAATTTGTTGCAAGTACCTGTCTGACATGTGACCCATAGTGATGTACTCTTTCATGAAATCAGTATACCTTTGATGAAATTCCGGTTGGGTTTTAAATCTACGCTCTAGCGAAGTGAGACAGTGTTTAGCTCGTGCTAATGAGTCACCTAAAACATCAGGTGATTGTCTCAGAGTGTCTTCTAAACGAGTTGTGTTTTGAACGAAGTGGTCTTTACAAAGTTGTTCTTCCTTAGAAAATGATGCCTTTCGATTCACTTCTTCAACCTGCCAGAAGCGAGCTAAGATATGTTGACAGTCGTCAACTGGAAATGCACTTTGCGTTGAATCAACTTTTGTAAAGTTACATAATAAGGGAGTCGATACATGGCCACTACCTACAGGACCGGAAACAAGCCAAATGGAATTAATACAATTGCAAACTTAAATAAAATAAATTTAACATTTGCAAAGTGCAGGGATTATACACAGGCATGACATGAAGTAAGATAACACAAAAAATGGGTGCAATTTATATTAATTAGGAAGATTTGCGTGAATAATGACTTTATTCGGACGTATGGTACAATATTAACCGGTTCGACGTTTCCTGATCGGCAGTCCCAGCGAGGTGGAAACGGTCGGTCGAGAAGACGGAGCAGACGCGTAAAACAGGCCCAGATATTATAGCGTTCAGGTGGTCAGCTATGATATAATATGTTTGAGGGATGGAGGGATGAAGTTTGGATGACAACAATGGTTGCACTGAGATGGTCCTCGTGCTTTGTGAACAAATCGCTTGCGTGTTTTAAGGGTTGGGAATGCCATCTAGTTTCGTTTCGTTGAAGCTCTTGGTCGGGGTGTTACAAAGTATAATTTTTTTATAAAAAAATATTTTTTTTATAAAATTTATATAAAACTTTATTTACTAATTTCTTAATTATTTACTAAAAATTTGTTATCATGGGATTTCTGCATATTATTTAGAACTAAGTAGGTACTGAAGCTTTTGCACTGACTTCACATGCGTTTTCATGTCAGTTATTAAGATAAGGAACTCTTATTTTGAAAATGGTAGGGGTTTTAAGTGTTTTATCAAGGTTTACTTAAAATAGTGAAAGACTTTTTGCTTATATCATGGGCGTTCCTTGTAATCAGATTACTATATCTAAACAAATACAAACTACTGATGTTTTTGCGCATTGAGTTGATTATTATAAGATTGGAAAATATTTTAGCATGCATCGCTGATTTTCTTTCAGCTATTCTCCCCCCAAGTCCCGATCCAAATCGAGGCTGCGCCCATGCCATTGGTTTAATAAGCGTATGCAGTCAGCAAAAAAAAAAGCGATGTATGTACTAATGGGGGAATTCTGTGGTATGTACCTAAAATTCTGCAATTTTTTGTTGATAATCCGTTTTTAAGCAATTCTTCCGCATTTTTAATTTCATTATGTGGCAACACTGAATCGACGCCAACGCGCCTCAGAAGCATTTTCCCTCCTTTTGAGTTTGAGCAGTTCGATTAAACTATCTCTACAATTGTTACATACGAAAATTTATCATGCGGAAAATATCCAAAAGCCGTGCGGAAGATGATGTAGTTTCTTCTACCAACGGATCTTTGCATAACGAGGAGCGGGCTGATAATCCTGCTGATAATGACGTGAAAGAAAAGGACCCGGGCTCCGACGGTGATGCAAACACAGAAGCGGATGATGATAACGCTTCTGACGCAGACTATAATGCTAAAGAAACTCCAAAAAAACCAAAGCACAAGAGCAAAGCAAAGAAACGCAAGTCTGGAAAAGAAAAAGCTGTAGAAGAAGAATATGAGGTATAGTAGGCATCAACAATGAACATAATGCGCAACACAGCGCGTTTTTTAAATTTTTGTTAGAAGCTGACTTTCATTATTCTACTGAATCAATAGTTGCTAAGTATTACGATATTGTATTGGTTAGTTGGAGTGTGGAACAAATAAACATTTTGTGTTTCATCCAGATAAAAAAATCAAAATAAAAAAAAGGATTTTTGTATTGCCACTGCAATCAGATCAATAGTTCCAGATAATATGACCTACAATCAGACAAAATATACTTCCTACAAAGAAATGGTCTACCTGTTTATACTATTTTTACTTATTTCATTTTAGAGTATCTAGCATGCTTTTTTAGCCTTTCACTTTTAATTTCTTCTTCCAATTCACAGGTTGAAAAAATTGTGGATTCCAAAAAAATTAAGGGGCGTTTACATTACTTGATTCGCTGGAAGGGATACAGTGCTGATAGTGATACGTGGGAGCCAGAAAATACTTTGTCATGCCCTGAATTAATCAGTAAATTCAATGATGAGGTTAGTTACATTTGCTAATGATAATTTATTGACTGAGCTGCACAATAGGCATGATGACTACTATTAAAAATGAACAAGTAAATAATACTTTCATAAACAAGATTAAAAATGAATGCAATAATTGAAAAAATAAGTAAAATCGGTAAATAAATCACGGAGTAATAAGCTTTTAAAGTTTCTATAGGAGGCATCTCTTGTCCCTTTCTCGCGAAATGGAGCGCCTCCACGGTTACTATGAAAAATCCACCTGTGACGTCACATGCCAAAGATATTGTATGTAAAGCTATCACAGCTTAGTAATGAGGTACTATGACGACATTGCTCTGTGGGGTGATTACGTAACTTTGACAGCATTCCGAATATGAAAATTTTCACTGTAACTATGCACATAAACTGCGTATTGAAACTGTCAAATCCATACATTTTTGTGTTTCTATTGGTTTCAATCAAGTTACATAATTGCCTAGCTGACGTCACTGGCCGTTTGAGCTATATCTTTCTATTCTGGTTTTTAAAATGCTTGTAACTTTGTCGTTTTTTGAGATATTTTATTATTGTTTTCACAAATGTTTATCTTTTGAGGAATATTTTTAATTTATGCAAAATAAAAATTTTAGTCATCATGCCTATTATGTTGCCATAATACCTAGTAGTTTGCAAACAATAGAAAACCTTTTGCAACAATTTTGTTAAGTCTGTGCATCCTTCTACTATATTTTATGTATAAACGCAATAGTTTGTGTGTGTTACCTTTATAGTATTTATTTTGTTAAACATTTCTTACCATTTATCTCTAACTACTGGACCGACTTCAATGAAATTTGGAATGCAGATTGCTTATATGCTGGATTAGCACAGGATACTTTTTATCCATGGGAGAAACCACAGGGTGCAACTGGATCTTGTAAAAAATAATAATTTCATTCTCACATATCTCGGAAAGTATACCACTTAGGTGACTTATCATAGAGCATTTTTAATTCTCTATGATTTTTTCTATCAATTGACACTAGTTTTATCACTGACCAATAAATCGTGATTTTTTAAAATGGGCACGCCTATTTCCATACAAAAATGTTTGATCTTTTAGCTGTCAAATTTATAAAAATGAGGACAATCAATACCTTAAACCATATTTTTAGGTGCTCTATTAAACGTACTGATGAATCGCAATCATAAATCAAGCATAAAAGATTGCTAGGTTAGTTAAAATTAGCGTAATTTATTTCAGCTGTAATTGACAAAATAATATCACCGAATTTTGCCACTTCATAAAAAAAAACCAAAACATACTGTACCACCCTCGGCAAGTACCGTCAAAAGTAGCCCGTTTAGTTAAGATTCTTAAATGGTGCAACAACTACTTTTCTATTCATAGCAATTACTAAAATTTTTTTTCAATACATCACCATATTAAAAATCAAATAATTAAGTCATCAATGCTTGTTTGCGACCAAAAATTCAGGGAAATTTAACAATGCAGTGGCTGCCAAAAGACACCCATCGATAAAGAGATGTGATAGAGCGAGATAGCTATGAGCCTATGTTACATGCACAGAATTCCCCCTATTACATAGGTCAAGTCTTTGGTTACATGACTGTGTAAGCGAGATGGATAGAGTACCCGATACGACTGCATTATCGCCATTTTCTAGGGTTCCGTACCCAAAGGGTAAATCAAAAGCTATTACTAAGGCTCCACTGTCGCGTCTGTCTGTCTGTCATTAGGCTGTATCACATGAACCGTGATCAAGAAAGATCTCTTAACGAAAGACTGATGGGACCCCCTCTCTCACCCCTTGCCCGCTTGACGTTGAGTTCTGGGTCACCCTGTATATTAACTATCTACACAATTGTTTTATAGTTCTCATTATTTTTTCTCTTATAGAAGGAGAATTCAAAAACCAAGTCTAAGCAAGAAAAGACTCCAGCAAAAAAGGGCACTAAAAGAAAGGGCAAGAGAGATGCAAGCAAGACACCAGTTAAAAGACCTAAGTCTGAATGGAACAGTGAGGCAGCTGATGAAAATGCTGAATATGAGGTACTTATTTAACATCTTTATTTATTTTATAATTATTATGCAGCAGCTAGATAATGAGTTCTATATGCATTAATGTGTAACAGTAACATTGAGTTTTCCATTAACATTTAGTCTTGTATTTGCTATTATCCCATTTTCGTCTTGTATTCTTCATAATATTACAAATACGCTCAATTGTACAATTTAATAAAATAAAAAGGAAAACATGACTATCATTGTGAAAGTATCCATGACTGAGAACTGGGCCCGAAGTCTGCTATTTCAATTATCATAATGGTTCATGAATGGTACCATATAATGACAGATTTTGACACTATTGGTAGTCTACTTATGGTTTTTAGACTACCATTAGTGTCAAAATCTGTCATTATGGCTCAAATCATGGACCATTATGACACAATTGAAATAGCAGACTTCGTGCCCTGATATCATATTGATTGATATGAATTTTTCAGGTGGAGCGTATTTTGGAGGTACATCATAAGAAGAATGGGAAAAGAGAATTTCTTATCCACTGGAAGGGATGGTCCACAAAATTTGACTCTTGGGAGCCAGAAAACAACTTGAACTGCCCTGATTTAATCAAAAAGTTTATGGAAAAGGTTTGTTCACATTTTTTTTTTAAAGTTGTGTTCTATGGCACTTAATGAGACTGTACGACCTGATCGCACAGTCTAGTAATCTGAGTACTAGGCTGTGTGATGTCTCAGGATGACGTGCACAGTGCAGTGTCAGGCTAAACTTTATTACATTAAAGTTCTGAGTGACACTGCAAGTGTTATGGGCGGCCGTGTCGCTTAACATCAAGTGAACGATTAGCTCGTCACGTCATTCATTCTCATAAAAAAAATGAGTTCTATGAATTTTGTATTCCACTATGCTTACCGCCACGAACCGGAAGACGCAGTGTAGGCCGGCTCCCCGCCAGGTGGAGCGTCGATCTGCCGGGCTAGCATGCGCACCGCGACAAAATTATTGACACTTCCTCGTGAGAGGCCGTGACAAGGCTATGGTAGCGTCTAAGTGTGTCTCACTCTAAAAGCGACGACAAGGTTTCTTGCGGTGCGCACTGGTGAAAATCGTGGGGAGGCGATGGATGCAGGAGGCAACAGCTGCTCAAGGTGGCAGTCTCCGGGTGAGGATTATGTCTAGCAATGGACGTCTTCAGGCTGTTGATGATGGTGATGATAATGATTATGGACAGGGGAGGTGATGGATGCAGGAGGCAACAGCTGCTCAAGGTGGCAGTTTCTGGGTGAGGGTTATGTTCAGTAATGGATGTCTTCAGGCATGATGGTGATCATAATGATTATGGACATAAACATAAATTCCTAATGAAAATATTGTCATTTGATAGGTGAGTGCTGCCAAGACCACTGATTCCCGGAATTTGAGAGTAGCTCCGGAGACAACCAACCGTTTCACGTTGCAAGCTCCAACCACCGGACGCAGGCTTAGCAAGAGGCGGGGTCAACGCCAAAGGTAAGCAGAGCCCTAATGGAGGTTGTACCACTTCTGTGAATTATAGAATTAGACAATACCATATTTTTAGACTTTTTTTTGCTTCATAGTAAATTATTTCTGCTTTTTCAGAGTTCGCTACGACAATGCTGAATAAAAAGCCCTGAATAAGTGTAAGGTATTATCATGTATGTACCAAATACTTTGGGTAAGAGCATGTTAATGTTATAAGACTTAAGTATCAGCTCTGTCCTTTTGATCACGCAATATATTTTTGTATAATATTTGCGACAAATGTTTATTTTTATGCTTTTTATGTTAATTTTCCATTTGGTGTTTATTGAGTTGTGATTGAGTGTGTCGTTCTTTTGTTTAGGATTTGCAGAATGTTTAGTTGCATATAAGAACGTCTTTCACAAGCAACTAATGAGTGAGTACATACTTCATTATTTGTCTGTAAAACACGAAAAACACCATGAATAATTATCATTATAATTAAGTTCTGTCGAAAAGCTATCATCCTAGGAAGAATGTATGTTATGGTAGAAAATACATGATGCATGAAAGTTGCAAATTATGAATTATATACTTACTACAATAATATAATACCTATGTACATTGTATAGTGACTTCAATGAAACATTTTTATTAGTTTCCAAATTGTAATTTAATGAATAGTAATAAATGATTTTGAACCTCAAACACGATTAACGACCGCCACAGTCCAAAAAAATTAATTTTGTAAGAATAATGTCGTACTATTTCCGTATCATATGGTATATTATTAAGCCGAAATATAACAAAATATACTGTTCCAAAGGTTTATTATATGGCTTTGCAAGCTACATCGTGGCTATGTGTTTACTTATGAGTATTCGAAATATACAAGGTGACCTTGAATTGGTATGTTATACCGAAATGGGGGGACTGGGACCATGATGCCATACAAGTTGTGAGAGTCTTACTTGAAACTGGGTATTTCAAAACATCCATAGTAAATAATAACTTCACTCGCAAAATTGCACGTGCGATCGCTACGAGAGTTAACAAGATACCATAAATTCATTTCTAAGCACAGGTCATTAAACTCATTTATGTGCACTTGGTCAAGGACGAAGTTTAACCACCCAGCTGCGCTAAGGCTATTTTCGAACGTATACTTTACATGGTATTTCTTCAATGAAAAACTATATAACTAATATAGTAAAGTCGTGGAAGTAACATTGTCTACCTTGGGGTGTAGATTGACCTTCTTTCAGGATAACATACTAATTCAAGGTCACCTTGTATGATAAACTTGTGCAATAGGCGTAAGGGCGTAGTGCCATTTATTTGTGCATATGTACGTTTACCAAAACTTTCAGCCTTTTTTTTTAGACTTAGTTACAAAAGTAACATTGTACGATAACGACAGCCGTAATCGATTTTACAATATAACATTTCTTCTATAATATTAAAGTTATGTATTGTGTTTGAAACACCCAGCACTTGAAAATCTATACTTCCCCTCATGTTCATAAACACTCGATACAATAAGCATAACTGTAACACACCTAACACTGCGCTGTTGGTTGGAAACCGCTGATGGTCAACAGTCAATAGGCAATCAATGAGCGTTCAGTATTTGGTTGGCACACCAAAGTTGACACGTAACATACGAGACCCCGAAGGAAGGTGTTGCTTAGCTAAGTTGTATTTTAACAGACTTAAGTGCAGATGGGCATTTGATTTCTTAGTGTGTTTTTTATCAGGGAACAAACCATTTTAGCAAATGAAAAGATTTTTTCTTCCTACTAGATAACCAGCTAGGTACTCTAATGGAAATAAACGTTATTTGATTAATTGCTTCATAGCAGTTTTCTCCAGTTATTCGTTAAAAGTAGGTAGGTATGTACATCAAATGTATTTGTCGACGTCATTTTCATGAGTAAATAATAATCGTTGTGGCTGCTGGCTGTACCTATAAAACTTTTGACAAATCCAATAAAGGCAATAATAACACTGATTGTAAAATAAAACGTGTTATTTTAGCTATTAGAAGCTTTTTACGATTAATTATAAAATATAATAATATTGTTAACTTTTCAATTTTGTTGTATTAAAATATTTTTAAAGTTTATTTACCACATTAGGGTAATTTGGGTTTTCATAAAAATATAAGAATAGCATGAAAATTAAAAAAATTATTTAGTTAATAGAGTAGTTTAATTTTTATTTCAATTAACAGACTGTAATAATCATCAAACCATTACAAGTTGGTAATATCTCTTCTCATTATTTAAATATTGTATAATTCATAGAAGTATAATATTTACAACCTTACATAAATTTATAGAGGAGAGATTGTAATTTGCTCACTTGTACATAAACATTCGTCATTCGTATCAATAAAAATAATCGTCTATAATATGTCTGTGTAATAATGTTCTTCAGATGTAAACTTGAATTTCTAAATAAAGTAAAATATAGGTAACCCTTATAATATGTATAAAGAGTTTGCAGTGCTATCACGAGTCTTCTTCAAGATCAGGTTTTATTTTGTGACCATTGTCAAACTCATCATGTATAGTTTCATGGTCTCACTGCATAGTAGTGTAATTTTTGGTGTGTGTTTCTAAATGTAATTTTTATTTTCATCTTGTATAAAGACTTACAAGGTTAAATAAATAGTTAGTATTTATTATTATTGTATTATTTAATACTTAATATAATAAAAAGTTCGTCTAGGTAGGCACCACCACTCTGCCAGTTATTCTGCCGCCAAGCAGTAGTGTGCAAGCACTACTGTGTTCCGGTTTGAAGGGCATTGTAGCTAGTGAAATTACTGGGCAAATGAGACTATGACCTGGTTACACAGTGTAGTCATCTTATTACTAGACTGTGTGATGTCTCAGGATGACGTGCGCAGTGCAGTGTCACACAAAACTATTAGTTTTAAAGTTCCGAGTGGTCTTTGAAGAAAAGATTCTTTGTAATGTAAATGTTTCTGGAAATAATTTTTTCTTATTCTTATTCTAAAATCCGACAATGGCGGTTGTGAATTTTGAATTTATTTTTCAAAACTAGGTTATCTTGAACTTTAATGTGTAATAAGGGTGGATTATTATCCGTTAAGTGTTCGTGAACGTGCACGAGTGTTGGCAAATGGTTTTAAGATCATAAAACCATGCATTTTTGTTTTTGCTTCAACAGCCTTTTTTTTTTCTTATATGTTGGCTCTACACAGTGTGTATTTAGCCAGTGTCAAGTATTATAATTTTTCATCGTGTTATAAAATATTTCACGCAGTCATGTCCTGTCTAAGTCAGGTAGTCATAGTCCACTCTAAGTCATGGTCCAGCAAAGTGGTGGCAATTTTACTAGAAGCTTCTATGGAGTTTTGGAATCAATACGAAAAATCACGTTTCACCACATTATATCACTTGCCCACACTCATGCTCGTAATTCAGCACTTAATGCGTAAAACGCCACCAATTTTAAACATTAACACTGGAAAAAGCAAAAGTTTTGAAAAATAATACAATGCAACGACGTGAACTTTTCTGAGTTCCCGCCAAAACTCAACGGCCTTTTTTTAGAGCCTTCAGTATTTCCACCATTTTAATGTTGGCGTTTCGACTGACAAAATATGACTCTGACTTGACATAACCGTACAAATATTACTCACTTGACATTGGCAGAATTATTGCAAAAAAGCGATAGAAAGCCATTAAAGAAGAAGAAGAAAGTTCCGAGTAACACTTCAACTGTTATGGGCGGCCGTGTCGCTTAACATCAGCTAAACGACTAGCTCGTCACGTCATTCATTCACATAAAAACCTATTTGCGCAGCTCATTTTCATACAAAGAGAACCAAAATGGCATTTATAGAGACAGACCCATCACCAAGGAACTTATACGTATACTATACCCATTATTTATTACATGTTTATTACCCAATGTACTCTGTGTACACAGTTGTTTAACAGGGAGTTTTGGCGGGAACGTGAAAAAGTTCACGTCGCTCGTTGCATTGTATTATTTCTCAAAACTTGTGCTTTTTCCAGTGTTAATGTTTAAAATTGGTGGCGTTTTACGCATTAAGTGCTGAATTACGAGCATGAGTGTGGTGAAGTGATATAATGTAATGTAACGTGGTTTTTCGTGTTGCTTCCAAAATTCCATAGAAGCTTCTTGTAAAGTTGCCACCACTTTACTTGAGCATGACTTAGACTGGACTATGACTATGACTAAGACTAAGGCTTGACTACGTAAAATATTCTAAAACTCTATGAAAATATACAATACTTGACACTGGCTAAATACACTATGTGTGGAGCTAACTATAAAAAAAAATAAAAAAAAACCTCTGACAGCTGTCACTATATTTTGTCGCTAGGCTGGGCTGGCATTATAGTCTTACCATCTCTATCCACGCGACATTGGCGAAATTGCGACAACCCCGCAGAAGCCATATAAGAAGAAGTTGAAGTTGATACGTCTTACCAAGTTATCTGTGAACCATGGAAAACTATAAGAGGAATGCCAATAGACCAAGAAAACAGCGTAGATCAGAAAAAAGCCAAAAAACCGGCTTAAAACTAGATGGCGCTGCAAAATGAGCGGGCTACAAGTTTCACTAAAACGCCGTATGTCCGTAGCGCTAATGAGTCACAGCAGCAAGTCAATCGAATTTAAATAACAGCGCCATCTACTGCGTTTGAAGTAAATTACTGGTGGTCCCGCAGTAGTAACTGTTATCTTATTCTGTGCTTTTGTTCATTTAAACTACGTTTCGATACTCCTAACGCCATCTTAATGATCACCTTTGAGTTAGTGAAACCGTCTACGCTGTTTTCTTAGTGTATTAGCATTCCTCTTATAGTTTTTCCATGCTGTGAACTGAAGAGCGTCGTCGCTGCGTTCGCACCAGTGCTGCATTTTATTAATAATGGTGGAATATGAGGAATTTCTACAGTACATCTTTTAACATAGTTGGATGTGTTTTAGTATGTAGGTAAGTAAATATAATCTGTCCGCCTCGTAAGACTTAATTTATTTAATGAAAATGATGTGGTGGTTACTTTTCATCATAAATTTTCATAAAACTTCACGCAGGTGTATAGCCAGGTACAGCTATTATTAGCCAATTAATAATATAAAATATAAGACAATCCATGTAAATATTACTGGAGAACATTATATACATGATGTTGACGATGTTAATTTCACTCTGATAATTATTATACTAACTAATCCGGAACGAGGAAATCCGCAGAAGGACTAAAGTGACCAGTTGTAATGGCAATGGGCAGGCCACATCGCTCGCAGAACTGACAACCGATGGGGAAGAAAGGTTCTCGAGTAGCGACCACGAACCGGAAGGCGCAGCGTAGGCAGACCCCCCCCCACTAGGTGGACCGAGGAAAACTTCGGGGAGCCGTTGGATGCAGGAGGCGAGCAGCCGCTCAAAGTGGCGCTCTCTGGGGGAGGCCTATGTTCAGCAGTGGACGTCTACGGGCTGTTGATGATGATGATGAATTATTATACTTACCCCAGGCTAGCAAGGAATAGTACCTAACTACTTCATAGTAACTTCAAAATGAATACACTAAAAATGGTATAGGTACGAGATTTTTTATGTACAAGTATAAGTTTATAGATTGTGTGTTGAATGTACCATATTTTATTTGGCAGGGCTGCTACGAGAATAAAATTCGGTATATGGCAGCCCTTAATTGCAATATGGCGGCTGTAGTTCCATTTTCTGCCAGTTCACAGATAAGTTGGTAAGACTGGTTACGTCTGGACCAAAATTTTTGAATTCTAACAGATTGGTTTACTAATAATAATAACTCCAAAAAATGGAATAACTTACGTAATCAAATGCTACAATACAAAATTTAATTAAAATAATGTATTACTGTTTTTAATTAGTACATACAAGGTATAAAAACGTTTAGATGTATCAAAATCATCCGTGCCAACTGCGTTAGGCGCTGCGGCAATCTTTATAATTTTCAATAAAAATATTTTCATTTACACACTTTTGCTCTTTCATAATCATCTATAAATGATGTACTATCATGGGCTCAATTGATGCTAATGAATTAAATTACATCCTGTATATTACTTTTCTCTATGCATTACTTACACAGTCGCACAACAGCTCTTACGTATAAGTAATCTGTGATTCAAACCCGATCATGCTTATATAGTCTGACCAACTTATCTGTGAACTGGCAGAAAATGGATATGGAGCCGCCATATTAAGTTTAGGGCTGCCATATACCGATTTATTTTCTCGTAGCTGCGCTGCCAAATAAAATATGGTACATTCAATACACAATCTGTAAACTTGTACATAAAAAATGTCAAATCTATGGCACCGTCGCGTCGTATTGTAAAAACCGTTTGTTTATAAAAAAACGTAATTGATACCGGTAATTGCTATGCTTAGTTTGGGGCTAGATGGCGCTGTGTGAAATGTCCACACATATTTATTATTTATAAACTGTCGATTTATTGCAAACTGACAATCTGTCGTACAATAAAGCTATGCGTCCATAGCATCGGAATCGGCGCGTACGGAGCGTCGGTATTTATAAAATGAAGGCGCAGTAATGCCGCTCCAGTGCACGCACTCCCATACAAATCAATACAAAGCAACAAATCCGTACGCTCTGTACGCACCGATTCCGATGCAGTGGACGCACGGCCTAACACATGATATTTTGTTTATTTATAAAATGTCGGTGCCTAGCGGTGAGTTTATAAAAAAACTGGTGTTAGTAGCGTTTAATTTGAACAAACCCGTTTTGATGCACCAATTTTTGCTGTAATTTATTGTTTTTTTAGTCACTAGTGGCCAACCAGTAGGTTACGACGACGAGCGAAGAGAGGAGTGTTAGGTCAGTTTTGATCACTTACCTTCAGGTGAGAGAGTGTAAATAAATTATTATAAATAAAAATAGGTACTCATTAGTTTGCTCACACAATACAAAAAAAAGTGTTGTGGCCAAAAAAGCGGCTCCGTTTTTGACACTATGTTAATTTTGACATTAACCTCTGATGTTAAGACAGATATTCTCTATTCTGGATAGAATTCTATTAAACGGAGAATGTTCCTAAAACTGTAGTCCAGTTTTACAACTTAAATTTTTTTCAACTTTTGAGTATTGTCTGGATGTGGTGTTGTGTTGTAGATATATTAATCAAATTAATTCATTTACTTATGGCTTTTTAGACAAAAACTCTGTGATGAATGGCTTTGCTGAAAGAAGTGAGTAATAAAAAGCCCAAAGCATAATGTAGTCATTGTCGCTGCGAGTTAAACCGAGAAGGCTGACTTATTGAATCACATAAAGTGCAAAAAGCACTTAAAACCTGCAGAATCGCTTTCATTGGGACAGAAATTGGTATTTCCTTGGTTTAGCTACTTTTTTTTTCCAATATTGTTAGCTTTTTAGCACTTTCTTCGACACTTTAGCTCTCTTTGGCGAATCAGTGTTGGGAACACTGACCACTGGGCTATTTTAAATTATAAAGTAGACTGCATACTTCAAAAGTTTGGCCACCCCTGTTCTATAGCATGGACTGAGTATACATACATTTAAGGAAAAGAACCGGTTCAATGCCACGGCGTATACATTTTATTAAAACTAAATAAATACTTATTACTAAATGTACCTACTAAAATTAACAGTTGAAACTAGTAGCGTCGGGATTCTATCAGAACATAGCAAAGTTATGTCGCACGTAAGTTCGCGCGGTCGTACAAGTGCGGTCACACGACGCCCTCGAGGTCGGGTCGCGGCGGCGCGACCAGCTGCAGCGTGAGGTCCCCCGGCGCGGGCGGCGAGGCGGGGCGCGGCGCGCGCGGCGCCAGCGGCACCGTCTCCGCCGGCGCGCGCCGCCCGCACGCGCCGCACCGCGCCTCCGGCTCGCAGTCCGCGTGCGTCGCGCGCGCGCAGTGCCCCGTGCGCGCCGCGCGCTCCGCCAGCCGTCGCCCGCAGCGCGCGCACCGCCCGCGCACCGCCACCCCGCACCGCGCCGCCGCTAGCGCGCGCGCCAGCGCCGCGTGCGCCTCGCGCGCCACCGTGCGCGCGCAGCACTCCCACTCGCGCCGCGCGCCCCGCGCGCACGCCACCACCGCCAGCGCCGCCTCGCGCGACCGGCACGCCTGCTCCACCGTCTGCTCCGCGGGCAGGTACGCGAGCGCCGCCAGCAGCAGCGCCGGCTCCGGCGGGGCGCCGCGCGCCGCCACCACCACCCGCGACCACAGCGCGGCGGCGACCGCGGCCGGCACCGCGGGCGCCGCGCGCGCGCACACCTCGCCCGCCTCGCGCCGCCACCGCGCCGCCTCCGCCTCGCCGGGCGCGGCCTCCGCCAGCCGCAGCAGCGCGTCAAGCGCGGCCGCTGGGTCGCCGGTCGCCTCCAGGCAGGCGGGCTCCGCCTCCGCGAGCCCCGCCTCGCGCACCACCGCGAGCGCCTCCTCGGGCCGCACCGCGCCCGGCTCCTCCGCGAGGAACCGGCGCACACCGTCCGGCTGCAGCCGGCACAGGTTGCGCAGGTGGAGCGCGCCCGCCGCGCCGCGCAGCAGCCCCGCCTCGCGCAGGCACTCGCCGAGCTCGAGCGCGCGCTCGGTGGCGAGGCCGGCGAGCGCGGCGGGCGCGGCGTCCGGCAGGTGGTCGCGCACGAGCGCGGCGGCGGCGCGCGGGCGCAGCTCCGCGAGCGCGGGCAGCGCGGCGCGCACCTCGCCGCCCGCCTCGTCCCCGGCCGCGAGCCGCGCGCGCAGGAACTCGAACGCCTCGTCCACGTCCCGCGGCGAGGGCGCGCGCACCGAGAGGAAGCTGCGCAGCGCGGCGGCGGTGTGCGCGAGCGCGGCGTCGAGGCGCCACTGCACGCGCGGGCGCGCGGCGGCGGCGGCGCGCTGCTCCTCGAGGCGGGCGCGGTCGGCGCGCAAGCGCGGGAGTAGCGCGAGCCAGGCGCGGTCGGCGCGCTCGCAGTCCGTCGCCGCCGCGAGCGCGAGCAGCTCGTCGATCATGTCTCGGTCGGTGGGGAGCGCTCCCGAAATGAGCTGCCCGGTGAGGAAGTCCAGTATCTCAGCACGGTCGTCGACCTCCTGCGGAGTAGGCGCGGTGTCGAGGCGGATGGTCGGCCGTCACGAAGTAGCGGCGCAGTATGACTTACCGGTAGTCGCGGCGCGAAGGCGAGCAGGTGCCTGGCGACGCGCAGCCGGTTCTGCTTGGCGAGCGGACCGGCGAAGGGCGGGTCGCGCGCGCACTGCTCCAGCAGCCGCACCGCCGCCGCCGCCTCGTGCTCCGCCATCACGCGGAGCGGGGACCGCCCGCCGCACGACGCCTGCAGGTACCGACTATTATACATGTGTGTACGTAACGTGACAGGTTCGCGTGTCAGCATGTCGGCATGGACAGCATGGTCGCCGGCGCGCGGGAAGGTGAGATACCTCCTGGTGCAGCAACGCTTGCAGCGCGTCGTGCGCGGCGGCGGGGCGCGAGTGGCCCGGCAGCGCGCGGCCGCCGGGCGCGCGGCCCGCGAGCGCGTCCGCCGCCGCGAGCACGAGCGCCGCATGCGCGCACGCGCACGCGCCCGCCGCGCCGCGCCCGCGCGAGCACACCTGCCCCGATAGCGTCGACAGTGCACCGCTCCAACCACCTACACATGTTACATAGATAATACTAATTAATAAAAAAACTCCTTTTCCCAAACATGCTTGGACATTTGAGCATTATTTTGACAACCTTCTTCGAGATAAATCGCAATTGCTGTACTGGCGAGCAGCGGCCGGCAATGTTTGTATAAAAATCCATATCTGTCGTGGTTTAGCGGCCAGATAAATTACATAGTAAACTCATATCTATCGTGCTGGCTTGCAAATAAAAAGCTCATGGGATCGATTTTTGAACTGTAAGGCCCTTCGCACACGAGTCGCAAGCGTAATCGTATCGTCATGACCCAACGCGTACGAGACTTGCAGTGTTCTACAGACGAATCGTCGAGTAAACGTATCGTTTTGTAAGATCTCAGTTGAAATCATGGCGTCAACGGTACCAGATGACTGTGTTGGATGAATTTATAGGCTACTTTATTACACTTTTACCTGTCCAGTTTATTTTTGACGGTGTTTCTGCCCATACTTTATTTATTTATGTTATAAATATTTGTTTCACGAATTCAATCACTTTTTCGGTCATGTTGAAATTAAAAGTCTTAAAAACAATGAAAAGCTAAAAAATTAAATTCAATTGAAGTTTTAAAGAAATTTATATTTTTACGCTTGCTTTTTTACGCCAGTACGCTACGCCTATCGTAATCACCGTAAACATCTCTTACGCAAAGAGTATATAATTTACTACTCCTACGATTGGTGCGGCAGCGAATCGTGTGCGGACTTGTTTGAACATGTATAACTATGAACTAGGTTATGGTCACACACGACCGCTTGTGGCGAAAATCTTCAGTATGATGTGTCGCCACGGCGTCAGCACGGTGAATGGTGAAACACATAGTCCTAAAGATTTTCACAGCTAGTGCTCGTGTAAACATAGCCCAGTTGATAGAGCGTCCAATCCTGTGAGTAAGAGGGCGCGGGTGGAAATCCCGATGGTTGATAAAATTTTAAGAAAACTAATTTTAAATTAATGTTTTGCATAGATTTAATTTTCGCGCATTATTTGAGAAAAGTACTATACAAGCCTAGGCATTGATGGACGTAAGTATATGTGCCTCGGCTTCGCCTCGGCCCACATTTACACGTTCGTTCTTCAATGCCTCTGTTGCTGGCCGCTGCAGGGCCATTATTCCGTATCGATTCCTTACTTCGAAACCACGCGAATACCTTGTCTTACATAAGAAATCTGCGAAACTGTATTCTCTATGAAACGAAAACAAAACCGCGCGAAATGAATTTGGAATTGGGGCGATTTGAACTGTCAAAAATCGTATGTTTTACCGAGATGCGTTCCGAAACATAAACACATCAAAAGATATGACCTTATGTCAATATATTTTATTCAAATTAAAGATAACTTTAATGTAAAGTGAAGGTATATCTGACGCTGTGACACGATTTGAACAAGACACGATAACGACGTGGTTTCGTATCGTGTGGAATCTGTGTTCCCATAGAGAATAACCGCCCAGTAATGTACTATTACATAAGGCACACAGATCCTCTCTGGAGCAGGAAATTGAAAACTTTCAACAGTTTATTTACCTACTTTTAGCCCAGGTGACAAAACCCACGCCACTTTCAGCGACCGAAATAATGCAGACTTTTTCTGTCTGGGTGTTGTGGGAGCGTGGTCCTCGTATTTCCAGGGCCTAATTACAGGATGTATGTGATCGTTATACATTACTCGCCTATAGCGGCGGCGATGGCCCCGACGCCGCGCCACAGGCGGCGGTCGCGCGTGTACACGGAGGCGCGGTGCGGGTCGAGGCTCGCGAGCGGGAGCGACGCCACCACGCGCTCCACCAGCGTCGGCTCCAGCTCGCCGAGCCGCTCGATCAGAGCCTGACAACCACATACAATTTTACTTTATTTCTACGGTAGGTACCTATACAACAAGAACTTGAATTGGTATTATATCCCAAAAGGGGACAAATCTACTCCACAAGGTAGACAACATTTCATTTACGACTTTTTTAAATGAATAGCATTTAATTGAAAAAGAAGAAATGTCATGTAAACTTTACGTTATAATTTTACCCAAATGCTTCGAAGACCGCCCTAGCACGCTGGGTGTAGTTGAACTTCATCCTTGACCGAATTCCTTATAACATACCAATTCAAGTTCACCTTGTATAGTGCCTACACTATGTCTCTACGGTTTCCTGTTGTACACTTTGGTGATGATGGTGATTAAATTAAAGATGGGAGTTATCGATAGGCACTAAATTATATTCAAATTAACTAGAAGTAGGTAAATTTGATGAGAACGCGTGATGACTATGATGGTCGATTGCGACCTGGTCAATTTGAGTCACGGCGCCGCGGCCACGGGCGTGTAACGTAAAGTGCACCCGCAGCGGCCGCAGCACAACGCAGAGTCAAATGTACGGCTTGCTCCGTACAATCTCGAATAATTAAATATAATATTACATTTCAAAGCAATAACAATATTCATTGGCTTACGATGTCTGGCGTTAAGCAAAGTCAGAAGCCTTTGGGCAGCTTCAAGCTTCTGACACTATAGGCTTGACCACTTGTATACACGAGAAGAAGAAAAAGAACAATATTCGTGTGGAGCACATGGGCGACACTTACATAATTATGTTGCAATCAATAAACTCTTAACCAGCGAAAAGTACGTTTGTTTGGCAACATCGGTCAGTTTAAATAAAAGTAGCTTTGACCATAGGATTTCGAAAATAACACTATAAGTACTTTAAACTGAAATAAACAGTCAAAAGTTGGTTGTCCTAATAAAATAAAATAAAATAAATAAATAAAAGTAGTATTTGCCGAATGTCATGCTCCTATTTTACATTCCAATCTCTCACATTACCTGAGTGGAGTCTGGTGAAGGCGCCATAGCGTTGGATAGTTCGCCACGAACTATTGCGTCGCCCAACGCTTCCACAAAAGCGCCTTCAGTTGAACACTGTTCCCACAAAGTAGTCCACAACTCCTCTCTAGAAACACATTAATTAAATCAAACGAATTAGATCTTTAATTTAGAATTAGACAGTCTAATTCATTTTTATGTTATTTTTTCTGGAAACTTGAACTTAAACTTACCTGTACCCTGTACCTACAAATGTCGTCGACACGGACAAAAAATAACTGTGGGGTGGCTTGCCCTTGAGTCCAATCCCAATTCCAATGTAAAATAATTTGGTAAAAAGCGGATGGTGTAGAAATGAATCGATTACATACATTTAGTTACATACTATCCCATAGACAAAGATTTCAACTTACAACTACTAACTTGTGAGTACCAAATGCCACGATTTCGTTCCGAATCGCAAATTACGATTGAAATCGAGTGTCAAGAGTAACCCTGCTGGGCGGTTATTCTCTATGGAAACACAGATTTCACACGATACGAAACCACGTCGTTATCGTGTCTTGTTCAAATCGTGTCACAGCGTCAGATATACCTTCACTTTACATTAAAGTTATCTTTATTTTGAATAAAATATATTGACATAAATGGTCAAATCTTTTGACGTGTTTATGTTTCGGAACGCGTCTCGGTAAAACATACGATTTTTGACAGTTCATCATCATCATCATTATTAACAGCCTGAAGACGTCCACTGCTAAACATAGGCCTCCCCCAGGGAGCGCCACTTAGAGCGGCTGCTCGCCTCCTGCATCCATCGGCTCCCCGCGGCTTTCACCAGGTCGTCGGTCCACCTAGTGGGGGGCCGGCCTACGCTGCGTCTTCCAGTTCGTGGTCGCCACTCGAGAAACTTTCTTCCCCATCGGTTGTCAGTTCTACGAGCGATGTGGCCTGCCCATTGCCATTTCAACTTGCCAATCCTAAGAGCTACATCGGTCACTTTAGTTCTCCTGCGGATCTCCTCATTTCGGATCCTATCTCGCAGGGAAACACCGAGCATTGCTCTCTCCATAGCTCGTTGCGCGACTTTGACAGTTCAAATCGCGCTAATTCCAAATTCATTTCGCGCGGTTTTGATTTCGTCTCATAGAGAATACAGTTTCGCAGATTTCTTATGTAAGACAAGGAATTGGCGTGGTTTCGAAGTAAGAAATCGATACGGAATAATGGCCCTGGGTGGTTATTCTCCATGGAAACACAGATTCCACACGATACGAAACCACGTCGTTATCATGTCTTGTTCAAATCGTGTCACAGCGTCAGATATACCTTCACTTTACATTAAAGTTATCTTTATTTTGAATAAAATATATTGATATAAGTGGTCATATCTTTTGATGTGTTGATGTTTCGGAACGCGTCTCGGTAAAACATATGATTTTTGACAGTTCAAATCGCGCCAATTTCAAATTTATTTCGCGCGGTTTTGTTTTCGTTTAATAGAGCATACAGTTTCGCAGATTTCTTATGTAAGACAAGGTATTCGCGTGGTTTCGAAGTAAGGAATCGATACGGAATAATGGCCCTGATCGGTGTCGCGGCCGTGTTATAGGTGACAGACGAGCAAACATTTAAAGAACCGATTGTTTCTTACCTTAGCTCAAATTTCACACACATCTTAACCGCTAAATCAGCGACGGTCTTATCGCTCAGTACGTGCGGCCTCTCGGTGATGTCGGCTAAGAAAAGTTCCGCTAGTGGGCTCGCGTCCGCGTCGGTGGCAGCCGAGCACAGCAGGCGGAGCGCGGGCGCGTGTCGGCCGGCGGCGAGCAGCGCGTGCGCGCGCGCGCGCGGGGCCCGCGGCCGCACGCGCACCACCCCGCGCCGCCCGAGCACCGCGAGCGCGCCGCCCGCCACGCAAGCGCCGCCCAGCGCGCTCGCGCCCGCCGCGCACATGCCACGAGACACAAGCCCGTCTGTCCAGTGCCCCTGGATCCGACAAGCGTGCACTTCACCAATCAACCCATCGCAAAGGTTCCGACTCAATATTTGTCTCCACCTCTTTTATCTTAAATGTGTATAACGGAGACAGAGGCCCGTATTACAGAACACCCTCGGTCATGACCGAAGTTCAAGTCGAAGATTTCATTATCTTATGAATGAAATCTCGACTACCTTTCAAAGAACGACCTACCGATCTGAACGTCGTTCTGTTACGGGACAGATATTATAGATTTCGAACACGAGAAGACATAAGCAATATCATCATCACTCATCAAGTAGTGTAATCGTGATGCGAACGCTCGCCTATGAGCTGAGGTAAAAAAAAATATTTTAGTTTACTAAAAAACTAGCGTATGTACTATGTACCCGCGGCACGGCCTTACTCAGAAATATTGTGTCAATTCCACAGATCTATTTTGCTTAATTCTATGGAGTGTGATAAAACTGCACTGCACTAAAATGCGCAAAATTCTCGTTGTCCAACACTGAACTAAGGTCATCATACACTATGATGGATGACCTTAGTAGTTCTCTGTTAGGCGACACGAATTTTTCACACTTCTGAATCAATCTGACAGATCTATTACCTTGTAAAAAGCTGATGCGTAAACTGGCTCGATGTGTGAAAGCTCCAGAGGTTTGTCATAATCATCTCCCCAGAGTCGCAGATTCTCATCTGCGTCAAAAATTGCCAAGTTTCCTCCGAGCCAGCCAAGCCACAGTGGCGTGTTCTTGAGTTCCGCTCGTTTTATGGGCTTGAGCGATATCGAGGCTCCAGTAATGTGTAGCGAGAGCCACTGCAAGGTGTTCGCGCGCGCGCAGACCAGCAGTCTGTCGTCGTGTTCGCTCCATTCTACAACCGGCAGTGTGTCGGGAGGCCCGCTGAGCCTAAGGCCGGCGGCGCGCCCTCCGGCGACTATAATGACGCGGGATAACGTCGCTAGAGCCAGTAAGCGAGAGTCGCGGGCTGTCATGGCGACCACTTCGCCTCGAGCTCCGGAAAAAAGACACGATGTACGAGCAGATCGCACTCCAAGAGGTCTCGAAAACTTCATCAACCAAACGGATCCACCAGTGTCAAGTGCTAGGCCTGATGTTCCAGCCCATGTTACTCGCAATATACCCCATGTTTCGCCTCCTAGAGTAATTCGCCTAAGTATTGCCCCGTGTATACTTTCATACTGGCATATAAGGCCTCTTGCATGTCCTGCCAGCAACCTTGTGCTGTCCTTGTTGTATGATATACAAGAAACAGCTCCACACCCATCCAAGTTAGAATTGCAGACCCATCGTAAAGTTTGTTCATAAAATGATAAAAGCTGCCCATGAGATGTGCCAACGGTTACTTTTCCATCATTGCTCACACCTAATGCAGTTGCTGCACCTGCCGAAGACCTTTCCTGCAACCAGCATAATTACACTAATTTAATATATTTGTAGTCCAGTTTGAGTCCACACTTCACACTCACATTAATGTGTGTGTGTTGGTGTTTGTTTTGTTCCCTCTTCACATTCCAATGCAACAGCAGAAAGAATTGCAAGGACTGGAGATAGCTTAGTATACACTAGATTAAGATATGGAATACTTTTTATCCACAGGTGAAACCGCAGCATGCAACTAGTGGAATTTGATCACAATGAATTGCAACCAAACAAACAAAACAGCAAGTTAATATGAAATGGTGAAATTATGTACTCGTAGATTGCAAAAAATAAGCCTATGCATAAATAGTGTAAATGTACCTGTGCTTGCTTGATTTGTTGAGATACAGCCTGTAAGAAATCAACCTGCAGTGCAGAGCAAGTGGCTGGCTCTTCTTGCGTTTTTTTTACTTCAAAATTTGATCTATTTTCCTCATCTTCATTAGACAAAACTTCCTCTAAGGTAGGTGCCTCACTTGCTGGCAGAGCATATTCTATTTCATCTAGCTAAATGTGGCAGAGAATTTTTATGGTGAGATAGAAACACATTCAGTTTTTTTTTATCATCGATAGGCTAACATTTGACCGCAGTCTCACCTGATGGTAAGTGATGACGCAGTCGACGATGGAGCATGCTTGCCTAGAAAATACCGATTAGCTCTGGCCTTAAAAACTCCCAGATTATATTTGTCAGGAAAGTTATTTGTAAGTAATGAAAATTGCCAAATAAAGTGTAACTAAGTGATAACAAAAGTAATGAAATGAATGTACCTAATAACAAAGAAGGAGAAACTGTAATACCAATTGTTACAGATTACGACATGACAATATCTCGGTAATACGTCGTCTAACTGAGGTTAGCGAACTATTATCAAAAATGTCAAAATCATATTTTATTGTATCATAGGTCACACATTCGGTAAAGTGATGAGTGCTTTAACATATTAGTTTTGCAAATGGGAAGAGCAAATACATGCTTATTGGACAAGAGACAATTACCTGGATGCGGTACTCAAAATGATATTTTATGCAACATATCGGGACACTCAACATATAAGAGCTTAACAGATAAGTATTGCTTTTTGTGTTAAGTTAATGTATGATGTGATGTGACAAGCTTATTGATTACAGTCATCCTTAACAGTTGCTGTGCCACTCAGTATTCTAAAATATTTAGTTTCAAATGACACTGTACAGTGCATGTAATCCTGAGACGTAAGAGATAAGATCATAAAAATCCATTTGCCCAGCTGACTGGCTACAATGAATGCGCTTTAAACCAGTGCAATGTAGTGCTTGGTTGTAGAATACAATAACTTGGCAAGCTGTTGTGCCTACCTAGATGGACTTTCCTACAACCTACTAAAAATAAGATATATACGCATGATATACGGTATATCCAGGAAAAGATATGTATGCGATTTCATTATCCGAGGATAATATGTTATGTATATGAGTTAGTGCCAATTTATCTTTATTGTAAGTAGGTACATAGGCTGGGCAGGTAGAAAGTTATGCGGATACATCACATTCAATACGAACTTCAAATCCAAACTCAAGGAGTCAAGCAAGTAGGAATCCCTGTGATCAAGGGGCGTAAGAGGGGTGTAATAGGAAAAAAATACCTCCTCAATATCCAAATACTGAAGACTTCCAACAGACTCCAAATCTGAGTCTATTAATGACTGAACCGACGGAGTTTTCAGTAAATCCATGGTTCTAAATTAAGTACTAACAAAGTAAGTTATTGCTAAAATTGGTTTGTATTTATTTTTTATTTAGTGTTTTCTTTTTGTTTTGCACGAAGAAGCGTTACATACTCTTTGGCACGAAGAGTATATATTAAAATACCTATTCTAGAAGTATATAATGGCATTGGACCCAGTGTTGCCGTTTCATAAATGTAAAAGTCCCCAGACAGATATGAAAAAGTCGCCAGATTTTACAAAAACACCAAAAAAATCCGCTAGATTATCATTAAAGATTTCTAGGCTGTGATAATTAATAATGGTTAATCCATGGAGGTCTATGGAGAGAGCCAAAATCTGCCAATGCGGCTTAAGTTGCCGGCTAGTTTGTGCTAGGTATTGTCAGTATGCCAGTGAAAGACTGATATAATCCTTTTTCTGTGATTCAGTTGGGAATCATTGAGGGATTTTTTTTTCTATCATGTTAGCTAAGAAACGCGCGGATCACGCAAAGTTTTAATCAGTGTTGAAAAAAAATGTAGAACCAGCATTAATTTGTAAAATAAACAAAGACATGTATAAAAATAAATAAATATTACTTTAATTCAAGCTTTCCACAATTTTTTTTATCAATAAACTAAAGGAATTTAAGGCTTAAAATTTTTAATATACAGATTTCATACAGATTTTGGCCTATTTATAGCATACAGATTTTATACAGATTTCTAGACATTTCAATCCAGATTTTCACGATTAGCAGGTGGCAACACTGCACACTGAACTGAATTCAATCAGGGACTAGTTTCCATTTTCTTTCATTGATTTATATTTTGAAATAACGTGCCAAATCCCAATTATATTGTGATTCACAACAACAATTTCTAAGTGCATTTCGTTTAGGTTCTCATTTTATGTCGTATTACACATTCAAGAGTTATTATTAATTAAAACAAAGTCATCTGGGTCAAGCATTGAGCTCGAGGTGGTCTGGCTGGCCGCCATTTTGCTTCATGAGGTCATCGTAAGTTTAGCAGGCAGTGGCATTTTATTTTTAGCCATACTACATACGGACATTCGTACGCTACAATTACGATGTCTGAGAGCAGCTCCAAGGAACCTCCTGTACAGAACTTGAACAATATGGCTCCAGGTCACCCTCCTTGGGCATACGGATTTCACCATGGGTACAATGGCTATGGTGGCTATCCACCACCACAGTTTAACCCTTACTTCGACCAAATGGGTCACAATGTAGGATTTCCTAATGGCCCTCATCATTTTCACCAGAACAATGAGTATAAGTCTGATTTTGGACATTCTTTTTCTAAGCCCCCTCCTCCGAACGGAAGACCATTACTAGGATCGCCGCTTGATCAAAATCGCCCTTTTTTTAATCAGCCTCCAATCAAATTTAACCTCAACAATGTCAGGAAATCAACTCCTCTATATGAAAATCCTTTTTTGAACAACAATTTGCCCAAAAAGAAGCGTAAGAAGAACAACAATAAATTTGAAGATGAAAAAACCTTTATAAATGGGGTAGTCCCTCCTTTGCCTGAGCAGCCCCCGCCATTACCACCTCTGCCTCCGCCTGATGTCCCGAAACCGCCTCCCCCACCTCCTTTACCACCGCTAGATGTCCCTCTTCCACCTCCTTTGGCCACGGAAGATATTCCTGAGCCACCAGAAGCACCAAAAAATAATATTTTAAATGAAAATACAGAAGCTGCAGGCAACTCATATCAGAGTAATCCACAAAACATTTTAAAATCATCTTCAATTTGTCCAACTTCAGCTGGTACTTGGCCTGAGAGCCTTGAAAGGTATATTAAAAGATGTTATGAGAAGTGCAAATCGGACTTTGACCGTGATCAAATAGACATATGCTTAAAAGGTCGAATAACAGCTGCAGCTAACAAAGATGAAATATGGACCAGGAATTGGGATGATGAGGCAATACCTAGTGTCCATAGTGAGCGTAATAATCTGTGTGTGAAGCCAGTCCGTGGCACACTAAGCTTGTATCAAAAGTGTGAGAATGTTGCAGAGGTCAGTAAAGGCAGGCAAAGCTTAGGTGGCAGATTAGGTGGGCATAAGAACTCTCCACAGAGAAGGCGTAGGCAACACTCTAGGTCTAAGTCTAGGAGCCCTCCAAGGAAAAGGCTAAGGTATGTATTTATCACTATTTGTATTAGGGTAAGGTGGTAATTCACACTCAGCACGCCAAATTTAAATTTTTTTGCTTGTTTTGAACTATAGCTTAATAACTCAACTCAATTACATGAAAACTAGTTTTCCACAAATAAATAGAATGTATCAACAAATTAGGATTAAAAGTATCACCTAAATATCTGTGGTTTAGCAACAATTCATGTAATTGAGTTGAGTAATTAAGCTATAATTAGCAAAACAAGCAAGAAAATTTGAATTTGGTGCGCTGAGCGTGACATACCACCTTAATCAAAGTACCTATGATTTTGGTGAAAACAGATACATGACATTTTGTAGTGTTTTTATGAACTGTTTATATGTTTTCAGTGGTTCCTCAACATCAGGTGATGAAATTGATGAAAGAAGAAACTCTTCAAGTTCTAAAGGCAAAGGTAAACTAAAGGTAAAAGATAGATTGTCCTTAGACCAAAAAAGGACAGATAAGTTTGGTAAAAATGGCAAAAAGAAACAATATAACCAATTCATAGTGGAGGATTCACAGTGTAATGCTGAAAGACTGCAAAAGAGGGCTGAAAGGTTTGCTGGGTCAACCAATGTACCCACTATTGCTAGCTCATTGCAGGTGGGTAACAAGAGAGTTGAACCAACAGCCAGGAAGCCCATTATCCAAGACCATGAAGGAGATTATGAAGTGGATGACATGCACATTGTAGGCACTTGTTTAGATGTTGAGAAATCATTCCTTAGGTTAACAAAAGCTCCAGAAGCTTGTGAAGTTAGACCTGTGCCTGTATTAATCAATTCACTGAAAAATGTCAAGGATAGATGGATTGCAAAACAAGATTACAGATATGCATGTGATCAGCTGAAGTCAATCAGGCAAGATTTAACAGTAAGTATTTCTAAATCCATATATTTACTGACTACAGTAAAATTTAATATTAGTGTGGTAAAAGTACTGACTCCTAGATCTAGATTATAAAGTAGTAATGATATAGGGTGAATTCTGTGTTATGATGTTTAATTAAACTTATAGGTGCAAGGAGTAAGGGATCACTTCACAGTTGAAGTGTATGAAACTCATGCAAGAATAGCTTTAGAGAAAGGTGATCATGAAGAATTCAATCAATGTCAAACACAATTGAAAATGTTGTATAGTGAACTGCCAGATAGCACAGAAAATGCGGCAGAATTCACTGCATATAGAATTTTATATTATATTTTCACCAAAAATACATTAGGTAAGTGCTATTTACACCATTATTTCTTTCTCTTATAATTTATTTTTAGTCATCATCAGCTTGAAGAAGTCCACTGCAGAACATAGCCTACCGCATAGAGTGCTACATTTTATGTGCAATGGTTACACTGACAACTTTTTTCTCTGTCAGTTGCCAGCAAAGCTTGCCAATTCTAAGACCTTTATTGGGGAATCTGGTTCTCTTGTGGATCTCCGTTTTGTGTCTTATCTCAAGGAAATCCCAAGGATAGCTCTCTCCATAGCTAGTTGTGCAACTGCACTTACTAATGAGGCCAACTTCTAACATAGAATACATAATAGCTATGCAACCAGCGGATTCACTCTGTAAACAACTCTTGCTGCCTTTCATTCTATTGCATAACCTTATTTCTTCTGATGAATGTTAGAATGTCTTTGTTAAAAGAATAATCTAAATGTTTAATTAGCAGTTATCTGCATTGTGCATATCAAGTAAACCTAGGCTGTACTTACACTTAATAGTATGTAATAATGTTGTAAGTAGACAAGAAAACTGCATTGCTCATTAAAAAAAAAGTACCCAATAAAAGTAAAATATTTGTAAGCGAATTCATACTTGTTACAGCAAAATTTTGATTTACTGGACAGTGAGTGTAGTAGTGTAGTATGATGTAATAAAATGTATTTTTCAGATTTGACAACAATATTCCAATTCTTGTCTAAAGATGACAGGGAACATGAATGTATAAAACATGCCCTTCAAACAAGGTGTGCTTGGGCTACTGGAAACCTGCACAAATTCTTCTTATTGTATAAAACAGCACCTCTGATGGCTGGCTATCTGATGGACTGGTTTGTGGAAAGGGAGAGGAAATTATACCTCAAATACATCATAAAGTCGTACGTCTTTTATTTAACTACTTTTTTATGGTGCATATTAAGTTCTCTTTGTCAGGTGATTTTAGCTTAACTGAATAGAAGAATCACTATCCTATTCAGTCCTAAATGATTTCCTATTAATCAGTATGAAAAAAGACATATGAAGTGGGTTCATTCACTGCCTATATTTTCAAAGATGTATTGAAAACGTGATGCATTTTTAACTTATTTATATTTACCACAGTATTGGCCTGTTACTGTTATTGATTGGGCTTTTAATAAGGTATTAAACTACTTCTTAATGCATGTTTTTCAATTAGGTATAAACTTAAACTAGGCACCATTAGAGATTGTCATTAACCAGCTATGCTGGTTCTTGTTTATTAACATTGTTTTATATGTACAGCTACAGACAAAATGTTCCTGTGGACTTCATCATTCGAGAGTTGGCGTTTGAATCCAGTTCTAAGGCGTTAGAGTTCTTAAATAAGTTTCCTCTGTCATATGCTGGTAGCGATCAAACTCAAATAGATTGCAAAGCCAGTTTTCCAGCTTTAACAAATATATAACATTTTCTGTTAAGCAGACATCCTGTTACAATAGCTTGTACCTGTGTGGTGATGTAACAGCCATACAGCAACAGGGTGCATCACTTCGGCGGAGCCGTATCGTCGTCGCGTATCACCAAATTCTCACCTTAATTTTAATCAGCTTTACTAGGATATGTGACAATGGAAAATCAACTGATTAAGCTATGCATCAGCAGAAGAGAACAATTTGAAGATCAATCAATACAGAACAGCTACGCCAAGGTATGCCGAGAGCTGGAAACAGGAGCTGGAAATGCTTTAAGCAATAGTGCAGTGCAGAAATAAACTGTTATGGACTTTTGAATGTGTTGCAAAGAGGACATGTTAATTTATAGTATTTTAAAAATATGTAAATATTGTAAAGGTAATTTTATAGGTACTTAATTATTTCAATTAATAAGTGAATCTATCATCGCATGCACCTCTGTAGTTTCTCTTTCAAAATATATGATTATTTTAAAATGTCTGTTGTTTTATTTTTAAAGACTTATCAAGCTTCTTTCATAAAAGCGACTGCATTTATACATCATATAATATAGATATATAGGTAACGAGAAAATCACACGAAACAACAGAATAAATAATAGTACAATAAACAATCATGGACATGGGCAAGTGATAATATGATGTGGTGAAACGTGGCTTATCGTGTTGCTTCCGAAATTCCATAGCTCTAGTAAAGTTTCCACCACTAGCCGTTACCACGACTAACAGGCCCGATATCTCAGTTGGTAGTAGCCCTGCCTTCCGAATCGAGGGCTGTGAGTTCGATTCCTACCCTGGACAAATATTTGTGTGATGAACATAGATGTTGTGTCTGGGTATTTATTGTATTCCATTCATCCTTCACGAGCTATGGAGAGAGCAATGCTCGGTGTTTCCCTGCGAGATAAGATCCGCAGGAGAACTAAAGTGACCGATGTAGCTCAGGATTAGCAAGTTGAAATGGCAATGGGCAGGCCACATCGCTCGTAGAACTGACAACCGATGGGGAAGAAAGGATCTCGAGTGGCGACCTCGAACTGGAAGACGCAGCGTAGGCCGGCCCCCCACTAGGTGGACCGACGACCTGGTGAAAGCCGCGGGGAGCCGATGGATGCAGGAGGCGAGCAGCCGCTTTAAGTGGCGGTCCCTGGGGAGGTCTATGTTCAGTAGTAGACGTCTTAGGCCAGATCATCTGATCTGATTATGTTCTATAATACGAGCCTTAATATGGATTTTATTTAAAGAAATATACGACGTGCCATACAGATAGCTACTGATAACGTCTTTTTAAATTGTACATTTAATAGAACATCCATAACTTCATAATTATTGGTCCTAGTGAAAAAGTGTATAGAACCTTTTTTGTAGACAATTTAGTGTAGCTAAATTTAGTCCCTTGATCATTTTTTGCTATAGGCCACAGTTTTAGTTATTCACGAAAAACTGAAAAAAATTGACCATTACACCCCCTTCACCCCTTAGCGGCACCCCCACCCCCCAGGACTTTTGATATGTTGTTCAGTTCAGCACTCCTTCCTCTATAACTGTGCCAAAATTCAGCTTTACACGAATTATTTCCACAAGCAATGTCTTCATTGACTGGGCTATTACCCATAAACAGAGTTAAGAGTTAAACTAATTTAACCATGCGAAGCCGGGACAGGTCAGCTAGTGTAAAATAATAGAAACATCTAATTACCTACTTATTAATACCCTTTATAAGAGGGAACATAGTCCAGGGTTCTCCTAACATTGCCTGTCTGATGAGTAGGTATTGAGCATAAGTGATGAATGATTGATGACAAAAAATAGATACTTGTAGGTAACTGATGAATGTTATATTCTTAGTTTCTTACAATAAATAGAGCAATAGTTCTGTTACGGAACTACTTTCATTGAACTTCTGAGAATAAACAAAAATATATACTTAATCGTACAAAAACAACAATAATATCATTATTAAATATTATAAAGCTAAGACTTTAACAGATCTAAAATGCTTAGAAATTACAAATTATTTACTACATTAGAAATGAGGCAAACAAACTTTCCCAGCAAACAGTTCGGATATAACAGTTATCCACAGAGAGAGCACAAATAAAATATAAGATATCCCAACTTGGTGGCTGTTTGGGAGTTGATAAGGCTGGCCTCCAATTTCATCAACATGGAAACCCATCGGAAAAATTACAGCTGCAAGGCAGAACATGACCACTGAAATAGAAATAAACATTGGCATTATTTATATGCAACAAGGTCTTTAATATAATGTATACATACCGTTTTTAACAGAAATATGGGGTATAATATAATAATGAATAATAAACATAATATAATAATAGGTTGCAACCCAAACAAATTTAATTGATACAATATACACTTATTTCACTACTACTAACAATTATTTATGTCATAAATAAGCCCAGAAAAATCTGAAATGGATATCAATGACTACCAGGTACTAATAATGCCAAACTTTCTTCAAGATATCAAGGAACTGGGTTTTATTGCACATATAGTCCTCTGCATCTTACATTTGATTAACAAGTAAAAGCTACACTGATGTTGCATCTAACATTCCTTTAATCAAAAAATTGTTTACAAACATTTTCACTTACTTGCAGCAAATCCAACCCATCTAGCATATGGGATTACATTTCGGTCAAAATGACTGGTTGCAAGCAATATTACTGTTGTTGTAATGCAAATACAGCCAATAAAAATGCTGACAAGAGCAAGTAGCCATTCAGGTTGAAGATCTGGAGTGTAGCACATTTGTGGCCGATTGTACATTGTTATACATGACCACATTAATCCAAGACGTGTATCACCTGGTGAGGAACAAAATAACATTTGTTGGTACTTTGTTTATGACTGCCCCTGCATTTTTCTATTTTGGGTAATGTTGTAGGTACTTCAGGAAGTGTACAAAAGGCAACAAAACACCAACTATATCAATAATACTACATCTGTTTATTGTCTCAAAGAAAAATAAAACAATTTGGACTACGAATTTGGCTGTTTTGTTTTTGTTGGCCGATTACAAATTACCGACAAATAAATACCTACTTCGACTCTCAGCCAAGCAAACAGAACTTTCTTTTCATAGGTCAAATTCTGTGTTGCTTTTATAGTTAACTTTTTGGCCTGTACATTATATTGTGTGGAAATGCCTTCGAAACAAAACAATGCACTTCATTACATACCTCCAACATCCGTAATTATCCAGTCAGGCATTGCAAGGCTAACAATAGCAAAAACATCAGCGGCCATGAATAGGGTCCCAGATATCACGGTAAGTTTATCCATTATTTTAATACTAGTAGGCAAAACGTTTTAACACAATCGTTCATAATATGCAATCATTACAAATTTTATAATTTGCAGCAATTCAGCAAATTGTAAATAAGTACACAGATTACTTGTGAGCACCGAGAACTCACAGACTACTAAGAGATACTACGTATCAGACGACCATCTCTAGTACTGTCACCATAGACTGTAGAAAATTATGTCGCATGACGTTTATTTTTTTTTATCCACGTGGCCTGTGAAGTGTATCGCAATTAGCCGGTGTGCCACTATATATACCTACCTATAGCTGTTACATAGCCATTTTCATGTTCCTAATTTTTATTGTCGTACAAATAAAACTATAAATCATTTATTTAAACATTTATTTTTTAATTTACATCAATCTGCCAATACAAACAGTATGTTCATGTTGCCGCAAAACTATGATTCAATTCAATTATACAACTTAAACTGTTTTTGTTAAAAAAGCTTACAATTACTTAAAATGAGTCTTTAAACAACAACCTAAAATGATCATAGAAATAGACTATTTATTGTAACTGAATTTTGAATATTTTAAGAACTAAAATCATATATCAATTATCATAATTCAATTTTGAACAGTTGACTTTTTAAATAAACATTAATAAGAAATTAGATTACTATTATTCATCATCATCAGCCCTAACACGCCCACTACTGAACATGGGCCTCTAATTTAGCAAAATTCATTAGCTACTTATATTTAAATGTGCATAGGTACTTAAGTTTAAATATAACGATCACTATAACGATCACAATAACAAATCCTTTTTGTATTTTATCCATAGCATTCTGTTATATATAACTGATTGGCACTATACAACTCCTTACTTGAAAGATATCCATGCCCTCATGTGTGTTATACAGTTATACTGTACTATTGCAGCTACATACAGTTTTTCTAAGTACTTTCACACAATTTTTCACCTGAAACATAAGAAACAACACAATAAATATAAAAGAAGGTATAATCTATACAAATGGGTACTTGTATAAAAAAATTACAATGAAAGAAAATTCATCATCAACCGGAAAACATCTATAATAATCATGTTAAATAAAACGATTGTATAATAACTTTAGTATGTGCATATTGAGCTAGGTGCTAGCTTAAACCCTCGGCTCAGACTCCAGAGTGAGGCGGTTAAGAAAAGGATGTCCCGGCTTAGGCTTTCAGGATGGATAGATGCAGGTTAAAATTGCATCATGATTCAAAATATTTCCCTACCAATAAAATTAATCTGTATAATAACGAAAATGCTATGAAACTTACCTTAATTTTATTTGCTTTCCTAGAATCATATTTAAGCAATTTGTGTAGATGTTTGTCTGCCTCCGCTTATTGTAACCGTTCCATCTGAAAACAAATCATAATAAATTCTCATGGGATATGGAAATCAGATATTATCTGTGAATGGTCTATCCATGTTGTATGGTACCATCATCATCATCAGCTTAGTGTGATGTCTATGCGGCCTAATTATACTTACAGGGTCAAAATATCTTTTAGATGAATAAGTATCAGATACAAACAGTGGTACCGATGTTTACTATATTACAATAGTGGTGTATTTGCAAAACACATGATAAACATGTTAACGATTCATCTTGTACAAGACTTACCAGCATCCTCCTGAGATGGTATTCCACTCGACTTGAAACATAGATAAAAGTATATGTACTGACTCGAAATGTCGTCAATAGTAAATAGGGAAGAATATACTTGATACACCGAATTGCCGTATATGACTTGATATTAAATTAAGAAACGCTTTTCAGTGTTTTGACAAACCCACCACAAACACAAACTTTTGCACACACTTCTCAGTGCACGGAAAATTGTGTAGAAAATAGCATAGATCTATATATCAGGATATGCCCGAAGGAACATTTTATTTACTCAAAATGGTGTGGGGAAAAGTCAGCGCCATCTCTTAGATTACTCAGGAACTATGATGAGAACGGCCCTATCGCTGCCATTATGCCCGTCAATGTTTATGTTTACAATGATTATCCCAAATATAAATTCGATTATTTTCGTACAAAACGGAGTGTAATATTGAAAATATTGACTTACTTGTGGTAAGAAACTTTGTATTTCTTTTTATTGCACTTTAGAGTGTAGTTTGTGCAACCCTTCACAACACAACTTGGCATATTTTCTTTGAGACACACGACCGATATCTTCTCACTTCCAACACAGACTGGGCGCTAGTGGATGTCAATCTGTGAAATTGACACCCTCTTTGAAGCGACGGTTTAATCTGTCATTAGGCCTGTCCTTATATATATGTCTATGAGAAAATAGTCATGCTGTGAATTTTTGTACACAAAGCTCTCAATAACTAACACTAAACTACTAACACTCTAAAACATTTTATCAAAATAAAAATTAAATAACAGGTGAAGTGGAGAGGTTATGAAAATAAAATCAAAGAGTATAAAATAAAATAGAGTGAAAGAAGACAATATGGCCGGTCATCTAGCTAAGCCAATCAGAGCAAACCCTGAGCAAACCCAAATGTCATTCAAGATTATTCTAATATGGCGGCTACATGCCGCGTTTCGTTGTACGCAGATTGTGAGCCGTGCGAGAACTTTGCTGTTTTTTTTTTTTTCAAATATTTTGGCTCCACACATAGTGTATTTAGCCAGTGTCAAGAATTATATTTTCATCGTGTTTAAAATATTTCACGCAAAGTCATGTCCTAGTCATAGTCATAGTACAGTCTAAGTCAGGTAGTCATAGTCCAGTCTAAGTCATGCTCCAGCAAAGTGGTGGCAACTTTACTAGAAGCTTCTATGGAGTTTTGGAAGCAACACGAAAAATCACGTTTCACCACATTATATCACTTGCCCTCACTCATGCTCGTAATTCAGCACTTAATGCGTAAAACGCCACCAATTTTAAACATTAACAGTGGAAAAAGCAAAAGTTTTGAAAAATAATACAATGCAACGACACGAACTCTTCCGCGTTCCCGCCAAAACTCCTTTGCTATGTTGTCATGTTGTGATTTGTGAAGTGATCACAGACTACTATGATAGTGATACGGAGAAGTAATAGTAGTCTGGGGTGATACTACAATGTACATGTAGTAAATTATATACTTTATGCAAAGTTCTCTGTGTAAATAACCTTTTTTTGATTAGGTAGAGTGATACGGTTTTTTTTGGCGGGAACGCGGAAATGTTCACGTCGCGTCGTTGCATTGTATTATTTCTCAAAACTTGTGCTTTTTCCAGTGTTAATGTTTAAAATTGGTGGCGTTTTACGCATTAAGTGCTGAATTACGAGCATGAGTGTGGGCAAGTGATATAATGTAGTGAAACGTGGTTTTTCATGTTGCTTCCAAAATTCCATAGAAGCTTCTAATAAAGTTGCCACCACTTTACTAGATGACTTTTTTTAGACTGGACTTTGACTACCTGACTTAGACTGAACTATGACTAAGACTTACGTGAAATATTCTATAACGATGAAAAATAACAATACTTGACACTGGCTAAATACACTATGTGTGGAGCCATAATCCAAGGAAAAAAAAAACCACTAGATTACGAGTAACAGTATATAACGCTACCAGGGTTGCCAGATGAGTGCGAGTGAATTATCGTATCAACATACGAAAATTATCGTACCAGGGGGTCTAGCAAAGATAACAACCACTAAGGCTAACGCCAAACGCTAACTCCAAAATGTACTGAAATGACATTTCGGAAATCGCTAACTTTTCCGTACTACTCTACAAAACTAATCACAGCGAATGTCATTTCGATACATTTTTGGAGTCAGCGTGAGGCGTTAGCGTTAGCGATTGTGATCTTTGCTAGACCCTCTGGGGGTCTAGCAAAGATACCAACCACTAACGCTAACGCCAAACGCTAACTCCGAAACTGTATTGAAATGACATTCGCTGTGGAAAAGTTAGCGATTTCCGAAATGTCATCCTAGTACATTTTGGAGTTAGCATTTGGCGTTAGCGTTAGTGGTTGGTTTCTTTGCTAGACCCCCAGGGGAGTTAGCGGTTGGCGTTAGCGTTAGCGATTGTGATCTTTGCTAGACCCCTTATCGTACAACTGCCAAATAACACTAAATATATACCTAAAAGTAATTGTGCATGGAATGAAGTACAGGGGCGGATCCAGAATTTAATGGGGGGGGGGGGGGGATTGAAACATATCTTAGCAGTTTTCAGAAAAATAAGTTTGTAATGGGTAGTAATTATTTTGATTAATTAGAAAAACAGGAAAGCTTGTAATGGGAGGGGTATAATAAAAAGAAAAGCGCGAGCGAAGCGAGCGCGAAAATTTTGGATACAATACAATACAATACAATACAATACAATACAATGCAATGCAATGCAATGCAATGCAATGCAATGCAATGCAATGCAATGCAATGCAATGCAATGCAATGCAATGCAATGCAATGCAATGCAATGCAATGCAATGCAATGCAATGCAATGCAATGCAATGCAATGCAATGCAATGCAATGCAATGCAATGCAATGCAATGCAATGCAATGCAATGCAATGCAATGCAATGCAATGCAATGCAATGCAATGCAATGCAATGCAATGCAATGCAATGCAATGCAATGCAATGCAATGCAATGCAATGCAATGCAATGCAATGCAATGCAATGCAATGCAATGCAATGCAATGCAATGCAATGCAATGCAATGCAATGCAATGCAATGCAATACAATACAATACAATACAATACAATACAATAATACTTTATTGAACACCAAAAAAACACACAACATACATGTCCTAGCAGATTTTTATAAAATTTAAGTATGTTATGAACTGTATTTTTCTCAATCAGAAAAACAGGGAAGGTCGTAAAGCAGCAGTGCGAGTGCAGCGAGCGCGAAATTTCAGTGCGTTAGGACTGTACAAATGAACGAGAGAAGCGAGCGTGAAAATTTTTGATACATGTCCTGGCAGATTTTTACAAAAAAGTATGTGATGGGTGGGTGTGATGATTTTGCTCAATCAGAAAAATAGGCAAACCATAAAATGGCACCGCGAGCCGAGCGAGCGCGGAATTTCAGTGAAACATGTCCTGGCATATTTCGGACTAATAAGTATGTAATGGTTAGTAGTTTAGCTCAGTCAGAAGAAGGAGTTGCAAAACGGAAGTGCGAGTGCAACGAGCGAAAAAAATCAGAGCGTTTGGATTGTAGAAATGAACGCAACTGTAATAAGCAGTATTTTAGGGCCATTGTTATTTCTACTATATATTAACGATCTTCCTCTATCCGTTAATCATGAGTGTGTTCTTTTTTCTTTTACGTGTCGGTAGTTGTGACCGACACAGATAGAATGACATTAAACAATCATGAACACTTAATCAACTTAGCGGCAGATTCTATCTTTAAATGGCTAGAAATGAACAATTTGCATGTCAACCTCTTAAAGACAAAGTATTTAAAATTTGGGAACTATAACTCTGTTAAAAGTAATCTTGATGTAAGATGTAGAGGTCAGAAAATAGAACCGACCGAGGAATACAAATTTCTAGGCATATGTGTAGATCAGTTTTGTAATTGGAAATCACACATTGAACATATCTGTTCAAAAATTAATCGTTTTGTTTTCGCATTAAAACGGTTAAGGCGCACGGTAAATGAAAATGCTGCCCTTACTGCCTATCATAGCTACGTGGCTTCCGTTCTTAGGTATGGTCTTTTGCTCTGGGGAAACCACCGACATTACTAAAGCCTTTTTGGTTCAAAAAAGGTGTGTTAGTGATAAAATATATGATTATATCATATTATGCCCTAACACGTAGAATATAATGGATTTATAAATAATATCTGGTTTAAGGTGATAATAATTATAATACAACATAGCAAAGCGAAAATAACAACAATGACATAATGACAGAGTCAGACATGTCAGGCATAATTCATAAACAGAACAAAACTATTTAACTGAAAGTAGGTTTCATAACACTGCCCCTTACTCTAGCAATTACTTCAATTGTACTAAGTAAAACACTGCAAATTAATAATTGCGAGAGTACAATAAAATAATAAAATAAAATTCAAATTAAACCTAAACTATTAACAAACAAATTGTGCTTGACCTTTGGTAAAGTCTTAGTAAAAAGGTGAGCTTCCAAATCAGCTGAAGGCTTATAAAATATCTTAAATAACTTTCGGTCAACACATTCCTGTATAAAATGGTGCTGGACATCAATGTGCTTGGTGTCATTGTTGTTATTTTCGCTTTGCTATGTTGTATTAAAATTATTATCACCTTAAACCAAATATTATTTATAAGTCCATTATATTCTACGTGTTAGGGCATAATATGATATAATCATATATTTTATCAGTTAGAGCCGTAAGTGGTGTTGGTGCGCTGGATTCATGTAGGCCTCTTTTAAAAGCATAAGATTTTGACTTTGGCCGGCTTATACATCATGCAGATTGGAGTTTTCGTAAAAGAACACCCTGATTTGTTTGATAATGTCTTTGATTTTTATGATTCAACCTTGATTCAATCCTCTACCTGGTTTAGTGTTATGATTCCTAAAATTGTTTGATTTAATTTCTTACTTCATGAATTCTTACATCACATTATTATGTTATAAGCGAGTGTATAATCAATTATACTGAAACAAAAAGTTAAATGTGGCAAGAAATGCATTTTATAACGATGGTCCATGCAAAATGAATTGTATGTGTTGCAGTTGTGTAAGTAAGTAGCTAGCTATTTTTGTGTATCTATTGTTTGTATTCCTTATTTTTAAGTAAATTATAGAGGGGCTGCAGCGGGAGTAATAAAGTAAAACCAGATGATGAACTCTTACCTTTTATTCAAGGTTTTTACATCTAAAACTATAATTAGGTCCTAAAATTAATTATATCTACATATGACAAGTCTCGACGATCGACAACAAGTGCGGGGGAGGATGATGTAAGCCTCGTGGAGCTTAGAGGGGATCGCGGGCGCGGGCGGTACGCGGAAGGTGGTCACGATCTGTCTCACGCATTTGCTGGTCAGCGCTTTTCCATGTGTTAGTACATCTTCTCCATGTGTGCAAATCACGCTGACACGGCGGTGACGATGCCTAGGTAGCGCGATATGCGGTACGTACGATGTACTTGTCGTTCTACGTAACACCTCCCACCGCAGATCAGCAACCATTTCAGTACTTTCAGACTAAATATTGCTGGATGATCTGGATGTTAATGATCTTCGGTGACTGTTCTTTGATTTCATTTTTAATATTCATAGCTGCTAGTTCATCAAGTTCATAAAAGTTTTGCGAGCTTTTAACAGAGTACCTACAGCGGCCGTGCAAGGTAGTGGTAGTCTCTTTCGTAATGCCTCGTCACATGGTTGCTTTCGGGAATATGATGAAGTGGTTGATCGTTCAATCTTTCTGTCTTCTTAAGAAAATGTTATAGGTATTCTTGTGCATGAGCTTCCAGTGTGCATAAGCTTGCAGTTGTATGCTCTAGTAAGAAATCTTGAGTGCTGTAGGTTTGAATATAATTTGATGATTGAGACTCGATTTGCATAGGAACCGGGCGTGCTACCTTCGGGCATTCAGCCTCTAATGTACACAGAATTACTCGTTGGTTGCTATGCTATATACTGATAAGGGGATAGTATGACCAAGTTATGTTAGATAGGTTTAAAAGTTAAGTTTTAGGTATATCAAGTAGAATAGGTAAAGAATGTACTTATTGTACTTGAAGAACAAATAGGAATTTTAAGAACTACTACTATCTTATTTTCTAAGAAATACGATCTAGTACCTATAATGCTATAATATTCTCTAAATTTTATATCTAAAATTTGATTTTTATCGGCAATTTCTTTTTCAAATAATTTTCTGAAGTCTACTGCAAGGTGCCATTTTTGTCGACGGGAAGCATCAGTCTTCTTTGGTACTACGGGTACTACTAAAATAGGCGAGCTTCATGCAGAGTCGGATGGTCTTATAATGCCTTGCTAACATATTCCCAAATTGATCACTTGTGAACAAAGGGATATCTGTAGCTCTTCACACATACTTATACATAATTTGAAATATCTTTTTGTTTTATCATATGTTAAAAATGTTTTTTTTTTAATTTCTTTTAAAGTTTTTAATGTATCGTTTTATTCTACGTTTTCTAATTCATTCAAATTGTTGCATTTAATTATCGTTTCAATTTTTTTTGTTTTAAAAATTATTTTATGTAATAAACCTATTTAATTAATTTTTTAATCGTATTTAATTAATTTAATTTTTTATTTTAATGCAATAATATTTAATTTTTTCTGTGAACTTGATTTTTTTTTACATTTTTAATTGGGTCATTTTATTTAATTTATTTACTTTCACAATTAATTGAATTAATCCAATTTTATAAATGATTCAATTTTAAAATGAACTGAATTCCCAAAATTCAACGTAAAGTTTATTTCAGCAAATAATCCTATCCCTAAAACTTAATAACCTAGTTTTAAATCTTAAAATTTATTTAATTTTTTAAATTTATATAATTTTCGAAATCATTTAATAGTTTTTTTTTTATACTATTCACTAGTTATTTTATTTCCTTTTTTTATGTATTTCATATTAATTTAATTTTTGAATAGTTATTTTTATAGTTCTTTTATTTTATATTATTTTAAAAGTTTTTCGATTCTCAAATGTGGAAAATTTCAACATTTTTTCAACACTTCTTCATTTTTTTTTAATTCATAATTTTATTTTAATACTAATTTATTAGTTAAATTTTATAATGCAAATTTAATCATTAAAATTGTTCATTGTGAAAAAAAATTATTTTTTTCGACTTGCTTTTTTTATGTAATTATCAAGATTTGCGTAATCTTATAATTAATCCATTAGTTTTTTATTAAACTTTTTTTCAAACATTTCAAATGAATTTAATTGTTCAAAATGTCATACTTTTTAATTTTTGAAATTTATTTTATATTTAATAATATTTCATGATTTAATTTTATTAAAATTTTTTTTTTAATTCGTTTCATATTTTATTTTTATGTAATCGATTATTTTTAATTACTTCTTTTATTGTAATCTATTTAATTCATATCATTTTACCGATTTATCATTTTTATATGATTTTGTAATGTATTTAATTTGTAATTACTTAATGTTTTAACAAATTATAATTTAATTCTTTCAATTTTTATTTAATTTTTTGTAATTTATTTTATATATACATAAAATTTTATTTCATTCTTTTATGTTCAAAAATTAATCTTTTTTTTTTAGTATATTTTATTTTGCCAAATAATGATTGAAAGTCATTTAGTTTTTACCAATCACAGTTAAATACCTATTTATTACATTTATTTCATTCTTGTTACATTAAATTAATTTTATTTATTTAATTTTTAATGATTATCATAGGTGCTGTTATAATTTTTTTGTTTGTCTTTTTTATTTAATTTCCCAATTTAATTTTTTTTTTTTTTTTATTTATTTAATTCAGAAAAAAAAGGTTTACAACTTGCCTAAAAACACCAATAAAACCAAATAAGGTTTGTCTCTGGTGTTGTATTCCTCTATTTTACCGTAAGATACACATATTTACATATTTGGCGAGGCCAGGAACGCGTGGTTGTTGGCCTGCCCAGACACAGAATTACCCAAAACCCCATACTCACAGAGGCTTTGGGACGGGCCGCTCTGCGAGCAAGTACGGAATCAGTTACTTCATACGTGCTCAAGCTCCGCAGAAAATGCCCGCCTCTTAGCCGTTGCCAAGTGGGAATCGGGTTTGTGGCTGCAGGCTCTCCCTTCGCCCAATACTGGCACGCTAATCGATTCGTCGACCTTCCGAATCGCAGCATCCCTTCGTTTGGGCGCATCGTGCTGTGCTCCGCACCGCTGCCAGTGTGGCAGTGCCGTCGATCGGCTTGGTCACCACGGTCTATCATGCGTTAGAAGTGCTGGGAGGATTTCTCGTCACGCTAGTCTCAACGATATAATCCGTCGAGCTTTTGTCAGCGCCAACTGTGCGGCCATTCTGGAACCCAATGGCCTCGTACGTGACGATGGCAAAAGACCGGACGGAATGACCTTGATTCCATGGAAGATGGGGCGGCCCTTGGTTTGGGATGCAACATGTGTTGACACTCTCGCGCCGTCACATCTTCCTGGAACACAGGTTGAGGCTGGCGCGGCGGCCGAATCTGCAGAGAACATGAAAAGGCGCAAATATAGTACCCTGGACAGTGGTTACTTATTTGCGCCTTTTGGTGTCGAGACGCTGGGGCCGTGGGGATCAAGTGCTCACAAAATTTACAAAAACCTTTCGGAAAGACTGATCGAGGCAACACGTGACCAAAATGCTGGTCTCTATATGGCGCAAAGACTAAGCATTGCCATACAACGGGGCAATGCTGCCAGCATTTTGGGCACATTGCCCACTGGTAGCGGCTTCTTAGATTAAGTTTATTTACTTTAGTTTTAGATAGTTCATTTTTGTTTAGATTTAATTTAGTTTTAGTAATTATTATTAAACCTACCGTTAGTTTAGTTAGTTCAATTAGCAATAGCGACTTTTGATAAATTTCTTAATAAATAATTTTATATTCGAAAAGAAAAAAAAAAATTCATATTTTTAAAAAATTTAGTTTTATTTATTTCAATATTAATTTTTTGTGTTTTTATAATTTAGCTATTTTTTTCTTCAAATATTAATGTCCATTTGACATTTTTTTTTTGCAAAAATAAAATCAGTATTTTATTTTAACCCTTTTTTTATTTTCGATTTTTTTTTAACTAAATTTTTTTTTATTAATTTCCTTTTTTAGTTTACATTTTTTTTTTAAAACATTTTTCTTTTAATTCGTTCCTTAATTTTTATTTTTTTAACAAATTTTATTCTTTGTGCAACCCTTCACAATACAACTTGGCATATTTTGTTTGTGACATTCGACCGATGCCTTCTAACTTCCATCACAGACTGAGCGCTAGTGGATGCCAATCTGTGAAATTGTCCCACTTTAAAGCGACGTTTTAACCTGTCATTAGGCCTGTCCTTAATATATATGTCTATGCGTTGAGCCTACTAAATTTCGATCGTCTTCGTTTTCCTATTACATAGAATGTGCTTGTATTTCTAATTGCGGTATTTGTTCAAAGTTAAAGCTAGCTGAGTGTGTGCGTTTCATTTAGTACCTATTTTTTTATTACAGTAGGTAAGTCCTAGTAGGTATTTACGTAGTTATCAGTTTTTTAAGTAAGCACCTTATTATTATATTTTTATAGTAAACCAGATATTTTTGATTAATTTTATTTAATGTCCACTTTAGCTTGTTCATAATACATGTATAGCTTATTTAAAAATAAATAAATAATAGAAATCAGTGGTAATCAACTTGCGGGCCGCAAATTACGCCTGACGCAAAAAGAAGGGCGTTATAAATTTGAGGGGGGGGTGGGTGGGGGGAAGTGCGGGGAGAGCAGGTGCAAGTGCCAGCGTGAGGGTAAGTTCGGGGTGGTGGATCAAGTGAGGGGGAGGAGCAGGCCAAGTATGGGACCCCCCCGCACTCACACTATCAAAATCGGTTAAGTCATACTAACTGTACATTAACAAAATAGAGTTCAAAAACGAATACCCGACTACCTAATTATTTATGATGGCATTTTTACCTTCGCCCAAATGAAGGAGTGTTGTATTGTATAACTAATGGTTACACTTAGATACCTATGTGCAAAAATGTGTGTTTACATGACCAGAGATTCAAAATTTTTTTTGTTAATTATACTTTTAAGTAGGTACCTACTTCTATCATCTATGCTACAACTTTACAAGCGCTATGCAGTTGCAGAGAAAAAGTAGCTTTACAAGCTACTTTTTCAAATTCCAACATCGTTTAATTCCTAAAGTATTGAACCTACAGTAAAAATAAATAAATAAATAAATAAATAAATAAATAAATAAATAAATAAATAAATATTTATTTGACTAAAGAAATAATACAAAATGTAAAATAGGTACATCGAAGATTGTTACAGTGTTAACAGGATACATTATGTAAAGGAACTCTGAATCCCACACTAGGGCGACCTGTGTCGTGGGATTTAGTGCCTTCCGATATCAACATTTTATAAAATGTACGAGTTGACGTAACGCAAAAAATAATAAATAAATACATAAAAGTAAAAAAAGGTAACAAAGTAAAAAAAAAGTAAAATAAGTACATTTTGTGAAAAATAAACAAACAAGGCAAACATCTCAGTTTTGCGGTGGTGCATGGTGGTGTGTACTGTGTGCTGTGTGTTGTGTGTAGAAGACGAGAGGCGTGGTATACGAAGTTTGGCGTGGGTACTGCGATTTATACGAATGGATGCGTGTATGTGCGGATGAAATGACTGTAATGTACAAGGGGTAGATGCGAGTGCGTTTATTGACGCCAGAACGCTTTTGATGGAATGGTAATTGAGACTAAGACCTTCCATTCCGAATACAGAAATAGAATCTTTTTTATGGCGGATATAATATAATTTAATTTCACACAAGTAATTGTAACCCTCATCCTAATGGTTTCTGAGATATAAGCAAATATCCGAAATATCCCCCCACCCTCGGAAACTTTTAGTATATTCATCAGTACACTTCAAAGTATAACTGTGTATAATTTTTAAGACTACACGAATGATTTCGGCTGTTTGCCTAATGTTAACGAATTTTCTTACTATGTGGTGGAATGGGTAGGTCATAAAATCCGCCATATTGGGTTTGTATAATTTAATGTACCCTATGTCACCCAGAGTATCAATACGCATCGATTGGTATCAAATCTGATAAAATATGATGAGTAGTTTAGGCACAACCAGGGAACAACAAAACCAGAAAATTGGCGCCTATTTTTATACGTAGGCTATACATAGTTATACATAGATATACAAATTATACATATTCTAAACGTACTCATAAAGACCTCTCATTTGATCTGATGTGACCTGTAAGTTACACCCTGGTTTACGGGTCGGTTAGTGCTACTCGGACATTCTGAAATTCGTTACTGCAGTTAAAAGTGACATTACGTGGTGACTAGCCAACTCGTAACTTTACTCGAATATAGAGAACGCAGCCCTAAAGTGTAATCAACTTTGTAGGCATGGAGCTATTAAAAAAAGAAGGAGGGCATCCCGTCTGATCCCAAACTGAAGCACCCTTAGGAAGCCGGAACACGGCCGCCCGCCAGTATTGCTCCGGACCTCACCCAAGACGCAGTCAACGTGACGGAAAAAAATTTACAAAAATGCCATTCTGCGTTGTAAAAAATTGTCGGAATAATAATAGTTCGAATTAAAAAAGTTAGGGGATCACTTTTCACAAGTAAGCTTGTTATAATTCCACTGATTGCTTCACTTTTTAATGAAATTATTTAGATGCAATCAGTACACAAAACCAACCAGTGCTGGCAACAATCAAACTTGCAAATTACCCGAAAGTGTGGGAGAATGAACAGATTGTGTTCGAATACAACATATTCACTTAATATTGATTATAATTGAGACCTGACTATAATGCCAATGCATTTTGTCGTTACGAATGTGCATGTTTTGTCCTTTTCTTGAATGTATATTTTACTGGTAGTGTACCTAATAAGTCGTGCATATTCGGGCAGGTTTCTATGATGTAAAAAACTAAAGTAGGTAAAAATACGAATGATGTGTTCATAAAACGTATTAGGCAACACCCTGGCTATGAATATTTATGCCAAATAAACAGTTTTATTAACTGACTAGTGAGTCTCTCTTCACCGTCATACATTCTAAGAAACGATTGATCAGTCAGGTCAGGGTAATAGTTTTAGTACGAGATCTCACAGTAGGAATATCTTCGTCATCGAGTACCTCAATAGGCTATCTGTAGATCGTTAACCGACACATAAACATGTAAAAAAAATCAGGTCTGACAATTCCGATCCTGCCGGATCATAGAAATCCGAGATATTTTTTTGATGTTTTTTTATTTTATTTTAAAAATCACGTCATAAGGTACCTGAATGGAAATCCTGGTAACAGTTAACCATTGACTAATTACGTAAAATAAAATTACTCTGCCATCGCACATCCTGCCGGAAGTACCCGGCAGACCCTTACGAATTGCCCTTCACACCATTTACCTACCTTAACGAGTACCCCGATGAAACTTATGCCCATTAATAGCCAAGGTGTCCCTGATAATAGATTAAAAGGTCTGCCAGGTCTAAACTTGCCAGAACTTAGTGTTCAAAGCATTTGAAGTTGAATTTCCATGACTCGGCAGGACCGGAATTGGCAGACCTAATTTTTTTTCCATGTTTAGGTGTCAGCTAACGATCTAAAGATATCCTATTGAGGTACTCGATGACGTATGGATTTGTGCTATCGGACCTCGCATTATTTTTATTCATCGTAATATACGGTACCCGAAAGATAGTCGACGCGGCGAAGCCGCGGGGTTTAAACTAGTAGTTTTTATAAAAATCAAATGGGACGAATCTTGAGGTATGAAAAATAAATAAGACATGAAAATTTGACTAAGCTCGTGTAGCTTTTTGGCCATATACCTATATAAGGTACAAAACGTCAATCACGCCAACTTCTGAAGTTTTTATGTCGGATTCGGGTAATTTTCCCCACATGGCAATTCTTTAATCTGGCACTCATATTTATGTGTCCGCCATTTTGTACTAAAAAAAGAAGGATTGAGTTTTGATTGACATCGAACGTCAATTAAAACTCAATCCTTCTTTTTTTTATTTCATCCATGTTTGTAGGATAGTAAATGAAACAACAAAATTTGAATGTTCAAGTGCTTATTTATTGTTTCGAAATCCATTTGGCAAGCCATTGTCGTCATTATCTATAACCTACTTTCTTAATAACTAGGCATAAGTAAAGGATACGTGCAATGAAATTAAGGGGTAGGTACCTACTTAGGTACCGAATGCTCTAAATATCACTAACATGCACCTAAAAGTTCATTTACAAGGCAAAAAACTAGGGACGAAGCGCCTAAATGTAGGTTTATTGTGTTTTGGGCTTTTAATTTATATGTAAGTACTTACTTATTTCAGTCGTTAGTCATTGATATAAAATAAACATAAAACAATTCTTCGCCTCTTTTGCAATCTACTACAAATACTTAGGTACATATTCTATCTTATGCATTTGCGGTTGGTGCGGTCGAGTTCACTGTGTTGCTTGTGGCTGTTGAGGCTGAGTCGTCCGGCTCGTCTATTTGTAGCCACGGCATTCGTCTTTGAAGCTCTTGTCTGGAATTTGAAGAAAATAACCAATTTACAGTTGGATATATGAATATCTAACTAAACTATGAAGTTTAGTTAAGTACATTATAGTTACTGTTACTACCTACGCATTTTATTTGGGTAGGTACGTTATGTACCTAAGTAAATAGTGTTAAACATAATGACGTAGGCACAGATTACTAAATATGTTACTTATTATCCAATCGGACATTTTACATCTATGATCTACCTATTAAAGAACAAACGTTACATTAATGCTGAGTGCTGACCTGTATTTCGGATGACTTATCGCATATACCCAAGGATCTATGCACGCGACAGCTTTACAGGCTACCGCTGGAATCATTGTCACCTGAAAAATAACATAGAAGTTAAGTATAAAAAAAATAAAGTACATACCTAAGTATTTACCTACCTTAGGTGCAGTGCATACAACAGGTGACATAGAACAGGTATATGGTATGAGTGTAAATCGCATCTAGTGTATCTGTGGTGGTGGTACTAGGTGGTAGGACTTTTCTGCAAAGTTCGTCTAGGTAGGTGCCACCGCTTTGCCAGTTATTATTCCGTCAAGCAGTAGTTTGCAAGCACTACTGTATTCCGGTTTAAAGGGCATTGTAGCTAGTGAAATTACTGGGCAAATGAGACTTTATGACCTGATTACACAGTGTAGTAATCTGATTACTAGACTGTGTGATGTCTCAGGATGACGTGCGCAGTGCAGTGTCACGCAAAACTTTATTATTTTAAAGTTCCGAGTGACACTGCAACTGTTATGGGCAGCCGTGTCGCTTAATATTAGATGAACGACCAACTAAGTAGGAGGATACAGTTGACTTCACCGTGACGTGACGTCAAAATATTGCTGTTTTTGTTGCCGCTGAAGCCACTAATTAGGCTTCAATTCAATAGTTACTGTTTGATAATGTTGGAAAAAGTAGGAAACTCGAGTTGGATCACCTGCCTGGTACAGATTGGCCTGCACCTAATAGTAGGTTCCTATAGCTTAATTAGCAGTAAATATGGGTAATTATATAATAAACAATAAATAAATATGTGTAGACATTTCACACACCGCCAACTAGCCCCGACCGAACTAAGCTAAGCTTGTACTATGGGAACCAGATAATAAAAACAAACAAACCAGACCAGTTATTGATACAATACTTACATAATACCCAGATACTTTCTTGTTTGTATACCTAATACATAAGTACATAGAATACAATATAACACCCAAACACAGAACAAACATCTATGTTCACACAAATGTTTGTCCTGAGTATAGGAATCGAACCCACAGCCCTCAACTTACAAGGCAGACTACAACTGAGCTATCGAGCCCGTCCTATAATGCCTATAATGGAAAAAGATGTATAGTGTGTGATGGGTGACATCACAGATATTAAAATAGTAGCACCTACTATTTTAATATGTGACGTGTTTACCTACCCCCGGAGTTAGCAGCTGCTGGTCCCCGAAAGCCCCGATCAGTGCCATGACTCCGTAGGGCGTCCATGAAGCCACGAACAAAAAGCAGACAGTGAGCGCCGCTTTGGCGATCCTGATCTCTGCAGATTCCGCACCAGCGTTTTGGTTGGCGCGTAGAGATTCCACGTTCATTTTCTTGGCTTGTTCTCTGTATAAGTAAATTTATTTTCAAAAACACAATAAACACGCTCCATTTCGTTCAGAAACTTACGGTTAAGGTTTAATTTCCACGGCCAAACAAAGATATCGAGGAAGCATCAGAACTAAGTACTTACCTATGCATTAAATAATGACATTGTACATAATTATATCATACATTTTCTCTGTGAGAGAAGGTCCAAGTTGTGAGGTTGAAAAATGATAAAGTTCAGTAGGTATAAAACTTCAAATCATTTTAGGTATCATCATAATAATTTTTTTTGATCATTCGGTGCTGACCAGTTTTTATTAGCTTGCCAACACGCCAGCAACCAAGAGAATATATACGTACCTTAATGCTGCTTCGTGAGCGAACACCTGTTTGACAATTCCACTGTAGAAGTAGATGATCATTGACATTGGGAACAAGTAACTGCAGGCGAATATACACGCAACGAACAGTTTTGTGTCAAAAGTGTTAGTCAGGTAGTCGAACGTGCAGGATGTTAGGTATCCCTCTGGAATTCGTAATTTTTAAGTTACTTACTAGGTATTTACAATTTGTACTAACGAACTTTCGTTTTTCTTTGATATTTCAGACAATTTTTAAATACATTTCAAATATAAATGAAATCGCTTTTGGTAACTTAATTAGGTAATACTTACAATTGAGTAATAACCATTTTAAATGAATACTTATAATAAGCAGAATGTTTGGAAGAGGCAAGTATAGAAATAGTATAAACTCTCGTATCTAATAACAGGCAAGATCCAATTAAGAATCAAACGTGTGTTTTAAATTATTTTACCTGGAACATATCTGCCCCATATTTTAAACAAGGGCAGCAGGGCCCAGGGTGTGCTGTATATCCACACGAACGCTATCATCAACAGGACTTTGCCTCGAGACAGCCTGCCATCAAGAGGTCGTGTGATTGTTGAATGTCTATACAACAGACCAAAAACTTTAATTATACTCACCCTATTCTTTTGTTAGGTACAAATATAAAATGTTTTGGGGTAACGATATCGGTACTTACCTACTTATTGATTTTTGGACAGAAATGAAAGCGCGTTGATGTCTATTGTAAGAAAATTTCGTGGAAAATGTGCTTTATAAATAAACGCCTAATCCTAGACCCTAACTAAGATACTAAGAAGATACAGAACAACCCCCAGACACAGAACAAGAACCTTCGCTTGTTTCCTGTGCATAAATATATATATATATCTTTTGTCCTGTCGCGGGAATCGAACCCACTGCCTCCAAGTTATGAGCCAACCTGCTCAACCACCACCAGAATTTGTTCGTGTAAATAAAAAACGATTACTTAAGTATAAAATTATTGTTGCTTTACGGGCCGAAAATATAGATAGGTACCTACATAAACATGCTTAATTGTATGAAAAATTAAAAATGAGAGTAAATAATATGGGGAATAATTAGGTAAGTATATGAAATAAGTAAATAAAATGTGACTAAAATAAATGTTTATAATTTTATAAAATAGCTTTACTTCCTATCCCCCTCTACCTACAACAGAAAAAGGCCAATAAGGTAAGCTCCGGTAAATAAACAACAATCCAGTAACAGATTTACTATGTTTTTCTTAAATCCCGTAAAACCATTTTTGGCAATTACGATGTAAAGCTTTCTAAGAATGTAGAATAAGTTATTATTTACCTGTCGTAAGCAATACAGGCGTTGGTCATGCCCGCACCGATGCCACTGTACGCGCCCATCAGTGCAAACACCTGGCAGCCAATGTTCCCGGCCGCAAATCCTTTCATTGCACTGTTGTATATGAATATTGGTGCTTTTGCCATCATGATAAAGTCCAAAACGGATAGTTGCAGAATCAAGAGATTACTTGACGTTCTTAAACTTTTTGTTCTGCAATAATAAAAAAGTATACTCACTACATTTTTGAGGAATAAACACAGTTTAGAGAAAAAAAAATGAATAAAGGCTATTGACCGCATGAATATCACATGTCATTTGAGTAAAGTTTGCTGCAAGTTTTGGCGGGGCGTTTGAAGAAAATCCGACAATGGCGGTTGTGAATTTTGAATTTATTTTTCAAAACTAGTGTATCTTGAACTTTAATGTGTAATAAGGGTGGATTATTATCCGTTAAGTGTTCGTGAATGTGCACGAGTGTTGGCAAATGGTTTCAAGATCATAAAACCATGCATTTTCGTTTTTCTTCAGCGGCCTTTTCAGAGCCTTCAGTAAAATTTCCACCATTTTACTGTTGGCGTTTTGACTGACAAAATATGACTTTGACTTGACATAACCGTACAAATTTTACTCACTTGACATTGGCAGAATTATTGCAAACAAGCGATAGAAAGCCATTAAAGAAGAAGAAGAAGAAGAAGAAGTTTTGGCGGGAACGCGGAAAAGTTCTCGTCGTTGCATTGTATTATTTTTCAAAACTTTTGCTTTTTCCAGTGTTAATGCCACGTGCTGAATTACGAGCATGAGTGAGGGCAAGTGATATAATGTGGTGAAACGTGAATTTTCGTGTTGCTTCCAAAACTCCACAGAAGCTTCTAGTAAAGTTGCCACTACTTTGCTGGAGGATGACTTAGACTAGACTATGACTACCTGACTTAGACTGGACTATGACTATGACTAGGACATGACTTTGCGTGAAATATTTTATAGCACGATGAAAATATAATACTTGACACTGGCTAAATACTTTATGTGTGGAGCCAAATTATAAGAAAAAAAAAAGGTTGCTGCTATAGCAATAGCATAGCGTTATATACCGCGCTTGTCTGGGGTCTGGGTCTATTTGTTCGGCACGGTGTACCTTGATTTGGAAACATGAACATGGTGATTCCCAGCTAAAGGCATAATTTGTCAGTAAAGTATTTTTTATTGCAATATGTTCCCTGGGGGCGGCCTTTATTTGCGTCGACACTATGGCGCCGTCACACGTTAGGGCCGGCGCCGCGGCTAATTCGGCTGAGCAGCTAAAGTGGCGCAAATATAGTAACCTCGGTAGCGATTATATATTGGAGCCGTTTGGCGTTGAGACCCTGGGTCCGTGGGGACCGGGAGCTCACCACGTTTTCCAAAGTCTATCAGAGCGCCTGGTCGATGCGACACGTGACCAAAATGCTGGCACTTATTTGGCTCAACGCATCAGCATTGCAATTCAACGAGGCAATGCTGCCAGCATGTTGGGTACGCTACCTACCGGCAGTGGGCTGGAGCATTTGGACTGTCTATAGGCCATCGTGGTCTATTATACAGTCCATATGTTCTTTGTAGTAGGTATAGTGTAGCTAGTTAGTGTGTAGTGTAGTTAGTTTTAGTTTAGTTTTTATTATTGTAGTAGTTAGCTTGAGTAATAAAGGCATATTGCCCTAAAAAAAAACAATAATTGGTGTAAAACAGCGAGGTGGAGGGAGAGTTCGTTAGTACTCGATGTGTTTTTAATTATTTTATGATAAATAAAAAATATAACAATCATAACGTTTTTAGTAAAGCCTGTAGGTATTGTAATATCTGGGGTAAAGCGTAGGCGGATATAAGTATAAAGTGTACCTTCAAGGTGGTTCCATAATATACAAATAGGGTAAAGATCTAGAAGTTTAAGGTAATTTTACTTACGTAGAAAATATAAAAATTACGAGTCCATTTCCAACTAAAGCCGCAGCTGTGAAAAATATGTAAAGAAGGGCAAGTGCTGTGTGCGCTGACGCGGGTGGCGCTGGGTACGATAGCCAGTGCTCAGGTACCGCGGCCAAGTCATCGCCTGTGAGGCCCTCGCCAAGCATCTCTACGTCTCCCGATCTATTGACATAATATGATAAAACAAATGAGATAAAATAAGCTTACTTATTATTTATTGATCCAATCACACCATACTTTGCTGCCACAGCATTTAAATTTTATGAGTAGTATGTAGTTGGAATTGTTTTTGATAAGTAGGTATCCGACACGATTGAATGTGATGGTTTTTCATAAGCCTTAAGCCTATCAATACAATATACTACCAATGGTTGTACCATTTTAAAAACTAGACATGGGATGGCAAGCAGCCGATTAGTTATGATTTAGGTGCTGCAAGGGACGAACATGAAACAAGATTAGAGGAGAAAAAGCATCACTTTAAAAATGTTAAAGAATTATTTAACAACACTTACTTGAGGGCTGCAAAATGAGCGCCATAAAAGTAATTTTCTGTATCGTTTTCCATATTGAAACTGGATTGGATCTGTGCCTGCGAGCAGTCCTCGGAAGTGCGTCCACTCCCCTGACTGACTGCTGGCCTGCGCCCGTCGCTCTCCAGTTTTATATCAGTGATACACTAACAGGATTCCTCGGATAATCCCGCTGACGCGCTTTATAGGATTAGCTGAGGTTTTGGCTCGCGCTCTGACACAGATTTACGTTTGTTGAACCACTATCATACATATCTACGCTTGAAAGGCGGATTGTACCATTATAGTAATTAAGAAGCCATATATTTGGAGATATCTTCACAATTGTTTGTTTTAGAGTCGGAGATTAACTTCCACCATAGGTATTCTGCTGAAAATCACTTATTTGCTGACAAGTAAGTGGTGTGGTTCCATGTGTTACATCTGTTCATTATAAATTCATTTGGATAATAATATTGTTTTTTTAACTTAATCAAATTTTGTGAATTTTTACAGAATAAGTATTTATTTTCTATAAGTAAGGTAAAAATAAAGTAGGTTCTTCAATCATCAACAAATTTAATAGACATCACAACAACCATTTGGATTGAGTACACATTTCTAGACTAAAACAAGAGGTATCTAGCTAAATTACAGAAATAATAGAATTTATCCACCCATTGTTTGCGAATCAGTCGCGTATCTCATGCTAGCATTAAAATGTCATCAATATTATTAAAATGTAAATAGTTATATAAAATAATAGAAGTAGCTGCTAATTGACGTTTGCTTTTCATTGAGCTGTGCAAATCGGCTTCAGCCACGAAACCAGCGGAGGGAACACAGAACTTTGATTGCAATGTAAAAAGACTAGGGTTAATTTCATTCCAAACTTGAAAATTTCCCTAATAACTATGCGTGAACTAAAATATACATATAAACTGCGTATCGAAACTGTCAAATCCTTTCATGTATGTATTTCTATTGGGTGCACTCAAGACAGATCGCCTAGCAGAGATTCGTAAACAGTTGCAATCGAACACTTTAATCAATGAAAAACATTTTCCATTTGAAGTAGCGAAAATCTTCAAACAACATTGTGGAATGCAAATAAATAATTGAATTGAATTGAATATTTAGACTGAACTGACTTTCAAAGTCTAAACACCAATTCTACAAGTTCAGAGTAATAAAATGTAGAAGTCAGAAAAGCTTGGCACCCTGAAGTGGATAAAATTTCCCGCTTGTTACTAATTAGGCCGCGATATATTTGATTGACATTTTATGTAACATTTCCCAAATCTCTCCTCTTAGTTCTTATCTAACTAACTCAAGTTGTAAAAAGGTACATTCATAGAAATGCGAGTATTGCATATAATATATCTAAAGTACCCAATAGATTGGACGAATTATATGTAAAATATGTACGAAACTTCGGCTAGTAGTCGGCACGAAGATTAACAGGTACAATTACATGTTTTTGGTTAGATTTAGTGCGGGTAGGTGCCCATTTATATAAAGTGAGTCGATGTAGGTATACTGGACTCGACATGCCGGAAACATAGCATGTAATATATTTATAAATATATCTATGTTTCTTTTGTTTACTGCCCGCAACACCGTTAACTTCTTCATACCGACTACTTGTAAAACTTCGTTTATACAAATACATAATATATAAAGTAATAATAAACGTGGGTATAATAATAAACACTGTAGCAAGTATAAATGATAATAAAAGACGAGAAATTATAAATATCCACAATACTGATTATTAAATGATAAATAATGAAATGACAGTACAAATTAGTATGTACTGCTGATGTACTGTTGGCAAAATATTTATGTCACTTTGACGTTAGTGACTTGATTTCAATTGATAGTCAAGAACTAGTAATCATCATTTATTATTTATGTACTTAATTAAAACATCTTTCATATTGCATTATAATCAAATAAAACATATGTTATTCATAAAACCTCTAAGTACATTTTGTTTATTAGGTTTATTGTTAGTAATAGTTATTGTTTTAATTGCAATTCATACATGCGTTTTTTATAAAATTCGCTTTAATCAGTCTTTATTTATTTATCGTCGGTTAAGAAAAATTATACTGATTTAAGATAATTTCATTAGTGCAATTATCAGGTTTTTTATAAAGTGAGACTTAATGTCATAAACATAGAATAAACCAAACTTTTTGGTTACTATGTACACATAATATTGGATTACATTTAAATCTACGGGTATTTATTTAACTATATCGATTGGGTTAAGTCATGGTTTTGATAACTATATTAGGTAGGTATATTATCTATCTAGTAATTAGTACTTGCTGTGTGAACTTATGAAATCAGTGTTTGTGGGTAAATTAGAAATGTCATGGTTACGAACGAAGCCTTGTAGCCAAATGTCAGGTACGGCGTAGAAGTAATAGTCGTAGCTCTAATGGCGTAGCTGCTACGCTATGAAAGCTACGGCTCGTAGCCTTTTAGCCAAGTTATAAGCTACAGCGTTATAATAATCGTAGCCATAACGGCATAGCGGCTACGCCATGAAAGCTACGGCTATCATTTCATCGTAGCACGAGAAAGAGAATTACCGTAGCACGACTACGGGTTCACGCACTTTAGTCCGGTCATAGTAGATTTGTAACTTATGAAATTATTAAAGTCATTCATTTTTTGTCATACGATAAGGTGCATAGCTAAACAACTTAAGTATATAAAAAAAAATAAAAAAATTTGACCGTCGCTAATTAAGCTAATTAACTTTTAATATTTATTCCATGTAAAAAAAGGAATAAAAAATTTAAATAAATAACTAAATGCAGGCGGTATTATTATTAATTTGTTGGAAGAAATTAAAACCCGGAACTCAGTTAAAAAATATGAATCTTACTTCCAATAAAATTTTAAAGTGGCTAATTTATTTTGATGACTTTGTATTTCTTATCGTTATCTATTGTAAAAATTAGAAGGCTAAGTAATCTGCTGTCTAATTTATTCGAATTTGTTTACATAGCATGAATAATTTAAGTTGCAAAACGTTGGTGGCGCCTGTATCGTAATACCGTTTTCCATCAATGATCAAAAGATTGGAAATAAAAAGTACTTGGAACATAGTTATAAAAAAATTAACACAAAATAATCTAAGAAAAGCCGTGCAGTGGGTATATGCATTTATGCATGCGTGTACGGTATGTTACGAATATTTCTCAGTGTAGGTATATCTTTAATTATTTCAGTTTAAACTAACCTAAACATAACCAACAGACCGATCCTAACGGATCAATACTGGCTGCCACTGAATGTTTCCCACACTGAGTGTTTTCTTTCGGTGGCAGGTAAATAATGCATAAGGCTATCCGCAGTAGCAAATGGTAACTCTTGCTGCCCCGAAATAAAACGACTTCATGAAAATTAAACAATTTTGGTGTATCGGCCAAAACCAATTAACTACTTATTAAATATCATAGGTTGTTATTATGAGTTACCGCGTACTTATACATAACTTTCTAACGCTAAACACACATATATCACTTAAATATTAAATATTATACAACAGTGAATCTAAAAAATAGATAATAATTGTCATCGTTTTTACGAAGACACATCGAAAAGTCCATAAGGAATACATACAATTTAGTATAATATAAACGGGTAAACAAAACGTTGTATAATTCATATAAAATGCTATCAACAAGGGTCGTCGCCGTCGGTGAGCTCGCTTAGTGTCTTGTCAGTTCTCGTCGTCTCTCCGTCTTGCGTCTCATCGTCTCGCGCTGAATCGTCGTCAGCTTCACCGTCAGAATCGCGAGACGTGGCTCGTTCTCAAATGTCGGGAGGTGGTGTGGGTTCACTTTGTTCGGTAACTTTTTCTTCAGTCTGTTGATTGAAATGTTTTCCTTCGTTAAAATATACAAGGCCATAATGGAATCTTATCATTTAATAACGATCTCAACAAAATTAGGCCAATGCATTCGATATTTATTATAATAAAACATAGGAGCGTATATAGAAAATCGATGAACCAATATAAAATCTCTCTCTAAAAGGTTATAGTAATGATTTATGTACATGTTTTGTCTTGGTGTCAGATTTTTACGTCATCGGCCTAATACAATGCCACTGCTGGGACACAAAATTTCTCCCACAGAGAAATGTGGACGCCATAATCCACTGGCCAAATGCGGGTTGGCAGATAACACATATTTCACATTTGGTGATTCTTGAACATACTGGTTTCCTCACGACGTTTTGTTTCACCGTTGTAGGACCAAGAGCTTATTCCAGATTTAATTTGAAAAGTCAGAGCCACGGCCGAGCGGGGTTTGAACCAGGACCAGGGTACACTGACCACTGAGCCTCAATCATTCTATCGGGTGTGATTTTTAAGCTGGACGAAGGCTTGGCTAATTACTGATGGTGTCGAAAACAACCGCTCCAATTGAACTTTTAATATTCTCGCCATGTGCAGTCACAAATACGAGTAGTGACCGCAGCAAATACTACATCGGTTTAGATTGGATATTCGGGTTACGCTACGAGCGTTACGGTCGGGTCTCACTTGTTACTGCTAAACAGCGTTAAAGTAGGAAAGCCGCAACAAAAAATAAATAGAATTAAATTAAGTATTTACCTGCGCGTCCTGCTGCACAAGTTCAATAGTGATGCATGTTTCGGGGAATGAGTCAGCAGGCGCAGCTGGCGTGGCGCATGGCGTGATGACAAGGCGCAGGGAGGGAGGCGACGTGTGCAGCGGTGGCGACGTTGGGGATGGTGGTGAAGGCACAGGTGCTGGCGGCGCGCTTTGAGCTCGAACATCACTTTCTACATTGAGATTTGTCATTTCAACAGACTCCTTCAATGCCTCAGTTAGTGCTCTGGAAAACGAAAGAGGATGATAAAAATGTAGTAGGTGTTCAAAGAGTATTATTTAAAACTGAAACACAACAAAACTAAGCTTGTTTTCCCCATAATTAATTCTATCAAATATGCTGTTTATAAGTACGTAATGTCGACGTGAGATAGAAATGTATTTTTTAAATGATGTGAAGCTTTATTTTATCTAAAGCAAATCTGGTAATTTTAACTCGATGTATCGTTTGGTAGCTGAACCATTCTGAAACTGGAGTCGATGTTCTTAATTATTTTATTATCTTTATGCGGGCCTTCAGAAAACAACAAAAACAAACTACAAGAGTGTTAGAATTAAAAAAACGTACTTACTTGGGTGTTTCTAATTCTGTGTTGTTTACGGTAATAGTACTACCTAACGGTGTAGCTGAAATAATAAAAAAAATAGTTAAGTAGTAGGTATTCTCATTAATAAAGTAAATAGATTAAAAAATTTTGATGATCTGCAGTCAATAAATCGTATTAAATCACAAATTATCGTTGTCATGTTCCTTATACAACATCTCCAAAATCACCTTACGTATATTGTGCTAGATGCATCAATATCACCATCAGTCCATCATGTGTTTTACCTACTTATAACAGAGTATCTATTCAGTGAGCGTGATTTGTGGTCTGTATATGTGGCTGACAGAACCTGGCTGACAGAAATTATGGTCAATTATGGTATAACCATAATTTCTGTCAGCCACATAAATGCCTACATAAGCATCAAACGTACCTACTAATTAATACTTACGGTGCACGGTGTCGTCTCGCAAGCGCTGCTGGCGAGCGAGCGGGCGGCGGCGCGTGTTGTCCCGCACTCGTAATGTGACGCCGGCGCACGCGCCACTCGCGTGTAGGTCCATCGCTAGAGAAGATTGCGAGCCGCACTCCGACTCCGCTGCGCTGGATCAATATATTTCTTTCCACAGTCAGTCATAACGGTGGTTTCGAATAAAATTGTTGTTTGGTCTCATTATGATAACACGGAAGGTGTCCTCTGTTGAACACAGACTTTTACCTCAGCGGGCTATAAGCCGTTTGAAAATAAATTACTTATCGCTTATATCGTCGTAGTATAGTTAGGAAAACAATAAATAAAATATTTAAAACAGAATTAATTTATGCCCATTCGATTTATTATTTATTTTGTGTTTTTTTGGGTATTTTAAATACAACCTCAATAAAAGATGCCAAAATAATAGTAGACATTTCAAGAAAACCTACCAAGTGTCACTGCTACAGGTGTATAGCGGTTTGTTTATACGTACATACTAAATTAATTAATTACATTATGTTGCATTGTCCTAAAAATTATATAAACATGTTAGCATGTCTGTTAATTACATTAACTACTTACTGTAAACTACTACATCTACAGCGTAAGGATAGTCAAACAAAATGAATGAGAGTTATATCAAACTAAGGCAAAAATGTAAGCGGTACCTGATAGCGGAACGCGGTGGTTCGTCGACGGAGAGCGCGTACCGGCGCAGCGGGCGGCGTAGCGCTACCGCGGGCAGCGCGGCGCGTGCGCTGGCGCTGCGCAAGTCTGGCGCCGACCCGAACCGAGCCTTGCCCTTTGTTATCTCCACGCCGATTCTGTGCCACACACTCACAGCCCTACACCTCAAGAAACCCATCATTTTTGATTGTTTACTCCTCGTCTTCTATCTCCCCCGATTGGCCTCACAGAATAAAAAAACGCTCACGTTGATCGTGACCTCATTGTGAGCTTTCAGGCTCTACTAATACCATTGTTGCAAAAGTATGAGTGAGTGAATGAGTTGGGAATGAAATAGCTCTGCAACTCTAACGCTGTATTATCGTCTTACCTAAGTGTGTGAATAGGTAATACGTTTTTTGAATGGATTTAAATGATAGACTGTCTCATTCATACGATATTAGCTCAATGAATGCGAGAGGAACCACGACACATTACTACTTTATCTTTACCTTAGGAGGAGAAGTCAATGTGACCATTGGTTTGCGCTGTAAATTATAACTAAGGCAACGACAGTGCTATAAGTCAAAATCATTGGGCACCTTCAATAATTTTATTTTCTTATTCATTTAACGCAGTTTTGTGCTTATTTTGTAATTTTGACTTAACTCCGTCCTATAGGGACTTGATTCAAATTATATAAGGGAATAATAACTCTTTCACCAAAATACAATGCGTGTACCAATATGGCAAAATAATGATCGTAGTATGTAATGTACACAACTGTTACATGAATCGTACAATGTTAGGAACATTTACAACAAGCAGCAACAGTAACAGGTACATTTTAACAACAAATAAGAAAGGTGTATTTAACAACTTACTTGAGTTGCGTTGGTCGATGTCGGTACGCGTGCAGTGGTGCTAGCGGCAAAGCGTGCGGTAACGGTAGAACGTGCGGTAAGCGGTAGACGCCGAGTTGGTCGAGGCGCGCGGGCGCGGCACAAGCCGGGCCGCGCCGTGGGAGCGGGCGTGGTAGCGCTTGCGGTCGCGCTGGTGTCACCTTCGCTGCACTGTCGCGAGCCTCGAATGTCATCACGCACGCAGCTACTACAATGAACCCTGGAATAAAGTGAAGCAGGGCGAACAAACCATTCATTTTTTATTTATATAATTCCATTATATAAATTGTTTGAAAGAGAATGAGTCTAGTAATCTGATTACTAGACTGTGTGATGTCTCAGGATGACATGCGCAGTACAGTGTTTCGCGAAACTTTTATCTGACACTGCAACTGTTATGGGCAGCCGTGTCGCTTAACACCAGGTGAACGACTAGTCTAGTCGACTAGACGTCACGCCATTCATTCTCATTAAAATAATAATAATAATTTAATGCTTTTGTTTCATTTAAATTGTGTTATTTATAAGGTCAAATAAAGGTGAGTTTTCATGAGTACATAAAGCCTATTATTATAAAAGAAAAGAGTATATTAATTAGCAATTTTGTATATTATAATTTTTTCTGGATCCATAGGATTTGTAGTTACCTCCAAATCCCATGACTATTGGGCCAGCGTAAGACAAATTGTTCAAATGGAACCCTCGCGCCTCGTCCTTCACTGACACCGTCGAGTTGCCGCGAACCTCTTGGTCTACAGACAACGTGTCTGCGTAATATCCTGAAATATGATCAAGTCAATAAATTAGATCCAGTTTAATGAAGCATCAATAAATACAAAGTAAAGATTTCGGGATTGACAACAACTGGCAAAAAATAAGAACTGTGAAAAACTGCTCAAAATTTTGTATCTATGGCAAAAAACCTATTGAGCATCATTTGGGAAAAACATGGCCGGTAAAGATGGCATGATTCCAAAAACTGATTAACTGTTTTTAAAAGTCATCTATTATTTGTATTACATTCTCTGTTGAAACTTTAGGTAAAGTTTTGATGGAACTGTAAGGTCCATACACGAGATATATTTAATACGGTTCGGTTTCTATTTGGCCACTCACTACATCTTCCATCCCGCTCCTTCATCAAAAATTGTAGAAAAACAGGTTCAATGCACCTCTAGCAGATATTAATATAGAAGGTTCGGAAAACGGCAAATGAAAAAAAAAAACAAACACATATGTGTTGAAGCGCGATGAAATGGTTGCCGGAGGCACCGGAAGTGTCAGAGCCGGGACACTCGCTCGCAGCCGGAAATGCCGCGCCAGTGCTCCGGCGTGCATCATGGTTGTGTGTACCTACTGTATACATATAAATACATGTGTCAGTATGTCCGTATAAATGATATTTGCGTTGCACTCATGGCGAAGCTCAGCCGACTGGTAATTGCCTTTATTCATTTATTTCTGATTGGAAAACGTTGATATCCTTGTAAGCAAAATATGTGTTCTAACAAAACAATGCTTCTTTAAGAATTTTCCAACTCATGTTAACTATGCAAAGTATTAGATATTAGTGTATGCTAAAAATCACCATCTAGAATCCCCATGCCGGTGGGCATTCTTACAATATTTGCCAGAAATCCCCACCAACTACGCTAGGTAGGAGATACCAGTAAGTTTGTGTAGTTTATCACTGGAATTCATAGTCAAGGTGGGGGCTCTTCTAGAGGATGATTCAGGCGCTGTGCGGCAAATTCTAGCTTTATGCATTTCATAAACAAAAGCAGCCCCCAATCTGGCATGATCCGAGGCTGAATGCTGATTGTCCGAATTTCGTCAACCAATCGGTCCACTTGCTTTCATTTCGTGTTATTTTATTATTTTTTGAAGCGTCGTGATATTTAAAATACGAATAAGGTATATCGGTACCGTTCCTTCAACATTTACCAGTTAAAATAATATATTTAACACAAAATAGGCACACAAAATATACAAAAATAATAACTTTTTTGTGAGCGAGTGACGGGTGACATTTTGGCGCGACTTTTGATAGTTCAAAAGTCGCGTCAATATGACACTCGACAAAATTTTCATAAACAGCTTGATTGAAATCGTAGAGTATTTAATTAAAATGCAGTTCCGTTAGGGGTTTCTCCAGGGATTGTTTATGAAAGTGAAAGAAGAATGATTACGCATTTAAACTCTAGGCAAAAGTGGAATGATAGATTTTCGGGGTTGTTCAACCTTTGTTTATGAATACCACTGTATATCTCTTAACATGGTCAGTGATAAAATTGCGTAAATGTCTACCAGTGGGGATTTTTAGTGAAGATGGGTAAAATTCTAAGCAGCTGTTGGTTTTCCATGTAAAATATAATAAAACAAATAAAATAAAATATGACCGTTTTCACACAAATAATTATATGTGTACATTTTAGGTATATTTCGGAAACCCCTGGATGGACTTATTGGTAGGCATTTTCAAAGCTTGCAATGTCTTCCTCATTATAAAATTGAGTTTTTAATATTTACCTGCTCTAAGATTCAATCCATTCTAAAAAAATGGCTGATTAATCTCCGTGCAAAATGTAGTACTGGGGCCTACCACAACCTCTTATAGCATTATTACTTCAATCATTCTTTGAAAAATTACATAAACGTAAGAATACTGTAATGTTGTTGACGCAGAGCCTTTAAGTATACTATAGAGCAATTGTGATGACGTCACGTTAAATCATTCACTCAAATACGTCATGTTGACACCGACGTGCGACAGTGATAATCTATACATATAATAAAACTGTAGAGATAAAAAAATCTGTAAATGCAAGATATCGAAAAAAAAATGACACAGGTTGGCTTGAAATTTTTCGCTGATCACGTTAAGCTACTTTTTAGACATTTTGTCTGTTTGTTTGTTTGTTTGTTTGTTTGTTTGTTTGTTTGTTTGTTTGTTTGTTACGGCACAAGTCCGAAAATACTGAACGGATTTTCATGCGGTTTTCACTAATAAGCTTAGAAAAACCCAGCGCAAAACATAGGATATATTAAATTTTATATATCGTTAATTTTTTTTTGGTGAAAATGTTTGAGATTTCATTATGAAACGGAACGGGATTTTAACAAGATGGCCGCTTCAAGGCCTCAAGGTAAGTTTTTTGTCTTATATTTTGGCTCCACACATAGTGTAGGTATTTAGCCAGTGTCAAAAGGTAAGTTATATTTTGACTACTAACCATAGATGAAAGAAAAAAAATTTTAAGCAGTAGCGTTATATTGCATGTCGGCGAATAAATATGTTTTACAAACTGTGAGAGTATTATTTGTGATTACAAAAATAAATTGTAATAGTTTTAATTTATAATTCCTTATCACAATGAAGTAAAACCAATTTTTTTTATTTGTCTTTTTATCTGTCCCTTTGAATACGGACCACGGTTATTATAGTGGCAACAGAAATATATCATCTGTGAAAAATTCAACAGTCTAACTATCACGATTGATGAGTACATCCTGGTGGACAGACCGACAGACAGACGGACAGCGGAGGTTTAGTAATAAGGATTTACTCTTTGAGTACGGAACTCCTATATTTTTGTATTTCATTCTGAACAATCCCCACTGCACTAAGCAATAAGGAAGTAATTTAATGCATGTTTTACAACAGTAAATAACAATTGGTGCGCCTGCATTATCGGCAGTGTATCACACATTTCGGGCTACGTATGAGAACCTTCTTGAATATGAGCACGACAAAGAGAACAAGGAATTTAGAAAACTAAAAACTTCTTAGACTTTTTTTTATAAGTTTTAAGGCTTCACGCGATATCATATTTAGCCAATATTGAAACACAACTAAATTATTATTCATGTTTTCGATTTATTGGGTTCACGAGAGGGCAAAATTATTTTTTGGCGATCTGGTATTATGTATTAGTTTTCAAAAATCTACTACGCGTTACCATTTGAAATAAGTATTTAAAATTGTATTTATAGTACCTATAGCTTAACCAATAGTAGTAACATATTCAGTAATCTGTGCCTATTGACCCTTGCTTTTGCTACGCATTGTAGGTAAACCCTTTTTTCCAACCACTAACGCTAACGCCAAACGCTAACTCCAAAATGTACTAGGATGACATTTCGGAAATCGCTAACTTTTCCACAGCGAATGTCATTTCAATACAGTTTCGGAGTTAGCGTTTGGCGTTAGCGTTAGTGGTTGGTTTCTTTGCTAGACCCCCTGTAGTACTTATAGCTACTTAAGTTATATACCCTTATCATTGCTACGCATTTTAAACCTTTTTTATTTTGGCATTAAAGTAAGCCGGAGGTGCTATTATTTGTATTTAGCCAATGATACGAAATATTTGATGAAAAATGTTTAAAAAGGGTAGGTACTTGGATATAATAATTAATATGTAGGTATTCATTATGGCAATAAAATTGTATCCTCGAATTAACAACATGGCGCGTAACGTTCGTTCGTTTTTGATTTGTTCTTCTTCTTCTTCTTGCATGTTGAAATAAGTTTTTAATAGTTAAAATATTTTAGATCTGTGGGCTTTTAAATAAACCACGGGAGCAGAAAATGATTGATTACTCGGTTACTTCAAGAAAGTTATAGTTATAGTAGGTAAGTAAATTTGGGTGTTAGTAATAATTATGTAATGACGATTTAACCTACTTCCTCACTTTCATCACTAGGTAGGTACGTTGGGAATGAGATAGCTTGGAAAATAGTGGACATAATAATAATTGTAACTGTCGATTCTTTAAGGAGTGGTGGTTTAGTATTTGTAATTCCTAATTAGTATTAAGAAAATTAATTATGTACGCGTTGTACAGGTAAATGCATATCTCCAGCAATTTATAAACTTATTATTGACACTGGCTATGTGTAGGTAGTTAGGTACTCAATTCGTATGGAACCAAACTTAAGAAGGTAAAAAAAATATGGTAAAGGGAACAAAAAGCGCGTGGATAATAATTATGTAAAACTGAGCAAAACAGGATCATCGTGTGTGATTCTTCCATATTTTTCTAAACTGTACCTGCCTGCTTAGGTAACTACTACCTAAACAAAAGTTACTGAAACTTCTGTTAAAGACCTGTGGCCTTACCGCGTAAGCCCGGTGGCAATCGTAATCGTGTGCTCTCTTGCTCGCACTCAAGGTCTTGTACATTGGCGTAAGCAGGATGGCAGGCGATGTTCATTACCAGAATGCTTACACGGTAGGGCTGCTGAGTGAAGTGATGATGATTTCTTTTTGTTTTAATATGAAGAGGTACTTATAAAATTGTAGTTTTTTGTTTGAAACTTCTTTTACTGTTATAAATCTCAAACTCATAACATTTAATTTTAAGTAATGGCTTAAATAGCTTCCACTCACGGCTATGCTTGCATTATACCTATACCTATGCTAATACAGGTTACTGTGCTCAGCTTCGAAAAGATTTAGTGGATTTTGTTGTTTGGTACGAAATGCATTATCTATTATTAGACTATAACGTAAAAATAACATAACACAAGCGTGCGAAGCCGCGGGCAAAAGCTAGTGCTACATAAAAATGTAGACGTCTCGTTCTCGCGCAGGGGGCAACCACAACGTCTTATAGCATTATTACTTCAATATTACTTCAATCATACATTGACATATTACATAAAAGTAAGAATACTTTAATATGGCAGAGCCAGAGCAGTTTTGATGACGTCACGCTAAATCGTTCACTCAAATACAACTGTCATGTCATACCTTTACATCATGTTGACACTGACGTGCGACAGTGATAACGCCATATAAAAATGTAGACGTCTCGTTCACACGCAGGTATACTTTATAAGTTAACTAGCTACAGAAGCCATAAACCAAGAAGACAAGTCAAGTCTACTTTATAAGTTCATTGTACGAATTCTAACAATATCATTGTAACCTTGAAATAATAATGCCACGAAATATGACGGTTTTGTATTAGATTGTGGTAGCCCAGCTGTTCACGCTACAGTTCATCCGTAGCATGCGCTACGGAATTATCATATTATGTGCTACGCGCGTAGACTGTAGCACTGGCTACGTCTGTACTACGCCTTGCTACGAAATCATAATATTTGTACTTACTAGGGATGTAGGTATTATATAACATTTTTACGAAATTAATGTTTTGTAGCTCATATTTGCACTGAATTTATTATCAGCCATTGTGGGTTATAGAATATTGTTTTCTCACTCCCACCATTAAGTTGAAATTGTAGTATGAGTAGAACTTTGTTTGGGATAGTATACAAATATGTTTACCAATGACCGCCATAGCGGCTCCCAGCAGCATTAGCAGTAGACCGGCGGATAGCGCCCGGCAGGCGTGCCACAGGCATTGGGAGCTCATCTTACCCCGCACCACCTGGAAAAATAACATAGGATAATTGTTACTTTTTAAGTTATATTTAAATTAAATCTATTCTGTAGTGATTCAACACAATTCAGTCCATAACGATAAATCTACTTTCATTCCATAAATAGAAAGTCGCAAACGTTGGAGTAATAGATAAAAAAAAGAAAATAACAAAAAATGAATCACACTCATGAGAATTTTAATATTAAGTTTAAAGGTGTACTTTTTCTTTTAAAAAATTATATATTATTTAATTAAATTATCGGTTTAAATAGGTTGCAAATTGCTTTAATGAAAACATGGACAAATAAATTATAAGTACCGAATTTAATTTAACACAGATATTTTATAAATAACCTCAAAGATTTAACAACATTTTTTTAATAAAAATTACAGGGTTTAAAATGGGGCAAAAATCTGTATGGATGATGACAAATACCTAATAGCCAAATCAAAAAGGCGGCAAAAGACGAACGTATCATTTTCTGTATCTTGTTATCACTATTAAAAAGCAGAGTAATTGGTATTAACCTGTGTAATAACGAAAGAGAATATCTTAAAAATTTTATTCTTTCAAAAAAGATATCAATTTTGTAAACACTAAAAAATGAAACAAGTGAGAACGACGCAGAAAAATGCACAATAGACAGGAACAAAATAAATACACATAACTGACAAACCGTTATGATTCAGCCGTTATCAGATCATACAATTACATTAGTTTTAATGTATTCAAGGATTGTAGTAATGCAACAAGTCTTTAGCCAACTGTTGAGTGCCAGTATCTATATATTAGTACTATTTTTGTGGTCTGAATTAGTATTTTCAGCGAGCTAGCCACTTATGACTTATTATGAGACAAAGCTTTGCATAAGCATTTGCATTATGTTATCTCCACTAATAGTAATAGCTTCATACATCTCCATTCACAAAGATTTGGTAAACGTCATTGAGATAAGCCTATCTTCGTTTGTAACATACATTATATGTGCTTGTGATATGCATAATAAACAGACTACGAGTAAAACGAGAAATCAATGCACACAACGCATCTCAAACCATTTAAACACACAAGTGACTGACTGAGATGTGTAAGCAACATTAATCCTTCACGAGATTAAAATCTGTTTTTGGCACGCTCAAAGGTGGTAATATTTCGGTTTGGAGTTGTTTGAGGTTAAGAAGTGGTGTAGGTTTGTACCTGGACGTTCCAGGTGGCCCCGGAGGCGGGGTGGGCGCGCCGCAGCGGCCCTGTGACGCTTCTGGCGCGCCGCATGCCGACTGCCGCGCTCGCTCGCATCGTAGACTGTTTTGCCACAGATTAGACAGCATTCAGCAGCACCGTGCGCGCGCATGCAGCCTCCCTGCTACACGACGGCGACAGGCACCTGCGTCCTAACTCTCTGTTAACAGATATTTTGATGGTTGGTACTCGAAGTATACAGAAATTATGTTTCTATATGTATGTCTTTGGATGAAGATGTTCGATACAAAATGCAACTAAGTATGCTTTTTTTATTTTTTGGTAACGAAAAACATTTAAGTTATAATTAGCAGGCTTGCTATGTATAATAAGTGATATTGCGTATTTTGTGAATTTTATATGTCCAGTATTTACAACCTATTCTCATTGGGCTTGTACAAGTGCTATGCCTATTTGGAATAAAACACTTTGATTTTGATTTTTTGTAGTTTTAATTTTTATCTTTGTGTTTGTCACCATCATCATCAACATCAACAGATTAATTTGTAAAGGAAAAATTAGAATCACGAGCGGGAATTGAACCCGCATCCATCCATCCCTCAAGCCGGGATATGCTACTTAAGCTACCGTGACAAGTGACCTCATAACCGAATTGTTTTCTTCACTTTTTATAACCAATTTACGGGGTCGGGGTCTGTAGATTATGCTGAGCAGGCAATACTTGCTATAAAAATCATAAATATCACATTCAACAGCCTGAAGACGTCCACTGCTGAACATAGGCCTCCCCCAGACAGCACCACTTTGAGCGGCGGCTCACCTCCTGCATCCATCGGCTCCCCGCGGCTTTCACCAGACCGTCGGTCCACCACTTTATAATACTACTTTATAATATTATTCATTAAATGTACGCAACCGTAAAACATACAAGTCATACAACAACAACAAGGTAAAGGGATTAAAGGGATAAGAGGTGCATAGGTTTGTTTAACTTCATAATCATGTTTATTCCATATGCATAAAATACTCTGGAAATATGGAGAATTACTCTTAAATAAGTATTCTCTACATTTTCACTTTATTTTAAATTAGTGTTCTCAGCTAAACGGTATTTACGATGTGCTCACAATGTATATCTCATTGTTTGAAAACTAGAGAAACCGCAGCAGAGCACTCACATTTAACTTTCAAACCACCTCGTTGTAAAGCCCTGTTTCCATTGTTAAGCTTTATTTTATTTAAGCGTGGTTTTGACGCTGCACTTTTGTGAACCAGTCAGGTCTTATAACATAAAAATAAGCAGAATCAGACCTGACAACAGAAACACGGTAATTGGTATATTTAAATAATGAATATTAGACGCTTTCCAGTCATATTTCGCATTTATGTAATCAGCATGGAACAAAACAATTTATATTATTTTGTCCATTTGCATTACCTATACTCTACCTTAACACATACAGTAAACAAAGTTTGACTAGGTATCTATAAGTTGAATAGTCAAAGCAAACTAAGGACCAACCAACTCTACATCAAAACCCCAAGGAGCCATCCATTGCATATATTTTGTAAAAGACAACACAAAAGTTACTGCTCCGAACATCTTCAAGTCCATTGATTTAAGACTGGAAGTGGACTCCTTATTTATTGCTTTCGCAATGTTTATGTAAGCATACATCTTTCACGTGGTGTGTGGTGTTCACGGGAACGGGAAATTATTTTTTAAATCTGTAGGTAATCAAATATCCGGTTAACGTGTGCAGGTATCTACTTAGAATAGATCGAGAGTTGTAGGTTGACGGACGATTGTGCATCTGAAAGATGTGTCCGGCGGGTCGGGCCGCAGCGCCCGGTCGGGCGAGGAGGGAGGCGGGCGGCTGTGGAGGCGGACGGGGCGCACGCGAGCTCGGAGCGCCGGCGCGGCCGGGTCGCCCGGGCTCGGCCTCACCGAGCTCCAGGCGCGCGGCATTACCCAGCCGGCGGCCGGCCACCTCGCTATGCGCGCCGACACGCGAACTACCGCGCGCGCCGCGGCTCGCTGCTCCCCGGCCGCAGCCCGGGTTCGTTGCGAGGGCCGCATCGCCGGCGCCGAGCCGCGCTAACAGACGATTTTTATGGTGGAGCGAGTCCGGCGGAGGGCGGGGAGGCAGGTGGCGTCGCGCAGGTGCGGCCCGCGCCCGGCCCGGGGCCGAATACGGAGGCGCGGGCACGCCGCAGCGCGCGCCCGCTCGCCTCGACGCGCTCATGGAATCGCCGTGGGACCTGGAACTGGAGCTGCGGCGGCACATCGAGACCTGCGCTTGCACCTGCGACCACATGGGCTACGGGAACTATATGGATTACCAGGTGGCGCCGGCGGCGCACGCCTGCATGTGTCGCGCGATCACCTCGCCGCACGCCCACGTACGTGTTCCAACGTGGCCGCACCAGCCCGGTCCCTTCCCGCATGTTCACCGCCACCACTCGCCACTCCGCCGCACCGCGCCGGTCCGCTAGGGACCGCTCCATGCTGACTTGTTGGTAGTTTTTGTGTTGTTGCACTTAGTTTTTCTACTATTCACCTCTACATTCATCTGATTTTAATTAACTGCCGTGTCTATAAATCAGCTCTTTTTTCAGCATTATTTATTTATTTATTTGTTTGTTTATTTTCATTTTATTAGTTTACCTATACCTGTACCTATACCTACCCTATCTACCTACCTACCTACACTTTAATATCTTGAATTTAGTTCTATTTCTTTCTTAGTGGAAGTAAAAAACCATTTCCATTAGCTACGCACCAAACTTTTATTGCATAAAATAATAATTTAATTTATTTAAAAGAATTTAGCAACTAATATTTATCTACTTCAAAACCTAAACGATGTCAAGATGAATAATCCTTATTTACAATTTACATTTTAAAGACTTATACTGAGAAACAAATATATAAATAGTTGTTGTAACATGAAATAATTTAATGTTTCTTTTTATTTACCACAACTTACTTTAAAAAATAGCGAAATATAATTACTTATAATACAATATACAACATAAGAACACAGTAAATACGCTGCGAAAATGCATTAAATCTTGCTATCAGGTACATAAATCTATGAGGTACTCCAGGATTTAACCTTCTTGTACTCGTCCAATCAAAGAAGGTTATAAATAGCGTGGTGTAACAATAAATAATTTGAAATACGAATGTAATAGGGCGAATTCTGTGTGAAATACGTAAGAAACGAATCAACATCGTCGCGCAGCGGTGCAACGGTATACAAAATAAATGACGGACTAGTTCAAGTAGAACTCGCGCTTTAAGGGTTCTGTCCCATTAAATACGTATACATGTACCTGCTTTCTAAAAATATTTAAAATAGAAAATGAATTATATTTTCACGTTGAAAATCTATAAAAACAGAAATTTATGGATTTCACATTTATAATCTTTGAATATGTAAAATCATAATGGGAAGTACGTACTGCCTGGCCCTCTACAGATTTTAATAATAACACATGGGCATTATATAAATTACATTACATTATATAGGTTAACACTTAACGGTGACATAACCATGCCAAAAACCAAAGACTTATTTATGTTTTATTTCATTGAGTTAAAAATTTGAACATGCAAGAGTATGAGGCCTAATATATAGGTACCTAATTTTAGGTATCAATTTAATCTAAAACACCTCGAGCTATTCCTGAAAATAATATAATTATTTCAGGTACCTCAACTTATATCATTATCACCGTCGTCTACGACCTTTTACATTGCTGAGTACCTAAAGGCGTCTCTTGTATTATGCCATTCTCTTCGGCTCTGTGCCTATGTTGACTATGTCGTCGGCCCATCGTTCGACAGCAATATGGGTCGATGACATAGTCAAGGTCGAGGGTGGGACTTTTCAACATATAGGTGCCTACTGCATGAAAAAATATGACACAACATCAATCATTTACAATAACGATTGTTAAAATTAAAAGAGACACATCAATAAAATAAGCTAACACGAATTTATTTATTTATTTATTTAAGAATCTTAAGATAGTAGTCATGTTATAACAATATTTCTCTCACGTCACAATATAATTATGGTGAATAGGAATTCGTCTACGCGATCTCACCGCTGCGTAGGTGGTTCATGGGCAAATTTACGCGGGCTTTGCTCCGGTGGCGGTGGTACATCGTTTTTTTTATAAATCATTAAAATATCAGATAAAAAAGAATTTTGATAGTTTCTAGTAGACCGTTCGTTGGTTATCATTTACGTTAACAGCAGACAGCTGGGTTACCACAAACTAATACAAAACCATCGTGTTTCATGGCATTATTATTTCAAGGTTACAATAATATTGTTCGAATTCGTACCATGAACTTATAAAGTATTCCTGCGTGTGAACGAGACATCTACATTTTTATATGGCGTTATCACTGTCACACGTCATGATGTAAAGGTATGACATGACAGTTGTATTTGAATGAACGATTTAACGTGACGTCATCAAAACTGCTCTGGCTCTGCTACATTAAAGTATTCTAACTTTTATGTCATTTGTCAATGTATGCCTGAAGTAAAATTGAAGTAATAATGCTATAAGACGTTGTGGTTGCCCCCCTGATTTTACATGTGAAAGTGGCACTCTGTGGGTGGCCTATGTTCATCTGTGGACGTTTTCAGGCTGTTGATGATGATGATGATGAGTTCACATGTAGTGAGGTCACAGTTATCTAATTAAATTCATTTTATCATAGAAACTATTAATATTCTCTGATTACATTGGGTAACAATAGGTAATGTGTGCATCATTTCATCCAAATTGTCTCAGCCGTTTTAATTTTAACGCAAAAACCATAAAAACAAAGAATTAGGTAATAACAAAACAGAGAATGTTTCATTTAAGTACACATATACCCAATTATCTACCTATATTCTAAAAAAGGTACCTACCTGCATATCTGTTTATTGCAAGTACCTATTTCATTCCATACATACAGCACTGAAATTGTTGTTACCGTTTGATTTAATTAAAAAGATAATACCGAACATAAAATAAGACCAAATAAGTTTCAGGCCAAAAATATTTTACAGCAAAAGTTTGGCTAACTATGGTTCCCCTGATGTTTGTGCGTCCAATTTCCTGCACGAAAAAAGTTTGTAACAAAGCGTTGAAAATGTATGCTCTTTCTAAGTAATAAAAACACAGTAAGGATATATTTACTGTTCATTTCTACACACCAATTTTGCATGGGGCCAAACCAAACTTTGTACGGTAAGAAATATAGTACTTAAGTCCTCGACAAATTAACTCGCCCAAACAATTTTTAGCACGTAGTCTTTGCTATTCATATTTAACTAGATCCAGCCCGTGGGTTTACTCACCTTTCTTCTTACAATCTTTAAAACCCCGTTTAATAACTAGTTTGAATTTTTAAAAATCTTTTCGGTTCGAAGTCGGGGCAGTTTAACTAGTGTTATTATAATACTGATAGCTGACCCGCCCCAGTTTCGTTATTACGTATAAGTAAATATATGTATGCATATAGGGTACACCACAGAGCTATGAAAAATATGATGCTTTAGCGTATTTTTTGCTCTGTGGGGTACACAAAAATACAAGCAAAAGAAATACATAACTATGTATAAGTAAGTACCTAATACACATTATAATAATTCTTATTATTAATAATTATATTTAATTCTCTACTCTAAATGGTTACGAGACATATACCTACTTAGGCTAGACGATGAATCAAGAAAACAATATTATAGAATATTTCCCATATATGATTTTAGTAGACAGACGCAACACTAAAGCTTCTGCAGTTGAGGTAAACCGTCCAAAGTATGAAGACGAGTTTATTCCCTGATGTGTTCTACCTATACCTCCATGGGTCTACCGGATGCAAATACAGCTAGAGTCCACCTGCTAGAGCCCTAAACTGGACTTTTTACTTTTATTTTGACAGCCCAGAGGGTGTAAAATTTTTACGCTTTGCTTGTTTCGCCTCCCTAGGAGCAGAACGCTTCGCTTTTGTGTATGTGTAAATTCAGGAGGCACTCAATTTTATAGCTATAAAAGGATTTACAGTCGCAATTCTTTTGAAGTCCCTCTATTTTACATACTTACATACGTATTTGTAGCAGATTAAAGGCCCTTTATGTGCGCGGTCGTACGGTATAGTAGAGGTTGTTTGCTCGTCGTGGGAAACTGTACTCATTGCCTTGGAAAATAAATATTACGTTGTGACACATATTTTAATAACATTACGTTGTGTAAAGTAAAATAAAAAAGACAAAAAAGTAAAGTAAAAAAGTAGAAGTAGTAGTAGTAGTAGTAGTAGTAGTTAATCATAAAGTTATCTTAATAAAGTTATCTTGGTAGATAGGTATTTCATTTTGATATAGGTACCACAAACTACTTGGTATTATTAGGTAAGTACCTATTACTTACATATTTTTTTTTATTTGAAATTTTAAACCTAACTTCTAAACAGGTTAGGGTGAAATTTTTACGGAGTTAATCTATCAAGTAATAAATGATGGGTTTTATGAAGAATCAAACATAAAAAATATAGATAATTGAATTTTGAACCTCCTTTTTTGAAGTTAAGTAGTTAAAAGTATCAACGACCGAATGCAAAAAACAGCTCCATTACCAACTCTGCACAATATTACCAAACTGCGCTATTGAGCAACTAATTCCCGGGGCACAGGTGCTGTTAGACATAAAGGGAAGGAAAGTATCAGATATCTCTTCCTTAATCATGGCGGGTAAACGTTCCCCGCTTGCCATTTTAACAAATATTTTCCGGGAGCCTTGCTAAGTTCCTTTTAGTGTATAGGTGTTAGGAAAACATGGGGGTATAAAATATCACCACTCTCACACGTTGCTTAAAGAAAAAGCCATTGTAGGAATAATAACGTTATATGTGATATTTTGTGCCTTTGCTTCACACAGACAGGCCTTAAAATTATATTGATCGCATCTATATTTGTATAGACCTAAGTAGTCAAAGTGGATTCTAATTTTAAGACATGACCTGTTCCAAATGTTCAGCCATCCACACAAATCTATTTTTACATGTATTGTGGGTTTCTAAACTGCACCTACTTAACTAATATAGATAGATACCTATAAGTACTATTATGTTTTTAACTTTAACATGGGCTCAAGTGTAAAATTAAACATACGTTCAAACTTAAGTTTCGGAGCTCATGATTATGTGCCGGATTATGGCTCGGTCCATGTAGCAGAGAGCCCGTGCGCCATGCTCTATAAAAGCGGCCCATACGGTTGGTTGGCCTGCCTGCACCGCCCCTTTGCCTTGCCATACATTGTGTAAACAAACAGAGCATAAACTTTATCTAAACCAAGTACCTATAATACTACGATGACCCCTTGGTGGTATGAACAGGTAATTATTTAAAAATGATGAAACTTTTAAAATACTTAAGCTGAGTTGCACCACAATCACAGTTAAAGTTACGTGACAGATATTTGACTTAGTCCGTTTAGTCCACCCGGCGAAGCTTGGACAGTTACAGTTAGCATTTAAAGTAAGCTGGTGCAACCCACCCTTATGATTTTAAAGCTGACAATAATTATGATCATAACAAGTACCTAAAGAATACACACCGACTCGCGCATGCGGAAATAATTTTTTTTATTTTTTTTATTTTTTTATTAATGCTTTTCCAGTGCTAAGGGTATAGAAAAACGAGCACAAGATATTTTTGGAGGTAGATGAGTAACTGTTTAATATTTTGTGATCTGCGTCCGTATAGCTAACGTAGGTGAGGCAACAGTAGAGGCTCGCATTTCACGCAACATTATGCTGACAGGAAGGTAGGGTACGGTTGTGACCGGTGGTCCATGAACCATGGCTGACCAGTCGCCAGTGTTAGCACCACACATGTTTAGTTTTCTTTTTCTTTTTATTAAAATGAATGTCTGAAATTCTGGTGTAGGTCGATAATCACCAATTTAATTGTTGTTACTTGAATAAATAAAATTTTCTTATGCAGTAGGTATGCATTATTAAACAAACAAAATGATTGGACATGCGTTTACACAATAACTGTTTTAATACGCTTTGAAATTCGAGTGCAAAGGTTGGGTACGGTTACTGTTGGTATTATATTATCGGGGGTACGGTATACAATGTCGTTTAGTGACTATTATGTAATTACCTAATAGCCCGATGGGAAATGCCTTAGTTGTTTACATTTAACCCATTTTAAGTTAAGCCCACAGGGAGAATACCGTCGTATCCAGAGTCTGTGTCAGTATCTAATGTTAGATTTGGCGTCTGCTGACAGTAACATGTCTAAGTACCTAACAACGCTGAGTGGCTACTAATAACTCTGGCAAGTAATTGACGATGTTATGGATTTATTTAAATACTGAACTAATAAAAACTTTCTTTTGTTTTTTTTGTTGTTTATTATTAGATAAATAAATAGTATTTTTATAATATGCTTCACATCTCGCCTGATGGGAAGTAAAATATGCGCCCATATAGTAAACATTCAGGTACGGTAGTACTTATTCATTCCTATTCCTATTCTATGATGTAATATAATTAGCCAGAGAGTCTAATTTATTTTATTTATTTTAGTTTTTTATTTGGTTCACCAACAGTTGATAGTTTCGAGTACATAGTTTCTATGCTGAAAAAGATTAACTATGTGCGCTACCAATTATAGGCAAACACAGCGTGCACTATTCTGGGATTAACAAAATTACAACCACTAAACTGATGCAAGGTAGAAACCACAGTAACAATATAAGTGAGATGTCTAGAACAGAACCTTCACATACCTATAGTTTCTATTATGTATATAGGTTAGGTACCATCTGCGCTGCCTTATGAAGTTGAGCGAGATCTGGTTTACTAGGTCGAACGCAATGGAACATTTCCATATGATTTCCTTTATCAGCTCTTGTTTTACATTTCTATTGGATGATAATTATTTAAAAAAACCGCTTCGTGCTTATGTCCAGTGATGTCATGTTATCTATCTATCTATCTACAGTATCATATTACGTAATTATGTAGAGGATTTTTGGAATACA